>JAWNMO010000179.1:0-1354659 GCA_035043915.1 Drosophila paramelanica
ACTTCCGCTTGTGGAGTCTTTATTTTTTTGTTGGTAATCATTAGTAAATTTTATTTTTTATTTTTAACAGGCTCAATACTCATCAGCTGCCGAGAGTTTGTGTGTATGTGTTCATTTCTGGGTTCAGGGTATCTTCTAGTCGGGCGGTCCCGACTAGAGCAATCTCACTTGTTTCTTCTCCTGTTGCTCTTTTTCTTTTCCATTCCTTCCTTCCTTCCTTCCTTCCTTCCTTCCTTCTTGCTCCCTTTTTCTTTTCCCCTTTTCTTTTTTCCCCCTTTTCTCCTTTTCCTTCTTCCTCCCTTTTTCTTTTCCCCTTTTCTTCGTTTACTTTTTTCTTCTCCTGTTGCTCTTTTTCTTTTCCATTCCTTCTTCCTTCCTTCCTTCTTGCTCCCTTTTTCTTTTCCCCTTTTCTTTTTTCCCCCTTTTCTCCTTTTCCTTCTTCCTCCCTTTTTCTTTTCCCCTTTTCTTCGTTTACTTTTTTCTTCTCCTGTTGCTCTTTTTCTTTTCCATTCCTTCTTCCTTCCTTCCTTCCTTCCTTCCTTCCTTCTTGCTCCCTTTTTCTTTTCCCCTTTTCTTTTTTCGCCCTTTTCTCCTTTTCCTTCTTCCTCCCTTTTTCTTTTCCCTTTTCTTTTTCCCTCTCTTCTCCTTTTTTTTTCCAAATTAGAAAGAAAATTCTTTTTATTTAATATTTTATTTTGTTATTTCATATTATTTTGTTATGGTTTTTTTCTTTTCTTTTCTTTTCTTTTCATTTGACTATGTTTTGTATTTTCTATTTTGTGTGCATTATTTATATAATATCATTATTTTTATACCCTGAACCCATTGAAAATGGGTAAAAAAGGGTATAATGGTTTTGTGCAAATGTATGTAACAGGCAGAAGGAAGCATCTCCGACCCCATAAAGTATATATATTCTTGATCAGCATCACTAGCCGAGTCGATTTAGCTATCCGTCTGTCTGTCCTGTCTGTCCGTCTGTCCGTCCGTCTGTATGAACGCGTCGATTTCAGAGACTACAAAAGCTAGAAAGCTGATCTTGGTCTCATTCGGTTCGTATATTCCATACGCAGATCAAGTTTATTTCAAAACATCGATAACTCTTCCGTTTTCTTATTATCGATATTTATCGCTTTTTTGACTCGGTTTTTTAAGCATAACTTCCAAACTATAAAAGCTAGAGCCACCAAATTTATTTTTTTATGCTCGCGTAGAACATACGAAGAATTTTGAATGTTTTGATTTTGGATACCTCCCCCAATCGCCCACAATATTGATAAAACCAAAAAAACAAAGTAAATCAAATACTACACACGTGCAAATTGGTTTGTAGATACATTTCGATGATCTGAATAAGTCCTGAAAATTTCATAACGATCGTACATTTAGTTTACGAGCAAATCAAGAATCTATTTTCAGTAGTGGGGGCAAAGCGCAGCTGCTTGGCAATTTCTGTGTACATGTGCACGCATACATATGCATATGCAAAATTTGTCTTGCGTTTTTCTAGGAATTTTTTTTGCAACGGTTAAATTGAGTTTTAGCACAACGAAGTGAAGTAAGAGCGTGGTCCAGTGGGTAAGAGTTGTGCCTCATAACGCGGAGGACTGGGTTCGAATTCAGCGCTGGTATGGTAGAGAGTAATGTTGAATTCTTTTATTTTTTCGTTATTCATAAATATAATTATTATTAATTTGTATCGTTTTAATGACAAGTGCAAAATTTTCGTTTTCTTTGACTTTTTGCGACTTTAAGTAATGTTATATCTTTCGCGAAAAATGCGGTATTGTGGTGCAGTTGGTAAGAGTTGTGCATCTTATCACGGAGGTACCGAGTTCAACTTCCGCTTGTGGAGTCTTTATTTTTTTGTTGGTAATCATTAGTAAATTTTATTTTTTATTTTTAACAGGCTCAATACTCATCAACTGCCGAGAGTTTGTGTGTATGTGTTCATTTCTGGGTTCAGGGTATCTTCTAGTCGGGCGGTCCCGACTAGAGCAATCTCACTTGTTATATATTTTGGTATTGTTATTTTATTATGGTTTATTTTGTTTTTTCATATTATTATATATTTATTTGATATTTTATTTTGTTATTTCATATTATTTTGTTGTGGTTTTTTTCTTTTCTTTTCTTTTCTTTTCTTTTGTTTCCATTTGAATATGTTTTGTATTTTTTATTTTGTGTGCATTATTTATATAATATCATTATTTTTATATATTTTGGTATTGTTATTTTATTATGGTTTATTTCCTTTTTTTCTTTTATTATTTATTTATTTATTATTTTATTTTGTTATTTATATTTGAATATTTTTTGTATTTTTTATTTTGTCTCCATTATTTATATAATATTTTTATTGTTATTTAGATTATTCTTATTTTGTTATTATTTATTTCCTTTTTCCTCTCCTTATGTATTTATTTCTTATCTTATTTTGTTATTATTATTTTTTAAGAAAGCATTTGTGCATGTTTTGTTTTATCGATATCCGTATTTCGAATCAGTTGTTTGTATTTATTTAAATTTGTATATTATTAGAATGAGTTTGTGTTTAGATTTATAATAATTTGTTGCTAGTTGGTATAACAGTTGGGTTGATGTTTGGCATATGTATGTATATCTGTATATTTGTTTGTCTGGGATATGTAAAGCAGAGCACAGGGCAGTTCATTAGTGAAATCGAGCAGTGGCTGGGTAAATTATTTTGGTCAAGCAGTTAAGTAAAAGAGAGAATAGTAGTAGAATATTGGTAGTAGATTTATAGATATAGATGCAGTGCATAGTGCAGTGGAGTTATATTATTTTGGTCGAGGAGTTAAGTAGTAGAAATAGTGGTAGTAGTGGATGGATAAATATTTTATAATACTGGGGTAGATGTTTGGCTTGTATTTGTATTTGGTGTGTATAACGGATAAGATAAGCAGTGCACAGTGCAGCAGTGGTTGATATATTATTTTGGTCAAGCAGTAGTATTTTTAGTGGTGGTAGTAGTGGATAGATAGATGTGTTATAATAGTGGGGTAGATGTTTGGCATGTATTTGTATTTGGTATGTGTCACGGATAAGAGAAGCAGTGCACAGGTCAGCAGTTGTTGGTTATATTATTTTGGCCAAGCAGTTAGGTAGAAGAGTAAGTAGTATGCTTAAAAGCTTGAGCAGCAGTGACATGGAGCAGTGGTTGGTTATATTATTTTTGTCAAGCAGTTAAGTAGAAGAGTAAGTAGTGTGCTTAAAAGCTTAGAGCAGAAGTGGCGTATAAACTATTATACTTACAATTACCAAACTGTGGCATAAACAATAATCAGTTGCAATAATAACAAGTAAGAACGTTGCAATCGGGCGTTACCGACTGCGTTATATTCGTTCACAATCTTAACTATTATTAATGTTTTAAAATTTTTTGATATTTAAAGGAAGTAAAGTAATCTACTTGAAAAATGTGGGGTCTGTAGCTCTAAAACTGTGGAAGATATAGACATTCGCGATTCGTGTGGCGCGATGATTGGGAGGCATTCTAGTGGGTGTTGCCAGGATATGGCGCACTATACGTATCAAATAAGCAGGTTTGGCTGTTATCTAGTGTTAAAAAGTGTTGTACAGTATCTACTGTGCTTTGAAAACTATGGGTGTTAATTAAGCGGATCTACGCCTTTTATTGCCAAACTAGTAACCTATTTGAACGCTTAAAACGCAAATCATCTCAATGTTTGAGAGTCAGCAAATTTAACTTGTCTTTGGCTTCTTAACTAAGGATGGAGTAATTGAATTGGTATGAGTGAAGCCCCATAAGATGCGTATTCCACAACACAAATTTGAAGGTATTAGATGCCCAGAAGCCCTAGTAGCCTCATAAGCTCCAAAACTTAAGATATTGTCATAATAACTTACAGCGCTATATCTCATAAACCAAAAGATCTTTCGCATGTGATGGTGTTTCATGCTTTGTTTATCGATATATATTAATCTGATCGGACAATCAAGGCAAAGCTTTAAAAGTTCGCATTTTGCACATTCTGTTGGCTGACACGTTTAACAAATTCCAAAAAGCACGAATATATTTTATTCTCCTACTAGTTAATAAATATGTATTATAATATGATATATCCCATATGCTATATCCCCATTTAAATGCCTTGCCTTTTGTACGTCCATGTTTATTTGAATCATGTTCTATGTACTTTTGTAGTTTACTTGTAATTTTTATATAAATTGTATGTACTATGTAAGTATTTATACAGAATTTGGTTTGTGCTTTCCTATTTAAATATCGGGTTCCGCTTAAAATTTACAGCAACTAATTTTAATTACGAATACAAATACAGTTCGATGCATGCACGAGCACTAAAAACAATATATTGTTATTGTTGTATAAGTGTATGTGTATGTAAATAATAAATATTACAACATCAGTTTAAATTATATTTGCATTTTCATTCATCTTATTATTGTTTAAACTGTTTACGCGTGACTTTGTTTTTTGATAATATTTGCATTTATTTTATTTAGTGCTCGTCAAAGTGTATCGTCATTTCAAATAAATTTAAATTTTAAGTTTAAGCGCAGCGGTATTGGCTATTATTAGGTTAAATATCTAAGACTCGTGTCAAATGCCTTTTAATTTCTATATTTTATTTTGCTTATTCATATTTGTATATTTCAATTACGAGTTTTGCAGAACAAATATTGCCTTTTCATAAGTATGTAATAATTAAAATAACACTCATTCATACGATCACTTGTACAATTGTCAACACATAAGTAATTTTTATATTTATGACGTAAATTTGATATATAAATCTTAATCTATCTTATAAAATGCATATTATTTAAAAGTTTTCGTAAAACTTGCATTTATAGTTTTTGGTTGAGTTTCCCTTAGTGAAGATTTTGGTTTGAATCTTTATTCTACTTCTTATTGAGTAGATGCATTTTATGATTTAGCTACAATGTTATTGTATGCATGTATTTTTGAACATATACTCGTTCGAAAGTTGATTATATTGGTAATCTTTATAACTAATAATAAATAGTATATTTGTTCTGGTTGCAGTATCGTATGCTGTCTCCCCAAAACATACTCCCCAATCGAGTTTTAAATGCATATAAACTAATTGTATGAGAATTGTTCTCGTTGAGTTGTGTTCATCGACAGTTAAAATAACCTAAGTACACTCTGTTGTCAGATACTTAGCGTAACTCGATTGTTCTTTGTTTTGCATTCGTTTTGATAAATCTGCCTTCGTATTTGTATATCCGAAGGCCGCTACATCGGTTGCTCGATGAATATTTACTTTTTCTACAGGTACTACACAAGGAAAATATCTGATGTTTCTGACTTCGTGCACGCACTTCCAGTTGGCGAGGCTGCGGAAACCAACGAGTTGGCTCTGGTTGCAGCAAGGGGTGACCGCAAATCCTGGTTAAGGGATGCTTGATTCTGGCCGCCCTCATAATAGTACGACGAATCTGCAATACAACTTTTTTAAATTTTTTCTTTTTCATTATTTATTCAGAATTACTTACTTATTAGAGCACTGCTAGTACCATAACTGTATGATCCGTAAGTGCCACCATATTGTGTATAGGCGGGATTATAAGCGTAATCTGTGCTAGGCACTACCGAACCGCAGGCTAAAAATTGAAATGAATTGTTTTAACTTACAACAAAATTGTTTTGTATTTATATAGTAATGAAAACTAAAAGTGTACACAGCTTACGAAAAATGTAAATTAACCAAACAAATCCGAAGAATAAAAAAAAACTTAAAAGAATAAAATAATTTTAAATAACAATGCAAATAATACCTATATTTAAAACTAAAGTGAATTATAATATAAACAAATTATTTATTTAAAATATTATTCATTTCTGTAAGCCAATTAAGATTTTGGTGCCTCCGTACATTTTGAATATTTATATTAGAAAGACCCCAGAAAGAAATTCATTGAAGCTAAGCCTAAAGTGCCGCCACCAAGTGTTGTGCGAGTTTTACAATTTAAAGTGCCAGCAGAGAACCAGTCATAAGCAACGAGTGTGAGCGATTTGAAAGAAATGGGAGACTTGAGACAACTTGCCTGCAGTGTAGTGGCTAAAACTTGGGAGCATTGTGGGCGTGGCATAAATAGCCGTACTATTGGTAGCAATATAATCAACATCAGACCGTCCATCGATCGATGAGCTATTTGCATTAGATTGCAGGACTATTAGAGATGAGGTATTAGCGTTTGTTATTGGATTTACATCGCTCGACAGCTGTTGCTGTTGTTGCTGTTGGTGATCCTGTACTGATTCGGGCATAAGATGAGTTATAGGTATGTGTAAGTCCGCTTGGTTGATCCCGCGATGCTTGCATATATCACTGCGGATGCTCTTGTTGTTGGCGTTTTCGTCCCTAGTCACATCAACATCCGAATCTTTAATATGCTGGCTTGCACTATTTACATTTTGCTCGCCCTGTTCATTTCTTATAGTGTTTGAAGGAACCAAACTTTGCGGATTATTACAGTTTCCTGGGCTTGAATCACTCGCGCGTAACATCGCAGGACTATTGGTGTTATCCAAGCTTGTTATTGTCGCGTAATTTCCATTTTCAATAGCAATTGCTGATTTAAATTATTAATAGTATTTATTTAGTTACGTTTAATTTCGAAATCTCAAATCTAAGACTATAAGAAGTTTATGAAATAATGTCGACATAAAACAGAACTACTAAAAAAGATATTCCTATATATAGAACTCTTCAGACGAAAGGAAAGATAAGCGACGCTAAATTGAAAATCGGCGCGGTCCTGCGTGTGCTTAAAGATGAGTGCAAACGCGGGCAATGATCTGTGGTGTAAAAGAAAGAGATGTAAAAAATATGCGCGAACGCGCGCACAACAGTTATATGTCGCGTTTACACTCATGCTTTCTGAATGAAAGGCGCACAAGCAGATACAGGGAAAAATTGCAAATGTTCAATACGTTTAGGGCATGAAAAAAGTCATGCCTTCTGAAATTTTGAGCAAAATGACCCAAGCTAAACCAACGTCGCTGTGGCACCTGCCACTAAAATCCTATAAACTACTTAGTATTTTATTTAACTTTGTACGTTGCACAAGAGAAACAAATAAGAACGCTCCCGTCGGGAGCGCCCGACTAGGATACATCGTTTTAAACAATTCAACCGCCATGCATTTATACATACAAACATACACAAATGCACACATACACAAACATACACATACAAATACACAAATGCACACCGCACGCACTCTACTCAGTGGCTGCTCTTGACCCCACTATAGAGACAAAATTCTGGACTAACTTCTAAGCCAAAAGTATGACCGTTACGAAATTCAGAGGACTCAATAAAAGCATTGAAATGAATAAATGAATGTTTTTTACTCGTTCTCGAAATGAAACTAGTTATTAGGTTTGTGCAATGTTCGTCATGCTGTCCATCTGTCTGGATGAACGCAACTTTTTTCGCTGGAGGCTGGCAATTCGATAACATGTCGATACACGTCAAATCGATAAAAGGCGAATATTTCTCTCAATTTTAAAGATGAAGTCACAAAATTTTATATGAAGATAGCTGCTAACGTCCCCCAAAGATTGCGACCTTGACATCATGGCCGCGCCCACTATAATCCCCCCAGCGCCCCGCACGGTGACCCGAACCCGTGCAGGACTGCTTCGTGTTTAAGCAGCATTTTCGAATCGCAGTTTTGGGTATTTTCTTACCTGTATAAAAGGGCGAGATGGTTTGTTCCTGATTATTTGCACTGAATTTCATATCCTGCAAATTTAAAGGCACTAGGGGCGTCAAAGAACTGCTGCCTACAGTTTTCGTTTTTAAAGAGGTGCCAATCAAATTAGAAATAAAAAAAAATAATAAAACAAAAATTTTAATTTAAATGTAAAAAATAAGATCTCTGTTTCTTTACTGTAAGTTATGAGTGTCTAATAGTAACGAAAGTATATTTTTTGCATTTACTAACCTATTGAGGGTCCAATGGGCGTTGTGTACAGTGTGCTCTGGTTCTGCGATATTGAGGCAATGCTGTCGTACATCATGGACGAGTCGTTGCCAACACCACTGGCTACACCCGCACATGATATGGTGCTCGTTGGATACCCATTTGGGGCTTCATAGTAGGCCGGTGTGTTGCTTCCAGTAGTGGTGTTAAAACTACCCAGTTCTGAGAGCAGCTTGTGCTCATCTTTGATGCACCATTTTCCAGACCATATCTAAAAGAGTTTACAATTTAGAAAACAATTTAAACATTTGATTCGGTTGCAACCGATTCAATGATCTCAATTTATTTCGAACGCCTGCAGAAACAAGTAGGTTCAAGTATTATAAAAGGGTATAATGGTTCTTTGCACATCTATAACTTTCCCCGTTTCCTACAATCGATAAAAATCTACAACTTAAAATTTTTTTACAATATTCTTTTTAATATGACTGATATAGCCACCAAAAAGCTAAATAGGTATTATGGTTTTGTGCAAGTGCATATAACAGGTAGATGAAAGTATTTGAACTGCATAAGGTGTATATAATCTTGATCGGGATTTTGCCATATCCGTCTTTCCGTCTAGGTCGCAATCTTTTGGAAAGGTCATCAGGTATCTACCTACCAAGTTTGTTGATTCTAGCTTTAAAATTGTAAACCTTATCAATTTTATTTGTTATCGGTTTGCCACGCGTATATATCCAACATTTCAAGTATTCAAGTATTTCAAAAGCGGCGAAAAAAATTGCTTTCATACGGCCAGACAGAAAGACGGACAGCAAAACGGACATTGTACAAAACCAATATATTCTTTTCACTTCGTAAATGCAACTTTCTTACTTCTTATACTCGAACGTTGCAACTTTCTTACTTCTTATACTCGAACGTTGGATTCGGGCATTGCTGATTGTGCTCTGTGTATAGATTAGGAGAATCTATAGTTCAGGTTTCTAGCTTTTGTAGATTCTGAGATTGCTGTGTTCATACAGGCGGACAGGGTTAAATCACCTCAGTTTGTCTTCCTGATCAATAATATATTATTGCTTTAAAGATGCCTCCTTCTGCCTTTTACATATATGCACAAAACCCTTTTACCCTTTTTACTTATTTTCAATGGTTTCAGGGTATAATAAAACAAAAAACAAACTGTTGTTTAAAATGTTTGCTTCATTTAAAATATGTGAAATTACTAGTTCCAATAAAGTTTTAAAATATATATGTAACTTACATTTGTGTAAAGCTGATCTCCGCCGTAAGCTAAACGCTGTCGCTTTACATCCTCTTCGGAATGCATATTAACATCACGGTTTTCATCTGAAAGACGAAATATTTAGCTTATTTTTGTAACTGCTTGAATATATATTTTTTGTAATTGCATAATTATATATGTTCATATTTATTAGCCTCTGTTGTTGCTTATGCCGTTCTCTATCTCCACTTCTATATTGTTTGTATCGGAATACTCTTACATCAGTATTTCTACTTCCCTTATTTTCCCAATGTCCACCCTTACTTTGCAACGCTAATTCAATTACTGCTGTTACTTTTCTAGCAGAGTATAGTTGCTGGCTCTGGCACACGACACGTGCCTGTTAAGTGCATTTTTGGGTAAAAACTTGGCCACTCCTGTATTCATATGTAATAAATAGATTTGTTATACTTCCGTATTAAAAGGCTTATAAAGTCATATTCAAGCTCCCAGTTAATAACTCGGCTATGTTTTCAATGAAATTATTGTAATGGCTTCAATTTTATGTTTACAATTGTTGTCAAGCACATTCAAAACAACATTCAGTATCTCAACAACAGCACATTGAACTGTTAAAATTTAAAACTAAAGAGAGTACTCTAGATGAGATCAATCAGGAAATACCCAGCCCTACCACTAATACTTTTCTGGTAAAAGTTTTCACGCACTCAGATTCCAGATTTTGGATACCTCCCCCCAATCGCCCACAGTATTGACAAAACCATAAAAACCACAAATCAAATACTGCAGACGTGCAAATTGGTTTGTACATACATTTCGATGATCTTAATATGTCCTGCAAATTTCATACACATTTCGTACACCTCTAGCTCTTTTAGTTACCGGGATAATACACAGACGGACAGACGGACATGGCTAAATCAACTCAGCTCGTCCTGATCAAGAAGATATATACTTTATGGGGTCGGAGATGTCTCCTTATGATTGTTACATACATTTTAATTAAACTATTATACCCTTTTTACCCATTTTCAATGGGTTCAGGGTGTAAAAATGGAAATATATATTCTTGGCCAGCATCGCTACGCGTGCCAATCTAGATAGATCTGTATGGAAACTTTAAGGGCTAAAGACTTAAAATTTATTTAGGCTTGTTCATGGCAACCCACTGCGTTTTAATCAAAATCGCTAAAAACCCAAAAACTCACGACATGTTTACTCGTTCTCGAAGTGAAACTACTTTATTGGGTTTGTGTTACATGTCGATAAAATCGCAAATCGATGAAAGCTGAACATTTCTCACAAATTTAGAGCCAGTCACAAAATCCATATCTCCTACTATTTATACTCGTTCACGAAGTGAAAAGCAATCTCCGTATTGCTTGATATCCCAGCCATGCCCACTAGAACGCCCCAGCGTCCCCGCCCCAAAATTTCGGAAACGCCTATATATCCCATAGGTTTTAAGCTAAATTTTTTGCAAAATAGCAATAACTAAGAAAGTGAACGATTA
The DNA here is from genome assembly GCA_035043915.1 of Drosophila paramelanica. NCBI lineage: Eukaryota > Metazoa > Arthropoda > Insecta > Diptera > Drosophilidae > Drosophila > Drosophila paramelanica. Next base: position 10,728 of record JAWNMO010000179.1, read on the forward strand.
AAACACTGTCGGTAATGCCCGACTGCAACGTTCTTACTTGATTAGAGCTAGAGTCATCAAATTTGGTAGACAGTTTGACCAGCATGACTATCACCAAAGATCGATCCGAACAAAATTTAGCCCCGATATACACAAACGCAATCAATTAGTTGCTTACAGTTCACAAATCACACGTACATTTTAAAACATCTGATGATAGATACAAAGATGATTATTGTAAACATAGAGGGCGGAGGGGATGCTCACACCCATTTTTCATCCCCTAACATGATATCAGAGTAACGACACTTTGGCCAAATATTCGGTTTCGTTCTGCCTGGTGGAAATCAAAATGATTTGAACAAATTCGCCACAAATTCAAGTCTAAGTATCCACTACAAACATGCACTTTGGGCAACTGGAACGCTATTCCTAAGGGAATCGATAAGCAATCTCGAGAAAATGTACGAGTATAAGCAAAAAAGGATGGTGAAGGTCTGTGCCGATTTAGGTTCGGGTTTATTGCTCTTTTATTGCCGTGCAGGACCCCGAGAGTGAGTGTCAGAAGCAACAGCATTTTATCGTACGCTTCTATTACTATAATTGTTTTGGCTATCAAAAAGGAACAGAGAACTAGAATGGTTCTACGATTGTTAATAACCAACCATCCTTGTCTATTTAACTTTAACATGCTTCTGCCTGTTCGGATTGTCGTCAGGGGTGCGATTTTTCAAACTGTTCTTTGCGGACGATTATTGAAAATGACAAGTGCGAGTCGCATCCTCTTACAAATCCATCTGACATGGAAGAGCTTTATTATTACCTAATGACCATCTGCACCCCATATAGATAGAGCACAATCAGATTCTGTGTCTCTTTCTGCTGCAGCACTACCCATCACGCAATTAAGATGATATCTTCCTAGACCAGTTTTTGGGGTTTGATTCCAAGGAAACATGCCTTGCGCTAACGGCTGTGGTTTGATGATGAGACTTATATGGCCACAAAACACTTCGCGGTAATTCAATTTTACCTTCTGGTATCCCCACCTTTAAAATATTCAGCGATATGCTAATCAAGGAGTTCACTTCCGTGACGTGTGGTTTCTGCATAGCGGCTTATTTTCAAAGGATTTGAGATTTAATTAAACCTATGCATAAAGAAGATCTTTTAAAACTAAGTGCCAAATTTTGTGGTAAGAGTCATATAGGTGTAACCAGGTCACCTCCAACCGACTGTCAGTCTCTATAAAATTTTTAGCTATTGAAGCTGAAGCCTTACAATGGAATATATACTCTTGTGTACCCGCATCAGATAAAGTGGTAATGATTTTGACGTGAGTCCACTGCGGCAAATCAATAACACCTAAATTATACTCGTTTTCACATCGTAAACGAGTATAAAAACAAAACAGATGTACACATTGCTTTTAAAATGATCATACCTTTATGTTATAAGTATATCAAGAATTTTGTTTCTTTAGTTAGGGTCAATCGCAGACCGCCGGGCGGGTCCGACTAGAACATTCTCGCTTGTTTTTCTTAATTTTCCCATAAACAATAAACAATTTATTGTTGATATAAAAGTTCTATGTTTTGTGTTATGTATGTACGTATTTAGGTATATACAACATAATATATCACAAAGATCAGAATTACTTCGAAACTGTCCCATAGCTCCCACTTCTCCCAAAAAGAAACATGTCTGTGAGAGTCTACAAAACTTATTATTTTTGTCACTTTTAGACGTCAATGTACGGACAATAAATTAAAATTTACCCAACGATACCTAGCAAATGCCTGTTAACGCGTAAATGACACAAGAGTAATGTTTAGTGCAGTAGAAGTCAAGTCTGTCTAACATTCGCAACTTGTTTGTCTGCAAGTGAGTTTCCATTTGAGATTGTGGTTGTCACAACCGAAATAGGCACAATTGGGCGGAAAATTATTTCTACGAAGAATACACTGTAGCTCAACAGCTGGGGTATTTAAAAAAAGAAGTAGAATAAGGGTAAGAATGTTTTTTGGGCAGGGCGGGTTTTTTCCCGTGCCCATTTCTAATAAATATTACACAGTTGGTAAAAAATATCAAGATTGACCTACAAAGAAGGGTTAGATGCTTAGCATCTCTTTGCGCATATGTCGTATTCAACAAAAGAATAAAAACATAAAACTATACTCTTACCATGAACTTCATTTCTTTTGCGTTTGCAATTTGGATCCGATGTATGAGTATTACTATTACTTGTGTTATTGTTGTTATTATTACTGTGTATATGATGGCCATGTTGCAGACCTAGGATGCCATTTATGCTGTATCCCGTTCCAGACGATCGATGCTCAGTGCCTTGTTGATTTGATGCAGTTGTGCTATTGGCATTGTTGCTACTGCTGTTATTGTGTGCAACACTGTTGCCGTTGGTGGCGCTTGTTTCTTGCCCAGCCACTGGGCCAGAGACCGGTGTACGCGCAATGACGGTTGCTGAAGTGTTGTTGCTACTGGAATTGTTGCTACCAGTTCCGGCGCTTGGCACCTGCTGTTCGCTTCCAGCGCCCGTACTGCTGTCGAGGCTCTCAGTGGCAATTTGCCCATTACTCAGGCTTGCTGGTATTTGCTGCTGCTGGTGATGGTGAACGTGTTTTGCCTTCTCTGCTGCCTTGTTGCGCACGATCCTGCAAATGTCAAAATTCAAAAATTATGTCCAGTTAAGGTTCTATGCAAAATATCACAGGATAAAAATTTTTGGATACGCCTTCTCCCGTCACAAAAATCGTTATAATCCAGTACCCTTCCTTCCCCCACCCCTCCTCACAAACCGCGAATATCTATATCTCAAACAGTTTTAAAGCTAAAGTCACCAAACAGAGTCACAGAGAGATGGACATGCTAAATCAACTCAGCTCCTCGTCCAGATCTAGCATATATATACTGTATGGCGATGGAGATGCTTTGTTTTGCCTGTTACATACATTTGAATAAAATCAATATACCCTTTTTACCCATTTTCGATGGCTACACCGATTAAAAAATAATAGCACCAGTATGACACTTTTTGTTATTGATCAAACAAATACCTATTAGTTTTGCAACTAAAAAAAAGGATGTTTTGTATATTAGTTAGTATTCCCCTTCATGAAAAATACATTGTGCGCTAATGGTTCAGTAATATTTTTTCTTGCCATTTTAACGCTGCAACTGAGCTAAGCAAAGAGCTTAATGTAACTGTGACAGTGAAAAGAGTTCCCACATGTATCAAAACGTGCATTACCAGAAAGTTTTATTCTTTAAACAAAGAACCATCTAAATTACCCAAAAATTCAAGAATTTTTATAAACAGATAGAGTAAAGATGTTATGTTTGATGGGAAAAGGTCACTTTCGTATGGCAGGTGTGGTAACTTGGGCTGCCGTCAAAATTGTAGTTGCTGCTTTTAAGCCAGACAGTTACAGATAAAATTTATTTAGGAGTCCCAGAATAAAATTCCATAACAATTTTACCGCATTTCAGTTATACATACCGACAAGCTCAACCACTTTACTCGATAGCTGTGGTTGCCCCCCTACAGAACCTAAATCCTTGTTTATTTCTAATATAATTCGCCACCAATATCGATAAAACCAGAAAAACCGCAAATCAAATACTACAGACTTGCAAATTAGTTTGTACATACATTTAAATGATCTTAACAAGTTGTAGGGATCATACATTTAGTTAAGAAGAAAATAACGATTTAGATTCTATAATAGGGGGCAAAAACTTTTCCAATAATTTCATATATATTAAGCTTAAATACATATATTTATTGCTGAAAGTTACAATTTTGTGTGATAAATAAAAAATTTATTTTGAAAATTTTCTAAAAAATTATTAACAACGATATGTTAAAATTTGGATAACAGCTTGCAATGCACGTTTTTGGTAAATCCATTATATTAAAGCTGTCAACAAGCTTAAGCTTCGTTTAAACATTGATTAATTTGCGTGTGTTGAAATGCTAACTTACCCATAAAATTATTATTATTACTGGCGAAGCACTTGTGCAACCACTAAGATGGCTCTGGTTGGAAGCGCCCGAAATTCCCTGTTTTCAACCGCCTTGTATTTTTACATAACAACACAAATTCATATTAACGTAAACACAAAAATAACCGCCGTATGCACTATACTCAGAGGCTACATATGAGCAGAAAATTGTGAAAAAATTTTATGGCAATATGGATTCTGCATACATTAAACTAACTAGCGCTAAAAGCATACTAAAATTGAGAATTTCGGTATTGCGCAATACCTACTTGTACGGATATCATATTTACCAAAATTCTGCCACCTATTAAGTACGGATTACTGCACATTTTTCTGTGTATTTCATGTACGAAATTTTTTTCTATAAGTATTTTGTACTTTGTTTTATATTAAAATTAAGTATGATTTAAAATAATTTTATTAAAATAAAAAGAGTCTATGTTACAAACTTAAAAGCAATTGTGTATATAAATTACGTGTTTCTTACAGTGAACCCACTAGTATACATACTTATGTACATTTATATAAACTTCTTATATTTATAAAATTGAATGTCAAACCAAAACGATAATAGTCACATGTATTTACAATATCGACGGCAACCACCAGCCGAATGTCTCAATTGACATTGAAATTAAATATTACTTACTTATTGGGAATGACAGATAAAAGTGTACGATTTTCATGTGTGTACGGGCATTTGTGTATAAATTTGGTCAACAACTTTTATATGCTGTAGTATACATGGGGCTTAAGATCCTTAATAGAGGCTATACATTGCTTTCCAGCGAAAATGGATAAAGAAAGTATATTATATATTGCAAATGTATGCAACAGAAATATAGAGGTATTTCCGACATAAAATTTATTTTATATGTTTGATCCTATGACCGTTGGCCCTTTATTTATTAAGGCGGAGGGGTAACAGAATCTGCAGAATTTGATTTGTGGCTTTTTTGGTTATAATAAAATTTGGGGTGATTCGGGGGAGGTATCCAAAACCCGAAATAAAAAAAATTTGCGTATGCTTTACGGGAACATATTAAAACATTGATGGCTCTAGCTCCTATAGCTTGGGAGTTATGCTTAAAAAACCGTGTTTAAAAAGCAAAAATGTCAATATAATAAGAAAACGAAAAGATTTATCGATGTTTTTTAATAACCTTGATCTGCGTATGGCTAATACGAACCGAATGAGTCCATGATCAGCTTTCTAGCTTTTGTATTCTCTGAAATCGACGCGTCCATATGAACAGACAGACAGACAGGCGGACAGGTTAAATCGACTCAGCTAGTAATGCTGATCAAGAATATATTAACTTTATTGAGTCGGAGATGACTCCGTCGGCATGTTACACATATCTGCTCAAAACAATTAAACCCTTTTTACCGATTTAATTGGGTTCAGGGTATAAATCAAGGTATGGATCAAGTTTTATAGGTCTTTTGGTTAGTTTGTACGTTTGTGTTTAGACTTGAACTGATAGCGAACTTTAGTCAGTACAAAGTTTGTTAAAACAAAATCGAAAATGAAGTCAAGCCGGTTCTAAGATTAAATCAATTGCATTTTGTCTTAATTTAAGTATGATTTCGGCATAATTTAAGCCAATTAGAGCTAAAAACATACTAAAATTGAGTACTTTGGAATTGAAAAAAAGTACTTGATTTGAGTACTTAATTGATTGACATTTACTTGATTTTGATTTTCAGTGTACATTCGATTCACTGCAAATCTGCTAATAAGTACAACTATTTTTTCGATAGCTGTCTTATAGACTAAAGGCATTTCCGAACCCCTTACTACACAATCGAGGCGTAATGCGAGGGTGTAAAGAAAATCCAATGGCTTTTCATTTGGAAAGCCCATTTCACAGCACCATAATTGCAATGATTTGGGTAGCCACCACGAATCCGCTTGATACGCAATGTTCTGTTAAATTGAGCTATGAGTAAGGTGAGAAAATAGCTAATGAGCTACTTCTAAGCAATGTTTAAAAGTAGTAATTCCTGTGACCGTTAATGGGTAGCAATTTATGTATAGGGGATGGCTCAGTTTCAATTAAAAAAAAAATAAATAAATAAAGATGAGTATATTACGAATATAACAAAAACCATGAACTTGCACATATGTGAACAAGTGTTTGATTTGAAAGACACTTTTCCCACTTTTACTCTGAGAGTTGCGGATTGAGCGGGTAACTCAAGCAGAATGAAATAAAATTATGTATTTCAAAAAGGACAATCGCCCCAGGCTGAGACATAATGTTTGGAGGGCGCAATGGTATGTGTTCTGGGACTTGTTGGACAGTGCACACAATTGGGACATATGTTTGGGATGCGCGGTATTATGCGTTGCCTTCGTATTTCGATTTGTTTATTTGGCTTTATTTTTCCAAAGGGGGCAGATTGGCTTACGTTGAGTGCTGCGAAAGTCACTCTATAAGTGCTTCTCTCTTGGGACTGGGATTGAATGGGCATACAAAAACTGGACTATCACTTCGACACTTGCTGTGAGGGTCTGTAAAACTGTAAACATATATATATATATACACACACCCGAAATTTACTTGTACGTACATGATTGAATCTGCGCTCTAATCATCGCTCGAGTGCCATTGAATCACACATTGTCGCATTAAGGCAACTTAATGCTGATTATCCCTTGAACTACCCTCTTGAATTACCCATCACATCGGTCACAAGGCATGCCCCAATACTGGCGCTTTGCATACTCCTAGTCGCAGCGAATTGATTCTGAATGGGTGCACGTGGCGCGTGTGGTTGCAGCATCCAGTAAATATTCGGCAACGTGTTCTGTTAAGTAAAGCTTGGGGTGGACACAGTCTAAGGAAGAGGTAGCTTCAATTGCGTGAACAAGTGCGGAATACTTTTGCGTGTTGACTTTAGTCACCTCTCGACAGCCGTCGCGTCGCTGCGCCCGCCGCCCGGCGCTCGAATTCCAATTATTTTGTTGTGCACAGCTAATTTATGGTTTTTGTAGGGCGGGCCTCGAGCCATGAGCAGCTGCCTGCTGGCATCCTTGGCCAAATAAAATGAATTATGGTCAAAGAGGAAGTGCGTACATTACAGTGCCGTAGAATGACGACGGCGACGATGATGTTGAGGCTGATGGTTGTGATGGCAAAAATGTTGCGCCGGAACACGGAAAGGAAGCTAGCTTTTGTGGTGGTCGTGTGTCAAGCATTGTGCCACAATTATGAACGCTAAAAACTACTTAGATATTTTTATTAGCCTTGTGTTTGGCGTGCCACTGTGGCTGAAGACGCACCCATCAAGCAAGCTATGTGCGGAAACGGATTCGGAAGTAAGCTGCATGACAGCAAGCAAGTATTGCAACACTATCACATTAAGGCAGCGGACATTCAAATGTTGTATACATCTACTTGTATGCTGACTTAACAATAAAAATCATCAAAGACTTCTTACATGCACACGTTTTTGCCAAATCTTTTTATAAGGCAAACAAAATTGATCATATTTTTTTCCATAAGTTAAAGTTTAAGTATTTATTAAAATTGGTAACTTTTAGTTTCGGAATCATTTTCGTTCACTTGCTAGTATGACTAGACTTCTTAGACAACTCATTCGATATGAATATTTTAATTATGTATTTACATAGATTATATTCATTTGGCCAAAATATTAGTTAAATATTATTAAAATATTAGTTAAATATCGCCTATATAATATATGAGATACTGACTTTCTGAGAGCTGCTTCGTTAGAACTTTTAATTTCTTTACCAACGATGATAATTAAGAATAATATTAAAATTAACAAATTGTATTGTATGTGTGCAATATCCGTCTTGTTGTATGAATGCAATTTTTTTCGTTGCTATTAAAGCTAGAGTCTTGAGAATATACTCGTGTGTACCCGTGTCAGAGAAATTGTTTAGGATTGTGGGGTGCGTCCACTGGGGAAGTGACACCGATAACACCTAAATGTTAAGACCTAGCTTTAATAGCGGAGAAAAAATCGCGTTTATAAAACAGCAAAATAGCATACACCCAATAAACTCCTTTCACATCGTGAACGAGTATAAAAACCATATTAATACTGCAATAAGTAGAATTCCGCAAAGGAACCAAATATTCTTACCGGTTAATAGAGGATACGCTGGGGACATTATCTTGGGAGCAAATACCCTCCGCCAGCAACCGATCTCGAATCTCCCAAGCAAACATTGTGGGGTTCTCACGTTTGTAATTCGCGATAGCATCAACTACTGGTGGGGTGGCAACCTTCGGTTTGGAGCCGCCTATGACGCCAGCTTTAAAGCTGCCAGTCTCGTAGTATCTGAAAAAATAACGTGTTCACATACTGAAAATATAATACTATTCTGGTATAAAATGTTAGCAATTTTGAAATTAAATTGAATTATATTAATGACACAAGTTCAGTTTAGCTCAAGATTTGTTAGTGTATATGTTATTAATTTTATAATTACATCCCTACGAATTAGTGTCATATTCAAGTATGAACCTATTTACAATGAACATAGTGACAAGGCTCTAGTTGGGACCACCCGACTAAGAAATACCAGTAGCGATTCGGGAATGTTCTTTTATACCCTGAGCCCATTGAAAATGGGTAAAAAGGGTATAATGGTTTTGCTGAAATGTATGCAACAGGCAAAATGCCTCCTTCTCCGACCACATGAAGTATAGATATTCTTGATTAGGACGACGACCAATCGCCACCAGTATCCACAAAACCTTAAAAATTGCAAATGAAATACTACAGACCTGAAAATTGGTTTGTACATACATTTCAATGCTGCTAATTAAGTCTAAAAGTCTCATAACGATCATACATTTAGTTTGGCAGAAAATTAAGATTTCGTTTCTATAGTGGGGCACGCGCAGCAACCGAGTGAAGTGCGTGCGGCGTGCATTCGTGTGTGTGTGTGTATGTGTGAATTTGTGTATGTATGTATGAATGCAACAGGGTTGAAATGTTTATGAAGTCAGATCGTTTATGTTTATGAAGTCACATCATGGTTCAGGGTATTTCCTAGTCGGGCGGCTCCGACTGGAGCCTCTCACTTGTTTATTGTTGTATTAAAAAGTGTTTCTTCTTATACCCTGAACCCATTGAAATTAGATAGAAATGGTATGGATAAAAATTGATTTTATCCTTTCTAGAGAGGAGGAGACTATAAGAGCTAGATGTACCAAATTAGTGTGTTTCGTTCGGGAAAAGGGTGGATGACTGGAGGTTTAAAACTGCGTGAGATTAAGATTTTCTTAGGTCTTAGATCTTTAATAAATATAACTAATTATCTACCTACCAAATTTGGTAACTCTATTTCTCTGCATTTCCGATAAAAAGGGTGTAGTGTTTTTATATTCGTTCACGAAGTGAAAAGAGTATATTGGTTTTGTGCAATGTCCGTCTTGCTGTCCGTCCGTCCGTCTGTCCTTCTGTCCGTATGAACGCAGTTATTTTCGCCCCTATTGAAGCTAGAGACTTGAAAGTTTGGATATACTCGTGTATATACCCGCGATAGATAAAGTGTTAAGGATATTGGGCTGCGTCCACTGGGGGCGTGGCAAATCGATAACCCTAAAATCGCATATCGCTAAAGTCCACAATTTTAAAGCTAGATTCGCCAAACTTGATATGTATATAGCTGGTGACCTCCCCCACAAATTGCATACTTAACAACCCACTTTTGGTGGGTAGATAGCTGATAAGGAGGTCACCTCCTTTAAAGAGCGGAACAAAATTTTGCCGACGAACTCCCTTCACCCCCACCCGCCACCTTCCCCACCCCCAGCAAAAAACAAATTGCAAAATACCGAAATTTTTAAAAATAGCAATATGATATAAGAACGTGAACGAGTATAAAGCAGTCGGTAACGCCCGACTGCAACGTTCTTACTTGTTTTTTCAAATGTATGTAGCAGGCAGAGCGAGACATATATTCTTGATGAGGAAAAAGAGCTAACTTGATGTAGGCATGTCCGTTTGTCCATCTGTGTGAAAGCAGCCACCTCGGAAACTACAAAAGCTAGAAAGCTGATCTTGGCCTCCTTCAGTTTGTATATATCATACGTAAAAGAAGTTTATCAGTTTTTCGTTAACTTTTTCCGTTTCATTAATAACGATAAAAATAAATCTTCAACATTTGGATTTCTTATTATACCTCGGAGACTTTAAGAGATAGTGGCAACAAATTTATTGTGACTAGACTCTTTTCATTTGCTAAATATGTTTTTGCACAAGCGCAAGATATTCGAGGTATTTCCGATTCCGGCGTTTCCGGCTAGACCATTCTTACAAGTTTAGATGTGTAAAAGCATAAAATAAAATAAAATGTTAATCCATGATTTAGTTATTTATTTTTATTTTAGGCTTGCAGCCCTATAAAATACGAAAACCATGCACATCTATACATATTCTTGTCAGCGCGGAGCATTGATTAATGTACCCGTTTCCAAACGGAACCAACAATTTTACCATTTCAATTATAAACAATTTAAATGTCAGCTATCATTTAGGTCGGAACAATGTTTCTCTTTTTTTATTACTAACTAAGGATGCAGACATCGACATATGATTGCACCCAGTCCTGCACAAGTCATGCGACCGAAAAGATTTATTGTCCTATTTACGTTTCATTTTGTGGTACCAAGGCCGCAAACTCCTAACAGAGAACGTATATATTTAGGAATACAGGGGATACCCACAACTTTATGCAGTTATCTGCAACTTCTCTGTACTTTTGCCTTTTGTTTTCAAATCCTGTAACTCACAAAAACAGCTTTAGTGCTCGTCAGATTACAAAAGAAATACACAAAAAGCCACCATAAAATCATAAATTTGTTCAGGATTTTTAAAAATATAGTATTGCTGTAGTAGTAGGCTGTTGTATTTGATTTTCGGTATTTTCATATTTTTCGATATTTGGTGGATTGGGAGTAGGTAGAATCCAATATATTAAAAATCTGCGTGTGCTTTCTGCGAACAGAATGCACTATGTGATGCCTTTGGCTCTTTTTGGCAATATGGTAACTTAACCAAAAGTTTAAACCGATTTTGATCGATATTAATAAATAAGGCAACATATCAAACAAAAAAGAAATTATAAACTTTTTTGAATTGCACTCCCTCGTACTGTGCAGTACACATTTCAGTGGGAGTGACTGGATATCAAGGTCGCAATTTTTGAGGGAGGTCACCAGCTATCTACATTCAAAATTATGTGATTCTAGCATTAAAAATATGTAAATATGCACCACTTATCTATTGGAGCTTTTGGGTACATCGGTTTAGGTGATTATGGGGATGGTAAGAGCGTGGCCAAAAAAAATTATTTTTGTGATGTTTGGGGGAGTATTCTTGCAATATAAAAACTGTGGCGTTTCCGGCCACATTTCTGATTTTGTAGAATGCATATAACGAAAAATTTTTGTTTCAAGCACGAATTTTGGTATTTGTCTACTTACAATTTTTAATTTTCTGTGTAGTTACTAACCTTGATAATATTTTGGAAACGCAACCATGGCTCACTCGTAACTGGCGTGATATATCGCATGGACGGACGCCGTTATGTGCTAACTCCACGATTCGCTGCCGCACGACATCAGGTAGGGGCCGGCCGTTCACAAATACACCTCCCAATTGATTAACGCCCCCGTGACCTATGTTAAAATCAGAGAAAGAATAGTTAACATTTAGTGACAATTTTTTTTTTATATTTATACTCAAACTAAAATAATAATTTAAAAATCCAAAAAATAATGCGGCGAGTGCCTTCTCAATAAGGGAGGCGGAGGTCAGCTCGAGCTTGCATTAATACATTACAAGCAAGATTCCTTTATTCGGGATGACCCAACTAGGAGATGCCCTGAATTCACCCGATTTACTGCACTTTGCCCCCACAACGGAATCTAAATTTTTGAATAACTAAACTCAAAGTATGATATTTTGATTAACAAGAGCTTTCAAATAGAAATGAAAAATTATTTTTGTGCAAATGTAATGGGCAGGAGATGGCATCTCCGACCCCATAAAATATACATACATCCGTCTAAATAATGGCGTCGATCTAAGGAACTGTTAAAGCTAGCTATTTCCAGTTTTTGTACCCATTGAAACCCATTGAAAATGGTTAAAAAGGGTATAATGGGTTTGTGCAAATGTATGTTACAGGCAGAAAGAGGCATTTTCGACTCCATAAAGTATATATATTCCTGATTGGGACGACAAGGTGAGTTGATTTACTCATGTCCGTCTGTAGGTTTGTCTGGCCTTCTATATGAACGCAGCAATTTCGGAACCTACAAAAGCTAGAAAGCTGATCTAGTCTCATTCAGATCGTATATGTATATATAAGCAGAACAAGTTTATAATTTTTTCAATAACTTTCTTCGTTTCGTTATGATCAATACAATTTGATATCAACCTTAACATATCTCGATAACTATAAAAGGTAAGAGGTTTGGGTATGTGTGTGTGTGTGTGCGAATTTCTGTATGTATGCATTAATGCGAAAGGCTTGCAATGTTTATAAACACAGATCGCAGGGCTCAGATCATGTTTATTTCAATACATTTCTTAAAGTCCTGATTCGATGACCAAATTTGGTTTGCACAAACATTTGAATTTCAGCTATACTTCAACTAAGCTGTTAAAATTTGTACGACTTATGGAAAAGTTGGTAAAAAATTACAGGTCAAAACACATTTTAAATTTCACTTGTATCTTTTAGATTTTAGATACCTCCCCCCAATCGCCCAAAATATCAAAACAACCAAAAAACCGCAAGCCAGCACAGTCTTACCTTTTTGTAAGAATTTAGTTTCTATAGTAGGTGCCAAGTGCAGCCATTGAGTAAAGTGATTGTGGCATGCATGTATGTATGTGTATGTATGCATGAGCGCAAGACGGTTGAAATGTCGCCGAGTAGAGCCTTCTATTTTGTTCTTATATAGACTCGCACGCTCAAATCAAGTTTTTTTCAAATACCAAATTCTTTTTAAAATCAGTAAAATTCACAACAACCTTATATATTTTTAGATTATTTCGTAGATTCTGAGTGCTAAAGACACCCTTGGGCTAAGTTATAAATACTGTAATACTCAAAGCTATTAAAGAACACGTGTGGTAAAATTAAACAAGTTTCAAAAGCCAAGTAGCAGTAAGCACAAGCAGTGCATGCATGTGTGCAACGACAACTCGCTGGATTCAGGGTGTCTTTTAGTCGGGAGTGACCGCCTAAGGGATACCCTGAAGCCAGCTGCCACCTGCGTTACATTTAAACCCCACTGCATTTATACATACACTATAATATACTATACTACTATACTACTTGTTTATACAGAGAGTTGGTTACAAATTTGAATTTAACATTCACCTTTTCATCAGTGAAGACCTATTTTGCAATTGAAAATTAGATTTAAATAATTAGGTGAAAATAAATATTTGATTTTTATAGTCTAATACCTCAATTGAAACTGTGTCAAAAAATCAGCTTTCGAGATCTTATGGCTGGGCAATATGTTGTTCAACACTCTATATACCACCAATTAGTAAATAATTCATTACCGGGGATAAGTTGGACAAGACTATAGGTTCCATATATATGTATGCGTTTAAATGACGATTATTCTTTATGGTTATGTATTTATATTCTTACACTCTACTAATTGTTTACTCTGCACGCGAAGCAGAAGCAGCATCATCCGTCATGCTCGGACAATCACAAAAAGAGACTGATCAGAAGAAATCTGTCCTAATGACAAACATACAGTCAAAGCGGGAGTCATTTACACATCATTTAGTTTTTTGCACTTTAATTTTGCGTTTGATATTAAACCGCTAATTAAGTACGAAGTGCAGTCTAGCACATCTACCAAAGAAAAAGAAGGGTATTTTTTAAAAGCTTTAATCAGATCATTTCATTTTTACATGTTTGTTTTTAAAAGCTTCAAATCAGATTACGGCTGTTCCCTTTTTTCCGGTCCCTCTCACATGTTAGTTAAAATAATTTTTGAGTAGTAGAATAAGATAGCCTACATACTAAATTTAGTGTTCTAAGCTACTAAATCAGTGACATAACTTATATATTTTGAGAAAGCTAAGAGAATTAACTTCGCCAATTTGAATAGTAGAAAAGGCTTTTATTATGCTAAGATCTATCGACAGGGTAATTTTATATGGAGTATTTTTTTGGGTTAGGCAGAAAGATTAAATAATGTTACACACAAATAAGAAATTTGCGATGTACTTGTACAGTTTTTCGCAAAATACAATTTTATACAAAATCTGAATTCCCTCATTCCCCATTTCAACAACTTTTGAATTAATGACCCGATGTTAGTGAGAATTTACCCATTTTTTTGAAGCAGAGTGAATCTCATAATTGCTGTTTGGTTAAAATATTAAAATAGTTCAAATTAGTAGTTTGCATGGAAACACACAGACGTGGCATTATTGACAATACATCTTATATTAGAATAAATTACCTCTTCTTCAAAGATCAAGAATAAGTTTAGTAGACCCCCTCAACCAATTTGAATATGAGTTCGTGATGCGAAATAAAATATACACATATATAGTTTGTACATCGTACAACAATGGGAAAGCCTGACTAAAAAGACAAGAATTCTCTTTTAAGGGCGCTGCGGGGTACGAACTGCAGACAAAGGGCTTTTGAATATATGACAGAGTGCCAAATGGCAAATGCAATTGTCATTTAATGAACTATCTATTGACTCTCAATAGATGTGCGCACACATGGCCACTTCTATTTTACTCAAAACTAATAGATATTGTTTTTATACAAACATATATACATAGGTGCGTTCACATACCGCTGAATTGATTCTTCACTGCGTATTTCGACCCTCATCTCAACATTGCGCTATTACTCCCTCTTTTTTTGTTTCCTGTCAATTGCCATTGCTTGTAGATTCTATTCTATTTAACGCCACTCTGGCAGCTTGCGATCAGGAACGAGAATTGTGCAACACATTTTCATTGTTTCCGTTTCAAACGAAAACAATATATTTTGTCAAATGTACTCATTTTGAACAGTTCAGGAATATCACATAAAGGGTCTGTATATGTCTACTAATAAATATAGAAACTAAATAAGGCTCGTAATGGGTTAAATATACTATCTGCTCGAGATATATTGAAAAACTCATCTCACGTTCTGCGTCCTAATAGAAATTATTTATTACAACTTGACAATGCTTCAAAACATTTTTTTAAGAAATCACATATAAACTATAATTTTTAATATATATATTTTTTGGGATTATATACATGTGTAATATTCCATCATGTTTTGATTGTAACGATACGCCGTTGAGAGATCCATGTTTATGGTGCAGCTATTAATCGCTCACGGTTTACGTCAAGGTATATCCCAAGAATTCAGGAATACAGAAGCACTGAATACACACTAGATACACAGGTATCCACAATATCCGAGGTAGCGACACAATTAGATAACTTAGATAACTTAGACAACTTAGATAATTGACAGTCTGCAAGTATAGATAGGCACGCACGCGGAAGAAGAATGAGAGACATAGGTGACACTAATTAGGATAACGGTATCGTTCGCGTCGAGCCGCGGGCAAAATAAAGACTACCAACGTAGCGACAACGTCACCGTGACAGAATAACGATACTAGAATTAGCATACACATCGGCATTCAACTGATACCGATTTCACGATCCGCGACTCCGGATAGTGTCGAGGCGTTTGGTGCTATGTCGGTGTCTATTCTTGTTCATGGCATTCATGTGGACGCGAACCAAGCCAATTTCCTTCTTCTATACATATATAAACATTTTTTTTGTTGTTATTTATTTTTCAAATATTTTCGACGTCGTCATCGTTGCCGTTGTTTTACTTATTATAAATTGTGTTTTTTGTTTCGTTTTCAGTGCCGTGAAATATTTCTAGCCATTTTTTCCGGACTGTTTGGTTTTGGTCGCTGAGATCCTGCGCACGTTTTGTTTCTTATCTGTGTCTGTGCGTATGATTTGTACATGTGTGTATGTTTGTCTGTGTACTTGCGTCTGCGGGTCTAGCTCGTGTGTGCGTGTGCTGAGCGCGTCCTTGGTCCTTGTTTCGCCACCGCACCGCCCAACCACATCGGCTTGCGCATACTTCACAACTGCCCGACTCCGACTCACTGCAACGAACCAATGAAGACGAACCAAAAACCGAGAGACAGCCACAGCGGAGCGTCATTTGCTTTCTATTTCAGAGTTGTACTGCATACTGAGTACTGCGGGCTGTTGGCGCTGCTAGTGATGCTACGCTCGTTCGCAAAGATTATGTTGGTTTGAGATGGGTAGAAAGGAGTCGAGGTTGTGGCGGTGGTGTTGTGGGCAGTTGGTTTCGCCTTCTTTTGGATTGGTGCTAAATGTTTAAGCCCACTACTTACGGTCAGACACAGTGTGTGTGCGTGTGTGTATGAGTGTTCGTATAAGTGTTTACAGAAGAAGGCTCGTGTGTCGTGTCTTTAGATATCAATATCTCAATTGCCCCAAATTCAGATTTACTTAAAATTCGCATTCACAGTCACTTGACTTTATTTAAATATTATCTAAATCTTTCTTGTCTAGTTAATTATTAAATACTGTTTTATTTATTTTTTTTTTTTTGTAATCATGTTTAACTTTAATTCAATCGATATTAGATTTAACAGATTTTGTTTTTTTGTTATCTTTTCTTTGTCTAAGCCTAAGAAGCAACATGCATAAATATAAAAACAAAAAACAAGTGGTTTTTCTGCGACGGTTTAAGAGGTTATGGCCCTCCCACGCAAATATACAGACGCACTTAAACAGAGAGAGAGAGAGCGAGAGAAGGGAGTGCGGCAATCACGCAGTGGGATTTCCGCCAATCAGCACCAAGACCAAGATGTGCTTCGCACCAATCACAGCGGCCAGTTGTCGTTTCTCGTTACTACCACTTAAGCATTCATAGCTCTCTGTCTCTTTATTTTCTTATATGTCTGCCTCGCTTACACATACCGCGCAGGTTTTCTTGTTTTGATTGTTTGTTTGTCTGCAAGTCGAGCAGTCAGCTCGCTGTAGTAAAAATTGTTGCCGTTTTGTGTTCTTTGAGTATGTGTGATGATGACATCAAGTTGACATATAAAGACATAGTAATTATGTTAGCGACAAAAATATTAACAAACGGGTTTTTCCTCTACACATAGTGCGATATATTAATATGAACACAGTATTCTCGAATGCATTTTAGGAATTTACTTTGTACTGCAACATCTTTAATGATGATGTTTTACGATAGTGGATAGCATAATGTATAATGTATAGGTGAATATGCCAGAGCAGCAATAGCATTTACCCACATCCACCACACGAAATCAAACCCGAGGCACGCCCTATAATTGTATGTATGTATGTGTTTTTGAAGAAAGGGATTTCAATAGTTGGCAGATGTGGAATTAATCCACAAAGTTTCAGAAATCTATCTCAAATACATAAATCATGCGAATCATCTTGTTCGGAAGCTCTTAAAGACTAGAAAGTTCAACTTTTCGAATATAGACTCGTCCATGGCACACGCAGATCAATCTTGTTGCATATACTCGCTAAGTATGATATGTTCTCTTAAAGCATAAACAGAATTTTAATACTCCGGTTCTTGGATACCTCCCCCCAAATATTAAAATCAAATAAAATCAGTTCACGAAATCCCATATTAATTCTTAGCATAAAGTTGTAAAAAAAATTATGCCTTAGCACGATCCATATCAATAAAATTGGTTATTAATATAGTATTTAAATATAGATACATTACTATATTCTCTTATGCTTCTTCAAATTTCCACACTCAAAATAATTGAACAACAATTCAATAAATGTATGAAAGAAGTGGTCACGGTTTTGTAAGTATCCCTCAGCGTTACCGACTGCGTAATACTCGTTAATGGTATTAAATATTGTTCCGGGCGTTCTAGTAGGCGTAGGCGAGATATCAATTTGTGGGGCAGGACACCAGCTATCTACATTTCAAATTTGGTAGCTCTATCGCATAAATTGTGGGAGATATACACGTGTTATCGGTTGGAGTCAAATATAACGGGTTTTGCAATTACAAGGGCGGGAGGAGGCGTGGCCAACATTTTTTCCTATGCTGTTCGGAGTAATATATATCCCAAACATGGTAACTCTAGCTTAAAAATTGTTGGGGATATAGGCATTTCCGATTTTTTAGGGCGGGGGCGCTGTGGGGACTTCAGTTTTTAAATTGTGCATATATACAACACTTATCGACTTAAGCTTTCAGGTATATCGGTATTCGCCATTATGGGGGCGGGAGGGGGTGTGGCCAAAATTTGGTGACTCTAGCTCAAAAATATCAAGCAATCTTTTTGGGAGGTCACCAGCTATATACATACCAATTTTGGTGGCTCTAGCTTTATAATTGTGGAATTTATCAATATGCGATTTTAGGTTTTATCGGTTTGCCACGCCCCCAGTGAGCACAGCCCAAAATCGTAAACATTTTATCTGACACGGGTTCACACGAGTATATATCCAATATTTCAATTCTCTAGCTTCAATAGCGTCGAAAATAATTGCTTTCATACGGACGGACGGACGGACAGTAAGAAGGACATTGCACAAAACGAATATACTCTATTACTTCGTGAACGAGAATAAAAACTGACTGAGTGGCGAATTGAAATCTATTTGCAAACCAAAGAGCATATAGTAGTATTTGATTAGGGTTTTTTTTGTTATTGTGGCATTTCTTGGAATGTGAATGTTCAAAAAATATTCATAGCTGCACTGCTTCACAAGAATATACCGCGCTAAATTAATTTGAGCTCTTATAGTCTTCTTCTCTATAGATATTAATTAAACGCAGCAAGATATCGAAAAAAAAAGATAAAACTTGTCATGCGTATGGATTAGGAAAATTTAAAGTTCGAAAGATCGCTCATCGTTCGCTCATACAGATAATATGACATGTCTATATCTACTCACCTCATCGTCCTAAATATATATACTAAATGTGGTCAGAAATGCTTCGTTTTGCCTGTTACTTACATTGGCACAAAATCATTATACTCTTTTTAGATAATTTCAATGAATCGATTGCAAAAATTTGCAACAACTTGGTTTAAGAAACTCAGTAGTTATTAAATAAAACGTGTTGTTAAATGAAACATATTACTCAAGCCATATAGCTGCAAGCAGTGCAAGCCACAAGCAGTTTATGTATGTGTATATGGGTTTAAGTGTGTGTAACGTCAGCTCGTTGTTGTGTTCTCCTATTCGGGCGCTTCCGACAAGACCATTCTCACTTATAAGAAGCTGGAGCTTCTTGCGTACAGGCGGAATGTCCAACTATTTCATAATTTTATTTAATTAATTATTTAAAAGTTTCCACTCAAAATTTAAAAGCATTGGGTTGTTAAAATCGGATTTTAAATTATCTTCATAAGTATTATTTTCTAGATACTTTTCCAATCAATCGGACGAGATATACAGAAAAAATTCATTTTCTAAGGGTCGATTCGTCCATAGTAAAAGACGATGCCACTGCTTGCGTCGTTTTGTTGACAGCCTGGCCAGATGTTGTTTATTCGGACCGCGCGAGCTGTGCTCATTTCTGAATTCCCAGTTGTATCTTCAACTTTTATTAAATATACCACACTCTTCGGGTGAATTTCTAATGCCAGGGACTTCATTACGACTGCGACTAGGTATATCCGGCTCATCTGCGCGTTGGTGGTACTGTTCATTTTAATTTGACAAATCACTTTTAACTTATGTTTTGACTTTTTGTGTAACATCCTTTGGGGATACTTTTAATTATTATTGCATTGCTTTAACGTTTGTTTGACTGTAAATTTGGATGTTTCTCTTGCTCTTAATGTTACGTTTCGCTGTGGGGTTTGCAAATGCAAATGCAAATCACAATTACATCATTTGCATAATTTACCTTATAAGGTTTGCGTTTAGGTTTAGCTACCACATAATATCCCAACAATATATATTTAAATTCCGTGGCGAAGCTCTTCAAATTTGTCAGAATATGTGTAATGCATTAAACAGACGACATAAAGTAAAGTGAAGGTTACTTCGGATCGGATTGCGTTTTGCATCGATTAGTAACAAACTCCTCTGTCTGGGTATAGGAGCAATTCCCACGTTTCCGGATATGGACAACTAAAGAAACTGGGGAACTGTTTCGAACACGTTTTAACAAAGCAAAGTGCTTCGCATTCGTGCGGTTATTAGCTTGGCCTGATTGTTTTCAATAGTAAATGTGCTTTTCTGCTGTTATTCCGAAGAACGAATTCAAAATTGTAATGCATACCATGATCTGACTGACCAATAGGTATCTGGTCTTTTGATAGGCATGAAGGCCAAGAATAATACCCACAATCCACAACCGGCGGATGCAGGTACCCATACCAATGCATTAGAGACATACTTATCAACAAACCAAGCACCATTTCGATTCGAAACAAACAAAAAAATAAAACAGGGCAATCAGAGATGAGTTGTTGCGAAACTAAAAACGCCTTTGTGGTCGGGCTGCGTTTTTTCCAATTAAACACAAAGTTACTTGAGACATTCTCACTTAACCACCAGAGATTGACCGGTCGGTTGCTTACTTGGTCCGAGACTATGAGACAAGAAGCCAAAAGAAGAAACACTACTCGTGCATAGCTTTTGTTTGTCACACGAGATCGGTGACGGATGATCAAAAGCCTACTTAAATGACACCATATCTATGGTGGGAAAGCAACAAAAAAAAAAAAGTAACCAACTGCTTTGTTATTACGTTATCACGTTATTAATTATTATTGTTATTTTGAACATTTTCGGTATTTTGAAATTTGTGTGGTGCTGGTGGTATCGGGAACGTCGCCGAAACTTTTACGAATCGTTAAAGGGGTTGACCAGTTATCTACCTTACAAATTTGGTAGGTTAAAAACTGTGGGAGATATAGGCATTTCCGATTTTATGGGGCGGGCGCTGGAAAGTGTACTAGTGGACGTGATATCGAAGTCGCAGTCTTTTATGGAGGTCATCAGCTATCTACAAATCAAGTTTGGTGACTCTAGCTTCAAAATTGTGGGCTTTATCGATTTACGATTTTATATGTTATCGGTTTGCCACGCTCCCAGTGTGCGCTGTCTAAAACTTCTTAACGTTATCTGACGCGGGGTTACCGGACTATATATCCAAAATATCAAGTCTCTAGCATTAAAACTACCAAAATGAATCGCGTTCATACGGACAGACGGACAGTGCACAAAACCAATATACTCTTTTCACTTCATGAACGATAATAAAAAGGTATTGCATATCAACCTGTCAAACTTACTTAAATAAAGGGTTAACTATTAAGTTAATTTTACTTACCATCACCCGATATGCTGCCTTGAGAACTGTGTGAATCTTCTAAAAATTAAATTAAAAGTACCAACAATTAATAAAGTTATATATTATTATATGTATGTATATATATTTGAAATGATGTGATGTAATATAAATATCCTAATGTCACTAAAAACACTCCTTTTATATATGTCAATCCGGCCGAGGTGGCACTCTGCGAGCAGCAATTTAACATTTTCAACTATTCTATTCCTATATTCCTAAAATAGACTATTATACTGTACTTCATTTAAATTTTTTTTAACTCTAATAAACAACGTTATTCATTTTTTAAATTTATGTAACGATAATTTTGTGTTCTCATTTATTCAATATCTGTAAAGTTATTTATCAAATTATTTATACTTAATTCATGAATTAAAAATACTTGCAGTTGGTCTTAAAACTCGTTTTGCTTTGCGTCTGTAAATGGATAAAACTTACCTGTGTTGTTTTGGGCGTCATTCATGGCTGTTATCCATTCAACTGCCCCCTGCGACTGCCCCAAAAAGCTGTTTCCAGCCAGCGTGGGTGAATCTTGGATAGCCGGTGTTGGCATAGCTCGCACTAAACCATTTGAGTATTCGTCAAATTTTTGTTCTGCAATTATATAGTGTATTATGTGACAAGCTCATATTTTGTTCCATTGTTGCACCCTTGTCCCCAAATATTCAAGGTTTTTAAAATCTCAATTTACATGCTAGGATCGCATCACTATAAAATATTGCTATAAGCAAGACCCATTGAATTTGGCCTTTTCATACTCCATTACGAAGTGCAACTAGTATATTAGGTTATTTTTATATATTAAAGCACCAAATGAAAGTAACACCGTTGCAGTCGGGTGTCACCGATTGCGTTATAATCGTTCACCGTCTTAATAACTATTATTCTTTTGGAAAATGTCGGTTGTTAGGAATTTTTATCGATATTTAAAGGAGGTTACCAGTAACCTTCAGTATTTTGGGTCTCAAGTTCTAAAACTGTGAAAGATATATGCTTTCGCATATAAATAAAATGATATCATGAACGAGATTTTCTCGATTTTTATCTTGATTTTTATCGGATTTAAACGAATAAAGATACCATTCGAGGCATATTCGAAACAATACATTTTTAGACGTGTGAACCATTTCTACAGGGACCCCAACGGTCCCATGAGCTCAAAAAATCAAAATAATATCAATAAAACCACATCAAATAAACCAAATGAGGGATACTTCTTTTGCATACTTCGTTGTGCTTCGCCTATAGCACGTGCTTCCTTCTGCATTTATGAATGCAATGTATGTAACGACGCTTCGCAGCTTAGTTCAGGGAATTTCTCAAGCGGACAATTCAGACAAGATTACTCTTATTACAGTGTAAATAATTAATCTACATTATAATCTAAGCTTTTAGCTCTAATAATCTCCGAAACAATCATATTAATCACTTTAATGTTAAGTTCCCAGTTTTTATTTTTATCTGCTAGTCAGTCAACTGTGTTCCTTAGCGATTTCTATTAAGAAATCCGTGACTTAAGCAACGGAATTTCTTCATTTAATTCAAAGACCATACATAACATGAAAAAACTTTGAACAGACGATGGTTATGTCTGGCAACAACAAGCAGCATGTGTCTTATTCTAAAGTCGAACACTTGTCTTTGACCTGCTCCTCCCTTCACAGCAACACGGCAGTCGCGAGTCTAAGCTATTGTTCTTCTGTAATATTTTAGCAAGAGTTTGGCATCTACTCCTTTATCAATGGTAGGAGCAACCAACCGTCTGTACTTATAAATGTATGCTATGACGTTCAATTTCTTAAGGCTCTGAAATGTAAATGTAATCTTTTGTTCAGTTTTTTGTAATCCCTATCACTTTATGAATATATTCGTATTCGCGTCCAGTCGACTTAAGTTGAGCTGAGTCGAGCCGAAGCGCCGCTAAATACACACCCAATATGTATGTATTCACATATTTTCATATGCATTTATTTTTTGATATAATATATTTAATTATTGTATTGTATTTAATTAGGATGGTATTTATAAAGGGTTACTATGAACAAATCAAACATCACACTAAAATAGTCTTAAATTCTTAAAAAGAGTGTTCATTCGTTCATTGCATGCTTTACTACGATAATTATGAAGAAACTTTAAATTTGACCAATGTTCATATTTTCCAAAAAGACACATAACTTGTACCGAACATTTTTGAAATTAAAATAATGGAAAACCCGCAAGATTGGCGGAAATGAAGAGCATTGAGATGGACAAAATTAAGAAAAATATTAAATAAATAATGATTAACGAAAACAGAAAAATTCTGCGCCGTTCTTTCGCGGTTTCGAACCACATATTTTGAAGCCCCAGCTGTACAACTCTTATCACTACACTACCATTTGATTTTGTTGTGATGAAATTTAAATGAATATACATAGACCGTCCATGCCACACGTAGATCAAGTTTGCCAATAATAATCGACAACTCTTACCGTTTTCCTAACATCGGTAAAAACAAAAAACATCAAATATTTTATAGACTATTAGAGCTAGACATACAAAACTTGGCTCGAATGAATATTTTAATATTCTATACCACTAAACATATATATTTCAAAAAATTCAAAGAAATACAGAAGTCTTTAAAGACAAGTAAAATTTATAAAATTTCATAAGCCAAGGAGCTGCAAACGCAAGCGTGAATGCATTTGTATATGTTTGTATGGATTTATATGTGTCCATCGACAGCTCGCAGCTGTGTTAAAGGTATCTTTAAGTCGGTTGCATTCTTACTTGTTTATATGTGATGCAATTGTGGAAACGTATCTTAAATCTTAAATACTCAAAATCTGCGTATGCTTTAAGCGAACATATAGTTTCAAAAATATGTTCAAAATACCACGTCAATAATAATCGATATAAAGAACACTGGAAAGATAAGGTCTTAATTTTATAATTTCCCAGAATAACTAGCTTGAACAGACGAACACACAAACATTCTGTGTAGACTTAATAGTTGATCCTTATTAAGAATATATATAATTTATGGGGTTTTACCCATTTTTAATGGAGTATGTATGGGCACAGCTATTTTGGAATCTATAACGCTAAAAGACTACATCTTTGTAAATTTTTGATTATACTATGCTAATTGCTAGAACTTACCTTTTAACTTCTCATCCAATTGTGTTGAGGCATATACTTGGCTAGCCGCATTTTGATGGTGATGTTGATGTGCGCTGATGTTGACGGTGAGGTGCTCACTGGTCGAAGAGCTTTGAAGGGAGTGCAAGGTTGATGAGGCGCCCATCTGCTGTGGAAGTTGATGCTGGTGCTGGGTTGGCTGACTACTGCGAAGCGACAGGGGCTGTGATTGGGGTTGATGGATTATATGATGCTGGTGCTGGTGTACTAGGACCGGCGAGAGTGTTGCTAGCCCATGGCTAAGATGTGGCGACGTCTGCATTTCCATTATAAGCATATCATCAAAACCTGAAAAAATAAGCGTGGCTACATCAATAACTCATTTCACCCAACTCTGAAACGGCGAGAGGCCACTCAGCTATTCAGTCCCGCCGCACAATCTTACCATCTGCTAAATGTTATGCTTCAGGGAAAGGTTTATGCCGCATTCGATGGATCCACTTGCCATCCGGGCGGACCGCTTGTCAATTCATAATTATAGATAACAGGTAAGATTGCTCTAGTTGTGAGCACCCGACTATAAGCTACCCTGAACCCATGTGCGAGCTGTCGTTAAAACATTTAAATCTTTTTGCATTCATTAAATATACACACCTGATCCTGATTAGGAATATATATTTTTTGGGGTCACATATGCTTTATTTTTCCTGTATATACAAAACCATAATACCCTTTTTACTGATTTTCACTGTGTTCAGAAAACAACAGAGAAAAAATGTGATATTTACAGCGCAATGGAAATGACTTCAGCGCTTACAGCGCGGTGGCAGTGACTACAACGCGTGCTAACAAAACCCCAGCATCCATGATCGCGACCGAGACCAGGACTGAGACAGAGGACGGGTGCCAACCGTTTTCTATATTTTATTTTGTTGTTTTACTTGTGCCCAAACCACGAGCACGAAACAAAAAGCACTTGATGAAAACTACAAGGTAAGGGCGACCAACCGGCCAACAGACAGAACTAGTATTTCACTGGGCAGAGAAACAACAATAACAAAATGAAAGGCTATTAATGGTAAAACTCGACTAAGGCAGACCCTGTACCAAAATATGCGCAGTGGTAGGGCAGACAGACAGGGATACTATATAGGCTATTGATTTCAAAAAAGCTTTTGGTCAAAAACATTAAAAAAAGAGATCGATAAAGAGAGGGAGAGGGAGAGAAAGGGAGCGAGAGAGAGAGAGAGAGAGGGACAGAGTGAGAGCGAAAGAATAAACTCTGCTCATACGAGAATGGAAGTGAAATAAAATAAATACAGGTCCAAGTTACAGTTTTTGAAAAATATCAGAGTATTAAAAAATTAAATAAAATTTTGGTAAACAAATCCTAATTGTTAATGCAATTTAATATTTTAATACAATGTGATTTAACGCGGATATAAAGAAACAGACATTCGGAAATCAACAACACGTCATATATTCCCTTTTTCCTTTTTGCAAACACAGTATAAAACGCGGTAGCCAGTAGTGGCGACTCAATGCACGTTCAAGCAGCAGCTTGCCGCACAGTTATCCTCTGCATAAGCAGTAGCTTAAAGCTAACAAAACGGTTAACTAGAAATTGATAATAATGATGACGACAATGATGATGTCTATAATGCTGATTGTAAGCTGAACACAAACTACAAAAACCATTGCAATTTCTGCATAAACAAGTTAGATTGCTCTAGACGGGACCATCCGGCTAGGAAATACCCTGAATCCATTTCAGTACCTTAAAAACGGTGGGATATACAGGTATATCCGATTTTAAAGGACGACTGCGTTGGGGAGCATTTTATCTATCTACATACCAAGAATTTAGACTCGTCCATGGCAGGCAGATCAAGATAATTTCCAACGATTGAAAACTTTCGCCGTTTTCCTACATCGATACAAATTTATGACAACCTTAAATTTTTTGACTTTTGCCTTATAAGAAGACTGCCAGAGGCATCAAATTTGATTCAATGAATATTTTAATATTAATTGACACTTAAAGAATCTATTGAAATGCGATCGTTAGATTGGTGAAGAAATACAGAAGCTATTGATGAAAACGTGTGGTAGATTTTTAACAAATTTGTACTTCAATTGACGTTTGCAAGTTATTATCGCTTTCATGTGCACACCCTCATACACACAATAAGGACAGCAGGAATCTACCTAAGCTACACACATATATATATGTATGTTTTGTGGTGCGATAGTGGTATTTTCCCGCTCATTTCATTGCAGCCGCTCTCTAAATTCCCGGTCCTTTCGTGCTACAGTACGCACGAGCTATATAAGCGGCAACTATACACAGACACGCACACACACATATATATATATGTATAATAGGCGCGCGCGCGTACTCATTCACCTGTTGTTAATTGACCTTTTTGAGACTCGCCCTTTCTTAGGGTCACTGCAGTCGGTGAATCGTCGAGTCAAGTGCATTTGTGTGTGTTTGTTATTTGAGGTTCGGTGTTCGGCTTATGGTAAAATATTAATGTGAATTGCATATGATTTCTAGTTGAATAGTCTTTCTATGTGCACATGTAGTAAACTGACCATCTGTTTTTCCCTTCTTAAATATACTCTGCAAAAAAAATTGGTTATAGGGCATATTGGAAACATGCCTGTAGCGGTCAGAAAACAAAATAATAAGTTATCTCTGGCCGTATTAGTAGTTATATGGATATATATTCCTTTTGTCTGTTTTATTACAAGCTAGTCTCTCGATCATTGGCGCAATCCTCTAAAAATTTTGCAGTTTCATCGTTTAGTTGCAGGAGTTACAAATAGCGATGTCTGCCTGTACATTTGTGCTGCCATAAGAACAATCGGTCAAAAATTTTGTAATTTTTTAATTTATAATTTTTTTTTCTCTTCCAAAATCAAGCGATTTGTGCTTCTCTCATATAGGTAATACATCATATATCTCATATAATCATTCGGTACGACAGACTTCCAGGGTATCTCGGTGCAGCGCCCCGAAGATGAATGTTCCTTTTTACTCGTGGTTTTTTGTAATTCCCACCCCTATACGTTAGCTAATAAATTATATATGTCTCTCGCTCAGGTGACACTGTGAGCACTATATTTTTTCAAATATTTTTATTTATAAGACTTGTCGCTGGCTTTGGCGGGAAAAAACAAGCAAGTAAAAGTAAAGTTTTGCAAGTAAAGTGTTCTAGTCGAAAGTGCTCGGCTATACACGGTACCTTTACTCTGCAGTTCGTAGCGCTTCATACTACTTTAAATTTATTGGCCCATAATTATAAAATTTAAGTCTATAAAAGAATACTTTAATTCCAAAATTATATATCTTATATACCTTGAACGAAGAAAATTTTAATATATCCCAGTCTGACTATGAGACGAGACTTTATGCAAAAACTCGGTCGTTTTAGCAGATTATTTTAAGATTTGTAAAAAAAAGGGGTTGAGTATCGATATTTATTGCGCTTGCGAGTATAGACTCTGCAATTTATTTCAGCATCGAAACTCAAATTCTGCCTGCTATATACATTTTTACAACTTTTTCAGGCTATTTTACTCATTTGTAATAAGTTGAGATGATCGTAAGCAGAGCTTCAAATAAAGCTAAATAAGGTAATATGATTGTACTCTTGAGTACTTGAGTACTGGATTTGGTCTATTTTTAATAAATATATAAGCGACTCCATAGAAAACGTTGTCGCGTAATGGAAATACGAAAACTTAGCACGGCAAACAGAACAAAGGCCACGGTCGGACTCACACAAATACTTGAGGCAAGGCCTGTTGTGACTCAGGGCTTACAAATACATATGTACATACATATAGTATCTGTCAGTATTCTCTCTTATATTACATTTTGGCCGGTTAATACATTCAATTTGAAAAATAAAAGTGGGAAAATAAAAGAGTATTTTCTCACACTCGCCTGAATGATGGCGACGACACTGACGATGATGACGACGGCGACGACCTAGCGCAACACGAGACTTACAAATAAACTCCACTAAGAAACGGGAAAAACAAGCTCAAGGTCAGTAGCGTGGGTAAATTTGCACGTAGCTAGTCATTATTATTTAAATGCAAACATATAAACACCCACCTGTATATATATTTACATCCAATATATAATACATTTAATTTGAAAAGCATAACAAAATATATATATATATAGGATCCAATATATATTCAATAAACCATTTGGTCTGAATCTTCATTTGCAGTGCCATTTCCCTCAAGTTTTAAATACCGACGAGGCTTGGATGAAGAGCTTGTGACTGAAACTGCATCTTTTGGTACAATACAAAAACGGATACGTATATTATATTTTGGATGTCATTTACAGCACAAAACTCTGTTTACTTTTTAGTATTGCGCTTTCTGTAACCCAGTTTGTAAAACTTGTATAATTTTACTACACGTTTTCTTAAATAACTTCTTTTCTTAACCATTTTTTGCAATAGATTCTTTAAATGCTATATTATGCTAAAATATTTATTTAAACCAAACCTGGTATATATACCTCTCACATTCTACTATCTCCCATTAGTTTACAAAATTGGAAGGTTGTTGTAAATTTTGTTCGATTAAAAAAAGGTTAAAGTTACCTATCATTTGAGTCAAACTAGATGTGCGCATACCATTGACGATTCTATATATGAAAAGTTAAAGTATCCCTTCAGGTTTTCGACGATCACGGTTAAGTGTACTCGATTTAAGACCGATCAAATATATGATATGAATATATATATAGTCGTGTGATCCGAATGTATGTACACACGATCTGCTTTCAACGAAAATAAAAGTTTTTTTCATAGAATCTAACAGACTGATAGGAACATGCAAACTTTATGATGTCGAACAATTATTTTTTTATCCGGTACAAGAATAAAAAATAATAAAGTTGTACTCACCTTATTGTTGGCCAAACAGTAGACAACTAATCATTTAATTTCGATGTTCTAAAAATCCACCAAAAACAAAGAATCGACTAATTATTTGGTCTTTCTATTATTATTATTTTCTTTTTACTGGATTTCTTGATTTAAAATCACATTTTTCAAAAGATACATTCACAATTTCTGTAGTACTTATATTAAGACTCGCTCGCAACATCGGTTTTATATTTGCAATCACCAAATATAGATGCTCAATTCTCGAAAGTTAATCGCAGTTTTACCTCTTTTTTATAGTGGCAATGCGATAAGCGAAAACGCGATCCACTTGCTAGTTGCACTTTGTTAGCGATCGCGCTTCATGTTCCTGCTAGGTGGATCGGTAGACCGCGCTCAAAGAGTTCTTAGGCGAAACTGTTTAGCTGTTGAATGTGAATGGTCGGCGGAAGCAATTCAAAACCGCTCTCACTCAACAAGCTAGTTTTTGTACATGAATACATACCCATAAGTTTACACTTCTACATACATATGCATTTATTAGTATTTGCTGTATGTCTGTGTGAGTGTGTATTCTGAGCCGCGCTCAAAACCAGGCCTGAGCACAACCGGTGGCTTTACGGTTGGTCGGCTTTGTTTTCACTCAAACGGGCTGGCGACTAATCGGGAGCGTTTGCGTTACCTGTCCCCGCTGTGTTTAGCTTATTTTTCTTTTATATTGTACCTTACACGATCAACAGAGAGGCGCGTTTTTTTGTAAATATGTACACATCCATTCGTACGTATGGGCATGCATATGTGTGAGTGTTCAGAGAAACGCGCGTGGCCATGTTAGTACATACATACATAGGTATGTAAGTGAGTACATATGCATATGTAAACATGAATGTGTATATGTAGTATCACGCCGTCAGCGCAGTCACAAAATATATGTATCCGCTTACTACATGCACTCTTACGTATGAATACAGTACATTACTATACATATATATATTCTTATGTATACCTACAAGCATATATACATCCTATGAATAAAATTACCAACATAGCCTAACGGAAGGTAGATTTCACCTATATATAATGTTGTTTATATACACAAAATATAAATTATAAAACTCTGATGATATGTACATATACAAGGAAGATATGCATAATTATATACATAATTTCGACATGCTACAAACAGAGGAAAGCCTGTCGTACGCATCAACCCTCTGCTGACTAATTTTTTGGCCTTTGCATTCAACATGTTGACAAAAAGTAATCACCTCCATTCGGAAGTTTGGACAAACATACATACCCTGTGCCCAAGCATATAAATTAATTTGGATATAATTTTTATATTTATCAAACAATACATATATTTTTGATATTACTTATAGTACAGTTTCGCAAAGGCAACCACAAAAGTGATAAAACTAATCCAAATAAATTCTTAAATGATACAAAATATTGTATTATCGGCCGCAGATTTAATACACATTTGTAATTTTAATAGCTCTATAACCTATCTATATATATTCCTAAGCATCAAAGTAAAAATAAAACTTAAATAAAATAAAAAACGGAATTTCTTGCTGGATTGTCCACTGCTTACTCTAGCTGAAAATTAGCTTGTGAGTTTTTGTTTCTTATACCCTGAACCTATTGGAAATGGGTAAAATGGTTTTATGCAAATGTATGTAACAGGCAGACCCCATAAAGTATATTCCTGATCAGCATCACTAGCCAAGACGATTTAGTCATGTTTGTCTGTATGAACAAGTCGATTTCAAAATATCGGTAACTCGCAGTTTTCTTACTATCGATATTAATCGGTTTTTGACCCCGATAAAACTTTTTGCAACAGATTCCACTTTTAATGGGTGCAGGGAATAAAAATTACTAATTTAAACAGTTTTGTTTTTTAAAAGCTTAAAAATAGTAACCTAATTAATAATATATTTCACTCTTTAAAAAAAAAAATGCTATAATTTCTTATACTAATTCTGGTATAGTGTAGTTAAAAAGGTTCAATCAGTTTATATGATGAGCAGAGCATCTGCTCAGCTCGGTGTCTTTATTAATAATCATTTTCAATTCTTTATGTTGGGTTAACTACAATAGCATTAATATAAGTAGGTATTATATATATATATGTACTTTATTCATGAGTACATACGTACTTTACATATGTACAAAGTTTTTAGTGAATTACGTGCATGCATACATTTGCTCCTTCTTTACAGTATATATATGTATATATATACATATATATATATATGCATATGTATATGCATACACAGAAATCTTAGCTTAAAGTAAATTTACTTATTTATATATACTTATAAAAATATACTTGCATAGATCTCGTGTCTCTAAGTCTCGCACGCATTGGACAGGTGCTGGCAAGACTGACAAGACGGCGCGTGCCAAACAAACGGCTACTACCGTTGCCAGAAATAGGCGCAAGAGAAGGGTAAGAGAGATTGATCACTGAACCATCTCTTATTTCGCCCACCGTATAATATGTTCGAGTTGTCTAATTGCCTACCGTAGAAGTCGCACTGAGGATGCTCTCACAAATTGTGCAAAAGTTTTTATTTTTTGACGAGTTCAATCTATACGGACGGATAGATTGACTGACAGGCGGACATGACTAGATCGACTCGTCTAGTGATTACCGTCTAGTGATTACCCATTACCAAATTTATTACGAGCACAAGCTTAAAAATTGAGTAAAATATACACACATTACTAAATGGGCGGCGTGGCAAAAAAATATTTTTTGCGGAAGTTGACGAAACTTTCCAGTAATTTATATTTCAAATTTGCTGAATCTAGCTCAAAAACTGTGTAGGATTTTCGATATTTTAGGCGATATGTTTTCAGCATTTAAGATAATTTAGGACGGGGTGCTGGGACCCTTTCAGTGGGCCAGGATATCGAGAATGTAAATGTAGCAATTTTTATGACTGCAGATTTAAAATTTTGAAATTTTTTTAGCAGTTTATCTGACGCGGGTACACTTGAGTATATGTATATACAAAATGTTAAGTCTCTACCTTCAATAGCGGCGAAACTAATTGTGTTCATACAAAAAAACAGACCGACAAACAGCAGGACGGACATTAAACAATTACTTTTTACTTTGTGAACAATTATAAAAATGCTAGCGCTTGACAAATTTTTAAAAATTTTAATTCACGCTTTCTTTACATTTTCCCTGCTTTTTAACCGATCGTCATGAAACTTGTTAAATTATATTCTTTACTACATTATAAAAAATGTTTGAACCAACCAAATTTTGTGTCTCTAGCTCTCATAAAAAACAAAGAACCTTTTTACTTTATCGATGATATTGAATTCCAGACGTACGAACCGAACCTAATGATTAAAACAATGAACCGATGCACATGTTTTAGCTTCATCAGCTTTTTACCCACAGAATCAACTCATTTATTAGAAAACATCTTTATGTTTTGTTTATATTTATCTAATACGTTTACTTATTGAGAGACCTGTGTGCAGGGGAACTTAAAGTGACGCTCTCCCGACTAAAACTTAATGTTTTGGGTTTTAAAAGTCTATATTAAAGAAAACGGGTTGGTTTTCGATGAAACTGCTGGAGAAGACAGCTGGCTAAGACTTAGGGTATGTTTGGAAAGGCTAGGTTTGTAAACTTTAAACACATAAGCATATACGTATTTCTTACATATATGCACAAACAAACAGACATCCGTTCGTTTGAGTTTGTTTTCCGTGATCAAGAGAAAACCTCTTAGTGTTACCAAAGCCCGCGCTTTCTATACAGAACACCTGTTTTGTAGATGGAACCATGACGCCGTGGCGGTGTTGGCGATCTGAAAAACCACCCCATTCCTTCCTCTTTATTGCTTTTCCTTCCTTCCTTCTTTCTTTTTTTAAATTACGCGCAACTAAACTCTCATTCAACGTTGAATTTGGGTTCAATGTTCTGTCCTGGAATATAAACAGAAAACAATTAATAATGACAGCATTCGGATTATCCACTTCATTTGATCAAGCAAAAACTTATTTTTTAATATCTATATGAAAATTCAATTTTCATTTTAATATTTACCTTCGAAGCTGGTAATAGAACAGAACATTAATATGAAGTTCATGACCTCCCCAAAAGATTGCGAACTTGATATCCCGGCCTCGCCCACTATAACGCCCACCGCGTCCCGCCCTAAAAAATCGGATATATCACTGTCGGCCACAGTTTTTGAGCTAGAGTCACTAAATGATGCATATATATTATAGGAACGGATAAATATATCCGCCTCAAGAATATACTCAAGAGTGTATACCATATATACAATCGGAGATGCATTAACTTATGGATATTACCATTATTAGTAAATATTTATTTTTTATCTGTATTATGTTAGTTATATTATTACTATGTACATATGTTTCTCAGCTGTGTCGTACTGAAAATGGTTCAGGTATTCCTCTAGCTATATACTATGTAACTTGTATATACACTAATTATGACTATATACATATTATATGTCCACATATACAAACAAACACACGAAACATGCTCCATTGTGTGTACGTTGATCGTATAAGCACTTATTATTATATGTTGTATATGTATGCACGATGTTTGTATGTATTTACTGTTGTGTATGTATCTGATTTTACATGTGTGCCTGGCGAAGAGTCATCTGTACCGCTTGCTCTTTATTTAAACAATCAGTATTCATATGTTTTCGGTATGAAATTCGGTATTTCAATCGTGGCTCGTGGCTTTTCACGGTCTGCAAGTCAACCGCGACTGCTTTTCTGCCGTTTCTTTTGGTCTTTGACTGTTGCTTTTTCTGTTAATGTTGATTTTGCTTTGGCTTTGCTACCGCTGTATTTGCTAGTATGTACCACTGTATCATAGTCATTATAATACCCTTGCAACAGATATTAAAATTTCGCGACGCTGTTTGTAACGCAATGAACGAGTCATCTCCAGTACGTAAAGCGTGTACACCTTGTTCTCACTCTTTTTAGAAGAAGTTTCTTGTCGGGCGCGCCCGACTATGAGATACTCTGATGCATTGCGATCTGTACTTACAAAGATTTCAAACGCCTTGCAAAGATTTCACACATGCAAATTCACACTTACACCTACACACATAACATTCTAGTACTCGGAATTACTTCGTGAGCAGCGAATAACTGCACATGCAGTGCCACTAAGCGGTTCATACTCGATTACCTCTAGTGCGTTTAGCGGTGATTTTGTTCGACAATATCCGCTTTTATAAGTGCTTACCACTGCATAGCTCTGTGTTGGTGATTCAGCGCTACAAAAGACCCAGTTTTCCTCATCTGGGCACTGAAAATGCGGTTCTTGACTAGCGCCTACTCTGCAATGTAAAGTAATGCAGAAGGAATCGGTTGGGGACGAAACTCTGCGCCTATTCCGATAATAATTACACAATTCAATTCAATCGAAAATATAGCCTTTATGGACTTCCAGAAACTTGCTGTTAAAACAAAAAATATTGTGTACAAATTGCAACAGATATTATATTATATAATTTCTAGTATTTTAAGGCGCGTTATTTTAAAATCGTAAAAATGGAATTGGGTGTACATGGTCATTTTTGAAATTAATTGTATGTGTGTATTCTCAAACTTTGGAAATAATTTTATTTTCTATATTTACATTTCGTATAAACACGAACATAACGAACCTAATTTGGTGCCTCTAGCTCTTATAGCCTCCGAGATATGGTAAGAAATTAATTTTTATCAATACTAATGAAACAGGCGAAAGATTTCCAAAAATATAAACTTTTTCCGCGTAGAGTAAACATGAAGTGAATGAGTTTACAAACAACTTTCTAGCGTTTGTAGTTGCTGAGATCGCTGCGTTCATACAGAAAGACGGACGGATATGGTTTAATTTTCTTACTTATTATCAAAAGTGTCAAGGTAGGTCTATATGATATATGCTTTTCAAACAAAATATATATACCAGTATGATCTGTGGCTTACGATCTATGGGGGTGGCAATTTATGTGGATTTTAATGTTTTCCCGCCAAATTTGCGTTTTATTTTTTCAAAAGTTGTAGAACCAAAGTTTCTTGGTTCTTTTCAGAACGCTATGTAAACGCTTACATTCGAAAAATGTCTGATTTTTTAAAAACAACAATTTGATATATTTTTATTTTTTTTAATAGGAATATTATTTTTGCATTTAATAACAAATTTCTGAAAGATTCAACGGCTTCAAAGTTCTCATTTTGTTTTTTATACCCTAAACTCATTGAAAATGGGTAAAAAGAGTATAATGGTTCTGTTAAAACATATGTAACAGGCAGAAGGAGGCATCTCGACCCCAAAAGTGTATATATATTCTCGATCACAACGACGAGCTGAGTTGTAGCCATATCCGTCTGTGCGTCCGTCCGTCTGTATGAACGCAGCGATCTCGGAAACTACATAAGGTAGAAAGCTGATCTGATGATCTAAAAATATAGATAGCAACCTTTTGTTTTTATACCCTGAACCCATTGAAAATGGGTAAAAAAGGGTATAATGGTTTTGTGCAAATGTATGTAACAGGCAGAAGGAAGCATCTCCGACCCCATAAAGTATATATATTCATGATCAGCATCACTAGCCGAGTCGATTTAGCCATGTCCGTCTGTCTGTCCGTCTGTCTGTCCGTCTGTCTGTCCGTCTGTCCGTCTGTCTGTATGAACGCGTCGATTTCAGACACTACAAAAGCTAGAAAGCTGATCTTGGTCTCATTCGGTTCGTATATTCCATACGCAGATCGAGTTTATTTCAAAACATCGATAACTCCTTCCGTTTTCTTATTATCGATATTTATCGCTTTTTTGACTCGTTTTTTTAAGCATAACTCCCACAAACTACTAAAGCTAGAGCCACCAAATTATTTTTATTTTTTATTTTTTTATGTTCGCGTAAAACATACGAAGAATTTGAATGTTTCAGATTTTGGATACCTCCCCCAATCGCCCACAATATTGATAAAACCAAAAAAACATAGTAAATCAAATACTACACACGTGCAAATTGGTTTGTAGATACATTTCGATGATCTGAATAAGCCCTGAAAATTTCATAACGATCGTACATTTAGTTTACGAGCAAATCAAGAATCTATTTTCAGTAGTGGGGGCAAAGCGCAGCTGCTTGGCAATTTCTGTGTACATGTGCACGCATACATATGCACGTCCAGAAAGTCTTGCGTTTTCCTAGGAATTTTTTTAGGCAACGGTTAAATTGAATTTTAACACAACGAAGTGAAGTAAGAGCGTGGTCCAGTGGGTAAGAGTTGTGCCGCGCAACGTGGAGGACCGGGTTCGAATTCAGCGCTGGTATGGTAGAGCAATGTTTTGAGTTCTTTTATTTTGTCGTTATTCATAATTATAATTATTATTAATTTTGTATCGTTTTAATGACAAGCGCAAAATTTTCGTTTTCCTTGACCTTTTGCGACTTTAAGTAATGTTATATCATTCGCGAAAAATGCGGTAGTGTGGTGCAGTTGGTAAGAGTTGTGCATCTTATCACGGAGGTACCGAGTTCAACTCCCGCTTGTGGAGTATTTATTTTTCTATTGGTAATTATTAGTAAATTTTATTTTTTATTTTTAACAGGCTCAATACTAATCAACTGCCGAGAGTTTGTGTGTATGTGTTCATTTCTGGGTTCAGGGTATCTTCTAGTCGGGCGGTCCCGACTAGAGCAATCTCACTTGTTTTACAATATCTTGGTAACTAAAAAAGCTAGAGGCAACAACGTTTAGTGCGTTATGTGCGTTTTGACTAAACACAGATTTTGATACCTGCGGATTTTGGATACCTCCCCCCAATTGCCCCCATGATCGACAAAAACATAAAAATCGCAATGCTGCTAATAAATCCTTAAAGTTTCATAACGATCATACATTTAGTTAAGCAGAAAATAAAAATTTCGTTTCTATAGTGGGAACGCGCAGCAACCATTTGTGTGTGTGTATGTGTAAATTTGTTTTTCTATGTATGAATGCAAATGGGTTGAAATGCTTATAAAGAGAGATCGAAGCGTTCAGGGTATCTCCTAGTCGGGCGGCCCCAACTAGAGCCCTCTCACTTGTTTTACTTAACTTATCTCCATATTACCTTACTTATCTCCATATCCCAGATGAGCTATTAAATATGGCGGCTTTTTATTTTTAGTTCGAACGACACCTTTTGATGGGTACATCATTCGATCTGATTGGACTCTTATAACAAAACTTCAAAAGTTTGCGTATATATGTTGCTTGTCGTTTTTTGCCCACTTCATTGTGATTCGCCACTAGCGTGAATTGTTTTAACAAAGTACACAGTAAGAAATTTGTATTGAATTATAGACATTATTGTTAAGACAGATATAATAGTGATTTTTATATTTATACTAATAGTAATTATATTATTTTAAAACAAAGTTCTTGGTGGCAAAGAAAAATTGACAACCACGGTTATATTAAAATGTGTATAAATACATACAAACACCACAGCCACTGGTTGTCCGTAGCTATATTTATAGGAAATAATGCAGCGAACCGTAAATCCTCAAACCACTAATACAATCAAAGAGTCACCGACACATTATGGAGCTACAGCTGTACTTCTATTTACTATATCTGACTCTGTATTCAACAGAACTCGTAACAAAAAACGAAAACTCTTGTAATAGAAATTCACTTTAGAATGGGTTATTAAGCAAAGTACCAAAAGAGAAAAGACTAAATGCAAATGCGGAGTATTAAATTTATTACGAGTAACCTTAAGAATATATGCACACTAAAACAGCTTATCACTGAGGACGATGGTACGCACTACAGGCAAAGCACAACAAACCGAATAAGTATTGGCGTATATAGCCAACTTTCGGAGTTTTGCTGCGATAGTCCGATCTGATGGATTTCAGAAATTTCGTGCGCACCCTTAAAAAGTTTAATAAACGTCATTCGGTTGTATGTTCAATCTGTATGTTTCCGAAAATTATAAATTATTTTGTAAATGAAAACTTTTCGTATTTGAGATAGTTTCTGAAATCGTCATGATCCCCGTGGCAGGAAAACGCAAAAAGAATAAATGTATGCTCCATATTTCGTTTGATTTATTTTTAATTAATTTATTTTTAAGAACTTTCAGGCTTGTTTAAATAAACAGGTAAGCAAGTTACTAGTGAAAACCCGGTTTAAATTGTTAATTTTGATACATAATAAGTTATAATTGTTTAAAAATGTAAAATTTTGTACCGATATTTAAAGGAGATGACCGCAAATCTACCTTAAAATTTTGCTGTAAAACTTCGTTATTCGTGTAGTTGGGGGGACAAACGGTCATTGCACAAAACCAATATACTATGTTAACGAGTATAAAATCCATTGCTTTTTTAATTAGTAAGTAAATCAGTAACACATTTTTTTAGTACAGTACAGCAGTGCAGGGAAAGCGCGAGGACTGGGGGTTCGCGTCTTTTTATCCCATAATATTATTCTATCCCCTAGGTGATGCAACGCTACGCCTGTTAACCAATCCGCCGTACCAATAGCCGATCGAATACCGAGCGTCGCTCTATATATATTCTGTTCCCTGTGCGCATTAGTCTTGGAGCCTTTTATATTCCCCGTTAATGCGACTTCGGGCCGTTGTCGCCTCCCTATGACATGTCCACTTAAAATGTCCCAAGCGCGTTAACAAGCAAGTTGTGAGAAACCGGTGAAAAGCACCGCGAACCGTCCTGATACACGAACAGCAGGGTTGTTATTGCTATTTTACTGTAATAGTATATTCAAAAACTCATTTGATGGTTCAATTGGTATGAATCAATATCTATAGAAGCGCACAATAAATTTTAGGCTTATCTCTTAGATTATGAGAAATAAAGACACTAAATTTGGTTCACATAAACATTAAAATATAGTATATATTTAATTATTGGTTTATTTAGTGACCTATTTCGGTAGACAGTGTACTGGTTAGCTTTTATACTTTAGGTCAGTCTTTGGTGTACTGAACCACCAACAATAGTGTAAAAATCACCAAAAAGTACGCAAGGTGTTTGTATAGTTTTTTCCTATTCCTGGTTCTATCGTATAAGGGCTATATTTTCCAAAGGCAAAAATGGATACCAGAGACTGCTGCTGCTTTTATTTGAGGAGTGTGCATCGATGTTCGCTTTCAAATTGAAATAATGTTGTATAGCTGAAAATAAATTGAAATTAAATATTAGGTTACAATTTAATAGTAATTTGATTATTTTGTGGGAACTCATCCTGTTTTATAATTTGTAATTACTCTCTAAAGCACCTAAATGGGTACATTAGTATAGGTACATGGATGCATACACAAACAAAGGGTATATTAAGTTAATATAGAATACACACAAATCAAATGAGCTAATTTATTTGATATATAAATGTATTTAAATTATGATAATTAATTTTAATGATGTTGCGCATTCAGGAATAAAAATGCGATCTGAATATAAAAAAGCGCTCTAAAGAAAGGTTGGTCAACGTTCACACGATATTCGAGGCTTAAAAATTAATACCAATAAATAAACCTCTATGCAACTAAATATTGCCAGAACCATTTGCAAAGCAAATTATTGTAAGCAAGTAAGATCGTTGCAGTCGGGCGTAACTGACTGCGTTACACACGCTCGAGTTCTTAATTTTTCGATTTTTTTAGGGCGGGTGCGCTGGGGGCGTTCTAATGGGCGTGGCCGGGATATCAAGGTCGCAATCTTTTGGGGAGGGCACTGGTTATCTACAAATCAAAATTGGTGACTAACTTTAAATTTGCGGACTTTATCGACTTGCGATTTTAGGTATTTTCGGTTTGCCACGCCCCCAATGGGCGTACCCCAAAAATCCCTAGCACTATCTCTGACGCGGGTACACACGAGTATATATCCAAAATTTCAAGTCCCAGCTTCAATAGCGGCGAAAAAATTGCGTTCATACGGACAGACGGACGGACGGACAGTAAGACGGACATTGCACAAAACCAATATAATCTTTTCACTTCATGAACGAGTATAAAAACAACACCATTTCTTTGGGCAAACTACGAAAACAAGTACAGGTTATTCATATGGACGGCAAAAATAGCACGAAATATTATATAAGTAATTCGGGTAATTGTTTTTAGACACCGTAGGTAAAGAGCGTCCAAATTAAGTGGGAGTTGTGTCTATCTTACTGAGTTTTTTTATGATAACTCCATTTCCGGCAAATTAAAATTGCCGACAAGTCGGTGGCAGCACGATACCACAGGTTTTCCGTATCGATACCACTTTACGATGAATATTTAATAGGTATGGACTATCGCCGAAGACTTCGAGATGGGCAATGGAAAGTCGTGATAGCATCGATATGGGAATGAATATATAAAACAAAAACAGTATCGATATATGAGAAAAAAAAGTATTTTAACAATAGCAGAAATAATTTTGGACATAGAGCAGCAATTGTGTTTATAAAATATACAGTAGACAAGACAGTTGATAGCATCAAAATGGGAATGAAAATCTTCAAAACCGGATAGTCAAAAAATATGTCTAAAAATGTATTCGATTAGTATAAATAGCAACAGGACAACTGCTACCACTATCAGATCAGCTGTTGTTAAAAAGAGATGTTTGCGGTGTTGACATTTATACATATGTAATTTGATTTTCATAAAAACTCAATTGTCGTTGAAGAATTTCCCTTGGAGACGTTTGAAACAAACACTTCTACTCAAATAATGAAGACAACCGAATCAAATGCGGATTATACGCAGCAGCTATCGTACAATATGTGACAATACATATATAGAGGTGAGAAGTTTGTTCACAGTCTCAGCCAATACTATTTTTTTCGCCAATCACGCAGCAATTTAACGCAAGTGCGAGCTTTCTTGTAAATATAGTAGATTTCACTCTTGACAACAGCAATGGTTAACAAGAGCAATCGATCATTTGAAACAAACCTGATCTGCACGTACAATGGACGAGTCTAAATTCAAAAAGTTATGTTTTCCGCAAGCAATGCATGCATGTGCATACACTCATACGTGTGTACGTGTTTAAAAGTATATGACGAAAACTCAGCTGGGTTTAAGGTATTTTTTATCGGGCGGTCCCGACTAAAGCCTGTTTTTTTTTTTAGATTTAAACAAAAGTAGAGTGACCAAGCCGTGATAATTGCTAAATGTTTTTCTAGAACAGATAGCTTTTGTCCATCAGCACTCTCCCTTGATATGTTACATCAGCTGATATGTGCAAAGGCTAGACGCTCGCATCGTTTTCTGTTAACATGGTGGAGCAAAATTTAATCACAGTAAACTCTCGCAAAATATCGAAAATTATTTGACACTCGGAAAATGTAAGCTAGGAAGATAAAAAAAAATATATAAACGCTCTCAATACATTCCAGGCTTTAAATCTTGTTTAAGGAATGCAGTGATTGCAGTGCAAAGCAGAAAAAAGGTAGATCATATATATCAAACCCACTGTGATCATAAGATTATTAATAAGCTTTGAACTATCATAATCGAAAGATAAAGATTACATTTCAATAACAATTAAACTAATTTAAAAAAAAGAAAATACTACGCGTCTATAACTTAAATTAAGAGAGTATTGATACTCGAGTTTTCACTGTACCAGCTGATGACAGACGATTGCCATTTCGCTCGTAAGCGTGTGTTCGGTTTTCAATTTTCATTTAGTCCGTTACCACCGAGCGGAGTAAACGTAATTTTGGCTTCGTCTAGTGGTTTGCCCTGCTACTCTCACGAAATGGAGTCCAATAAATAATGTAAAATAACGTTTTTAGTGATTATTTAAGACGCTGCTATCATATTTAAAGTGCCAAAACAATGTGAATAAAAATCAAACTTATGAACGAGATTGTTACTATAATGTCATTTAAAGGGGTTTGCTACTAGTGTTTGAATTAACAACAACTAGCCCAGCCGACATAAATTATTACGAAAACATACTAAAACTATGCAATATATCTAATAAAATATTTATGTTTATGCATCAATACATCAAAATATTTCAAAAAAAAAACAAAAAAAACATCATAATAAATAAATATCACTAATCGGTTAAAATAATTTAAAAATCGAACCATGCTGAACTAAAAGCATATGTAGCAGTATGCACAAACATGAACATGTATGTATGCTTATATACAGATACATATTTACTTATTTTAAGTACATATTTATGTACACAACGAAGTCGATGATTACTTATATCCTATAGACACACACACACACACACACACACACGTATGAAAATTTATTTGAGTGTATGTATTTATGTAAGTTTTGTGAATTTAACATTTTTGGCTGTCAATCGAATTCCCTCCATCTCCAACAAAAGTGTCTCAGACGACGTGTCTCCAATGCTTAAATTGTAATAGTGGTTATATGGACATAATATATATATTTTGTTTTACGAAAAGTCAGTGTATATAAAACTGTAAATACACTCGTAATCAAATAAAGTTAGAAATAATTGAAAGCGTATTATAGTCAAAGAAAAAAAAGAAAAGCCAAGTGATTACTATTTATTGTCATTATATGACGGCGAAGATTATTCATATCCGGGCAACAAGTTAAAATAGCACGTGAGTAGGTGGAAGTATACTACTTTCTATCTTAATAATATCAGTTGACCCTAGATAAATACACACCCACATATTTGTTGAATATATTTTAAATTTTTATAAAATATACAAAAATATTCAAAATTATATGTCTATCTATTATTTCATAGGTTAAAATTATATTTTATTATTTTTGTATATTTTATATACATTTTAAATATATGTATATGTATTAATGTAGGGTCAACTGATATTAGTAAGATAGTAAGTAGTATAAATATTTAGATGTATAATTATTTAGATGTGTCTGGACAATGTAAAACGTGGTTTTCTGTTTTTAATTTTTTTATTAACGAAAATGCTTAGAACACAATATATTATATCTGCATATGCATGACACATGGCCAACATAAAAAAAAAAAAAACCGCTGTCCAACACCAATGCCTTCCAATAGTTCCTATGTCAGGGGGAATTGAGTATCTTATAAAATTGTGAAGAAAATTGATTGTGTCATCTTAGCTTTAAGCTCACCAACTCCTCTACTCTTCTATTCATTTGATTGCTGCTCTGATTGTAACTATAGTTGTGTCCTGCTCTTGCCCTTTCCACAACCCACAGCTGGCATTTATATTGCTCGCTGTTGGCGTCGTCTCGTCGCATCCTTTTGTCTGTCAGTCGTTACAAATGGTTTGTATATACTGTGGTATATGAACATTATATATGTTCGCGTGCGACGATATATACATGTTCAGTTATATCTTGACTGTAGGATTGTTTACTTTAATTATTGCGAAAGTTGATTAATAAACATCCAAATATTTATATTTTTTTAAATATACAGATACAAGACCTTTTTCAGAGCTGTTTGTGGGAGCTTAACAGCAATATATATATAAATTTAATGACTCTAGAAAAAAAAATGGGAAATTTAAGAATTTTCTGGGTTTTGAGTCGGTGGCGTGCCCGGGATATCAAGGTCGCGATCTTAGGGGAAGGTCACTAGCTGTTTACATGTACGCCAAATTTCGGGACTCTTAAATTGTGGGATGTATCCACCTTTTTCCAATGTAAGGAGTTTTGACATGCTATCGATTTGCCAGCCTCTCAAAGGGCGTCTCACAACAAACATAACACCGTGTCTGAAGCATAAACCTACAAGTCGATGTCCAAAGTTTTAAGTCTATCTTTAATAGCGCCGGAGAAAGTTGCGCTCATCGAGCAAGCAGACAGTATAAAAAGCATTGCACAAACCAAATATACTAGATTCACTTCTTAAACGAGAATATAAATGCTGAAAATAACTATATCTAATTTTCAGTCCCTCTTCTTCCCTTTTGCTTAGAAGTTCTGTGAAATATTTAAAGGGTTAGCCACTTTGAAGTGAGCACTTGGGATTTTACATTTGGTAATAGTACCTAAAAATTAGTGCGATTTTTTAAAAAGTTTTTCGGTATGATTATCTACGCATACTTTTATATTTGTTCATATATATGAATTTTTGTAGTTGTGTGCCAAGGGTTGTTGGCTGCCTATTCAAAGCAAAGAGTCTAGATTTAATATTTTATGGATATTCAGCTTCACATACGTATGTTTGTGTACATGTAAAGTCTCCGTCGCATGCGAAAATTGTATTAGGGGCGTGCGTCAGTTGCAAGCCGGCTGAAGAAATTGTCCTGTTACCGTCGACCCTTTATTGCGTTCGCCGCGTCTGTGGTACGGATTCAATATTTAAATAATTAAAAATCACAGTTAGGCATTTGACACTCCACTAAAAGTTATTTTGAAGTACACAGAAGCAAAAAATGTTTGCTAAAAGTCGAAAAACCCAATTATTTTTAAATTCGTTTATGAAGTTATACTGGAGTTAGAGACTGGAGTTAGAGACTTTT
Source organism: Drosophila paramelanica (assembly GCA_035043915.1). NCBI lineage: Eukaryota > Metazoa > Arthropoda > Insecta > Diptera > Drosophilidae > Drosophila > Drosophila paramelanica. The sequence goes on from JAWNMO010000179.1 coordinate 55,718, forward strand.
GTGAACTTTTGAAATTGTGCATACTACTGTATGCTCCCGCAAAGACGACAAAAAAATTTGTTGGCATGACCCCCTCCTGCCACCATAGTCGCGAAAACCGATATACCTGGCAGTTCGAATCGCTAAGTGTTGTATATTTTCGTGTAGATAGATGGTGACCTCCCCTAAAGATTGCAACCTTGATATCCTGGCAACGCTCACTAGAACGCCCACCAGCGCCAACGCCCTAAAAAAGCGGATCTGCCTAAATATCCCGCAGTTTTTAAGCTAGAGTTACCGAATTTGGGATAAATGTTTGGCCACACCCCTTCCGCCCCCGTATTCGAAAAAACCCGATATTCCCACTATAAAACTCCCAAACAATAAAAGCTAGAGGCAGCTTACGAAGATTTTAAATATTTCAAGTTTGGGATACCTCCACCCAATCGCCCCAATTATCGATATAACCAAAATAAAAAACCTCAATGTAAATACTACAGGCTTGCAAATTGGTTTGCACATATACTTTATTGATCTTATTAAGTCCTGAAAATGTCATAACGATCATACATTTAGATTACGAGAAAGTCAAGAATATCATTTCAGTAGTGGGGGCCAAGCACAGCTGCTTTGGTGAAGCTCAAGCAACTTCTGTGTTCATTTGCACGCATATATACAAATTCAGAATTTGGTCTTGCGTTTTTCAAGGAATTTTGTTTACAACGGTTAAGTTGAATTTTAGCACAACAAAGGTATTTAGAAGAGTATATGTATATATATATATATATATATATATTTATATATTTATATAACGTATACTTCCTTCTGGCTATTACATAAATTTACACAAAACCATTATAGCATTCTTACCCATTTTAAATGGTATAAAATAACGAAAATATTCCAAAATAACTATAATAATTAAGACCGTAAAACAGTATAACGCAATCGGTAACGCCCGACTGCAACGTTCTTACTTCTTTCTATTCTATAAATATGCTAAGTAATTTTACAAAATATTCAATTTTTCTTGCAGTATAAGTATAAATGATGATGGGGATGTGGATCATTAAAAACTTGGTTAAAACAAAAAATGACGATGATCTTCGACTTTGACCAGCAGAAACCAGTTGTGCCAGCGTCAGCTTCGGAATCCAAGGATGTCAGGTGCTTTTACAATTGTCCTTGCTTCTGCTGCCGACAAGGGTGTTGCGTTGTAGTATGTTGCTGCAGCTGCAATAACCTAAGTCTGATTTGCTGTACATGTAGCAGCCTCTACCCGTCATCACCAAGGCACAAGGCCAGAACATGCATGCGCGTTGGTGTATCGATGGGGCTGGGCGTGGTTGTCACAGTTGCGCGTCAGTGGATCGTTGCGCTGCTCACATTAATTACAAGTTACATAACGGTGCAGAAGAGATGCCAGTTGGCTGCGCCTAGTGGTAGTCGAAGTGGATTAATAAAGACATTACCTGGGTCCAGCAGCTCCCCAGCCAGCAGCAGTGGAGATAGTAAATTGAAGGAGCAATATGGGCACGGTCATGCTACCTACGTTATTACAAACGACCAGCAGCTGAAGACGAACAACTTATGCAAAATGTTTTGCAATAATCGCAAGAGGCAAAGAAGACGCCGGCGTCGGCGCCGTCGTCGACGACGCAGGCACAACAACAACGGCAGCAGACAGACAGGAAACAGCAAACAGCAACAGTATCAGGATAGTGTATTCATGCTTAGTCAGGGTTACAGTGACAGGACATGCCTGACGCTGGAAAACGCGTTAAGAACAATACGACAGGACAACAAAAAGCACACATCAAAAATGCGTACGCGGGACACTGCGACGGATGTGCGTGTGTCATCCCTGAAGGCTCTCGTTTCATCCTGGCCTACAACGAATTATAGCACAATGCGCCATTTTTCGAAGGCCAAACGAAATCGGGCAAACCTCGTGTGGCTGCTAATTGGACTCTTTTGGCTAGAGATTAAGTTAATCAACTGCAATGCCATTGCGAGCAGTGGCGAATACGTTTCCAGCCTCGTTACGCAGAAGGGTTGCACTCTGTGCCAACTTGAGGAACGCAACTTCTACAATGATAAGAGTGAGTCCACTAAGACTGCATATAGCCACATATTCGTTTGTATCTGTTACAGTGAGAGTCGAACTAAAGACGTAAAAGTGAAAATTCTATAACTTGAGAAGAAAACTCGTATTCTAAAAACGTTACTAAAAATTCAAGTGTCCAAATATAATATTTAAACTAATAGATGCTATATTTTCGCTAAGACAGTATACGCTAATATATAAGAAAAAAATATGAAATTTTTTATCTTAAAATCAGTACGCAAACTATATACTGCTATTGTACTGCTTATACTACTTAAATCGTCTTTTTGGATAGGACAAACTCCGCCGGATCGAACCACTTTGTAATAGAGATATCGAAACTATAGATCGCAAATAGATTTTTTATATAAGAAATTGATGTTTGCCATTAGTGATGTTAGTCCGAAATTAGTATTGATTTTTATACCCTAAACGCATTTAAAATGGTAAAAGAGGATAGAATGTCTGTAACAGGCATCTCCAACCCAATAAACTATGTGTATTCTAGCCGAGTCGTTTTCATTAATATAGCAAAAGGTTTTGTAAGTGCTAATAGAATATTAAAATATTTATTTATATCAATTAAATAATTAAAAGTCTATAGCCAAATTATAGCGAACGGACGGACGGACGGACAGACAGATATGGCCAAATCAACTTAGCTCATCGTCCTGTTCAAGAATATATATACTCTATGTCCATCTGCCTATTACATACAGTTGTCCAAAACCATGTTCAGGCTATAAACAATTAAGTTATTTAACTTAGTGGTATTATTGCTATTTTGCAATATTTTCATTATATGTGGGGGCGGGTGACTCTACCCTTTAAATTGTTGCGATTTTGGCGATTTGGAACAAAAATCTGAATAGTTAATCTGAAGCAGATATCTACAAGTATATTTCCAAAGTTTCAAGTCTATCTTGAATTACCTTGAAAAACGGTACGTTTATCTGAAATGGCAGACGTTTATCTGAATTTAAAGCTAAATTTTGAGTTATTTGTAGTTATAAACAAACTGCGCAAAATGCAAAATACCGGAAAGTATAAGTACCGTATTTAGTACCGTATAGCTTTAGAAAATAGTTTTATTTAAATTTGTAGTTAACTGGTTGGACTGTTTATATTTATTACTTTACCTAACAAAATTTCAAGTGATATAATATTTAAAATTAAATTTAACATTTATTAGTTTTTGAAAACCCACCTTAAAGAGTTTTTTTTTAATTAAATATTATTTGTTTTAAATATTTTTATACAATGCAATACAATCAAAATAAATCATTTTTATTAAAAAAATCAGTTTATTTATTATATAAGATATAATCCTATTTATATTAAAATGATTTTATTTGTCAAATTAATAAATTCTAAAAAATACGAGTGAAATAATAAGTTAAATTAAAATTAAATTTTTGTACAAACACAAAGATTAAAATGTGAAAATTTAATATGCATATGTGGAATTAAGACTTGCTATTTAAAAATAAATCAGCTTTTAACCTCTATACTTTTATTTAAAAAAAAACCGAAACACGAATCCATACAACTCTGATACTTACAAAACACTTTACAATTGTCACGTTTACACAGCTAACCCACACACAGATTACAACAACAATAACAAGTACAATAACCACAACAACAATTACAACTATAAAAAATCTAATCGAAACCATAACAATATTGTGCTCAGCGATCGTGTTCGTTTGGAGTCGATAAAGCGACAAATCCTTACCAAACTCGGCCTCACCCACAAACCAAACGTATCCCATCCGCTACCTAAGCAGTTCATTTGGGAGACGATATATCGGGCGGACGGCGGAAAAATGGTTACCAATGATGTTTTTGACAGCACCATCGGACTAAAGAGCGCCGTCGTGAGCGATCGGCGAAAAAGGATGCGAACAGAATCCGAGTTGAATGAATTCCATGGTCTGAACGTAGCTTCTGTTGACACAGAACAGAATCATTCGAATAGTCAGAACGTAGCGTACATGATAAGCAGTACGGATAGGAGCCCCAAAAGCATTCAAAGTGGAAATTTTTCAAGAAATCGATCAGCTGAAAAGGAAGCGTCGTATACAAGTAAACATAGAAACAACAAAAATACAGTCAGTTGGCAGAGGCAAGGTCAAATTCAAACCATAACAAATGCAAAGACGAGCCCGCTACCACGTTTACGGACGGACAATAGCAAACCTATGCGAACTGCTAAGAAACAGGATGCGAACAATGGTGTCAAAAGTAAAACCAAATCAAATGCGTATAGTAAATCTACATATCTTATTGATATAAATCGTAGTAGTTATAGTGATAGCACCAATAACGACATAAGGGGCGTCTTTGAGGATAATGATCATGTTTATTATAACGGGAACATCGTCCAAATACATGGTAAAGGCCATAAAGCCGCTTCTAAAGCTACGGCCAGTAGTGCACGTCATAAGAAAGAAGAGGACCGCTTAATACACGAAACTGTGTCTTCGCAAGATCAGGATGGCGTCGGCTTTGAGCGCGAGGACTTCTTTGGCAGCACACAAGAAATAATTACTTTTGCTGAGGAGGGTAAGTACCTTAAACCTTTCAATGTGTCTTATCATATCCTGTAAATACATGAAATAAGAGAACTCTTGCCAACAGTAACTAACAAGAAACAGAACTACATATTCTGGCCGCATAGACAAATTTAATTAATTATTTTCGACAAAACAAATTGTGTTTTTGATGAAATACTAAAACAATTTTTTGCAAACAGTCCTTGTTAGAAGAGTTGTCTGTGTGCATGGGCATTAAAACAACTAAACAACGAAGAAACAACGAAAATAAAAACCCATGTAATAAATTTTTATTATATTCTGTTTAAGCTCGGCTAAGCTCAGTCGATTAAAATTTGTAATTAAATTAAAGTTAACCACATCTATACTTTTGCAGAGGCTATTATAATTATGTCAGAGACATCCCCAACCATATAAAATAATATATTTTTGATCAGAATTAAACTAGTTTCGTTTAAATTTAAATTTTGCATAGTTTTTTTTTGTTGCAGGCAAGAAAGCATCTCCCACCCCATTCAGAATTTACAAATATTCTTCATCATTGATCAATATCTGAGTCGATTACTAGGCACGTAAACCATACCATAATATGAGCAAGCTTATCTTATGAGATATGGAGCTTATAGTGATTAGTAAATATTTTTATTTATTTTTATTTTTTGATCCTATCGGCCCAATCGGGCTTTTGGGAATTCGCTCGCATACCTAAAAATGTATGTCTCAAATACGCGTCAAATGGTATCTTAGTCATTCAAAACCAATAACTCGTTTAACTGCTATGAATTTATAAAAGAATATTTGTGTTTCCGAAAATTAGATGCGATATTAAATTGAGATAGCTTTCTAAAACTTTGGACGTATTTCCTAGCGTGAACCAATAACTTTAGTAGAACTTTTGAAAAACCCACAAGTTTCAAAAGCAAAGAAGATACAGTTGTGTGTATGTTGTAGGGTTATCGAATAAAATGTTTCTTAAGTACATCTCGACAATTGGATATGTAAGAAAACTTTAGTCAGTAGCGCCCGACTAGGAGATACCCTGAACCCAGTCCCATTTCATTCTTATATATATACACAAAATTACACTCGCACATAAACGCACGCAGCAAGCGGCTCATCTTGCTCAGGACTTGCTAGAGACAACAAATGAGAATCATGAATATGAATATTTTAACTACAGCGCTAAAGAATCGAATCGATCGTTTCATCCAGATTAGTAAGGAAACACAAAAGTAATCAAATTTCACAAGCCAAAAAATGGCAAGCGGAATCAGTGTAAGCGCAAGAAGTGCATGCATGTGCACACACATGTTTGTAACGACAGCTCATTGGGTGTTTTCGAACCCGCTGCTTCTGACATAGGCCATCTCACTTGTTTTAGACAGGTAAAAGTTATTGGATATGCCCACTGGGGGTCGTTACAAATCGATAAAGTCAATATCTATAACTAGCCACTCATCCGCCTCACGATGGTGCTTCTTTGCACTTACTATGATAGTATTTTAATTGACAATCCTAATTCTTTTAGCCATAATGTTAAAGAAAACAAAGAGGACAATATCAACACGCTTTTGCTCAAAAAAGTTGGCGAGAACGATGCGGTTGCAAACACAAAATAAAACAAGTAAGAACGTTGCAGTCGGGCGTTTCCGACTGCGTTATACTCGTTCACGTTCGTAAATATTGCTATTTTAAAAAATTTCGCTATTTTGCAATTTGTGTGTTGCCGGCGGTGGGGGAGAGTGGGGAGTGCGGGTGGGGGTGGTCGTCGGCAAAATTTTGTTCCTCTCTTTAAAGGAGGTGACCAGCTATCTACCCACCAAATGTGGTAACTCTAGCTTAAAAACTGTGGGAGATATAGGCATTTCCGGCGGAGCGGGGGCGTTATAGTGGGCGTGGCCGGGACGTCAAGTGTGCAATCTTTGGGGGAGGTCAGCAGCTATCTACATATTAAATGTGGTGCCTCTGGCTTTAAAACTGTACGAGATATAGATTTTCGCGGGTTGCGGGGGCGGAAGGGGGAGGGGGGGGGGGGGGGTACTGCCCGCAAATATTTTTCTGTAACTTCTGGGGAGCTTCCCACTAATATATATCCCGAATTAAGTGACTGTAGTTTAAAAACTCTGAGAGATATAGGCATTTTCGATTTTTTAGGGAGGGGGCGTTGGGCGTTCTAGTGGGCGGGGGCGGGATATCAAGGGCGCAATTTGTGGGGCAGGACACCAGCTATCTACATACCAAATTTGGTGGCTCTATCGCTTAAATTGCGGGATATATACACGTGTTATCGATTGGAACTGCCATATATAACGTGTTTTGCGATTACGGGGGCGGGAGAGGGCGTGGCCAAAAATTTTTTCCTGTGATTTATGGAGGAGCATTCTGGTAATATATCTCTCAAATTTGGTGACTCTAGCTTAAAAATTGTTGGCGATATAGCCATTTCCGATTTTTCAGGGCGGGGGCGCTGGTGGGCGTTCTAGTGGGCGTGGCCGGGATATCAAAGGGTCAATCTGTGGGGGAGGTCACCAGCTGTATACATACCAAGTTTGGTGACTCTAGCTTTAAAATTGTGCAAATATGCAACACTTATCGATTTAACCTTTCAGGTTTATCGGTTTTCGCGATTATGGGGGCGGGAGAGGGTGTGGCCAAAAAACTTTTTTTTAATATTTGGGGGAGCATTCCTGCAATGTATATGCAAAATTTGGTGACTCTAGCTCAAAAACTGTGGGAGATATATGCATATCCGATTTTTGAGAGCGGGGGCGCTGGGGGGCGTAGCTGGGATATCAAGGTCGCAATCTTTTTGGGAGGTCACCAGCTATATACTTACCAAGTTTGGTGACTCTAGCTTTAAAATTGTGGACTTTAGCAATATGCGATTTTAGGTGTTATCGGTTTGCCACGCCCCCAGTGGGCGGAGCTCAAAATCCTTAACACTTTATCTGACGCGGGTACACACGAGTATATATCCAAAATTTCAAGTCTCTAACTTCAATAGCGGCGAAAATAATTGCGTTCATACGGACAGACGGACAGACGGACAGCAAGACGGACATTGCACAAAACCAATATACTCTTTTCACTTCGTGAGTATAAATACAACGTCCAATTGTCTATCCGCTCATCTTCTGCTGTGCAAAGTCACAAACATATGTCTTTTTATACTTCTTCATGAAGTGAAACTAGTATATTATTATATTTGCCTTTTAGAGATATTAGTAGTGGCCGCAATATATTTTTCTTTAACTTTTTGGGGAGCTTCCCAGTAAAAGTTTTAAGAGTTTTGTGCCACGGCCACTGGGAGACTGGCAATTCGATAACTCTTAAAACTTTGTCTGAAGAGGATAACTACAAGTATGTATCCAAAGTTTCAAATATCTATATTCAATAGCGCCGAAAAAAGATGCGTTCATCCGGACAGAAGCACAGCATGACGGACATTGCACAAACCTAGCGTACTAGTTTCACTTCGTGAACGAGTAAATTAATAAACTTATTCTGCGTATGATTTATACGAATAGATATAGTCCAAAATCAGCTTTACAGCTTTTTAATTTTAGAGATCGCTGCGTTTATACAGACGGACAGAACTTAATCAACTCAGCTCGTCGCGCTGATCAAGGATATATATATCTTTTATGGGGTCAGAGATGCCTCCTTCTGCCCGTTACATACATTTGCACAAAACCATTATACCTGTTTTTCCCCCTTTTTAAAGAGGTATGGCTATAAAATACGAACAGGTGGATAGGTGGAAAGCCATACGTATAAGAAATCATATTTGGTCTACCCAATATACTCTTGTTCACTTTATAAACAGTGTATATATGCATTTACTTTGAATGGAGCTATGTGCGCTGGCTGAATCAAACCCGCGGCTGCTCACGTAAACGCTGTATACTAACTGCATGTATCCACACCAAATCCAAGCCCTGCGTTCCACTTCCACAATTCTCGGCCTTCTGTTTATAAGCCTGTATACGCAACTGCTTGGTTAGATGACTCGGCGGTATGTCTGGCGGGAAGATAATGATGGTAACATCGTATTGAGGAACAAGAAAACAATGCCAGACGTATTGGTTTTTTTTTTTGCAAGTTTGCATTAGTAACGTAAGTTCTAAATATTTATATGTATGTATATACGAATTTTTACATGCAAATGTAAATATTCATGTACATACGAATTTACAGAGAACGTATAGACAGACTAATAATACGTCTAACATAAGCAAGTCAATGCGAAAAGGTGGCAGAGGCATGGAGAGGTGCCGCCAAGTGCCAGTATATGCATACATACATGAATACATACATATATGTATAGACAGACACCTTTATGTTGCCAGGTGAAGGCTGTTAGTGCATTCCTGATGTCAGTCCTCACTAGAAACACAAGCAAGCTCAAGTATCAACTACAGCCATACAGTCTTCTCTTGAACAAACAACTACAAACCACTGTGCATACTTCTACAAAGACACATACTTGTGTTTGTATATAACACAAATTGTCTGGCCAGGGGACTCCCCGACCCCAGACTCTCATACATACACACACAAACGTAAAGTAATGTGCTGTCGTCTGAGTGGTTATTGCAGACTGCTGATGTGCAGTGAAGTACTTTCACTATTGTTCTGAGGTGTGAAACAAGAGCAACAGACAGAGTAAACAATTAAAAATGCAAAACGAAACAAAAAAATAACGAAAGTACCTTAGTCGGTATTTAGCCTTCGTCAGACGGTTTTTTATGCTTTTCTCTTTCAGGTAATTCTTTTCAATTTTTTTTTATTCTGGCGGGTTGGTACCATCCGTCCTAACTTAACTAACTTGAATGCCTTCACGTTAGATAAAATAGTTGTTAACGTGTTACGATAAATATAAAAAGACATAACTCTGCGTTAATAAGGCCAATTATGCAATTAAATAACACTTTACTGATAGTATTATTTGGAATGGCGAATGTTAAAACCCAAATATTACCTAGTTTTAAAACATGTATATACTAGACAACAGGCTGATTTATTGTGGCTGCAGTCCAATTTTTAATTTAGGGTGTTATAAAATTTTTTAAAACTTTTTTTACAAAATTATAAAATTCCTTTTAACAAAAAATATATACACAATTCCTTCACAATGGGCGAATTTGCTAATCCAGCTATTAAGGCGAAAGGTGTTAAGAAAATATGTGGGTATTTATCGGTTTTTATACCCTGAACCCATTGAAAATGGGTAAAAAGGGTATAATGGTTTTGTTAAAATGTATGTAACAGGCAGAAGGAAGCATCTCCGACCCCATAAAGTATATATATATTCTTGATCAGGATGACGAACTGAGTTGTTTTAGCCATGTCCGTCTGTCCGTCTGCCTGTCCGTCTGTATGAACGCAGCTATCTCGAAAACTACAAAAGCTAGAAAGCTGATCTTGGTCTCATTCAGTATGTGGGTGTAACCTGGAAAATTCAATAGCGTGGAAATAACGTAGTGGTGGATCAGTCTACTACAAACACAAGGAAACCGGGACGGTCGACTGTCAGCATGAACGGCGCAAGTTTTAATTTGGTATAGGCCGCCACAGTTACCAAAAAGAGTTTGTGAGAACGATTCCCGGCAAGGTAATGTTGGTTGCCTTGTCCAACGCTCTCCGAATGAGAACTGAGCACAATTAGGGTGTTACAGGCGAACCTGCACCACGCTAAAAAAGCGCCGGACGCCCTGTGCGGAATTTTCGCCAATTAAAACATTAACCTGGCTCTTCTCCAAGAACCATGATCGATTGGTGGCCAGGTCCAGGGACTAAGTTGCGGCCCATGTAAGTTGTTATATGACCGATTGAGTGGAGCGCCTTGCGCAGCTATCTTTATTTATAAGAACGTAAGGCACTTCCCTCTAACTAACTTTATCTTCAGGGACATAGTTTCGTCAACCATTGAGGTGGCTGCGGCAGAAGGAGCGAAGGATATTGTAGAGGCGTCTGCTTATTTAACTGGCGACACCGACGACGCACCGCCGACAAAGGTTCAGCGGCTCGTCGACAGCTTCGTCGACGAACAAATAGCTAGCCATAAGGTGTAACGGCAGTGCCCATCACTCCTATTTGGTGTGTTGGTGATGTCAACAACGGGGGTGAGTGCATTCTTGAATATCTTATGTGTTGTTCATTACATGTATCAAATAGAGGGTGCAAGCCCTCGCGAGCGACGAGGTTTATTCAGCCCTATTACAACACAGCCTAAAGATATTCTAAATCCACTAATTGGGTTACATAGGGGTACATTCCGTTATGTTGAGAGGAGGTAAATGTTACTTTTATTCTCAAGCAAGGGAACCGTCTGTTGGCATGATATTCTTGCTGCTTAATACCGCAGAACACCTATTGAACTTGCATATCCGGTGCAGATTGCAAGATACTGATGAAAAGAACTCATGCCACTCGTACTCGTGCCCCCACTATCAACTCAGCTCGTTGTCCAGATCAAGAATATATATACTTAATGGGATTGGAGATGCCTCCTTCTGCGTATTACATACATTTGCACAAAAACATTATACCCTTTTTACCCATTTTCCATGGGTTTGGGGTACAACAAACGAGGGGCTAGCAGAAGATATTGGGGAAGCTAGTCTTATAAAAACAATTGCTGGCCTAACAATCTGCAACAGCACGGATTTTGAGACCACGGATCTTTTTTTATTGGTTGAAATTTAAGATACTTCTTTCAGGCCGTAGGGAATGGGTTCGCAACCCTGATAATAATCGCTTGAGCCTGCTGAAGTTCAAAGGTCAAAGAAAAATCTTATTAAATGCTGATACGGGGATCACATGACCAAACACCAAAATCTCGATTGTAATGTGGTTACCTCAGCACAAATCAGAAAATCCTCGACGATAGATCTGTCCCAAAGCACGATTCGGTCATTGTGCATCAAAAATGTCCCTTTTGAGAGACTCCCTCAAATAAATAATAAAACAAATAAGAATGTTGCAATTGGGCGTTGCCGACTGCGTTATACTCGTTATTGTTAATTTGAAAAAATTTCGCTATTTTGCAATTTGTGTGGTGCTGAGGGTGGGGGAAAGACGATGGTCGTCGCCTAAATTTTGTGCCACTCTTTAAAGAAGGTGACCACTTATCTACCCACTAAATGTGGTAACCCTAGCTTAAACAAGTGAGAGGGCCTGCGATCCCTGCGATCTCTCTGCATAAACATTTCAACCTGTTTACACAAACCCACACATACACACACACAAATGCACGCCGCACGCACTTTACTCGGTTGCTGCGCGTGCCCCACTATAGAAACGAAATCTTTATTTCCTGCTAAACTAAATGTAAGATCGTTGTGAAACTGTAGTATTTGATTTGCGATTTTTATGGTTTTGTCGTGATTGGGTGGAGGTTATCAAAAATCCGGGGGTTTACAAATCTGCGTCTAGTCAAAACGCACATAACGCACTAAACTCGTTGCCTCCAGCTCTTTTAGTTACCGAGATATTGTAAAACAAGTAAGATTAATCTAGTCGGGACCGCCCGACTAGTAGATACCCTGAACTCAGAAATGAACACACACATACAAACTCTCGGCAGTTGATGAGTATTGAGGCTGTTATAAATAAAAAATAAAAATTTACTGATAATTACCAACCAAAAAAAAAAATTCCACACCGGGAATCGAACTTGCTCCCTCCGTCTTCAGATGCACAATTCTTATCAACTGCACCACACTACCATCTAATTTACATATGATATAACAATACTTAACCATCGCAAAAAAATCAAGGAAAATTAAAATTTTGCATTTGTCATTAAAACGATAAAAGTTAATAATAATAATAATAATAATAATAATAATAATAATAATAATAATAAAAATAATAATAATAATAGTAATAATTATGAATAACGAAAAAAAATTACTTCACCATTGCTCAACCATCGATGATAATTCGGCTGGGCTGTGTTAAAATTCAAGTTAACCGTTGCAAAAAAATCCTAGAAAAACGCAATACAAATTCTGCATACGCATATGTATGCGTGCACATGAACACAGAAGTTGCCAAGCAGCTGCGCTTGGCCGCCACTACTGAAAATAGATTCTTGATTTGCTCGTAAACTAAATTTACGATCGTTATGAAATTTTCAGGACTTATTCAGATAATCGAAATGTATGTGCATACCAATTTGCACGTGTGTAGTATTTCATTTATGAAATACTATATATATATGTATATATGTATATGAAATACTATATATTGGGGGCGATTGGGGGGAGGTATCCAAAACCTGAAATCTTTAAATCTTTTGTATGTTTTACGCGAACATATAAAAATTTGGTGACTAGCTTTTAAAGTTTGGGAGTTATTCTTAAAAAACCGAGTCAAAAAATCGATAAATATCGATAGTAAGAAAACGGAAAGAGTTATCGATGTTTTGATATAAGCTTGATCTGCGTATGGTATATATGAACCGAATGAGACCAAGATCAGCCGTCTAGCTTTTGTACTCTTTAAAATCGACGCGTTCATACAGACAGGCGGACAAACGGACAGGCGCACATGGCTAAATCGACTCGGCTAGTGATGCTGATCAAGAATATATATACTTTATTACATACATTTTAACAAAACCATTATACCCTTTTTAACTATTTTCAATGGGTTCAGGGTATAAAAACAAAATATTGCTATAGATTTTTATAGATATTAATGAAACGAAGGAAGTTATGGAAAAAAAAATTATAAACTTGTTGTGACCAAGATCAGCGTTCTACCTTAGTTTCCGAGATCTCTCTCGTCCTCATCGAGAATATATATACGTTATGGTGTCGGAGATGCCTCCTTGTGCCTGTTACATTCACGTAATATAACGCTTTCAAATGTCTAAATACTATGAATCAAATTAAAAAAAAAATATTTTTGTAGCGTGCAGAGTAAATTATTTGTACAAATTTAATTAATTAACCCATAATCTTTTTTAGGGGCTCAATATCGTCAATATCGTATCGTCGAGTTTGCTCCCCAAAAGGCACGTGTTCCTAACCAAAAAATATCCATAAGAAGTGCCCAAATGCACATTCGGATTGAAAAAAAGCTGAATGAATGGGATGAAATGTCTAAAGTGCATCACCAAATACAACAATCCATAAACAGCAAAAAAAGGGTCACGAAAATGTGCCCCGGCAAAGGATTAAAATTTGGGTATTTCGAATGACAGAAGGAATAAATATAACTGAAAAGGTAATTAACTTACAAACATGTGGTGTATATTAATTACTTTACGTGTATTGACAGGCTATAGATCAGGCCTTCCTATTCCGTGCCTCTTTTGAAGTTGATACTGATCACCTGGGTTGGCAAAAGTTCGACCTAACTGAAACAATACGCGAATGGTACAGAGATCCCAGCGATGAAAATTTGCGGCTGTTGATAGATTGCACTGGCTGTGGTAGCCAATATTTACTGCACCTCTTTCAATGGTCAACCCCAAAATCATATACAAAGATGAAGGCCACAACCGCAACCGCAACCTACGTAAATCCGAATCGTCCCTTTCTTGTGCTTCATACTGAATCAACCAGACCAAGGCGTGTAAGAAGACGGGCGGTGGACTGCGGTGGTGCTTTAAGTGGACAATGCTGCAAGGAATCTTTTTATGTATCGTTCAAGGCACTCGGCTGGGACGATTGGATAATTGCACCAAGAGGATACTTTGCAAACTACTGCAGGGGAGAATGTACTGGTCCGTTTCGAACTCCAGATACATTTCAAACATTTCATGCTCACTTTATAGAGGAATATCGTAAAATGGGCTTGCTGAATGGCATGCGACCTTGTTGTGCTCCAGTTAAGTTTTCGAGCATGTCTTTGATTTACTATGGCGACGATGGTATTATTAAGCGGGATTTACCAAAGATGGTTGTCGACGAATGTGGCTGTCCTTAATGTAAGTCGCATAACTATTGTAAACATCTGGTTATTATGATCTTAATAATTAACTTAAAGACAAGGAAAAACTGAGAATGTACGAAAGACCTTTGATATCTACTTGCCCGCATAACTTTGTGTACACCACCCACCACGTTTCGACCTTGAACGAAAGAGGGGTATAAGGGAGATATCTCCGTTCGAAATTTTACGGCCCGATCTTTAGAGGAAACCATGCGAAAACTGTTTGCTAAATTTAATTCTGTCCGTGTTATTAAGATTTCAATCCTTGTAGGAGGTCATCAGCTTTATAAAAACCAAATTTGGTGACTAGTTTCGAATTAAGGATAATATTATGTTATCGATTACGGAAGTGAGAAGGTGGCGTGGCAGGGAATGTTAAAAATAATATATATCAAAATATCAAAAACTGCGGGAGATATAGGCAATTCGGGTCGGGGCCCTTGGCGCGTGTTAGTGGGCGTAGAGATCAATGTCACAATCTTTGGTGGAGGTCACCATCAATTTAAATGCCAAATTTGGCGTCTCCATCTTCAAAATTTTAGAAATATTAGCCGTTAAGCGATTTGCAATTGAAGGTGCTTCCCACGCCCTCAGTTTGCGCACCTTAAGTCTTTAACACTTTATCTAACGCGCGTAAACTAATAGAATGATCGCTATGCAATTTTGAGATCAATGCGCAAGAATGTAACATTTCCTTTTTTGTTTTTATACCTTGAATAAAAAGGGTATAATAGTTTTGTGCAAAAGTATGTAACTATATAAGCACCTCCGACCGTATAAAGAAACTTTGCGGATTCAGTGTCGCCCTTAACACGCGCAGATCAGCTATTTTTTAAATGATCGATTACATTGGATTGGGCTTATAATTATTTTTAAATACTATACTATACTTTACTATACTAGCGCACTTAAAGAATCTATTGTAAAAACTTCATCAAGATCGGTACAGAAACACAGAAGTTATTAAAGATAAGAACCCGTTTGCATTCAAACATAACTTACACCAATTCAAGTTATTAAAGATAAAAACCCGTTTGCATTCATACATACATACACAAATTCACACATATACACACACAAATGCACGCCGCACGCACTTTACTCGGTTGCTGCGCGTGCCCCACTATAGAAACGAAATTGTTATGAAACTTTTAGGATTTATTTATATACTTTATGGGGTCGGAGATGCGTCCTTCTGTCTGTTACATACGTTTTAACAAAACCATTATTCCCTTTATACCCATTGTCAATGAGTTCAGGGTATAAATGTTTAAAAACTGTTAGGAAAAACACAATTTTATTAACATGACTTTTCAATTTGTTTTGCAGCTTTCAATAAATCTTTTTCTGAAACGTAAAGATCAAAAGGACTGGAGCTAGCAAACTAAACTATTTTCCGTCCCTTTAAATCATAAGGTAATAGCTTCCTACCTTTTAAATGATCCAATCTGGAATATTTAAGTGCGGGCTTTCTGTACAAATGTGTAGAATGAATTTATATTTAAAGTCAACGAGCAAAGAAAACGAGACCCTAATTAAAATTTTACGGAAATCGTTACAAAAAGGCTTATTTTAATATTGGTATGGACAAAACAAAAACAAAAACATAAATTGTCATATTTACATACAGGATATACTTAAATCAAATTTTAAAATAAGTGAAGGTCGAATATTTATTCTATGTATGTATTTATATACCTTAATCTAATTAAAGTTTACAAAAGTGCCTAAATCAGCGACAACAATACTAAAATGCCTACTTAACCATTAATATTAATAATTCGAATAATATTAAGTAATAATACCACTACAACAAACGTGTCTTTATCAATATATACTTAATACGAGTACCCATAGGCGACAACTAGTATAGAGCTGTGCTGTAGCGTAGCCAGAATGTCAGATAGGGTTTCATATTCAGATTACCTATTCCAAATTTTATTTTGATGAAAATTAAATAAATCAGCAACATTAGCTCTAAGAATTTTACATAAACTAGGGCACCCATTTCTGACTTCAAAAGGAGTTTACATATATGCACTAATATAAACATATTTTTGTGATCATAAAACCTGAAAGTCTTTATGTCGTTAAAATAGATGGATACACTGATATGGGTGAATCGTTCCGTCTAATTTAACGACAACCAGTTTTACAGGATTTATGATCCCTTAGTGAAATACAGTACAGCGTAATTGTTTTGTATCTAAATGGCCGTAAAATCTAATGCCTTCATGAGACATACATATATGAAATGCTTTTGAAGTTTTAAAGATATCTTGATTGAACTTACCATTTTATAACTAAATTATACTTTAACATTTAGATAAGAAGATCAATATTTGTCTGATTAACAGATCCATTTGTTCGTTAAATGAGTGTATACTATAAATAAAATCAACGGTGTGTAACTAATATCAATATATATCGTACATTGATATATCTGAAGTACTCTACAATACATAGTCTAGTTTAGTTTGATAATTAAAATTTAACTTTATCTTAATTCCAATACCTTGGTTTATTTCGTAGTGTTATGCAAATAATTTATTTGAAAAGTTTGGAATAGGCACAGCATTTCGGTAAACCGAATAAAAAAATCTACTAGTTAGAATAAAGGTAAACATACCCAATAAATGTTTCATTCCGAGCCGACTTTTGATAAGTAATGCTAAGCCAAATGTATTAATTCGATTCGAAAGAAATAAAGCTTTCCGCAAATTCAAAATTTGTTTATTATCATGTACATCGGTATATATGTACATATTTATATACATTCTTATGTGTATATATATATTGATAAAATACATGTCTATATTATATATTATTATGTAAGCAATTTATACTTACACTATTGCTATGCTAAAAACTGGGTGTGGCTGTGCCCAAGCATTATATTGTACATTAACCCACTGAATAGCACAAAATATATATATATATATATATATATATATATATATATATGTTTCTTTTAGCACTCACACAGATATACAGATCTACAGATCTACATTTAAAACATTTACAAAATAAAATTCTAACTCCTGTTGCTCAGAACCAAGCCGTTAAAAAACAGTAAAAAAATTGTTAATATGTCATTAACAAGTTACTTAATAAAAACAATATTTTTAAGCTTTAAACAAAAATGGAGTCATATTTAATTTAGTTTTCTTTACTTTAATCAATATTTACGACCACAAACAAACATAAACACGGTAGTGAGCGTGTTCGGCGGTGCCGGCTGTCGCGTAATAGCGCCCCAATTTATTGTGTGGGTGAAAATGTAACATGTTCGGACCCACGACTAGGCGAAACAACGACTTTACGTGTGCAGAACAGTGCTCCGGTGTACGACATAGTCGGAATCATGCCGCAAACCCAGTAATCCGCTGCAGTTCCAAATACGCATTTCGCCTACCGGACTTCGCCACCCAACCTCATCGCCTATAATAAACATGTGAGAGGGCTCTAGTCGGGGACGCCCGACTAGGAGATACCGTTACCCTGCGATCTGTCTTCATAAGCATTTCAAGCCGTTTGCATTCATACATACATACATACATACAAATTCACACACACAAATGCACGCCGCACACACTTTATTCGGTTGCTATGTGTGCCCCACTGCATTGCAGCATTGAAATACATGTACAAACCAATGTTCAGATCTGTAGTATTTTATTTGCGATTTTTATGGTTTTGTTGATACTGGGGGCGATTGGGGAGAGGTATCCAAAGGTGGCATCAAAAGCTGCGTCTTGTCAAAATGCACATAACGCACTAATCTTGTTGCCTCTAGCTATTTTAGTTACCGAGATATTGTAAAAACAAAAGGTTGCTATCGATTTGTATCGATATTAATGAAACGGAGCAAGTTATAGAAAAAAAAATGATAAACTTCTACGTATGATATTTACGAACTGAATGAGACCAAGATCAGCTTTTTAGCGTATGTAGTTTCCCAGATCGCAGCGTTTATACATACGGACAGACAGACGGACAGAAGGACATATCTAAATCAACTCAGCTCGTCGTCCTGATCAAGAATATATACCTTTGTGTGGTCGGATATGCGTTCTTCTGCCTGTTACATACGTATTAACAAAACCATTATACCCTTTTTACTCATTTTCAACGCGTTCAGGGTATAAAAATGAATATGATTTGGAAAACACGGAATAAGGCGGAAACGTGTTGGGGTTATTGTGCAGTAAAATGTTAGCCTGGTATATACATTTTAACAAAAATCTTATACATTTTTACCCATTTTCAGTTCATTACTCTTAATGAACATTAGACAACAAAATTTGTAAAAAAAGGTAGGTAGGATAACTGGCCACCCCCTTTAAGGATCGGTAAAAAGCATCACTATCCGAGTCGTCTGACGTCTGTATGAATCTAAGATCAAAATAAAATCCTTATGGTTTGCTCTCTTCAGGCTCAGGTAGTAGTACAGGTAATGGGAAGTATCTATATTGTGCCCAGTAGCTGTACATGTGCAGTAGTGCAGAGCGATAATATGTAACATAATATAAGATCTTAAATTTTTTAAAGGAAGTAGCCCAGTTTTGCCAAAATATATGCATAACCGCACCTTGGCGGATCTATGATCATTTTCGGAGATATTACGTCAAAGCCAGGTGACTTTCCGGGCTCTAGTTGCTCTGCGATGACTTTTCCATTTTCATTTAAAATTATTTTTTTACCATATTTTGGAGTGCGTTATGTTATGCCTGACGCAGATTTTGGTAACTCCGGACGCATGCTCAGGGCGAAAGAGTGGTAAAAAAATCGTTAATCTGATAGTGAATAAAGATCTCTTAAGCTACGCAACTGCAGTGGGCTACCCACTAGTTTGCTCAGCTTCGATAAAGCTTGAAAGGCGCGTCTGTAAAAGTGTGCATACCTCATAAAAAATATATACTCTGAGAATTATTTCTACTCTCACAAATGTATGCAGCTGTGATCATGATATCTCCAAGCTGGGTGCTACCGACTAGAGCAATTTTGCAAGATATTTGTATACATGTATACATATGGGGAAACTTTAACTAGTTAGATCTAGTTATACCGAAACACCCTACTATGAGAACGTCGAACACTGATGCGAGCACATACACACACACACACGCACACGGCACAAGCTGCGCACTTTTTTCAGCGACCGAATAAAGATGCCTTTAATCTAAGACTACGATCTTTATATAACAAGTGTTATTGCACTAGTTGTGACCGCCCGACTAGTAGATACCCTGAACCCAGAAATTAACACATACACACAAACTCTCGGCACTTAATGAGGCTGCTAAAAATTTACAAAAATTTTTACCAGCAATTATCAAAGAATAAGTAAGTACTCCTCACCAGGAATCGAACCCGCTGACCCTTCGTCATAAGTTGCACAACTCTTTTTTCTGCACCACACTAGCATCTAAATTACATAAGAAGTCAAGAAAATCGAAAATTCGGATTTGTAAACAATACGAACGAACGAATAATGAAATTGATAAAAATGAAATTTTTAGGACTTATTAAGATCATTAAAAGTATGTACAACCCAATTTGCACGTGTGTAGTATTCGATTTGCTTTTTTTACGGTTTTATCCATATTGGGGGCGATTGGGGGGAGGTATCGAAAACCTGAATTATTTAATCTTCGTATGCGAACATAATAAAACAAATTTGGTGGCTCTAGCTGTTATAGTTTGAAAGTTATGCTTAAAAAACGCAATCAAATAAGCGATAAATATCGATAATAAGGAAACGGAAAGAGTTATCGAATTTTTGTAATAAACTTGTTCTGCGTATGGTATATACGAATTAATTATGTCCAAGATCAGCTTTCTAGCTTTTGTAGTCTCTGAAATTGACGCGCTTATACAGACAGACGAACATAGCTAAATCGACTTGGCTAGTGATGCTGAGCAAGCATATATGTATATACTTTATGGAGTCGGAGATGCTTCCTTCTGCCTGTTAAACACATTTGCACAAAACCATTATACCCTTTTTTAACCATTTTCAATGGGCTCAGAGTAAAAAAATTATAAGCTTGTTCTTCGTATGATATATACGAAGTGAATGAGACAAAGATAGGCTTTCTAAGTTTTGTAGTTTCCGAGATCGCTGCGTTCATACAAACGGACAGGCGGACATGGCTAAATTCACCTCGTCGTCCTGATCAAGAATATAGACACTTTTTGGGTTCGGAGATGCCTCCTTCTGCCTGTTACATACATTTCAACAAAACCAATACATTTTTTTCAACATTAGTTCAATTTCCAAAATGCAAGTGCAAGTGAAAAGATGTGTGAAGGAATCTGCTATTAGGCCAAGCAAACCAACCAAAACAAGTGAGAGGGCTCTAGTCGGGGACGCCCGACTAGGAGATACCCTAAACCCTGCAATCTGTCTTCATAAGCATTTCAACCCGTTTGCATTCATACATACATACACAAATTCACACACACACGCACAAACCCACAAATGCACGCCGCACGCAATTTTCTCGGTTGCTGCGCGTGCCACACTATAGAAACGAAATCTTTATTTTCTGCTAAACTAGATGTATGATCGTTATGAAACTTTCAGGATTTATTAGCAGCATTGAAATACAGGTACAAACCAAATTTCAGTTCTTTAGTATTTGATTTGCGATTTTTTTGGTTTTGTCGATACTGGGGGCGATTGGAGGTGGTATCTAAAATCCGGAGGTATAAAAATCTGCGTGTAGTCAAAACGCACATAACGCCTCTAGCTTTTTTAGTAACCGAGATATGTAAAAAAACAAAGGTTGTTATCGATTTGTATCGATATTAATGAAACGGAGCAAGTTATCGAAAAAAAATTATAAACTTGTTCTGCGAATGATATGTATGAACTGAATGAGACCAAGATCTGCTTTCTAGCTACCTTTCATACAGACGGACAGAGGGACATGGCTAAATCAACTCGGCTCGTCGACCTGATCAAGAATATATATCTTTATGTGGTCGGATATACGTTCTTCTGCCTGTTACATACGTTTTAACAAAACCATTATACCCTTTTTACGCATTTTCAAAGAGTTCAGGGTATAGAAAGTTAAGTACAACAAAAATAAGTAAAGTACTGTAGACAACATACTATAAAATATGTACATAAGAAAAAAGGAAACAAGTTAGAACGCTGCGGGGGCGCTACCGACTGCATGTAAATCGTTTACGTTCTTAATTATTAATGTTATTTTGAACATTTTCGGTATTTTGTAATTTGTGTGGTGCTGGGGTGGGTGAGAGTGGGGGTCGTCGCCGAATTTTTTCCTTACCGATTTTTAAAAGTGCTGACCAGTCATCTATTATTCAAATTTGGTATCTCTAGCTTAAAAATTGTGAGAGATATTTCAGATTTTTGGGCAGGTCGCTTTCTTGAGAATATATATCTTTATGTGGTCGGATATACGTTCTTCTGCCTGTTCCATACATTTGCACAATATCATTATACCCCTTTTTAACCGTTTTCAATGGGCGTAGGGATTAAAAACCTGGCTAAGCAATATAATTATTATAAGCGATATTCTACGAACTGTAATTTTTTCTGTCAGGTATAAGCAACGAGAATTTGTGCGCTTATCGAGCCGCGTTTTGCTTTCAAGCAACTTTTAATTAAAGATTAAAGTTTCTTATCAGGCATAAGCTGCAATTCATCGGCAAATATACATTTGCATACATACAAACATACATAAAACTCTGCGCATATGTAGTCTCATATTTTTTACAAACACCGTATATTAACATGGATATCACCTTCAAATGGCCACCTGTAATAATCGTAGTCAGCAGCACTCATTAAAAAAATGTAATGTAAAATCTTAATTACCGATTTTTTGCGACCTACATCCAATATATGATAATAAATATATAATAATAAACTTTTCTTATAACACCCATTCTATACTATAGGGTAGAGAGTTAATTATACCCTTGAGCTCGAGACATTAACTTTTCGTCCATGGCACACGCAGATCAAATTTTTTTCAACTTATCGACAACTATTACCGTTTCCCTTACATCGATAAAAATTCTTAAGTATTTTCCCAGACAGGGAGAGATAGACAGCATAATTGGTACAAATAATTGTAAAAATATTGTTTTTTTTGCAATGTACGTCTCGCTGTCCGCCCGTCTATCTGTCCGTATGAACGAAATTTTTGAAGCTTGAGTGTTAAGCATTTTAAGATGCGACCACTGGGGGCGTGGCAAACCGATAAAACCTAAAATCGCTTATGTCTAGCTAGAGCAATGTTCGTATAAAGCATGCGCAGATTTTGACAGCCATTTTGGATTTTTAACCAAAAACCCGCAAAGCAAATGCTACATGCCTTAGTTTCTACATACATTTCAATGTTCTTATTGAGTTAAAAAAACGTATAACGATCATACTTTCAAATCACCCATCAAATCAGTCATTTTCTTTCTATCGAGCGGGCCAAACGCAGCCACTGAGTAATGTGCGTACAGGGTACATTTGTTTGTATATGTACAAATTTAATAAAAATGTATGAATGCACGGCGGTTGAATGTTTGTAAAAACATATCGCAGCGTTCACCGTATCTCCTAGTCAGACGCTCCCGACAAGAGCCTTCTTATTTGTTTTTGTATTAAAATACTGCAAGGGCATTTATTCTTCGCTACACCAATGTTCAGCGTTTTTCATTGTTGTACTTAGAGATATAGACATGTACACACATACTAAACATAGACATACATTCAGACACACAGTGGAGATAAAGAGACTGAGCTGGGGTCGAATGCGTTAAATCCTCTTCTGATAATGGAAAATGCTCAGCAGAAGCAGCAGCACCCTTCAATATTTAAATTGATATTTCTATGCATGAGAGCAACCTGCCCGTGAGAGCTGTGTTTTTAAGAAAGACACCCAAGAGTGTGTGCTCATCCAGAATATCGCAGCACACAAGTGTATACATATATATGTATAAATATATATAAAAATATATATAGATTATTAGTACATATATACATATAAACCTTTGTGTATATATAAACACCATTTTATATACATGTATATATACTCATTTCTTCGCATGGGCCGAAGTATTTAAATTGTGTTGTAGGGGAAAATGCGGCTTAATTCGAAGTCGGTTGTCGTCGGATCCATATCGAGTCGGTGTCGAGTTGTTTGTGTTTTTATGAACTTAGTTTCGTGAAAGGAATTGTCGCAATATTTTCCGTGTGATAAAGGTATATTAATCACATTCAATATCCTTGCATCGTACACAACAAGCCAATGAGTTTTCAGTTATACTACATATACAATATTCAATAAGTTATTGGCCTAAGTGAAGTGTACATCGTCATGTAACACAACTAAGTGGAATACAAATATTTGTTCATATGGATGTAATTTGCGAAACTTGTACAAAATTAATAAAAAGAAAACCACTTTCAAACTTGCATGCAAAACTGTGCTTGATAAATATATACATATTATTATGATGTGTAATGATCACTTCATTTTATGTAGGCTAACCGAAGGGGGCAGGATGGCCATCCCTACTCATATGTGTGGTATCCTAATTTTTCTGCTACTAATCGCTACAGCAAATTCTGGTATGTATATTTATTTTAAGACACTCTACATTTTTAAACGTTTATGGGGGACAAAGGTTCATAAAAACTTTACTATTCTTGAAACAGACCAAGAATTACTATACAACATATATATATATAAATCTGTTTGTCCTTACTCGTAATCATCGCAGGGCCTAGCCCATAAGTGCAAACTTGTATTCTATTGTATTGGTAAATGTTTTATTTTATAAACCTTTATATACCCTGAACCTATTAAAAATGGATAAAAAAGGGTATAATGGCAATGTATATATACATATATTCTTGATCAGCATTACTAGCCGAGTCGATTTAGTAATGTTTCGTCTGTCTGTATGAACGTGTCGATTTTATAAACTACAAAAGCTACAAAAAGCTGATGTTATTTTCTAATAATCGATATTTATTGATTATTTTAATCGATTTAAAGCGAGTACGGCGTGCATGTGTGAGTGCGTTTGTGTGTGGATTTCTGTATGTATGTATGAATGCAAACGGGTTGAAATGTTTATAAACACAGATCGCAGCGATTAGGGTATCTCCTTGTCATTTTTAAAGATATATAAGCGGTATAAACGTTTTTGGTATATCCATCACCTTGCTCGAACATTTAGAGGTAGATTTTAAATGTTCAGCGGATTACTTTAAGCTAATTGAAAAGAAGAAATAATAAATACAAAACATATGAAACAAGTAAGGTTGCTCTAGTCGGGACCGCCCGAATAGTAGATACTCTGAACCCAGAATTTAATACATACACACAGACTCATGAGTATTGAGTGTGTTAAAAATTAAAAACACAATTTTCTAATAAATACCAGCGAATAAATACTCCACACCGGGTATCGAACCCGCTGACCCTTCGTCTTAAGTTGCACAACTCTTATCGACTGCACCACACTACTACCTAATTCACTCACAAGTGATAAGCATCTTCATAAGCATTTCAACCCGTTCGCATTCATATAGACATATACAAATTCACACACACACGCACAAACACACAAATGCACGCCGGACGCATTTTACTCGGTTGCTGTGCGTGCCCTACTATAGAAACGAAATTCTTATTTTCTGCTAAACTAAATGTATAATCGTTATGAAACTTTCAGGATTTATTAGCAGCATTGAAATACTTGTACAAAATATTGATTTGCGGTGTTTATGGTTTTGTCGATACTGGGGAAGATTGGGGAGAGGTATCCAAAATCTGAAATATCTAAAATCATTGTATGCATTACGCAAAAATATTGATAGAAATTTGGTGGCTCTAGCTTATATAGTTTAAAAGTTACGCTTAAAAACCCGAGTCAAAAAATCTACGCGTTCATACACACAGACGGACAGACAGACAGACAGACATGGCTAAATCGACTCTACTAGTGATGCTGATCAAGAATATATACACTTTATGGGGTCGGAGATGCTTCCTTCTGCCTGTTACATACATTTGCACAAAACCATTATACCCTTTTTTACCCATTTTCAATGGGTTCAGGGTTTAAAAACAGAAATACCTGAAAGATCTAATCAATAAGTGCTTATTTGCACCATTTTTATACTCTGAACCCATTGATAATGGGACGGACGGACGGACATGGCTAAATCAATGCAGTTCGTCGTCCTGATCGGGAATATATATTTACTTTATGTGATCGGAGATGCCATCTTCTGCCTGAAGAACGCTCTCGCCCCGCCGGAAATACCTAGATCTCCCACAGTTTTTAAGCTAGACTTACCAAATTTGGAGGGTAGGTAGACGTATTTTAAACTTCAATATACCTTGTTTGCCCATTTTCGATGTGTATAGGATATACAAATATTGTAATCAAATCAGATGAGTGGGCATTGTGTGCTTTTTATTAAAATTAATTGAGTTACCCGCTGTGTGGCTGCAAGAAAACAGAAGTAAGTTAGCATTCACAATGCTTTAAATGTGCATGAAAAAGATATGATATTGCGTTATATATTTTTTTGTATAATTGTATGTGCGACTAGAATTTTGCGCACGTCACTCGAAAGTAAATAATAGTCATATTTTGTTAAAAACTTGTAAATAATTGTGTTGATTTTTTCTGATTTTTATACTCTGATCCGACTGAAAATTAGAAAAAAAATGGTTATACGTTTTTTTGAAAATCTGTGTAACATGCAGAACGAGTTGTATTTGGACATATACTCGTATTTACTCGCGTCGGATAAAGTGCTAAGAATTTTGAACTGCGCCCACTGGAGGCGTGGTAAGCCGATAAACAACTAAAATCGCATATCGATAAAGTCCCTCATTTTAAAACTAGAGCCAGCAAACTTGGTATGTAGATAGCTGATGACCTACCCACATGATTGCAACCTTGATATCAAGGCCACGTCCACTGTAACGCCCTACAGCGTCCCCGCCCTAAAAAGCCTGATATGCCTACATACCCCACAGTTTTTAAAGTAGAGAATGCTCCCCCAAACATCACAGAAAAAATTTTTGGGCTCCACCCCCTCCTGCCACCATAATCACGAAAACCGATATAATTGATAGCGCGAATCGATTGATGCCTTGATATTCCGGCCACACCCATGAGGACGCCCACAAGCGGTCCCGCCCTAAAAGCACAGGATATGCCTATATCTCGCACAGTTTCTAAGGTAAAGTCGCCAAGTTTGGAAGGTAGATATCTGGTCACCTTCTTTAAAGATCGGTATAACATTTCGGCGACGACCCCCCAAACCCCACACTCACCCACATATATGTAATAGGCAAAAGTTGTATGTAAATATATGTATATATATATATATATATTTGTAATCAGCATTAATAGACGAGTTCAGACTAAAATACTCTTAAGGCAAACGCAGATAAAGGATGTTTCGCCCTCAATTAAAAACAATTAAGAACGTTGTATTCGGGCGTTACTGACTCCATTCTATCCGTTTACGGTCCTAATAAATATTGTTATTTTAAAAAATTTTGGTTTTCATAAATTTGTTTTTTTGCATATATTTAAAGGAGCTGCCCAGTCATCTACCTCCAAAATTTGGTCTCTAGCACTAAAAATGTGAAAGATATACTAAGATATCGCGATTCGTGCGGGCGTTCTGTTCTAGTCTATTAATCGGAACGGAAGAACAAAATTTTTATTTTACCCTAAACCTATTAAAAATTGGTAAAAAGGGTATAATAGTTTTGTTTAAATGTATGTAACAGGTAGAAGGAGGCATCTAAAAGTATATATATTCGCGATCAGGACGACAAACTGAGTTGATTTAACCATCCGACGACCACCCCCAACCCGCTCCTTCCACTCTCCACCACCCCCAGCACCACACAAATTGCAAAATACCGAAATTTTTTAAAACAACAATATTTAAGAACGTGAACGAGTATAACGCAGTCGGAAACGCCCGACTGCAACGTTCTTACTTGTTTTATAACTTGCTTTTGTTTTTTTACAATAGCTCGGAGACTATAAGAGTTAGAGGCAACAAATTTAGTGCGCTATGACTAGACGCAGATTTTGATACCTCCGGATTTTGGATACTTCCTCCCCAATCGCCCCTAGTATCGACAAAACCATAAAAATACCAAATCAAATACTACACTACTACTGAAAATTGGTTTATACTGCATTTTATTGCTAATAAATCCTAAAAGTTTCATAACGTTTATACGTTTAGTTTAACAGCAGCCGAGAAAATTGTATATGTGTGAATTTGTGTATGTGTATGTATGTATGAATGCAAACAGGTTGAAATGTTTATGCTGACAGATCGCAGGGTTCAGGGTATCTCCTAGTCGGGCGGTCCCGACTAGAGCCCTCTCCCAATAAAAAAGTGAAAGAACTGAAAAGGCTCCAGTGGGACGTGCCCAACTAGGAGCTACCCTAAGCCCTGCGATTTGTAGTTACAAATATTTGAGGCCTAGTGTATTCATACATACACAATTCACATATATACACACACAAACGCCATTTGCGGTTGCTGCTACTCATACAGACGGACAGACAAATGGGCGGACGGATAGACAGACGGACAGACAGATGTTCGTCTATAGAATGAATAATTTATACTTTATGCGGAGTGATGCCTCCTTCAGACTGATACATTATACCCTTTTTATCCGACAAAGTTTCATGATGATCGGTTAAGAAATATAGAACGTAATAACTTCTAAGTGGTTAAATTTAAATGTTTGTAACGACAGCGTGCAGATGGGCTCCCGACGAGAGCACTCTTTTTACGATACATGTATATATATTGCACCAAATAATATATTTTATTATATTTATAGATGGTAGCTGCAAAAAGGGATGTCCCCGATGTAAGTAAATTTTTGTACATTTTCGTTGAGCACAATTACAATATATAATTTTTTTTTAATAGCTGACAATGGGCTGCTGAAATATACGCCTGGAAACTTCTACGAATACGCATTCGACAGCATCTTAACGGTTGGATTAAGTTCGGGTGTTGTGAATGAAGCTGACGACACCAGCCTCAAAGTCACTGGTTCCGCAAAGGTATTTGCTACAGGTAACTGCGGATATACTCTACAGGTTGGAGCTGTTAAGGTCATTAATACAAAGGAGTCGGTGGAGAAAAAGATAGTGAACAATATCCAAAAGCCCGTACACTTTACTCTGGTCAGTGGACAATTGCAGGCAGAGATTTGCGGCGATGTCAGTGACTCTGCCTATTCACTGAACATAAAGCGTGCCATTATCTCGCTTTTGCAATCCGAAATAGGAACCGATGTAATTAACGAGATTGATGTATTTGGTATATGTCCGACACATATCTCAACATCAAAGACCGGTAGCGTAGAGACCGTCACTAAGGTGCGCAACCTGAACAACTGCGCTCATCGCGAGCAAATCAACAGTGGTCTGCTGTCCGGTATTGTTAATGAGAATGCTGGTGTTACATCTAGCTCAATCTTTCAGTCCGACTATACCAAGGAATCAAAATTAAGTCAAGGTGTTATCGAAAATGTTCAGCTTATCGAATCATATAAATTCGCTGGCACTGCAAAGGGTAACTCCGATGTAACTGCTAAGGTGGTCACGACACTGAAGCTCAAAAATGTTGGAGGCACCCCCGGTGCGGCGCCGGCAAGTGGTACGCATGCAACGAGCATCGTTTTTCAGAAGCCCGAAACTTACCCGGCTAAGAATATTGGTGTTCTAAAAACGGTACTCTCGGATCTTGTTGATTCAACCAGTGATTATGTTAAAAAGGACAGCGCAAAGAAATTTGTTGAGCTGATCCGGTTGTTGCGTAACTCAGATACCGACACCCTGCTTGAATTGTCGGCTTCTCCCCATCCAAACAAGGCATTGGCACGCAAGGTATACCTGGATGCATTATTTCGTACGAACACCGCAGAGTCGGCGAGAGCGATTCTGAAGCAGCTAAATAAGTTTGAGGAGAATGAGAAATTCCTTGCGATATTGTCGCTTAACTTAGTAGAATCGGTGGACAGAGAGACGCTCACCTTAGCTGCTGGCCAACTATTGCCTACTGCACCAAAGGAGATGTATTTGGCCGTTGGCAGCCTGGTGGCCAAGTATTGTAGCCGAAATGGCTGTCAAGTTAGTGATATTGAACTCATCTCGAAAAAGTTTGCCGATGGTCTTAAGAACTGCAAGCCCAATACCAAACAGGAAGAGGAGCGTATTGTCTACATATTAAAGGGCATTGGCAATGCCCAAAATTTGGCCAACAATGTTGCCACAGCTCTGAGCCAGTGCGTGTCTCCTGGCCGCTCAAATCGCATTCGCGTTGCAGCTCTGCAAGCATTCTCGACCATTGGCTGTGACGGAGCGTTAAGCGCCAAAGCTTTGAATCTACTAAAGGACCACAACGAGGATTCTGAGCTACGCATTGAAGCATACCTAGCGGCTATTAATTGTCCTAGTGCTGAATTGGCAAACGAAATATCAGAGATTGTTAACAGCGAGAAGGTCTATCAGGTCGGTGGCTTTATTGAGTCCAATCTAAAGGCAATCCGAGACTCGACGGACGGGACACGTGAGCAGCAAAGATACCACTTCGGCAATATACGGGTGACGAAAAGTTTTCCAAAAGACTACAGAAGATATAGCTTCAACAACGAGTTCTCATACAAACTAAATGCGTTGGGCTTAAGTGCCAGTTCAGATTACAAGCTAATATATTCGCAGCATGGATTTTTGCCAAGGTCAGCACGTTTGAATGTGACAACTGAGATTTTTGGTACCAATTTCAATGTGTTTGAAGCAAACATACGTCAAGAAAATCTTGAGAATTTGCTTGAATACTATGTGGGACCTAAGGGCTTGCTTAATAAGGACTTCGATGAGATTGTTAAAATTATTGAGGTTGGAAACAATGCTGGAAGTGGGGTTGGTGGTCGCTCAAGACGATCCATTGCCGATGACGCTGCCAAAACTTCTAAAAAGTATAAAACCTATGGGAGCAAAAATACACAAGACTTGAATTTGGATCTATCGCTGAAACTATTTGGTTCCGAATTGGCATTTTTAAGTCTGGGCGACAATATTCCAACCACTTTAGACGACATTATCAAGCACTTTTCCAATGCATTTGACAAGGCCAAAAAAGAATTGTCGTCATTTGAGAAGCAATTCATTGGACATAATCTATTCCTCGATTCGGACTTTACTTATCCGACCGGCATTGGTGTGCCACTTGAGTTTGCAGCCCAAGGCTTTGCGACGAACAAAATTGACTTTGCCATCAACGTCGACGTCAATGCCATACTGGAGCAGAATTGGCAGAGGGCCAAATACCGTTTAAAATTCGTACCAAGCATCGATGTAACTGTCAATGTTCAACTTGGCTTCAATACCCAGGTGCTGTCCACTGGACTGCGAGTTGTATCAAGCGCACACTCGGCCACTGGTAGTGATATTGCCATTTCCCTGATCAATAATGGAGAGGGCTTTAATGTTGACGTTGAATTGCCGAGAGAAAAACTTGAACTTATTGATGTCCATGTCAACACAGAATTTTACGTTGCAGAACAAGAAAAGCCGCTCAAATCCGTTCCGTTAAAGGCCGGAAAGAAGCAAAAGAACACAGCACCAAGCGAGCTATGCTTCAATCAGCTTGATATTGTTGGATTGAACGTCTGTGTTCTAAGTTCAACCAGTCTCAGCGATATTGGAGCTGGCACCAACAAGGACAAATCTCTGGTTGATGACATCCATCTGTCACGGCCATTCACATTTGCCGTTTACTTGACTACCGAGCGTAAATTTAACTTCAAGGGAACACACTCCACTTTACAATCTGGCAGCCAACAGTGGAAACTAACTTATAGCACGCCGGGGTCCAAGGTTTCTCATGACACCAGCGTAGCTTTTGAACTTGGTACCACGCCACGCACGTACGGTCGTTTAACCCTTGACAATCCTCAGTATCACCTTGGTGTAGAGGCTGGCATTACCAACGACAATCATGAGCTTGTCCTCTACGGTCAATATGAACAGGACAAAAATATAAAAAAAAGCAAAATTGGCTTTACCAAAAATGGTAATGAATATAAACCAATTATTGAAATACAGGATAAAAACGGCGTAACAAACAACATCAATGGTTACCGAGTCGATGGCAAGATCGTTGTTCAGAAATCTGGTGACAAACAGGCTCGGTACAACTTCCAAAATGTCCAAATATTAAGCCGCACCAACGATCGTATCGTTCTTCAAGGCTGGGTCGACGTCGGACAGACAGCATTCAACGCAGAGCTGCACATTGCTCCCAATCAGCAACAGTACTTTGTCAAGAGCAACTTCAAATTGGAAAATGGTCAATATGCTGTCGGTTTATTTGTTAATGATGAACGCAAACCAGAGAATGTTTATGGTAGCTCGGCACAGCTATCGATTGGCGAACAGGTTTATGCTCTGAAATTGACCGGAAAGGCTATCGCCTGGACTGTCAATAGTGTCTCTGAGCTGGAATATGTTAAGGAAGATAATACTAACGGATTGCGTTCGGGCAAATTTACACAGGATGTTGCGGTTGAGCACAATAACAAGCCCGTTGGCTCTGTAAAGGTCAAGTCCACATTTGATGTCAATAAATTCCAGCTTGAAGCCGCAGCAGAACGCGATCAGAAGTCTGCTTCTCTTAGTGTTAAATATCAATCCAATCAGCGATCAGTGCACGACTTTGCATTGGAGGCAAATGCAAAGCTAAATAAGCATACTATTGAACTTATCTCCAAGTGCGACGTTAATGGAAATATATTTAATGTGGACAATTCCTTGACAACAAGTTGGGGCACTTTGTTAACAGCCAAGGGGGAGTTGGGCCAGCGCTTTACGGCACAGGAGATCCACATCGATCTGCAGGGCACTGCTCAGTTTAGCAATAAGGAATCACCCACACAGTGGATCGTTAAGGTTCAAGGTACACCGGAAAAAACCAATACCGACATCCGGATCAACCGAAATAATGCCGAACTAGTCAAATTGACCAGCGAATCGCAGCACCCTCAAGATAAGATTACAGTAGCCAAGGTGAACCTGATTGTTAAAAATGTGCTAGCTGCCAAAGGTGATTTTAAAATTGCTAAAAACGGCAAAGGTGATCTGACGGTAACCGTGGAGACCCAAAAGACTGAGCCAAAGCATAAACTTGAAATCAACTCCAAATTTCACGTACAGGCACCGAAATTTGATATTGACACAAGCATTGTACTCGATGGCGATAAGAAACTATACCTAAAAACGGAAAGCAATTTTGATAAGCTTAAATTCTCCACGAAAAATATTCTCCAGTCCAACGACAAAAAGATCGCGTTTGATGCCAGCGGCAACGTGAAAGGAGAATGGCGCACAAATGGAGATATTGTGGGTACGTTTAAGCTAACAGCTCCTGACGGTCGCATCGTCGACGGTAGCATCAACCGCCATGTTACAACAAACGGCAAGACACACATAACCCAAGGCACAGCAGATATCGAAATAACTGACCAAGAACCCGGTACTGGTAAAAAACGTTCGCTTATAATTAAAGGCAAGTTGGGCCGTATGAATTTAAAAACTAAGGAGATTTTAGTCAACACACAAGTGATCTACACAGCCTTTAATGGCCGAAATTTGGAACTAAACTATGACATACAACACTTGCTGAAGGGCCAAAACAAAGCCTTAGACTTCACCATTTCCACGAAAGGTAGCCTTCTTAATCAGCCCGTTGAGTTTGCCTTGGTGATCGATGAATATAGTGGCAACCATGCAATTGGTCGCATATCCGGAAAATTTGGTGAGCATCTATCGGCAAAACTAAATGCTAAGTTCGATGTGGGACAGAGCAATGTGCCCGCCACGTTCGAACTGCAGGGTAACCTACAAGTACCCGACTCCAAATTCAAGAGCTGGGAGTTAACCAGCAACGGAAAATTATTAAAGCCAACGGACATAGGGGCCTACAATCTTGAACTTCTCCTTGATACGAAATCCGGAGACAATCAATTCATTCATTTCAATACAGTGTTAAAAGGCACCTCAAAACAAGGCAGCTATAAATTTGATGTTCACAACAACAATATGCGCGCTCCTCTAAAACTTGATGGCAGCTATCAGAATGAACAGTCAGGCCGTATCGAAGACGGTGATGCTAAAGGCAAGAAAAAGTTCGATATCAATGCACAATATGGGGATAAATACATCAAGACCGGTGCGGCTATAACTTACGGTAATGTTGACGAACAAACGCTACTCTACACACTAGACTCTAGCTACGATGCTGTCAAGGACATCGAGGTTACAATACGCAACCAAAAACCTGCTGAGGGTACTCAATTGATTACCGCTCAAGTCAAGCAGGCGGGTAAGAGCTATAGCTTGGACACTAAGCTATACAGTACTGCACATAAGAAAGGTCTGGATCTACGAGCTTCTCTCCCATCGAGTCAGCCAATAGCTTTGGTTGTGATTGTGGAAATATTAGGTGAGCGCAAGGCCAAACTGACACTAGATATAGACAATCTATTCGATTTGGATTTGAAATCAAACGCTGAGGCGTCGTATACCAACATTGACGACTTCTACGTCGTCGCAAGCTGGAATTCAAAGAAACTACAACTGGAACGCTACGATTTGGATGTCAAGGCCCAAGGCAAAAGCGTGAAGGTGATTCTTAAGAACGCCAAAGGCACAGTGTTTTCGGGTACGGCAGCATACAGCTTAAAGAAAGAACAAAGCAAAGCGATTGTCGAGGGCCACGGACAGATACAGTACCAAGGAAAAGCGCACAATGGAAATTTCAAGCTTACTCGGCAACACTTTGACCTTAACACCGAAAAGGAAGTTGGCTTTTCGTACACATTCAATGGCAACTTTGGACCAATCAATGGAGTATCAACAGTTAAGGTAACCAACAAGGAGTTCAACAGCAAACTATCTATCTGTGAGGAAAAGAAGCAATGTACCAACATACAGCTACAATCAACCGTTACAGTGGATGAACAGCAATTAGACTCTGTGCAGCACGATGTTCTCATTCTGGTTGATCTACGGGAACTTGGCTATCCCTATGAACTAGAGATCAAATCAAAGAACAGTCGTCAGGGCTTCAAGTACCAATACAGTCTTGACGGTCATATTATTTCCAGCAATAACCTAAAGTATCAGCTCACTGCCAATGTACTGCCAACTGGCTCAACAATTAAATTGACACTGCCAAAACGCCAAATATTATTTGAATCTACTCAGAAGGTACCTATCGACGGTCAAGTCTTTGGCCACTATGAACAGTCGGCTGCCCTATACATCGACAAACTGCAGCGACCGAATGATGTTGCACGCATTTCGGCAGTGCTGGATATTTCAGGCGTAGAACAAGTTGCCCTTAACGCTAAGGGCCAGTTAAAGGTTGAACATCCCACAATACGGCCCCTGACCGTTAGTGGAAGCGTTGATGCAAACCGTGACCAACGCGTTCTCAACACCGAAATTGTATTTGACATATTCCGCACTTCTGAACAGAGGGTGATTGCAACAAATCAAATTCGAAACATTCAAGCGAAATCCGACTTTAATATAACATCGAATCAGCAAATCAGTTCCACAGGATTACGCTTCCAATATGAACTAAATACGCATTTCTCATTAAACCCGGACAGCCGAGCTTTCAGTGCCGGAACCGAATTGCAGAGCAGTACAAGTGACTTGAAGGCAAGTGCTTTTATCTTTGGAAACAAAGATCGAGTGGAGATTTCGGTGAACGCCCTGAACGAACAGATACTTCAGGTAGCCGGCGACTTTGATCAGCAGAAGCGTTCCGCAAAGATCAACTCAAAGTTGCAAGTGTTTGGACAAAAACCTTTGGAAATAAATAGTGAGATCCAACCAACCTGGGCCAAAGTTTCAGTAAAACGACAAAATCTCATTGACGCCAATGCTGAAGTAAAACTGGGTAAGGAGTTCAAATTCGATATTGTGGGCACAGGCAAGCCAATATTTAATGGACGCGTCGCCCTGGATCCGGCAAACTTCCTACAAACCAACTACAAAACGAATAACGATGATGTTAAAGCATTCCTGGTAATTATAATTTAATATACAATTTAAAATAATAAAATAAAATTAATTCTTTTTTATAACAGAGCTCAGTAGAAGCTGAATTTAACAAGGAAACTGACGCAGTTACCAAAAATTTGAAAAATTACTTTGAAAAAGCTCGTCACTCTTTTGAGGAAAATCTGAAATTGGTTTCGGAAAGCGGTCCCGATTTCACAAAATTAAGAAACAGCTACGATAATCAAATAAAAATAATTGTTAAGGAACTTGAAAGCGATCCATCATTAGCACAAATCATCGATGCCGTGTAAGTTTTAGTAAGCTATGCTTACATCGAAATTCATACATTCGTTCATTCATTCACGAATGTGAATGATAGAGCAAGAGAGCGCTAGTCTAGAGTGTGCGATTATGAGATATTTTAAGTACCGTCGCAATTTATTTAGCTAGCTTGAGTAATTTGCACATGCTTTCAAGGCAGATAATGTATGTAACAGGTAGAAGAACACATTTCGAAACTTTTAAAGTATATTACCCTGAACCAACTGAAAGTGCGTAAAAAAGGTTGTAATGGTGCAAATGTATGTAACAGGCAGGAGGAAGCATCTCCGACCCTATAAAGTATAGATATTTTTGAACATCATCATTAAACGATTGCAAAGACTACAAATGCTAAAAATCAAATCTTTAACTCATTCATCTCGTGATGAATGATGAATAAAATAGTACAGACTTGTGGCTTGGTTTGTAGATAAATTTGTTGTTATTAAAAAGGGAATATGTGTATGTATGTATGAATGTTTGTAAAAACAGATTGCAGTGTTCAAAGTATCTCCTAGTCGAGTGGTCCCGACTGGAGCCTTCTCAGTTTTTGAATGTTAGAGCTATGCATTAACCAGCATTCAGTCAATCAGTCACCAATCGATCAAAACAAAACAGTCGATAGAGTTTTCACACGCCAAGTATTTGTTTGATCTTATATTAATACGTACCAAACGAGATGGTTTTTTAATAACTGTTTGTATTTATTTTAGACGAACCCTTTTTGAAAAAATAAATAAGGTTATCGATGAAGTAACAAAGGTCACATCAGAAAATTATGAGAAATTACATAAAACATTTGTGGAACTCAATGAGAAGTTAAAGGATCTGTGGGAAAACTCAGTGTTGAAGGCATTGGAACAGCTGATGGTAGCCATTAATAAGGTGGTTGGACAACTTCGTGTAGAGATTGTAAATATATACACAAAGGCATTCACAGATGTTATTGCTTGGCTCGAGAAATATGGCCCAACATTGAAGAACTATGGCAAGGCTGTAAACGAAGCACTGAAACCACTTCATGAAGCAGCACAGGAACTGATAAAAGTGGTAGTGCATACAGTCGAGGAGCTGTGTAATGAAATTAAGGAGTATATTGCCAAGTTGCCAACATTCGAAAGCATTCGCACTGAAATAGCAAACAGAATTCAAGAGCTCAAACTTGTAGAAAAAACCATTGAGATCCTCAACAATCTGTTTGAGCAATTGCACATTTTACCCCAAACACCCGAAACTAACGAGCTATTGAATAAGTTGCAGGAATATCTAGTTTCCAAGTTAAAGCAACAGCCGATCAATGATGAAAAGTTACTCGATGAGCTGTCAAAACTATTGGTGAAATCTATACGTTCCGTATTGGCGGCAATCAAAACCAATACGCCTGTTGGTAGCTTGCCTGCTACCGACTTGGAGGGTTGGTTCAGTGCCTGGCCTAGCTCATTGGATGCAATCACTAAGTTGCCAACGCTGCTCTCGTTACGAGCGAGCATCATAAACTTCTTTTTGAATGAGAACTGGGATGGCATATTTACAAAGAACTTGTTCTCCTCTTGGGTGTTCTTCCAAAACTTCGAGCTACACGGCCACATAGTTGATGGTCAACATGTGTTCAGTTTCGATGGCAACAACTACGCCTTCCCCGGCAACTGCAAATACATCTTGGCCCAGGATAGCGTGGACAACAATTTCACTGTGATTGCTCAGCTCAGCAATGGTAAGTTAAAGGGAATAACGCTGATTGATCGCGATGGAAACTATATGGAAGTGAGCGATACGGCTGCGTTCAAAGTAAACGGAAGGCCCGTCGAGTATCCACAACATTTACCAGGCATTCACGGCTGGCGTCGTTTCTACACGGTGCATCTTCACTCTGAGTATGGAGTAACCGTGATATGCACAACAGACCTCAAGGTATGCCACATCAATATCAACGGATTTTACACGAGCAAAACTCGTGGCCTGTTAGGAAACGGAAATGCCGAACCGTATGATGACTATCTGCTTATCGACGGAACGCTGGGCACTGACTATGCGGCCTTGGGCAACGAGTATGGTGTGGGTAAGTGCGGTCCCGTGGCATTTGATAGTGCGCAACTGGAGAACCCCACACGCAGTGATATATGCAGCGAGATCTTTGGCATCGAATCCCCACTGGCCCTTCACTACCTTACATTGGACTCCAGACCC
Source organism: Drosophila paramelanica (assembly GCA_035043915.1). Classification (NCBI taxonomy): domain Eukaryota; kingdom Metazoa; phylum Arthropoda; class Insecta; order Diptera; family Drosophilidae; genus Drosophila; species Drosophila paramelanica. The sequence continues at coordinate 93,947 of JAWNMO010000179.1, forward strand.
TATCGAAAAGCATGCGATCTTGCAGTGCTCAATGTGCCCGAAAAAGATAAAGAGTCCGTGGCCTGCACATTTGCGTTGGCGTACGGTTCGGCGCTGAAGTTACAGCACAAATGGGTATTACTACCACTGCGTTGCCTTAAGTGTGCCGGCCCGGTTGGCCAGCGTGAGTTGGGTGAAGAGTTTTCCGTCAAGGCACCGACCAACAAGGCGGACGTTGTGTTTGTGGTTGACATCAATGTAAAGCCAAAAGTGTTGGCTAACTTGATTGCTCCAGCAATTACCGAGATTCGCGACTCACTTAAAGTCCGTGGCTTCACTGATGTCCAAGTCGGGGTCATCGCCTTTGACGAAACAAAACGTTATCCGGCCCTCTTAACTAGCGACAATGGCAAAATTAACTATAAAGGAAACGTGGCCAATGTTCAACTAAATGGTCCAAAGAACTTCTGTGAAAACTGCGTGGAGCAAATTATCACAGAGAAGCGAATTCTTGAAATATACAATATGCTGGAGCGTTTCATCAAGAGCATTGTTCCACAACCGGATGAAAAGGCATTCCACCTTGCCCTGGACTATCCCTTCCGTGCTGGTGCAGCTAAGAGCATTATAGGTGTTCGCAGTGAGGCTCTTGAGTACAAAAATTGGGTAAGCCTATACTTTTCATTTAATGTACGAATAACTTTATACACCGTTTCCTTTTTTAGTGGAAATTTGTACGAACCCAAATAACAGGAACCGTGACTAAGTTCGATGGAGCTCAACTGCACTTAATAGCCCCAATAAAGGGACTTACATTGGAGGGTGTACAAGCTGAAAAGCTAGTTGGTAGGACCACTTAAAACAGATTTAAAATTGATATTATATCTATATCGTTTTCCATCCCTATCCAGGTTTTAATGCGCGCCTAGTTGCCACCTTAGATGGCAAGGATAACAAAAAACGCGCCAAATTGCAATTCGATAACGATATGGGCATTGATTTTGTACTCAACAATGGCGGCTGGGCTTTCGATACACAAAACTTCGACAAACTGAAAGCAGCAGATCAAAAGAAGGTGCTCAACCAAGTCACATCCTCAATTGCGGACACACTCTTCAAGACCGAGACGGTCAGCGACTGCCGCTGCATGCCTATCCAGGGGCTACATGGCCAGCACAAGTGCGCCATTAAGTCATCGATCTTTGTGCCAAATAAGAAACCAAAGGGCGCGTAAAGCTACCATTAATTTCTTCGCATTAACATATACATTATTATATCTTAACTGCAATTTCGACAAAATGTTTATATTGTACAAGAAAAAATAAATTCTAAAATAAGTTATTAAAACATATTTGTGTTATAAAAAATACATTTTTTGGTTTTTTGCTTCTCGCAAATACATATGCACAATAAACATTTATGGTAAATGAGACATCTTTTCTTACTGTAGCTACTTACCAGCTATCTATATACCAAATTTGGTGGCTCCATTTTTTAAATTCCTTTTACCAACTTGTGTTTCTTTTCGGCGTGTTTAAAGAGTAGCTTCGCAAAGACGTTACGAATTCCACAATGTCGTACGGCAGCTACTTCAAGTGCGGGTTAACTGCAATTTCATTTTATTTAAGTTTAGTGATGACCTTGCAAACGATTTTTGGACCGCCAAATTTAGTTTGATGTTGGTCGAACCAACTTTGAGTATACACTGCCTTAAAAAATGGTTGCGAGCAGTAAGCTCATCCTGACGAATAGGCTCATAAACCTGCAGAATTAAAAATGGTTAGCTAACTCGAAGAATCTCATATTATTATTTTAAATTATAAAAGAAATATAATTATTTTCAACTGTTCAAGAGAAAAACAATGTGAACTATGTACAAATGTAATACAAATTTACTCTATTTTATTTATAGAACATATAAAATATGCAAGTGTACTTACAATTTAAATTATAAACTTATTTACAAAAAAAAAGTGAATAAAATAAAATAAAAACTAGGTGCAATATAATTGATTTTAAATATATGGAGTGTAAAAACAATTTGCCATATAAAATACGATAATACGATTAATACTGACATTCAACGATAGTGCACGACTTTCATTTGCTCGAAGTCGTTGGCGATAGTTTGTACCTATTAAATATTCATCGTTAAGTAGTATCGATACGGAAAAGCATATGGTATCGAGCTACCACCGATATATCCACAACATTAATTTGCTCATATTTAAGTAACTTCGCAGTAATGTGAACATTCGCCGCCGGCATTATAATCCTTGTGAAAAACTAAGGAAGATGTACACAAACCCTACCTTATCTGGACGCTCTTTACCTACTGTGACTAAAACGAAGAATTACCCTACTCTATTCGTACTCATTTGGCACTGCTAGACAACTTTTATTTGGTAAATGTTTATTTTTTTTTTGGCAAGATACCTACTTTTCTTCACCGAAAATCGATTTTTCCGTCTGAAATCCGCACGTACTTGGACGTTTTTTTACCAACAGGCACTAAGACGAAACATTACATTCAATGCAGCGATAATTGCCATTGTGTTCTTACATTCCATTTTCTGCTACATATAACAGCATATAAAATCGTGAACAATTAGTGTGATGGAGAGTGGTTTAACAAATAAGCTGGCTTATCAAAAATTATAATAACCAATTGACAACGGTCGAACTGGAAATAAGCAGAATGAATTCCATAGATGACCAACTGAGGCAGTTAACAATATCGAAAAGTAAGTGCGCCGATGGACATGTTAGAACCGGAAAAGTAGCCGCTTTGGTTGATAATCTACAGCAGAAAGCACAAAATGTCGGTCACAATAAAATGCTCACAAAGGCGGCACCAACGATTCCACCAAAACCTTTAAAAAAGAACAGTGAAATGCCTCAGGTGGGAAAAGAAGCGAATCCTTTTTAGAAATACACATTTAAGTACATGTACACAAAAACATATTTTTTTAAGGTGCCACTCAGCAAACTGGTTACGGACACACGAGAACCTCTTTACTCCCAACCTTTGCATACTTTGGAATTAAGTAGATCCAAAGGAATTGCAAACGGAACCACTCTTCTACGCAAACAGCCCATCTATGCAGGCCAAACTGGCGAAAAATCTGGTAACAGTCAAACAAATTTGGACAACCCAGCTGTTTTAGAACAGCAACTGGAAGCTTTGGCGTACCACAAACAGCAAATGGAGAAGAAAGGGCTTTTGGGATCGAAAACTCAAATGATGAAACCCATCGGGAGCATTCCAAAAGTGTCTTCAACATCTTTAAGTGGCCATAGTTTTTCAAGCCCACTTTTAACAATATACAGCAACCTGCCAACTTCCTCTTCTTCCGGAACTGATGATTCAAAACCAGTATTCAGGCGTATATCACCGCAACCAGGAGATTGTGCCACTGTACAAGATGCCATGTCACAAAATGGTTAGTCCGAGGGCGCTTAAAAAAAAATATATTTACGCCATGGTTCCAAACCCAGATAATAGTGGTTAAGCTTTCAGTTCTGACCAATACCTTGTCTCAATGGCACATTCGGCCCGACCCTTAATTCGTCTCAATCTTGCTAATTTTGTTTCATGTAATACTTCCATTTTCTTTATTTATGCAAAATTTATATATTTAGTTCAGTTGGGGCAAGCGCAGCTACCGAGTAAAGTTAGTGTGGCGTGCATTTGTGTGTGAATTTGTGTATCTATGTATGTATTTTATAAATACAGATGGCAGAGTTCAGCATCAGGTGGCCCCGACTAGATCCTTCTTGTTTTTATTTTGGATAAAGAAATTAAACATGGTTTTTTTTTTAAATTGTTGAAATGGTTCGATTTAAGAGTAAAAATAATTGCAATATGTGGTTATATGGTCAAGCAGTTGTTCTAATCTTTGAAATTGAATACTATTAGAAAAAATAGAATTTAAGGCACAAAACTAAAAGACAATTAATTGTTACAGATTTACCTAAAATGCTTTCCATTTGGACAAATCCATTGTTAGAAAAGGACACAGAAGAAGACTTACCACCACCTCCCAGTCCGGTGAGCTCTTCTTATAGCGAGCTTCGGCGAGCAAGTGATGTCTTTGGCAAAGTGGTAGATTTTCATGAAAAGAATCCAAATAAACAATCCGGACCATCAATTTCTCACACAACTTACGCAAATCATTATACTTCAAATACAGGTCTCAAGGTACAGTATAATTAGATAAAAGCTACCAAAATCGCTCTAAAACAAGTACTTTTTACTTGTCTAATCACTTACAATGATTTAATAAAGTTTTATTTAAATTTCAGGGTTACCAAAACAAGTCATGCGTGGACTATTTCGGCTATGGTACATTATCCCAGGTACACACATTGGTTCTATTGGTTCCATTTTATAAACTGAGCCCATTGAAAAAAGGGTATAATGGTTTTATGCAAATGTATGTAAAATACAAGAGGTATCATAGCTGAGCCGATATTCTTTATTTGTTTAATCATGTCCGTCTATCTGACTGTGGAGATATCGCTGAACCCTGCGATCTGTCTTCATAAGCATTTGAACCCGTTTGCTTTCATACATACATGCACAACATGCGCAGCAACCGAGAAAAGTGCGTGCGGCGTGCATTTGAGTGTGTGTATGGGTAAATTTTACCCATACACACACTCAAATGCACGCCGCACTCCGGTTGCTGCGCGTACTCTCTATAGAAACGACATCTTTATTTTCTGCTAAACTAAATGTATGATCGTTATGAAACTTTCAGGATTTATTAGCAGCATTGAAGTACATGTACAAACAATTTTTAGGTCTGTAGTATTCAATCAACTTAGCTCGTCGTCCTGATCAAGAATATATATACTTTATATATATATATATACTTTCTTCTGCCTGTTACATACGTTTTAACAAAACCATTATACCCTTTTTACCCATTTTAAACATGTTCAGGGTATAAAAATGGGTATAGTTTTTGCAAATTTCTGTAACAGACAAAGGACTGTATCTCCGACCCGTATATATATATTCTTGAACAGGACGACAAGCTGAGTTTATTTAGCTATGTCCATCTGTATCGATAAGATTTCAGATGTTTGTGTAAACTAGACGCAGGTTTTGATATCTCCAAACTTAAGATACCCCAATCGCTCCCAATATCGACAAAAACATAAAAACCACAAATCAAATACGACAGACCTACAATTTGGCTTGTACATATATTTTAATGGTCTTAATAATTCCTGAAGGTTTCATAACGATCATACATTTAGTTTAGAAGAAAACAATGATTTTGTTTCTTTAGTGGATTTTGTGAATTTGTGTATGTATGTTTAATTTTTAACCACCTCAATACTCATCAGATGCCGAGAGTATCTGCTAGTCGGGTGGTCACGACTAGAGCAATCTTAATTGTTTTTATATATCATGATAATAGTATTGTAATTTTGCAGAGCTCTTCTACATATGATTCGATATATGAGCCCATAAATCCCCGCCCGCCCAGCGAATTATCGTCACGTGCCAATTGCAATATTTATGCTACGTATGTAAATCAAATTAACATCCCAAGTAGCTCGAACGGGGAAAATAGTATTTTAGTAACGAGTGGATCAACTACTCCTATGTACTGCAATGGCGAAGCCAATAGTGAAGTTAATCCAAATGACATTGGCTATTGTAAGAGAATCGAAAATGACGAAAACATGGGTCAATATCATTTAGCATCGATTGATTCTGTGAGTGAAGTGGAAAGTTTTGGTCAGTAAATCATTTATAAAATTTGCGTATGTCATGAAAAGTCTAACTTATTGTATTTGGCCATGCATTTTAGGGCGATGCTTTAAATGCGGTGAACGCGTGCTAGGCGAGAGCAGCGGCTGTACAGCAATGGGTCAAATTTACCATATATCGTGTTTTACGTGCACCGAATGCCAAATAAATCTGCAAGGCAAACCATTTTATGCGCTTGAAGGAAAACCTTTCTGCGAAAATGATTACCTACAAACACTTGAAAAATGTTCAGTTTGCCTGAAGCCAATTTTGGAGCGTATTTTAAGGGCAACTGGGAAACCGTATCATCCCCAATGTTTTACTTGTGTTATATGTGGAAATAGTCTGGATGGTAAAATAAATATAATTAAATATTTGCTTTATATAAATAAATAAATTGTCTTTTATTCACAGCAATTCCATTTACAGTCGATGCCACTAATCAAAATTACTGCATTGCTGATTTTCACAAGTATGTTTAGTATGTATATATTAAAATGTTTGTCATGACTACTAAAAAAAAATCCCACTGACTAACCAACCCGAGCGGTATTGTGTAAGAAGCTAAATATTTCACCGTATGTGGTTAAGGGCTTTTAAAACCCCTATCCGATTCCGACCGGTTGTATACAACTTTTTCAGATTTAAATATCTATGAGGAAAACGAACAATTTCGTCCGATTGGCCTTACAATTTTTTGTAGCGCTACATATGAGATTATTGAATCAAAAAACCAGTTTCGCTGATTCTCGAAAATCTACAAACTGTTGTAACCATTTAATTTCTGTTTGGCTTCGTTTTAAAGGAACTGGGTAAAGTCTCAAGTTTAAACAAGTACATTTTAATTTTCCTACATTCGAAATAAAAGATATGAAACTAATCGGTAAACTTGATTAAAAAGCACTTGTCGGGGGTGTAATGTTCATATTTCTAACGTACATAAATACTGAAAATAAATATAAATTTAGGAAATTTGCACCTCGATGCTGTGTCTGTCAGGAGCCAATTATGCCAGAAGCGGGGCAAGAAGAAACAGTACGAGTTGTCGCCCTTGACCGCAGTTTTCATCTAGAATGCTATAAGTGCGAGGTAAGATTATAAAATACTATACACAAATATACATTTTTAAAACATTTCTTTGTTGGGGAAAGTGCATATATTTTTTCGTTTCAATAGGCTTTCAAAATGTTTGTTTATTCTAAAATTCTTTTCGATTGTCCGATTTTACTAAAATTTTGAAGTCATGTACATACATCTCCTGCCCTTAGGGACTACGAGCCGAGTCAATCTAGCCATGTTCTTCTGTATAAAGAACCCCATCTCGTCATCTATATAACATGAAAAACAAGTTTAAAAGTTTTAGTCGCGACTGCCCGGCTAGGAGAACCGTGCGATCTATATTTACAAACAAATTCACACACAAATGGGGCTGCACGCATTGCGGTTGGCCCCACTATAAAAACTAAACTCTTGATGTACTTCTAAACGTGTTCATACGATCGTTATGAAATGTTCAGTAAAAGCATTGGATTGTATGAACAAATCAAGACAAGTCTTTACTATTTGATTTGCGCCTTTTATACTCGTTCACGAAGTGTCCGTACGTCTGTCCGGATGAACGCAACTTTTTTTAAATGCTATTGAAGCTAGAGATTTAAAACTTTGGATAATACTTGTATTTATCCTCTTCGGACAAAGTGTCAAGTTTTCGACTGTCAATTGATTGACCAAATTTTGAAGCTTCACCTGACATTACAGAAAAACATATTAATCAGATCAATACAGTCAAAAACAGTCATTGCTATACGCTGAACCCATTAACTCAATTAGTTTCCATATTGTGGCCACCGCATATGCTGTTTGCTTCTCGCAACTTTCTGCGTTTCTGTAAGTACGAAAGCAAAATTCCTTTGTATGTATGTATGAGGTCTAAATGAGCAAGTTGGCGTGATGTTTGATCTATATATTGTTTGGTTTGTGGTAATACTTATAACAAAATAAATAATCGCAATTTTTTACACAGGACTGTGCCCTGCTTTTGTCGTCGGAAGCTGATGGCCGCGGTTGTTATCCTTTAGATGATCATGTACTTTGTAAAAGCTGTAATGCTCGACGTGTTCAAGTTTTAACAAATCGGATGACATCAGAACACTAAATTGTGTTATTTGATCCTCCTAAATATTATTTGATATCATAATATTTTACATTTTATTAGACACTTACATTATTCCATACATTCCTTAATAAATATGCTATAATACTTTTTGTAGTTTTTCAAAAATCCGGTTAGAGTCGGTCAGTTTGACTTTGCAGATTTCATTAGCAAGGATATTGTGGAAAAGTGGATAACGAATGTTACAAAATAAAACAGAAGTCAGAACGCTCGATCACGGTCTTACTTATTATTGTTATTTTGGATAATGCTGGTTTTTAGTAAAGCGAAATTTATTTAGTGATGTTTAAGCAAGTGAGAAGAGAGAGGCCGCCCGAATAGGAGATACCCTGAACCCTGCGATTTGTCAAAAGGTATTAAAATCTGCGTCTGGTCATAACGCACTTAATTTGCTGCCTCTAACTCTGTAGTCCTCGAGAAATGAAAATCTCGGTTTATGTGATTACGGAGGCGGGAGAAATGTTTTATATGACGATAAATGATGTGTGATGCGGCAGAGGAAGTAGCAAACATGTTTTTTGTGCGATTAGGGGGGGCATTCCAGTAATATATAAAGCGCCACAGGTTTTGAGCGACCAAATGTTGCATATATATTGCAGGTCTGCTCACCCAAATATCATAGAAAACATTTTTACTAAGCCCGTCCCGCCCCCATAATCGCAAAAATCAATATACCTGAAAGCTCCCATCGATAAGTGATGGATATTTGCAAAATTTCAAAGCTTGAGTTTTCAAATTTGGTACTTATATAGCTGATGACCTCCAGTTATATACCAGCAACGCTTACAAAAACGCACCCAGTGCCTCGCCCTAAAAAGTCGGTTATGCCTATATGCCATATGGTTATGCCAAATCTATTTAGCACTGTCCGTCTGTCAGTACCAACGCGTGGATTTTAGAAACTACAAAAGCTAGAAAGCTGATATTGCAATCATTCAGTTCCAGCTGTTATGGGATTAAGGTCGGACTCTGCGTCACAGTATCGTTCTTAGAAGGTTCGGTGTGCACGTAGGACTTGAGTAGCAAATCAATGGGGCCTGGTACGTTTCTATTTAATTTGAATAAAATGCCTGGGTAATATGTGTATGTATGTGTGGTAAAGAATACACATTACTTTGGATTTTGAAACCCTCCACAAATATCAGAAGTGCACTACTTGCGCCGTGTATTTGTGTGTATGTGTCAAATGCTGGATGCAGGGTATCTCCTAGTCGGGCGGTCCCGACACTTACTTTCAGTACAGTATCCAATCGGCCAACTGTCTGGCCACGCATGGATAATAAAATGGATAGCGCTGTCTCTTCTACTCGTGGGGAATAGAGGGGCCGCGGCTACTTGACCGACCCCTGGAAGGCAAATACTGTACCAATTCGCTAGTCGCCCGACTCTCTAGACTGCACCGCCTTATCAGAAACCGAACGAAACCCAAACGACGAATCAAAGTTGTATTTTTCGCTTTTAACCATTTTTTTAATATTTATATATTCCTAGGCACATTTGTACATACATACATATCTATGTATGTAAATGTCAGTTTGAAAAGAAATATTACATGCATATGTAAATGTATGTTAATGAAAGTTAAAAAACGTTTCTAAATAAGTTAGTTAGAACAGACATCAGAAAAGTATTTGGTGCATGACCTGCTATCGATAAAGTTGAATATAAACTTAAAAGCACAAAGCTCACTGAAGGAAGAAGAGCTGTTTTGCTGCTCATGCGTTTTAAAGGTGGAGACTTTCTCTTGGAGCTCCACCACGGGTCGCTCAAAATTAAATAGTTCAACCAGAGAGAAAACACAAAACATTCTCAGAATAACGAGGCGACCTGGGATACAGAAATATGAAGCACATATAGATATGCATTCCTATAACATACTCCTGATGCTGCTTTGTATTAAAAGCCATCAGTATTGAATACACTTTGCTAACCAACGGACGTTAAACAGTATACTACGAAATATATACACATCCACTTATATATACATAAGTCGCGTGTCGCCTGGTCCCGTCGCCCGTGTACATATAAATATGTACATTCTATAGCGGAACACATTAAATATACATAGTATGTATACACATACTCACTCATTTTGACAGATACAAACTTTTCATTTACTTATATATATAAATATAATAGCAATAATAGCTGGATATTGTGGTATGTTCATGTGTATATATATGCGTATAATTCTGTATGCGTACATACATATATATGTACGCGTATATGTATATTTGTAAGTGGAAAAAAAATACTTTTATCTGCCAACGGAAAAAACTTTCTCAAATAGCATATATTTTATATGTACACACCAATTTACATACATATGTATGCCTGTAACTTCATCCCTGTGTAGGAATATAAATATGTATTAACAATAATCAACACAGGGAAGTGTTTAGTGTTCTTGCGCGGCACAAGGGCCGGTCCAACTCAGATCCAACAGCAAATTTAATATATATGTATGTATATACCTATAAAAAGTGTGTATAAGTGTTCGGGTGATATATTGATAAACATATTTACACATATACATCATAAAAAGTTTAAAGTATATTTATTTAAATGTATGTGTATAACTCATATTTATATTATACATTTATGTATACACCCAACTTTTTTGTTGCTTCCCATAATTAGTTAAACGTATTTTATATATGTATATATGCAAACGTATGTATGTATGCTCATTAAGAGATGTGAACAAGTTACTCGGTATAAAATCTGCACATGTCTGTATACACCAATACACAGAAACAGACATTGTGTATGATTGTACATTCATATGTACGCCCACTTCCAAAGGACATTAAGTTGCTTAAGGATCTACGTCTGAATGTGTATACGTATATTAAGTATGTGATTTTTAGGACATATGTACACCCATTTATACATTTGACAATATATTTATACTTAAATACAAATACGTATTTATGTATTCATACATTGTACATGAGTATACATATATACGTATGTATGTATTTATATAAGTACTTTTTCACACATTCTCTTATGCGACAAAATGTACTGTGTACATAGAAATTTATTTTACTCATATACAATCGTTACCTTTATTTACAACAAATGGACACATATGAATACGAAAACATACATACATGACTACAAAATAAATTTGTATGTATTCTGATATCCTCCCTGCATTACTAGCAATTGGAAAAACAGTGGAAGATTCATGCGCAGCTATAATGGAATATGGAAACAAGAGCAACATGTTCATATCTACATACATATATACATATGTACTCACACTGCACACCTACATACTTATGTATGAGTATTTGTAAAATTATAACAATCTCTACCCGCAAAAACATACATACCTACTTACATATGTGTGTATGTACATGCATGCATATGCAAGAGTAAGTGATATCTTCATACATACACATCTGTGTGCATATTCTAAAACTTGTTGCAATTTATTAAGTAAATAGATACACACACAACATACATATGAATGTGCATTCGTTGCAGTGAAAATATATATGTATGTCTGTACATGTATATGTTGTAAATTTATGTTTAAATATTCTGTAAATTAATCGCAACAACTTCGACTTAATTATCAGTATGTATGTATGTATATATATGCTCAAATTTTTAGTTCAATTGTGTATATATGTAAATATATACAGAAATATACATATATAATGTTTATATACTCACCTACATATCTTCATGATAAGAATATGCTTTTTGAAGTTGTTTTTCAATACACTGCCTGCTATACGGAGACATCATTTCGCAATTTCATTGGTTTTGCTAACTTCCAGTCAAACTCTCATTTGGAATACGTGTTGAGTAACTTCTCAACTTACATATGTACATGTGTATGTATGAACCAAATCCAGCTGAAACTAAAAGTGGAGTTATTTTGTCCAATATGTGTATGTATGTAAACATTTATACACACATAGGGCATATATACAAATATGAACGCATGCAGAATGCAAAATAATATGTACGTATGTACTTACATCAAATGTAAGGATATGTTAATGAACTTATTAATGATCGCACAATTAGCGCACGTTATGGACATATTAGCATTTCAATCACGTTGGCATCTTTGAATAGTAATTACAAATATTTACAATGGCATACAAGAAAATATGTAAACTCTGTATAAAAGCCTAAGAAACAGTTTTACATGTAACATTTTAAAGATTTACCCGCCAACCCTTAATAGTATTCTTTTTGGTTTTATGTGAAAAATTAACCAACACACCTGTGCCCAGTGTGACCGTAACTAAGTTTGTGGGTTTTTCTTATACATTAACAAGAAAAATATATACCATATACTTTAGACACCTAAAGACACCATCAGCCTCTACCTAAACGAAACAAATGTTGTTATTTGTTACATTTGCAATGTAAAGCTACATGCCAAAATGCAATACTTTGATTTACTCTCAATAGCATAAGCTTTAAATGTTAAATAAAACAGTAATTAATAAAGTACTTTGGAATGCATGATCATTCAGAGTGAACGTGTATTGCGTCAAATTTCTTGAAATATCATGTGTGCTAGGTTAGGTGGTATTAAATTAAAGCATCTTATTAAAAAAAATTGTTACAAATGAAATTTGTTCTTAATCTGCTTATGATTATCAACTCAATTAAAATTCTATTATATACATATATACTTATATTTCTTCAAGATCTTTAGAAGCAGCAAATAATTTGTAAAACACAACAACTACGGGAATTCAACAATTGGAGAAAAGAAGAACGGAGCGTGCCAACAAATACTACAAAGTACGCTTAATATCAAATACAGGGATTGCTGTAGTTTTTCTTCAAATTTCCTGCCCCAAATTTCTCAAGTGCAACACACTCTAATAGACAGACACACAATAGATTTTCTCAAGTGTGCCATCGCGATGGCTGCTCCAGCAGCCTGTACGCGTTTTTCGGACAACTATGACATCAAAGAAGAGCTCGGGAAGTACGTAAACATAATTATATATCGACTCGTACTCATAAACAAATAACTTTGAACTACATTTATACTTTAATTTTTGACAGAGGTGCCTTTTCGATTGTTAAAAGGTGTGTCCAAAAATCAACGGGATTCGAGTTTGCGGCAAAGATTATAAATACCAAAAAGTTAACAGCAAGAGGTAAGAGTTCACTTCGAACACCCATAACTTTTTGAATTCTGTAATCTGGAATTATTTTCTTTCAGATTTTCAAAAGCTGGAACGAGAAGCTAGGATTTGTAGAAAATTGCATCATCCCAATATTGGTATGATATTGCACCAATCATAAATATATATAAATATAAAACGCCCATATCCCATACATGGTTAACTGGAAAAGCCTTATGTAAATGTATATCCAACTCACGCCAAGTGTAGTAGTTTACTGTTTACTATTTTTATACCCAGCTGTTGCGATAATGGTGCACATCTGTCAAGCAAGAAATTCCATAGCCAGTGAATAATAATAATAAGGATGTATGAGTTTTTGCTGATGTATGTATAACGTAAGAGGCATGGTGTAAATATATTCTTGATCACGACGACGAGTACGTCCATTTAGCCTATTTGTCTGTCCGTCTAATCGCAGTGTCATTTAGGAAACTATAAGAGCTATAGCTATTAAATTGGGTTTGTAAATCATACGCAAATCAAGAATATTTAGATTTTTTTATACTTCCGTCCACCAGCTCCAGTAAAAAGTTTTGCAGCATTGCGTTATTTCAAGGATTTAGTTTAAATAGTGAGCACAACCGCTTATTGAAGAACGTTTATTTGTGTGTATGTATGAATTTAAAGGGTTGAAATAGATGTAGGTACTGGGTTCAGGGTAAATACCCGTCGAACATTGCCGACTCAGCTCGTCATTCTTTATTATTATCAATAATCAAGTAACTTATTTGGGGTACAATTTAGACTCCTTGCCTAATACGCATATCTTGTTTGACAGATATGGTTAAATTACATCGCCCAAAATTACAGGTACCATAAAGCTTATATAGAGTGTATGATACTGATAAGGTCGTTTTTAAAAACCAAAAAAAAACAATAAATAAAATAAATAAAAATGATTAATGCTTCTCCTTTTCTCACTCTTATGACTTTCAGTTCGATTGCATGACAGCATACAGGAGGAGAACTATCATTATCTTGTTTTCGATCTGTAAGTAACTAGTCGAACACCCTAAAACTTCTTCATGTATTAATGTATTATAAACATAGATTATTAATAACGAAACCTCAATATAATTTAACTGTTTGTATATTGTGAAAAGCTTTCGGGTCGCTTTGTGAATAAAGCAATGACTTGACTATTGTTTTTTGAGATTCATAGTACATCCTTTCCCCTCCGAGTTCTTATTTAATTACTATAAATATGGCTTCCTTAATCTGCACATTAAGTACTTATGTATAGTAGATATACAACGTTTTAAAAAGAAAGAAAATTAAATTCGATGAACAAAACAAACAAACTTCCAATCAACAAAATTGATTATACTAAATACATTTACAGTGTAACTGGTGGTGAACTTTTCGAAGATATTGTTGCACGTGAATTTTATTCAGAGGCTGATGCATCACATTGTATTCAGCAAATATTGGAATCGGTCAATCACTGCCACCAAAATGGTGTGGTGCATCGAGATCTCAAACCTGAGAATTTACTATTAGCTAGTAAGGCAAAGGGTGCAGCTGTGAAACTCGCGGACTTTGGTCTAGCCATTGAAGTACAAGGTGATCACCAAGCCTGGTTTGGATTTGCCGGTACTCCTGGCTATCTATCGCCTGAAGTACTGAAGAAGGAACCATATGGCAAATCGGTAGATATATGGGCATGTGGTAAGCAGATGCATTTTTCATGTATTTTTAAGTACTTTTATCCTATACGTATAATCTTATTTTGATTACTCACACTCCGATATATTGCCTTAAAATCTTAAACTTAAACAGTTTTAAACATATTTATTGTTTATAAACAGGAGTAATTCTCTACATACTACTGGTTGGGTATCCGCCGTTTTGGGACGAGGATCAGCACCGCTTGTATTCACAGATAAAGGCAGGCGCCTACGATGTAAGAATATTTTTTTTATCACTCAGCATTTAGAGTGATTACATTATGTTGTTTATATAATTACTATTTACACTCGTCCACGAAATGAAACTAGTGTACTGGGTTTGTGTAATGTCCGTAATGCTGTCCGTCTGTTCGGAAGAGCGCAACTTCTTTCGCCGCTATTCTAGCTTCAGCGACTTGAAAGTATGGATATATACTTCAGATAAAGTGTTATGATTTTAGTACCAGGTCTCACCTCAAATATTTTCCACATTGTTAAGGTAGTCGCAAAAGCGAAGGTTTTTAGATTTCAAGGATTTAGTGTTAGAGACCCCTAATCAGTAGGTTACTGAACGAGTTTGACGCAGTAATGAGTTTGCTATATCATGGCCAAGCAATAATTTCCATAAGTTGAATAAGTTGGCAGCTGTTGAGTAAGAACCAATTTAATGAAAGCAGTAATTTTAGTAAAAACAAGTGGGAGTGTTTTAGTGTGTTCACTATCGTTACAAACATTTTAAAACATATTATTTTTAAATATATTAGCTTTATTTAGTTATGCATGTCGTATTTCCTGTTAGTTAGTGTATTTTTTCTAATTTAAGAGATCGCTGATTTATGCAATCAGTTTTTTAAAAAGTATATAAATCATATATGAATTTATCATTATATTATTTTTATTACAATTTTGTAGCCAACTATTATATTTCTGCATCTTATTTTTAGTATCCTTCACCAGAATGGGACACCGTTACGCCAGAAGCAAAAAATCTTATTAATCAAATGCTCACTGTAAACCCAAATAAGAGAATAACGGCAGCTGAAGCCCTAAAACACCCATGGATTTGCGTATGTTTTTTTAAAATTATAATTATAATTTTCAGAGCATTTTTAAAAATTTTGTTTTTTTTTGTTATGTAGCAAAGAGAACGTGTGGCTTCTGTAGTGCATCGTCAGGAGACTGTGGACTGTCTCAAAAAATTCAATGCTCGTCGTAAGCTGAAGGGTGCCATTCTCACAACAATGCTTGCAACTAGAAACTTTTCTAGTAAGTTGATAACATTTAGTGTTCAGAATATAAATATATGTATTCAACATCTGCACTTTTATTTTTGTTTAAAGGCAGAAGCATGATCACTAAAAAAGGAGACGGATCTCAAGTGAAAGAATCAACTGATTCTTCAAGCACAACACTAGAGGATGATGATGTCAAGGGTAAATATATATATATATCTTTGAAAACAGGAATCTATGATATTTCAATAATGATATAGGTGATGTCTGTTTTGAATTAAGAGGGTTGTTTAATAGAGTTAGGTTACAATTTGCAGTTGATTTAATTTCTAGTTACCAAGTTACGACTAAAAGTATTTAAGATACCAGATATACTTACAAAACAAAAAAATAATTATTTTGCCTTGTGTATTCCATTTCAACTTGAATTTACTCAATATTCTAATGAATAATTTTAAAATTTTCGGCAAAATTCAATATTAATAAATAAACTGCACTTTTGTTTGACATACCTTTTTAATATCGTTATAATAGCTGTTGTACTTTGTGCCTTATATGCTTGTGTATAATTTTTTTTTTTGTTTCATGCTTTATCGTTTTGTATATATTTGCATTTTAAAAGCGTTTAATTATGGAATGATTAATTTTAACTAGACTCCATGCTACTGATAACTAAAATTTTATTATTTAGCTTCGAACGAAACATTTTTTTTTTATATTATAAAAGGCTTACTGCATAATTTTTTACTTAATGAATTTAACTACCGTAAAAATGGTTGTACTTAAATTGTGTAAAATTATAAAATAAGCAGATGGAGACATTTCCTACTTCATAAAGTAAAGTAGCAAACCAAAATGATATCTCCAATTTAATGTCGATAAGGCAGACCTTAGATGTAGATAAAAAAATTCCGATTAGAGAGTTCAAGTAGAGCTGTTATATTTTGGAATTTTTAAATGATGCTTCCTTGATGTAATGTGTTTTGATTACATTTAAAAATTACTGAAATTAAGATATTATTATGTTTGCTATTGAATAGTGCATACTTGCTCATTTTTATAAATAATTTTAAAATACTTCATACACTTAAATTTACATTTTCTTTTGCACCCTCTAAACTTGTAAGGCAAACAATAAAAAAAAACTATAAATCAAAAGGAAACGGAAGCCACTCATTGTATACTCTGCGCGCTAATTGTCGTTATGGTTGCTATGAATTATGCGTATTTATATTTAAATACGCATACATTTTAACCTGATTATTATATATATTCTCTTTACCATATCCTATACATACGCAATTACACACTAAAAATCAAAGCAATAGCAAATATCGGAAATAACACAGTTGTATTCTTAAATATTAAATTTGTTTTTTTTTTAGAAGATAAAAAAGGGATTGTTGATCGCAGTACCACAGTCATATCAAAAGACCCAGAAGGTAAATTTTCATTTTCATTTTTTTAGTTTATTATTATACCCTGAACCAATTGAAAATGGGTAAAATGGGCGTAATGGTTTTGTGCAAATGTATGTAACAGACAGAAAACAGTATATATATGTTTAAGCAGGTCGACGATCTGAGTTAATTTAGCCAAGTTCATCTGTTCATTTGTCTGTATTAACGCGGCTATGCTGGAAACTACAAAATCTAGAATTCTTTTCCGATATCTTGCCTCGTTTCATTATTATTGATAAGATTCAATTTCAAGTCATGGTTTTATTACCATATCTCGGGGACTACAAGAGCTAGGTTTGCGTGAAGAAGACGCAGATCGCCATCGCTTCCAATATCGATTAAAACAAAAAAACGGAAACAAAATACTACAGACATGCTAATTTTGTTTCATTTCAATCCTTTTTATAAGTGCTGAAAATTTCATATTGATAAACACCAATCGCAGGGTTCAGGGTATCTCCCAGTCGGGCGATCCCGACTAGAGCCTTCTCACTTGTTTTTAATTTTGGTTCATCGCAACAAGCATATCTCTGTACTCACAATTATTAAGCGTATTACAACACATATCCATTTTAAACAGAATTATTGTGTGCTTTATCATAGAATGAATTATCAGTTTTAGGAATGAACATTTATTGTCAAACGTTTTTGTGGCCCAGTTAAGACGGTCGGCATCTAGTAGTTCAATCAAGAAGTTATTGTCATGTTTATGGAACTGGTTGGAAGGCGCCTGCTTCATAAATTAATTTTTAATTTCAGCGCTGCAGCTGCTTTCATTGGATTGAATCAGGAACGGCACTTGACAAAACTTCGTCACTCTCCGCTAGTTAGGCTTTTTGTATAGAACTAATGATCGCAAATCATATAAATAACTTATAGGAAATCTTCAAAGAGAATTAATTGAAACCAGTGGTTAGATATATGAATATTATCTAGATTTATCCAGATCATCACAATGTTTAGTTGTGATGAACGAAAAACATCTCTTCTAGTTTTTTTTGTTTGTAGATCTATATCTGATCAATGGGTTTTCAATCAAGATACATGATTGGTAAAAAAAATTTGGATAACATAATATATGGGATCTTTCAAGCTAGTAATACGAGTAATAAGACGATATTCAGAATACATTTTCAGACATACGAACAATCATAATAATAATCTATCGGTAAAATATTCCCTTAAACCAGCCGCTGCATGCTGCAAAAAGCTTTTTACTAATAATGATTTTGCCAGACGCCGGGGTAAAACCGTAATGATTGCTCTTTTATATTGTTCTGACTGTACAAATCGTTTAAGCACTAGGCCACCAGGCACAGATCCCATCCAAAATGCAGACGAGCTGCTCTTCCAATGCAACCCACGAGTCAGTTGGTACACCTTCATTTCTCGTGCCATTTGGCGTTGGGTTTATGAAAGAAGATGCCAACAAACACAACGATATCAATGAGAATACAAATGCAAATACCAAAATTATTACTAATGATAACCCTAATGGCAATGATTTCAAAGGTCAAAGCCTCGGTTTTAGAAGTAAAAAACAGAAAAAGTCCCGCCTCAGAGGTGAGTATGCCAGGCTTTTTCTACAAAGAAAAAATGTAAATTAATTAAAAATAAAAAAAAATACAGAAAATTCTGAAATTCTTGCTTAGACTTCAAATTGAAAATGAAAAAAATCACGAAGTAATAATAATAATGGCGTGAAATTGAACGCTACTATTATTTTTATATACATATATGTATTTTATTTTTTCTGATCTATTGCAGATCGCATGTTAAATATTTGCTGTTTATCCAGAAAAGGGAGCTACTAAATTCAGCTGCAAATGCAAGCATTACGTATGTATCGTTGTCCCGTCGATTGTCATGCTCGACTTCGGGTAGCTTCATGTAAGACATGTCTGGCATCATAATAAACAATGCTCGTACCTAATGTATCTATCTCAAGCTAGCTGATATGGCTGTTTTTTTTTTATATTTGGCAATTAGGTTGGCTCTCAGATCGCTGCGAATATATATGTTTATACAGGCGTATATAAATATATATATATATATATATATATATATATATATATATATATATATATATATATATATATATATATATATATATATATATATATATATATATATATATATATATATATATATATATATATATATATATATATATATATATATATATATATATATATACATATGTATATATTATATATTCACCCGTCTCGCCCTATTGTGTTCTAGCATATAACAACTTTTTTTCATTTCTAAATACTTTCGTACAACTAGAATAGTAATTCAGGCGTAATGTGATCTTAATATTAACATACCAACATACGCTATTTTGCTATTGTATTGAGTAGGTCTGACGTTCCACTTCACACTTTTTGCGCTAGGAGCATTTTAAAAACTTTTCAATGCCATCACCTGAACTCAATTCATAATTTTATTTAATACAATCAATAGTCACACGAAACCGTTACCTACATGCATTATTATCTGAAGAACACAAATTCTCAATTTATTTATTCCAATTTTACCAAAAAAAAAATATATATATATATATATTTATAAAAAATATATATTTATATATATTTATATATATATTGTATATATATACATAATATATATAAAATATGTGTGCGTTTTAGAAATAAGGATTGTGTGTCCTGCAAAAACTTGCCAGCAAATATCAGGAAACTCACAATGCTCTTCAGGTATGTATGTTAAGGGCTTTGCTCCTCTGCTCCCATTATTTTCTCTTCTACAATCACACGCATCCTTCACATATGAAATATATGTTATGCAATGTATTTTGTTCTTTTATGAATGCTTAAATGTAGTATCGTATAAAAATATGCATTTTATTTGAGTATTTTGTACATATTTACTTTGCCATCTCAATTTTGTTCAGTCACCCGCATGTTTCTTTTGTTATTATACTCTATTCTCAAAGAGAAAAACAGTATATTGATTTTGTGCAGTCTTTGTGCGCGGGTTAAAAGTTAATGTTAGTCTCCAAATCTGAAATATGTAAGAATTTTAAAGTCATTGAAGGCATTTTCGATAGCAAAAATCTAAATTATCGGAATTCATAGTTATGTTATGTTTCTCAGATGTTATTTAATTTTTTACAAAACTGATCAAAAGGTTAAGCCCTTACGATGACTGCGTTGACTATGGCTGGTATGGCCTTCAGCTAGGTACAGGTATCAAGGATTAATATAGAAGTTATTATCCAAATAACAATAGATTTCATTTAACAATTTTATTAACACATCTTCTTTTATATGGCGAATTACAGTTATGTACGATGTTTTACATGTGGGAAAAGTTTGTGATTCATTAATTAATTTTGATTTTTTTTTTTGAACTATTTGGAGTGTTTGTGGAATTAAATAAGAAAGATGGTAGAGGCGAGTGGATTATTATGTTCAAAATGTTATTGTTCATTTTGGCAAAGTTTCTGAAGTAAAAAATGGGAGGGATATCTATCTTGTTTTTATCATTATTATGTATGTATTTAACCTTTTAATAATTGTCAATTAAAACAAAATTTCAAACAAGTGAGATTTCTCTAGTCGGGAGCGCCCGAGTAGTAGATACCCTGAACCCAGAAATTAACACATATACTCAAACACATATAAGTTTGCACAAAACCATTATACCCTGAACCCATTGAAAATGGGTAAAAAAGGGTATAATGGTTTTGTTGCAATGTATGTAAAAGGCAGAAGGAGGAAGAATATATATTCGTGATCAGGACGACGAGCTGAGTTGATATGCCATGTCCGTCGGTATGTGTCTTGGAAACTACATAAGCTAGAAAGCTGATCTTGGTCTCATTTAATTCGTACATATTATACGCAGAACAAGTTTACAAATGGATAACAACCTTTTGTTCTTTTACAATATATCGGAATTTAAAAGAGCGTTTTGACTAGATGCATTTTATACCTCCCGATTTTGGATACCTGCCTCCACAAGAAATTCATTAAGCCTTATCTCCCTTAGTAAAGAAATGGGCATGAAAAAATTTAGTTGTTGTAGGGTTGAGTATAGGAAAACGGTATGGATTATCAATGATATGAAATAAAATTGGTTTGCCATGTACGAGTCTTAAATCGAAAAGTTGAAATAATATCAACGCATTTATACATATGGACAGAAATACATATCGTAAATGTGGTCGGATATGCAACCCTTTGCCTGTTACATATTTTTTCACAAAAAGTTAGCTTTAGCAATAGCTTTATAATTGTTGACATTATCGATTAGCGATTTTGGGTGTTATCGGTTTGCCACGCCTTAATATGCGCAGCCTAAAATGCTTCATAGTGTTTATCTATCGCACTTATACATACATATATACACAAAATTTTGGGTCTCGAGCTTTAATAGCGGCGAAAAAAATTGCGTTCATAAGGACAGACTGACAGGCGGACGGACGGACGGTCAGCATGACGGACATTGCAGAAAACTAATATACTCTTTTCATTTCATGAACGAGTATACAAGTACGCAAATCAAACTTATTTTAAAGGCTTTTTCAAATAAAAATGCAACAAAATTAAAAGACAATTGAGCATCCGGCTAGGAAATACCTATAAGTTAAGTACCTAACCTTAAAGAGAGGCAAACTTTCCTTAGTGTACCGATGATTAAACCCTTGAAATGTTGGCTTGCCATACAACGTTAAATGGAAAGCCTATATATAAATTATATACGTTTTATAATAGCGTAGTACATTTTTAACTACATCTTACATTCATAAGTATTTGGGTGTTCTATACTCAAAATTTAATTAGAATCTAAATTTAAATCATTCGTAGTTGAAGTCCATTAAGTCCACTTCTATCAAAACTACTTACATAGTACTATATTTATATGTTTACTTTTAGGATAAAATTAGTGTTATAATTTGGCATATGTGTGTATATAAATATACTCTCCTATATATGTATGTTCGGAAATGTATATGGATGTATGTACATATATGTAGGTGTACTCAATACATACATATGTGTAGGATTCATTTATCGCCAATAATTTCGTTTCGAAGAGTTTACCAAAATTCCATTACATACATTTAGTTTCCGTTATGATTGTTTTGTTGCGCTCTTTAATTGGAGCGCTGGTTGGTTAAATCGTTCACTTGTAATTCTCATCCTACTATTGTTCATAATCGAATTTCATCCGTGGTTGTAATCTCTGTGCAACAATGAAACTTAAAATAGTTAAAATACTATTAAATATAAACTGGACTGTTTTCCTAATCCATTTTAAATTCTTACCAATTTAACCGTCATGGCCACAAATACATAAATACAAAGCAGCTAGACGACAGGAAATCATAAAGATCACAGAACAGTTGATAGAGGCCATTAATAGCGGTGATTTCGACGGATATACGTAAGTTCCTCCTTAACAATTTGTACCATTTGGATCTATTTATTACTATTTTCTTTCAGTAAAATATGTGATCCACATCTAACCGCTTTCGAGCCAGAAGCATTGGGCAACTTGGTTGAAGGAATTGATTTTCATAAATTTTATTTTGAAAATGGTGAATATATCTTAGGATTTACTAAGCAATTCGCATTTTTTTACATTTATTAACAAATTGTGTGTTTCTTTCAAAAACAGTGCTTGGTAAAAATTGCAAAGCCATTAACACTACAATATTAAATCCCCACGTACACTTACTGGGAGAAGAAGCCGCTTGCATCGCCTATGTGAGACTCACGCAGTACATTGACAAGTAAGTTTACTTAACTGATACCTTGATACTTTGAAAATGGGTAAAAAGGTTATAATGGTTTTGTGCAAATATATGACATAGTCAGAAGTGTATATAGAATGGTGGACAAAATTATTTTTACATTACTAAAATAACATTTGCTTGTTATTACAATTATTTAACGAATTGATATAAAAACAGTTTTAAGAGAACAAAAAAAAAATTTGGCTTTTCAAAAAAGTTTATAAGTTAACTATGTATTATATTAAGAACGGGTTTTGACATGGCCAACCTCATGCATTTAATCCCACGTTTCTCAGAAAATCGGTTATTATTTAAGCCTTGTGGCATGAAGCATTCTGCTGCTGCTTGTAAAAACGATTGCCCAAAAAGTCTGTCACCGGAAGTAAATGCGTATCCATTTAGAATGTGTAAATAATTAACTTTATGGTTTCATGAACCATCGATTTCGTTTTAAATCGCGCAAGCTATTAAAGCACACTCATCCCCAAATCAAGACAGACCCTCTAACATGTGGCCGTTCGCACACTTATTCCCAAAACGATTGAGTCTTGGCTATAAGTGTTTTAGCAATTATAAACCGTTTAAGCTCATTTTAAAAAAAAAAAAAGGGAATTGGACGAGCTGTAAAGTAGAAAACTGAATTCAACTGAATTTCTACTATCGAACTTATTATGTTATTGACTTTAGTTGACACCGCTCTCGCAGTAATCAAGACAGCGGTCCTCTCGCGGATTTGTTTAGCATAGCCTGACTGATGTTGCTCGGTTTTTTATTGAATTAGTTTTCTTTTGTTTGTTTATTTGATAGTAAATGGCCGAGGCACTTTATATAATTTTTTTGGTTGATTTTTGGCTGAAGTCGTTCTAGTGAGCGTGGATGGGATACAATAAAGGTCACAAGATCGCAAATTTGTAAATCGATTTGCTATTTTGCTGACGGCTGAAGGCTATATAAGAAAAATTTCAAGTCTCTAGCTTCAATAGCGGCGAAAACTCTTGCGTTTATTCGGGCAGGTGGACGGACCGAGAGCAAGATGGACTCTGCACAAACACAATATACTCTACTTACTTCGTGAACGAGAATAAATATTGTTTTGAGTTTTAAACACAATTCAATTTATTTCCTTTAATATAATACATTTCCTTTTATTTTTTTAACGCATTTAAAAATGCAATAAGGCAAGGACACGCTCACACTCATCAATCGGAAGAGACACGTGTTTGGCACAGACGCGACAACAAATGGCAAAATGTCCACTTTCATCGGAGTGCTTCGGGCAAAATCAGCGGGGCAACGACTTTTGATTTTATAGCACAGAAATAGGTGGATCCCATGTGCGCCACACAGGTTAACGGATAACAACTTACATAATATAATTCGCTCCGAAAACCGAAGTCTATATGATCTATGTGTATGAAACTTTACAATAAACAGCAGTAACAGCAGTTAAACTAATCTTGTGTGCACTAGCTGTGAGTTATGTATGCCGTTAAAAAAATTTGGTGCCCTTGTATTGAGAAGGGGACATTTAATTAAAACATTTTTCTCTTATCTTAGATTATTATTAATTTCTTTGTTGATCATATATATGTTGTCTTCTGCTTAATATCATTGAATATTGTACGTATATGTAAACAAAAAAGTCAAACGTTTATTGAAAGCAAGATATCTACAAATGTATTATAAAAAAAATTAATGCAATAATGAGTCCACTAATTTTACTTGAACCCACAATTATTTGATATAATAGTTTTGCTGATTAATTTTAAAGGTATACCAAAAGCATAAAAAAGAAAGCGATGAGCATATTGTCCCCAGATATCAATAAATGAAGCTAAAGGATTGGAGCCTATTTCTTAATACTTACAAGAAAAAAAATTATATAAATTTGAATATTATAAGCAAATTAATATTCAGTATAAACTCCTCAGAGGGTTTGTAAAACATACATATGTTAAATTAAAATGGATATTGTGTACTGCTGGCAAGATATCTGTCACATCCGTATTCATAATAATCTTTTCAAACATACATAACGTTTGCTAATGTTTACATGTATCTATAGAGAAGTTAGGCAACAAACTATTTGTTTAAAAAAGATCTCTACTAGCACACACATCAATCATAAAAAAGTTTTTACAAGCTATTCATATAATTGTATGTACTTACCTATATGCATACATATGTGGATGTGTATATATATATAGATATATATCTCTCGGTATCTATATGTATATGTAAATGTTTATACATACGAACGTACTTATCTAAGCATACTAAAAACTTACCATGTTATTAATAATAAACTTGGACACTTTTAGTATGAATATATGAAAAAATCGAAGCTAGGAAACTGCATACACGCATTATTATTATGAATGGTGTCACGATATTGCAAAGCATTAGTTAATTAATAAATATATTTAGCATTTACAAATTTAACTATACCAAATAAAAATTCAACCGAACCAAAAAATAAAATATGGAAAAACTTTAGCTAATCGTTAAAAAAAAAACGACAGATGAATATAATATACAGCTACAAATTATTGGTATCTGAATCTTTGGATCCAAATCTAAAATAAGTATCGAATTAGGAATCGAAGTTTGCCTCCGGCTCAGGCTAAGGTCCTACCCTTACCAGATCACGTGCCACTTGGCCGCTTGCATTCCTAATTATCCTAAGTAATGTCTTTAATGCAGATACCTAAGTTTTTATAACATAAATAAACAACCACATGCAAGCAAAATGAGTAAAATAACAATTATGTTTTTATATTAATAAATGTTATGTGTATTTCTATATTGATTTATTCGAATTTAATACGAATACTGTATCAAAAAAATGTTTAACTAGAAAAGCTAACATGTTTGACTAGAAAAGCAAATCAAATTGATCAACATGATCTTTATTATTCAGTTCTTCAATAACGTGCATTATCTTGTGGAATTCCGAAACAGGTGTGCTAGGTTAAGCTATAATATATACCCATTTATGTAAATCGAGTTTTATATTTTTGTGTATGTTATATATGTGAGAGTGTTGGTGTGCGCTAGTTTCTCCATATAACATTTGTAAACTTGTAAATTAATGTTTCGAATTTTTCATTTGTTGATGCAAATCTTAGTTTATAAATAAAAGTGTACATAGTATATATTCGGCGTAGCAACAAAATAATCTTCTTCAGTCTGCACAAATCAGGTTTTATATTTTCAAATTTTAAATTTTCAAATTTGTATGCCATATATATGTTTGCGTCGAATATGATAAATATATAGTACGTTTGAATTGATGTGTGTGAGTGAATTAACAATGAATAAGATTGTAAATGCAGCCGAATCTTTTACACAAATTTTTTCGAAAACTTTTCAAACGAAAACATTGTTTTTCAATAATTTAAACAGAGCTTATACATCTATATACTTTTGATTGTATTTTAAACAACAGCAAATGATGGATTTAAAACAAAAAAAAAAAAAAAAAAAAAAACATTTTTTTCCCTTATCATCAAGAAAAATTGTGAATTTTACGGAAATTTAAAGAGTGTACTTTTTCTTCTTGAATGTTGTTACATAAGTAAATAACAAACAAATTTTACCGTTATCATCGGATAGCCGAAGATTCAATACAATACTACAAAACCGAAATGTTCGTCCGATTGTTTCTGTTGAAACTATTTGACATATGATTGGTAAAATATTTCTATTTAGTTGAACATAATAAGGCCCTCTGGTGAGCTCTAGCTATACATACAAACCTACTTAAATACATATATACACACTAATATGTACATACATTTTTGGAAATGGCAAAAAATGCTTGTTTTAAATTAAAGTACACAACAAAAAAAAAATACAATAATTACAGAAAAATTATAAATATTAATAAAGATAATGCTGTTAATGTCGTGTATGCATGTTCAATTAATCCAAATGCAACAAGAATAAATTTATTATTAACAATTTTCTAGTGTTTAACATGTTTTCTTAAATTATCTTCTAAAAATACTTATAATATGATAATATTATAAGAATAAAAATATTATAACAAACAAATTCAAATTTACAAATCGATTGAAAAGTTGTTGAAAACAATAAGGCACACAATGAGATAGAATATGTAACAAATTGTTTATCAAATGTCCCAAAAGTAAATTAAAAACAAACTGAAAATTATTAACATCCCAAAATAGCAGTCGCCTATTCGAATAACAAACTTGCTGTAGTTGATGTCCTCAAAATAAATATTTAAAAAAATAATGGTAATAACTAAAAAATCAATATTAACAATTATATATTTATGATTTATTAACTACAAATACATACCTAATAAAAACTATTACAAATATCATACATTTCTGCATGTGACTTTAATTATTTATATTTATTCCATGAAAAGTTGTCAAAATGGATATAATAAATCTGCGCAACCAGGTGAGAGATTTTCCACAAATGGTGAATCAAATTAACAACAATAAACTTAATGCTAATTGGAATAAAAATTAATAAAATTACGTGCATCCGTTTTCCACAAAAAATTTAATCTTTGCGGAAAGTATTTTTAAAGGTATCTACAATGGTGGGAAAAACTATTTTGAATTTATTAAATAAAATTTGTTTATT
This sequence comes from Drosophila paramelanica, assembly GCA_035043915.1. Classification (NCBI taxonomy): domain Eukaryota; kingdom Metazoa; phylum Arthropoda; class Insecta; order Diptera; family Drosophilidae; genus Drosophila; species Drosophila paramelanica. The sequence goes on from JAWNMO010000179.1 coordinate 121,786, forward strand.
TCCTACAAGTTATTTAAGGAACTAAAGTAATAGCAATAATAAGAGTACAAAAATGTATATGGCTTTTCAAAAACCATAAGTTAATTAATTATATTCATTATTAGGATTGAGAAAACTGAAATGATTTCTCGTAAATCTTGAAGGAACAAGTGAGATTGCTCTAGTCGGGACCGCCCCACTAATAGATACCCTGATAAAACCAGAAATGAACACATACACACAAACTCTCGGCCTAAAATGTACTAATAATTACTAACGGAAAAAGAAATACTCCACAAACCGGAATCGAACTCGCTCCCTCCGTGTTAATATGCACAACTCTTACCAACTGCACCACACTACCACATAATTTGTGTATAATATAATATTATTAAAGCGTCGCAAAAAATCAAGGAAAACAAAAATTTTGCACTTGTCATTAAAACGATACAAAATAATAACAATAATTATGAATAACGAAAAAATAAAAGAATTCAACATAGCTCTACCATCGCTGTATTCGAACCCAGGCCTCCACGTCATGCACCATCTCTTACCAAATGGACCACGCTATTACTTGGCTGTGTTGTGTTAAAATTCAACTTAACCGTTGCAAAAAAAAATTCCTAGAAATACGCAAGGAAAAATATGCATATGCATATGTATGTATGCGTGCACATGAACACAGAAGTTGCCAAACAGCTGCGCTTTGCCCCCACTACTGAGAATAGATTCTGATTTGCTCGTAAACTAAATGTATGATCGTTATGAAATTTTCCGGAGTTATTCAGATCATGGAAATGTATGTACATTTGATTTGCATTGTTTTTATGGTTCTTTCCGATATTAGGGGCGATTGGGGGAAAGTATCCAAAATCTAAAATATTCTATGTATTCTATTTTGGATTCTATAATTCTTCGTATGTTTTACGCGAACATAAAAATATTAATTTGGTGGCTCTAACTTTTATAGTTTGGGAATTATGCTTAAAAACCGAGTCAAAAAAGCGATAAATATCGAAATATCGAAAACGGAAGGAGTTATCGATGTTTTGAAATAAACTTGATCTGCGTATGATAAATACGATCCGAATGAGACCAAGATCAGCTTTCTAGCTTTTGTAGCCTCTGAAATCGACGCGATCATACAGACAGACGGACAGACAGACGGACATGGCTAAATCGACTCGGCTAGTGATGCTGATCAAGAATATATATACTTTACGGGGTCGGAGAAGCTTCCTTCTGCCTGTTACATACATTTGCACAAACCCATTATACCCTTTTTTATCCATTTTCAATGTATAAAAAGTATTTCGACAATACGGTATAGTTCAGAAAAAGGGGGAGGAAAATTAAGAAACAAGCGAAAGGCTCTAGTCGGAAACGGGCCGGAATATCAAAGTCGATGTCTTTTGGAAGGGCGTCAACAAGCTTTTATGTGTTATCGATTTGCCACGCCCCCAGTGGGACACCCCGAAATCCTGAACACTTAATATGAAGAGTGCCCATGAGTATAAATCCAAAATTTCAAGTCTGTAGTCTGTAGAGTATTATGATTGAATTAATAAACATCAACAAATTAGGAACGAATCCGCACTGGTGGTGCTTACACGAGGATCGAGAACAACCGACCCTCTTTAACTCCAGCTGCACAACACTCTCCGAGTGCACCACAATACCATTAGTTTTGTCATAATTAAACATAACTTGACCATCGCAAAAACATTTAAGAGAAACTCTAGACAGAACTCTGCATTTATATGTACATATGTATGTGTGCGCGTTAGTGAAGTAACTTGATTCTTAATTTGCTCGTAAACTAAAATTATGATCGTTATGAAATTTTCAGGCCTTAAAAAAACACCAAAATGCAATGTACAAACGCATTTTCATGTCTGCAGTATTTGGTTACCAATGGGGCGATTGGAGAGAAGTATCCAAAAATCTGTGATTGCTTTACGGACCAGGACAGCGCAAAAATACCTTATATTTGAATCCATTGTCGACTCCGACATTATGTACTACATGCGATAAAGACACAAATATGCATTTTTTATGAATATACCTGTATACTGAGCGACCAAAATGACGCTAAATAAAAATATGAATACTTAATATATTAATATGACTGGTTGTTATATAAAATCCTGGATTGTTCAATTTTTTTCAATCTAGCATGTTAAGATAATGTAGACTCGTGTAGGTAATAGTTTTATTTTTTCATCTGTCTCTGACATTAATAATGCTTAATTCATTTGAATATTATTTTGCAAAAACTGTTCATTTAACATCCATTTTAGGCTGCTTCCTTGGCGAGACGATCGGCCTTTTCAACAACTTCTTCAATTGGGCCAACCATATAAAACGCAACCTCTGGGAGGTGATCGTATTCACCACGCAAAATCTGTGAGAAGCCCTTAATAGTTTGCTCTAACGGGACCAGTTTGCCAGCATGTCCTGTGAAGACCTCAGCGACTTGGAATGGCTGCGACAAGAAACGCTGGATCTTGCGGGCACGTGCTACGGTCAGCTTGTCCTCCTCAGACAATTCATCCATACCCAAAATGGCGATAATATCCTGAAGAGATTTGTAATCTTGCAAGATCTTTTGTACGCCACGAGCGATGTTGTAGTGTTCCTGCCCAATGATGTTTGGATCCATAATACGTGAAGTAGAGTCCAAAGGATCGACAGCTGGGTAGATACCCAATTCGGCAATGGCACGCGACAAGACAGTGGTGGCGTCCAAGTGAGCGAAAGTCGTGGCTGGAGCAGGATCGGTTAAATCATCAGCTGGCACATAAATAGCCTGCACCGAAGTGATCGACCCTTTCTTGGTCGTGGTAATACGCTCTTGCATAGTACCCATATCAGTTGCCAAAGTGGGCTGATAACCTACAGCCGATGGAATACGACCCAAAAGAGCGGACACTTCGGAACCGGCCTGAGTGAAACGGAAAATATTGTCAATGAAAAGTAATACATCTTGTCCCTCCTGGTCACGGAAATACTCAGCAACGGTGAGACCAGTCAAAGCGACACGAGCACGAGCGCCGGGTGGCTCATTCATTTGGCCGTACACGAGAGCTACTTTTGATGTCTTATCCTTGAGCGAGATTACACCAGATTCAATCATCTCGTTATACAAATCGTTGCCTTCACGAGTGCGTTCACCGACTCCAGCGAACACAGAGTAACCGCCATGGGCCTTGGCTACGTTGTTGATCAGCTCCATAATGAGTACAGTTTTTCCGACTCCTGCACCACCGAAAAGGCCGATTTTGCCACCCTTAGCATAGGGTGCAAGAAGGTCGACTACTTTAATTCCAGTAACCAGAATTTCCTGCTCGACTGACATATCCACAAATGCAGGAGCTTCAGCGTGAATCGCAGCGGTCTTATCAGTTGGAATGGGGCCACGCTCATCGATGGGCTCACCTTAAGTTATAAAACATTTTGAATAATATAACACTTAGAAATACTGCATATATACACACCAATAACATTGATAATACGTCCCAAAGTTTCAGCACCAACTGGAATACGGATTGGGTAACCAGTATCGAGGACCTTCTGTCCACGTACTAGACCCTCAGTGCCGTCCATGGCAATAGTGCGCACAGTGTTCTCGCCCAAATGTTGAGCAACTTCAAGTACCAAACGTGGTGAGCGGTTGTCAACTTCCAATGCGTTCAAAATTGGAGGCAAGTCGTCATCGAACTGCACATCAACGACGGCTCCAATTACGGCCACAATTTTGCCATTGGCTCCAGCGGCCGCCTTAGCAGCTGCTTTGGCAGCATGACCACGAGCTTGAAAAAATCGATTTACAAACATTATGTATATAAGCCCAAGTGGTCAAATCTATATTTATATGTAACACTAACGCTAATCGGTTTAAACAAATTCGTTTTATACATACGATATAATTATCGCCGTGTTCAATATTCTCTATATACACACATATGTAGATTACGTCAGAGTGACAGCTCCTCTATATGAATATGGTTTATAAAAGGTTTTTAATGAAGAAAAACATTGTTTTAAGAAAACCTAGTCTAGAACAAACTTTTTTTCTTCATTATAATAAAACCTCGAACCGCAGGCTTTAAATCACAAATACTGGTATAAATGTATATGTATATGCATATATACATATACATTTATTTCACAAAAAAGTAGGTCTCTTTAAAAAATGTTCCAATACATATTTTAAGGACTTGTTTCTCTTTTATACCGCAGTTACATTTACATAATGTAAGTCAAATTAAACCTATGTATTTAAATTATTATGCAATCAGATCTCCCTTTCAGCCACAATTAAGGTTATGTTCGGTTTTCATCAAGCTAATTTTCCTATTTAGGTACCCAACATTCAAAACAGATTCATGAGGTAAAATCACCAGCTTCGTTTACGTTATTTTGTATTTTACTAATGTGAAATATACTTACACAATTGCCCCAAAAATGGCAGCAAATTTTTATCAGCTTTAGCGGCAGCACGTAGCGCGAACATTTTTTGACCAACTGACGAAGGTTTGAAGAACTACCTCTTGGTCGTCGTAATATGAATACATAATTCACGGTCGTATTCAGACTTGTCGATAGTCACGGTGGTATTAAAGCCAAATATCGATAGTAGACTTTCCACCAATGTGTTAAAAGAGAAGCTTATCGAATGTAACCAACATTAACATTTTTAATATGTGGACTTAACACGGCATCAACGAATATATGTAAAAAAGGTCCAAGATAACGGGGATTAGTAACTATTTTGTAAAGTAATCGTAGGTAAAGACGATCGAAATTATTCAAGGGTTTTGTGAAATTGATGAATTTTTGCATGAGAAATCCATTTCTGACTCCGGAAAGTAGTTATATTGCCTAAGAACTAAAATAAATAAGAAATAAAATTTGATTAACAGTGCCAAATGAGCACATTTTTGGAAACGATATAAAAGAATTGAGCCGCTTGAGATGAACAGACGATTAATTGTTACTATCGATGGCATGTAAAAAAATTAAATGAACTTATAATTAACTTTAATTTTTTTGACCTAAAGACTGAGGTACGGTGCAGTACTGCAATTTTTATCTTATATCTTGATCGAGCACAGCACTTGTATTCTCAGAAGCTTTTGTTACGGCTAGTAGTATAGTATATGTACATACACACGTACATACATATGTATATATATATATATATATATATACATATATCTCAGATGGATCAGCAGGATTTTTATCCGAAGTGACACACCTCCATTGGTCTTGCTAAGGCCGTCATGAACCACTCAGATGTTTGTTGATGATGACATTTTCTTTATAACTGGATTATACGGGAGATAACTGTGTTGAACACTCCCCTGTGAGGTATGCAGGCAAGCGCATGTCCAGGTTATCTATGCGTTTTTTTATGAAGATCCTATCAATATTATTGGAATGGATAGCGCACGCTCTTTTCACGCAATAGCTCAGTTCACACACATCTAAACTAGCAGTTCGATAGACTCATTAATGAACTATCTTATGTTGGTTGGGTCTTTCTGAATTATATTTAAACGTGTACTAACGATCCATCCTTTATCTGCGATATATATAGAATATAAATATAATCTATGAAAGCAATGTAAATATTTTAGTACATTTTTTGTAGAGTGCTGGCAACGGGGTTCCTGCATAATCGATTAAAATATCTCGGAAACGTGAGTAACGATGTTGAAAAATCTTCCCAGAAAATATAGAAAAAACTGTAGGATTTAATATTACCAGTATACCAGGTTTTATGGGGTATTGTCTCTAATAAACATAAATAAATTCTAGACGAATTTCTGGTTCCGGCCGCGAAATGAACTTCCGAACATCGACGATAAGTTATCGTTGCTAACTTGACGCATATATTCGATTTGGTCAATTCTCTTTAAATTTGTATAAATTATATTTTTCAACAAGTAAGAAGACTTATGTCGGGAGCGACCGACCTGGAAGTATGCGATCTGTTGTTAAAAGGCTATTAACCGTCTTGCATTCGCACACACAGAAACGCACGCAAAATGTTATGCAGTTTCCGAGATCGCTACGATCGTACATATGGACATGGTTAAATCAATGCATTGCCCTTTTTACCCAATTTCAAAGGCTGCAGGGTATGAAAAGACCAACTACGACTGATCAAGTCCGGAACGCCCGACTAGAAGATACCCTGAACCCAGATGCGTACTGTTAAACAAAATTTAAGCCCATACAAAAATACATATTTATGTACATCCATGCACTGATTGCGCCTACTGCTTCTTTGCTTGTGAAATCAGGTTAATTTTACAACACGTTTTCTTTAGATTGACGAAAAAGGTTTAAAAAAAAGTTGTTGATTTGATTGACTTAAAAAATTTAGGTTACAATGAACTTTATATGCGCGTTTAACGGAACGAGGCTATATTCTCAAAGTTTTTGTATAGCTCATGTTTTTTGAGATCAACGCTTTCATACACTGCTCTAGATGCTAAAATAAGACTAAAAATTAACATACTAGACGTTAAATACCCTATAATATATCGAGTATTAGATTAAAATTAAATTTAATACTCTAAAACTCTAAATACATATTTAAATGAGACCCAACTGAGCGTATCAAACGAAAAATTGGCTCTTAATTCTGGCTTCGTGAATGTAATTGAATCAACTAGTTAGTTTGTCAATAATTCAATCGATTGAAGAAATGCAATCAGGTAAACGCCGTACATTTGCACTTTATAAAAACGTGCATACCAATTTGACGCATTTTATAATCTGCGCGATGCAACTAAAAAATATTTACTTGTCATGAATAGCATTTGCTTTACCCATTTTCAATAGATACAGCTTAATAAAACACATGCATATGTAAAATTCCTGCTGTCAGAGTTTTAAAAAATGTACTCGTATTTCTTGCTCTAACCTGTCATTTTATATGTCAAACAGATCGCGAATAAAACCAGCAAGATCCACGTGTTTGTGAACTCTCTTACCATTTAGTATATTTAACTAATAAAAAATCACGAATGCAAATTCGCAATTTGGCTTTCTGTCAGCCACTGAATTTTTACAAAATGGCGAATGCTCCTAAAAATTCCAAAGCGAATTGTGCACCTAGAATATTAAACTGAAAACCACTACGTACATAAATATACAAGAGTTTGTATTTTTCAATCATTTAATGGATATTATTTCATTATATCATTACATTTTTCCAGCATCAGACTGGTGAATGACACATTTTCATTCAGATTATTTATCCAAAGCAGTATTGGTTTTGGTGGCTATAACGCACTCTTCGCCACAGGATGACAGCACGGTGCACAAAATATCCTTTCCGTCCTTAAAATCAGCTTGCAAACTATTTCCCACCGCATTCTCTGGAACTTTGAGATCCTCGCGGAGGTCTCCGCTTTCGTTCATCAGAGTAAGGTACCCGTCATCGCTAATATCGGTAAGCTGGTAATCTTCACGTTTTACATTCGGCACATTCATATTGTGGGTGGAGGGACAAATATCCTCGAACTTTTTTTGTGTAAAAATGTCGATGCCAACAAGGTGGACTTTGGCGTGGCCATGCTTGCCTGTTTTGGAGGTAGACATATCCACGATTTTGCAGGGACGTCCCTTTAGCATTACATATCCATTCTTGCGCAGTGCTGAACATTGAATCGGGAAAGTTTCTGAAGCGCCCGAACCTGCATTGTTAAATTCGTTATCTTCCAATTCCATTTTGATCAACTTCTTTATTAAAAACTTTACACGCGGCACGCTGTGAAGAAAAGAGAACTGAAAAATTGGTCACACTATAGAGATGGAAAAAAATCAAAGCATTGTTGTATTATTAAAAACATCGATGGTTTTGGGCGTTGTAATGAGTTGCACAACGATTCTTAACCGCTGTGGAACACTGAAATGTGATTGGTATAATACATTTACTTATCGATATTTTAATGTATCCGACATCTTGAAAATGGTAGAGTTGCATTCTAGTTTGTCGATGTGTGTTTATTTAGTATGTGTATGTGCGTATCTCGTTTGGATGCCACAAAAAGTGTACATGTATTGTGCAAAAACCAACTATTTAGCGTTTGTCAAAGTTTTTAAAGCAGTACTTTGTTTCTACAAGAAATCAGATATTTTCAATTTCTTTTGCTATTTATATATGTGTCGACAATTCCACGTACAAGGATTAAACAGAGTTTTGAAAACAAAAGAAAATAGTTAAATTGTTTAAAATAAATTTTCTGTAAGATTACAGTTATGTACATGCTGCATGTATATAAGTAAAGGTGTTGCATGTTGGAAACATTTACAACATGTACATATGACGTTAATAAGAAGTGTAAGTGGGCTTTTTTATTGCAGAAAAAGCCATGAAAAAACCAAGAGCAGATGCAAAGTGCGCATGTATGTTCTGCACACATACATACATACATTATATGTGTACATACGTCAGGTGTACACTAATACGTTTATTACAATCAAAAGAATGATTTCGTGCAATATTTAAATCTCGCTCTTGAAAAGAACTAAAATATTATAACTGGTGCATATTCCCAATGTCGCGGATTTTTCAATTAGCTTTACTAACACATACAACGGTCTCAATGAGCGCTGGGCGTGGGCTTGTCAGAACACAAGTCACCGACATCGTTATCATCAAGTACATAGTTGGGGCTGAAATTGTCCTGTGTTGCACACACAAAATGTCTGATTTAAAATAGTTTTAAATTTATTTGCAAAATATTGAGCATTGACACTCTTAAAAGTCTTAGTCATTTAGTGTAATAATAATTAAAATTAAATGTCTAATTCAAATATTTGTATTGGTTATGACTGGACTTACCAGCCTTTTTTTTATTGACAACTGTATATATGCATGTGTATATATAAAATTGAATCAATTCCATTCTTTACACTTGTATACTTAGATACATTTACGCGTACATGCATACACACAAACATACAAATAACTGATAGCACGGAATATGGGAGCATATGTATATACATATAAAAAACACAGTCTTGCAAATAATGGAACATGGAACCCATATTATCCTATATACTCGGTGTGGCAAAAAACTAAATTCAAAACAATATTTTGATGCAATAGGTTCTTAACCAAAATAAAAATTGTTTTGATTTTTTATGTTTATTCTTTCCGAACCCCGCAACAGTTTCTCTTTTTAAATAGTGAGGTTTAATTTCAAAGAATCGAAAATTTTCAACCCCAAAAATTTCAGTTCCTAGAAAATTTGATAGAAATTGTATTCTACCTTTTAATTAATTCTACCTTTAAATAAAAGAAATAAAAAAAAACTTATAATTAAGATTATAAATTAACTTCTTACAAATAATTTTTTTCTTTTAAATTTAAAACGATCGAACCAACCAAATCTGAATAAACTATTGTAGAAAACCGGTTTAAGAAACAAAAGGAAAGCCATTTCTTCGAACCGTGAACCGAATCACCATATTTTTTTTTTAAAACCCATTGGCAATTCCAATGGTAAAAAATTCAAAGTAATATACTCTTGATCAGCATCAAGGGCAGACTCGACTTAGCTCTGTCCGTTTGAATGAACGCATCGATGTAAGCTAAAGACAAACAACTTTTCGAATTTAGACTCGCTCATGGCACTTTTATTATTCCGACGGCTAGAGATACCAGATTTTGTTCACATGTTTATTTATATATACTATAGCACTCAAGAAATCGTTTTAAATATCAAGATCTGTTTTGAAATTTTCACAAGGCAATTAGCAGCAAGAGAGTTGTAAATTGGTTTTTTAGTCTTCTGCAAAGATCGCACAAAATTTGTTATACGGGGGGCGTGCTCAATCGCTATTTTGGGGCGGGTAAGCCCCTAAAGTTTATGCCTTCCACAATTGTAAAAAAGGAGTCCCCAAATTTGGCAGGCAGTTTTTTTAATGATCTCATCTAAAGATCAAGCTGGAAAATGTCGGCCACGCCCACTCTTGCCCCCACAAATTACAAAAATTGATGATGTGACTAAGTATTGCACAATCGGTTACACCAGCCAACAGTGTTTTTATTTGTTTTATTAGGCTTCTATATTAGTGATATCTTTTAACTATTTAATATCTATTTCTAATTTGTATTTTTTTTTCCAGTAGGTGCACACCAAACAAAAATAATGTAGCAGCCCATAATTAAAACTAGGAGTCGATACGATACACGAAGTTATATATATATATATATATATATATATATATATAAATATATATATATATATGTATGTATGTACGTATGCTAAATGGATATGGAAAAAACAGAACTCTTTATCTGAAAGGTAGCATTTACTGTAGCTGCTTGCAAGACATACACATAAGTATACAGAGTAATCATATATATCCGTCAGTGGAAAACTGAGGACAATCTGGAAATTGCTGGAATATAAAGATAACCAATTGGAAATCCTTTGCTGAGGATTATTTATATTTCGATCTGATCGCCATTGTGGCGATTAGCCGGTGATTGTGGAAATGAATATTCTACTCTGTTTATTATTAATAACAATTATCGAAAATTCTGTATTAGCGAATGAGTCGCCCGCACTGACTCTTCGAGTTGAAAGAAGCGGTCGCAGTGTCCAGATAGTGAATTCAACTGAAAATAACCTTAATGGGCTTGCCGGAAACTTCAACAGCAGTATAATAACAAATGTTGCCAAATTTGATACGAGGCTCAATCATCTGCTTGTGGATACAATAACCGGACGTGTGTTTGTTGGCGGAGTGAATCGATTGTATCAACTATCACCAGACTTGGAACTGCACGAAACAGTGAAGACGGGACCTCAAAATGATTCAGTCGAATGCACTATACTTGACTGTCCGCTTAATGCCGTGCGAAAACCGACAGATAACTATAATAAGGTGTTACTTATAGATCGGGCCACATCACGGCTCATTGCTTGTGGATCCTTATTCCAGGGCACGTGTACAGTTCGCAATCTTCAGAATGTTAGCATTGTTGAACACGAAGTACCGGACGCAGTTGTTGCCAATGATGCCAACTCCTCAACAGTGGCATTTATAGCGCCTGGACCGCCCCAACATCCAGTGACGAATGTTATGTACGTGGGCGTTACCTATACTAACAATTCGCCCTACCGCAGTGAAATACCGGCTGTGGCGTCTCGATCCTTGGAGAAAACTAAAATGTTTCAAATTGCGTCATCGGCTGTTACGACTGGTACCCGCACCTTCATTAATTCATATGCCCGTGAAACATATTTGGTTAACTATGTGTATGGATTCAGCTCGGAGCGGTTTTCCTATTTCCTCACCACACAGTTAAAGCACAATCATCACTCGTCCCCCAAGGAGTATATAACAAAGTTGGTTAGAATTTGCCAGGAAGACTCCAACTATTATTCCTACACAGAAATTCCAGTGGAGTGTATAAGTGACGCTCAGGGCGGTACCAAATTTAACTTGGTCCAGGCTGGATTTTTAGGCAAGCCCAGTTCCGATTTAGCACAGAGCTTAGGCATCACAATTCAAGATGACGTACTTTTTGCTGTCTTCTCAAAGGGGGAAAGCAACAGCCCAACCAACAACTCGGCCCTTTGCATATATTCATTAAAATCAATTCGTCGCAAATTCATGCAAAACATTAAATTTTGCTTTAATGGAAATGGCATGCGTGGCCTTGATTTTATATCGCCCAGCATGCCGTGTGTTTTAACGGTATGTATGAAGATATAAAATAGTTGATGAATGATAAATAAGTCAATTGTGAACTAAACCCATTGAAACTGCGTAAAAAGGGTATAATGGTTTGTGCAAATGTATACCCATCTGTCTGTCTGTCTGTCTGTCTGTCCTTCTGTCTGTCTGTATGAACGCGTCAATTTCAGAGACTACAGAGCTAGAAAGCTGACTTTCGTTCGATTCGTATATATCATACGCAGATCAAGTTTCTTTCAAACGATCGAAAACCTTCCGTTTTCTCATTATCGATATTTATCATTGTGATGCGTTTTTTAAGCATAACTCCTAGTCCAGATTTAGTGTAAAAGAAAAAGATTTGAGTACAGCTACCGAGTAAATTGTGTGTGTGAATTTATGTATGTGTGCTTGAATGCAAGGAAGTTAAAATTTATATTAAAACAAATCGCAGGGTTAAGGGTATCTCCTAGTTGGGCACTCCCGACTAGATCCTTCTCACTTGTTATTATTGATTAAATATTGGTATTGCAGAAACTACAAACCATTGGCGAAGACTTTTGCGGATTGGATGTAAATTCACCGTTGGGAGGTGAGCAGCCAATTACTGCCGTCCCAGTAGCAATGTTCAACACGATACTTACATCGGTGGCTGCAACCAGCACCAGCGGCTATACGGTTGTGTTTATTGGTACAGTCGATGGGTATATTAAGAAAGTAGTCGTTGAATCATCGACCGTTGCAAACGAATATGCTAGCTTGGCAGTGGATGTGGGTTCTGCTATTAATCAGGACATGCAGTTCGATAACCAAAACCTCTATGTGTACGCTATGTCTGAGCGCAAGGTGTCAAAAGTAAAGGTGTATGACTGTGCCGATTTTAAAACATGTGGTGAATGCCTGGGTGCAAGAGATCCGTACTGTGGCTGGTGCTCACTGGAAAATAAGTGCAGTCCACGCTCAAATTGTCAGGATGACGCCAATGATCCATTATATTGGGTGAGCTACAAAACGGGGAAATGTACGACAATAACCAGTGTGGTGCCGCACCAACTCCAGCGCACCACCGCTCGCACCTTGGAGTTGATCATCGATCACTTACCCCAACTTAAGGAGAATCTAATTTGCGCTTTCACGACTGAGGATAAGGCACTATTTACAAATGCGACGAAAAAACGTAACGGCGTTAACTGTACCACGCCCCGGACGGATATGCTACCGCAGATTGAGCAGGGCAAACATCATTTTACAGCAAAGCTGTCTGTGCGAACAAGAAACGGCCCAGATCTTGTATCTACAGACTTTACGTTCTTCGACTGCAGCACACACTCGTCATGCACACGCTGCGTATCATCGGAATTTCCATGCGACTGGTGTGTTGAAGCCCATCGTTGTACACATGATACAGCCGAAAATTGCCGTAACGATATACTGGTGACGGGCGTTAGCCGCATAGGCCCAAGCTATCGCTCTGGTCCTGGCTTCTGTCCTACCATTAACGCCACTGGCGATGGCAGCGAGGTCCTTGTTGCTGCCGGAACCAGCAAATCCATCAAGGTTAAGGTTCACATCATTGGCCAGTTTATTGTGCAGACACGTTTCGTTTGCCAGTTTAATATTGAAGGTCGCGTGACCAGTCTTAACGCTCAATTGCTTGGCGATACGATCTACTGTGACAGCATGGAATTTCAGTACACTTCCAGATCACCGAATTTAACCGCAACTTTCGCTGTTATATGGGGTGGATCCAAGCCGCTTGACAATCCTCATAATATTCACGGTAAGTACGCTGTCATCATTATTCCACATGCCACATATACGAATACAGCCAGAAGCGCAGTTTGTGACCGATTATTTCTATTAAAGGCTACATTAAAGAAACAATTCGATGTAGGTACTAATTTGCTGATTTTACGAACGGTGAGGATTCTTAGAAAACCAAACGGACTTTCGTATAAAACTATTTTCGACCAATTGTTTCTAAGCTGTATTTTATAGTCATATATTTATAAGTTTTGCTCATATTTTAGGAGCACAATGACGCCCTTAATTGCTAGCTTTAGGTAAAGTGAACTTTATATTCTTGTTTACTTTGCATACAGAAAAAGGAAGTAGGATCCAGTCGAAAGCGCACAACTAGGAGATTCCCTGAATCCTGCGATCTGCTTTTACAAACATTTCAACCCCTTGTTCATATGTATGAATATACATACACAAGTTCACACAGACGCAAGCTAATCTCCTTCTTACTCAGTGGCTGCGCTTATAGAAACTAAATTCTTGATTTATTTAATTCCAAACTAAAAGATTGATCGCTGTGCAATATTCAGGACTTATTAAGACTATGTACAAACCAGAGCCCAAGACTGTGGTATTTAATGTGCGGATTTTTTTAAATTTTAAAAAATTGGGGCGGTTGGGGGAAACTTTTAAAATCTGCGTGGAGTTTCCGCGAACATATTGGAACACTCAGGAAACAAACAAACAACCATTATAAAATTTTTATTTACCGTTTTCAATGGGTTCGGGGTATTATAACAGATCAGTTTTTCTGTGCTTGTTTAATATTTGTTTGTATCATTTTCTTGCAGTTGTGATTTATCGTTGTCGCGTTATGGCTGACAGTTGTGGTATATGCCTAGCACTGGCTGAGAAGTATAATTGCGGATGGTGCTCATCGACAAACACATGCGAGGTGGTTGAACAATGTAACAAAAATAATGAGGGCAAAACGGATTGGCTTAATCGAAGCGAGATTTGTCCAAATCCTGAAATACATTCGTTTGGTCCCAAGACTGGTCCTTGGGAGGGCGGTACCAATATCACGATAAAGGGCATAAATCTTGGAAAAAATTACAATGACATCTACTCTGGTGTTCGTATTGCCGGCATTAACTGCATGCCATTTCAACAGTTTTACATTGATACAAAACAGATTGTATGCACAGTGGATAGCCCCGGTGAACAGATGTATAGAAATGGCCGTATTGTGGTGCAAATCGGTGACTATCGAGGTGAATCGAAAGAGGATTACGAGTTTGTTGATCCGAAAATATCGAATTTTTATCCACGGTTTGGTCCAACCTCAGGAGGTACACAAATACGGATAATTGGCAAACACTTGAATGCTGGTTCACACATACAAGCCTTTATAAATGATCATTTACCTTGTAAAATCATTAGTACTGACTCATCGCAAGCGATTTGTCGAACTGCGCCGTCTCCAGGTATTATTGAGGGACGCCTAAAGATGTCCTTTGACAATGGACCGAGAGAATTTAACGACTACAATTTTAAATATGTACTCGATCCAACTGTTGAGCAGGTGAGTTCCGGGCCGAGTGCCCAGATTAAAGTGCCAAAGGGCATTCCGGCTGGCGGAATCCGAATTATAGTGACGGGGACACAGTTTACCAGCATACAAGCGCCAAGCATCTATGTGTTTTACAAGGGTCAAATGTATGCAAATCAATGCCGAGTTCAGTCTGATACAGAAATGGAATGTCCATCTCCAATTATTGAGGCAGATAGCCAAATACTGGACCCCGAGAACCCCACATTGTTGGAATACGGGTTTCTCATGGACAATGTGTTAAGAGTGCAAAATTTATCAAAAAAACATAACAACCATTTTGAACTTTATCCGAATCCCGAATATTTCATGTTCGAGGAACGCGTCAAATACTTCAAGAGCGAGTATCTTACCATAAATGGTCGTAACCTTGATCGCGCCTGCAAGGAAAGTGATGTTGAAGTCAAAATCGGTAATGGTTTCTGCAATATTACGTCTCTTTCACGGCAGCAATTAACATGCCGACCACCCACTGAAGCGGCAGCAGCAAGCAATAGCCCCAGTGGTCCCGAAGTGATTGTACGCATAGGATCCTCATTGGAGTATCGTATTGGTATACTCAGTTACGAATCTTCGAACCTAATCATGGATTGGGGAGATAACGTTGTCTTTGTTGTAATTGCCGGTTGCGCCGTGTTTTTGGTGATTTTTGTTGCATTGCTTGTGGCATATAGAAAGAAGACCTCAGAGTCTAATCGTGTACTCCGCAACATGCAAGAACAGATGGATATATTGGAATTGCGTGTGGCTGCTGAGTGTAAGGAAGCATTTGCAGAACTTCAAACCGAAATGACAGACTTAACAGGCGATTTAACTTCTGGTGGCATACCATTTTTGGATTATCGATCATATGCTATGAAAATATTATTTCCCAACCATGAGGATCACATCGTCTTGCAATGGGAGAGGCCTGAACTATTACGCAAAGAAAAAGGCCTGCGTCTATTCGCTCAACTCATTATGAACAAAACGTTTCTTCTGCTTTTCATACGAACATTGGAGTCTAATCGATATTTTTCAATGCGAGAACGTGTCAATGTTGCCTCTTTAATTATGGTTACATTGCAATCAAAACTGGAGTATTGTACGGACATATTGAAAACTCTATTAGCGGATCTTATTGAGAAGTGCATTGAAGGCAAAAGTCATCCAAAATTATTGCTTCGGCGCACAGAGAGTGTTGCTGAGAAAATGTTGAGTGCTTGGTTTACGTTTCTTCTGTACAAATTTCTTAAAGAGTGTGCCGGAGAGCCTCTTTACATGCTATTTCGTGCAGTTAAGGGCCAAGTAGATAAGGGTCCGGTTGATGCATGTACTCACGAGGCGCGCTACTCTCTCAGCGAGGAGAAACTAATTCGGCAATCCATTGATTTTCGGCCTATGACAGTAAATGCCAGCATCATACAGCAGCAAATATTTTGTAATAATCTGGACATGTTGCCATCCCACACAGAGAACGTGTCAGTTAAGGTGCTTGACTGCGATACGATCGGTCAAGTGAAAGAGAAATGTTTGGAAACAATTTATAGAAATATACCCTCTAGCCAAAGGCCACGGAAAGATGACTTAGATTTGGGTATGTAATTACACTTAACAATGCCCTAAATCCAGTTGTACTTATACAATATTGAAATTTTTTCGAATTTAGAGTGGCGAACTGGAGCTACCGGACGTGTTATCCTATACGATGAAGACGCTACTTCAAAAACGGAGAGCGAGTGGAAGAAACTAAACACATTGCAACATTACAATGTGCCAGATGGAGCTGGTTTAAGTCTAGTACCAAAACAAAGTTCCATTTATAATTTTAGTATACTATCAGATAAGAACGAGAAATCTCATAAGTAAGTAAAAACGTGAAGAATCATTTTACTTCGGGATACCGAAGATTTAAAACTTTTGCAGAAATATGACCAACTTATGTATATTATATTACAATCGTCCGATCACTCATAGATTGATATGTATATAATATATGTATGCATATATATTTAGTAAGTCTCTTATTAGGTCCTAAAAATTTCATAACGATCGTTCGTTAATTTATGAGCAAATCAAGAATCTCCAAGTCCAAGTGCAGCTGATTGACTGTGTGTTCATGTGCATACATACAACCAAACGCCAAATTTTGTTAATCGTTTTTCTTGAAATTTTTAAACAATAGTTAGGTTGAAATTTATCACAACAAAAGTAGATAGAAGTGTGGCACGTTGTGTGCGCTTTGACTAGACGCAGATTTTGATACCTCCGGATTTTGGATACTTCTCCCCAATCGCCCCCAGTATCGACAAAACCATAAAAATCGCAAACGAAATACTACAAACCAGACAGACAGGTCAATGCTGCTAATAAATTCTAATAGTTTCAAAACGATCATACATTTAGTTTAGCAGAAAATAAAGATTTCATTTCTATAGTGGGACACGTGCAGCAACCGAGTAAAGTACAAGAATGCAAACGGGTTGAAATGCTCATGAAGACACATCGCAGGGTATCTCCTAGTCCTGCGGCCCCGACTAGAACCCTCTCACTTGTTTTTTTTATCGCTTGTTTTCATGTGTTGTATGGGATTGACGATGTGAGCATTGACATTATGATATTTACATTATGCTACCCTCTGCAAAGTAATGAAAACAGTGTGATGCTCTTTAGCGTTATATTATGAATTGTAGCAAAATAAATTGCTTCTCTGCCATTTAGGTATGAAACTCTAAATATATCGAAGTACACCTCCTCCTCACCGACATTCAGCCGCGCCGGCAGCCCGTTAAACAATGACATGCATGACAATGGGATAAAATATTGGCATTTGGTCAAGCACCATGATAGTGATATTCAAAAGGAAGGAGAACGTGTTAATAAATTGGTCTCTGAAATATACCTAACAAGACTGTTGGCGACTAAGGGCACTTTGCAGAAGTTCGTTGATGACCTATTTGAGACAATATTTAGCACCGCTCATCGTGGCTCTGCCTTGCCATTGGCAATTAAATATATGTTTGACTTTCTGGACGACCAAGCACTTTATCATGGAATTACAGATCCTGAAGTCGTGCACACTTGGAAAAGCAACAGCTTACCTTTGCGGTTTGTATTTATATATTGTGAATGCCTACGGCCATGCCAGTGACTTTATCTTTGTTTTCTTTTCTTTCATTGTTGTAGCTTTTGGGTGAATTTAATAAAAAATCCAAACTTTGTATTTGATATACATAAATCCAATATCGTGGATTCATGTTTGTCAGTTGTTGCTCAAACGTTTATGGATTCATGCTCAACGTCGGACCATCGATTGGGTAAGATAAATAAACTCTAAAATAATACAAAATTTTAAGATTTTTTCTTTATTTCAGGCAAAGATTCACCAAGCTCAAAGTTATTATATGCTAAAGATATACCAGAGTATCGCAAGTGGGTTGATCGGTATTATAGAGATATTCGAGATATGTCGTCAATTTCCGATCAGGATATGAATGCTATGCTTGCTGAAGAATCAAGGGTAAGTAAAATGCTCATCAATTACGTACAAATGTTTTTCAAACAGTCTGATGTCCAAAACCTTGTCTGAGTAGCGTATTGTAGTCGCATATTAACTCGGTATAAAATTCTGACAAAGAATTTCCTTATAGGCAAAGTAACCAAACGCGTTAAATCCAAAAATCTGTATCTCCCTCAGGGTTATCGTAAGTCTCAAAATTTAGCTGGTGGACCTCCTTAAAATACCTGAGCAATCATGAAAAATCATATATATTGTCAGTATCAACAACCAAGCCGATATATCAAAGTCCGTCTGCCTTTCTTTTTCTCTGCAAACTAATTTTTCAGATATTGTCATGAAAGCGTATAGAGATTAATTTTCTGAAATACTGCAGACTTGAGCTTTGGTCTGTACATTTATTTAAATGCTTTTGTTTAGTCTTGAAGATTATAAGTTGTTTAAGAATTTTGTGTTCCTAGTGGGGGCCAAGCGCAGAGGAGGGTGCGACATTCGTTTGTGTGTGAGTGTGTTTTTGATGAGTAATTTTCTGTATGTATGTGAGAATAAAAAAGAATAAAAAGGTTTAAAATGCATATAAAGTATAAGCAACGGTATCTCGGTCAGGCGTTCCCGAATACAAAACTTTTTATACCCTGAAATGTATGTAACAGACAGAAGGAGGCATCTGCGACCTCATAAAGTATATATATTCTTGATCAGGACGGCGAGCTGAGTTGATTTAGCCATGTCCGTCTTTGCGTCTGTCCGACTGTCCATCTGTCCGTCTGTATGAACGCAGCGATCTTAAAAACTACAAAAGCTAGAAAGCTGATCTTGGTCTCATTCAGTTCGTACATATAATACGCAGAACAAGTTTATAATTTTTTTTCGATAACTTGCTCCGTTTCATTAATATCGATAAAAATCGATAACAACCTTTGGGTTTTTGACAATATCTCGGTAAATAAAAGAGCTAGAGGCAACAAGTTTAGTGCGTTATGTGCGTTCTGACTAGACGCAGATACCTATTTTGGATACCTCCCCCCACGATCATACATTTAGTTTAGCAGAAAATAAAGATTTCGTTTCTGTAGTGGGGCACGCGCAGCAACCGAGTAAAGTGCGCGCGGCGTGCATTTGTATGTGTGTGTGTGTGTGAATTTGTGTATGTATGTATGAATACAAACGGGTTGAAATGCTTATGAAGACAGATTGCAGAGTGCAGGGTATCACCTAATCGGGCGGCCCCGACTAGAGCCCTCTCACTTGTTATATTTGGGATAATCTCGAGCTTTTGTTAAATTCCTTCTTTTTCATGATTTCAGCTTCACACAACTGAGTTTAATACAAATTGTGCATTGCATGAGCTTTACACTTACGCAGTTAAGTATAATGAGCAGCTAACGGTAACATTGGAGGAGGACGAATTTTCACAAAAACAACGACTTGCTTTCAAATTGGAGCAAGTTCATAATATCATGTCAGCTGAATAAGCCTCATCACTATTCTCGAAAATGGAAATCATGATTTTATTCAGAAGAAAATAGTATCAAACGTTTTTGTGTATTATTACCCATTAACGATTGAACAGGGAAACCATTTCTTTATATACATATACTCGTACATACAACATACCACCTATGCAAATATATAAATGTGAGTGTGCGTGTAAGCCCCAATTTTTGTTTCGTACATTATTTGTTTAAATTTTTCATCTTATTAATGTATGTGATGCAGCCATAAATATTTACAGCTATAAAGTAGTACTGCCATAAATTTAGCACATTCATACACATGACACTAACAGCATTCCATTGATTAAAATACATGTCACCGGAAGGAAAAAAATTTTATATTTTTATGGGCATGTGTAGATTTGCTCATAGATGTATGTATATATATATATATATATATATATATATATATATATATATATATATATATGTTTGTATGTTTATTGTACTATACTGCATGTCAGTAATATTATTGTCTAAGAATATATATATATATCTATATATATATATATATATATATATAAATAATCCAAACGCAAAAGCAAAAATCGACTGATTTTAATATACATTAAAACTAATTGATATTTTAATTTAAAATTTAAAAAGTATGTGTATCTATATAAAGTGTAATTTATAAATATGAATCTGCATCAAAATTGATAAAGATTGCAACTACAAAGTCACGTGTAGTAAAACAGACGAAATTTTGTATTACATTAGTTCTTCTATAAATGAATACTATGTTACCTGGTAACCCTGCGGAAACTAAACGTAACAATACTATAACATATTCTTACCGGACGGTCAATGGGAGAGCAACCGCATTGCAGTAAACTGTATGACATCCGCATTTAACACTACATTGTATAACACAAAGGCAACTCATCAATGAACTTTAAATCCTTCATCAGCAGATTCTACTTGCATATACATATACAAATATATTACAGCACTTGATGACATAGGAATCCCGTAGTATCCTTTCAGTTAAGAGTTGTATAATAATATTTTTAAATATGTGTGCATTATTGTTATACATAAGTATATATTTACAGATGCTTATGTATCTGTGTAATTTTGATTTTTGATCAAAGCATGTATGTCTTTTATAACATTTGTATGTAAATTATTTATTCTTACTTCGAATTATAGGATATTATAGACGAAACTATTGTTCACAATTGTGCAATGGAATAAATTTTATTAATTTAATTTAATTCGCCTTGGTATTTCTTTCATTTATTTATAGTTTATATAATCGATAGCTAATGAACAAACCCCTAATAACCAAATTGAGACTATTATCTACATATAAAATACAAACAAAAGAAAGAAGGGTTCATACGTACTGTGCTTGTATGTGTGTTTCTGCGAAAGCGTAAATTTTCCTTCCATTATATACAACGAGCGGAAACTGGCTTAATCAAATATATTATGTGTGCTTGTACAATTGTATGTTTTCTAGAATTTAATTAAAACGTTCATCTGGTCAATTTTATATCACCTACGCGTATATATATGGAATACATTAACGTGTACGTGTATGCCCTATTGGTAATAAAATCTGTAGTAAGTAAATGTCTTAAATGTATCATGTATGTATGTCTGTATGTATGTTTGTAAAAAAAATAAGCTGCTACATTAATAAAACTGATCAACAATAGTTGTATACATGTAGTCTGGTATTTATGTGCACACCCATGAATACATACATTCAAAAAAAGTACTTCTAAGTATATAAAATAGTATCTATGTATGTTTAATTTAACTTAATTAGCCGAAATTACATGAATGTTTTTCCCAACATATTTACCGTGATGATTATTTTTTTTTTAAATATTACGTAATTTGTCTTTGTAAATTCATAGAAATATAAACTTCCATAAATTGAAACGTGTGTGCCCGGCCTCTTACTAAATCCACGCTTTCAAACTAAATAAATCGAAAAATCTATATAAATATCGAAGTACGTAAAAAAAGAAATGTAATAGATTTATATTAAAACAACCCACCAATAAATGCAAATCAGCTACATACATGTATGTACATTTAACAATGTTAGTTTATATATATTTTTTTGGAATTTCTTTATTTGTGTTGCTGTTTTCACATAGGGCTATGTGCTGTATTCCGAAGACTGAACACGCTACAATACAGCTAACGCTTCTGATTTTGGTATTAAATATGCGTGCTTCTTTAAAAATAAAACACTTCTGATTTATATAATTAAAATATGCACATAGTCTTATGTAAGCTATGTCTATAGTACATATATGTGTACTATTGATCCACCGATACAGGACCTGCATAAATAAAAATGTAGCATAAATGTATCAACTACCATATGTATCATCTCAAACGAATGATGAACATTTTTACAAATATCCTTTGGCCAACAATAAAAAAAACAAACAAACAAAAACTTCAATTGAATAATAAAGATATTATTGCAAATGGTTTGAATATGCGACCATAAACAAAAAAAGGAATTTATTATTTTCCTTAGGTTTGTACATACTTTAATTTTTATTTTCGTAATTTTGTTTGGTTAAAGTGTTTTTCTAGTTGTCAAACTCAAAGTCAATAATATATACCTATATTAATTGACAACTTCAAATAGACTTTAATCAAAGTATATATTGTGGTTGTGCGTAATAAATATATTGATAGTCCATAAAATGATGTAAATTTATGTCTAATTACTCTAGCAATCGTATACAACAAAACTAAAGTGAGCATAAACAAATGAATCACCACTGTCAGCTAGGTAGGCACATTCATTACAAGTACGTAAAATACTTAATACTTGAGTATACTTGTGTAAATTGCTTTATTAGTAAAGTATTACACAAGAAACGATCAAGAAACAATAAATAAATAAATATATAATATACAGCTTCCGCTATTATTAACATATCTGTTAGATATTGTACCATAGTAAAAAGATTCATTATAAAGTTCGTGACAGAAAACATATTTAGTTTACCAAAATAAACCCAGTTTTATTGAAATCAAAGTCAGAACTAAAAGTCTCAAATATCAATAAATCCAGACCTGTTTGTAAGCTACAAGTTAATTCAACTTAAGCTATATTAATTTGCATGTTTCATTGCGATGCATTTAAACGAATGTCGAGTATAAATATGTTTTTCTTTTATTTTTTTATATAAAATGGAATCGGTCTATATCGACTGATTCAGTCTCAAATTTAATACCAATGTCACATGTATCAGAAT
The DNA here is from genome assembly GCA_035043915.1 of Drosophila paramelanica. NCBI lineage: Eukaryota > Metazoa > Arthropoda > Insecta > Diptera > Drosophilidae > Drosophila > Drosophila paramelanica. Next base: position 145,060 of record JAWNMO010000179.1, read on the forward strand.
ATGATTATTGTATTTGCATCTATGTGTGTGTGTGTAAAATATTTTAAAATATATGAATAAAATTTGTGAAAAACTGTCAACCATTGAGTTTTATATTTGCATTTTGATTCTTATATTCTGTATAAAGGTAATATTGCAGTTTTACAGCTCTACCTTATTGCTGGCAAAGCTGACGCCGGGGGTAATATGGATAGCTTGGGAAGAGCGAGCACTTCTGTTTGAGATAGTTTTGCCTTTTTCTGGCGTTGGGCTGTTGATATATTTTACAGTCTCCTTCAGTTTAATGCAGTCAGCCGTGCGGTGGTTCTGAGCATACTTAACACATCTGTAGGGCTTATTGCCAGCACAATATGTTGTACTGATTTTTAAAGCAGGTGACCAGTTTTCTACGCTCCAAATTTGACAGATTTTGCTTAGAAACTGTGGGAGATATAGGCATATCCGAGTTTTTAGGACGGTGCGCTGGAGGGTGTTAAAGTGAGCGTGTCCTTGATATCAATGTCGCAAACTTTTGGGGAAGTCATCAGCTATCTAAATACCATGTTTGGTTAGTCTAGCTTTAAAACGGTGGACTTTATCGATTAGCGATTTAACTTGCTATCAATTTGCCACGCCCCCAGTGGGCGCAGACCAAAATCCTTAACACTTTATCTGACGCGGGTATATATATATCCAAAATTTTAAGTTTGTAGCTTTAATCGCGTTCATACAGACATACGGACAACAAGACGGACAGTGCACTAAGCCAATATACTCCTTTTACTTTGTGAACGTGTATAAAAATATATCCACCTATTATCATCACTGAAAATTCTATGAGATTTTGCCGAAGTGGTAAACCCTTGAAATATATCTCACTATTCCTCTTAAAAAAGAGAAAAAGTCCGACAGAAAACGTAGATTTGTTTAGCTGAAAGATTTATTTTCAAAAGTAAGATTGCTCAAGTCATCTTATTTAAATAATGTAAACAGAAAGACATGACACTTGAATAATTTGTAAAATACCGACTATATCACAAAACCAATGAAAACCTAAAGTAAATGTATTAAAAAACAAATAATAATTTGTATACTTAATACGCATTTGTTGATATATATCATTATTGATTGATAATAGTCTAGTCGGGACCGCTCGACTAAGAGAAACCCTTGACCCAACAGCGAGCTGTCATTGTGTGTTTGCATAAAAGGTTACGTGGAGAAAAGATTACAATTATACAAATGTGTCGATATACGAATTTATTATTCTCTTGTTGAAATTATCAGACTAACACTAAAATGTTACATCGACGTTTTCTACAAATAAATTCGAACCATAGATTAAATATAATTAGTACATAAATATCAATTTTATAATTCACATTATTTTATTTAAGTCTAATTCTAGGGAGGTCATTTCGAATGAATGGTTGGCATGTTTTTAATTGATGGAATTGGAAATTAAGTTTCGTTGCAATTATTTTCGATTATATTTATATTTATAATGTATCTCCAATCTGAAGGATGATCTATTTTGTGACTTTACAATATTTTAGATAAAATGACAAATGATTAAACATTTTTAAATTTTCAAAGAACCGCATAGCTCAAATGATTTTAATTGCTATTCCAAATCTCAAATGTAATTACTTAAAACTACATTTATAAAAAGTCATAAATAAAAAATTTATCTGTGTCGTTGTTTGTAAATTTCATGTTTTTTATATCCAAACTTATACGTTAAAATAAAACAAGAGCCTCTGAATGTAAATATGTTATCGTAATTTGTAAACTTAAATAACAACAAATGGATTCGTTGATAACGAAAGAGCTGGGAATACCTCATCAATGATTTGTTTTATCAAACCATATATACAAGAATTATTAAATAGATGAGATAAATAGAAAATACATTATTTTAGATAAATTATAGTTTTGTAATTTATAACCATCTTAACCAGATTGTATTTAAATTAATTATAACATACATTTGAAATTAATTCGCGCATTTGAACATATTTGATGAATGATAAGTACAAAACTTAATTATTTACAATTACTATTATATATACTATACTTTAAGACCTTATGATGGTTTTTTTGTGTACATGCTCAAGGTGACATCAGATTCGAGGGCCGCTCCTAATGAAATGATAATTTATTCACTAGAAATTTGGATTATTTATTTTGCATTTAACAAATTTTGTTCCTAACGATTTTCATCTCAATTCAATCCATCCGAAAAATACTTTAGAAAAGTCCTTTTGACTTATTCTGCCATCGAATCGTGTTATTGGGCCTCGTGTGTTACAAATGGGGATGGCTATACGATGACGAATGAAAAGTGTGGTGAAATACTTGGGAATGCCCGCTTGGATGACATGCAGAACCCGTACTGGAATACATTGGGGGTGGGGACGTTACGGACGGTGTGGTAGGTGGCGTAAGGTGATGACTTATAGTGGTTTCAGCCAAATTTGGGTAAACGTGTGAGTTAGGCGCTATTTGTGGTAATAGCATTGGTGGGTTATCCATAGAGGGTTTGCTGGCAATTGTATGCGCCTGTTGTTCCTCCACAACTTGGGCTACAGCAACAACAGCTGCCGCGGCGGCTTTCGAAAGCAGATCTGTTGGCAAATTAAAAATTGAAGATCACTGAAGACGCGGCCAATAATTACTGCCTGTCAAATCGGAAACGTTTTGAGTCGATATTTGTACAGGTACCGATACGCCAGCAGATATTACACCTGCAAGTCAAAATGTTGTCATTAGTTAACATATACATAGACATTCAATTATATTCACCTGTATTGGCTGTGCTTACTGCAGAGCTGTTTCCATAGACCCCATGCTGTGGCGGCTGCTGATGGGCTGCTGCGGGGTTACATGCTGTATTCCGGGAGTGGGCAGCATAGGGGGATCCCAGAGAAAGCGGATCGTGAAACATATATGGATAACTATCCCTTTGTTGTAAGCATGTGGGCGTCATCGAAGTTAATGAAGATGTCATAGAGCTGTTAAAAATATAAATAAAAAAATTTTTAAAAAAATGTACGTGCACGGCAACAATGTTTCAGGCAAGACTGTTTCTACCCGCTTAAAGAGGAATCTTGTCTATTAGTTAATTGTTATAAATGAGTGACTTTCAGTCCTATTTCTAACCATATTTAGTTAAAAATGTAACAAATTATTAACTGAAGGAATTTTGGAACCATAATTTGAAGCAAACAAAAAAGTGTTTACTGCATCTGTATTAAATTATGTAATTACAAAGGCTTACTTGTAGTTTTCAGCTATGGTTGCGATTGGTTGCGGGATAGATGAGTACATTGTGTTGAAACCAGTGTTTAGGGGTAAACGGGGTGCTACAGCTTGTAGAGGTGGGCTCTCAGAATTTGGATGTGCGTTGCCAGCATCACCGCCGTGTATCTACATGGTTTGTTGTATGAGACAAAGAAAAAGAATTTGTGTCAGATAATTCAATCATTGCATGTACTTACTGTGGGCCCATTAGAAGTCTCAGTTAGGTTGTTGTTGTTGCCTGCATGGGCAGCTGCTGCTCCCTCTGATACGGCTGAGCCTACGATTCCCGGCGTCGAGCTGTTTGCACTTGTGGCATTGGTGGACGCACTACTTCCGGAGGGAATATTTGTGCTTGTCCGACCGCTGCTACCGCCTACATTGTCAACTGAACGTCGTTGAGTGCGCAGCTTTTCTTCTCGACGCCATTTTGCTCTTCGATTTGAAAACCAAACCTAAATAAAAGTTTGTAAATAAATAAATAAATACGAAACACTTAATTATTTTACTCACGTTGTAGCCATAATATATACAAAAATAGGATATAAATAAGCAAAAAAAAAACAATGTAATCAAGTCATTTGAAAAGCATAATGTAACTTACAACAGATTATAATATATAGTGTACCAATATGTATATCGTATAGCAATCGTATATCGTACAGCAAATAAGTTTGAATTTAGTAACAAAAAAAAAGATCACACAAATGGTTGAAAAAAGTTTAAATGTCGTTTTGTTTAATTTGATAAACTTTAGTCAACAAAAAAACCCCAATATGTTTAATTAGGTTATCGATAATTTGAAATAAATTACCAATATGTATATCGTATAGCAATCGTATATCGTACAGCAAATAAGTTTGAATTTAGTAACAAAAAAAAAGATCACACAAATGGTTGAAAAAAGTTTAAATGTCGTTTTGTTTAATTTGATAAACTTTAGTCAACAAAAAAACCCCAATATGTTTAATTAGGTTATCGATAATTTGAAATAAATTTGATTTTTGGGTGTTATGGAAGAATCTAAATTAGAAAAGGTGAAGTCTCTAGATCTTATAAATATCCAGATTGATACGCTCATACAGACGGAGCGAAGAGCAAACGACCAGACAAACATTGTTAAAAAAAACTTGGATTTTGATCCTGATCAAATATATATATATATATATATAGATATACATATATATATATATATATATATATATTTTATAGGGTCTGTCTCCTTCTGCCTTTTACATACTGTTTTTGAACAAAACAAATATACCCATTTTAAATGTGTTCAGGGTATTACAAATAAATAAATAAATAAAATACGCAGTCGCTATATGTGATGAAGCCTTATCACTTCAGTCGAGAGACCCTTTAGTTTTGCCTGAGTTTACTTGTTTATGTCGTGATGACAAAGGGGTGAATGGGGATTTCATTATTTGTTGTGCCTTCATATTTTTATCGTGACATTTATTACTTTGCGTTATTGTAGCCGCGACTACTCATCAGTTGGCGTGCTTGACACAACTCTTCAGCAGTTTGATTCCCCGGCGCGACGACTCCATGTGAAAATCACAAGTAGTTTCAAGTGTTTTTACAGTCAAATTGTTTTTATTCACTTATATATTATAAGCCGAACGAAAGAAATAAAAAAAAATTATTACAAATAGTAACAGGGGTGTATGTTGAGGGTTGACAATGATTTGCGATTCTGACTTGCGTGGCTAAAAGCCATAACAATCACTTCAAACAATCAGTTACAAAATTCAGCACCCCCGTTTATAGCAAGCCGCATCAGAAGGGATAAGAGTAGATTCGGTTAGTCTGCATGTAACTCTAACTGAAGAATTCATAGTTATATAATTTTACTATATATTCAAAATATTTGTAACGAATGTGCGAATTATTAAAATAAGTTGAAGGAATTTAAAAAATTAAATAAACTATGACACTCAAGTATTTAAAATAATAAAAATAAATATCAAACCAGATATAAACAAAAATGAATTAAACAAAACGGAAAGACAAACCTGAATACGTGCCTCTGGCAAACCAATTTTTTCTGCTAGCCTCTCCCGTGCGAAAACATCAGGATAATGAGTCCGTTCGAATTCTATCGTATACCAAGTTTAAAAATTGTAGAAATTATATAAAATGATCTGCGTGTATATATTGGGTCCAACCTTTTTCTAGGCTGTCGATTTGTTCATTTGTAAATGAAGTCCGATTACGCTGTAGTTTGCGTTTCAGTCGTAGCCGCATCTGTGAGTCCTCATCGCCGGAAGAATTATGGTCGGAATTACCATCTGAAGTGCTTTCATGTGAATTGGGATGAGAGAGATCACCAGGATAGAGATCTGAAATGAATAATGTGATCAAATTGTGAGAATGTGAAATATATCGCGAGAACCCGACTTTTTGTTTCGAAGTAAATCAAGAATTTAGTTTTATTAATGGGGGCTAAGCGCAGCCTCTTAGAAAAGTGTGTGTATATGTGTAGATACGCGTATACAAATATACATGCAAGGAGATTAAAATGTATATAACGGCCGATCGCAGGGCTTAATATATCTTCTAGTCGGCTGCTCCCGACTAGGTGTTTGATATTCTTACTTGTTAGATATTTCATATCAAACTAATTTAGGTGACTAGGGGCAAAGAGATGGAGAAAAATTATACTATTTTATCTTTTTTCAACAGGTACAGGGTATACAAATACCGTTTACGATATCGCTTATCCCTCTATTGATCAGGTATTAATTGCTCAACTTCAAGAACATATCATCTAATATGTACATTCCCGCTCACGTGTGATCAGTTGAGCCAAATGTTCGATATAGCGTGGACGCAGTTCTCTCTGGCGTTGCCCTTTTGGAGGCTCGGTTCACGACACAGTTATCAGCCATACACCAAGACAACAAAGCGTTACAATGTAACATCGGTGAAAGTTTCAACATGAAGACTACTTCCTTGGAACATAGGATTATCACTCTAGAAATTCTTATAAAAGTCTTGACTTTCCTTTATATAAGAAGAATTCGATTCTGAAAACTGACCATGGAGTCTCGAAACTTGAATATCAAAAGTCGTTAGGCCTTGATCAGGCCTTGACCCTGATCCAGAAGAAAAGGAGAGTAGGCTGAGGGTTGCTTAGGAATGGTAACTTCGATGACAACACGACCTGAAAAAGGTTAATCAGACGCTGGAAACTTCTGCTTCAATTTTGACAGCCTCTTGATGGACGTGGACATTCGAAAATATCGACTATAATGTTTGGAGCCTGACCAAAGGAATAAAGTAACAGCTGGTGCAATTCAGATTCGGAGAAAGCTGCTATTTAAGGCCTCGAGCTCGCAAATATATCTTCCGTTTTCTCTCTTTCGTCTGATTTCAAACCACGAGAAGCCAATCGTTTAGCTTAACAACATCTCGGAGTTTGTCTCCTTTATCCAATATCCTCTTATTCAAAGCTATGAAATCTCGAGGTATAGACAATATAGATACGCTTTTCCTACTCTTCAGCTGCCTGGAAAACGGCACTCATCACAATGGTCCAAAAAACACACTGGTCAAGCCGTTTGCATGTCTAAATGTCAGCCTTGATTTTCAGTTTGGCTTCCGCTATGGTACTTAGGAGCACAGAGTCGATAACTCTATACCTGAGGCTTTCAAAGGGAACCTCTAGTGTGCGGGTATTTTCGTTTCCAACAGGCTTTCAACCGAGTCTGACAATGATCGTCTTATTGGCAAATTCATGTAACTTTTATATCTTTTTTCTTAAGAAAGCCTTAAGCCTAAAACTACCTATAAATACTATTGAAATATAGAACATTTTTGAAGAAGTCTGCAGTGATAGTGATAGGTAAGTATGAATGAAGAGAAGGTTACTGTCACGCGCATCAGTGTACTAAGCATTTTACAGCTATATGCTTGATTGTAAAGGCCTGAGCGACATAACATTTTGTATCCATTTGACGGATCAACCCCAGTAATTTGAATGAAGTTTGATAATGCCGTAGTATTGATAGCAACAAGAAGCTATTTCCAGTGCATCAAATCATTTGCTTGATTGCTTTTTCTTATCTTTGCGGAACATTTGCCTCACATACACATACATAGCACATGTTAGCATGTATAAGTACATTCCCCGTCGCACACAAACATATTTGTGTGCGGATGCGGTTGAAGTTGTAATGGGACGCAATGGGATGGGACGCTGCTTATTGGTAAAAGGACATATGTCAGCCTTACTTATTGATCGAAAATAAACAAAAACAATTGAAGGCAACAAAGCCTTCATGCCCAGAATTACGCTCCTCAATTAGATTTAATGGCAAATAACAAATGACCAACAAATTAACTATTTGTTTGCCCTGATGTTTGATCATCTGTGACCAAATGTGTTCAATGTTTCAAATGCCTTAGGGGTTGTTTTTATTTTATTTTTTCTTTTTTCCTGATGACTTGGCCTTGCTGATTTTGATTTGAACCTCATACGCCTTTAAGAGCAATTCTTAAATTCCATCAACATAATTCAATCAAGCATCCAAATTCGTTCACGAAGATTAGTTAATTTACTATTGTAATCTAATTTTTTTTGTTAATTTCTAGAGTAACTTCTATGTTTTAAAATAATCAATTATTTTTCTTTTAAAGGAATCAACTATTATTATAATATTTATTAAGATTGTCTTAGGATGATAATACTTTAAAAACTGTATGCACTGGTTTTGTGAATCTACCCCTTGCGCGAAAACTGGGAAGTTGATTTTAAGTTTTCGGCTGATTAGCTTCAAATCACTTTTTAAAATTCGAATAAAAACATTAACAAATGTTAATAAATCTTTCTGTAAACTAAAATACATCTTTTAATAATATTATAATCTTGATCAAAAGATCCAAAACTATAACCCCACACTATCCGAACAATCAGAACCGGACAAAATTTACATCTGTTTTATGTTCATAAATTAATTGTGATTTCACAAATTCTAAAACTGAATGGTATGCTGCAGCCAGATTAGCAGTCACGTGGTAAGTCAGAAAATAGCTGTTGTCTAAAATTTAGTTATTCTTTAATCAGCTTCAACCTCATTTTCAAAGTTCTATATTATTTTAAAAATATTAGCTTGATCTAGCGTAATGGACAAATCTTAAAATTTTCATTCAAAAGTGTGATTTCCGGCACATGACTAAAATTAATTTGACGTCAGAGTAGATTGAGACAAAATTTAACAAGTTAGAAAGCTCTAGTCGGGACCGTTCAGTTACCCGGAACCCCGCGATATGTCTTTACGCTCATTTCAACCGGCATGCAAACGCACGCTGCACTCTTTTTACTCGGTGGCTGCGCTAATTGTATAGACTATAGACTTGCGCTTTACATAGATTTGAATGCTATCGTTTAGTCCCGAAAATTTCATTATTTCATTTAGTTAAGAAGCTGTTCTCGAATTCCCATTGTGAAGGCCCAGCGCAACTATTGAGAAAAATTCGAATGTGTAAATTTGTGTACATATAAAAGCAAAGAGGCTTCAATGTATATAACGAAAACGCGCAGCTGATTGTGGTGTACTCCAAAGTAGGGGGCTCCTAACTTGTTTTAAATGTAATTTTTTATTGTTAATCACTTTTTCATGTGCTTTATTTTGTTGCCAAAAAAATCATAATATATTTAAACGTAAATAACTGGAATCAGCAGTTGGAAATTATTTAAGCTTACCTCGTTTTTGAACTTCATCTCGAGATATCTGTCCAGATAAATTCGTTGGTACTGCTGTGGGCGTTGGTGGTAGTGTCAAGTGCGCCGTTGTCGTATTTCCTGGATACCAGGCCCATCCGCCGGATTGTCCATTAAACATTCTTAGCTTTTCATAGACAGACTCATTTTGTTGCTGTGCTTGCTGCTCCTTCTGCGATGCTAAATTGCGCAGCACCCGATTAATAGATGAAACCTGCAATTGAAGCCAAAGTACAAAAGCGTACATTTGCACATTCATATATTATAAATAGCAGTGTGCAAGCATAATATAGTATGTGTGTGTGTCACCATTTCTACCCCCAAGCGGAAAATTCAATGCCTGTGCTGCCATTGGTCATGTAGTAACAGCCAATCGCGCGCTGTTGTCCAAGAGCGAGATAGCAATACGACAGTGTAAAGCACTGTAGTATATGGCGTATGCACGCATGTTAAAACAATTTAACAGAATAAGGCCCACGATTTACATCCATATAATTGTTAACTTGTATATAATAACATACATACACGTTGAACATACATATGATTTTATGTATGCATAAATAAATACATAAACATAATTAATTAAATACTTACATTGGTATGTCTGAATGAACGATGTAAGTATATATATATTTGCATTAAAGGGATTGCTTTTAACGTGTTGTAGTGCTTAAGTCTCGAGTACCTGTCAAGGGGATGCCCTGTGCCTTACTGTTGGTACATCCAAATGTACCTAATTATGTGCATATGTATATAAATATATATATTTGTGTATACGTGTCATAAAGAAAGGGCGTATCCGAAAAATTAATTATTTTAGCTGTGTGTTAGCTATGCGAGATTTTATGTATAAAACTGCTATAAACGCTTATATATGCTTAAAAAATTCTTTAATTTATTGATTTCTGCAAATTTAATAATAACTAACACAAAATCAAGATGATGTTTACTTTCTAGAGTCATAGGTGACATATTTTATACTTTATCTCAAGTACAATGGATATGGACAATAGATATGCAACAAAAGTAAAAATGCTAGCGTTAGCGCCACCTCAACGTTAATGTTTTTCAGATTGACTTAATTTGTATATTGTATATTGAGCTCATTTTTTAACAAGCATATGTATGCCTGAAATAGTTGTAAATCACTCTAGGAGAAAAGAAAGTAGATGAATATAAATTTCTACATTCAGTGAAAAATTGATCGGAGCTTTCGGAACTAGTAACTTAAAGCAAGGTAAATATTCCAATCAATAATCTCAAAATTAAGTATAATCTAGTCGGTATAATTCTAGTATAATTTAGTCGTTTCAAACATTTCAACCCTGCAGCTCAAAATCACGCATACATACACGCGCTAGGCCCCCAGTATCTACAACCAAAGCGCAAGTCCGTAGTAATTGCGTTTATATTTTATATTTGGGGCGAGTAGGAGATGTATGACGTATGTTTTAGACATAATTTTAAAATTCTATTTTCAAGTGACAATTTTTATCGCCGTTATTGAAGCTAGAGATTTGAAATGTTGGATATATACTCGTGTGTACCCACGTTAAAGGGAGTTTAAAGGATTTTGGGATGATCCCATAGTGGGCTTGGCAAACCGATAACGCTTGAAATCGCAACTTTACAAAAGTAGTCGGGCGTTACCGCCTGCGTAATACGTTTACGTTCTTAATTAGAATTATTATTTTGAAAAATTTCAGTATTTTGAATTTGTGTGGTGTGGGGGTAGGTGAGAGTGAGGGTGGGGGAAACGTCGCCGAAAGTTTGTACCGATTTTGATGTTGCTGTGCCGAGTTAGCACAAGCTAGTGAGCCCCGGGTGGGGCCTCCGATATACAAAGGAGGGGACCAGTTATCTACACTCCAAATTTGGTAATTATAGCTCAAAGACTGTTGGAGATATAGCATATTAAAGGCGGGAGCGCTGGGGCCGTTCTAGTTGGTGTGGCCGGAATATCAAGGTCGCAATCTTTTAGGGAATATCTAAATACCAAGTTTGCCACGCCCCCAGTGAGCGCAGCCGGACATCCTTAACACTTTATGCGACGCGGGTACACACGAGTATATATTCGTACACACAAGTATATATTTCAAGACTCTAGCTTCAATAACGGCGAAAAAATTGCGTTCACACGGATGGACGGACAGACGGACATTTTAACAAACAAATATACTCATTTCACTTTGTGAAAGACTATAAAAATCCACAATTTTAAAACTAGAGAGCGCATGATTCCGCAAATTCCGACCACGCCTACTACAAAGCCCACAGCGGCTCGCCCTACAAAATCGGAAATGGCTATATCTGCCATAGTTTTTGAGTTAACGTCGCCAAATATTGCATGTATATGTGCAATTTTCTATGATGTTTAAAGATATTCCCGACTCTATCTATCTAATTTCGGTGTGGCCGAAAAATTTCTGTGATGTCTGAGGATGCTCTCTCGAAAAAAAATTTAAAGATAGAGCCGGCAATTGTATTATGTATATAGATAGCTATATATATATTATATATGTATATATAAATTTTTTTATATATATTTTTATATATATGTACATATGTAATAATGCTACTTAGACAGATAAGCAGAGCCCAGGTTTTCTATATGCATTGGGGTGACCTTACAAATGACTTCAGATTTAGATTGCTTATGAAAACCTTTGATGTCTTTTGATGTTTTTATGTTAAAATATAAAACGGGCCGTAATTCATTATAATCGCAACAGTACAACCAATGTCAATGGGGAGCACGAGGATCCGAATGCATAGAAATGCCAAGACCAATACGCCAGACACGTGCCAACACTTAAAGCTCAAAGTGGTGTTTTCCATGTTCTTATTAATGGTGGCAAAGAGCGTTAAAGGACATTTTCAAATGTTCGTCCTTTCGCATTCTCTGTCCCCACAGGCCTGTCCGTGCGAGCATAGCAATGTTTCTACACATACGTATATATATGTATGTATGTCTGTATTTCAAAGTATTTACAATACATTTATTCAAATACTTATAGCCACAAACCACTTCATAATCCGAAGGCCTTGGGGATGTACACGATGTAACATACCGCTTTTAAATTTAAACTCAATCGAGAACCTATTTCATAGTTGCTTTAGTTTTTGTCAGAGCAATCAAGTCCACAATTCATTTGGACTTATTTGCAGACAATTAGACGCTGTGAGTACACACATACATACTTACGTATTACGCATGCTTGTATGTATGTATTCTAATATTCAGAGAAAAACAAGGGTGACTTCCAAATCGAATTTTCAGTTGCATGTTTTACATCCCTTGCTCATTTTAGCCAAGGGCTAAAAAATTTATCGTACATACGTTCTTTACATGCATATGTACATATATGTATGTATCTGCATGTCTTACATATAAATTTGAATACGTGATCGCTTATTATTTAACATACTCAAAACCACCATGCATTTGCACATATATATATATATATATATATATCAATTATAAACATAGAGAGACAGAGAGAGAGAGAGAGAGAGAGAGAGAGTGAGAGAGAGGGAAAGAGAGAGAGAGATAAAAGACAGAGATAGAAGAGAGAGATAGCGGAGAGACAGAGAGAATTATTAATCCAACTGTGTTTGTACTGTTTTTAGCTGTAAAAGAACTTATTGGCATTAAATACATTAGGGCGCGACACACGAAGTTACAAAAAAGCAAAACTTTTTCCAAGTTGTCGGCTACAAATCGCGCTAAACACAAGTAAGAGTGTTCTCATCGGTAGCGGCTGATTTCAACCCTTTTTACACATACATATGCACACAAATATACGCCACACAGATTAGCTATGATTAACTATGGAACTATAGTACTTAAATTGAGTATTTCTATACCCTCTACCCATTTAAAATATATAACAAGTGAGAGGGCTCTAGTCGGGGCCCGACTAGCCTGACTGGAGTTACCCTGAACCCTGCGATCTGTCATTTCAACCCGGTTGCATTTATACATACATGCACAAACTCACACATACACACACACAAATACACACCGCACGCATTTTACTCGGTTGCTGGGCGTGCCCCACTGTTGAAACAAAATCTTTATTTTCTGCTAACCTAAATGTATGATCGTTTTGAAACAGGATTTATTAGCAGCATTGAAATATATGTACAAACCAATTTGCAGGTCTGTAGTATTTGATTTGCGATTATTATGGTTTTGTCGTTATTGGGGCCGATTGGGCAGAGGTATCCAAAATCCGGTATCAAATTCTGCTTCTGGGTTACACAAACATAACGCACTAAACTTGTTTCCTATTGCTCTTTTAGTTACCGAGATATTGTAAAACAATTAAGAACGTTGCAGTCGGGCGTTACCGACTGCGTTATACCCGTTCACATTTTTAAATATTGCTATTTTAAAAAATTTTGGTATTTTGCAATTTTGTGTGTTGCTGTGGGTGGGGGAGTGGGGGTGGTCTTCGGCAAAATTTTGTTCCGCTCTTTAAAGGAGGTGACCAGTTATACCCACCAAATGTGGTAGCTCTAGCCTAAAAACTGTGCGAGATATAGGCATTTTCGGCGGAGCGGGGACGTTTTGGGCGTCAAGTGTGCAATCTTTGGGGGAGGGCAGCAGCTATCTACATATTAAATTTGGTGCCTCTGGCTTTAAAACTGTACGAGATATAGATTTTCGCGGCTTACGGGGCCGGAAGGGGGAGTGGGGGTACTGGCCGCAAATATTTTTCAGTAACTTCTGGGGGAGCTTTCCACTTATATATATCCCGAATTTAGTGACTGTAGCTTAAAAACTGTGATATGCATTTCCGATTTTTTAGGGAGGGGGCGTTAAGGCGTTCTACTAGGCATGGGCGGCATATCAAGGGTGCAACTTGTGGGGCATCAGGACATTAGCTATCTATTGCATAAAATGGAATTTTGGAAAAGCATTTAACAGGCAGAAGAAGAGATCATCGTTCAATAGCTAAGTCGATAAAGCCATGTCAGTCTGGCCGTCTGTCATCAGTCTTTGCTTTGCTCCCGAATGAAGGCATTGTAATTGAATGTTTTCTCTACAAATTTGGCTCACTATATTTCGCAACTTGGATGTTAAATATGGCAAAGCTCTGCCATAAAACCACTTGTGTATAAAATTTGGGATTTCGCGCACAGTTCAGGCTATGCATTGTTCACCAATTGCGAGTCTGTCGGTTAGTCCTTGTAACTATTTTGTACATACACATAATGAATATACCACTGCTTGTAGTTTAATCTGCGGCTTAATTGAGTTTGAGCCTTTTAGGCTTAAAGAGGATCGCCAACCGCCAAGTTTCTATTGAGTACTCTGAATGGAATTAGGTGAACTAGATCCATTTGTTTACCTGGTGGAATATTGAAAATATATTTCCCAGCTGAAGAAGAGAGAGCAGTAGATAAAAGTATATATAAGTCTTAATCCATTTTAAAAAGGAACGGAAAGCATTGTTTTCAAATTACTTAATCCATTGTATTGGTATGGCTCAGCGGCCGCTGCCCTACGCTTGGTTCTACTTTGCTACAATCTAGATAGAAGACTGTGGCTTTGAGCCTGACTCTCTTCCTCTTTTTTGTAAGTGCAATCAACCCTCTTTGCTTCGTGATTCGCAAAATTGTGTTTTTGGAAACTAATCTCAACTGTTACTGTTTATATTCCTTGCAAAAGTTGTGGAAATGTATGTGTGTATATATGAAGAAGATATATATGGCAACATAAAGAACACTGTACTTTATTACAATACCTCGAGGTAACAAATCCAACATATAGGTTCCTGTAGCGCACACACACTTGAAAAATATTTACAAGGTCACGTTAAGATTAATTGCTTTTGGTATCTAAATTCCCCTCATATCAAAGGAATGAGGTTGCAAATTAAATGTTTTTATGTCCATACTTCTAATTCATAGAGTTAAATAAATATATTAGGTTTGCGCAAATCCGTCTTAGTATTTGTTCGCATGCCCGTTGATTAACGCTATAGCTTTAGCTTAATAAAGAACAACGTTGTAGTTGTAACAGACTGAATGAGTATATGTTAAACAATCTTTACATTTATGATTTTTGGAAGTCCTCGGCATATGGTAATATTGATGTAATTGATGTATGTATGTAGTTAAACTTTCTATATAATACTTTCACAGAGACTTAAGAAGCAGCTTTCCTAAATTTTTTTCCACTTCTTAAGGTTTATGAGTCGGTATGTCGAAATTATCATCATCAAAATATCAACTTCATCGTTTAATTCCATCAATAATTTGTCAAACATAATTCATCAAAAACAAGCAAGATTGCTCTAGTCGGGACCGCCCGGCTTGGAGATACCCTGAGCCCAGCATTTAACACATACATACAAACTTTCGGTACTTGAAGAGTATTGATTTGATCAAAAATAAAAAAATTTAAATAATAATAAATAACCACCAAAAAAAGGGTACTTCCCTTTCCCTCCACACTGGGAGTCGAATTGCCACCATTCAGCTTAAGCTGCACAACTATTACCAACTGCACCACTCTATAATCTAATTTACTTATCATATAACACTATTTAACCATCGCAAAAATGTCAAGCAAAACGCTAGTCTAATTTCTGCATTTGTCATAAAGACTATAAATATTAATAATAATTATTTAAATTAAAAAAAAAGCAGAAGAATTTCAAACTTTCGCATCGTGGACTCGAACCGTTGATCTTCGACATCAGCTGCGCAACTCTTACTATCTGCGCCACACTTCGTATTGATTCTGCTCTAATAAAATTCAACTTAGCTTTTGCAAAAAACAAACTCAGGAAAAACGCTTAACAAAATTTTGCATTTGCCTGTGATGTGTACACGAACACATAAATTCCTTGTGCTTCAGCCAATCAGCTTCGCTTGGCCCCCACTACTGAAAAAAATTCTTGATTTGCTCGATTACTAAATATATGATCGGCATGAAATTTTCAGGACTTAATAAGTGCAACAAAATGTATAGATTTGATAAATTTGCAAGATAAATTTACAAGACTGTAGTATTTGATTTGCGGGCTTCTTTTTTTGGCTATATCGATATTTAAGGCGATCGTAAAATATTTAAAATTTTTGTATGCTTTACGCGCACATATTGAAACTAATTTAGTGGCTCTAGCTTTTATAATTTAGGAGTTATGTTTAAAAAACCTGGGCAAAAAGCGATAAATATCAATAGTAAGAAACGGAAAGACTTATCGATCTTATGAAATAAACTTGATCAGAGTATACACGAACCGAATGAGTTCAAGATCAGCTTTCTAACTTATGTAGGCTCTGAAATGGACGCGTTCTTACAGACAGATAGACTGATATACAGACAGACGGACATGGCGACGTGGCTAGTAAGACTGATCAGGAATATATATACTTAATGGGTTCGAAAATGCTTCCTTCTAACTGTTACAAACATTTGCACAAAACCATATACCCTTTTTTTAACCCTTTTTGTTATACCCTTTTTAACCCATTTTAAATAATATTGCATTTATTATTATTTCACACATTTCGTTTAATATGAACTTGTAAAGCTGTATTCTTTAATTAGTGATATGGTCTTTAAAGGTATGGTCTTTATATTTGTAAGACTTGAAAATATAATTCAAATCGATGTATAAACCAAAGCATTTGTTTGAGAAGATTAGAATTGACAACTACTTTCCTTCAGCAGTAAATTTGTTAAAAAGAATATATTTTAGTTTTTTAATAATAATTATAGTTGTAAATCACATTTAGACAATAAAATATAAAACACTTACGCTTGGAATATTATCACTATTGCATACTTGCTCCGAAAGCAGTCGGTCCCGAATTTCCCAAGCAAATATGCTGGGACATTCCCTTTTATAATCTGCAATTTTTTGTACGACGGGCGTTGTAGCTACTCGTGGCTTTGAACCACCTATGGCTCTAGGTTTTATTGATCCAGTTTCATAGTATCTATAAGTAAAAACATATATTAAAACAAGTAAGAACGTTGCAGTCGGGCGTTACCGACTGCGTTATACTCGTTCACGTTCGTAAATATTGCTATTTTAAAATATTTCGGTATTTTGCAATTTGTGTGTTGCTGGGGGTGGGGGAGAGTGGGGAGTGCGGGTGGGGGTGGTCGTCGGCCACATTTTGTTCCTCTCTTTAAAGGAGGTGACCAGCTATCTACCCACCAAATGTGGTAACTCTAGCTTGAAAACTGTGGGAGATATAGGCATTTCCGGCGGAGCGGGGGCGTTTGGGGCGTTATAGTGGGCGTGTCCGGGATGTCAAGTGTGCAATCTTTGGGGGAGGTCAGCAGCTATCTACATATTAAATTTGGTGCCTCTGGCTTTAAAACTGTACGAGATATAGATTTTCGCGGGTTGCGTGGGCGGAAGGAGGAGGGGGGGGGTACTGCCCGCAAATATTTTTCTGTAACTTCTGGGGGAGCTTCCCACTAATATATATCCCGAATTAAGTGACTGTAGTTTAAAAACTCTGAGAGATATAGGCATTTTCGATTTTTTAGGGAGGGGGCGTTCTAGTGGGCGTGGGCGGGATATCAAGGGCGCAATTTGTGGGGCAGGACACCAGCTATCTACATACCAAATTTGGTGGCTCTATCGCTTAAATTGTGGGATATATACACGTGTTATCGATTGGAACTGCCATATATAACGTGTTTTGCGATTACGGGGGCGGGAGGGGGCGTGGCCAAAAATTTTTTCGTGTGATGTATGGAGGAGCATTCTGGTAATATATCTCCCAAATTTGGTGACTCTAGCTTAAAAATTGTTGGGGATATATCCATTTCTGATTTTTCAGGGCGCGGGCGCTGGAGGGCGTTCTAGTGGGCGTGGCCGGGATATCAAAGGGTCAATCTGTGGGGGAGGGTACCAGCTATATACATACCAAGTTTGGTGACTCTAGCTTTAAAATTGTGCAAATATGCAACACTCATCGATTTGACCTTTCAGGTTTATCGGTTTTCGCGATTATGGGGGCGGGAGAGGGTGTGGCCAAAAAACTTTTTTTTAATATTTGGGGGAGCATTCCTGCAATGTATATGCAAAATTTGGTGACTCTAGCTCAAAAACTGTGGGAGATATATGCATATCCGATTTTTGAGAGCGGGGGCGCTGGGGGGCGTTATAGTGGGCGTAGCCGGGATATCAAGGTCGAAATCTTTTTGGGAGGTCACCAGCTATATACATACCAAGTTTGGTGACTCTAGCTTTAAAATTGTGGACTTTAGCAATATGCGATTTTAGGTGTTATCGGTTTGCCACGCCCCCAGTGGGCGGAGCTCAAAATCCTTAACACTTTGTCTGACGCGGGTACACACGAGTATATATCCAAAATTTCAAGTCTCTAGCTTCAATTGCGTCCATACGGACAGACGGACAGACGGACGGACGGACAGACGGACAGACGGACAGCAAGACGGACATTGCACAAAACCAATATACTCTTTTCACTTCGTGAACGAGTATAACAAGTAAAACTGCTCTGGTCGGGAACGCACGACTAGGAGCTATGCTGAATCCCGCTGCGAGCTATCGCTACAAACATATAAACCCATACGCATACATGTGTACACATGCATTGTTTATGAAATTCGATTCATTTTACACTCCCATTTTAATACAACTTATTGCATTAGATTGCTTTTGTGCTATAGTATATTAAACAAGTAAGAACGTTGCAGTCGGGCGTTACCGACTGCGTTATAATCGTTCACGTTCTTAAATATTGCTATTTTAAAAAATTTCGGTATATTGCAATTTGTGTGTTGCTGGGGGTGGGGGGAGAGTGGGGGTGCGGGTGGAGGTGGTCGTCGGCAACATTTTCTTTCTCTCTTTAAAGGAGGTCACCAATTATATACCCACCAAATGTATAAGCCCTAGCTTAAAAACTGTGGGAGCATTTCCGGCGGAGCGGGGGCGTTTGGAGCGTTACTGAGCTTCCCACTAATATATATCCCGAATTTAGTGACTGTAGATTAAAAACTGTGGGAGATAAGGCATTTCCGATATTTTAGGGAGTGGTGTTGGGCGTTCTAGTAGGCGTGGGCAGGATATCAAGGGTGTAATCTGTGGGGCAGGACACCAGGCGATTACGGGGGCGGGAGGAGGCGTGGGCAAAATTTTTTTCCTGTCATGTTTGGAGGAGCATTCCGGTAATATATATAAGAAATTTTGTTACTCTAGCTTAAAATGACGTGTTCAATCAGACGGACTGAGAGTGCAAAGGAGTTTAAATGCATGTAACGAAAATGTGCAGCTGGGCTTAGGGTATCTCTGTTGTGGACATGGGCATTATTTAACTTGGAAATCATGCGAATAGATAAGCGAAGGTGAAGCTCTACGAGGCGGTTAGCATATGAGCAAACTTTTGCTACCTTTAGCTATGTTAGTCGAATCAGATCAAGTTATATAGCGATCGAAAGGTATTGTTTAAGCCACAGAACATGTGATGGCTCATGTTGCTTATGAGATACGGAACTGTAAGTTATCCGGAATTAATTTTAATGTTTGGAACTTTAGGCTTAAGAAATCGCTTCGGCTTGTTTATTAAATCCGATATCTCGTGCAAAAGTTATAAAAAAATTATATTTTTTGTGTTTTTAAAATTGAGATATGAGAAGTATTTAAAAACAAAATACACAAATCAAATATTACAGACTTGCGCTTTGGTTTGTACATACATTTCAATGCACTTAATAAGTTTTGAAAATTTCATACCATTTATACTTTTAGTTTAAAAGTTTAAATCAAGTAATTTGTTTCTAGAGTGGTCGAAAAGTTTAGGGCTATAGCTTCTGTGGTTTCCGAGATCGTTGCGTTCATACACACGGACAGATTTTTCAAGATTTGTTGAAAGGTGCGGGTACCCCGTAAGAGTTTACTACCAACGTTCACATTTTACTTTTGTGCGATCTTTTTGATGCCAAATGAATCCAGGATTGTCGAACATAATATTCCCCTTTCGTAGGAGGTGCGTCTGATTTTCTATGCGTCAAGCATCCGGCGGTTAAAGAGCTTAAACTCTTCCCGCATTAAGCAACAGCCATCAGGATATTCGCGAAGGGTCGCATCCAAACGATTACGACGGAACAAGTAAAAACGTTGCAGTCGGGCCTTACCGTCTGCGTTATATTCATTGCACAGTCTTTACTATAATTGTAACTTTGAAAAATTAAAGTTTTTAGAAGTTTGAAAATTGCCGATATTTGAAGGACGTGAACCATCTCCTTGAAAATTGTTGAGTTTTTAGCTCTTAAACTCTGGAAGATATAAGCTGTCTCAATTCGTGGGGCAGGATAGCTGGGCTTTCGCCTTTTTTAAAGGAAGTCACTAGCTATCTCCGTAATATGTTTGGTGACTCTACCTTTAAAATGTAACAAATATACAACACATATCTATTCGATCTCTCGAGTATATTGGTTTTTGCGATTACAGGGGCGGAAGGGCGCACGGCCAAAGAATTTTTCTGTCTGTCGGTCCGACGGTATGAACGCAGCGATGTCGGAAACTACTAAAACGAGAAACCTGATATTAGTCTTATTTAGTTCTTATTTAGCAGAACAAGTGTCGCCCATTTCAATGCTCTTAATAAATCATAAATTTTTCATAACGATCATGCATTTAGTTTAGCAGAAAATAAAGATTTCGTTTCTATAGCGGGGCACGTGCAACAACCGAGTAAAGTGCGTGCGCCGTGTGTGTGTGAATTTGTATAAGTATGTGTGAATGCAAACGGGTTAAAATGTTTATCAAGACAGATCGCAGGGTTTAGGGTATCCCCTAGTCGGGCGGCCCCGATCACTGGTTCTTATATATTTATTTCCAGAACCCTAAATTAAGTCAGCTCGTTGACTGTATAGAAAATAATACGCCTCTTGCAATCTAATGCACAAAACCATATTACCCTTTTTGCCCATTTTGAATGGGTTCTCCGTCCCCATAAAGTATATATATTCTTGATCAGGATGATGAGCCTTCCTACATTTTTCATTTTGTTTTTCAGTCTTTAGCTGCAATATCAGCACTCCCTTTGAGAACAAAGTATATTTTATAATTATACAAAATTAGCCTCATCAATTCCACATTTGCTCGAAGCCGTGATTGAAACTGAGGACTCAGGACTGCAAACTTAATCATCTATGGATGCGTCAAAGCAAGAGTAAGTGTCTTAAAATCGAGAAGATTTATATTTTAATTTAGCTAATCGTAAAAAGTCCAATATATCAGGACTACGTTTTGTTTATATTTAAAAGTATTAATATTTAAAGGTCAGAGAAAGACAAGAGGATTAGAACCAAAAATTGTTAAAATTATTCTGCAACTGAAAACCAAGAATTGGTTTATATCTTTTGTGATGAAGATGTCAAAAAAAAAAAAATCAAAAATCGGAATTTACCGATATTATTCTAATATATTTTAAAGCCTAAACACTTTTAAAATTTGTACACAAATTCACCGGTTAGCAGCCTTTCCGTGTTTTGGGCGAAAAAGTTTCTTCCATAATTTTTAATTCTGTCTTACATATTCAGCGGTTGAAGTAAATTTTTGTCGATTTTAGGAAAACAAGGTTGCCTATAGATTATTTTGAAATAAAATTGATCAGTGCGGGCCATTAACTAATCTTTATTCGAAAAGTTTTTTTATGTCTATGTATAATCTAAACATCGTCTTATGAATGTGGATACGCATGTTTACGAACCGAAGCTGTAAAAACGGCTCAAGCCGTGAGACTACGTAAAAATATTTTACTGTGGTGGAGCCATGGTTTTTACTGGTCAATATTCAACAGGTAATACTTAACTCACCTGCCCAAAATTTTGCTCACGCAGCCGTTGGAAACTTGAAGTATTCGAGAAATATCACATGGGCGCGCGCCAGAGTGGGCCAGCTCGACAATTTTTTGACGTGTGGAATCAGGCAGGGGTCTTCCGTTCACATACACGCCGCCAAGCTGATTTATTCCGCTGTGTCCCGCTGTCGAGCATCCAAATAATGCACTTTGACCCACCCCCACTCCCACAGATGAGTGGGGATGTCCATGCATGATGTGCTCCGTCGTTAGCATCATTTTTAATAATTACTGTTAAAACTAATTTGTTTATTTCTTTCTTAAGCGTATAGAGATTTGAAATGGTTTTAAGTTTTTCTAATTTCCTCGTTATGGCTTTTAAATAATTGAATTCGAGAAAGCACTGAACTATTTTGTATAAATTGGTGTATCCTCATGCATTAGCTAAACTGTTAATTTCGTTGTTGGGCTTTGTACTTATATATTTAATATTCATGTATTTCTGCTTCCACTTTAAATATATACTACATTACACTAAGTTGCAATTGTGATTACGATTTGGAGGCATCATCAGATTTCGGCGGGCTTGTTATGGTAATTGTTTCTTTTTTTTTGTTATATATTTTAAATATTTATTCCGGATTTTTTGTACTTGTTGTCTCCAATTCATTAACGCTTTTTTTGCATATACTTTCACTCGAATTCGAATTCCCAATGTTGAGAATTGGACAGCGATGCCGATCTGCCATAGGCAGCCAGCGACCCGGCGGCAACGCCACGGATTGCGAGCCCGTCACTTCTCTAACAATTTGTTTGCTTCAAAATGCAAAATAATCAAACTGCGGCGGCGGTGTTAGTGTGGCTTGAACAAAATTGTTGTCGACTAACTGGTTAGCCAAGCGAAACGATAATGAGCTCTCAAGCGAAAGACCAAACCTGCCCAGACAGGGTAGCATATTAGAGGCAACGGCAAATACGGCAGCACGGCCATTTTGCGTGGATGTTTGTCCAAGTGCAAGAGAGATGACACTGTAACTGCTGGTGCTACCGTCAGGGGAAACGACAATAGTGGTTCGCATGGTGCACAAGCGAGATAACAGTAGTGTGTGGTGTTTGCTATAACAGGACGCAGAATCATCCCAGCTCTTGCAGCCATTTACAATATAAAAATCGCGAGGAACTTTTATAACATTGAATAGCAGAATTACATTCATATGTACATGCAAACAAACATACATATATGTATATGTACATGTATGCAACGAATACTATTCGTATTGGTGGAGGATTCCTCTGTTATCATGTTCAGTGTAAAATGTATGCACATACTAGATTAAAATTACTAGTATACATACTTCTGCATAAAATGGTCTAATGTTGTATTTTAGATCAAGGCTATAAACTGGTTTTGAAAAAAATTGCTTCGAGCCTGAAACTGCACATTTATGTAATATTATCCGAACCAGTTGCGCAAAGAAGTAATGTACCAATACCTAAACTGAATCATACTTGTATAAGTAAAAGTATCCTTTAATTTGACTAATACGTACAATTTAGATTGATCACAGAAATTAAATTAAATGAAAATCGCATTAATATTCTATATCTATTGGCACCAGAAATCTTCATAACAAATTTGGCAAGTCTATCTTTAAAAGTGTGGGTAACATTTACATTTTACTGATTTGGTAGCCACACAGTGGGCATGACACAAAACTGTAACACTTTGCCTGAAGCAGATAAATTATATAATTCAAGTTTCAGGCCTCTAGCTTCTAGCCGAAAAAATTGAAATATTATTTAAATAATACACTAGTTTCACTTTGCAAAAACTTATTCATAGAACAAGTTTTAATTAGATCCCAATTATACATATATATATACATAATATGAGTGTATTTTCTATAGCACACATGTTCTCAAGTAGAAAACAAGTATACTAGACGTTACGTATAAATTTATTTTGAGAAAACTGGGCGGTTTCCGGCAAAAAAAAAAAAAACTATCGTTCGAAGCTTTCGTCTGTTTATTAAAAAGTGATTGTGTGCCAAAATATTTTTTTAAATCGGAATACATTTTCTAATAGATATTGAAATTATTACAGTATGTAAAAGTTCGATTCGTGTGTATTCATATTGGCAAATTTTAAAAAAATACCTTTAGTTTTTCACACATTGCAGGGGGCAGAAGTGAGCTCTAAAACATTGGAAGATATAAGCTTTCGCGATTCGTGTGTCGAAATATAAAGGTGGAAATGTTCGCAATCACATACCAAATTTAGTGACTCTAGTTTTAAGTCTAGGGGCGGGTAGCTGGGGAGCATTCGGAAATGCACGTGGACGACCATACAGGTCGCAAACTTTGCTACCAAAAACTTACAAATTTGGCTATTTCAGATTTCAAATTTTGGGAGTATTCATCTTTACTTGCTTTGCGATTTGAGCTGTATGGACACTTTATGGTATTCCTAGCCTCCTTGTGGGCGTGGAACAAATAAAAAAACAGTTTGCCTGAGGCAGATTAATGCAAGTATATATTCCAAATTTCACGTCTCTATCTTCAGTAGCTCCGAAAAATATTGTGTTTGTTCAGACGGACTGAACTCGATTCACTTCGTGGACGAGTATAAAAATGTACAAATTGTTGATAAGTTAAGTTATAAATCCAAGGAAACTAAAGACATCAGTTGCACCACACAACAAATCAAATGAGCTAAAATTGTGCCATATCACAAGCAGTTTCCACCCTCAAATAATTGCGGAAGCATCCACATCGCACAACGCACTTCGCACAACCTACAACCCAAACCCGAAAGTAAACCCCACCCCCTAGCTAAACTTGTGTCAGTCTTACTCTGAGAAGCACTCGCAATACTCACTCTATCAGTATCGACTGCGGCTACGGCGTGGGCCAGGAAAACGTCAATTTCAACATGCTGCCCGACACGTTTTTGGGATTTTTGAAGTCACACGCATCAACGGTCGCTCACCCTCACTGCCGGCAACAAACCATCGCAAAAATGTCGAGGCCTTCTGTAAAGCGAAATTCCTGGCACGGCCTCTTGAATGTGCTAGAAATTTCATGGAGCATTGTAAAGGTGACGAATCAGATTTTTGTGAAATGTGTGAAACATTTTAATTTGTTTTATATTACATTCTTAGAGAAACGGAACCGGTTGTACCAAACGTGCAGGAAAAAATGTTCCCTGCATTGATCTAAATCGGATAAAGTAAATAATTATATATATATATATATATATATATATATATATATATATATATATATATATATATATATATATATATATATTATTGATCTAAATCTACATTATATATGTATATAGGTTTGTAAATCACCCTCTTATTATTTTTATAATATATAATATAATATAATAAATATATATATATTTGACTGTACCCATAAGACTGTGATTTACGCAAATTTATATGATAAAATTTGAGTCTTTTTTCTGTAACAAAATACAGTTCTGGAACCTAAAGCCAAAAGGCGTGTGTCGCGGCACGAGTAAGGCCATGGGTGTGTTAGAAGGCTGGCCTATTGATTACTTCTGTCAACAAATTTTTGACGATCCCGATGTGTGGACACAAAGGATCTTTTAAACAACTGTGCGCTATTATGTTCATTATGTTTCGGAAGAGAACAAATAAAAGGTAATATGCGTAACATTGGCCAAAAACCAACCGAGGATACCAACACCGAGCCTGAGCCGGATCACATCCCCGACTAAGATAGCAGTGTTGCCGCTTCACATTTTTTCCCGTCAAATATGGCTATTTTCAAAGGGCGACGGGCAGCGGGAATGTTGTAGTTTTTAAAACGGTTTTAGTTTCATAAAACGGATTGAAGCTAAAACAAATCATCTCTCTGGGAATTGGTAATACCCAACCTAAATTTGTTGTCATTTAATAAAAAATATATGAAAGTTTTGTGGTAATGTGTATCTCAAATTTGGAGTTAAAAAACTTATTCATTAAGATATATGGATATCAACTCGGCGATTTGCAGCTGCAAGAAATATGAATTAAATATCGAATAAGGTAACTATTTGTAAAATGTAAAACATTTTATTTGTTTATAGTATAATAAAAATGATATATATCAATTTATATAGCATTTAATTTATCAATGTTGTACATATTAGTAAGATAAGATAACCTAACCAACTTTGAACGACTTAAAAATTTGTAATTAAATGTTTGTTTGCAGTTAAAGGGACGGTCGTAAATTACTTTTTCGTTGTTTTTCCTTTATGGTTGATTATTGGTAATTAAAATGTTTCCTAATTTTTCCACGTCAATACTCAACAAATTCCGTGCATAGCTAAATGGACTTGGCTAATATTGTTGATCACGTATATATATCTTTATGGGGTCAGAGATGGCCCTTCTGTCTCTTACATACATTTGAACAAAACCATTATACTCTTTTTACCCATTTTCATTGAGTCCAGGATATACAAATATAATGTAGCCGTTTTCCTGCATTATTAGATCTTTTTGGTATAAACAGGTTGACAGCACTGATGGACGCAGATCTCTATCGTGGCCCAAGCTATACAATAAGCCACAGACTTAGCCGCAGTTGCAGTCAACGTCAGTCAGAGGCTTATTAAAAAATGGAAAGAAAAGAGAACGCCATAGATCGACACT
The DNA here is from genome assembly GCA_035043915.1 of Drosophila paramelanica. Classification (NCBI taxonomy): domain Eukaryota; kingdom Metazoa; phylum Arthropoda; class Insecta; order Diptera; family Drosophilidae; genus Drosophila; species Drosophila paramelanica. The sequence continues at coordinate 171,544 of JAWNMO010000179.1, forward strand.
GCGGCTGAGGCTACAAAAAGTTACAAAGGAGGAACGAGAGATCTCGGGACAACGAGAGAAAAACCTAGCTTATATAAATAAGACAAAGACCAAAAAACCGCAGCCGATGCGGACAGACAGACAATAACGACCGACGGTGATGGAAAGGCTCTACATATAATAACCAATAACAATAGAGGTCAAAGTAGTTACACTGCATAATCAATAGAGGCATGTGTGCACAGTATACAGATAGAGACACAGATACAAGTACGTACCTATTCAATTTTCGGTGAAGCCGTTCGGTGGTTTATTAGACAGATGTAAGGACATATTCGCTTTGGCAGTCAGACCCTACTTAGGGGTGCCGTGAGCTGAACCGAGCCTACCCTTGAAGTAAACAATGAAATGAATCGATGCATTGTATTTGGATCAAAATGCAACCTACTGTTGTTGTTATTGTTATTGTGAAGAGGCGTAATGGGTATGTGTCGATGGCAAGCTTTCTATACCTGTGTATGTATCAGTGGACTGATAACAATGAATGACTCCCATCTGTACCACATCAGAAGAGTATTGATCATTATCTCGTTAAACTATCTGTGTAAATATATTATCACATTATACGCAATGCCCACTAAAAATTGGCGCTATAGCCTTTTAATACATACAAATATTTATGTATGTTATATATTTCATCAACGTTAATAGCCAACTTAATGTAGCCATTAAAAGTAGGTCTTTTTAAAAAATGAAATTATATGAACTGGATACACAGTAGCTGGCAGTGTTGTATGTTATACACGCAAACATGCATTTTTCATAATATTGAAAAAAATATAATCGTATATTACGTAGGTATAAAAATTTCTATAATGCCGAAATATTATTAAGAATCAAGCTTAAAAAACAGGGCAAAAACGATAAAAATCAATAATAAGAGATCAGAAAGAGTTATCGATCTTTTGAAATAAATTTTATCTGCGTATGGTATATGCGAACCGAATGAGAACAAAATCACCTGTCTAGCTGTTGAAGTCTCTGAAATCGACGCGTTCATGCAGACAGAAGGACATACAGATAATCAAGAATGAATATACTATAAGAGGTCGGAGATGATTCCTTCCGCCTGTTACATACATTTCCTCAAAACCATTATACCCATTTTTACCCATTGTCAATGGGTTTAATGTTTAAAAAGTGTGTTAAAATCTTAAAGTTTTAACAAAGCAATAAGCAGCAAACACTCAAGTTTTGTTTTTTATGTTTGTGTGTACTATACACAGATGAATCTTATTTAATATTACCGAATATTTCTAACTATCGATATTTTTTAATTCGTTTTCTGCTAGCATATCCCTAAAAAGTATTTGGTTTTGTAACTTTTCGTAAGCCATACAAGGCGACTGGGTTCAGAGTATCCACACTCAGGCGATTCCGACTAGAGCAATTTAACTTGTTTTATTTAAATAGCCATTGAATTTATATTTTATTATATTGTGTTTCCAGGTCTCGTTGATTTGAGTTCAAAACTCCTGATTTTTCTCTGAGTATACCTTATTTAACTTCAAGCGCTTCAAATTAAATGAGCAGTTCCGAGCAGTTACAATGATGGGCATGTACGGTCGTTCATAGTTGGTGTGGTTCTAGCTTTCAGGTTTTAGGCGGGTTGTAGGTCGGTCTGCACGCGTCACGTATTACTTGCCGGATACGGAAATATTATTTTAAATAACTGCGCACAATCATAGAGGCCAGACGTCCTGCCCGTTGTTCGTCGGGGGATTGGTGAGCACTGTTGTCTGAATCTTTGTATACGTCATTAACTGGTTTTTTGCATGTGAAGTGTGTTCGGGGGTGGACGTGTGCGTGTGCACGGGAAATTAACAAAGGAGCGTGCAGAATCTGATTCGTAATATTTGCTTACTAAAAGCTACCGTCACTTATTAATTTATTGCCTGGATTTATAAAATATACGTAGGTAGATCCAAGCTTGAAAATAAGTTAAAATACTTTTCAGAAGTGCTTTAGGAGCAGATAAAGATGTAATTATATAAAAATAAGTAACACTTCCAATTCCTAAGGACTAAATCCATTAAAAACATTATGTGGTATGCAATAAACACCAAAATTGGTTTTGTCGAGAATTCCTGGTATACAGGTAACTGTCAGAATATCTGATTGTGTAGTGTTCAGCATGTGAGGATTTTAAAGTAGAATGTGCACTGAAACAAAATGAAAGCCACGTGCTTGCATTTTGATTACAAAGAAACTCCAGTAACACCTCATCATATTTAAAATTTTCTTCAACAAATTTGAACACTTGATTAAGGAGTTGCGCAACAAAACGTGATTATTATACCGTGAACCCATTGAAAACGCTAAAAGGGGCATAAATGTTTTTGCCCACTGGGGTTTAAGTTAATCGATAATATTTGAAATAGCAAATCGATAATACATATACATATCTCACAATTTTAAAGCTAGAGCTACCACATTTAGTATGTTGACATATTGACCTTGATATCTCGGCCACGCCCACAAAATATAGTATATTTATCAGTTTGTCCGCCCGACCGTCTGTAGCGATCTCAAAAACTACAAAATGTAAATCCAAAGCTTTTTATACCCTGAACCCATTGAAAATGGGTAAAAAATGGTTTTGTTAAAATGTTAAAATGTATGTAACAGGCAGAAGGAGGCATCTCCGACCCCATAAAGTACATATATATATTCTTGACCAGTACGACGAGTTGAGCTGACTTAGCCGTCTGTATGAACGTAGCGATCTCGGAAACTACAAAAGCTAGAAAGCTGACTGAAAGTTTCATAACGATCTTACATTTAGTTTAGCAAAAAATAAAGATATCATTTCTGTAGAAGTCATGCATTTGTGTGTGTGTATGTGAATTTGTGTATGTATGTATGAATGCAAACGGGTTGAAATGCTTATAAAGACAGATCGCAGGGTTCAGCGTACCTCCTAGTCGGGTGGCCCCGACTAGAGCCCTCTAACTTGTTCTCCTAATTGATAAGCAGAACAATTCTATAAATTTCATATAATATCTTGACGCGTTTCATTAATATGAAGAGGAATCAACTTGATCTACGCGTGCCATGGACGAAACTTCATTCGACCAGCTGCAGTGTCTAGCTCATAGATTGGTTCATACAGACAGACATGTTACATCGACTCGGCTGTTGGTCTTTATTTAAATATATTTGTTATTTCCTTTCACCCGTTTCAATGGGTTTAGGGTATAATAAACTTGGTTTTCACGGAGTGACTTGATGCTGATTTAGAATATGATTTAGAATATTCTTTAATATATTTTGAGCCGGCTAATTGTATTGATCGCAACCAAGTTTTAAATAAATTTAATTTTGTGGATGAAGAGTTTTCTCACAGAATTGCGATAATGAGCCAAAGGCGTTCTCCAACTGTGCACGACGGATGCGCGTAAATCAGGCACATGTCCAACCACCGGGAGTAAGATCTAACTCATGTCAAAGGGTTCAGCAACATTAGCGACAATAAAGTAAATGACATTTCCCCAAGGGGAAATTAAAGATACATACGTTTCTGCGATGGGACTCATCTTATTACTAGCATTTTACCGGTGAAAAATTATAGGATTTGCCACAAACCAAAACGCACTAATTTTGTATGAATAAATATAGATTGAGTGGTTACATATTATCGTTAGACATCGCGTTGACAACCACAAGCAAAGTGAACACTTTCAGCCGGCACAGGCGTTTAAATCTCTATTTAGTGCACCTCGTTGGTGCTACTACAGTAAGGGGGTTGCTGTGGTATTCCTCTGGTATGATGCTGCTATTGCTGTTACTCTGGCTTTACGTCACCGGCACACAGTCGCACAGTCGGTCGACGCTGTTCAACCCACTCCAGTGGGGAATGAACCGCCTGCTGCTGCCAACGAACTAGAAAGAACAGTCGTTCGGCCACGTGTCGCTGACAAACTGCTTAAACACGCCGTTGATGAATTCAAATAAAGTTGTTGCGCGCTGTGCTCGTGTTGCCCAGGCAGCCCCGGCTATCCTTGCCAGCCAGCCAGCCTCGTCTTCGTCCTCGACAAATTACACACTTTGCGGCATTTTGCGCTTTTAACAATTTTATTGTTATCGATCGATGGTCGCCTGGCTGCCAATTATCAAGTGCTAGAGCAGACAAGCACCAATTGTGAAAATCAGACATATCGACATAATTTTTTCGGCGTGGGCGGGGATGGTATATATACATCGCATACGACGTATGTTAATATCAAGTCGGACACGACTGAGATGAGATGAAAAATCAACGCTGAGACGCAAGTAATTTACATATCGAGCACACCAAACGTAATTAATTATATGGACGGCTGGCTGTATGTAATCAGCATACAAACCTAACCCAAAGCAATAATATATATATATACATGTATGTGCCGAAACATTCACAGACAGTGCGATAAACATGCACGTGTAAAAAGGGATTAGTAGGTGGTCACAAAAGCTAAGCTGTAGGTATACATGAAATTAAGGATTACACGAGCTCTTATTTTGGGCTGTGTACTCATCAATTTTCAATGGTCAAGCTAGTTAATGTTTTTTTTTTTTGATAATTTATCTAGTAAAAATTGATTATTATTAAAATTTTTCGTTTTTGCATTAGTTTTAAAAAATAATATCTTTATTAACCATATGTAATTTTAAAGTCAAACACCCAACAAATTTATTCGGAGCAACACTCTTGAGACCTTAAAGTCCGAATTTCGTAAAAGATTTTGAAAAAAAAATGATCTAAATCGGCTTAAACGTCTAGCTTTAAAATATCGCTATCTTACTTTTATACTCTGAACCCATTCAAAAAGGGGTAAAAAGAGTATAACGGATCTGTGTTATTGTATGTAAGAGGTAAAAGGAGACATCTCTGATCCAATTAAGTATATATATTCTTGATCAGGATGACAAGCTGATACTTAATTACTTGGTTGCCCGCGTGCAAATCCACATAACTCCAGAATGCTACTTAGAGCAAAAATGCTCTAGTTTCCTCGTGATCTGGTACCTATTATTTAGGGTAGATATCGTTCATATATTGCCCTCTTTGTTATTTACAAAATATTCCCATCTCAAATAAGTCCTGTTTACATTTCTTGAAGATTTGTTTTTATAATCGTTTTTGATCAACATGTCGCTAAAGTTAATCGATATAACATTGCAGCTGCGTCATTTAACTGGCGTCTTGTCCCTTCTTGATCACTCAATCATCCGGCATGGTGATAACTATCATTCGAAATGTCACCAAGCATCATATCAATGATAAAATGCTTATAAGAAATTTATTTTTTGTTTGATGCACACAGGTGAACAGAAACACACGGCTGATCGACATGCCCGTTGCTGTTGGTTAGGAACAATGGCTACAAACCCTCAAAAATTATCGGTGGTTCAACCACTGTCCTAACTAACACTTCGCCTAGGAGTTCGGTTCGCGGCCTTATACATATAACAATCAATAAACTGAGGTATTGGATTCGGCATACCTAGATAATTTTAAATTAAAGAAAATTATTGGGATATCTTTTTTTGTAATCTGTTTTATTTTTGTAACACAGTCACACCCGACTACAATTGCATAAAGTATATTAAGCCTCGGTCAGCACACAAGACTACAAAAGAGAGTTTTAAAATTAAACGCATTAACAATAGGTAAAAAGGGCGAAGACTCTAATCGGGAATGCTCGACTGTCGGTACAAACACATGCGCTTGCTGAAAAAAAACGCAATTCAAATGCTACAGACTTGCGCTTTTGTTTATACATAGGGCTCGAAAATTGCATAAAGATCATCTTTTAGTTTATAAGTTATATAAAAATTTGTTTTCCATTGCTGGGGTAAGAACAGTCGTCCTGTAAAGCAAGCGGCACGTCTTTGTTTTGTCACCACATTACCAATAACAATCTATTATCTTGTTAAAACATTAAATAATTTTATACTCGTTCATGAAGTGAATTAATATATCTATATCTATATATTAATATATTTATCTTTAATGAAACAACTATGGAAAGTAGATTTGGTCATCTTTAAAAATCATTTAGTAAATGCCGACGGAAAACAAAGCTGTACAGTGTAAAGAGTAAGGCAAATAATATAGCTTGGATCCTCATTGCACAATTGCTTAAAAAACGGGGTCACTAATTGACCGATAAGAATATCTCATATGCTAGTACGCGACTATTTTTATATACGAGAATTTTAGAAGTTTTGCTACGATAGTCCGAACATATCGAATTATATCCTGATCAGAAGGAATAGTTTACACAAAACAGAAAAAATACTACAAAATTGTGACAGATCATCTGATTTATTAGATATGGAACTGTAAATGATTCGGGAATTATTATTTTATTTTTTTGGAAGCTCAGCTTATTTATGAATGCATAGGTTCACGGTATTTCCTAGTCGGGCGGTCCCGACAAGAGTCTTCTCAATTTTTTAAGATTGTCTACAAATCTGACAAATCATATTCCTGTACGGTCCTGCAGTCTTCAGTGCTTGGTATTATACATACAAATACATGATTTGCCATCCCAATGATTCAGCCTGGGCAAAAAATTAAATTATTGTATAACAAATGTTACGGCAATTTTCATGAATTCAAAATCATTGAAATGAAATAATGGAAATCCCAAAAAACAATCAAAGGGATACCCACTCCAAATGCATGGTATTACTTTTTTATATACATATTTTTGAAGGGCGGCAAGGGCTCAGCCACGAAAGAGGTGTTTAGTGCCGACCGGCCTACAACCCCACTTTGATCATTCTGCCGCCCAGGGTGTGTGTGCACGCGTGCGTGTTTGTTGGTGAGCCACACAAATTTCTGTTCTTTCCAGACTAATGCTAATACAGCAGAGGGCGTAGCTCTGCTGATAAAGTTAAATTAGCAGCCGGGCATTTCCTATGTTTCTGTTTATTAGAAATATGTGTTTATGTAGTTGTATGTGTATATGTATATGTATATATGTATATATGTATATGTGTATATGTATATGTATATGTATATGTATATGTATATGTATATGTATATGTATATGTATATGTATATGTATATGTATATGTATATGTATATGTATATGTATATGTGTATATGTATATGTATATGTATATGTATATGTATATGTATATGTATATGTATATGTATATGTATATGTATATGTATATGTATATGTATATGTATATGTATATGTATATGTATATGTATATGTATATGTATATGTATATGTATATGTATATGTATATGTATATGTATATGTATATGTATATGTATATGTATATGTATATGTATATGTATATGTATATGTATATGTATATGTATATGTATATGTATATGTATATGTATATGTATATGTATATGTATATGTATATGTATATGTATATGTATATGTATATGTATATGTATATGTATATGTATATGTATATGTATATGTATATGATATATGTATATGTATATGTATATGTATATGTATATGTATATGTATATGTATATGTATATGTATATGTATATGTATATGTATATGTATATGTATATGTATATGTATATGTATATGTATATGTATATGTATATGTATATGTATATGTATATGTATATGTGTATACATATGTATGTATGTATGTATATGTATATGTATATGTATATGTATATGTATATGTATATGTATATGTATATGTATATGTATATGTATATGTATATGTATATGTATATGTATATGTATATGTATATGTATATGTGTATATGTATATGTATATGTATATGTATATGTATATGTATATGTATATGTATATGTATATGTATATGTATATGTATATGTATATGTATATGTATATGTATATGTATATGTATATGTATATGTATATGTATATGTATATGTATATGTATATGTATATGTATATGTATATGTATATGTATATGTATATGTATATGTATATGTATATGTATATGTATATGTATATGTATATGTATATGTATATGTATATGTATATGTATATGTATATGTATATGTATATGTGTATATGTATATGTATATGTATATGTATATGTATATGTATATGTATATGTATATGTATATGTATATGTATATGTATATGTATATGTATATGTATATGTGTATATGTATATGTATATGTATATGTATATGTATATGTATATGTATATGTATATGTATATGTATATGTATATGTATATGTATATGTATATGTATATGTATATGTATATGTATATGTATATGTATATGTATATGTATATGTATATGTATATGTATATTATATGTATATGTATATGTATAGCTTCCTGCCCTTGGCTTTCCCGAAGCAAACAATGCTTTGTTTCATTATTATTTTCTTTCAACGCAATAATGAACAACACAGCAATCATTTAAACAACAATGCGATGAGCCCAGACTTCTGCTAAAGACGATGGGCTATGACGACAATTTCAATGAGTATTTGGCCGCTGCTGTGGTGGATGGCCGTCATCACCGAGCCCCGAGTCCAGTGCCCGAGTATTATGGCTCAACTTCAGCGCAACTCTCTCTCACTCATAGCTTGAAGCTGCCAGTTGACTGGGCAATTAACCATTGGGTTGGAAAAGGAAAAAGGGAACTTCAGCAACAGCAAAAACAACAACAACAGCATCGCACAGTAAATTTTGTGAATGCTAAGCCCTAGCCCTAATGTCAGAGCGTTGGACAGTGCACACTCGCGTTTCCTTCTGGTATTCGCTTGGTAATTGGCAGACATACTGGCAGATTGGGAGTGCAACGCATCAAATTTTTATACGTATTATCCAGGTTATGGGAGTAACACTGAACAGTATGGGAGTTAGCGTACCGATGTCAACGTTCACCTGAAAATATGATATAATCAAACGAACTATATATTAGAATTAGTAAATTATTAATTAGTAAATTATTGCTTATACAATTTTACTTGGTCTAAGTCGAGCAAAGCTTACAGCATGTTTGATTTATCAGTTTCCAAGTCTTTTATAGGCATTTGTCGTTGTCTAACTATGCAAACCAGCTCACATGAGTGCCGCATCCAAATATGTTCTTGGTATTGAGACTATAAGCAAGTCGAGTGGAATTAATGAGTTTAATTGCTGTATCGAAGCGTCAAATATTTAACTTTATTAAAATGTTATATTTTCAAAATGTGACTTTAATTTGCATAAAAGGATATAGAAATAAGTTAGAGTGTTTCAGTCGGCTCTCACCGACAGTGAAATGCTCGTTATTTGTTAAATTTTATTTAATAATATGTACCCTAGCATTATGTTTGCATATTGTGAATAAAAAACAAAAACAAATATTAAAACAAGTTTGAGGGCTCTAGTCGGGGCCGCCCGACTAGGAGATACCCTGAACCCTGCGATCTGCCTTCATAAGCATTTCAACCATACATACAATACATACATACACAATTTCACACACACACAAATGCACGCCGCACGCACTTTACTCGGTTGCTGCGCGTGCCCGACTATTGAAACGTTTAGTCAAAACGTACGTAACCCACTAAACTTGTTGCCTCTAGCCTTGCAGTTACAAAGATATTGTAAAAAAACAAAAGGTTCTTATCGATTTTTATCAATATTAATGAAACGGAGCAAGATGTCCCGCATAACGTGCGGTGACAAAGATCAGGAACAAATAGATATATATTAAATAGGAGAAAAGATTTAAAACTAGTAATTACATACTTATTATATGAAAAAGATTATTATAATTGCAACATAAGATCCGAAATGGGTTATGGATAGCGGAATTAGTGCTACACAATTAAATAAAAATGTAAATTCCACCGTTAATAGCTTTGTGTGCAAGGATTACACCAACCATGGTTCTACGAGCATAGAGAAAGAACAGATTTATTAGTTAAAGGGTCCTATGGTAAAAATGCATGCGATTCCAATTTATGCGCCGCATCTTAACGGCAGCATTATTTTCCAATTTGATCTCGATCATCTTTTTCTGATCGGTTCATCGATGATTATTAACACCATTTTCTAATCCCATGTAAGAAATCAAATTAAAATCAGTAATCTAAACATTTATGCATAAACAAGACGGTTCGAGTTGGAAAATTCCGACTAGACGATACCCAGAGCTCAGGTGCAAGATGTTGTTTTAGTGTGTACGAATATTTATTTAAACCAATTTTTTTAAATGCAAAAGTTATAGGTGAGAATTATCGTTTAAAATAAACTTGATCTGTGCGTCCCATGGACAATTTCCCATTTTCTATCTCTTTTGGTTTTCGCGATGTGATGCTGACCAAGAATGTATATAGAGTTTAGATGCCACCTTTGACAGTTACATACATTTGCATAACTTATTAGCTTATAAATTTTGTTTACGTATTTTTAACGGGCTTTGGAAAATAAAACTATAATAATGCAAATAAAAAGTTAGTGTAAGCCCAACGAATTATTTTTTCGGTTTACGGAATTTTGCTTATTCCTCAGGTCGCATTGTTGGCGATGTCTTTAATCCAACAAGTGTTGTTGACAGCATTACTTTCCACATTTCACTTGTGTATCATTAATTTTCGAGACGAACGAACCGCAACGTGAAAAATAACAGCTGATCCCGCTTGGCTTTACGCTTTGCGCTTGACATTAGCCCATCAAGTGGAACTAAATTGACATGTGATAAGAATATTTGAGATAAATCTCAATGCCCAGTCCCTAACACACAGTGTGGCGTTTACGCTGTCTGCTTTGTGTTGTGGGCCATATGTATGTGTGTGTGTGTGTGTGTGTGTGTGTGTGTCGTGGTAGTTGCCTTTAACTTGATTTGAATCGCGGCAAAATATTGCCACAGGAATTCTTTAAAGTCGAAGGATTAAGATAACGACATTTATACCAATATTCAACACTCAACATTAAACGCAAATCGGCAACTTTGAAACTGATATATAACATTTTCCAAAAGCACCCCCATCGATGATAAATTAGCTAAGCCATTTGGACCCTTTCAATTATGCATAACCCTGTTGAAATGCATATTCTATGTGTATCGAATTCATCCTGGGAGTTTCTCCACTTGTTCACCTCCTTGCAAATACAAACCATAAAAATACCTCGAACACATTGCAATGTGTAACTAATAAGCTTGTTCTAGTCGTTCTAGGTGTACCCTAAATTGCATGCTGGTCAGTCATAACATTCCCCCCTTCGTAAGAGGCGAGGTCCATCTTAAAAATCTGCTCTTCTTTGGATCAAGCACCCGGTTGTTACTTGATGGAACTCTTCATACGAGTTAAAACTCTTCTCGCAATTAAACCACAGCCTCCATTATACTCTCCGAAGGGCCGTATCCAAAAGAACTGTGTGGAACAAGTTCCGTGGGCTCATGATGTTCCGTTTTACCAAATTGCTTTTTATACTAGACAAAAAGACTGTAAACTTCAATCTAAAACTGATTTCTCATTTATAAGCAATTGGATACAAAATTGGAATATATGTATTTAAACTTGCATTGGCAAATAATATCAATGCCAACAAATAGTGCACGCAACTGATTTTACCCTTACCTAGTTCACAAAACAAGCATATAATAATATTATAAGTCTGTCGAAACTTAGAAATACATCTGCCACCATTTCACATTTGCCAAATTTTAGCCAAGACAACGATTTGTATCCAAAGCATTTTAGCCAAGACAACGATTTGTATCCAGAGCATTTTAGCCAAGACAACGATTTGTATCCAAAGCAAAGACCCAATATATTATTTTGAGCTGATTCCAGAATCGGCGATATTTATAGAAGACCCATACAATTGGCTGCTTTCCGGGATAAAATGTGCAAATTGTAGACGAACGCTAAAACTTTGAAGGCTATTTAAGATTCGAATAACAGATGGCGCTACGTTTGAAAATTTATGGCAGCCTTCGTGTATGTAAACATGCATTGGCAAATATAAGCAACTGATTCCACACTAAGCGAGGTCACAAAACAAGCATATAATGATATTATAAGTCTGACAAAATTAGAAATATATCTGCTTCTATGCCACGATTGACAAAATTTTAGTCAAGGCAATGATTTGTAAAAATAGCAAGGACCCAAAATATTATTTTGAACTCATAGCAACGACACACACAAATGCTTGCATTCCAATATAAAACGTGCGAATTGTTGACGAAAGCTATAAGACTGGAGTCTGATTTAAAATTCGAACAACAGATGGCGCTCCGCTAATTGTAGTTTAAAAGTTCACAAAACAAGCATATAAGAATATTATAAGTCTGACAAAATTAGAAATATATCTGCTTCAATGCCATATTTGACAAAATTTTAGCCAAGGCAATGATTTGTATCAATAGCAAGGACGCACACTATTAATTTGAACTCATTCCACACTCGGCGATATTTATAGCAAGGACACACACAATTGGTTGTACTCCGAGATAAAACGTCCGAATTGCTGACGAAAGATAGGAGATTAATGACTGGTTTAAGATTCGAACAAAAGATGGCGCTACGCTAATTGTAGTTTAAAAAAATATAGAAAAACAATTAATTTAATCTCTGAGATAAGATTGAGTCTTTTAACATGGTAAGTTTTGTTGTTGGCCGGTCACACTCAAGACCGATGACAATTTTACTCTTAGCAAAATTTGGCTAGATAATTGTTGTATTTAAATTATAATCTATTAATTATATGTAAGTCAAAGGTTTTATATATATTGTAATATAAAAAATAAGCTAAGGACTGACAGACGGACATGGCTAGATCGTTCGGCTGTTGATTTTGATCAGTTATATATATATATATATATGGAGTCGCAATCTTAAGTAAAGGTCTCCTGTTAGTTGCATTCCAAATTTATTGACTCCAGCTTTCAAATTTTAAAATACACATTTTATCTTTTTTTATCCACACTTAGCGAGGTCACAAAACAAGCATATAAGAATATTATAAGTCTGACAAAATTAGAAACATATCTGCTTCTATGCCATATTTGACAAAATTTTAGCCAAGGCAATGATTTGTATCAATAGCAAGGGCGCACACTATTAATTTGAACTCATTCCACACTCGGCGATATTTATAGAAAGGACACACACAATTGGTTGTACTCCGAGATAAAACGTCCGAATTGCTGACGAAAGATAGGAGATTGAAGACTGGTTTAGGATTCGAACAAAAGATGGCGCTACGTATGAGATTTTTTGGTTTATAAATAATTTAAAAGATATAGAAAAACAATTAATTTATTCTCTGAAATAATTTAATTCTTGTGAAAGTACATCTAGAGATGACACATGGAAAGTTTTGTTGTTGGCTGGTCACACTCCAAGTTCGTGACCGATAGATGGGAACGGAGGCTACCACAACACGAGGCAACACGACCTTTCTATATGCAAATATACATTTTAAACTTTACATTTAAGAAGCGTTCTGGACTTAATGTTGTGGTAAGACCGATGACAATTTTATTCTTGGTAAAAAATTGGCTACCTAATCAAATTGTTCTATTGAAACTATAAACTAAAAATTAAACCTCAACTTATATGTAACTCAAAGGTTATATGTATATTGTAAATTAGATAAGGACGAACAGATGGACATAGTTAGATCGTTCGACTGTTGTTTCTGATCAGAAATATATATATTTTTAATGGGGCCGTAATCTCTAGTTACAAATTTTAAAGTATTCACCTTTTATTAATTTTCAATTTGAGGTATATCGCCATGTTATTGATTTGCCATCTTTACACTTTATCTGAAGCAGATAAAAGATATAAAATATTTAATTTCCTTAAAGACTTTTTTCAAAAGGATAAGGTTTACTTTAACTTTAATTTTGCTTGTTTAAATAAAATTCCCACTTATCTTAGTTTTCTGTCAAGTTTGAGGGAATTAAAATAAGAAGAAGAAATTGATTCAAACACCGTTGGTATGTTTCCGGCACATTTTTAAATACAAATTGCATTCATGTATAGTCGTAATGTCCGTACTTGGTTCTACATGCTGATTTGCTGATTGATATCTAATCCATGTCCCTGCTCCCGGCCTCTGAACATTTAGGAAGCTTAAGCATCACCTGTCTGCCCAGGAACATTTTCTTACTAAATGGGACATAGATTCGTCGGCAACATTTTTTTCCTCTCTTTAATGAAGTTGACCCATTTGGTAATTCTAGCTTAAAAACTTTGGGAGATATAGGCATTTCCGGCGGAGCGGGGGTGTTTGGGGCGGTATAGTGGGCGTGGCCGGGATATCAAGTGTGCAATCTGTGGGGGAGGTCACCAATTTGACGTTTCAGGTATATCGGTTTTCGTGATTATGGAGGCGGGAGGGGGTGTGGCCAAAGAACTTTGTTTTTGATATTTGGGGGAGCATTTTTGAGCTAGAGTCACCAAATTTTGCATATATATTACTGGGAAGCTCCCCCAGACGTTAAAGAAAAAATTTCCGGCCACGACCCCTCCCTCCCCCACACACCTACATTAACCTCGAAGTTTTATATCTCGCACAGTTTTAAAGCTAGGGTCACCAAATTTGGAAGGTAAATAACTGGTCACCGCATTTAAAGATCGGTAAAAAAAATTCCCGGCCACGCCACCTCCCGCCCCCGTAAACCGCGAAAATCTGTATCTCCTACAGTTTTAAAGCCAGAAACACCAAAATTAATATGTAAGTTTTTAAGCTAGAGTTACCCAATTTGAAGGGTAGATAACTGGTCACCTCCTTTAAAGAGTACAAAATTTCGCCGACGATGGTTTCAGGTTATAAAAAGTCAGTTTTTGGGGTGGTTTTTTTGATAACGCAGGTATGCTTTAAAGTTGTATTCAATAATAATACTGTTAATTGGTTATTAAATTTAATTTGGGTCGTGTGTTGGGCATTAGCTCTGTATTCGTTTTTGAAACATTGTAAAAACGAATTGTGAAGTGATTTTCAACGTACAGCTTATTTAATTCCGCATTCCACCCTTACACTGAGAATGGAATGTAAAGTTATGTCGAAGTGAAGAGTGAGGTGCTGAGGTGGCGTAAAACATACTATCCATAAAAACCAATCGCAAAGGAATGAGGAGATCGACCCTGCTACTACTGCTACTGCTGATGTACATACATTTGCACAAAAATATTATACTTCTGTTTACGTATTTTCAATGTGTACAGGGTTTGAAAAGGTAAATTTTCATCTATTTAACGAAGTTTAAATACTCTAACAAAAAAAAAATCGATGATCGACAAACGCTTAAAATATAATGTAATTTTAGACACACAAATTAGTTTTCAGGCCACTCAACTTAAGTCCTATGCAAGCGAGGGCACTTAGTTCGGATTTCGAGTTGCCAACACTAAATTCTACACAATATAGGTTAGACATTCATTTCCTAGTGTGCTACACAAATCGTAATAAAATGACTAGCCTCTGTGGAGTAGAGAAATTTGCTGAATTGCATTTGCACAATATGTATAGCATATGTCAAGTTAGCTTATTATATTCATATTTAGTTTCATTAACTTTAGCAATGCGGATCGTTGTTATATTATACTACTTATGTAGCTACCTAAATGGTTATTTGATTTTATGCCAGCAAAATGAATCAAGCCAGAAATACAACGAGGAATTTGAGAATTTTAAGGTATAGTTACGTAAAATGACTGGGTTATATTTCAAGAAATATCAAATGTAATTAATATATATTTTCAGAAAAGAAACAACAAAAGCTATATACGAATCTATGATGAAATCCGAAGCTTTAAAGCTTACGAGGAAAATTACAAAGTTGTCAGTGAACACAATAAATTTTATGAAACTGGAAAATCTACGTTTAGATTATCAACAAACACAATGGCTGATATGGTATTTATTCCCACACTTACCTTTAATTAGCTTACATTTATTCTCGATTACGAAGTGAAAAGAGTATATTAGCTTTCTACAATGTAAGTCTCGTTGTCCGTCCGTCTGTCCGAGTGAACGCCGCATTTGAAGCTAAAGCTTTAAATTTTGGATATATAAGTACTCGTGCGTACCCGCGTCAGATAAAGTCGATTTTGACGTTCGCCCACTGGGCCCGTGGCCCCGTTGAGTCGCGAAAGTTTATATCTTTCACGGTTTAAAAGCTAGATACCCCAAATTTTCAAGTAGATTACTGGCCGCAATTTTCCACAATAACAATAAAATTTGAGAATAAAGCAGTCGCGAACGTCCGGCAGCAACGTTCTTACTTGTTATACCTTGAACCAATTGAAAATACTTTATATATTCTTGATCATTTTGATTTGCAGTTTTTTAGTTTTTTTAAGTGCTTCTATCTCTTATAGTCGCCGAGATATGGTATATCAACCATGTCTTGAGATCTTAGCGATATTTATGAAACGAAAAAAAAAAAAAGTTGTGCTGCGTATGTATTGTGTTTCTAGCTTTTATACTTTCCGAAATCTCTGCGACGGACGGACAGACGCACTTTGAATACTAATAGTAAATGCTAGTTCTAATACTCTTTATATTATTGCAGACCACCGATTCATACCTCAAAGGCTTTTTACGTTTACTTAGGAGTCCAGCTATATCCAGTTCAGATAATATTGCTGATATGGTTGGATCTACGCTGATGAATAATGTTCCTGAAAGTTTTGACTGGCGTAAAAAAGGTTTCATTACACCATCATATAATCAACAAAGCTGCGGCTCATGCTATGCCTTTAGTATAGCTCAAAGTATAGAAGGACAAGTCTTCAAGCGCACCGGCAAGATACTGGCGTTAAGTGAACAACAAATTGTGGATTGTAGCATATCACATGGCAATCAGGGATGTACAGGCGGTTCATTGCGAAACACGCTCAGATATCTGCAAGCTACCGGAGGTCTGATGAGATCACTTGATTACCAATATGCGTCAAAGGTAGTACTATTTATTGAATTCCAACAGGGAAGGAGTCTCCGTTGGCGTGTTTCTCATTAATTGCAGACCGTAACAAAAATAATTTGTAATTTAGTTATTTTTGTTGCCACATACTCGCATTTAAAGGGCAAGTAAGCGTACTCTAGTCGGGATTGCCCGACTAAGACGGTATAATAACAGCTTAAAACAGACTATAACGGTCTGTATTATAATTGTTATTTTGCAAAAGATCGGTATTTGAAATATGTGAGGGTTACGTGACTCGATCCCTAAATGAGCTCATGCTCATCAAATTGTCTGCAATTTTTGGTAACTCTATGTTTAAGACTTTGGGAGATATAGGCATTTCCGTTGAAAAACCAAGGTCACAAGGTCTGCGAGGACGGTCACCAGAAATTTAGTGACTCTACCTTTAAAGTTATGGGATGTATAGACGTGTTATCAATTTGAGCTTTAAGGTAGTCTATTTATCGATGTGCCAGAATTCCAGTAGTCGTGACACAAAATCTTAACACTTTGAATTATAGCTCTAGTCAGGGAGATCCGTCAACTAGGGATACCATGAGCTCAGCGATCTGTGTTTATAGATATTTAAACCCATTTGCATTCATACAAATTCAATACACAAGCACACACACCAATTCACGCCGCACTGACTTTACTCCAGTAGCTGCGCTTGCTCGCAACATATAACAGATAAATGATATAGACAAACTGAATGATAACAAGATCAGCTTTTTAGCTTTTGTAGTTTTCGAGATAGCTACGTTCATACAGACGGACGGACAGACATGGCTTTATCAACTCAGCTCTTCGTCCTAATCAAGAATATATATTTACTTTATGGGGTCGTAGATGCTTTCTTTTGCCTGTTACATACATTTCAGGATTTAGGTTAAGGATATAAAAATAATGCATAAATAAAGAAAACAAAACAATTAACAAAATATATTTTCTTTTAGAAAAGAGAATGCCAATTTGTTAGCGAACTGGCTGTAGTCAATGTCACCTCATGGGCAATTTTACCGGCGAATGATGAAAACGCTATGCAAGCAGCTGTTGCGCATATTGGACCCATTGCAGTCTCCATCAACGCATCCCCAAAAACGTTTCAGTTGTATAGGTAATTCTAATTACGTTTGCAACTTTAATTGTATCCCCATATATATGAAAATGATTGCTGTTCCTAAATATTTTAGCAGATCTAATTTCTAACAAAAAGAAATAAGAACTCGTTCAAAAATTATTTAAGTTATTTTTGTTATATCGATATGTATTTAACTGAATTGTCGGGCTTATTCTTAGAAGGATGTCATCAGAACAAAAAGGTGGGATACGCATTTTTGCGGCTTGCCCCTTCCAAACTATATAAATTTTAACGAATTGCCACACCCCCAGTGGCCGTAGTCAAAAAAATTTGAACACTTTATATGCGAGTATATACTACATACCCTTAGTGTCGGCGAGAAAACTAAGTTCATATGGACACTTAGTAAGCAAATATAACAAACCCCCACTACGAGATTCCCTGAACCCAACAGCGAGCTGTCGTTACATATATGGACATACATATTAGCACATGCCTATAAACACATTTGAGTTTATGCACATGCCTGTACTGCATTGTTTAATATTAACAGACGATTTCTTACTAACTTCTTCTTAACCGATCATTATTTATCTTCTTTTTTTCTTCTGGTTTGGTAGCTCTAATTTTCTTCAAAAAAGTTTACGCATTTTGCCTGTTATATAAGTATATTTGGACAAAAGTATTAAACCCTTTAAAAAAATTGGCTTTCTATAAATCACCGAGACGGTCGGAGCATAAAAATTATAAATTGAGATGTATCTCTTAAATTGATTAACATTTTTATTATATTACAGTGACGGCATCTATGACGACCCTACCTGCACCTCAACTTCTGTAAACCATGCCATGCTACTGATTGGGTTTGAAAAAGACTTCTGGATTCTTAAGAACTGGTGGGGAGAAATGTGGGGCGAATCTGGCTTTATGAGGATACGTAAGGGTATTAACTTGTGTGGGATTGCAAATTATGCAGCGTATGCAATAGTATGAACCTTACATAAGAATCTTTATAAAAGTATATCATTGAATAATTATGTTTTACAATAAATGAAATGAGAAATTTTGTCTTAATGCGAATGCATAAGGGTATTAAAATGTGTAGGTATGAGTATGAATATATGAGTAGTATAAGTCTTACATATGGATCGATATAAAAGTATATCATTAAATCAAAATGTTTTACAATATATGAAAAGAGAAGTTGTATGTACATAATAACATAACATGATTGAATATTATGGAATTTACATTGCACATATTAAGTACTGAAAATCAAACAAATATGACGTATAACGTGTCCAAAAAAAATGAGTGTCATTTGTCCCGTGTCCCTTGGCCAATACCTTAATTTAATTTGCATGCCGCAATTTTGTTGGAAAAGTTAATTAAATTAAAAGCAATATTCACAGTTCGTTGAATTCAAAATACAAAATACGTGTTATGTGAAAATTATGGACATGATGCGTGGGTTGGGGGTGAGCTTTGCAATTTCATTGTGTATTTTTGAGGGTTGTCGAAAGATGCGCATGCGTATCGAATTTGAACACGCCCATTCGGTAAATCTCACAATAACTGGCGAACAGCGTGCCGGATATACAATACTCTCATGTTCATTGCTTGTAAACATTGAATCCGTGAGCCCTTATTGGTTGATTCTTCTTCTTCTGCTGCCTATTTATTGGGCAGTCAGTTTTGAGTATTTGGCCTGGTGGCTTTAGCAGTATTCAGGCGAACATTTCTTATTTAGTCTTCATAGTTGCGTCGGGACGCGAGATTTCTTAAATTTGTCGCGACGTTTTTCGGAAAACAAGCTTAATAAAAGTGTTTGTTATGTGAATTCATAAATAAATTACAATGATAATTAAGGACAAATTTGAGAATCAACTGTTTGATAGCATCCGTCATTAAAATTGTTGATATCAATACAAGGTGATTAACTTATATAATCCTACAATCTAATATTGGTTATCCTCTAGTGATGCATTCACGAAGAAAACTCTAATGAACAATACTGGTGCTTCTAAGCAAAACGTATATTAATTAGATTTTGTTGTTAAACCATTGCATTTGATTTTTAAAACGAATTTAAGCCGAACGAAATCTAAACAATCATGAACTTTGGATTCCTATTTTCCATTGTGGATTTTGGAAAAGTAAGAAACATGTGCTCAATATGTAAATATATTTTACCTACTTTTAATTTAATTACGACATATGTAGTTAGTTACATATATCTATTACGTAAAGTTGCTTTACAATCAATAAGTTGTGCAAACACTATTGCCTTCATAGACTCCAGTTTCTCAAACATTAGTAATGGAATTTAGTAATTACTCTAAAGTGCATTACTAAAGTTTTTAAAAAGCCAAACCACTTTTTATACGACCCTTTAATGTACACATAAAGGTATATTTATTTTAAAATACATCAATTACCAAAGCGTAAGTCGGGACAGCACTTTCCTTAACAGCTGCAGTTGGCACCCAGTATGAAATATTAATTAATAAATAAACTCTAAGCTAAATGCTTACTACCACTTACAAATGTTGTTTAGCGACTGACGACCAGCCGGACAGGACTAAATTAACTTAGCTCGTCATTCTGATTAAGTATATATATATATATATGCCTCCTTCTGCCTGTTACATACATTTGCACAAAACCATTACACCCTTTTTATCCTTTCGTTCGTTCCAGTGACCGGGATATTAAAATCGAAATCTTTGGGAGAAGTGACCAGCTGTCTACATACGAAATTTGGTGACTATCTCTGAAATTGTCGGAAATATACACGTGTTATCGTTTGGAGCTGTCAGGTATATGGTTTTTGCGATTACGTGGACGAGACAAGGCGAGGCCAACATTTTTGTGATGGTTGGGGAGCTTTCCTGCAATATATATGCAAAATTTGGTGACTCTAGCTAAATAAAAACTGTTGCGATATAGCCATTTCCGATTTTTAAGAGCGGGGGGATATAAAGGTTGCAGTCCTTTGCGGAAGTTACCAGTTTGGTAAATCTAGCTTTAAAATTGTGGATGTTATCGATTGGCGATTTTAGGTGTTATCGGTTGGCTACGCCCTCAGTGAGCGCACTGTAAAATCCTTTACACTTTATTTGACTCTTCGCTTGCGCTTCGGCTAGCGCTTTGGCCAAATAGCTGTCCTCAGCCACACTATGGAAGCTTCATCTGCGTATGGTATGTACAAACTGAAAGAGTAGAGGATCAGCTTTCTAACTATTATAGTCTCAGAAATCGACGCGTTAATACAGACAAACAGACATGACTAAATCGACTCAGCTAGTCCTGCTGATCAAGAATATAAATACTGTATTGGATCGGAGATGCTTTCTTCTGCCTGTTACATAAATTTGCACAAATTTGAATTTTTTTTAATTTTTAATCACCTCAATACTCATCAAGTGTGTTAAATGCTGGGTTTAGCGTATCTCCTAGTCGAGTGGTCCGGACTCCGGAAATTTCACTTAAAGTAGTTTTTTACCACATGAGACTCCATGTCAGTAACTCAATCAGGGTAAATAGTTTTATGTGTACATATGTTTATGTAGATACGTAATGCCAGAGCTCCCTCACTTAATAAGAAAACCAACATTATCAGCTTTTTAAACGCTTGTAATATATTTGGTAATTGAATATACTTCAAGTAAATTGTGTAATCTGTTAAATGCAGCTTTTCTATGGCTACACGTACTTACCTGTAGAAAAGCACTTTTAATTAGGCAAAGTAAACTCAATTATCCGCGCATTTCATTTTCAAATGTTAATCGTCCAGCAATTTAACCCAATTAAATATGCATGATGTTTTACGTGTAAACAAAAGACCATCAGCGTAATAATGATTACTCGCCCCCAAATGGAACACCTACTATTATTTGCCTGTTGACAGTAACCACTCAACCGAATTATTGCCAACTCATCAGTGGGTATTTTAGTCTTTATCTGCCTCTGTGCCTCGTGTTCGTCAAAGGACATATGCTTTCAAATTTCAACCACCTTTGGGACTCAATAGCCCTACTGTAATCGTTTTCAATTTCAATAGCCCATCGTATTCATTTCGATGTATGTGAGTATTCATGTCTGTGTATACATATACATAAATGTTTTTATTATCAAGTTCAATTTAAATTGTTGTATACCCTGTACCCACTAAAGATGGTTGCGAAAATAAATGTTACTGGCATAAGAAGGATGTTCAAAACCATAAAAAAGAATAAATTATAGAATAAAAAAATATAAGTGGGGCTTTCGAATAGTTTACACTGATATGCTAAATTTTTTTTACAAGAATATATGTATATATGTGGCTAAACATTTTATTTTTAAATATTAATATCCATGTTCGACATTCCTATAAATAAAAAGCCTCTTGAACTAAAATTCAATGAGGCTGCAGGGTATCCATCCGTCTGTTATTTCTCAACTGAATATCCTCAACTGAAATATGAAACTTCGGTAAGCAACTGGAGTGAAAACAGAACAGCACGCCTTTTATAAATAAACAAAGCACTTAAATTAATGTGAGGTAATTGCATTCGTATTGCAAACGTGTTGCATTGCGTAAGTTCCCTTTACTCAAATCTATTTGTTTACATAAAACAGTTTGTTCTGGCTGGCTATCTGTTGATGGTTGGTGACCCAGGATTCTAGTGTGCGCCCAATGGGGGCGTGGCAAACCTATAAGAGGTGAATATTTTCACAATTTCGAAGCTAAAATCACCAAATTTGGTATGTAGATTGCTGGTGACCTCCACCATTGTGACATTGCTATCCCGTCCATGGCCACTATAACGTCCTAATCTCAAATGCGTATCTCCCACAGTTTTAAGCTGTATGTATCAGAAAGAAGCGTAGGCCGTCGGACACATGGGCGATGGTATCTCCGAAGCGTGTGCTTTAAATCAAATACTAGAAACTTTCAAATTGGTTTGTACACACATTTTGATGCTCCTATTAAGTCCTAAAAGATCATATTTTGTTAACGAGTAAATCAAAAATCTCTTTTCAGTGGTGGGGCCAAGCGCAGCTGATTGGCTGAAGTTAGTGAAGTTAGAAGTGAATTTTATTAATTTTTTTATTGAAAATGGGTAAAATGGTTTTGTTAAAATAGTGTATATAACATGCAGAAGGAGGTATCTCTGACCCCATAACGTGTATATATTCTTGATCAGGACGACGAGCTGAGTTGATTTAGCCGTGTCCGTCTGTAAGTCTGTATGAACTCAGCGATCTCGGAGAATACAAAAGGTAGAAAGCTGATCTTGGTCTTATTCAGTTCGTACATATCATACGCAGAACAAGCTTACCATTTTTTTTCTATAACTTGCTCCGTTTCATTTATATCGATAATAATCCATAATAACCTTTTGTTTTTTTTACAATATCTCGGTAACTAAAAGAGCCAGAGGCAGCAAGTTTAGTGAAGTACGAATGCAAACGGGTTGAAATGCCTTGAAGACAGATTGCAGGGTTCAGGGTATCTTCTAGTCGGGTGGCCTCGACTAGAGCCCTCTCACTTATTTTACATGTGCTTGTAAATTATCGTGTGAAACGAGGATATTACGTGATCACTTTATTAATGACAAAAAGCTAAAGTTAAAATGGCTGGATGTTAGTAATGAAGCGAAGGATTTTATTTGCAAATGCAGATAAAGGGACCTTTTTAGAGAATGTGTCGTCGCAAGGATGTGCAATGGCTAAAGTTAAACCGGAATTAAAGAATAGTCTTAATTGGATGAAATTATAAAGGTAAAATAAGTATAAGGAATACTACATTTTAAGAAACAGCTATTTTTATAGATTAAATTTAATTGAGAACAAGTGTGAAGACTCTATTCGGCTCTAGTCACCCAACTAGGAGATCCCCTGTCTGTCTGTCTTTATAAACATTTTAACCCGTTCGCTTTCACACATACATACAGAAATTCTCAAATTCACACATACACATATACAAATGCACGCTACTTGAAAATCCTTGTTCTGCGTCTAGTCAAAACTCACATAATACACTAAATTTATTGCGCCTCTTATAATTTCCGAGATATTGAAAAAAACGATATAAACAAAACGGAGCAAGTTATCGAAAACAAATGATAAACTTTTTCTGCGTATAATATGTACGATCTGAATGAGGCCAAGATCAGAGATTGCTGCGTTCAAACGGAAAGACGGACAGACAGACAGACGGTAAGGCGGACATGGCTAAATCATCTTAGCTCTCCGTCCTGATGCCTCCTTAAGCACGTTATAGACATTTGTACAAAATCATTATACCCTTTTATTCATTTCAATTGCTCAAATAGTTGGGACTACCTAAGTCTGTTGCAATATTTATTCCAAGTTGGTAAAATTTAACAATTAAAATGCGTAATCTAACAGGAAATAATGTATCATTTGATTGGCAGGAAGAGACAGAAGGAATTAGCTGGGCTATTAAAAAGTATGGCTATTAAAAAGTATGAACGGAAAAAATGTATTGGTATGAAAGCATATATATGGGGGCATTCAGTAATATTTATGATAAAAACATTCAATGAAAGTGAACAGTCTTTGCATGTCATTTATGATGGAAAGTTATCCTTAGCCGTTAGAAAACCGACGTTTGTAATGTGAGACATAGATGATGTGACTCCCAGATAAAGGTTGTTTATAAACTGGATAAAAACATGTTTGCTACAGCTTAGCTATCTAGTGTCTGAACTAGAAGGAATAACGGGAGTTTTTCATACATTAACGATCGCACTGTTTAACTGGGGAAAATTATGAATATTACAAAAATGTTATTTTCTATATAGAAAACGTTACCTTGTAAATGGACTTTCTTTTTTTCTTTAAAATTATTAATTTACATTTTTACATAATTTGGTTTGTATACTAGTTTCAGAGTATCTACTAGCAATCTCACTTGTTTTGCTATATCTTTTTCGGCAATTCTCACGTATTATTAGCAATATATGTATAATATGTAAAACAAATGGTGTCTAGCAATGAAATATACAAAAATTTCGATATCAGAAACAACCCCAGTTTAAATTTTCCTAACCTTGGGCAAACATCCCCGATTTATTTTTACTGACTAGCTAAGTACATCTGCCAGATTGTTAACAATCTGCTGTTTTTCCAAATACTAACATAATTTTGTCATTATTTACGTCACTGGTTTGTAATTCGTTCAACCCTCTGGTGGATTCCTCCCTTTGCAAGTTAAGAAGTCTCGTAATCATTTGTTTCCCTTCCCATAAGGAATACAGTGGCATTAAGCTTAACAATCTGTACTGTGTAACTTTGTTGTAACCATATTATCTTTAACGAATTGTCTCTAGGGACAATCTTCTTTTCAATTATGCCATTCACACGCATAATATAATTGAATGTGGGTGCTTTCACACAAGAAGGCAGCCTGCACAGATTGAATAAATTTGGTTTAACATTAATATACAACAATTTTATATCTACCTATCTCCCCATTGATTTAGGAATGTAGGCTCTCATATAGCATGCGCAGTTTAGGTCTATAGCTTTCTTGATTTCCGAGGTCGCCTTGTTCATACAGACGAGCATGGCCAAACCGACTCAAAGTATATATACTTTATGGGGAGATGCGACATAACTTTTTTCCGCCGCCGATTTAACAAACACCCCGTTTAATCTTTACATACAGCCCCTAAACGAAGCAATTACCGTACTAACTGCTTGATGACTCTAAATCTTACAATCGACCCACCAGATCCTCCTCATCCATCCTATCATTTGCTGCTTGTTGCTGTGGTATTTGGTCCGTCGACATGTGCCACCTGTGGGTTGAAACAACAGCACTTAGGGGGGTTGAGGGTATCTTCTAGTCAGGCACACCCAAATAGAGCTCTCTTGTTTTATATTTTCCTCTTGGTATTATTCTAAATTTTTAAAAAGGCGGTTAATTTTTTCGTTTGCTTTAAATCATTTATAGAAATAATTTAAATGTACCAAATTCAGCGCTAACCCATTGAAAATGGGTAAAAAGGGTATAATGGTTTTGTGAAAATGTATGTAACAGGCAGAAGGAAGCATCTCCGTCCCCATAAAGTATATATGTATATTCTTGATCAGCATCACTACCCAAGTCGATTTAGCCATGTCCGTCTGTCTGTCTGTCCGTCTGTCTGTATGAACGCGTCAATTTCAGAGACTATAAAACCTAGATAAAAGCTAGAGCCACCAAATTTGTTTTATTATGTTCGCGTAAAGCATACGACGCATTTAAATATTTCAGGTTTTCGATAGCTTCCCCCAATCGCCCCCAATATCGGTTAAATCATAAACCAACCAAAACCAAGTCAAATAATACTCACGTGCAAATTAGTTTGTACATACATTTCGATTATCTTAATAAGTCCTAAAAATTTCATAACGATCGTACATTTAGTCTTACGTTGTTCTAGGATTTTTATTTGCAACGGTTAGGTTGAATTTTAACACAACACAGATAAGTAAAAGAGTAGTGCAGTTGGTGAGAGTTGTAGGAGGAGGAGCATTTCTTTTTTTGTTGGAATTATAATCACATTTTTTTAAATTTTTAACAGCCTTTCTGAGTTAGGGGTATCTACTAGTCGGGCGGTCCCGACTAGAGTAATCTAACTTGTTTTTTACTAAATAAATATATAATATATTTCGGAAACTTTAAATTACTTAACTCGTTTTCAAAATGCGAATTAAAAGAACAATGTGCCAAAGGAACTCATTCAATTTTGTTTTTTTCAGATATAGTGTAAATGGCATTCGCAGAGTCTATTCCAAGATCTACTCGATCTTCAACTCCACCTAATGGAATGGAAAACAGCCAAATATCCGTATCTCCAAAATCAAATCATGTGCGTTGACTTTTCCAAATACAACTCATTGCCACAATACACATAATATGTACACATAAAAACTGTTAGCTATTGAAACCGTATTGCAAATACAAAACCATTTACTTATAATTTGGGGTGTGTTGTCCCACTCACCGAAAACAAATCGAAAGCAGACAAATGTTTCCCTTGAGGTCTTGCAGTTTACGTGCGTTGATTATTTATTTTATAACAATGTAAAAAATATATAATGCAGCCAATAAAGAATCACAGGATGGACAAAGTTTTCTACTATTAAAACAAATGAGAAGGCTATAGTCGGGCCGACTAGAGAATACCCTGAACCCTGTTAAGACAGACTTCGCATGATTATTTTAGTTTACTTAGAAGCTCATACCATCAAGAACCTTCTACAAATCTATCTTCATAGTTCATTGGTATACTCGTTCACATAGTGAAACTAATATATTGGGTTTGTGCAATATCCGTCATGCTGCCCTTTTTGTGACCGCTGTTGAAGATATACACTTGAAACTTTTGATATATATTTGCAGCTATCCTCTTCAGGCAAAGTGTTAAGATTTTTGTACCACGCCCACTGGCAGGCTGACAATTTGATTGCAAATCGAAAAAATGTGAATTTTTTGCACAACTTTTAAGATAGCGCCTCTTCTCTTGTTCTTGCCATATCTCGGAGACTTTAAAATGTAGAGCCAACAATTTAGTGCGTTCGTTATGTGTGTAAATCAGACGTTGATTTAAATACCTCCGGATAGTTAACACCTCCCTCCAATTACCCCCCATATCGAAAAAACCAAAAAAAAAGCCCCAAACCAAACAGTACAAACTTGATATTTTTATATACATTCCAATACTCTTAATAAATCCTACAAATTTTATAACGATGATTATAAAAACAAGCCGTAGAGTTCAGTGTATCGCCTAGTCGGACGATCCCGACTAGAGCTTTTTCACTTGTCATATACTATAGCACTAAACAAATATATTGCTAGTTTCATTAGGAACGACTTAGAAACACGAAAATCATTAAAGAAATTTTACAAGTGTATACACAGAATATCTCCTAGTCGAACCTGGTGCCCGACTAGAGCAGTCTTCCTTGTTTTAACAATCTTTTCTTTATTTATATCTTAATTAATTTTTGAAAGAGTATAAAACAAATATATATGCATAATTTTGTTTTAGGTAAGCTCCGTACTGCTTTATGGTATACCAATTGTGTCCTTGTTCATCGAAGGACAAGAGAGGCTGTGCCTGGCGCAAATCTCGAATACGCTTTTAAAACAGTTTAGCTACAATGAGATACACAATCGACGCGTGGCCCTTGGAATAACCTGCGTGCAATGCACACCTGTCCAGCTGGAAATACTAAGGAGAGCCGGTGCAATGCCAGTGAGCTCGCGACGATGTGGCATGATCACGCGCAGAGAGGCTGAGCGGCTTTGCAAAAGTTTCTTAGGTGATAATACCCCACCCAGATTACCTGACGATTTCGCATTTAGCGTACAGCACAAATGCGCTTGGGGCTGCCGTGGGTCGTTTTTGCCTTCGCGATACAATTCGTCACGTGCCAAATGCATTAAGTGTACCTATTGCGGAATGTTCTTCTCGCCAAACAAATTCATATTCCATTCACATCGTATAACCACAAACGATAGATATATTCAGCCGGATGCTGCCAATTTCAATTCCTGGCGTCGCCATATGACGCTTAGTGGGCATGCGCAGGACGAAAAGATTATTCATGCATGGGAGGATGTGAAAGCTATGTTTAACGGCGGCACACGGAAGCGCCTTGTCGGCTGCAATAATCATAACAATAACAGTAGCAGTAATAATAATAATTATCATAACAACAATATTAATAGTAGTAGTAATAATAATAATAATAATAATAATAATAATAATAATATATAATAATAATAATAACAATAATAATAATAATAAAAACAATCGAAATCAATCCTGTCCAAGCACTTTGGCGTCAACAGACGCAGATGACAGAAACGCATGCAATTCCCCAGTAAATTGTGAAACTGATAGCAAAACAAGAACGCTACGCGAGGACGCTGTTTGCTCTAAGATATCCATGGATCATCAATACAATTATAGTACAGTGGCGGCCGCTGCTGCTGTTGTCGGCGTCACCGCGGTGGCTGCAACTGTGGGCGTGCCCTTCAATTTGCACCGCTCGTCGGTGTTGTCGCCACTCCAGTCGTTACGCAACGAACACGATTTGTCCATTGTGCCACTTTCGAGAAACTTTGTCGTAGACTATACAATGTGGCAGCAGCAGAACCAGACGCATTCGAAAAAACTAAGTGGCGGCGAATCAATAAACGGATCATGGATCAGGCCCGACGTGAATGTATTATCCTCAGCCGGGAATGCATTGCGACTTGTGGAACATCAGCCATTAAGTGTAATAAAGAACGAGCCACGTTCTTCGAATTATGGCGCTAATAAAAATCGAAAAATGCCCGATGCTGCCACCAGCGATCACTCGGATTTCAATATACCCTCGATACTGAGTTCTTCCGCGTTTAAGCCTGTTGTCGCTTCGGCAGCGATTATGTCGACTTCGCTATACGCAACACGCTCTAACGATTCGATCAGCAACGTTTACATAAGTCCGACACAATCGACGAGAACAACTACAGTGTTTACCCACAACAGCATCACGGCAGCGGCGTCATCGCACAGATTGCCGTCGGGCACAATACTCAATTCAGCTACGAGTGCTTTTCCACCCACTTTGGATTCGATCCAGTTAAGCACAGAGAGTGAGCAGCTGGATTTTACACCACTGAGACATAATAATCATCAACTCTCTACAGACTTAACAAGTTCAGACGATTTGAACAAATCAATGATTGCATTAGATCCAATTCCTATCAATACAAGCATTTGCCGGAATACCGACGAAGACGATGACGATGAAGTGGTCGATATTGAAACGACAGAAGATGATACTGAAACAATAAATGATACCTTTAACATATGTCCCCACTCACCGGATGACATATCATCTCTCAGTGCCAGCCATTCACATTCCGGAAGCCTAAACGATGATGTTGACGTCATTGGCATACCAACGGATGCCGAAGATCAGTTTGATTTAAAATCAAATATTTGCTCATATGACATTAACATCAGCCGCTCAAACTTTAATATTTACAATAATGAAAAGGATAAAATGTCATTAGCAGGCATAAACACAGAAGGAGAAATGCGTACAAATAAAGAGGTAGGAAGCGTTAGCAAATTACATTTGTTATTGATTTAGATCTGTTTCCCATGATTTTTGGCAAAGACCTTATTATTAATAATTAATTATATTGTTAGTGACGTTTATAGATAATACATCTAAATAGGAAGGCGATAGTAGTAAAAATATATTAATAAATTTAAATGTACTTTAAACCACACACAATATTTTCAGGAAAAGTGAAAAAACAATAATAATAATAATAATACTTAGTATTTGATAGATAAGATAAAAGAATGAGACAGAGATGAAAAATCACCGATGGGGTAGTTTTTAGCCCGTCCGGCAAGCTATTTCCCTACTCATAGCTGAGGGCTTTTCCGGAGGTATCTTGACAGCAACATTTTAATAAGAGAATCAATATCGCCAATAATTTATTTATGTAGGAAGACAACACAAAGTGTTGTACTACGGTTAGTTAACAACGGCAGATTAAGAAGTAAATGTCTGCTGAAGTACGATGGGACACGAAAATTGGGATCCCAATTTAAACTATTTAAGGCAAATATCAGAAATTGCTTCTTAAAAGACTAAATTCTAACGTAATTTCGTAGAAGTGGGCGCCTAATATATAGTCTTATCTCTTAAAAAATATATATTGTCTTAATGTAGGTTTTTTTATTTATACATATTTTTAGGAAACACATGGATTAAAAGTATTGTCGCGGCGAAAGTGCTCAAATCAACAAACCCAGCGCCAATTTTTAAAAAAGAATGGATCCAAGCTTGACACCGATAAACTATTTTCATCTGAATCAAGTTTACATATTCCACAGCGGGTTACTTTTCCTGTATTTTTAAGGTCCCATCTAAATTCATTTCGACAGCGCCACCACCGACAACACAGTCCCAATACACCTAGACAATTATATTGCTGTGATATAACAGCAAGAGCTACTGAGAATGGTATTGAATAATATACAGTCTAAATATATTAATGCGGTTACATTAGCGCATATATAATCGGAAAATATGTTTATTAAATTTAAGGCCAATAAATTGAATAAATCAAATAATCACGGCTTTAAAATTTTGTAACGGCCTACATGATTACATGTTTCTCTTAATTCAGCCCTGATTGGTAAGGCAACAGTTCCCCTTACTGAGTAATAAACACAATTTTAAACACAGGCAACCTTTACAAAAAGCCTGCCGCTCCGAAACTTGTTGCTGCTGCTGATGTTGCTGCCTCTAATGCTTTGGCTCTAATGTTGCCGGCGCCATTAGCCATGCCCATGGCTGCTGCTGATAGGCCGAAGCCTACTGCTGCGAAAGTTGTTGCTGCTGTTGTTGTTGCTGCCTCTGATGTTTTGGCTCTGCTGTTGCCGACGCAGTTGGCATTTCCATGGCTGGTGCTGGGAGGCCGAAGCCTACTGCTGCGAAAGTTGTTTCTACTGCTGAGTTTGCTGCCTCTGATGCTTTGGCTGCTGCTGTTACCGCCATTATTGTCTGTATGTAATACAAAGAGAAAACTAGTGAAGCAGCAACGTCTCGCACTCAAACAACAATAAATAGTATTGCAATATTTTTCAAAGCAGTGGATCAATATTTTTTTTGTAGGCTGCGAATGCTCTTGCTTGACCGATAAAAATTCATTTTAATGTTTGACGATGACCATTGAATTGTTAATACTGCTAGCTTCAACATATATATATATATACATAACATATATATATATATACATAACATATATATATATATATGTATATATATATATATATATATATATATATATAAGGAAGGCTGAATTGGGACTGAGTTTGAATGCGTAAAATTAGGTTGTATAAATATAACACCTTCTCAAAAAAAGTTTAGGTTTTTATTTATTAATACTGTACGGTCGAAGATTCCGCACTCCCAAGCTATATCAGTGAGCAATACATTTATCTATGAGTAGAAATTCGGCGCAGAGGGAAATATAACAATTTATTTGTTTAATGTTGAACTTTAAAACGCACACAAAATTCAATATTCAAAAACAAGTTTTCAAAACAACTCTGTTTATTTAATGTAAACAATAACAATGCGTCAAGTACGTATGTATAGAGGTAGCTAAAAATTTACTTTTCATATTTTAATTATATAAACTTAAAAAAACACAAGTATAAGTAACATTTAAATTTACATTTTTTACAAAAACATAATAAAAACTATTTTCTTGCACTATAGCCAGTTTCTAAACACAGGGTGTATTATAAAAAATTTGCGCCAACAAATATTTGGTTATTATAATGACTATAATCGATAGTGCATGACTCTCATTTGCTCAACTCGATATCGCTGGCGATAACCCACGCCTACCATCGTGAAGTGGTATCGATACGGAAATATCTGTAGTATCGTGCTATCGCCGATGTATCGGTAACTTTAATTTTTTTATATATAATAATAACTTCGCCATAATCTTAAGTTCAGCAGCCAAAAATGGTATCCTCGGTAGAATCTATAAAAGATAGGAACAAACTCCATAATTTTGACATTCTTTACCTACGGTGTCTAAGACGAATTTTTACCACTAAACTGGATAATAAATCCAAGCTCGATAATAAATTTATTACATCTCTATCTATCGTAGTTACCACTTCGATTAAACTGCGCTAATTTAGAGCTCTGTTATTTTGGAAAAAGTATCTTATGCACATATATATATGCAATTTACAGATATACTTTTTATACTGTCCCTACATATATTTACATCTTTCAATAATAGGTTTATTACATGTCTATCGTAGTTACCACTTCGATTAAGCTGCGCTGATTTCAGTCTGTAATTGTTTTTTACAAGGATGTCCATTTCCGGCGGCGGAGCTTAACATTATTGCGTGGTTTCTAAATATAAGCAAATTAAAGTTGCCGATAATCGGTGGCGGCACGATACCACAGATCTCCCTACATCGATACCACTTGACGATGAATATTTAATAGGTATGGACTATCGTCAAAGAATTTGAGATGGGCAAATGAAAGTCGTGCACTATCGATACAAGTATTGCATGGCAAATTGCAATCCTGTATTCAAGATCATTTATATTGTAACTAGTTTTATTTTCTTAAATTTTATTTCAAATGCTAATTATATTTGTGTATATCATAGTTGTATAATTATTATTTTATATTATGTTATTCATCAAATTTAATTATACATTAAGTTGTCGAATATATATCATATATTAGTACACTAATATTTAGTATCTATATTGATATCGTATTGAGACAGCCATAATAATTGTACACTAACTCTCTATTATGGTAACATATCATGAATACATACATACATACATACATACATACATTCATACACATACATAATACATACAGTAGCAGTCTAGCGCGCGATGTATGCAACTGTACATCTTTATATATATTTGTATACATATAGTGTATGCTCCACCTTCCATCATCGCTGTAACGCATTCTTGTCGTAGGTCATTTACATACAATATGTATACGTAGGTAAACAAAACTAATTCAACAGCTGAGAATCGAATTGGTAGATTAAATTATAAGTTGAATATCATATTAAATTAAATAATATTATGGTATACGTTAGCAACAATCTTACCTAAACTTTGAAATCTACCAATTCGATTCTCAGCTGTTGAATTAGTTTTGTTTACCTACGTATACATATTGTATGTAAATGACCTACGACAAGAATGCGTTACAGCGATGCATGGGAAGGGAATCAATTGTTACAAAATTATAAGATGACAGTCATACAACTTAAATAATATTATGGCCCACGCTGCACTTCGTTGTTTTGTATGTATTTATGTATGTATGTATGAATGTATGTATGTATGTATGTATGTATGTATGTATGTATGTACAAAAAAACCTCTGTGTACCATAATAGAGAGTTAGTGTAAAATGTGATTCATGGTCACACTTCTCGCTCTCATAACAAGAATATCAAGAATACGTACCTTTTTAATATTTCTAAATAGATCTACTATATTATAATAATATGTGTTAATAATATATGTTTACTTTTTTATTATATATTTCGACAACTTAATGTAAATAAATTTAAATTTGATGAATAACATTAATATAAAATAATAATTATACAACTATGATATACACAAATATAATTAGCATTTGAAATAAAATTTAAGAAAATAAAACTAGTTACAATATAAATGATCTTGAATACAGGGTGTATTAAAGCAATTTGCGCCATTGAATATACAATACTTGTATCGATAGTGCACGACTTTCATTTGCACCAATACTTAACTATCCATAGTCCACATTTATTCATCGTCAAGTGGTATCGATGTAGGGAGATCTGTGGTATCGTGCCGCCACCGACTTATCGGCAACTTTAATTTGCTTATATTTAGAAAACCACGCAATAATGTTAAGCTCCGCCGCCGGAAATGGAATCCTCGTAAAAAAGTGATTAAGATAGACACCACCCCCACTTCATTTGGACACGCTTTACCTACGGTGACTAAAACGAACAATTACCCAGCTCTGTTATTTTGGAAAAAGTATCTTATGCATATACATACATCGATAAACTTTTTCATACATCCCTTTGTGCAGCTTGAAATTTGATTGAACTAGTTCAATATTGAGCATAACTAAAAAAGAGAATATTTCATGAAAAAAATTATTATTCATGCCAACGACAAAAACCATATTATAAAAAATGCTTAATTTAGTAAATTAATAAAAGAATATGTGAGCAGGCCACAAGTAAATGAAATCATAATCAGCAACTACCTTATCCATATATATTTTGTCGTACATATGTACGTACATATACAGGTATATTGTACAGATACAACGAGTGTACGTTTGTAAATTCTTCATATTTTAAAAAGTTTATTCTCATTGTATATAAGCTAATTAATACAACTCAAATATAAAGTGTTTTGTGAACAGCAAACAATACGATATTCCTGAGTTTTTAATACAAAGAAAACGTATAGATGTGTACATGTATGTATGCTAGTTCACAATCAGCATACGTATGTATTTCATCGTTTGTATGTAAGAGCAGCATATAAAGCGAGGACAAAAAAGCAAGGAGATACAAAATGGACATAGTTAATCAAGATAACGCAAGGTAAGAGATGTGTTTTCTTTATACAATGCAAAAAACGATTGCATTACCTCCCCTCTGGAGTATGCAATTACTGAAGGGCATTCATTCATACATAAATATATAAAAATATTTTTGTTGTTTTTGTTTATATTTAAGCGGGTCAAATATTCCCACACTTTCACCAAATATTTACATACAAATGTGGGTAGCCGAATACCTTTAGCTTACAAAAAAAAAGGTACATACGACTTAGTATATCTCCAAATACATATACTATATTCTCAGGTATTCACGGTCTGATTTGCTGGCGTTACGCTATGAGGGAAGTGCACAACAACGTCCAAGTTGTGCGAATCGAATCGAGTTGCAGACGTTAAATTTTTGGAAAATCAACGGAACTCCATTAAATGTGAGCACCAGCAGCAGCAACAACAACTACGGGAATAAAGCTGGATTATCTCCGGAAAGGGAAAGAGAAAGAGAAAGGGACAATCCAAGTTTAACTAGTTCTAATGGACTTTTAAGCTCTCGTCGCGCACTCCGTAACCGAGAACGTGCCCATAATTATTATCAGCGGTTTACCTCTAGCGATCAGATCGGGGGAGACGACTCTCATCCTGGCTTAGCATCAACCACTGGCAATTTATGTGGATCATATAAGTC
This sequence comes from Drosophila paramelanica, assembly GCA_035043915.1. Lineage (NCBI taxonomy): Eukaryota > Metazoa > Arthropoda > Insecta > Diptera > Drosophilidae > Drosophila > Drosophila paramelanica. The sequence goes on from JAWNMO010000179.1 coordinate 207,407, forward strand.
GCCCAACATTGACCATCGAAGCATCTCATCGTCGCATTTAATGCCAGCGTTTGCAAAGCGACGCTTTGTGGCAACATCTGGAGGAAGCATTGAACCAAATGAACTGCAAAATGAAAAGACGAATGCCTTCGCTAATAATGAAGACGGGTTGATAAATTCAAAGGAAATTCCAGCTGCTGCTACTCAACCCAATCCCGATCAGAAAAATCATGTTCGTGCCATTAACAATTCGTTGGACTCGCCTATTCGCAGATCTGCAGCCGAATGGGATCGCAATGAAAAGAATTGCAATTCCGTGGACAATGAACAATCGCTGGCACAATCACCGACTTTCTTATCAGGACGACAGGGTGGCAGCTCAAATATTCAAGAAAGACGCATTGGCAGTGGTCGACTGTTGCCACGAAATGATAATTGGGAATTTAAAAACAAGGATACAGACTCTTTACATAATAATATTGAAAAGGACAGACCTCTTAATGGAAGTCTTGCCAATCAGCAGCGCCAACGAACAAACTCTGTGAAACATAACGAACGATTAAACGATAATTTGGGAGAACGTGATAGGGATCGAGATCGCCGCCTTAACGAACGCAAATGTATCGATAATCGCGACCAAAATGATGGAAAAAAAAATAATCAGACCGGACGTCGTACATCCAATAAAGATAAATATAATTTTGGTGATAGCACTATTCAAAGTCGAGGCAAGCGCATAAACCTATACCAAACACACGATAGACATGAACCTGAATGGTTTAGTGCTGGACCAACATCCCAACATGAAACAATCGATTTGCATGGTTTCGACGACTATGAGGCCGATAGTTCAGCCGATTTAAAAGTGGCCAAAGAAGATACTAACAAGGAATTCGATGTAAAAGTAAATCAAATAGGGGCCCCAACGTCCAGAAGTAGCAGTATCGCTAGCTTAAATGTTAGCGAAATAAATAGTAACAAAAAGGATTCCGATGAAATTACCATGTCAAATGTTCCGCCTAATAAACGAAACAACAGCGCCAATTCGATTTCAAAATCTGAAGTGGAGTTCAATTTTGACGCTTTTCTTAACATGGATCCCATGGATCATGCACTTATGGTAAGTAAAGAAATTACACTATTTTTATCATCACTGCAAACGAACGAAGCGTTCAAGTTTTGCTACCATACTCGGATCGAAGGGTATGGCTAAAAGAAAACAAGAAACTCTTGCAAACCAATGCTTTCAAAATTTCAGATTAGTACTAATGCAAGAGGGATAAAATTTTAAATATGTTAAATTTTGAGCATATTACCACGGTTGAGAGATTTAAAGGTTTTGCAATGAACTCTTCAATTTAAAAGAGCATTAATTTATGTTTTATCAGGAGAGAATTAAATGGTAGCGTCGTGCAGATGGCTAGAGTTATGCAGCCGCGTAAGTTACAAACTTCAGAATTTTTACTTTTCTGTTTGTATAGATTAATAATTAAAATTTTTTCTTAATTTTGATTCTCAACACTTACCAAGTGCCAAGAGTTTGTGGGCATGTGTGAAATGAGTTCTTGAGGGTATCTCCAAGTTGGGCCGCTCCCGACTAGACCCTTCACACTTGTTATTACTGTAATATATGTATAAAGTCTGAAGTCGCTAGCTTAAATAGAGTCGAAAACATAGCGAGCATACAGATGGACGTCATATAACAAATAAAAATCATTATTTGCAGGGTAATGATAACGAGGTTCAAGGCGACGTCAAGGGAACTTCTCGCTTCAGTCAATGGTTTGCATCCAAAGAGCCAACAAATACCAACGATCACATATATTTTGGGGACACATCTACTCCTGATACCCAAGGTAAGCTATCAGTAAAATGAATAATTTCTCAAGTCGGTAGTAGTTGGGAGTCTTCGACTCCACTAGACTGCGCATTTCCGCGGTCTAACTCTAAATAAATACAGATCTGCAGCAACCTAAATTTTTTTTTGCTGATTTGGAAGAATATGAAAGCTATACACACATTTTTTAATTGAATTATTTTATATACTATAGCTCTGTTTTACAAAACTGTTTATGAAGATCGGTTAAGAAACACAGAAGTTATTAAAGAAAATGTGTAGTAAAATAAAATAAATGTCACAAGTCAAATTGCAGCAAGCGCAAGTAATGCTATTACAAGGAGTTTCGTGCATGTGTGTACAGGCATATCTATGTAAATTAATTATTTTTTTTTTGTTTTTGGAAAAATGAAATCATAAAACTTAGTAGCAGGGTAGCAGCATGTGAAACAAGTGCTTTTATGTTCGGTTTTTATACTCGTTCACGAAGTGAAAAGAGTATATTGGTTTTGTGCAATGTCCGTCTTGCTGTCCGTCCGTCCGTCTGTCCGTCTGTCCGTATGAACGCAATTATTTTCGCCGCTATTGAAGCTAGAGACTTGAAATTTTGGATATATACTCGTGTGTACCCGCGTCAGATAAAGTGTTAAGGATTTTGAGCTCCGCCCACTGGGGGCGTGGCAAACCGATAACACCTAAAATCGCAAATTGCTAAAGTCCACAATTTTAAAGCTAGAGTCACCAAACTTGGTATGTATATAGCTGGTGACCTTCCAAAAAGATTGCGACCTTGATATCCCGGCTACGCCCACTATAACGCCCCCCAGCGCCCCCGCTCTCAAAAATCGGATATGCATATATCTCCCACAGTTTTTGAGCTAGAGTCACCAAATTTTGCATATACATTGCAGGAATGCTCCCCCAAATATTTAAAAAAAAGTTTTTTGGCCACACCCTCTCCCGCCCCCATAATCGAGAAAACCGATAAACCTGAAAGGTCAAATCGATAAGTGTTGCATATTTGCACAATTTTAAAGCTAGAGTCACCAAACTTGGTATGTATATAGCTGGTGACCTCCCCTACAGATTGACCCTTTGATATCTCGGCCACGCCCACTAGAACGCCCTCCAGCGCCCCCGCCCTGAAAAATAGGAAATGGCTATATCCCCAACAATTTTAAAGCTAGAGTCACCAAATTTGGCAAATATATTACCAGAATGCTCCTCCATACATCACAGGAAATATTTTTTGGCCACGCCCCCTCCCGCCCCCCTAATCGCAAAACACGTTATATATGACAGTTCCAATCGATAACACGTGTATATATCCCACAATTTAAGCGATAGAGCCACCAAATTTGGTATGTAGATAGCTGGTGTCCTGCCCCACAAATTGCGCCCTTGATATCCCGCCCACGCCCACTAGAACGCCCAACGCCCCCTCCCTAAAAAATCGAAAATGCCTATATCTCTCAAAGTTCTTAAACTACAGTCACTTAATTCGGAATATATATTAGTGGGAAGCTCCCCCAGAAGTTACAGAAAAATATTTGCGGGCAGTCCCCCCCCCCCCTCCCCCTTCCGCCCACGCAACCCGCGAAAATCTATATCTCGTACAGTTTTAAAGCCAGAGGCACCAAATTGAATATGTAGATAGCTGCTGACCTCCCCCAAAGATTACACACTTGACATCCCGGCCACGCCCACTATAACGCCCCAAACGCCCCCGCTCCGCCGGAAATGCCTATATCTCCCACAGTTTTTAAGCTAGAGTTACCACATTTGGTGGGTAGATAGCTGGTCACCTCCTTTAAAGAGAGGAACAAAATGTTGCCGACGACCACCCCCACCCGAACGTGAACGAGTATAACGTAGTCGGTAACGCCCGACTGCAACGTTCTTACTTGTTATATTTCAGAAGCCATCGTCAACTCAATGCTATATGTACATATATTTTCCATTTTATCCTTTGTTGAAAAAAAGCATTTCTTTAAATGACGGACTTAAAAAAGACATACAAAATGCACGAATTACATTTTTTTCTAAAGGATTCTAAAGTTTTTAGTTTTAATTCCTTTATCAAAATCACTGTCTGCAATGTCAGACATACAAATATGTTTACTTTTATGATACGCCAATACTCACTAGTTTCAAATAATGTGGCACCTTAGTTTTTATTAATACATCGATGCAGTTTTCCTTCGTTTCCATACTCAGAAACGTTTTATTTCTATTCATGTTAAGCTTCTGCTAAGTGTACATTTGTGTATATATAAAGATCATACTCTTAGTATAAAGGTTATTTAAGAAATCATTTTCCAAACGCAGCTGATAGGAAAAGTGCGCATCTTGCGGTGTGCTTGTGTTTGTGATTTAGTGTATGTATGTATGAACGTAAGGTAATTGGCTCGCATCTGGGTTTAGGATATCGTCCCGCCTAGAGGGATCTTTCTTTATTGTTTGCATTTTTGTTTTGTTTTTCTTCAGAAATTCCGAGTGTTAAAGATTTGGAAGCACAAATGAGAAAAGTGGATTTGCGTCCGGAATACGAGATGATAAACGCAGTACGAAATGCTCATCAATCAATTCACCCTGAACAAAGAGATAAATCTGTGACCAGAGATACGGAAGCTTTCAAAAGACTTCTGCAACAATTGGGGTCCCAAAACAATGTACATCCCGGCATGGAGGCAAATCCAATAATGCCGAATGTACAATCCGTGCGTGGTGCACAACGTCCTATTACTAATGAGAGACCCCAGCACATGGCTCCTCGAGTTCAGGATTCGCAAATAAAAGAAGATGTACAGTTATATCAGCAGCGTCTTAAGAAGAATGATTCTCTGCCACAAAGGCATATTGAAATGATTCCCCAAATGCATCCCGCACTGACACCGGGTGTCCATGATTCAAACGTATCGGGGCTCTTACCTTTGCAAGCACATAAACGTCTGGAGGTTCAGCACTTGCTACAGGGTGAGTATTTCAGGTTTAAAGAATGTTTGAATTGGGTTTATAAAAGGTTAAAGTAAATACCCCTTTGACAATATAAAATATTAAATTATTTAAATTTTCAGGTGTTGTTCGTGGAGAAGTTTCAATTGAATTTTTAGAAAAAGAAATTTCTAATCTCAATACATCACCTCATTCAAGGGAGATAATTGCAGCGGTACTTTATGAATGTTCTAATTCCGGCAGAAATGCTGTACAACAAAATCTGACGTATTCAAGTGACTTAAACTCCCATAATCATGTAAGGAATCATCAATTCCTGAACAAGAATGTGGGTGCCGAAGGTACGTTTTTATAACATTTTACTCATAAATGAAATAAATTGAACATTGTGGTTTATTTTTCATATATTTATTTAGATTTATTCACTCAAAACGCTCCGAGCCAAGGCATAAACCAACACCTAAGGCATAGCAATTCGCCCACACCTTTGGCATTTACTCCAACATCAGTTTTACGAAAAATGACAGCTGACAAAGAAACAACATCCTTGCACAATAGTAGTGCCATTAACCAGCAATATCATCAATATCAGTTACCCAATCAGCAGACGAAACCGCCTATACACCATATGATGAATGAGGCATCGGTAATACCTGCAATCAACCAACTACAGCCCCGGATGATTTTGGGTGGAAATTATGCTATGCAGCATCAGTTAAATTCCAACAGCCCACAGATTTCTCCAAAACTACCCCCACAGATGTCACAATCCCGAAATCAGCCGAGCAAATGGCCTCCTGGAAACATACAAACATCACTTGCAAACAAAACTTTCGGTAATATGCGATATATACATATATATATTTAATACTCGTTCTCGAAGTGAAAGACCTATATTGAGTTTGTGTAATGTCCGTGGTGTTGTCCGTCAGTTCAGATGAACACAACTCGTTCCAGCCCTATTGAAGATAGAGGCTTGAAATTTTGTATATATAAATGTTTATTATCCTCTTTAGACAAAGTGTTAAGATTTTCGTGCCACGCCCACTGAGAGGCTTGCAATTCGATAACATTTCGATACAACTTAATTAGCAAATTGTTAAAACAAATCTAAAGATAGACCCATCAAATTACTTATGTAGATAGCTGGTAAGCTCCTCCAAAGATTGCATCCTTGATATCCTGGCCACGCCCACTAATACGCCGTCGCCCTTAAAAAATAGGGAGTACCTATATCTACCACATTTTTTAAACTAAAATCACCAAATTAGGGATATATATTACTGGGAAGCTCCCTTAGATGTTACAGAAAAAATTACTGGACACGACAGAGATTATTATTGTTATTTCGGACTCTGCTCCCCCCATAATAGCCCATGTGCTCAATTTTGCGACTAGACTTGGCCAAAACTGGGCAAACTGTTGTTGTTGTTCAGAGAGTTGTTGCATCCTATGATAAATTTGTCTGAGTTTGACTTTGCAAATGGTTTCAATCAATTACGGACATGGCTTAATCGACTTGCTTAGTAATGTTTATAGTGTCGGAGAAGCCTCCTTTTGCCTGGTACATACATTTGCCGAAAACCATTATAACCACCTCTAATTGATTCAAGGTATATAAATAAATATTAATATATAGTCCGATATTGAAATATTTAGGTCGTCCCATTCTGAAAGGAACTTTAAACTCTGGATCGCAACAAATGCCACCGCTAGCATTTTTATTAAATAATGATATGCAAATGCAACAACAAAAACTAAAATCTATGCAGCCATCGGAGACAATAAATAACGATAACGTGCACGTTGGACCTTCACCACATCAAAATGTTCCATATACCGAAGGAATCTCCCAGATCCAGCAACATCATTATATGCAACAGCAACGATCACAACCCAGACATCGAATCTTGCATGGCGATATGCACCGGCAAACTAATATGCCGATGCAGCCACCATCTTGCATGCCAGGTAATTAACATGTAATTCATTTGACTCTATATATTTTAATTTTTGGGGCTCTCCCATCTACGCTTAGGTGGTCCCGAATGCGTTGAGTCTACAAGTTTAATTAAGAATAATAACCTCGGTCCCATGAACTACCATAGAGATGACCGTTTATCACCTACAACAAATCAATTGGCCCAATGGTTTTCGCCGGAATTGCTTGCCAGAGCATCGGCTGGTAAATTGCCTCTTTTAAATATGAATCAAGCACTTAGCTTGGAAGAATTTGAACGTAGCATACAACATTCCTCAGCCACCGTGCTCAACTAAGACTAAGAATGAATCTACTTTAAAAGAGACTTAAACCCAACTAAATAAAATAGTTGAAATGATTGCTGTATTATTTAACATCCTTTTTTTGCAGTTTTATTTTAAATCATTTTAAGCTATTGTTTTCATTTATACATTGCTAGAAGGAAAAATATTTATCAAAATTATGCTCACACCAGCATACAACTGTACACTTGATAGTTTCGTGAAGAAGTGAAATTATAAATCAGATTATTAAAAGCTATTACTAATCGTAGATTATATTGTAAAGCAAAACACTTTTCTGTAAATAATATAAACAAATAAAAAATAAATAACAAAACGGAAATAAATTAAATTAATAAGAAATAAAACAAGTTAACATATTTTAGTCGAAGCCCTAAAGGCTCTTAAATATCGATAGAACCATTTAATATTTTCTGTGTTTGAATTTGAAAGCTTTTTTTTATAAAAGTACAATTTTATGGCCGTGTGATAAGACTAGTTACACGTATTTTATGGTAATTGCTCCAGATGCTGGCGGAAATTTTCAGAAAACCTAAAGTAAATAATGTGTTATTTTAGAACGCAAGTACAACAGTAACAACAAGGGACACAATACCATTAAGGGTATATCAAGTGAGATTGCTTTAGTCGACACCGCTCGCCCAGCAGATACCCTGAACCCAGCATTTCACAAATACACACAATAATGGTGCCGTACATTATTGATGGGTATTGAGGAAAACAACATTAAGACTAAACTTAAAATATATAATAAAAGAAAAAAAAAACAAACACAAAATTAAAAATTCCACGGGTTCAAGTCGCCAACTTTTTAAGCCATCACTATGCTCCAAACATCAATAAAAAAAAACGGAAAGGCTTATCAATCATTTTAAATAAACTTTAGTTTAAGATCAGCTTAACTGATAAAGTCTATAAAATCGACGCGTTCATGCAGATGGACAGGGCTAAATCGACTCGGCTAGTATTGTTGATCAAGAATATAGATACTTATGGGGTCGGAGATGCTTAGTTTTGCCTATTACAAACATTGCACAAAACCATATACCCTTTTTATCTATGTGATATGGGCTCCGGGTATAAAAAGAGTGATATTTATGTGAGATTTATTTATTTTCGTCAAGTCCCCTATGGGATGCTTAAATTATACTTAGTTACATTTAGTTGTGAAATTGATTCAAATAATGTGATAAGTGTTTTTCCTTGGGAATAAATAATCATTAATACCTAATCTGTGCAATTTGAAATTATCTTTATTTAAATTGTGTTTCCATATGTATAAGTTTAACCATATTTGTAGGTGGGATAATCTGCGACTAATCCTACATACACTTACATACTATTTAAGCGACAACAACTTTTGCAAATAAGTACTCAAATACATGGATATGTACATGCTATCTATAAGAACGTGTAGAACAATTTTAATATTAAGTTTGCTTATTGAAAAGAATTGATCTACCGGATTTCTTAAGAAAACGTTTAGTATTGGCATATCAATCTGTGATCGCGTAAATAACTTATACAAAAAAAAAACTAGCACAACATTGTTTCAATAATTTTTAAGGATCTTTAAAAAGCTTTATGAAGTACATTTTTCGGGCTTTACAAAAGTTGTGCTTTTAAAGTTGTACGGCAAAATGAACTTTATTAAGTTAAAGACCTAAAAACAGTAAATATTTTTGATTATATATGAAGACGGCAAGTTGACATTAATAAGCCTTGAGATCATGTAATCAGAAGCTTTATTCACGTAGAGTACACACACATTTACTTATATAAAGCATCAAAACCACAATAAATGATCGTTAAAATACTTACAAATAAAAAGGAAATATGTACAGTGAACATTTTGTAATGTTTTCAGAATTTGAACGTTTGCTATAACCTGTAGCTTTTACATGTCAAAAATTAAGTAGATTCCAGAGTCAATATTGCCATGTTGCAATTAAAACTGGTTTCTCCGTATGGAGCTATATTTAAGCATGTAACTTTCTAATATTTTAAAATTCGTCACTACCTATGTATATGTTTATTTATTAATTTTTTATTTTTTTTTAATTTTATCATACTGTGTGAACAGACAATCGATCATATAGCTCATGCTTACATTCTACTATTAGCACAGATAGTATGAAATTTTTTGTATTCGATGCACTTATGTTTAATACCGTTTTTCTACTAGTTTACGCAGTAAAGAGTATATAGGTTTGTGCAATGTCTGTCTTAATCCGTCCGTATAAACGCAATTTATTTTGCTGCTTTTGAATACTTGAAACTTGGAATATATACTCGTGAATATCTGCCTTAGATAAAAAGTAAAAATATTTAATCAATAATCTAAATGTGTTGCTACGGCCAGCGGACACAGATAGATAGTTAAGATTATTGAATAAGTTAACGGAAATTTGGTTACATGAAAAATTCAACGATTTCGATGGTCGCAGCTTAAGTGTCAATTGGGATCGCACAGATGTAAAGTTTTTTTTTTTTAATTTTAAATACTCATTTACGATAATTATGACTCATAGTACTAGGGTACATTTTATAGTTATTAAGTTGTGAACAACTATTGCGCAGTCGGTTATACCTGACTGAAACGTTCTCTTTGGTTTAGCTTTCAAAATTTTACAATTTGCAGGAAACAAGACCTACACAAGTTTTTGGCTTGCCTTAACTTAAACAATTCTTACAATGCTAATTTAAATGGAGCAATTGCGTAACTGATTTATTTCATTTAATTTACTATGTGGGGAATGAATTATGTAAGGCAGAAGTTTGATCTAATATTTGCGTACATTAAAAACAATATTTTAGCATTAAGTCTAACTTTCATGCCAATACACAACAGTACACATTTATACTGTAAATTGTTGAATCTCCGATAAAAGCTATTTAATCTTCAACGCTAATGCAGGATGGATCAACATTGGCCATTCTGCAATCGCATTGCTCAGATGTGGGCGCGCTATTAAAACATTCTTCACTCTTATGAATAACAGCAGTTTGGTTGTGGTCCAGCTCAGAACTTGGGCTGTTTTGGCTACCATTTTGCGACGGTCGTTCAGATGCTGCTGCAGTTGTAGCAACACCCACTCTGACGCCAGCGTCTGCAGTATTGAATCCAACTGGCGTGCGACTGTATCCAGAGCTTGTGGGAACTCCCTGGGCCCCGGCTGTTGTCGCCGAACGTTTGTACACTGTGCTGTTCATTGTCAGCTTGCGCACATTTTTGTCCGGATGGAAGACCAATATATAAACCTTGGGCGAGTAAAGGCATATCAGTGCCACCGAAGCACTTAAGCTAATCGAGATGCACAATGTTGTTATTTGAATCTGTATATAAAAAAGATAAATTAGAATTAGACATTAGACAATTAGAAATTTCAGACTTATAAAATTAACAAACTCTAACCAATACCCTGCCAATGGGTTCGATTTGTAAACTTAGTGTACGAAGTCCAGTAACAAAAACAAACGATTGTAAATAATAAGCGAGAAGGCTCTAGTCGGGACTGCCCGACTCGGAGATAATACGAATGAATTTGGTAATTCATTGAACTGGTAAACCACACAAATTGCAAAATACCGAAATTTTTCACAATAATATTAATTAAGAACGTAAACAAGCACAACGGAGTCGGTAACGTCCGACTGCAACGTTCTTACTTGTTTTGACGGTTTTTGGATTAGCTGCTTGAATAAAAATATAAAACTGGCAGAATTAAGTGGTACTTACCTCGTAGGAGTTACCGGTACCGAAGTAAATAGGCACAAACGCTAGCCATATTATACAGGTAGTGTACATTGTGAATCCAATAAACTTGGATTCGTTAAAGTTTTCGGGTATCTTACGGGTTTTGATAGCGTAAACCGTGCAAATCGTAATAAGTATCATGTTGTACAGCTGCGAAAAGAGGAATGACATGTCTTGTATCTTGCATTTTAAAATAACCTCGGTGCGGTCTGGGTAATAAAATCGTGTTCCTGGTGGCTCCACAATCATCCAAATCATCGTGATCAAAACCTGTATTGCTGCGTACACAAACATAGTAACATGATTATTATATATGATATATATATATATGTGGTATGTTTCAATTAGAATACTATTTTCTTAAAACTTAGGTATAACTCTTTCTCCTCCTCTTCATCCTGTTGCATAACACTTTAAACATGAATTTAATTAAAACCAAAACAAATGAGAAAATAACCGCCCCATTAGCAAATACCCTGATCCTGCGACGTCTCTTTACAAACATTTCAATCCGTTTTCATTTTTACATACCTACTTAAATTTACACCCACACACAAATGCATAAATGTATGTGCATGCAATCATATATGTATGTCGATGGGTGTAAATGTTTGTAACGATAGTTCGCTTGGTTTAAAGTATCGCCGGCGATACTAGAGGTAGAAACTAGCACTACTTGTTTAAATAATGATTAGTCGGCTCCCCTCGACAGAGATATTGTTAGTTATTTTTAAGTGTGTACATATGAATTTTAGGCAAAGTAGTTGTGTTCAATATTTGATTTATTTAATGAACTAATAAGGTATATACAGTAAAAATGCATTTTCTTTTGATCACCGATGATAAAGTTGTGATATATGTACAGAAATATATACGTACCGATCAAGGAGGTGGTAATTACTACCTGGGACTGCGGGCTGATGTACTTAAGGCGTTGCGCTGACTTGGATGCCGAGTGAAAGATTCGCGATATGCGATTGGTTTTAGTCAACAGAGCGCTGTAAATAATGGAAAATCCGACGCCGATGCCGAATCTCTGAAGAACACATGAGCCGATAGTCGGCTTCGCGATCAACGCAAACGTATTGCAGTAACAAACTAAAATACCGAAAAGTAAGGTATAGCTGAGCTCGCGGCCAGATGCACGGACAAGAGGCGTATCATGGTTCTTTGCAAACAGCACAATTACGATTATAGTCATCGCAATGCCAAGTATTGCAATCGCCATGGGAACAAGTGCGAACAACGAATTCCAGCGCATGTACTGTATATTGAGAGCGAAGCAGGATAGCTTATCAGGAAACGGCCAAAGACCCGGACCACAGTCCTTGCAAGTGAATTCATCAAAGACATATTCGTACGGCTCACAACTGTCACAAATCCAGCAGCAGGTGTCACCCTGTGAATATGAATGCTCAAGCATGAGTACTTACAATTTAATGAAAGTCACATTTTAATACCTGTTGCTTCTTTATCATCCCAGCCTCGCATGGCAATGAGCATGCGGAGGTCGGCATTTCATTTGCCTTGTTCCAAACGACAGTGTCCAGATTGATTTCGAGGTAGTTGAACCATTTACCGATCACCTGCAACGGCAATACCATAGATGTAAATATATAAAATGAGAGCAGATGATCGCTGTTCCAGATATCAAAACAAATATGTAAATATTACTACGTTTGCATTCACCATCTGTTACCCTACACAATTGATCAATTTATTTTTTAACTGATTGTTCCTGTATAAGGACACACCTTAGCACAATGTAAAATTAAAATTTTAAAAGAAAATAATAATAAAATAATAAAAAAAATAATAATAATAATACAAATAAGGGGTCAAAGATGAGTCCATCTGTCTGTTATATACATTTCAAAAAAAAAACAAGTATACCCTTTTTACCCATTTTTAATGGGTCAATCGGGCGTTCCCGACTAGAGTAGTCTTAATGTTATTACTATTTATGCAAGTACCTTGTACTGATATCCAGAGGAGTTGTCAAGACGTTGATAATTCAAAATATCATATCTGGCCAAACCATCTCCTTGACGATCAAACTTCACCTCACTGCCAGCCAAATCTTAACAGGTAAAAATTTTAATAATAATTTTTAATTATTGTTAATCAGACAATAATAATAGTTAATAATATATGAACTTAGTACTGTACCTACAAACGACACATTTAACAAATAATTGTTGTAAAAGTCCTTCCCATCATAGCTGGCCATATCAGGACATGCTTGCGAGAAACTATCCACTGGTTTGCGATACCAAACGGACTCGCTGTGCTGATGATGCTGCCCAGGATTTTGATCGTTCTGGGTACACAAATCGTTGTGCAAGTTGTGAAGTGCATGCGCGAAGGCGTACACGGCGTCCACTACGAATTGGGTTTTCGACTCCTGCTCGTATCTGAATAAGTCAAAATAGTATATAGTAAATGAAAATAATATTTATTCGTACCTAGGTAAATTAATTATTTATAAATGGGAATAGTTTTTTTTGTTCGATAGATGTGTTTAAATACCCACCCGACTTTCTCCGAGAGCCTTAAACTATCATCGCAAACGACAGTCTCCTTCTCTTTAGACAAACCAATGACTTGTTCATTGCTTTCATTATGGTTGATTAATTTAGCATTATCCGATCCAGAAGATAGCACACAATTAAAAGTATCCTCCCAGTACTCGGCAAACCACGGATTACGCTGGTTTGTGTGTGGCGTTAGTTGCATCATATATCGATCGAAGTCTTCAATTATCTCTGATTGAAGTTCAACTGTAATCGCACCTTCTGCAATGTCCTCCAAGCCTTCAAGCAGCTTTTGCTGCTTGCCCCAACCGTCACTTGCCACCCAGTGGAAGGGCTGGGAGAGGTTGGCTCGCTTAGCCGCCAAAAGTATGCGACGCGCATCCTCGGCCCGGGTGAAAAGAATTACTCCTCGGGCGTTTGGCTTCTTCAGAAGTTTGCTTATGATCGAGTCAAAGACCTTGTCATCGGCTGCACTAGGCACTTTTTCTGCGGCAGCAATGCAGACATGTCGCTCGGTTGCCTCTTTGTGAAAGGCTTCGATACCGTATTCACCGTACGAGCCTTCTGAGTGGATTGTAGACACGTATGACCAGTTAAAATTCTTGATGATGTCCACTAGCGCGACAGACTGGAACGTATCTGGCGGTACGGTACGAGCAAATAGGTCAAAGCGCGACTTGTCGGACAACGTTTTTGCAGTTGATGCCGGTGATATTTGCGGTATGTGAAAGAGACGTAGGAGATTTGCCACCTGAAGAGATACCGAACTGTATGAGCCGCCAATAACACCAAAAACAGGGCCCAGTGTCGCATTTTTCCTTAGCTGTGGTACGGATGTGTCTGAGCATTCGAAAGCGGATGTATCCATGTTGTTCAGAGAGGCGCGCACAAATTGAAGTGACTGATTGAGAGCATAGGTATCCCGAGAGCAGGTATCCAGTATATGGACGCCTATCGTTATGCCCGGCAATATGTTTGTGTCATTATTTACCCGATCAATAGCATAGAGCATGGCCTCCAGACGTTGAACACCGCGATTGTACACCTTGGGTCCGCAGGGTGGTGCACCCTCGCCCTTCTCGTGAACGGGAAATAGCCCACCAAGTATAATATCACCTGGTTGGTACACAGACACTGAGTCCTGTCCCTGCGATGATCCAGCGCATGCAAGTTGTGGCAACCAGCTCCAGCTCCACCATGTCGCCACCATGATCATAATCCTAATTGGCAGTTTACTGTCATCCCACATGTTGGTCAACTTCATAATTGCACCTCCAGCTCAACGAAGTATTAAATAGATGTATTCATATACATACTCATATATATTTCTCGATTGGCCCAAACGACTTTGATAAGCTGCTTAAAGGCTGATATAGAATCCATATCCTTGGTCATAATGCATCATCTACAATAAAAATCATTGTAACATCAATACATTAGTATATATATTGTTTTGTGTTGACTTATACACTAAAAAATAATTAATAAATTGACTTTACATTTAATAGACTAATATTTGACTGTACATTTAAGAAGAAAGTGTGTATAACGCGGTCAATAAATTGTAAAAAAAACACTGTACAAAACTCACTTAAAATCGATCGAAAATGCTAAAAATATTTTCATTTCAGTTCATACACTGGTCCTGCTAGGGGAATGTTTCACGCCCAGCCTTTGACTGCAAGAAAACCGGCGTTGCACCGACGGCCAAAAAGAGGCGCAACGTACAATCTGGAACAATGAGTTCAAGATACCGGTGTGTTTTCATGAGATCACCTCCCGACAAGGTTAAAACGCAACGCTCTGCGAATAAGAAATGAGCTCAAATAAGGTACTCCATGGTGAGCCTGCACTCTACAGAAGCGTCGACCAAGTAAGAACGATAATAATGAAACATATAAGCTTTTTCTGTGTAGGGATAGGAGAATCGTTCATACAGACGAACAGGACTAAAATAAATTTACTTTTTAAAAATATATGTACTTTATGGGGTCGGCGATGCTTCCTTCTTCCCATTAGACCCTTTCTTTAACCATTTTCAATGGGTTTCGTAATAAAACACCAAAAAGTCGCAAATCAAAATTTACAGGCTTGTATATCAATGCTCTCATTCAGTCCTGAAAATTTCATAACAATCATACTTCTAATTTCAACCGAAAACAAGAATTCAGTTTCTTTACTGGGGGCCAAGCACAGCCACAGAGTGAAGTGAATGCGGCGTGCGTTTGTGTGTGTTTGTATGTGTTAATTTGTGTATGAATGTATGAATGCAAGGGGGTTGCAATGTTTGTAAAGACAGATCGTAGTGTTCAGGGTATAGTATCGGCGGGCGCTTAAACTGTTAAATTATTTGAAATTTAACTAGTAATAATTAAATTATATAACAACAAGTAAGAACGCTGCAAGCGGGCGTTACCGACGCGTTATACTTTAAATATTATTGTTATTGTTGGTCTTTTGTAATTTGTGTGATGCGAGAGATGGTTTAAAATCTGTAAGATCTTTGGATTTTTGCGATTTGCGTTGGCGATTTTTAAGGGCGGCGGTATTCTAGTGGCCGCGACCGGAATGCCAAGGTCGAAATCTTTGGAGGTGGTCAGCAACTATTTACATTTTTTCTGTAACGTCTGGGGGAGCGTCCCAGTACTCCTAATTTGGTTAATTAAAAACTGTAGGAGATATAGGCATTTCCAATTTTTAATGGCGAGGACGCTGGCCGGCGTTCCAGAGGGCATAGCCAGGATAACCATACTGCGATTTCAGGTGTATCGACATGTTATCAAGTTACCAGCCGGACGAATAGACAGACAGCATGATAAATAAATGTGGTCTTAACGTTTAGTACCACGCAGCTTTTTACCAACCTTCGGAAAATGTGGTTTTCAAATCTTTGAGCTAGATACCGTGCAAAAGTAAGATTCAAAAAATTCATGGAATTTTGCTTTTTTCTTGATTAGGTGAACGGTTTTTAAAATGGACTCCTCAACACGCTGCAATTTTAGCAAATCTTTCAGTGCCAATTTAAGATATTTTAAAATGGCCAACTGTTAGACTGAATGCTTGTTTATTTGCAGACTCCCTTAAGTTAAGTTAAGAGAGAGAGGGCGAAATGTCACAACACTTCAAAGAGAATACAGTTAGGGATGCTTTTCACAACAACCACAGTTTCCCAAGCTTATGCAGGACCAACACACGAATAAGAGTATTAATGTATGTGTGTGTGTGTGTGTGGGTCTGTGTTTATAAAGTAATAATGGCGACCCAGAAAAAGCTTTGATGCAAGAACTTTACCAGAAGTACCAACAAGAATGGTCCAACCGATGATGGCAATGCGCACACAAGCGAAGAAACAGTACACACACACACACACTCATATGTGTAAATTTAAGTATATATATATATTTAAATATATATTTAATAGGATATGTCAAGGAATTACAATAGGTGGCCACTCATAGAAACAATCAAAATCAACAAACACAAAAGAATATATATATTAAATAATATGTAGATGTAAGATGTCTGTATTAGGGTACAAACGACTTGTTCAATTTGAGTAAGCTGCATCTTATGTCTTACTTATAACTACTGGCTAAGTTTCAACCAATTCGTGCCTAACCCCTTCTCGATTTCAAGCACGGTAGTTCTCATATATTCGCCACGGCTCTGTTTCTGTGTGAGTGTTAAGGTACACATCAATATGTAGAAACAAAGCACAAGGATACGTAAGGACAGTTGCAAAGAGAACGTTTATGTATTTCAGTTAAATTAAATTATTTAACTTTTAATATAAGTGATGTCGGTTCTTATCATATATACTTACCATAATTCAACTCTATTCTGTAGAATATATATGCACATATATATATATATATATATATATATGTATATATACTTCACGTGTAGTTGTATTAGTTGAGTCCTTTAGTTGCATTGACGTTACACCTTGTTTTTGTTTTTTTTTAAGTTAACATTTATTACACGAGCGAGCGAAAGCGCACACATCTGTCCATAGCATTAACTGTAGATAAACTGATTTACTCATGATAAGCCCAAACAGTTCTTGTACCAGCAGCAGCAGCATCAGCAGCAGCAGCGACCATGGCAGCAACACAACAACAATAATATGAGCACTGGCAGCAGCAGCAGCAGCAGCAGCGGGAGCTCGGCGTCAACACGAAGAGGGACAACAGCAGCAGCAGCAGCAGAAGCAACAACACCCACAGCAGCCATCTAACTGTCCATCTCTCTTTAAATGGCCATTTACGGAGCAAAGCATAAGTACCACTGCAGCAGCCGCAACGGATCTCTAAGAGTAAATGACAACATAAAATCTAGCCGACAAAAAAAAAATCAACAAGAAAAAGGAACCAAAGATGCTCCGAACACAACTCTTACAAAAACGCACGCAGACCATGCCTCCCTTCAGTAGGTTCGTCCTGCAGCATTAGTTAAGAGCGGGCTAAAAGCTTTCAAAAGTTCGCCAGCAAACTTTCACCTGTCTCTTTGACGTTGTCCGTTATCTGCGTAATTGCTGCAAGAGAAATCAAATGATTGCGTACATATGTGTCCATAGCATAATCTTCTACATACACGTATACAAATGTGTTAGTCCCCATTGGTGATGGTGATTGGCAATCAAAGCAGGGCCTAAACCATAATAGCTATAAAGTTGACATTTTCACAGTTTCCTTTTAATACGAATGTAAGTACAAAGGACTTAAAAAAAAAGGAGATCCCCAAGCCCAAAAAATAGTAAAACATGTTGTAAACAACCTTTACATTCTTGATTTCATTAAGCTGAAACTTATTATTTTTGGAAAATTTACGCTTCTAAGTGAAAACTTAATGGGTAGGGTTGTAAGGGTGTAGTTTCATTTTCGTGAAATTATTTTGAAAGCTTTACATAACATTATTCAGAACACAGTGTTAAAATTTTGAAAATTGTTGCAATATATTTTTTTTCTTCCATTCATTCCATTTAAAATTATTTTCGAAGGCTTTTTTGGAAATTCTATAAAAACCGTATTCTATAAAAATCTCCCCCTGTGCGGAAATTAAAATTTTAAATATTCACCCGATTAGCTTCACACTCATTTAAATTTTTAGTTTATTATTTTTTTTTTTATTATATATAAAAAGGCTACAGTTATAAACTTATACTACCTTAAATCTAGCATAACGTCAAAGGCTTCGACTTTGAGGTGTAACTATATATAACATATGTTTAGATATTGCCCAATAGTTGTTTATTTACATATATTATATATTCTTGATCAGGAGCTGAGTTGATTTAGCCATGTCCGTCTGTCCGCCCGTCTGTATTAACTCAGCGATTAAGGAAACTACAAATGGTAGCAAACTGACCTTAGTCTCATTCAGATCGTATCCTTTTGTTTTCTTACCATATCTCGGAGACTAGAAGAGCTAGAGACATGAGCATATGCAGATTTGAATACCTTTGGATTTTGGATACCTCCCCCAAACCGCCTCCAATATCGACAAAGCCCCAAAAACCGCAAATGAAATACTTCAGATCTGCATATTAGTTTGTACATAAATTTCGTTGATCATAATAAGTCCTGAATATTTCATAACGATCATACAATTAGATGAAAACAAAGATTTCGTTTCTTAGTGGTGGCACGCGCAGCTGCCGAGTAAAGTGAGCGTGGCGTACATTTTAGTGTGTGTGTGTGAATTTGTGCATGTATGTATAAAATCAAATGGGTTCAAAGGTTGAATATACACATATATATATATATATATATATATATATATATATATATATATATATATATATATATTTATATATTTATTTATTTATTTATTTATATATATTTTCAACCTTTCAACCCATTGAATTTTATACATATACATATGTATATGTATATACTTCCAGAAGTATTCAGGATTTTACTTCATGGGAAATCATTTCAATATTATTTTTTCACTTATATAGTTGCTACAAACGCATTTAGATTAAGTGTTACATAGCCATGATATTGAATTTGAACTATGAAATTATTGATTTGCAAACTAAACAATTCGCATTAGTACCGATCAGCGTGGACATCAAATTATTGCTGCCTAAAACTGCTGCTGTTATAGCTTATGGTGTTAATTTAAAAATCTTGGGAATGCGTTGCAAGTGGAAGTGCTTACAAGCCTGCTTCTGAACAATTCAAATTACATGTATGTACATATATGAAATTATACTTTTAGCTCAGTACGTAAATCGATTAATGAATCGGACTTATATGATCACTTTAATTTCTAAATTATTATTATTTTGACTAAGTAACTTAGCCGATCACAGTGTACAATTTAGCAATGAAATTGTTTAGTTTTATTAAATTAAGTATGGCAGTTAATTTGTGAACAGGCGACAGCATCTATCGTAAGGCAAATCGATCAATTAAAAAATCAACAATGCGAATGAATAGTTTTTTATACAATATATCGATGTATATCGATACAATGTCACCATTCCTAGGCAGCACATTGCATGTGGGATGAAATTGATAGAAAATTTGTTTTTGGAAATAAACATAAAGAAAAAGACAAGTATAACTTAGTTTACTACTGTGCAAGTATACATTGAAGTGCAAGAATTGTTTTTGTTATTGTATATATTTACTTGCTAAACTAGTGGATGCCCCAGGTAAAATAAATTTGAGAAGGAGAACGGACGTCAAATAAAATTACATGACATCTTACCACGATGCAATTAGTTGACGTTGCTCTCTCATTGTGTATTTAACTAGAAACATATAGGAATACGTGTTCCTTGTGCGGAATTTCAATTCTTGTTAATATCTGTTTTGTGCAAGTGTATGCACAAATGGGTTCAGAGCACTTTTTACCATTCATTTTCTTTGTGTAAGAGTTGTTCAGTAAATCTCTCTACCCTTCTTCGGTTCTCTCAGTCAATCGCATGTGCGCCAACGTCGCAACGTCGGCAAATAAGTGAAGAAAAAAACAGTATTATAAAAATGCTAAAATTTATTAAAACTCGCACTTGTTAATAACGTTTTTCATATAAATAAATAATTATTTGAGAAAATATATGTATGCTAATGTTATTTTGCATATATAATAATAAGTATATATATTTATATATTCTGCAGGGCATAAAAACATAAGTGACGTATAAATGCATATACGTAGATTATAAACTTTTACTTTTGATCTCTTTAAAGACCTATTGTGCCAAAAAAAATACGTTTTTTGTAATTCTTTCCTATTTTATTTATATAAATTTTTAAAATTAATAAAAATAAATCGTAAATAATAATATCAGTCATCTTTTTTTGTGCATTGCAGCTCCAGTCCTTGTTCACAAGTTACCAGAATCGTCTTGCTGATTTTTTTTATATAATAGCTCAACATTTTTGCAGGTAAGAAAGGTTGCTTTATATACTGAATGCCCAAATTAATTATAATGTGTGATCTACAGCAGAATAATCAGATGGTTGTGTGACAGATTGCCAGCGGGTCATAAATCGCCCCGGAGATCGTCAACAAAACGGGAAACGAAACCGTTTGACGACTCCGCTTTCCAAACGGTTCGGTCTCTTCGTAATGCAACCAGCTGTTCCAATACTATCAACACAAGCCGATATTGCTAAAACCATGCAGCCCCAAAATATGGTATGTGCTTCTTTAAAACACTACGTGCTTTCTTAAAACACTTTTAACGGCTAGAACATAAGGCAACGAATATGCTTTGTGGGCTCTACTATTCCGTCCGACAATATATTAATTAAAGGAATGGAAAAAATATTTTGCAATTAGGATTATTGTTTTTTTTTTATTTTTTTTAACTCTTTAACTTATATAAGCCGTTTCGTTTTGTTTGAAAGTTGCGTCCTTACGATCAACAATTTTAAATTTGAACATAAAGCACAAATGACCGTATTCCCCGTTGCAATAAAAAAAATGTCTTATAAAAGTTTGTATTATGAAATTATTTCTTGGTCATACAAATTATGAAGAAATAATAGAAACATGTTCTTTTTTGCA
The DNA here is from genome assembly GCA_035043915.1 of Drosophila paramelanica. Lineage (NCBI taxonomy): Eukaryota > Metazoa > Arthropoda > Insecta > Diptera > Drosophilidae > Drosophila > Drosophila paramelanica. Next base: position 228,777 of record JAWNMO010000179.1, read on the forward strand.
AATATTCTCTTGTGATATTAATTTTGGTTAAAGTATTATCATTTTCATTCAATGAATTATTTTTTAAAATTATAGTTCACATGTTAAGTTGCTAAAAATTCAATAAGCCAAGAAAATTCATTATTTATATTTTGTATACCGATAGCCCATGATATCCAGAAGATTACTACTCGTCGTGCATTCTTATGCCCTGAACCCACTAAAAATTATTTTAAATATAAAGGGTATAATGATTAGGTTCCAAAAAAGCATGTCCATAACGTATTTAGATATTGATCAGAATTAAAAAAAGTCGATTTAGCCATGTGCGTTTGTATGCATGTGTATATATCCATTTGCGTGTTGAAGGATTCTTCCTAAAATGTTTTGTGCTGTTTACCGTTAAGTAAAGTGCCATTATGCGATGTGTGTTTTTGTGTGTAAGCGTGTATGTGTGATTTCGTGTAAGTTAATGTATGTGATGACAGTTCACAGATGGATTCAGGGTATTTCCTAGTCGGATACTGCCGACTTGAGCAGTTTTTTTTTGTTAAAATATCTTTTTTGACTTAAATTCAGAAATATATTTTTGTTATATGTTTTACAGTATATCTATAAGTTGAGTCTGGTTTTTGTAACTGCCATTTTATCAATTCAAATATTCAATTTATTCTGGGCGGGGCGTCTTGTTTTACCAGATTTAAGTAAAAACACCTCTTTTTTTTGTCTACAACTCGTTTTTCTTATTTTTTTTCGCACAACATTTTTTTATTAGGGAATGGTGCCTTCTTTACATTAAGTGCCTTCAAAGCTTCTTATAATAGCCGATTTCGAATTATACGACTAGTAACATATGTATCAACTCATTTATTAGAGCTTTCCATGAATGAAAGGTTGTTTGCCTCCTCACACCGAAGCTTATCAAACTTATCAAACGTCTAGAGTTTCAATTATATTCGTCTTGTATTTCGCGCCTCGTGTCGTCAGGTCAACGATTGCGCCCCTCGGTTGGGTAGGATTATAAATAAATAAAATAGAATTATCCATAGTTCGAGTTAGATTCATGCATAAAATTTGTACACTATTTATAAAATGGTTCAAAGTACTGAAGTTGTGCATGTTGTTTTTATCACTATATATTTCATATGTACGCTTGATCAGTATTTTCTCTTTACGATTTACAATTTATGTTCTGTGTGCAAACATGGATATAATTTTGTATATCTCTTCAATTGTATTTTACCAGTAAAAATACCGTTTTGATTTTTGAAACTAAAAAATTAAAAGTAATAATTTTTACCATTTAAAAGCAATTATACAATAAGAATTGACAAAATATATTATATATTTTTTAATTACTAAATTTGCAACATTTATTAAATCCCATTTTAAATATTTAAATGTTATAATGAAGGTTTATTTACATATTAATAAGATTTACCCATGTTTTTCGAAGACATTAAAAAACTTTCCTTAATATAAAAGATAGACTTGTATGTATAACTATAATAATGAATGAAATATTTATTTTTGGTTTATTGACACGGATTTACATCCTTTCATAGTTGAACGTGTTTAAACTAACTGTAATTGGTTTTTAAAATGGTATAAAATTGATTTTTTTTTTTAATTTCAATGATTTTTGGTACAATATAATTGAGAAATTAGCTTATTCTGATCTCATTTTTATACTCGTTCACAAAGTGAAAAGAGTATATTGGTTTTGTGCAATGTCCGTCTTGCTGTCCGTCTGTCCGTCTGTCCGTATGAACGCAATTATTTTCGCCGCTATTGAAGCTAGACACTTGAAATTTTGGATATATACTCGTGTGTACCCGCGTCAGATAAAGTGTTAAGGATTTTGAGCTCCGCCCACTGGGTATGTATATAGCTGGTGACCTCCCAAAAAGATTGCGACCTAGATATCCCGGCTACGCCCACTATAACGCCCCCCAGCGCCCCCGCTCTCAAAAATCGGATATGCATATATCTCCCACAGTTTTTGAGCTAGAGTCACCAAATTTTGCATATACATTGCAGGAATGCTCCCCCAAATAATAAAACAAAAGTTTTTTGGCCGCACCCTCTCCCGCCCCCATAGTCGCGAAAACCGATAAACCTGAAAGGTCAAATCGATAAGTGTTGCATATTTGCACAATTTTAAAGCTAGAGTCACCAAACTTGGTATGTATATAGCTGGTGACCTCCCCCACAGATTGACCCTTTGATATCCCGGCCACGCCCACTAGAACGCCCTCCAGCGCCCCCGCCCTGAAAAATCGGAAATGGCTATATCCCCAACAATTTTTAAGCTAGAGTCACCAAATTTGGGAGATATATTACCAGAATGCTCCTCCATACATCACAGGAAAAAATTTTTGGCCACGCCCCCTCCCGCCCCCGTAATCGCAAAACACGTTATATATGGCAGTTCCAATCGATAACACGTGTATATATCCCACAATTTAAGCGATAGAGCCACCAAATTTAATATGTAGATAGCTGCTGACCTCCCCCAAAGATTGCACACTTGACATCCCGGCCACGCCCACTATAACGCCCCAAACGCCCCCGCTCCGCCGGAAATGCCTATATCTCCCACAGTTTTCAAGCTAGAGTTACCACATTTAGTGGGTAGATAGCTGGTCACCTCCTTTAAAGAGAGGAACAAAATGTTGCCGACGACCACCCCCACCCGCACTCCCCACTCTCCCCCACCCCCAGCAACACACAAATTGCAAAATACCGAAATTTTTTAAAATAGCAATATTTACGAACGTGAACGAGTATAACGCAGTCGGTAACGCCCGACTGCAACGTTCTTACTTGTTTTCTTAAGGCATTACGTTTTTTAAATAAATTTTTTCACCAAAACTCATTTTTTTGTGATTTCCACTGATTTTTGAAGTTTATCCAAAAAGTTATGATAATTGATATACTTATATTAGTAGCTGAAGTTGAGGAAGTTTAATTTGGATAATTTGCTTGTCGGGTCATATGTTGGTTCGATTTTTTTAAATCACTGATATGTTGTTTGAATTGGTTATTTATTTTCATATTTTGTTCCTCATTAAGTTGCTTTCGGTTTATCCCTTTGCTAATTTTTTAAATGATGTACCGCATGTACACACTCAAAGCGCTGATAAATTCTGTGCTGTATTTAAATGGCCCCAACAAAATATCACACTTTTGCAATCTGTTGTAGATTTTGCCGGCAAATAAAAAGACCAAAAAGTTCGCTTCGCAAGTGCCGCCCACGAAGCAACCCCTTCCACAGCATAGTACGACCCAGCCGCAGTTTCAAATTAACAAGGCATACAACGTAGTCTCCATACTGAAAACTTCGACGACAAACGCCCAACAGTCGACTCACATGGCACACCAGCCGCAGTCGCATCATCTTCAACAGCAACAGACACAGCAGCAGAGCTATGCGAATGTTGTGAACAGACCACCGATAGCGCCAGCGACAATCTCAGCTGGAGCCCAGCAGTCGACGCTCATCTGCAGCGGCGGCAACATAATGACCGTAAATAACTGCCAACTGAATGCGGCAGAGCTGAATTCAGCAGCCATCTACAATCTGACTGGGCATAGGCCGCAATTGGCTGGCGGAAACAGTGGAATCATCGAGTCAAATTGCCGCTTTGTGGGCAGTGTTTCGGCGGTTTCAGATATGTCCAAAGGAAGCGTTAGCGCTGGAAACGTTGCAGTGTCGAATAGCAGCAGCAATTTACAACTTACACCTGGCGGCGCCACCGTCAGCAATAGCAGTAACGCTAACGGTAGCAATCAGAGCATCATTGCACTGGCTAACTCGCATAGCGTCACCCTGGGCTCGTCTAGTGCTCCTTATATACACGACAAGAGCCTGTTGGGCGTTGGGGTTAGCGTCGGCGTCAGTTGTATTGATAGTAGGAAATACGACTATAAAAATAATAATCTACTAACAAACAGTAGCTTCCAAGCAACCCAAGAGGTAGGCAAAAAAAAAACCAAAAAAAAACAAAAAACAAAAAAAACACGTAAGATTGCTTTAGTCGGGAGTGTCCGACTAGGAGATACCCTGGACCCTGATAACACACACACAAAACCCCACGAAACATTGCGCATTTTACTCAGCGTATAATAATTATATCGTTTGGAAAAAATACACCTCCTAACCTATAAGCTATATATTATTTATCTTAATTAAATACTTGATACAGCCATATCCGTCCGTCTGTCAGATGTCCGTCTACGAAAGCATCTATGTGAAGTCATTGTACTATTATTTGTTTTACCCTGATCCATGCTGTTCAAAAAAAAAAAATAATAAATTAAACCGAAAATCGAGAGTATGTTTTCTCAAATTAATTGTGCCGACTGGTATAAGCTGTTATTTCTGTCATTGCTACTTTGGGAAAGATTACCAAGTAGAGTAAATATTGCCTAGCTTTAATATATTCAAAATTTCAAGCTTTTCGCTTTTTAATAGCGACGAAAGCTCTGGAAATTTCATAACCATCGTTTAGTTTACAACATGTAATTAAAGCACTTGCTTCCATTTTTAGCGTTTAATAGCGGTGAAAGCACTGGAATTTCATAAACATCTTATTTAGTTTAGTTTAAATGTTAGTCAAAGAATTTGGTTCCATAGTGGTGGTCTAAGTGAAGCGCTTGAGAATTGTGTAATGGTTTCTGCGCTGCATGTGTAAAAGTGTGTGTGTATGTGTGAATTTGTGTATTTATGTACATATGTATTAATGCAAAGGGGCTTAAGTGTATGTAACGAAGTTGTGCATCTGGGTTCAGGGAATCCTCGAGTCGGGTGCTCCCTACTGGAGCAATATTAATGATATCTATTTGTTGGAAGAAATAATCTAATTTCACGAGAGCACACTCAATCAAATTTGGTAGGTCTAGTTTTTATAGTTAATAAGATGCTCAAAATCGGATAAAAAACTGATTTGAATCGATAATAAGAAACGAGACGTCTTATCGACAATTTAAAATAAACTTGATCTGCGCATGGTATACACGAACTAAAATAAATTTTCAATTTAAATTGTTAAAATTGAGATCGACGCTTTTTTAAGCTTCTAAGACTAGTAATTTCCGAAGTCGCTGCGTTCATGCAGACAGATGGACATGACTTAGACCCAGCTAGTCGTGCGAATCAAGAATCTATAAACTTTATGCGATCGAAGAAGCCGCAATATGTTATGATTTCAGCTTTTGAAATAATTGATATAGTGATTTATATATAAATCACCTCTTAAATCTGCTCAGTGTCTCTTTAAAGTTTAAGCAATAGCAGTAGTGAAAAGCCTGGGTTTCGCCGCTTTTTTTTTTTTACTTGTTTATAATGAATTTGTAAATATTAATACGAAATGTTTAGTTCAAGTGAAGCTCCGGGCAACAAGCTCGGTTTACGGCGGTGGTGCCCGTGTTTCATAACAAAAACAACAATTTGAATCCTTAACTAAAGAATCAAAATATTTCGCGGCTCTTGCAGTATGTGTCACCGGGAAACAACAGTTCTGGAAACACACGTTCAAATCAACAAAGTGGAATTTTTCGTGGACCGCCGTCTGCGTCTAATGCGCCACGTGGCTCTGGAACAGGGGGAGCCCGCCAGATACACATGCCTACGATGTATCCAAACACAATGGTGTTGCAACAGTACCCCCAATTTCCACAGCGACAACCAACTTATCAAACGTCACATATACAATATGCACCGCACAATATATACTATCCCTACCAATATATTTCCCCACTTCCGCAACAACCACCGCACTCGCGCAGTGGTGTAGCGGTCAATCCTAACGTTAACATTGGAAACACGATGCCTGTGCTGCCCGGTCCCAATGGACCGCAGGCTGGTTCAGGGGTCTCATCATCCCAAATGCAGCTGCTAACTGGCGCCGTACAGCCGGGCGCAAATACAGTAATTGGAGTCGGTGGCACTGGGAGCGGCCAAGTGGGGGTCCCGCCAATGGTCAGTGTTATGCCAGCCAACGTGGCACCGCAACCGGCTCAAGTGCCGCCGACGAATAGACGTCGACATCAGCATCGATTGCAGATCATCGATCCGACAACGAAAAAAAATATTCTTGATGATCTCGATAAAGTAAGTGGTGCAACTTTCTATCTATATCTAATCTATATTAGTAATTCGAACTGATAAATTTCTTGTTTTTTCATAGAGTAATTCAGGTGCGGACAATGAATACCAGGAACCAGGGCCTGCAGCGACGGTAACGACAGCAGCCGTCGTTCAACCAGATGTCCCAATGTGCATTTCCCAAACAGATCCTGCTGGTTTATGCCTACCTAGTAGCGTGTTAATTCAAGGTAGCTCTGATCCAAGAGTCCAGTACAAATTAGGTATTCATTAACACAAATGTACAAAATTAGCTTGGCAATAATCTTATTTTGAAATGGTGGTTTGAATTTCGTCCTTAGATCAAATTCCCGCTAAGCGCCAAGATAACATTGTAGGACAAACTCCGGTGGTCTCTGCGATGTCCGATGCTCCATCTGTGGAAATATTGCCAACACCCCAGAAGAACAAGAGTAAAAAGTAAGAAACTTTAAAAAAAAAACCCCGAGTGTTTAATTAATAAAAGCGTTTTCTTATGTTTTAGAATTCCTATAGTCTCTCCGAAAGATGAGCACGAGTTGTCTCCTGGCGTTTTATCACGTAAGTTTTTCCTAGTTTGTTGAAATATGTTAGTTAAAATACAAAAAGGAAGTCCGAGATACTCGGGCAACCGACTCGATTTTAGCTATTTTATATATTTTAGATTAAACAAAGTTATAGTTTCAGTAAAAAGAGCACTTGATAACCTCCTTCTGCTGTAAATTGATTTGGACCTTGAAAAAGGTTTTCATCGTTTGCTTTTATAGAATGTTGATGCATAGTTGTGTTGGAGCTTTTCATTATTTTACTCCACAATTTCTGATACATTTTATGACGAATGCTATCCAATTTTATATGCAGTGACACAAAAAATATTCCGATAATTTTTTTTATACTTATACAACATTTCTCCCATAAACTTTTATCGTTTAAAAATATTAATTCCTAAGATGATGCATAATAATAATAACTGATTTCGCTTCTCATAAAAAATTAAATTGGTAAAAACAAAAAAAATTTCTCAAAAAAATGCAAAAAATTTATACACTTTTTGGTTATTTGCATTCGAAATAAATTTGACGGTAATAGTCTCGTATTCCTTGCTAATTTCGTTAAAATTGTTGCAGTTTTTTCTTCTGAACAGCTTTTTATACCCATTGAAAATAGATAAAAAAAGATTGAATGGTTTTCTGCAAATGTGGAGCATCTTCACCCCTTCGCATACTTTATTGGCTCTTACAGCCTACCACATACGTGGCATGAAGTCGACCATGTCCGGGCAACGCTTATGAGGAATCTGCACCCATGCCCCTTGAAAAACCTCCCAAAGCTGCAGCTTAGTGGACGGGGATTGCTTTGAAACAAAGCGTTTGATGTCGGTAAATGATCCTCTCGATCAAATCTATTGGGCCTACATCGCCATATACATCGCCGTGCTTAACTGTCTTGATTGTATAAATTGAAATACTCCGTTATTGGAGGTCGACAGACAGACTAGACAGTCTAGAACATACTCCATCTAACAAGACCAGTTTGGACTCATTTGTATAAAGGATATTACGCCATTTTGCTATTGGCCAGTTCCAATGGTTTTTGGTAAACTTCAAAATGGTTTTAATATGCCTTTTATTAAGTAGTAGCACCTTTTGTGGCTTCGCGAATTAAAATTTTCATTCAATAGTTGTCGTCGAATAGACCAAACCATTTCGCCATGTCCGTCTGTCTGTATGAAAGCGTTGATTTCAGATATCACAGCCTGTGTTCTAGCAGAACGCCGATCTTGCATCTGTATAATGTGAATTTTGACTATATTTATTGAAATTTTAATATTTTTGTCTAGTACACTGCAATAATCTAATTTTATCAAAATCAAGAATGCAGAATATCAAGGGTAAAATTTTTGGGGGAGGTCACCAGCTATCTACATTTGAAATTTGTTGGCTCTATCTTAAAAATTGGAGGAATTTCCAGCCTCCCAATGGGCGTGGTACAAAAATTTTAACATTTTGAGATCGTAAATACAAGTATATATTCAGAGTTTTTATAGTTTCCGATCTCACTGTGTTCATATGGATATGACAAATGAATGTAACAGAAATAATGAGGAATATATATTCTTGATCACGACAACGAGCTGATTTCATTTATATTTTTTTTTCTTAACATATCTGATTTTGTGTATTATGATTCCGAAAAGCTGACGCAGATCTGGAGTATTTTGGATTTTGGATAAATCTCCTACGGGCCCTAAATATAAACAAGTGAGATTGATATGGCTATTGAAATATTTAAATTCTTCGTATGCTTTACGCGAACATAATAAAATTTGTTGGCTTTAGCTTTTATAGTTTGGGAGTTATGCTTAAAAATAAATATCGATAGTAAGAAATTGAAAGGCGTTATCGATCTTTTGAAAGAAATTTGATCTGCGTATGGTATATACGAACCAAATGAGACCAAGCTTTCTAGCTTTTGTAGTCTCTGAAATCGACGCGTTTATATCGACAGACAGACAGACAGACGGACATGGCTTAATCGACTCGGCTAGTGATGCCGATCAAGAACTTATAGTTTATGGGGGTCGCATACGCTTCTTTCTGCCTGTTACATACATTTCCACAAAACCATTATACCCTTTTTATTATACCCTTTTTATGTAATAAATTCTCTTGTTAAGTCGTAAAAAAAGATGATACTCTTAGCTTAGCCTATCAATAAATTAGTTTCGGGAGGCCAAGTGCAGTTACTTAGTAAAGTACAAATGCACACCGTTTGTATGTGTAGTACCGTGCATGTGTGAATTTCTCCAGGAAAAAGAAAGTATCTTCGACCCCATAAAGTATACATATATTTGTGATTACGACAACAAACTCAGTCAGCGCATGCGGCGTGGCGTTTGTGTGCGTGTATGTTTTTTTAATATTTATAAAGAAAAATCGCAGGGGTCAGGGTATCTTCTAATCGGACGGTCCCGATTAGACTCTACTCACATATTTTTAATGGATGCATCTAACTTTAAATTCTGGCCCAAAACCTAATTGAAAAAGCGAAAAAATTATAGCAGCTTAACTTTTTACGTCAATATTCCACACTTTTGATATATTTGATGTATTAATCAATACAGTCAATAAGTATTAAAAGTTTTGGCCCGTTTTGACTTGTTTTAAATTATTGGCAATAACCAATTTTATTCGCAACATTTTTGCGCACACAGTCAATATATTCAATTAAAAATATCAGCCTATGGAACAAACGTACCAAATGTTTGCTCGAGTTGTATAGAAAATCGAGTTATAGTAAGTTAAACTTATAAGCACAAAATAAAAATTTAAATTTAGTTGTTGCATATGTTAACTAGAATATGTAGATTTGTATTGCTTTGGTCAGGCCGTATCTACGTATGTTCTCACTTTTTTGGTTTTTCTCTTGGTCCGTTTGCAAGCTCACTGTTCCTCTCTGTCTCTCTCATTCCCTCTCGCGATCACATTTTTACGTTATTGGTTCACTGATGTATTTTCATGACCGGTACACGCACACGAACACGTGCTTTTGCTCAAATTGTCTAAATGGACTGTGTGTGCGTATGTATGTGTATGTATGTGTGTGGATGCGTGAGTGATTGCTTCGTGCATGCGTACTAGTTCGTTTGTGTGAGAGTATGCATATATTTTCACTTTTGCTTTTGCTTAGCTCTGACATGTTGAAAGGTTGTTTGCCGCCTTTTGATTTCTGCTGGCGCTGGCGCTAGTTACTTGCCCGTATTTCTGTTTGCCTCGTCTGTGCAACGATTTCAGTTGCGGTCGCTGCTCGTTGCTCAAACCGCGGCCGGTTCGCTAGCCGTTCCGTTCGGTGCGATCATTCGGGTGTGTTTGTGGTTGTGCGATTCGATATCATCTGTGTGTCTATCTATAGCGCTAGGCAACAACGCGACAATTGGTTGGAAACACACACGCTCACACGGTCTCACACATCTCTCGATAAGAAAAGAATTAAAACTTGTACATATGTACATATTTTAAAAAAACGTGTGCAAAGTTTTGATACACCTTATGGGTTAACTTCTTAATATCCAGTACCAATAGAAAATACAATTCATTTGCCACTAACTCGCTTATAAATAATACACGTACACACACATGTTTGTAAACGTTGCCAAATTCTGATGTTAGTCTTACTCTTTGACATCATTCTCTATACCTCATCTGTGATACATAATTACAAAGTAATGGATAGGATAATCCCGTAGCTGAAATTGGTATGCTTCTTATGTTTTAAGACAAATTACAAACGAAGGTATATATATACATATACATATGTATATATATATATATATATATATATATATTTTTTTTATTTTTATTTTTTTATATATATACATATATACACCTTCGTGTGTCACATATATACGTACAGCAACAACATATATTTATCATTGGTAGGTAATAAATTTAAATTAAATATATTCTTGGACGGGCCAAAGACTGATGAATGAAATGATATTAACTTTCAATTAACTAATATACAGACGGACATTGCTAACTCGACTTGGTTACTGATGCTTACCCAGATTATAGAATGGGATATGCCTTCTGCTTGTTACATACATTCGCCCAAAACTTTTATTCATTTTCGATTAAGCCCTAGACCCATTAAATATGGGTAAAAAAAAGATTATAATGGTTTTGTGTAAATCTATGTAACAGGTCGAATGAGTTATTTTCGACCCCATAAAGTATATATATTTTTGATCCATGTCCGTCTGTCTGTAAAATTGCAAATCGATAAAATCCACAATTTCAAAGTTAGAGTTTCCAAACTTGGTATGTAGATAACTGATGATAAAGATTGCGAATTTCGATTGATTGAATTTTATGAGCAATACTCGAAAAAGGGATACGTATAACTATGGTTAATAAGAAGACGAACTTAAAAAACCAAACTTCGGTTGCCCCCGACAGTCATTTATTAACATGCGTACTCGTTTAAAAAGTAAAACTAGTAAATTTGGTTTATGCAAGGCCAGTCAATCTGTCCGGATGGCCGCAACTTTCTTCGCTGCTATTGAAGATTAGATTTGTATGCCACGCCCACTGGGAAGCTTCCCAGTCAATCATACACTTAAAATCACAAATCGATTAAAGGCAAATGTTTTATACAATTTACAATTTCTTACGAAGGATATTCTATATAATATATATAAACTATTTAAAATAGTATAAATAGAGCATAAATAGAGAGTTCCGAAACTATTGCAACGGGACCATACGTAAAAAGTTCAAACTTAAAAACCTAATTCGCATTTCACAAATATTTTAATAAAACAATAACTTTTAAACAAATTACCGGATATGAATAAATGATACGTGTATTCGAAACACTAGTTTGTACTTACACATATGACTTAAAATGTTTATAACGACACGAGATACGGGAATTTATATCCAAATAAATTGACTGTCGCTAGCTCTTCTGTGATATCGAGGTGTTCTTGAAGAGGGACGAACAAACGGACGAACCCCTGCTAGGATCGAAAATTTATTCCTCAGTTTGCTACATTTCCACTATCACTACTAACAATAGCTAAATAGATATAAATTCGAGGATTCTTCAGAGTGTGTAACAAAAAAAATACTCTGTACAAAGATCGGGCAACTAGGAAATTAAAACATATTTTCTTTCAATTTTACAGTCAAAGTGGATGATGCTGCGAAACCAAACACTAAAACTTCGATAGAGATTAATCATAATATCCAGTCGGATTGTGCTTCACAGCAAAGAAATCAGCAAAACTTGACACATCCTCAGCAGCCTCAGCCCCAGGCTCAAGCGCAGAATCAGCAGCAACAGCAACAATCACATTCTCAGTACATGGCACATACGGCTGTACCGACGGAGGAAATCAAAGTTGTCGTAAATGAAACGTTCCCGCAAAGCGCAACAAGCGAATTGCCCACGAAACCAGTTAAAAATCAGAGTTCGGCTGTTGGTCCAAAGCATGAGGCCGAGGTTCATGCCCCATTGAAGCCAGAAACAGCACTATCAGAGATCCCCTCAAGTGCAACACACGCAGAAATTCAGACGAAATCGCAGCCCCCAGCCAGCATCGAAACGTCCCAGGTTTCTGTGTTGGCCGACATCGTGTCTACGATGCATATAGCTGATCCAAGCGCGGCGGCTTCAAAAACGCCTGTTGCTGCACCGCTGCCAGCTTTAAGCGAAAACGCTGCCGAGCCTTTGATCATGGGACAGGTTGTCGCACATACTCCGCCACAAAGCCCCCATGAAAGTACCCCCGATGAGACTGATCGTGCACAATTTCTCCAAGCGGAAAAGACTTGCATACCGACAAATGCAACAATTAAGGAAAATGCAGAAGTAAATGTTGAGACGGGCGCAGCCCCTAAAACCACAATCGCTGACGATCCAGATACGGAGCAAGAAACACAATTTGAACGTGAACATGAAAAAGAGTTGAAAACAGAGAAAGAGCCGGAACAGCTTTCCGAACCAGTCATGGAAACGGAGATCGCATCATTAATCAACTACAACGAAGGTCAATGGTCGCCGAGTAATCCCAGCGGCAAAAAGCAGTACGATCGCGAGCAGCTTTTGCAGTTGCGCGAGGCGAAGGCCTCCCGCATACAGCCCGAAGTAAAGAACGTATCAATACTGCCACATCCGAACTTAATGCCTACGTTTATGCGAAACAATAATAACAACAACAATAAACGCGTGCAATCGATGGTAGGCATAATTGCTGGCAACAGGAACAGCGAATCGGGCAGTAACTTTGCTGGCAAACAGGTCTCCATGTCCGGTGTGCAGAGTGGCAGGGGCAGTAGCATGAAGGGTATGATACACGTGAATCTGTCGCTCAATCAAGATGTCAAACTAAATGAGACCGAAAACGCCTGGCGACCCCGACTACAAAACAAACCGGAAGCGGAAATGGCCAGATCCGAGGTTAAGTCGACCCACGAAAAGGACGAGCTTGTGCGGCGGGTTCGCGGCATTCTTAATAAGCTAACGCCCGAGCGGTTCGATACGCTCGTCGAGGAAATAATCAAACTAAAAATCGATACGCCAGACAAAATGGACGAAGTGATAGTGCTTGTCTTCGAAAAGGCCATCGATGAACCTAATTTCTCCGTCTCGTATGCAAGGCTGTGTCATCGCCTGATAAGCGAAGTGAAAGCGCGAGATGAACGCATGGAAAGCGGCACGAAATCGAACCTACAACACTTCCGCAATGCTCTTCTGGACAAAACTGAAAAGGAGTTCACGCAGAATGTATCACAGGGCACCGCTAAAGAGAAAAAATTGCAGCCCATTGTGGACAAGATTAAGACGTGCAGTGATCCCAACGAAAAAGCTGAACTGGAAGCCCTCCTCGAAGAGGAGGAACGCAAGATTCGGCGACGCTCCGGCGGCACAGTGCGCTTCATTGGTGAACTCTTTAAGATATCCATGTTGACTGGCAAAATAATTTACTCGTGCATCGATACCCTGCTCAATCCCAAATCAGAGGATATGCTGGAATGCCTGTGCAAGCTGCTAACCACAGTGGGCGCCAAGTTCGAGCAGACACCAGTCAGTAGTAAGGAACCCAGTCGCTGCTATTCGCTTGAGAAGTCCATAACCAAAATGCAAGAGATCGCCTCGAAGACCGATAAGGATGCTGCCAAAGTTAGCTCGCGCGTGCGCTTTATGCTCCAGGACGTTATCGATTTGCGCAAAAACAAATGGCAGACATCGCGCAACGAAGCACCTAAGACAATGGGACAAATTGAAAAAGAGGCTAAAAACGAGCAGCTATCGGCTCAATATATGAACTATAGCGGCTCATTGTCTACGTCAAGTCCCAATGGTCCGCAATCTGCTGCCGGCAAACGTGACGATCGCAGCGGCGCTCGTTTCGGTGATTCCAGATCTTCTGGTGGATATGGTGGTAGCCACAGTCAACGTGGTGACGGCGGTGGCAATATGCGCCACCAGCAATCAAACAGCGGCGGCGGCAGTGGCAGTGGCAACAATGGTGGTGGTGGCGCGAACGCACACTCGAATGGAAATAACGATGACAATACGTGGCACGTACAGACCAGCAAAGGCAGCCGTTCCCAAGCTGTTGACAGCATCAAGCTGGAGGGTTTGGTAAGTTTGTTTGTTTCACATTTGTCATCTCAATCCTGTTTCATATAATTAAATTTTTTTTTTATATCGTTGCAGTCATTACAACTCAATCAAAATTTGGATAACAAGAAAATGGGCGGAGTTAATCAATTTATTTGGCCTAAGACAGACAATAACAGACAATCATCAACGCCAACGACAACACCTTCGAACTCCTTTGCAGCGCTCTCATCGTTATTAGACAAAAACAGTACCGACAGAGATCGTGATCGCGATAGAAGTGGACCTAGGAATAAAGGCTCATACAACAAAGGCTCAATGGAGCGTGATCGCTATGGTGACCGAGGTGAGCAATTCCCTTTCATAGTTTGAACGTTGAACCCTTACAATGCTAACATTGCATAGGCATACACTCACGAACTGGCTCGTCACAAGGCTCACGAGAGAACTCTTCATCGCGCGTTGGTCAAAATCAACAAAACCGCGGAATGATGAACCCTTCGATGCAAAAATCTGCTAGTCACTCAAAGTATACCCAACAGGCGCCACCAAGCAGACTTTCCAGTAAGGTATGTATGATTGTCCTATTGTCATTTTTTTTATAATTTCTTATATACAATTTAACTTAAATCGCTTGTAGGCCCTGGGCCCTTCGTTAATTAGCTCCGGCGCCAGTGGCGGCGGAATATACAGGGGTAGCGATCAACAACAGCCTTCATCAAGTGCCTCAGTTTCCATCTCTACCTCCCAGCCCTCTAAAGGTGTTGCACCTCAGGCAACGTTCACTGAACCCAGAGAAAGCGACATACAGCTTTTTAAGTCAGTCGTGTCTGAAATGGTCGATCTGGCGGCGGCCACCAAATCTGTCACGCCAACGGTTATTAAATGCATAAAGCGAATATCAGAGCCACAACGCTGCGGATTCCTGTTTTATATACTAACTGACTATTTGCATTTAGCGAATGTGGGTAAACAATACAGGAGATACCTGGCTATCACCATTGTCCACCTTATACAGCAAAATTACATGTCTGTGGATCATTTCATAATTGCATACAAGGAATTTAGTGACCTCGCTAACGATTTAATTGTTGATATTCCCGAATTGTGGCTATATGTTCTTCAATTTGCTGGTATGTATTATTTACGTTTAAAGTGGTAATGAACAATTAAGAAGGCGGAAGCGACTAGGATACAAACATATAAATATTTTATATTAATTATAATTATAATTAAAATGTGACATGAGCCTGGAAATATAATTTGAAGTTGAAATTATAAGAAGAATTAATATATAATAATAATAATAATATATCTTCCTCCAGGCTCATGCCACATTTTAATGATTAAATTTTTATACTCGTTCACGAAGTGAGAAGAGTATATTGGTTTTGTGCAATGTCCGTCTTGCTGTCCGTCTGTCAGTATAAACACAATTTGAAGCTAGGATTTTGTACTGCGCCCACTGGGGGCGTGGCAAACCGATACCTAAATACCGATACTTTAACTTTTCGGATCACCTGTTTGCGTTTACGGTCAGTTAAAGCCCTTTGACGTCCTGATCTGAATACATTTTCCAAACTTTTTGCTCCTTTAAAGTGCTGAACAATGCTTCTTATGGAAAATCTGCTAAACTCCATAACCTTGGCTATTTCCCCGTATGATTTCCCTTCATTGTGCAGACGAGCTGACCTACGTTAGATTCTTTTCGCTTATCCTCCATTTTGGTTGAATTCCCGCAAAATGCAAAATACCTTCAGTAACCTGAATTTTTTATGCGATTTTGAGCGCACGAGGTTAAGGGGAAGTCCCGTTGTGAATTTCATAAGACAGTATGGTCAGATTGGGCTTAAGATAAAAATAAAGCGAATAAGTAAGGAAACTGTGCCAAGACGTTTGTTCCACGTTTGTACCTCCTTTTTATATACTCTGAACCCATTGAAAAATGGGTAAAAGGGTATAATGGTTTTGTCGAAATGTATATAACAGACAGAAGGAGGCATCTCCAACCCCATAAATTATATATATTCTTGATCAGGACGACGAGCTGGCTGATTTAGCCATGTCCGTTATAAGCGCAGCGATCTCGGAAAGTACAAAAGCTTGAAAGCTGATCTTGGTCTCATTCATTTCGTATATTTCATACGCACAACAAGTTTATCATTCTTTCGATAACTTGCTTCGTTTGCTTAATATCGAAAGAAAAATCGATAACAACCTTTCCTTTTCTTACAATATCATAAGAGCTAGAGGCTACAAATATAATGAGTTATTTTTTTGTAAGCTAGATGCAGGTTTTGATACCTCCGGATTTTGGATACCTGTCCCCAATCGCCTCCACTATCGACAAAACCATAAAAAACCGCAAATCAAATACTGCACACGTGCAAATTGGTTTGTACATACAATTCAATGATCTTAATAAATTCAACAATTTTCATAATTATCATACATTTAGTTTAGCAGCAAATAAAGATTTTGTTTTCTATACTGGGGCACGCACAGCAACCGAGTAAATTGCGTACGACGTGCATTTGTGTGTGTATGTGTGAATTTGTATTTGTATGTATTAACGCAAACGGGTTGAAATGCTTATGAAGACGGATCGCAGGGCTCAGCGTATCTCCTAATCGGGCGACCCCGACTAGAGCCCTCTCACTTGCTTTAAATTTAAATTGTTTTAAGTATGATTAGAAAATACAAAAAAGGTGCCTTCCAATTAACAAATGTTTACTTTAGAGCGTCATAGTATATAAATGATGCCTGCGTGTGATTATTATTCATTGGGTTCAGAGTATACAAAGGCTAATGACAGATGCAATTCGAATTAAAACTCGCTTGCAGTTTTGAAATTCATGTTCATAAATACACCTCATAAACATTTTATACAATAATATTTTTGTTTGTAGGTCCATTAATAGTCAAGAAAGTCTTGACAGTGTCAGATTTGTGGAACAAAAATCTGAGAGACAACAGCCAACCGAGCATGGGTAGAAAGTTCCTTAAAGCCTACTTGACATATTGTACACGGGAAGTGGGACCGAACTTCACCCGCAAGATGTGGCTGAAATTCAACATGCGTTGGACAGATTTTATGCCCGACAACGAGGTTATCGATTTTATTGAGTCAAATGTAAGTTAAAACCGCAAATCAATTTAAAAGCTTCTGTATCTCACTGTAACTAACTATTGTATACTTCTACAGAAATTAGAGTATGTGGAAAATGAGTCGAAGACGCCAGTGATTGAAGAGCGCGAGTCCCCCGAGAAACACGTACAAAATGTGATAGATCATATTGAGCACTTACTAAAAGAAGGGGCAACAGCGGATTACATCATTGATTACAGCAATGTAAGAAAATTCAAAACTGCAAATTAGCTCTTTTAAAAGTGTAACACATGAATGTGGCATCGAAACCAACAAAATCAAGTAAGAACGTTGCAGTCGCGCGTTATACTCGTTCACGGTCTTAATTATTATAATTTCGTTGCTCGCTTAGAAATTAACGAGATGTTTCGACGAAAAAAATATTAGCAACGTTTTTTGTTGTTCTAGATGCCCCATCGATATTTTATGTGAAAAGTGGTGCAACGCATTTTATTAAATCGTAAAATTTTTCATTATCAGGGAAATATTGTGGTCGCCGATAAGCTGTTTATTAGAGGATTGACACAAACTCTAAGCAATTTCGCAATCGTCAACAAAGAGAATAGCTATAAGTTCGAGCCCGAGGTCTTTCAAAAGTTTTGCATACCAGTTTTTCAGCGCTATATTGATTCCAACGAAGACCTTCAGCTAGAGTGCTTATATGGAGTACAGCTACTTGTCCACAGTTTGGAGCATCCTAGAGGTTTAACAAATTTTGTAGTAAAATATTTGGACCCATTTTTAATTAAAATATACTTTTCAGGTCTGTTAAGTGAACTCTTCGGTGAACTTTACGACAGCTTTGTAATACAGAAGGAATCGCTCTATAAATGGCGTGATTCAAAGGATCAGTCCGCTGGCAAAGGTATACATATCAAATATACAACTTTTGAATGAATAATATGCTTACTTTAAATAATTTTTTAATTCAGGTGTGGCTGTAAAGAGTCTTAATCCCTTCTTTAACTCATTGAATGATGAAGCCAACTAATGTATCAATATACTCGTAGAGCTGACAAACATAGCGAGTTAGGGCAAAGTGAAAAAACAACTTAATAAAAAAATAAAAGTAAACTGGAGAAAAATAATATATACTTTCATATGTAATAAGAAAGAAGTGTGAAGTTCGCGTGTAAGAACCAGAGAAAATATATTCTATTACAATATATGTATGCATATAAATTACTTCGCAGTTAAAAAACTCGATCGTGCAGTATATGCAATAATAACCAAGTATGTAAAATACTGTCTATACTATAAAATAAAGCAAACCTGATGGAAATTTATAGTTATAATTGGTTGCTAACAATGTTATTAAGAAGAACGAATTAAAGAACACGGATGCAGGCGCAGCTAAGAAGCTATTAGTTTCACAACAAATTGGAACGCATAAGAACAATATATCATCACGATTATTAATGGCGACGGGTGACGCCGCGAAAATTGTTGTAGATGAAAATTGTATGTCAAAGCAAAAAAAAAAAATGGAAAAGAGCAAACGATTTAAAACAAAATTCAATTCAACCAACCATAAGTAAACTTACAAAATTTTATAGACTTAATTGCCTAATCGTTTATATTTGTATCTCTAAGAGATTATCAATCTATTTGTAATTTAAACAGGAACGATAAATCCGTTTTAAATATAATGTTTTTAAAGGTGAACTAAAACAACTGCAATTATTGTTGTATTAATGTTTTATTTACTTACTCTCTACTCAAAGTTAAATAGAGTAGTATGGCTGTTAGTCTTGAACTGAAGCTAGTGACCTATAATTTCAATATATATATCCGTCAATGTTTCCTTTTTCGCGACAAAAGATGAAAACGTCAAAAGTCATACTTTACTGAGAAGTTAAAAGTTTGATTGAATAAAAGTCGGTTGTTTTAAGAAAAACAAGTGCTCTAGTCGGGAAAGTCCAAAAAGGTCCCAGGTGGAAGCTGTCGTTACATATGTTTCAACCCGTTCGCATATACAAAACAAGTGAGAAGGTTCGAGTCGGGCCAACCGACTAGGAGATATCCTGAACCCTGCAATCTGTGTTTAAATATTTAAACGTTTTAATCCGTTTGCATTTATACATGCGTACAAAGTTCATACATACATACACAAATGCACGCCACACGCACTTTTCTCGATAGCTGCGCTTGCCCTCACTGCAGAAAGTAAATCCCTGTTTTCTTCTAAACTAAATCTATGATCGTTTTGAATTTTCAGTACTTATTAAAAGCATTAAAATGTATGTATAAACCAATTTTCAAGTCTATAGTTCTTGATTTTCGGTTTTTATGGTTTTGTCGATATTGTCGATTGGGGGAGCTATCCAAAATCTTAAGATATCAAAATCTGCGTCTGGTCAAAGCGCACATATTGCATATTACATACATATTGTTGGGTCTAGATATAGTCTTCGAGATGTGGTAAGAAAACAAAAGGTTGTTATCGATTCTTAATGAAACGGAGCAAGATATTGAAAAAAATGATAAACTTATTCTGCGTATGATTATACGAAGTGAATGAGACTAAGAGCAGCTTTCTAGCTTTTGTAGTTTCCGAGATCGCTGAGTTCATACAGACGGACAGACGGGCATGGCTAAATCAACTCAGTTCGTCGTCGTATGGGGTCGGTGATGCCTTCTTCGGAGTGTTACATACATTTGTACAAAACCATTATAAACACTTTACCCATTTTCAATGGGTTCAGGGTAAAAATATCTACCGCTTAGTTAGAATAAAAAAATGCAGAAAATGCTACTAATCATAGTCTAGGTTAAAAATGCTTTATTTGCAGCAATTTAATTATCATAAATTGATTTTTAATAATATTATAACAGGTATATAACAAATATGTAATTTCAAGGTGGGTTGAATTTTCGATTTTTCGTTTTTTAAACTCAGTTTTTCTTCTTCAATTATAATTCTTTTATTTCATTGTTTAACTCTTAATGTCAATCTCATTATTTTTATGTTTGCACTTCATCTCAGTAGACGCTTGTTCCGGCAATGGTTGGCTAATTTCTTTACAGTTACTATTTGAAGTTCTCAATGTTATTCTCTAATTGCCTTTTCTAATAAAAATATGTTATAACCTACACCCTATTATTCTAAATAGTTTTGGTTTAAACTATGTATATTTAAGATACATGTCCTTTTCACACTTTAATTCTCTTTTATTGTAAAAGAAACAACAATTCGCATTTTAAGTAACTGGTAACAATGTCGTTTTACGAGTTAATTTTAGAATCTAATAATAACAATTAACTTTTATTATGTACATATATTTAAGTAAGTGATTTATATATTTCGTTTGAGAGAAATATTAACCTTTCTGCACACAGTACTTTGCCGATTAATTTATTCTAATCAATTATGTGTTTTTCTATAAATCCAAAAATATTAAATAATTTTCTTGCTTGTTAGTTGAAAAAGTTTCCTTCTGATATATATGTTTTTTTTTTTAATTCAAAATGTAAGGAAGGAAACTTTAAACAATACAGTACTATATTTTTCCTCAAATGTGAGCTATAAAACAAGCTGAAAGCTTAGATTTGGTCGCAGAAAAACAACAAAAAAAAAAAAACAAAAACAAAAAATTGAGAACCTGTGTGGAAACTCGTTTATCTCGTATAATTGTATACGGCAATATTTTATACACAAGTTTCAAAACAATTTTTTTGTATTCCTAAATATTTTTTTGTTTTGCTATTTGTGTGACATTTTGACAGGTTTATACTAGAGTAGCTATTTTAAATTATCTCTTCAGCTTCAAGCTCTCCTTATAATCGAATATTAATCAGGCATAAAGAATAATATTGACGTCACTTGCATTTAGCGTACAATATAAGCACAAATAAGAGCAATATGCTAATCAATTGCTGTGCTTTTAATTTTTATTATTTTATGCTTTTAAAATATACGCAAACTGTGCGATGTCTTAGTCCGTATGCACCCTGTTCGAATACTGCTCAACTGTTTTTGTTTTTTCATTTCTTTTTATAAAGTTCATTGGTAATTAACATGTATATATGCATGTGTGCATGCATCTATAAGAATGTATTAGTTCTTTATATCCGAACTCGACATTTGCCAGTTATATTTTGGTTGAATGTATTTTACTCAGGCTTTAAGCGGTGCCACTGTACCACAGTCTGCTTGGGTTTCGATATCATGTCCTGCCAATGCTTGGTCTCTGAAGCACCTGAACCGTTTTTACCTATATAAGTATTGTTATATGTATTAAAATTTGCTTTGTAATCTTTGTTTATATTCATAATAATTGTGTCTTACCAGCTAATAATATTCTTCCGATCAGCTCGTTTCGTCCAATATTATCGAAATCCATAACCATGACATCCAAAGAACATTCGCGAATTTTTTCCCATGGCACGTTAAAACTAAATGATTCGTTAAAAACAGGGTTCAACGTACAGGTAAAAATAGGTGTTTTTCTTTTTTCCATCCGTTTATCTCCAAATTGAAGCCAAACTTTAACATAGGGATCTGGAAAAAAAATTTTGAACTTTTATGTAGATAATATTGCTTGTCTAAAAATAATTACCCGGATGCTTATTTTATTTGAATAAGATTCCTAAATTAAGATTCCTTTATTTATTTCGGTTCCTTACATATGGAGTGTAAATGTGTTAATATAACAATTTTGCCAACAAGGCGAGTGTAAGTAAGAGTGCTCTAGTCGGGCGCTCCCGACTAGAAATCGACGCGTTCATACAGTCAGGCGGACATGGCTAAATCGGCTCGTCTAGTAATGCTGATCAAGAATATATATATGTGGAATCGAAGATGCTTACTTCTGCCTGTTACATATATTTGCACAAAACCATTATACCATTTTTACACATTTTAATGGGTTCAGGGTATAACATGCGTTACCATTACTAAACTAAAACAAGAGTACTGAAATGTAGCTACAAACTAAAGCATACGCAGAAATCTGGAAAATTTCGGATTTTCTTGCACCTGTTTTCTGATTATATATTCATGAGAAATGCCTTTTTATTCGAAGGACAACTTTTTTAGGCTTAGTCGAAAGCGGTCTTTTTGGAAATATATCGATTTTTAAAATTTTTAAGTGCTTGACAATTTTTAAGCCGTGCCAGACATTTGATTTACCTGACTTTCCATTGATATCCTTAGCTTTGAGGTTTCTCGCTTTTATTAATGTCAATGTTAAAATGGAGTTGGAAGGATGATAGCATAGCGAAGACAAAAGTTCCCCGCATTTATCCTTTGCTGGGGGTTTTAATGCCTTCCAAAATGACTGTTTACCGGCAAAGTCCACCTAAAAATATATGTATGTTTAATACCATTACAATATATATGTCAGAAGAGTATTCGTTTATAAATATTTTAACAAGAAGGCTCTAGTCGGGGCCGCCAGAGATACCCTGAACGCTGCGATGTGTCTTCATAAACATTTCAACCCGTTTGCATTCATACATACATACACAAATGCACACACACACACAAATATACGACGCACGCACTTGGTGCATGCTCATGTCCCCACTGCAAAAAGCAAGTCCCTGTTTCTTCTAAACTAAATCTATGATCGTTCTGAAATTTTCAGGACTTATTAGAAGCATTAAGAGGTATGTACAAACCAATTTGCAAAAGTATAGCATTTGATTTGCAATATTTTTGGTTTTACCGATATTGAGGGCGATTGGGGGGAGGCATCCAAAATTTGAAGATAGCAAAATATGCGTCTGATCATTGATATCGATTTGTATCAATATTAATGAAACGGAGCCACCTATCAAAAAAAAAAAGTGTTAAACTTTATCTAAGCATGATATATACAAACTCAATGACACCAAGATAAGTTTTCGAGATCGCTGCGTTCATACAGACGGACAGACAGAAATGCTTAAATCAACTCAGCTCGTCGTCCTGATCAAAAATATATATTACTCTATGGGGTCGGAGATGCCTCCTTCTGCCTGTTACCATTATAAACTCTTTACCCATTTTCAAGGGGTTCAGTGTATAATTAAATATGTATGTATATAAATATGAAGTATTCAAAAGCTTCTTACCTGACATAGCGGCAAAAATACTTCCCCAATGGAGTCGTCTCTTGAAAAACGGTCATAATCAAAGACATGCAAATGAAGAACCTAAAAATTACGCAATTTCAAAGAATCAAAACTAAAATATGTAGAAAAATACATAAATAGGCCAAAAAACATACACGCGACTGAAGTTTTTGAATTGGAAAGCCTTCAAAATAAAATGTTTCATTCCATCGAGGATTTAAAGTTCTTCGCTTTATTTTTGTTTCCAAGCGGTGCTTTTTATCCGGCAATAAAGTGACTCGAACGTATGGATCAGAAGTGCCACTCAAATCTTTTGCTGGAAGTTCTTTTCCTTGAAGCACTTTTAAGATGAGAGTAGTATTTTGAAAATCATATTCCAAAGAAAAGTGTATTTGCCCAACGTTTTCACTTGGGTCCGTGCTGTCAAGGTACATATCGGTCATTGAGATGCTTTTATTCTAAAATAAAAAACAAAATATAAAATTTATTAAATATTATGTAATGCTGGTGAAACGATCCACAATTAACTTTGTGTTGGATTTTTTTGCAAACAAGTGGCTGATATACCTAGACGGTTCATAGGGCGAGGTCATTTCGATCATGAATCTGGAACTTTATTGAAGCATAGTATAGTGGGAACATTAACAATATTCCCGGGAGGAAGACTGGTTCCTAAGAAGCCCCAATAGAACAAATGCCCTTTATATCTTTACTCAATTCGACGGTTCAAAGACGAAAGACAGTAGCAGACGTCGAGGAATCAATCGGCCTTTTCAGTTGACTGATGGCGGATGGTCTTAACCGGCAGACATGTCAAATATCGCACCATCGGTATGGCTAAAAAACATTCAGGCTTTCCTTTATTTCTGTAGCAGCTGGGCGGATTAAGAGGAGACAGAAAGCCTCCAATGTTTTCTATGTAAGTGTCCTGCAGGAACTGCCAATGAGTTCCAATAATAATGGTGATACTTACCGCTCCATCTTTAGATGTACCATCGTTTCCACTTGCACCTGTGGGAGTATTTGTTTTTTTTGTCGGTGTAGATGTTGACCCGCTCCTATAAATAAAATGGTTACATATAATATTAATGCGCAAAATACTTTTAATTTTTACGAGGGGTGCCTAAGAAACAGACAGTCGAATGAAAATAATAAATGTCTTAATAGTAAAAATGTTCATACCCAATCAAAGGAGTTCGGAGATTTAAAAAGCCATTCAATTTTCGATTTATGTTATTTTGCAGAGGGTTCGTAATAGCTTGGGCTACTGGCACTGCCGGTTTAGTAGGTGGATTTCCAGAGTCCACAATATCCTGCGCAGCTCTATATTTAAAAAAATTTAATACAAATTTATTTAAGTGTAGGGCACATGTGGAAGTAAATATTAATAAAGTATATATATTCTGGAAGCCTAAGAATATATATGTATATACCTTATGGGATTGTAGATGCTTTCTGCACTCATATGTACGTTTTCACAAAATTATTATAGAGTTGTATGTGCAATGCCCGTTGTGCTGTCCGTCTGTTCGGATGGACGCGCTTTTTTCGACGCTATTGATGGATAGAGTCTTGAATCTTCAAACATATACTTGTAGTTATTCTCTTCAGATAAAGTGTTCAGATTTTTGTGTCACTCTCATTGCAGGGCAATTCTATAACATATCGCAAAGTTTTAGAGCTAGAGCCACCAAAAGGTAGAAAACTAATCGCTTTCTTTAGAGATCGTTGCAACATTTTTCCGCCAAAATCCCCCCGTTTCCGCAAATCGCAAAATGTATATCTCGCACAACTTTAAAGCCAAAATCACAAAATATTCCGCAGTCGATAACGCCCGACTGCATTTATCTTGTTATAAGTGATATAGGGATCTGGATGCTTAATTTTATGTGTACTTGTTTATGTATTATTGTATTATGTATGAATTATAATTATCACACATTATTATTTGAATTTTATTACTATTATTTTCTGCTACGGTTTTTATATTTGTTAACGAAGTGAAACTAGTATATTGAGTTTGTGCGATGTCCGTCATGCTGTCTGTCTGACCGGATGCAGGTCCCCAGACGGCCACAATCCCGAGTTCACTCGAGTGATCTTACTTGTATTAATTTTTATCATAATCTTATTTTTAGAACAACTTACCTCAAACTGTAACTACTGGATTCCTCGTCTTCATTTGGCTCAATAAACTGTAATTGTGACCTTTTGTGTCTCCACCACAGATATCCACCGGCTAAAAATAGCGCTATCGCAATGATTAGACCCAATATAGCAAGGCAAGCTATTAATATTATGCTCGCCATATCTGTAAAAAGTTATAAAGCATATAAGTACTTAAATCCATGCAGATGATTTTCCTTGATTACAAAATTGCAATATGGTCTTAAAAAACATGGCTCACAACGTAAGAATAGCAAAAATATGTAGTCTAGCACAATGTGTAACCTTAATAATATTGTTATTATATTGCGACCTTGATATCCCAGTCACGCCAATCTACATATATAAACAAATTCACATACACACACAAACGAACGCCGCACGCACTTTACTCGTTTGGCCTGCACTAGTATGATCGTTTTGAATTTTTCAGGGCTTAATAAGAACATTGACATAGAGTTATCATAAGCTTCGATCGTCGTTACGCACGTCGTTACGCACGTATATCTGAATGTTACTGTTGTTAGTGTCCGCTTTTAACCCCCATAGTTCGATGCCATAGTTCCAAATTGATCTTTGGATTGCTTTATAAATCAGCAGCTTAGCCAGTATATATCCTTGAATTCTATATTGAGTTCCATTCGCTTGTTACGTTGGTGCTCCTTTTACGTAAGTGCCTAGGGTAAGCCCCAGATATTTAACTGTGAGATTGGGTTGTTAGCCTTGCATCTTCACAATTGGACAACTCTATTGTCTCACTGTAAATGTGACATGTGTAGATTTCTCTGTGTTTTCGACGATGTTCCATTTTGTAAGCCAAGGATTGATCCTTGAGAGAGGAGGAGAGGAGTTGTAGCTTCATAGAAACAACTGTATGTTCATCATCCGAGCCCAAGAAGAGTGTTCCGCATTGGAGCAAGAAGAAGAATGTTGTGTACAACCCGATGGCCCTGCTCGGGTGTGCCATGATGTCTTCTAAAGCCAAACTGATAATCTTGGATAAGTTTTGCTCTTCTAGTTCAGGTAAAAGCTTGCATAGAAATATTCTTTAGAATAATTTTGAAACAATCACTAACAAGCTATGCCGATAAGAGCTGGCACTGATTTTATAATAAAAAATATATATATATGCATTTTCACAAATTAAACTTTCTGCCATCACAATCAGCCAGAATTTGATTTTCCCCCAATAACTCGAATTAGATTAAGTCAGTCCTTATAACGTGTTGTAAACTTTGACAAGGCACTTAGTAGGTACTGCATAGAGTTGAAGTTACATTTTTTGAGCTGTGTGCACTATTTTTTTTATCTATTTTTTTCTTACCCTATCAAATTTGTTTCAATTGTTTCTCAAAAGCCATATGCATAAGCAACGAGAAAAATCTTGATTTGGTAGAGAGGCACCAATAAGGAATAAAACGCATATTTTGCATATTTTGTTTTTTTATACTCCCTTCTTTAGCCCCAAATATTAAAAAAATCAATAAAATCAAATACTACAAACTTGCGCTTTGGGTTTACATACGTCTTATTGCTCCCATTAAGTGCTCCCAATTTAATAACAATCATACTTTTAGTTTATAAATAAAGCACAGCCGCTGATTAATGTGCATGCGGAGTGCGTTTGTGTGTGATTTGTGTATGAATGTGTGAATGCAAGGCGGTTAAAATATTTTTTTTTACAAAAATCGCACGGTTTATTGTATGTCCTAAACAGGAACTCTCGACTAGAGCTTTCTCACTGGTGTTTTTTCGCAGCTGTATACATATATATTTATATATTTTTTAATTTTGCATTTTTAATGTATATATTCATATGTACATATACATATGCATATACATATACATATACATATACATATACATATACATATACATATACATATACATATACATATACATATACATATGCATATACATATACATATACATATACATATACATATACATATACATATACATATACATATACATATACATATACATATACATATTCATATACATATACATATACATATACATATACATATACATATAAATATACATATATATATACATATACATATACATATACATATACATATACATATACATATACATATACATATACATATACATATACATATACATATACATATACATATACGTATACGTATACACATACATATACACATACACATATACATATACATATACATATACATATACATATACATATACATATACATATACATATACATATACATATACATATACATATACATATACATATACATATACATATACGTATACGTATACACATACATATACACATACACATATACATATACATATACATATACATATACATATACATATACATATACATATACGTATATGTATACACATACATATACACATACACATATACATATACATATACATATACATATACATATACATATACATATACATATACATATACGTATACGTATACACATACATATACACATACACATATACATATACATATACATATACGCATACACATACACATACACATACACATACACATATAATTATATACACATAATTCAGAACAATGGATTCTACAGTAATCTTTATGTCCACTTCACTTGCTTTGTATACATTTTTTTACCTTTGAAATGTTTTCATATAAATATGTAATCCTTTTACAAAATAAGGATATCCAATTTTACTTATTCGCATTAGCTCATTTGAATTATATTTTAGGCACAAATATGGAAACAACAGTTTTACATTAATTGGTTTATTATATATATTTTAACTGTATTTTTATTGTTCATTTTATTTTTATAGTTTATAAAACACTTTACTTCGGTGACTTATGTATGTATAAGTAAATGTGACTAAGCAGCAGGGGATGACGATGACAGTAACTGAACTGTAAGGAGCACACAGAAAAGTGAAAGCTCATAATCTATGAGAGCCAGAGGTGTTATCGGAAAACTGTGACACGTACTTCTACAACAACAGCGATATACATATGGATGTATGCCAAACAAGGTATGAATAAGAGTAGATATTTGAGTTAACTACGCGGTCGTGTACAAGTTCATTGAAATCCTGAGTGTCCCATGGCCTAATTACTGAAATACTTAGTGAAAATGAATTCAGAATATGGGACAATGCATTGCCTAACTGTAATATTGTTAATATGGGACTAACATACATATTGGACATTCACTGGCTTGTTTTATAAGAGTTGTAATTGTAGGCATATAACTTAAAAGCTCCTTTTGAGCATTACTGCGCATGTCGACTTATAATATCGAAATCTTATCAGTAAGTCGACGAAAAAACACTCTCTTTTTATACGCTGAGCCCACTGGAAATGGGTAAAAGAGGGTACAATGGTTTTGTGGAAATGCATAGTATAGGGTGAGTGAATTTAGGCATATCCGTCTGTCCAGCTGTATGAACGCAGCGATCTCGGAAATAACATATTGATACAAATCGCAAATAACCGTTGGTTTTGTTAGTCACACACACACACACACACACACACACACACACACACACACACACACACACACACACACACACACACACACACACACACACACACACACACACACAGAAAAATCCGAAAAATTTTAAATTCAAAATTTTGAATGGAGATCGATTCAATGGACTTTTAAGAGTAGAATGATATAAATCTTTCCCGAATCGGACTGCAAATGGACATGATATGGTCATTTTAGGCCTTTTTCCAGCACAAAAACTCGCATATCTCGTTCAAAAATGGGCATATCGCATATCTCGTTCAAAATGACAAGGGGTAACATCACGATTTTTGCCAAAAATGCGAAAACTTTCAAATTCAAAATTTTTAATTGAGATCGATCTCGGTCAAAAATGGCCACATCTTCGAATGTTATACCTTTTTAGACTCGTATAAATCAGGATTATCGATTGGTATTCAAAGTTCTCCATTCAAAATTTTGACCATTTTTCACAAAAATGACAAGGGGTAACATCACGATTTTTGCCAAAAATGCGAAAACTTTCAAACTCAAAATTTTTAATTGAGATCGATTCTATGGACTTTTAAGAGTAGAATGATATATATCTTTCCCGAATCGTACTGCAAATGGACATGATATGGTCATTGTAGGCCTTTTTCCAGCACAAAAACTCGCATATCTCGGTCAAAAATGGGCACATCTTCGAATGTTATACCTTTTTAGACTCGTATTCAAAGTTCTCCATTCAAAATTTTGACCATTTTTCACAAAAATGACAAGGGGTAAGTAACATCACAATTTTTGCCAAAAATGCGAAAACTTTCAAATTCAAAATTTTTAATTGAGATCGATTCTATGGACTTTTAAGAGTAGAATGATATATATCTTTCCCGAATCGGACTGCAAATGGACATGATATGGTCATTGTAGGCCTTTTTCCAGCACAAAAACTCGCATATCTCGGTCAAAAATGGGCACATCTTCGAATGTTATACCTTTTTAGACTCGAATTCAAAGTTCTCCATTCAAAATTTTGACCATTTTTCACAAAAATGACAAGGGGTAACATCACGATTTTTGCCAAAAATGCGAAAACTTTCAAATTCAAAATTTTTAATTGAGATCGATTCTATGGACTTTTAAGTGTAGAATGATATATATCTTTCCCGAATCGGACTGCAAATGGACATGATATGGTCATTTTAGGCCTTTTTCCAGCACAAAAACTCGCATATCTCGGTCAAAAATTGCCACATCTTCGAATGTTATACCTTTTTAGACTCGTATAAATCAGGATTATCGATTGGCATTCAAAGTTCTCCATTCAAAATTTTGACCATTTTTCACAAAAATGACAAGGGGTAACATCACGATTTTTGCCAAAAATGCGAAAACTTTCAAACTCAAAATTTTGAATGGAGATCGATTCAATGGACTTTTAAGAGTAGAATGATATATATCTTTCCCGAATCGGACTGCAAATGGACATATATGGTAATTTTAGGCCTTTTTCCAGCACAAGAACTCGCATATCTCGGTCAAAAATGGGCACATCTTCGAATGTTATACCTTTTTAGACTCGTATAAATCAGGATTATCGATTGGCATTCAAAGTTCTCCATTCAAAATTTTGACCATTTTTCACAAAAATGACAAGGGGTAACATCACGATTTTTGCCAAAAATGCGAAAACTTTCAAACTCAAAATTTTGAATGGAGATCGATTCAATGGACTTTTAAGAGTAGAATGATATATATCTTTCCCGAATCGGACTGCAAATGGACATGATATGGTCATTGTAGGCCTCTTTCCAGCACAAAAACTCGCATATCTCGTTCAAAAATGGGCACATCTTCGAATGTTATACCTTTTTAGACTCGTATTCAAAGTTCTCCATTCAAAATTTTGACCATTTTTCACAAAAATGACAAGGGGTAACATCACGATTTTTGCCAAAAATGCGAAAACTTTCAAACTCAAAATTTTGAATGGAGATCGATTCAATGGACTTTTAAGAGTAGAATGATATATCTTTCCCGAACGACTGAATGAATGATAGTCAGGCCTTTCGGAATGGAGATCGATTCAATGGACTTTTAAGAGTAGAATGATATATATCTTTCCCGAATCGGATGAAATGGACATGATGGTCATTTAGGCCTTTTTCCAGCACAAAAACTCGCATATCTCGGTCAAAAATGGGCACATCTTCGAATGTTATACCTTTTTAGACTCGTATTCAAAGTTCTCCATTCAAAATTTTGACCATTTTTCACAAAAATGACAAGGGGTAACATCACGATTTTTGCCAAAAATGCGAAAACTTTCAAACTCAAAATTTTTAATTGAGATCGATTCTATGGACTTTTAAGAGTAGAATGATATATATCTTTCCCGAATCGGACTGCAAATGGACATGATATGGTCATTGTAGGCCTTTTTCCAGCACAAAAACTCGCATATCTCGTTCAAAAATGGGCACATCTTCGAATGTTATACCTTTTTAGACTCGTACTTCAAAGTTCTCCATTCAAAATTTTGACCATTTTTCACGAAAATGACAAGGGGTAACATCCATCTCCATGCACATTTCGAATGTTTCCTTATTGACCATAAATCAGGAATCGATTTTGCCAAAAATGCGAAAACTTTCAAATTCAAAATTTTTAATTGAAGATCGATTCTATGGACTTTTAAGAGTAGAATGATATATATCTTTCCCGAATCGGACTGCAAATGGACATGATATGGTCATTTTAGGCCTTTTTCCAGCACAAAAACTCGCATATCTCGGTCAAAAATGGGCACATCTTCGAATGTTATACCTTATTAGACTCGTATAAATCGGATCTCGATTGGCATTCAAAGTTCTCCATTCAAAATTTTGACCATTTTTCACAAAAATGACAAGGGGTAACATCACGATTTTTGCCAAAAATGCGAAAACTTTCAAATTCAAAATTTTGAATGGAGATCGATTCTATGGACTTTTAAGAGTAGAATGATATATATCTTTCCCGAATCGGACTGCAAATGGACATGATATGGTCATTGTAGGCCTTTTTCCAGCACAAAAACCGCATATCTCGTCAAAAATGCGATATCTTGATGCATATCACGTTCATGCACACTTCGAATAATTTTGACCATTTTTCACAAAATGACAAGGGGTCACATCACGATTTTTGCCAAAAATGCGAAAACTTTCAAACTCAAAATTTTGAATGGAGATCGATTCAATGGACTTTTAAGAGTAGAATGATATATATCTTTCCCGAATCGGACTGCAAATGGACATGATATGGTCATTGTAGGCCTTTTTCCAGCACAAAAACTCGCATATCTCGGTCAAAAATGGGCACATCTTCGAATGTTATACCTTTTTAGACTCGTATTCAAAGTTCTCCATTCAAAATTTTGACCATTTTTCACAAAAATGACAAGGGGTAACATCACGATTTTTGCCAAAAATGCGAAAACTTTCAAACTCAAAATTTTGAATGGAGATCGATTCAATGGACTTTTAAGAGTAGAATGATATATATCTTTCCCGAATCGGACTGCAAATGGACATGATATGGTCATTGTAGGCCTTTTTCCAGCACAAAAACTCGCATATCTCGGTCAAAAATGGCCACATCTTCGAATGTTATACCTTTTTAGACTCGTATTCAAAGTTCTCCATTCAAAATTTTGACCATTTTTCACAAAATGACAGGTAACATCACAATTTTGCCAAAAATGCGAAAACTTTCAAACTCAAAATTTTGAATGGAGATCGATTCAATGGACTTTTAAGAGTAGAATGATATATATCTTTCCCGAATCGGACTGCAAATGGACATGATATGGTCATTGTAGGCCTTTTTCCAGCACAAAAACTCGCATATCTCGGTCAAAAATGCCACACTTCGAATGTTATACCTTTTTAGACTCGTATAAATCAGGATTATCGATTGGCATTCAAAGTTCTCCATTCAAAATTTTGACCATTTTTCACAAAAATGACAAGGCGTAATATCACAATTTTTGCCAAAAATGCGAAAACTTTCAAACTCAAAATTTTGAATGGAGATCGATTCAATGGACTTTTAAGAGTAGAATGATATATATCTTTCCCGAATCGGACTGCAAATGGACATGATATGGTCATTTTAGGCCTTTTTCCAGCACAAAAACTCGCATATCTCGTTCAAAAATGGGCACATCTTCGAATGTTATACCTTTTTGGACTCGTATAAATCAGGATTATCGGATTGATCGCATTCAAAATGACAAGGGTAACATCACGATTTTTGCCAAAAATGCGAAAATCAAAATTTACGATCCATCTTTCCCGAATCCGACTGCAAATGGACGTGAATTCATTGAGGCCATTTTCCAGCACAAGAGAACTCGCATATCTCGTTCAATGGGCACATCTTCGAATGTTAGACCTTTTAGACTCGTATTCAAAGTCCATTCAAATTTTGACCATTTTTCAAAATGACAGGGTAACATCACAAATTTTGCCAAAAATGCAAACTTCAAATTCAAAATTTTGAATGGAGATCGATTCTATGGACTTTTAAGAGTAGAAGATATATATCTTTCCGAATCGGACTGCAAATGGACATGATATGGTCATTTTAGGCCTTTTCCAGCACAAAATATCTCGTCATACTTTCGTTCAGACTCGTATAAATCAGGATTATCGATTGGCATTCGAAGTTCTCATTCAAAATTTTGACCATTTTTCACAAAAATGACAAGGGGTAACATCACGATTTTTGCCAAAAATGCGAAAACTTTCAAACTCAAAATTTTGAATGGAGATCGATTCTATGGACTTTTAAGAGTAGAATGATATATATCTTTCCCGAATCGGACTGCAAATGGACATGATATGGTCATTTTAGGCCTTTTCCAGCACAAAAACTCGCATATCTCGTTCAAAAATGCGAAGAACACTGCAGTAACATCACGATTTTTGCCAAAAATGCGCAAACTTTCAAATTCAAATTTTGAATGGAGATCGATTCTATGGACTTTAAGAGTAGAATGATATATATCTTTCCCGAATCGGACTGCAAATGGACATGATATGGTCATTTTAGAGCCTTCTCCATTCAAAATTTTGACCATTTTTCACAAAAATGACAAGGGGTAACATCACGATTTTTGCCAAAAATGCGAAAACTTTCAAATTCAAAATTTTGAATTGAGATCGATTCTATGGACTTTTAAGAGTAGAATGATATATATCTTTCCCGAATCGGACTGCAAATGGACAGATATGGTCATTTTAGGCCTTTTTCCAGCACAAAAACTCGCATATTTCGTTCAAAAATGGGCACATCTTCGAATGTTATTTTGACCATTTTTCACAAAAATGACAAGGGGTAACATCACGATTTTTGCCAAAAATGCGAAAACTTTCAAATTCAAAATTTTGAATGGAGATCGATTCTATGGACTTTTAAGAGTAGAATGATATATATCTTTCCCGAATCGGACTGCAAATGGACATGATATGGTCATTTTAGG
Source organism: Drosophila paramelanica (assembly GCA_035043915.1). Lineage (NCBI taxonomy): Eukaryota > Metazoa > Arthropoda > Insecta > Diptera > Drosophilidae > Drosophila > Drosophila paramelanica. Next base: position 263,399 of record JAWNMO010000179.1, read on the forward strand.
CCTTTTCCGCACAAAAACTCGCATATCTCGGTCAAAAATGGGCACATCTTCGAATGTTATACCTTTTTAGACTCGAATTCAAAGTTCTCCATTCAAAATTTTGACCATTTTTCACAAAAATGACAAGGGGTAACATCACAATTTTTGCCAAAAATGCGAAAACTTTCAAATTCAAAATTTTTAATTGAGATCGATTCTATGGACTTTTAAGAGTAGAATGATATATATCTTTCCCGAATCGGACTGCAAATGGACATGATATGGTCATTTTAGGCCTTTTTCCAGCACAAAAACTCGCATATTTCGTTCAAAAATGGGCACATCTTCGAATGTTATTTTGACCATTTTTCACAAAAATGACAAGGGGTAACATCACGATTTTTGCCAAAAATGCGAAAACTTTCAAATTCAAAATTTTGAATGGAGATCGATTCTATGGACTTTTAAGAGTAGAATGATATATATCTTTCCCGAATCGGACTGCAAATGGACATGATATGGTCATTTTAGGCCTTTTTCCAGCACAAAAACTCGCATATCTCGGTCAAAAATGGCCACATGAATGTTATACCTTTTTAGACTCGTATAAATCAGGATTATCGATTGGCATTCAAAGTTCTCCATTCAAAATTTTGACCATTTTTCACAAAAATGACAAGGGGTAACATCACGATTTTTGCCAAAAATGCGAAAACTTTCAAATTCAAAATTTTGAATGGAGATCGATTCTATGGACTTTTAAGAGTAGAATGATATATATCTTTCCCGAATCGGACTGCAAATGGACATGATATGGTCATTTTAGGCCTTTTTCCAGCACAAAAACTCGCATATTTCGTTCAAAAATGGGCACATCTTCGAATGTTATTTTGACCATTTTTCACAAAAATGACAAGGGGTAACATCACGATTTTTGCCAAAAATGCGAAAACTTTCAAATTCAAAATTTTGAATGGAGATCGATTCTATGGACTTTTAAGAGTAGAATGATATATATCTTTCCCGAATCGGACTGCAAATGGACATGATATGGTCATTTTAGGCCTTTTTCCAGCACAAAAACTCGCATATCTCGGTCAAAAATGGGCACATCTTCGAATGTTATACCTTTTTAGACTCGTATAAATCAGGATTATCGATTGGCATTCAAAGTTCTCCATTCAAAATTTTGACCATTTTTCACAAAAATGACAAGGGGTAACATCACGATTTTTGCCAAAAATGCGAAAACTTTCAAATTCAAAATTTTGAATTGAGATCGATTCTATGGACTTTTAAGAGTAGAATGATATATATCTTTCCCGAATCGGACTGCAAATGGACATGATATGGTCATTTTAGGCCTTTTTCCAGCACAAAAACTCGCATATCTCGTTCAAAAATGGGCACATCTTCGAATGTTATACCTTTTTAGACTCGTATTCAAAGTTCTCCATTCAAAATTTTGACCATTTTTCACAAAAATGACAAGGGGTAACATCACAATTTTTGCCAAAAATGCGAAAACTTTCAAACTCAAAATTTTTAATTGAGATCGATTCTATGGACTTTTAAGAGTAGAATGATATATATCTTTCCCGAATCGGACTGCAAATGGACATGATATGGTCATTGTAGGCCTTTTTCCAGCACAAAAACTCGCATATCTCGTTCAAAAATGGGCACATCTTCGAATGTTATACCTTTTTAGACTCGTATTCAAAGTTCTCCATTCAAAATTTTGACCATTTTTCACAAAAATGACAAGGGGTAACATCACAATTTTTGCCAAAAATGCGAAAACTTTCAAATTCAAAATTTTTAATTGAGATCGATTCTATGGACTTTTAAGAGTAGAATGATATATATCTTTCCCGAATCGGACTGCAAATGGACATGATATGGTAATTTTAGGCCTTTTTCCAGCACAAAAACTCGCATATTTCGTTCAAAAATGGGCACATCTTCGAATGTTATTTTGACCATTTTTCACAAAAATGACAAGGGGTAACATCACGATTTTTGCCAAAAATGCGAAAACTTTCAAATTCAAAATTTTGAATGGAGATCGATTCTATGGACTTTTAAGAGTAGAATGATATATATCTTTCCCGAATCGGACTGCAAATGGACATGATATGGTCATTTTAGGCCTTTTTCCAGCACAAAAACTCGCATATCTCGGTCAAAAATGGCCACATGAATGTTATACCTTTTTGGACTCGTATAAATCAGGATTATCGATTGGCATTCAAAGTTCTCCATTCAAAATTTTGACCATTTTTCACAAAATGACAAGGGGTAACATCACAATTTTTGCCAAAAATGCGAAAACTTTCAAACTCAAAATTTTGAATGGAGATCGATTCAATGGACTTTTAAGAGTAGAATGATATATCTTTCCCGAATCGGACTGCAAATGGACATGATATGGTAATTTTAGGCCTTTTTCCAGCACAAAAACTCGCATATCTCGGTCAAAAATGGGCACATCTTCGAATGTTATACCTTTTTAGACTCGTATAAATCAGGATTATCGATTGGCATTCAAAGTTCTCCATTCAAAATTTTGACCATTTTTCACAAAAATGACAAGGGGTAACATCACGATTTTTGCCAAAAATGTCGAAAAAAAACTTTCAAATCTCAAAATTTTTAATTGAGATCGATTCTATGGACTTTTAAGAGTAGAATGATATATATCTTTCCCGAATCGGACTGCAAATGGACATGATATGGTCATTGTAGGCCTTTTTCCAGCACAAAAACTCGCATATCTCGTTCAAAAATGGGCACATCTTCGAATGTTATACCTTTTTAGACTCGTATTCAAAGTTCTCCATTCAAAATTTTGACCATTTTTCACAAAAATGACAAGGGGTAACATCACAATTTTTGCCAAAAATGCGAAAACTTTCAAATTCAAAATTTTTAATTGAGATTGATTCTATGGACTTTTAAGAGTAGAATGATATATATCTTTCCCGAATCGGACTGCAAATGGACATGATATGGTCATTGTAGGCCTTTTTCCAGCACAAAAACTCGCATATCTCGGTCAAAAATGGGCACATCTTCGAATGTTATACCTTTTTAGACTCGTATTCAAAGTTCTCCATTCAAAATTTTGACCATTTTTCACAAAAATGACAAGGGGTAACATCACAATTTTTGCCAAAAATGCGAAAACTTTCAAATTCAAAATTTTTAATTGAGATCGATTCTATGGACTTTTAAGAGTAGAATGATATATATCTTTCCCGAAGTCAAAAATGGCCACATCTTCGAATGTTATACCTTTTTAGACTCGTATAAATCAGGATTATCGATTGGCATTCAAAGTTCTCCATTCAAAATTTTGACAATTTTTCACAAAAATGACAAGGGGTAACATCACAATTTTTGCCAAAAATGCGAAAACTTTCAAATTCAAAATTTTTAATTGAGATCGATTCTATGGACTTTTAAGAGTAGAATGATATATATCTTTCCCGAATCGGACTGCAAATGGACATGATATGGTCATTTTAGGCCTTTTTCCAGCACAAAAACTCGCATATTTCGTTCAAAAATGGGCACATCTTCGAATGATATTTTGACCATTTTTCACAAAAATGACAAGGGGTAACATCACGATTTTTGCCAAAAATGCGAAAACTTTCAAATTCAAAATTTTGAATGGAGATCGATTCTATGGACTTTTAAGAGTAGAATGATATATATCTTTCCCGAATCGGACTGCAAATGGACATGATATGGTCATTTTAGGCCTTTTTCCAGCACAAAAACTCGCATATCTCGGTCAAAAATGGCCACATCTTCGAATGTTATACCTTTTTGACTCGTATAAATCAGGATTATCGATTGGCATTCAAAGTTCTCCATTCAAAATTTTGACCATTTTTCACAAAAATGACAAGGGGTAACATCACAATTTTTGCCAAAAATGCGAAAACTTTCAAACTTCAAAATTTTGTAATGGAGATCGATTCAATGGACTTTTAAAGAGTAGAATGATATATATCTTTCCCGAATCGGACTGCAAATGGACATGATATGGTCATTTTAGGCCTTTTTCCAGCACAAAAACTCGCATATCTCGGTCAAAAAATGGGCACATCTTCGAATGTTATTTTGACCATTTTTCACGACAAATGACAAGGGGTAACATCACGATTATCGATTGCCAAAAATGCGAAAGCTTCTCCAATTCAAAATTTTGAATGGAGATCGATTCTATGGACTTTTCACAGTAAGAATGATATATACTCTTTCCCGAATCGGACTGCAAATGGACATGATATGGTCATTTTAGGCTCACGATTTTCGACACAAAAACTCGCGCAAATCTCGGGTCAAATGGCCACATGAATGTTATACCTTTTTGAGACTCGGCGAAATCTATGGACTTATCCGAGTGGCATGCATATAGTATCTCCATTCCCGAATCGTGACCATGTTTTCTAAAAATGGACAAGGGATGAGTAACATTGCAGGCCATTTTTGCCAAAAATGCGACAACTTTCAAACTCGCAAATCTCGAATGCAATCGATTCAATGGGCACATCTAAGAGTCGAATGATATACCTTTCCCGACTCGGACTGCAAATGGACATCCATATCGAAATTTTAGGCCATTTTTCAGCACTAAAACTCGACATAGCGCGGTCAACAATGGCCACATCTTCGAATGTTAGACCAATTTAGACTGCGTATAAATCAGGATTATCGATTGGCATTCAAAGTTCTCCATTCAGATAGATTCTATGGACCATTTTTCACAGAGTAGAATGACATATAGCTTTCCCGAATCGGACTGCCAAAAATGCGACATGATACTGGTCAAATTGCAGACCTTTTTCCAGCACTGAGATCGATTCTATGGACTTTTAAGAGTAGAATGATATATATCTTTCCCGAATCGGACTGCAAATGGACATGATATGGTCATTGTAGGCCTTTTTCCAGCACAAAAACTCGCATATCTCGTTCAAAAATGGGCACATCTTCGAATGTTATACCTTTTTAGACTCGTATTCAAAGTTCTCCATTCAAAATTTTGACCATTTTTCACAAAAATGACAAGGGGTAACATCACAATTTTTGCCAAAAATGCGAAAACTTTCAAATTCAAAATTTTTAATTGAGATCTGATTCTATGGACTTTTAAGAGTAGAATGAGATACATCTTTCCCGAAGTCGGACTGCAAATGGCCACGATCTGGTCGAATGTTATAGGCCTTTTTCCAGACACGTAAAAACTCAGGCATTATCGATCGGTCATTCAAAGTGCGCACATCTTCAGAATGTTATGACACTTTTTCACGACAATGACAAGGGGTAACATCACAAGTTCTGCCAAAAATGCGAAAACTTTCAAATGCACCATTTTTCACAAAGAGATCGATTCAATGGACGGTAACAGTCGACGAATGATATATATCTTGCCCGAAATGCGGAAACTGTCAAATGCGACATGTTTAATTGAGATCGATTCTATGGCCTTTTACCAGCACAATGATATACTCGCATCTTTCCCGAAGTCAAAAATGGCCACATCTTCGAATGTTATGCCTTTTGGACCTCGTATAAATCAGGATTCTCGAATTGGCATTAAAAGTTCTCCATTCAAAATTTTTGACCATTTTTCACAAAAATGACAAGGGGTAACATCACGATTTTTGCCAAAAATGCGAAAACTTTCAAATTCAAAATTTTTAATGGAGATTCGATTCTATGGACTTTTTAAAGAGTAGAATGATATATATCTTTCCCGAATCGGACTGCAAATGGACATGATATGGTCATTTTAGGCCTTTTTCCAGCACAAAAACTCGCATATCTCGTTCAAAAATGGGCACATCTTCGAATGATATTTTGACCATTTTTCACGACAATGACAAGGGGTAACATCACGATTTTTGCCAAAAATGCGAAAACTTATCAAATTCAAAATTTTTAATTGAGATCGATTCTATGGACTTTTAAGAGTAGAATGATATATATCTTTCCCGAATAGGACTGCAAATGGACATGATATGGTCATTTTAGGCCTTTTTCCAGCACAAAAACTCGCATATCTCGGTCAAAAATGGCCACATCTTCGAATGTTATACCTTTTTAGACTCGTATTCAAAGTTCTCCATTCAAAATTTTGACCATTTTTCACAAAAATGACAAGGGGTAACATCACAATTTTTGCCAAAAATGCGAAAACTTTCAAATTCAAAATTTTTAATTGAGATCGATTCAATGGACTTTTAAGAGTAGAATGATATATATCTTTCCCGAATCGGACTGCAAATGGACATGATATGGTCATTGTAGGCCTTTTTCCAGCACAAAAACTCGCATATCTCGTTCAAAAATGGGCACATCTTCGAATGTTATACCTTTTTAGACTCGTATTCAAAGTTCTCCATTCAAAATTTTGACCATTTTTCACAAAAATGACAAGGGGTAACATCACAATTTTTGCCAAAAATGCGAAAACTTTCAAATTCAAAATTTTTAATTGAGATCGATTCTATGGACTTTTAAGAGTAGAGAGGTGATATATATCTTTCCCGAATCGGACTGCAAATGGACATGATATGGTCATTTTAGGCCTTTTCTCCAGCACAAAAACTCGCATATCTCGGTCAAAAATTGCCACATCTTCGAATGTTATACCTTTTTAGACTCGTATAAATCAGGATTATCGATTGGCATTCAAAGTTCTCTATTCAAAATTTTGACCATTTTTCACAAAAATGACAAGGGGTAAGTAACATCACGATTTTTGCCAAAAATGCGAAAACTTTCAAACTCAAAATTTTTAATTGAGATCGATTCTATGGACTTTTAAGAGTAGAATGATATATATCTTTCCCGAATCGGACTGCAAATGGACATGATATGGTAATTTTAGGCCTTTTTCCAGCACAAAAACTCGCATATCTCGTTCAAAAATGGGCACATCTTCGAATGTTATACCTTTTTAGACTCGTATAAATCAGGATTATCGATTGGCATTCAAAGTTCTCCATTCAAAATTTTGACCATTTTTCACAAAAATGACAAGGGGTAACATCACGATTTTTGCCAAAAATGCGAAAACTTTCAAATTCAAAATTTTGAATGGAGATCGATTCTATGGACTTTTAAGAGTAGAATGATATATATCTTTCCCGAATCGGACTGCAAATGGACATGATATGGTCATATGCGAGTTTTAGTTCTAAAAACAAAGCCTAAAATTAGTTTAAACGAGTCTAAAAAGGTCTAAAAAAGAGATAGAGATATGAAATCTTAGATATATATTTGCAGTTATCTCGAGACAAGTTGATTCCCTCAATTCCCAAAGTTTTAAAGCTGGACAAATTTAGCATGCAGATAACTAGGGAACGCCCCCGCGGCCACTCCTACTAAAATGTCCCTCACCCATCCTACACTGAGAATGAGTTTATAATTTTTTTATATTTCTTAATCAAGTGAAAAAATTATATTATTTCTGTGAAATGTCCGTATTGCTATTAGTCTGTCCGTATGTTCATATGAACGCAGTTTTCTTCGCCGCTCTGAAAGATAGATACTTGAAATTTCGTATACGATGAACGCCCTTTAAAACGGATATTGCACAAATTCCGTAAATTTTTTTCACTATTTGAACGAGTATAACAGTAGAAGTGCTCTACTCTCGAGTTCCCGACAAGGAGAATCCCTTAATCCATCTGCAAACTGTTCTTATACTTTATATAAGATCTGCATATGCCTTACGAAAACGTATTAAATAAATTTATTGTTTCTAAAATTTGCTCAAATTTTAAAGTTAAAATGTTTAAACCAAACTTATTCTTCGTGTAGAAAGGCTTAATTGATTTAGAGACGGCCAAATAGACAGTTAGAAAAGGCTAAATCGACTTGCCTGGTGATGCTTAAAATATATACTTTTTGGGGTCGGTGATGCCCCTTTTTTCCTGTATATATGTATATATCTGAAACAATCTTTTATATTGTTTTTTAATATTTCTTTTAACAATAATATCAATTATGATAATAATCACCATTAGACTTTTGTTTTGCAAAATGTGCATATATAGGAAAATACTTTTGCGTACTGGAGTAAATCGTTGGGCCTTATTACTATATCAATTTTTTCTGTGTCGCAAAAGAGAGAGTAAGAAAGAGTTCTTGCTATTTTTCTCTGTGGTCAATACGCCACATGCGCAATATGAATCTTAATGTCTGCGCATGTATCTGGCTAGCAAGCTGAATGTCTGGCGATACTCCACCAGTGGAGAATATTCCATTTTTAGAACAATTTAACGTGTCTTCTAAGCATACTACATTTGGCCAAGCAACCGACTCCTAGGGACGTATATATATATATATATATATATATATATATATATATATAGGGTCTCGTAAATTAAAGAGATTGGTATGCTAGCGAAGAGCGAAAAGAGCTATTTGTGCAGCTCCTCAACTAGAATTGACTCATTTTAAATTTAGTCGAAAGGTAACCGTTTCGCACAACGCACCTACTCTGTCGCTTTTTGGTTGTGTTTTGTGCTTAAAAATAATGTGTGTACATATATATTTGTTTGTCCTAACGTAGGTATGTCTTTTATAGCCTTAGTGCATTCTCTGGATACGCGGGTACATGTTCTAAAATTATTTTCTTGTATGTTTTCAATCAAAACATTGAAAGTGCATATCTGCAAAGCGAATAGATAGGTGCATTAAGTTTTACATGACATGTATATATATGTATATATATAGCTATATATTTTTATGTATATGTATATGAATATGTATATGTATACGTATATATGTATTTATATGTATATGCATGTGTATATGCATGTGTATATGAATATGTATATGTATATGTATATGTTTAAGTATATGTATATGTATATGTATATGTATATGTATATGTATATGTATATGTATATGTATATGTATATGTATATGTATATGTATATGTATATGTATATGTATATGTATATGTATATGTATATGTATATGTATATGTATATGTATATGTATATGTATATGTATATGTACATGTATATGTATATGTATATGTATATGAATATGTATATGTATACTTATATGCATATTTTAAAATAAATATACGTCTGCAAATTGTGTAATAATTGTGTAACGCTTAATGATTCAGAATTAATCTTACAATTACGACAAGTCTGTTATTCCTTTTCTGACCGTATATTAATGGAAACAATGGGATGAGCGCTGTATTCTGGGCTAATTCGTTTTTATATAAATAAATATTATATTTACAAATATCAATAATAAGTGTTTATATAACCAAAAAAAAATTAACAACAAAGACTCACATGCATTGATGTTTAGGAATGTTTCAAATGTAATTTTCTTGTTATTTTAGCACATACGACATCAATATGAATATTAATTTAACAAAATAATAGAAGATAATGGAATATGCCTTCTAAGGACACCGCAAAATTTTAACGAACATTCTTGTAATGTAATATAGTTAAACAGAAAGCATGCAAGAAATGTATAAAATATTCCGGTAAGTGTATTCATTTATATACATATATATGTACTGTTATTCCTGAAAGTTTGACTAACTTACCGATTGACATATTGATTGTGATAATCTTAAGCACACAAAAGTTTTTTGGACATGGTAAAATTTAAAATATTTTATATATCTTTGTGATTTTAAAAATAAATTTTTAAGATGAATGATAATTTTAAATGTGATGAAAAAATATACCGACATAAAAAGGATAAGTTCCCCAGCTTCTTTTGCGGTTAACCCTTAGGCTCCAGTGGAGCTCGATAAATATTTCTGTCAAATTATTTATATATTAACTGAATAACATTGGTAATAATTGTAGATACTGGTCGATGGAAGCCGGCTTATAAGGAATTCAATGATAAATAGAGTGCGCAAGGTATGTTTATACCAGATACACTGAGAAGCTGTATGATCGAGACGGACGTATCTTCCTATTTACAAACATCATCTACCGGACAGGTAAGAAATTTAGCGTCATAGGTACAATACTTGAACTTTTATAAGTAAATAATATATTTTATGAAAATCCAAGATCATATTTGAAAATACTATACATCCACTAAAAAGGCTTAAATAAATAAAATGTAAAATTGTTGTTAGACCTACAAATCTGTAAAAATGATACAAATAAAAACGTTGATTATGAAATTTCATTAGTTACAAAATCGCTCAAATACAATAGTTCATAGAAAGAATTTTAAATAATTTTCTGAGTTTTTGTTGTTACAAATGTTTTGTTTGAATATAATTCCGTCATTTTTATAATAATGAAAGCATAATATCAACATAACAATCATAAGTATGATTACATACCACTAATTGAAGTTAACTAATTCTATTGTTAGGTATAAAAATTGCTCTGGATTTTTAGGATAAAAAATTGCGAATACCATGTTCCAACATTAATCAATAATCATGCAAATGTAATTAAAATTTTTAATGATACTTTGAGTTTTCAATCAAATTCTTGGTGTCTCTATATTGATATATGTAAAGATTTGCATTTTTATGTTTTATACAAAAAAAAAAGCTCACATATGAGTATGTTTAATGCATCTTGTTGCCTTATCACATACATTTACTTTTTCATTATGCAAGAGTGTTTTAAATATTAAATATATGTATGTATGTATGTTTTATTTTATTTATACACTTAAGAACACCTTCTATTTTATAAAGTCACAGAAACACTTTTCCCACTCCCTATAGAATCTACTTAATATATTATTGTCGGGAGTCCGACTTTATAGACCGTTTCCCTTGATATTTTCGCACATTTTAAATTCATCTTTTATTAATAAAATATTGTAAAACATTTTTAAAATATTAAATGTCTATTTTTTTATAAATCGTCCGAATTTAAATATATTTCTATTATTAGATCAGACATATTCCACTTAAGGATAAAGCTGGGCTATAAATTATTTATCTTGAGTATTTATACTCCCGCAACATTATGGCTTTATCACATCTGCTTTTGATACAGGTCAAGAATAAATACATATATACAATTTAAAATGGACCCAAGTATATACACTGCAGTCGGAATGTTTCGAATGCACAATACTCTGTTCCCAGATGAAAATGAGTTGAAAATGAATATATGTGAAATAAAGATTCATCCTTGAAAACAGAGTATTATTAATTGAAAATATGTGTTTGTTTCGCAAATGGCTTGTTCCAATTTACAATCCATTTCTCCAGTTGTACTTTTTTTTAGCCATTCAATTAGTATGTATTTTAAATTTGTATCTATCTGTATTTGTCATACTTTCCATATGAATGCTTGATGTATATTATTTTTAATATTTAAATTCAAATAATTCAAATGCGTTTCAGTGTATTAAATGTTTAATAATGTGGTCAACTAGATATATAAACAGCAGACCGAAGTTTTCACTCATAAACATTCTCGTTTGAAAATGAAACCGCATTGCACCAAAAATTTTAATAGAGATTGTTTTTAAATGGATTATACCATTTTTTCCGCTTTACGTTGATATTTTCTGAAACCAAACACACATTTCGAAGCGCCCCCAAAGGTTGGTTTCATTCTCAATATGAGTACTGTGAAAAATTTCGAATGCTGTGCAAAGAATATCAATTTGATAGGTAACTTGTAATGTTTGCTTTTTTTTATGTAGGATGAATTTCACCCCTTCATTGAGGCTTTATTACCATACGTCAAATCATTCTCGTACTCTTGGTTTAACTTGCAAGCTGCTAAACGAAAGTATTACAAGAAACACGAGAAGCGTATGTCCTTGGAGGAAGAAAGGCATTGCAAGGACGAGCTACAGGTATGGTTCGATATTAATATTTTTATTAAACCTTTTTAACAATATTATCAACAATATTATAGAATGAAAAAACAGAAGTGAAACAAAAATGGGCGTCTCGTCTTTTGGGTAAATTGAGAAAGGATATAACACAGGAGAGTCGGGAGGACTTTGTGCAATCAATAATCGGTAAACGCAAATCCATTTGTGTTCTATCCAATCCCGACCAAAAGGGCAAAATGCGTCGAATAGATTGCTTAAGGCAAGCGGACAAAGTCTGGCGTCTTGACCTTGTTATGGTAATCCTATTTAAAGCCATACCTTTGGAAAGCACGGATGGAGAACGCTTAGAAAAGAATCCTGAATGCCTCCATCCAGGTCTATGTGTTAATCCATATCACATTAACGTCTCGGTGAGAGAACTGGATTTGTATTTGGCTAATTTTATCAATACGCACGCATCGTCGATAAATACTGTCACAAACTCGACTCTGATAGCAACATCGGTTGTGACCACGAGATCGGCCCAAGTTGCCATTCGCGGTCATAATCGAAACAATGTCTTATCGGTTGAGAACAAGGAGGATGGTGATATTGATTCGAAAACTAAGGGTCTCAGACACAATCCATACAATGGAGTTGTTTGCAATGATATTATCCTAGCAACTGGAGTCTTTTCATCGCAAGAGCTATGGACACTATCCAAAGGTATACTAGTATCAATTTCGAAAGGTTCATATATGTACATATTTGTGTTCTTGAATATATTTAAGATTCAATACTAGACGAAGTAAGCGATAATAGGCTGAATACAAACATTATTAAAAGAGAGAATATGGGAGCTACGTATGACTGCAACACATATCAACTGACCCCAGATTCGCCAATATCCAACTCGCAGAGTCAAGCACAAACGGGTGCTATTGTCGCCAACCCAATTCCAGGTGGTTACAGCAGTGAGTAACTGAAATTTTGGCCCATCTAAAAGATACTAGATAACTACATCTATTTCAGTTGACTTTGTCGATCAGAATCAGAGAAGTGTGCATTTATCACAGTCTCCGCTATTACGCACCGACGCTACAAATTGCTCCACCGATGCATGCAAGATCGATCACAGCTCGTCGCCACCGGTTATTTCCCATACAAGTACCAGCACTGAGAACTGTGCCACAGGCAGCTTCTCTGTAATACTTCGATCGGCAGATAACAATAATTCCAACAGCGAACCAACGGCCACGACTGAATCTTCAATTTCCCTGCATCGATACACCCCATTGAATAGTAGACCAAGTTCAGCTACCATACCGCCTATTCGTTCTGCAGAAGGTAAGCATCCCACAATACTCTTGGCCTGTCGTGTTTCACTTTGTATGACAAGCACACATGACTCAACACATCCTTTGCCTAATCTAATTTCGTGCGTACGCAGAATAAAAATTAAGCTCTAATCGGGGGTGCCTGACTAGGAGATACCTTGAACATCCTCCTTGTTGGGCTTTCCCCTTTCGACTAAGTTAATACAGAGTATGCAATTTTAATGTGTCTGTTGTATTTATGTCTTTTTCCATTGTAGCAATTTTGCACCATAACTGTTCTACGTTTCTTGCCACCTCTGTAAGCCCAGTCAACACACTGTATTACCCGCAGCACAGTAGCCCACGAGTTACACCACACACAACGACATTGGAGCAGGAGCAGGAACACAGCCAGTCGCAATCCCAGCAGCATCAACACACCGAAAAGTTTCCAACGGAGAGCCATGATATTTCGGATTTTGTGACATACGTTTGCCAAGATTCTGATCATTCGACAAGTGTACCCAGTGGCTCCGGAACCATTGAAAATGCCGTGTTTCAGCACACCCACGCGCACCAACTGGGCACGCACAGCCACAACCACGCCCACTCATCTCATTATCAGATACACCAACAGCTTAGAGGCTCGAAACTAACCGCTGCACCCTCGACCCACTATCACAGCACAATGTTGCCACCCATGCTACCGCCGATGGCACGACCTGTTGCCATTATACGCACCAGTGGAGACCTGGCTATGGTTCAATCACCCTCCTTGTCCTCGGCCAATCATTCTTCGAGCCTGGCTACGAATAGCCTTTGCATACCGAAGGCAAGTTTGGTCAATGATGAAAATCGAAACGTTAACACTATGGAGAGCAATCACAGCCCAATTAACTCAGATGCAGATCCTAATACAAATGCTGATTGCACAACACTTGATTCAAGAACATCGCCACAACCACATCCCTCTACAAGCCCTCATGTTTCTACCGAAGCTGGTCGATGTAAAATGCCGCCATTAGCCTCAAATTCTTTAACTCGAATCACAACACCAATGTATCCCTCAGCCAATGGTCGAGAGTACTTTAATCACTTCCATACCCAGTCCACATCGGTAAGTAAAGATCTCCAAGTAAATCAAATAAACACAAATGTGCTACTATTGCTTCTATCAAGTAGAAAAACTGGTGCATTAACTTACAGTACAAAATTTAAGTGTGTAAAAAACTTTTTAATTCATGAACGAGAATAAAAAATAAGGTTTGCTGTCTGATGACAATGCGTTGGTGTGTATGTGTGAAACGCTGCGTTCAGGGTACCTCACAGTCAGGTGGTCCCGTCTAATGCGATCTCTCTTGTTTTCGCTTGTGGATCGATATGTTCTAAGTCCCCTAAGAAAACTACTATCTAACATTTTATGATCACTAAGAAATTCGTAGGAGCTGTGCCTGAAAACCAATCTTTATCGAGTTTAAGAAAATGGGCTTAGTTTTTTAAAAGACTAGCATGCGTTATGCTATGAGAATACCCTAATTCCAAGAAAGAAGCAATAGTGAACATTTACATTTATACGATGGACTGTTTATGCCATATACACAATTGTCCTATATATGTATTTTATATAATCAAATTAAAATTTCTACTTGCAGTTATTAGGATATGCCGGATCGATTTCTACAATGTCAGGTGTTATAAGTCCTACAAACCTAAGCCTATATTCAACACCAACTATGGCTGTGACTTCTGCACATCGTTCAAGTGCCAGGTCTCGTTGGAACACTGGACTTACAGAAGACGAGTTCAACTTAATTCCGCACTCTGTAGCTAGTACAAATATAGAAAATACACAGGTTATATTAATGGAAGATTGTAAGTATAATTTATACACTTACATTTATATCTATTCGTATATAGAAAACTTTGCAAAGCTGAAAGCTTCAAGCTATAAGGGAGCAGCTATCACGATGTGAAATGAGAATATTGGGTTCCAGCAATATCCGTCAGTAGATATATACTTCGTATTGGATATATACTCGTAGATTGTTGAGGTTTTGACATTCGCCCACTGGCAAACTAATAACACATAAAATCACAATTCAATACGAACCACAATTTTAAATCTAGAGTTCCCAAAGTTCTGGTATGTAGAAAGCTAAAAGATTGCAACCTTGATATCCGGGCTTAATAGAATGCTTCCCGTGCCCCCGCCCTAAAAAATCGTATACATAGTCACCAAATTTGGGATATATAGGACCAGAAAGGTCCCCAAACATCACAGAAAACTGTTTTTAATATATATAGTTTTGGTATATCATAGTCGGGCGGTTCCGACTAGAGTAACGTGTTTGGTTTTGATATTTATAATGTACTATAATATATTTCTTATCATTACCAACATTATTAAAAAGTTAAACAGAAGTTTTAAAATTCATATTTAATACACAACACTTGGCAGCACTAAAACTTTTAATTTCACATTTTCTTTGATTGTATTGTAATTTCACATTTTCTTTGATTACAGCAACGGGACGTTTTACCGATGAATATTCAACAAATCCAAATCGTGATTATGTATCGTGATTTACCGACAGAGTAACTTCAAGCGTCGAAAGGCTTTGGGCAAGCCATAACTGATACATTTATATCAATAAATATTTATATAAGTATATATTATTATACATAAATATTTATTTAATAACGTATATATAAATTCACCTAGATACATACATTAATTTGTATAGCATACGCTTACTAAACATCGTTAAAATATACTTAGGGAACTGTACATATAACAGAAAGTAAAGTTAGCTTACCTTTGATAATTATGTAGAGTGTAGATAATATATCTCTCTCTTACATATGTATTCATATTTAATTAACTACTTATGCATGCATATATGCATGTATGTATATATGTGATTACTGCTCATACACATAAGATATAGTCATTTATGTCGGATATTTGGATTAATCAATGGTCTAATGATTAATACATGTATACATACATATTGATATGAAAATATGTTAATGTAATCGCGGAATCGCACTTATATGCATATATGCATGCATTTTATATTATATGAAATACTCCGATTAAATTTGTAACGATTTAGATGCCAGGAAGAATTTTATGTTAATATGTATATAAACATTCATATGTGGTTTTGGGAGCACTGTGAAGTATGCATGTATGAAGTTCAGAATGTTTTCTAAAAAAGAAATGACTGAATTTATATAATAATATATTTTAATAATAATATATAAAAAATAAATAAATATATACATATATATATATATGTATATATATATATACATATATATGTATTATATTTTATTAGGAGGTATGAATGCGCATACATTAAATCAAGCCCGCAAACAGCTACTGTTGGTTCGGTGGTTCGGTTAAGGGTTTGGTTTAAACTTGGCTCCGTTAAATTTTGTATCAGTTCGAGAGGAAACACTTCAAATTATAGCTTTTTTTATAAACTACGAAAAATTTCTCGGATATGGAAACTTTACAAAAGCATGTATTTCCATATTCGCGCAATATTTTACAGCTAGCCAATCTTCTTTGAGAGAGTGTTTTACAAATAATCCTCAAACAAATTTTTTGTTAGGTTCATAATTAGATAAACAAAAAATAGTAATGCCTGGACCGGATTGGTTTGGTTTCAACCGGTTTGTCCGGTTAAAATAAATTTGGAATGTTTCCAAGTGATAGTTTCCTTATTGTTACAATAGCGTGAAAAATCGGAATGTACACGCATACGTCCTAATATCAGATAGTACCTTCCGAAAATGGTGCATGTAGATCTATTAGGTTTTGTGCAATTTTGTATTTCTTCTTGAATGCCTACATACAAAAGGGTTATAAATAGTTATAAATGATAAACGAAACAGAACATCTCTTTTATTGAAAGACTACACACGGATGTGTGTAATATGTATAAGTTAATGCAAAACATATATGTAAGTACATTTATATAAATAAATATACGCATATAGATGAACACATGTGAGAAATTAATAAAATTAAAATTATAAATTAGTATAATTTATGTAATTTTAAAGACTAATACTTCTTCATCCCTGCATATGCATTGGCATACACATACATAAACACATATATATATTATTTTTTACAAACTGTACATGCACTCGTGAATATTGTAGATGCATATGAACATAAAAATAATTAATTGCGACAATATTAGAATTAGTAACAATTGTGACAAAACACATTTAAGTACACGTGAATATATGAATGTATGTATGTATATGATACTTGAAGTAAGATGGTAAAACATGCACATTTACAATAGTTAAAACTTGGCTCATACGTACTCATCGAATGACCAATTTTACAATTATTCGTTGATTTCTTAAATTTTCTACTTATGTTTTAGCAAGCCCAAGTTACTGTAAAAGTAGTAAAATTCATTCAAGAATGAACCCGCTCAAGACTCGTATAAAGCAGTTATATAGCCAATAGGTTTTAGAAAATATTTGAAAAACAACAGCCAAATTACACATTTATTGAAAGCTTTATAACTATATCAGCAATATTGAATCTTAAAACTGCTTAATCTATCCATAATTTTCAAAAAAATCCTACTTTTTGGATAAATGAAGAGATGAAATAATTCGAAGAGTAGTAATGCAGAGCTGTTAATATACATATATGTTAATGCATACATATATCGACTAATGTGTATATATGCAAAAAATAAAAACGAAATATACTTTTGAAACATTAATTATACTTAGTACAATAATAGTCGTAAGTAATGGCAAATGGCATGTGCAAAAATAAAAAGGATATTTATTGTACGTTGACAAATTGGCTGTGAACATAGTCTATTGCTAATGCTGGTTAGTAAAATACCAATGTATGCAACATATATATATGTACATACATACATTAATAGTCATCGACTATGAATGAGAGTACATTTTACATACTACGCATACGAGTGCTATCAATTACTTTATTAGTACATACCAAAATTACTACTATGTATGTATATTGCTCAATTGTAAACCGAAATAAAACTATAAATAACATTTGAATAAACTATACTTCGTTAACGGGTTTATTTTGCCATAAGAATATATAATATCGTAAGTAATTAAATTGCTTTTGAAATTGGCAAGAGGGAACAGAAACAAAATAAAACATATATATATACACAAATTTTATTAATTTATTTTCAACTTAAGATACGGTCTTCATCGTAACCACAAATGCATTGCGTTTAAAATGGTTGCGAGCAGTAATAGCCCGAATTTATTATCCCGACGAAGAGCAGTGAGTTTAGATAACCTCATAAACCATCTAAATTGAAGAATCTCGTATTATTATTATTAATTATAAAATTAAAATAAAGACTAAATATGAAAGCATTAAAATAGTTATTTAATTGAAACAAGAAAACGATGCTTTTAAATAATTTTCTTTTCAGCTTTTTATGCCTCGGATTTAGCTTTATTTTTTTGCCAATCTAGCTTTATTTGCTCACAAAATTATGGCAGCACTGTTGCGACATGCTTTGTACAGTGCCATTTTGAGTATAACATTGACATTGCGAGACTAACATATTATCAGCTGGTGCGATTGTGAGCACAAAATGACATCCGTTCCCTACTCGTATTTAGTAATTAATCGATAAGTATAAGTTTAAATACTTAAGTCGGAAGAGAAAACTGTTTAGTAATATTTAAGATAGTTTAAGTAGAGAATATGCATGTATGTAAGATAGATTAATATAAATGAGAGATGGCAAACCAGTTTGTTAACAGCCTTTTCTGCATAGCGGCTGAGTTACCCACTCTAGGCACGAAGGATATTAAAAATTTGGGAAGTACATTACTGGGAAGCTACCACAGGCGTTAGAGGAAAAATTGTTCACCCCTGCTCGTTTAAAGATTGACAGAAAAAACTCTCGCCCCCGCTAATCGCAAAAATCAAACAATGATAATGATAATCAAGACCGTGATCGAGAATAACACAGTCTGTAACGCCCGACTGCAGTGTTCTTAGTTGTTTTGTACAACATATCCAAAATATTTGAAAACACTCCCTGCTTATTGAGTAAATCGGCTTCTAGGACTTACCCACCGCAATAGAGCGAAGTAGGAGACGTGCGTATGCTTAGGCGCAGCTAACCCTAGGAAATTAGGCTAAAAAGGTGCGAACGCATTAAATAATAAAAAATAAAATAATTATAAATAATACCATCCATGTATACCCATGTAAAAAGTTATCCAATAGTGCCGAGCGTAGGCTTGATTTTTCTTAAATGTTGATCTACAAATATATACATTTATACACAAACATAAATCGTTGAGGCACAATAAATCAGTACACAGAGCTGAGATAAACTTATAAATTTTTAATATATTAGAGAGGGCAAAAAGAAAAATAAAGAATATATATATTTTTTTCCCCTCTAATATATTAAAATTTTATAAGTTTATATATATGTATATATATATATATATATATATATATATTTTTTTTTTTTTTTTCAACATTTGTGTTTATCACTTTATTTACATTTGCCTATATCAATACAAATACACTCATAGGTACATGCGTATGTCTGCATGACAGTGGGAGCGTATCTATGGATTTTCGTATGCATAGCTTTGCATGTATTTATAAACATATGTATACATACAGCCATATTTTCTCAGAAATAAACTGATTTTTTCGTGTATTCTATCTTTTTATGCGTGCTCTCAAAATATTTGACGTTATTCTCGAGACTTGAGTTTGTTGAACAGTCTAAATCGTTGTGTTTTTAAGATTTGCATAATTAAAAATATGGATTTTCTTTGTTTTTTCTTATATAAAGAATTTATGTAAAGATTAAATCTTTCAATTAAACTTTAAATGAAATACAAGTTAAAACTGCAAAATACAATAACGTAATATTTATTGTGAGTATTAGCGCTAATTGGAAACTTTAATACATACAAAAATATATGCACCCACATTTAAACATGTATATATATATATATATATATATATATATATATATATATACATACATATATATTTATATATTATATGTATATGTATATATATTTATATATTATATTTATATATAGCGCATGTATGTATATACATATGCACAAATTAAATTGAAATAACGTATTTTGTATAGCTATGTTTACGCTCTACAAATATATATATATATATGTACATATATATATGTATATATATATGTACATATGTGCACACTGACAATATTTATATTAATTCTTTACACAATTACCTTGGTGAAAAACTGAATTGTTGACAATATTAAATTAAAAATTATTTGCGATGCTAACCTCCTCTTCATATTTACTCTAACAAAGCTACTGAAAGGTCTAACGAAGGCATTAATCAATATATACGTAATTTTTTAAATGTGAACATAGAACGTTGTGGGGCATTTCTTGGTAGAGGGCAAGAACTGAACATCAAAGATCCATACCGTATTTCCAATTTATAATACTGATATGTATTTGACATTTTAACCAATGGGCAACGTTATAATAACAACAACTATAATAATAATAATAATAATAATAATAGTAATAATAATAATGATAAAAATGATAATAATAATAATAATAATAATAATAATAATAATAATAATAAAAATAATAGTTATATATTTTTGTATACCGATCCTTAGATGAGCTGACCAGTTATTTACCTTCCAAGTTTTATACTCTTGCTTAAAAACTGTGGAAGATATAGTCATATTCAATTAGGGTGGAGCCGATTGTGGCATTCTAGTGGGCGTGGTCGGAATTTCAAGGTTGCAATATTTGGAGGAGCTATCTACATACTTTAGCTTTAAAATAGTGGACTTTATCGATTAGCGGTTTTAAGTATTATCAGTTGGCCACGCTCCTATTGGGCGCAACCCGAAATCCTTAACACTTTATTTGATGCGGGTACACACGAGAATATATATTCAAAATTTCAAGTCCCTAAAGTATAGCAATAGCGGAGGGGAAAACTGCGTTCATACGAACAGACTAACAGACGGACATAAAACGGACATTGCACAAAACCAAAAGCCCAGAAGTGTGAATGAGAAAGAGGGATGATAACTATCATTTTGCCTTTCTTGTTTGAGATCAGCAAAAAGTCCTAAAATATTACAAATTAAAAAGATTTATTAATGTATAAATGTAGGAAGGCAAATGGAGCTTGTAATAGCAGACAGCAGTATCTCCTCTCTCCTTCTAAATAGAGCATTTTCACTTATTTGGTCTGCGTATAATGCACGCCCAGGATAAACCCTACACCCATCAGTGTTATACAAGTATACATTTTGACGTGCATAAAAACAGGTAACAACATTGCAAGTCAGCGCCAAATAAATGCGCAATACATTATTGACAGTATAGTAAAATATGCGAATTAACTATTTTATCACAACGTGGAAGATAGTGAACAAAATAATGGTCTTTAAGTTTGTAGGCTACAAATCAGAATACTCTTTGTCATATTGTGAGCAGAGTATAAAAAATGTTGTTTTGGACAGATATGTTGGCCAACACGCCTTTTATAAGTGTTATAATTAAGTTATTGTGTTTAATCATCGGAAATCGCAAAATCGAACAGCTTTCATTTTGGACTTGTTGCACATATCCAAGGATTTTTGCCATAGCTGGTACCTATTTTATTTGATAAAAAAAAATATGTAGCTCGAACATCGTAAAAGTATTCATGATTATGTTTGTTTCAGATGGCATCGTCATTCACAAGAAAACAAGCTCTGGACTTAAACAGAAATGATAAAATGCCCAGTTCTTCGGGACAACTGGTCAATACTTTGCGTCAACCTATTACAGTGGTTAAAAAAAAATCGGGTCCGTTAGATGATATAATTGATGAGCTTCATCGATTCGAAGAAGCAGATACTTTAAAGACAATAAGTACGGCGACAACGACAACGAACTTGAACTCGAACTTAACTGATAACCAAGCAGATGTGAATTCCGGGAGTTTAGCCACTTTCACAAGGCCGTTGGGTAAATTATCAACATCGGCATCCGGCCGTCGGCGTTTCCAGACTATAGATAAGGAAAAGAAGCGGGAACGGTGGCTTTTGACTCGAAAAACGTGGAGGTACATGACCGATGCTGGTCGCAAATTGTTGCCAGATGGCAAACAGCACGGGATAGACAGTATACCTCACATCGAGGCGCAGTTTCAACGAGTGTGTGCTGCCGAGCCCCGCTTTATATTGTGGCGTCGGAAATCCTCATTTCCAGGGGCCACCAAAAGCTCTAGGAAGCGACTCAGAATACTCTCGCAACATCGAGGCAACTGTGTGGCCCACTCGCAACTGAGAGATCAAGAGGCGGATGACAATGTCGATCAGACAATTGAACTCCTGCAATCATACCTTAAGATTCGTGATTCTTACAAAACAACAACCCTACTTGGATCTAAAACAGTTCGGCCTGACCAGACATCTTCGCCAAGTTCTCAGCGTCCAATTTACGAAAAGGCACTCGGATCAATTTCTTCCGACTGTAATTCCAATAATCAAAAATATGAGTCATCTATTTTAGATTGTCTGAAACTACTTAAGGGCCTATCTATCGGCGGCATAGAATTAAGCCAGGTAACACCGGCAATTCTTGAAGATAAAGCACTTCTAAAAAAATATATAATGCCTTAAAAAAGCAGAAACTACATCGTATTTTACATTCCTCTGAACCAACAAAAACAAACTTAGCTCGAGCTACTTCAGTTTCGAGTCTATTGCATTATACAGGTAACTTCGAAAACATAGATTTAAATGGTTTTGAAGAGATTGCAACAAAAAATAATATGTTTTCTAACCGTAAAATTGAAAAGCCCATATTCGAAAGCCAAGCTAAACGCAAACAGAAACCACCTGAAACACTTGATCTTAGTCCCCGTACGACAAGTTTTCCAGCAAATAAGCCCCTAAGTAGAAATAATAGGGTTGACGGTGGATTCATTCGTGAGAAATGCATGAATTCGTGCGGAACCCAGACAAATTTTATTCAACTAAGCGAGCTAAAATTTATCGCAGAACAGTACGAACAAACGCTTAACTATAATAACTCGGAAGGTGAAGATGCAGACAAAAGTAATGTGGTGCATAACTCAAACCACAGGAGAAGCTCAATCGACAATGAGGATGTCTCCCAATCCGTAAGCAATACAATAAAACGATACTTGAGAATGGCTCGAAAGAAAAGTATACATGATGGAGATGCAAGTCGCTTTAAGTCAGTTAACTATGATAGAAATTTGCGGAATATTAAAGCTAAAGGTGAAATAAATCCTCCTGGAATGGATGAGGGTAATAATAAAGCAGTACAAACGTTAGACGCCTGGGCTATTGTTGCATTGGACTTTATACGCGGCAACGAGAGTTCAAAAAATCTAGAAAATGCCCATATCGCCTGGCAAAATGATCTGGATGAGCGAATACGGAAAAAAACTGATTGGGAAAAGAGCTTCCAAGAGCGGAATAGTGAAAACGTTCCGCAGTCCAAAAAGCACACCCAACCTCCCTGTCTGTCAGCGCCCACATCCCCAACAAGTCCTGGTCATCATCTCAAGGAAAAAACTGGAAGAACCGCAAACACCCTGCTTACAACGAGTTCGCATTTTCTTTCCAATTTTTGGCACACAAACTCTACTGATCCATCAAGTACTCAGAGTTTAAAAAATGGAAATATAGACCCATCACTTATAAGTAAGTATATGTACATACTTACATATAAAAGTATGTATCTATACATGGGTATTTCTACGTCTCGCGTGTAATAACACGACTGTTGTCGAGAAAATCAATCCAAAATCTTGAATTTGTTTTGTCTTTTTAATAACAACTTTTAACTCCGTTCTCAACGTGCAAAGTAGTATATTTGTCTTGTATAAAGTCGCCATTTTATGTCCGTCTGTCCATACGATCCATAACTATAAGTTCTATTGCATTTTCATGTTAATCCCAATCAGATCCAGTGCTAACCCGCTAGCTGGGGTAACGCAAGATCCGTCAAACTAAATGATCGGCACAACCACAATTAGCTCCTGGAAATTCTGATGATCCTTGCTAACCACTACAGTTGAATGCATTCTTACGAAAAAGATTAAGAAAATTATAAACACAGAAGCTATTAAACAAAACGGGTAACAAAATTAAGTAAAATCACAAGTTGCAGAAAGCACTGCAAGCAGCAGCAATATATTTATGTATGTATGGGTTAAAATATGTGTAACGACAGCTTGCAGCTGTCAGCTGTCACGGTATGTGGTATTCGGGCGTACCCGACTATAACAGCTTTACATGTTTTACTCGTTTTTATGTAATCCATTATTAGTATGTTAAGCAAAACAACATTTTTATCCACTTTCACTTCATTTTGCTTTCAGATTCTAAAAATGAAACAACCAATATGCAAAAATCTAAATCGTTATCTAATGTGGGACAATTTGTTTCAAGAAAAATTTGGGGAAGCCGCTCAAAATGTCAAAATAGTCAAATTCAAAGTCACGAATTTAGTTCACCCCGGCAAAAATGGACTCCGTTGGTAAGAAATAATTATAATTATAATATAATGTAATTATACATGTAGAAAACAAGTAAAAACGTTGCAGTCGGGTGTTACCGACTGCGTTATACTCGTTCACGTTCTTAATTATTGTTATTTTGAAAAATTTTCGGTATTTTGCAATTGTGGTGGTGGAGGTGGGTGCGAGTGGAAAATAAGTAAGAACGTTGCAGTCGGGTGTTACCGACTGCGTTATACTCGTTCACGTTCATATTTATTGTTATTTTAAAAAAAATGTCGGTATTTGGCAATTGTGGTGGTGGGTGCGAGTGGGGGGGTAGTTCCCCGAAATTTGCAGTGCTTTTTAGGGAGATGACCAGCTATCTACCGTCCAAATGTGGTGATTATAATTCACGGCTTGTGGGGGCGGGTGAGGGAGGGAGAATTTGTGGCCGCAAATATTTTACTATAAGTTCTGGGGGAACTTCCCAGTAATATATATCCCAAATTTAATGACTGTAGCTAATGTATATGCATTTCCGATTTTTTAGGGAGGGGGGCGCTGGGGGTTGTTCTAATTGGCGTGGCCGGGTACAATCTGTGGGGGAGGTCCCCAGCTATCTATATACCAAATTTCGTGTCACTATCTTTAAAATTGTGCAAAATCGATTTGCGATTTGAGGTGTATTGAAATGTTATCGAATTACCAGACTCCCAGTGGGCGTGGCACAAAAATCTTAACACTTTGTCTGAAGAGGATAACTACAAGTATATATCGAAAGTTTCGAATCTCTATGACTAATACATATGACTATATGACTAATAAATCTATCAAAATATATTAACCGCAAAAAAGAAAAAACAAAATTATTATTCTGTTTTAAATGAAAACGTTTCTCAATTGTTTCGAATAGGAGAACTGCACATGGATATCAGAAGAAGGACAGATTCTACAACTAACCGACACATCCTTGGAAAAATTATCCGATGTCGAAACAGAGTTCCTTAAACACATAGCCCTTGAAAAAATTAAGGAACTTAATATTGGCAAGAACATAGGTAAGTTATAACAAAAGCATTCCTTACTTGTGTTGGTGTCTGTAAAAATTTGCACATTACAAGTATGGATTTACTTTGGAAAAATAATCTTGATAATAATTGATTTATATTAAATAATATTATATCTCTCTTGATTTCCGTTTTGTGTATGCGTGTTGATTTGGAGTCATTGTTAGGTTCGCACTTCCCACTATATAAGAGCTCTAAAAGTTTTTCCAGTGTTTTCAGCAGAAAAGATATAAGGCTTATGATTTTATATCTTTCGGCTCTACGTGACCGCACTTACCTGCTTTTGGCAAGAACATATCCCGAACAGTCCTCCAAGCCACGGGTACTTAGCATATCTACCGAAACTATAATAGGTAGAGTCACCAATGTTTGCGTACACAAGTTCTGAATATTTATATTTATTATTTGAATATTTTGGTTACCTCACCCCAAACAACACAATTAAAAAAAAAAAAAACGAAAAACTTCAAATCAAATACTACAGACTTTCGCCTTAGCTTGTACAAACAGGCACATACACATGCTCTTATTATGGCCTAAAAATTGTATGCGTCGTACTTTAGCTTATAGGTAAATCATGAATTTAGTTTCTATAGCGGGAGCTCAGCGCAGTGTGAACTTGTGTATTTATGTATGAATGCAAAACGGTTTAAATGTTTGTTAATACAGATCACAGGGCTTACGCTATTTCCCAGTCGGGCGGTCACCGACTATATGAATTCAGGGTATAAGACTTATTCTAATTACAATTTGTGACCTCAATTCTTACCAAAAACTTGTTTTATTTGTATCTGCTGGAAATGCTTATTATGTTAATGAAAAATATATAATTGCAATATTATTATTTAGATTTGGAGCGAAAGACGCAAAAAATTAGAGTCACGTCAAAGAAAAGAGCGCTTACCACAAGCTTTTTTGATATTGGTAAAAAGGATGAAAACAGTAAGCAAAGCCTTTTGTATTATTTAATTTTAAATAATCTAATTCATATTTAACAATCTTATATGTGGTCTTAAGTAAACTTAGATAACAGTACTCACTCATTGTTAATGTACATCTTAAACCAGTAAAAGTGCAACTTTGTCTTTATAACTTATTTGGGAACGCTTCTGCCTTTCAGACACATGTGCAAATGCAGGAGTGTATAAATGCATGAAATGTTCTTTTATCAGCATTTAAGGTTGATTTTGAATGAAAATAATTTCGTGCATCCAAGGTAATAACCATTTGCACTTAGGCGCTTCATATCGCAAGTAATATTTTTCTACCCGTTCACGAAGTTAAACTAGTATATTCGGTTTGTGTAATGTCAGTCATGCTGTCCTTCTGTCCGGATGAACGCAACATTTTTCGGCGCTATTGAAGACTTGAAACTTTGGGTATACACTTGTAGTTATCCTCTTCAGACAAAGTGCTAAAATTTTTGTGCCACGCCAACTGGGAGGCTGGCATTTCGATATCATGTTGAGACACCTAAAATCGCAAATCGATAAAAGGTGAATATTTCCCACAATTTTAAAGGTAGTAACACTTAATGTATGGTATGGTATGTAGATAGCTGGTGACCTCCCCCACAGATTGCACCCTTGATATGCCGGCCACGCCTTCTAGAACACCCCGTCAGCGCTTCCTCCCTAAAAAATCGGAATTGCCTATATCTGTTTTTTCTGTTTACACTTGCAAAATTTAAATTTCTGCAAATACATATTATAAATGTGTTTTACTAACGATCACTAATTCAATAAATTCTTACATTAAATAACTGTCAATAATTGTAAATATGATAATGATAATTGAACATGTATGAACTGGAATTTGTCACTTAATTTTTATACTCGTTCACGAAGTGAAAAGAGTATATTGGTTTTGTGCAATGTCCGTCTTGCTGTCCGTCCGTCCGTCTGTCCGTCTGTCCGTCTGTCCGTCTGTCCGTCTGTCCGTCTGTCCGTATGAACGCAATTATTTTCGCCGCTATTGAAGCTAGAGACTTGAAATTTTGGATATATACTCGTGTGTACCCGCGTCAGATAAAGTGTTAAGGATTTTGAGCTCCGCCCACTGGGGGCGTGGCAAACCGATAACACCTAAAATCGCATATTGCTAAAGTCCACAATTTTAAAGCTAGAGTCACCAAACTTGGTATGTATATAGCTGGTGACCTCCCAAAAAGATTGCGACCTTGATATCCCGGCTACGCCCACTATAACGCCCCCCAGCGCCCCCGCTCTCAAAAATCGGATATGCATATATCTCCCACAGTTTTTGAGCTAGAGTCACCAAATTTTGCATATACATTGCAGGAATGCTCCCCCAAATATTAAAAAAAAGTTTTTTGGCCACACCCTCTCCCGCCCCCATAACCGCGAAAACCGATAAACCTGAAAGGTCAATTCGATAAGTGTTGCATATTTGCACAATTTTAAAGCTAGAGTCACCAAACTTGGTATGTATATAGCTGGTGACCTCCCCCACAGATTGACCCTTTGATATCCCGGCCACGCCCACTAGAACGCCCTCCAGCGCCCCCGCCTTGAAAAATCGGAAATGGCTATATCCCCAACAATTTTAAATCTAGAGTCACCATATTTGGCAGATATATTACCAGAATGCTCCTCCATACATCACAGGAAAAATTTTTGGCCACGCCCCCTCCCGCCCCCGTAATCGCAAAACACGTTATATATGACAGTTCCAATCGATAACACGTGTATATATCCCACAATTTAAGCGATAGAGCCACCAAATTTGGTATGTAGATAGCTGGTGTCCTGCCCCACAAATTGCGCCCTTGATATCCCGCCCAACCCCACTAGAACGCCCAACGCCCCCTCCCTAAAAAATCGAAAATGCCTATATCGCTCAGAGTTTTTAAACTACAGTCACTTAATTCGGGATATATATTAGTGGGAAGCTCCCCCAGAAGTTACAGAAAAATATTTGCGGGCAGTCCCCCCCCCTCCCCCTTCCGCCCCCACAACCCGCGAAAATCTATATCTCGTACAGTTTTAAAGCCAGAGGCGCCAAATTGAATATGTAGATAGCTGCTGACCTCCCCCAAAGATTGCACACTTGACATCCCGGCCACGCCCACTATAACGCCCCAAACGCCCCCGCTCCGCCGGAAATGCCTATATCTCCCACAGTTTTTAAGCTAGAGTTACCACATTTGGTGGGTAGATAGCTGGTCACCTCCTGTAAAGAGAGGAACAAAATGTTGCCAACGACCACCCCCACCCGAACGTGAACGAGTATAACGCAGTCGGTAACGCCCGACTGCAACGTTCTTACTTGTTTTAACCATGGTTTCTTTCATTAGGTGGACGTGGTATTTTATTTGGTTCCTCCTTGGAGAATTGTCTATTGAGAGACCGAAAGCGGGGCGAAGAAGCGGTACCCGGATCAAAACATTCGTTGACGTCAGTATTTCGTAGTAGTGTCAACAACTGTAGTCGAGTTGGAAAATTAAATGATAATGTACGTATTTTTAATAAATATCCTCATTCAGTTTGGTTCAGCAGGCTAGCTAGTAAACTCTACAGAAATTACAGGAATTAAAAGTGGCCCTTTGCAAAAGGGCCAGAACGTCCTTCATTTTTTATACTCGTTCACGAAGTGAAACTAGTATATTGGGCTTGTGCAATATCCGCCATGCGTCCGTCTGTCCGCCTGTCCACATGAACGCAACTTTTTTCGGCTCTATTGAAGATAGAGACTTGAAACTATGTAAAAAAAAAACGGAAATTACAAAAGAAATTTGGAATTTGCAAGCCTTTAACTGACAAGAAATCATAAAATTAACAAATAACTGAAACAAATTAATGCTGTCTTTAATAGGTACGGTCGTATGAAAGTCTGCCAACTAAATCTTCCGAATACGGACGCAGTAGTCCTTCAGAGCGCGTGGCTTCACCTGAATACTTCACAAATCTTCAAAAGTCTGCATCGATGTCAATGCAAATGTCGTGCAGTCAGTTTGACATGAGAAATGTTGAATTGGATCTCGACAAAATATTATTCGACGAATCAAAAAATAATTTTATGTTAAACGTACCAATATTCGTAATCATTTGTATAGAATATCTGGAAGAAAACGGACTACAAAAAGTTGGCCTCTTCCGAGTTAGTACATCGCAAAAGCGAGTGAAACAAGTAAGTAGCTGTTGATTAAGCAAAGCTTTTTATCTATAAATTTTTATCTATAAATCTGTGTCTGTGGCGTAGTCAAAAGATGAGTGCTCGTTAGAGACTCTCTTAATTTATGGTTAATAGATTAGGCATCTCAAAGTGAGTATTTAATAAGAAGTATAAGGGTAGCTCACGCTTTAAGTTAAATTAAGTAAATTACATTGCCCTAAAAGGAAAGTCTTTTCTTTGAATGTTCCAGCTTCGTGAGGAATTTGATAAGAACTGCAACATGTGCATTCCTGAAAATACATGTCCACATGATGTAGCGACATTGTTCAAAGAGTTCTTGCGGGATCTACCTGAGCCTCTACTGTGCAAAAGATTGTACACAACATTTTTGGAAACTCAACGTAAGAGAAACTAATGGAAAAATTATATTATGATGGTGCTGAGCGAAACTCTACTTTATTTTTAGGGATTAGAAATCGCCGCTTACAGCTCGAAGCAATATCCCATCTTATAAAATTACTACCTATTGTACATCGAGATACATTATATGTCATACTTAAGTTTCTTGGTAACGTTGCTGCCCATAGTGATGATATATGCTCCCAGGATGGAACGGTTCAAATGAATGGCAACAGAATGGATAGTAACAATTTATCCACAGTTTTTGCACCAAATATTTTGCGAGATACTGGGCCAAAAACCGCGGAGTATAAGGAACAAGGGAACATGGCAGATGCAATAAATGTAATCAGGTAATAAAGAAGTAAAGCCTATAACAAATTTAATCCTGTGTTTGTACAAAAATTGTATTTCTTAACTAAAGGAGTTGAGTTTATTGTCTGATATTTACTTACTATTCTGAACATACCCTACTGTAAAACTAAACCAATCGGAAAATGTCTTTACAGAATAATGATTGATCACTATGAAGAAATCTTTAAAGTGCCAGTTGAAATGGTAGACCTTCTATACTCTCATATGTTGGATACTTGTCCCGAGAAATTGCACACTCTAATTACGCATAAAATGAATCAAACATGCAAGTAAGAAATCGTAAAGAAGTTTACTTTAGAGTGTTACAATTAAATATTTTTAGATATTGCATTTACTTCCGTCAGTTTGGCTTTTCGGTTTTTTTTTTTTTTTTTTTTTTTTTGAAATGTAACAGGCACATGCAGGCATCTCATACCGTACCCTGTATGCATTTTTATTATAGTCATATATAATTTTATACTAATATAAAAATACTCGTATAAATGCGTTAACAACTGTCTGCAAAGCAAAAAGGGGTTTTTCGAAACATGTGTGCAATAAAGTCGATATTCACCATTATTGGTGTGCATTGCTTAAGCTGGTCGAAATTACAACGGAGCAAAAGCCATATGCAAAAATAGGCAAAATAATGCCAAAAAGCAAGTCAACAACACACACAATCATTAGCCGCTTTAAATACGAAGAGCGCATAACAGAAGATCGCGACAAGCGTCAAATAAAGCATTTGTCTTACCAGCGCAGTACAGAGCTACGGCGGACTACTCAGAAGGATGTACACCCAGTAACCGTTCGTAGGGCCATCAAGTCATTTAACTTTTTTTCACTTTTTTGTTTTGATAGATGCAAAATGTCAAGTTAGTTAAGAGAAAGCAAGCTTATAAGTATAATTTTATATATATTTAATATGTATTTGTGTTTGCCAATAGTACCCAAACTGAGAGACCAACACCAATCGAAAATCAGGTTCATCTAAGAGATGCGTCTTGCGATTCAGCGCTTTTAACTGATGGAAGGCGTCAATCTACGCCCATTTTATTCGAAAAATCAAACGTATTCTCAGCCAGTTTACAGATATCAAAGCCGGAAGATTCAGCTTTACAGCCAACAAAAGCTAATCAAGTAAAAGGTAATGACTGAATTGACCCTAAATTTCCAAGATGTAAATAATTTTATATTTTAATGTTATATATAGAGGGTAAAGTACAAACTGCGAGTATTTCGGAGCCCAGAGTACCGGCGAGTATAACCAATATTGGCGGAGCAACATTATGTGCGAAGACGGCGGAATTTGAAAAAACCACATTGAAAAATTCAACTCATGGAGCACAAATTCCAACAATTAAAGCTAAACCACTTTATAAGCGACAGCAATTGATACCCAGCTCCAGACGATAGAAAATATAGAACGATAGAAGAAAAAACTTGTTTAATGATAGAATAGAATTTAAGAACTTGTAGATAGGAGAGGGCTTTGAAAAATAAAGGTCTTTACGATTCAATTACTGACTCCTACCTAATCAGACGTTGGCTTACACAAAAATATAGACCAAATTTATATTGTCAGTGCGAAGAGGCGGTCATTAAACACAAACCAACAAGGTAAAATAATTAATAGAATTTTCTAATCTGTACTAACTGCAAATAATAGCTTAATGTTAACTTATTTAGCTGATAACCAAACGTCTGTACTGCCAGCATAAGAAATGTAATCCCTTCACATTCAGTTTTTGATTTAAAATAATATAGAAAAATTATTGATCAGTGAAGCAAACGTCTCGACTGCCAGCATAACAAATATAACCCCTGCACTTATAGATAATTATTTAAAATAATATGGACTAATAATAAGAATTGCAAATCATATTCGAATTATAAATGTGGAATTGCATTGCCCGTTAGCCTTTTGGGAGTACTTTTAGCTGTAATGTAATCAGGCTTAGCGCATATGTAAGACCGTTTAAAACAGTTTAAAGAATTGGCAGAAACCACTAATATAATTGTTATACTTGTAATATTTACATAGTAATACAAATGTATGTATCTAAATATGTGTTTATGTGTATACATATATAAGTATTTATTATTGTTAGTTTTATTAAATAAGACTATAGGAATTATACTTAATGTAGTGTCTATGTATATATTTTAAATTTTATTTTTATATATTTTGTTTTTTACTTTTGTTAAACTCGTTCTTTTACATTCGTTCCATTGGAATATGCTTGTAATCTGAAGTAGAAGAGAATATATATATATATATATATATATTAATGTTTGGGTTGTCGGGTTGGGCCATTTTAATGAATAAATACCTACTAAGAACATTTTTGCAGCATGGCTAAACGTTCTAAGTTAGTCATCTTGAACTTCGATGTACGAGTATGTATTGGGCTAGATTTGAAATTTTAAACAATTCGTCTGATATGATCAAATACGTAATTAAGATTGCAGGAGAAACATTTTTAACGCTCCCAACACTTGTTTGCATTGCCGCTGGCTGCTCACCTGAAAATATTCAAATAAAAACTTGAGTTAGTACTTTCATGGACAACAATTTTAGCAGTTTAATTAGTTTTACAAATGTTTACAAAAATTGTAATAACTGTCGCACGTATTCTGTTTTAAACTATAATACAGAGTGTTCACCACGAAGTATTTCCAAGAACTAGAACAGAAATGTTGGTTTCGAGAGATTGCAGTGTTCGTGTTATCTTTTAGTCTCCACTCTAACTTGTGTGTCGTATTATCGCATAAAATTCTGTTGGTGAACACTCCATAATAAAGCTTATTTGAAGAAAAAAAAACTTAGCATGCGCCAACTATTTGTTGAGAAAGACAAAACCAAAATCAAGAGTTGCGAGAGAAGGAACCAATTGTTCATTCATTATAATGCGCATGATTCGCTTACCAGTCAAAACGTGAACCCGAACAGAAGCCGGCACAGCTGCATTGGGTACGCATGTGTAATTGCCAGAGTCTCGCAAGGAAGCACGGGTTAGCATTAGGCGGCTGGTGGTGCCAGCATCGGTTTTTTCAGTTTCCAAACTAATGCCGCCTCGCAGTGAGTCAAAGTCGACAATCGCCGAGCCATGGTACCTTCAGAGATGATGTTAAATGTCAGGCATCACAGATTTAACAAATTCTCATACATACCACAATACAGATGAAGCATGTGCATTAACTGAGCAGGCCAAGGCAATAGTGCTATCTCGCTTTACATGTATTTCCGTCGATCCCAAAATCTTTGCCCTTGCAGCTTAAATATAAACAATATTTTGATCATTACATTTATTTCTTAATCGCCTTAAGCTTTGTCTAACCTAACAATTTTTTCACTATCTTAGAGTGTCAGAGTTTTTTATGAGCGCCCCAGCCACCACGCCCCAGCCACCACGCCCCCACGAATCCCGAAAGCTAATATCTTCCACAGTTTTAGATCTATAGACTAAATTTTAAAGCTAGACTAGTCACCTTGTTTAATATCAATTAAAAATTTCCGACCTCAAATTACAAAAAAGTATAACTCTCCAAAATATCGAGAATCGAAATTCTTAATCAGGATAAGATCCGTGTTGATTTATCTACGTCCGTCCACCCGTCCACATGTATGAATATAGACTCGTTATGGCACGCGCAGATGAAGATCCATATCTTTTTGTTTAAAATCGTTAAAAATTTAAAAGTACCTTAATGTTTTAAGTTATGAGATTTAGAAACACAAAATGTATTTAAATATGACTATTTGAATTTACTGTACCGCTTACTATATATCACTCAATATCGCTCAATATTATATCTGCAGTTATTCAAAAGCAGAATTTGAACGCTCCTAACTATTACCACTCAAAATTGTTACTATTAAATCAATTTTTTGTTGTTAGTTGTTTAGCATGCAAGCAAGCAATCAATCAGAAAGAATAATATTTATGATTAAAATGACCAAATAAATTTGTAATTTGTCAAATTACAAGAAATGCAATTCCCCTGCCTGTAAATTAAAAAATAAGCATTTCCAACTGCTTAATTTAAATAAATAATAATATGACAAATTCGGATTATATATTTTATTTTTACATTTAAAATAACCAAACAAAGTATGCTAAAAGTTTATATTTATATATTTATTATCTGAAGACAAACCTTTCGAATTGTAGTATAGTTTCTCCGAGCTTCTTTCCCTCATATCACTTTCAGCTGCAATTAAATTCAACATGATTATTGACCTTTCTGTTTCAAACATAGAAAATTTACAAAGTAAAAAAGTGAGAGGGTTCTAGTCCCGGCCGCGCGACTAGGAGATACCCTGCGATCTGTCTGCATAAACATTTCAATTTGATCGCATTCATACATACATACACAAATTCACACAAACACACACACTAGCCACTACCTCTTATAGTCTTCGAGATACGATAAAAAATAAAAGGTTGTTATCGATTCTTATCGATATTAGCGAAACGAAGCGTGCTATCGAGAAAATATAAACTTATTCTGCGTATGATATTTACGAACTGAATGAGATCAAGCTTGCTAGCTTTTGTAGTTTCCGATATCGCTGACAGACGGACATGGCTTAATCAAGTCAGCTGGTCGTCCTGTTCAA
The DNA here is from genome assembly GCA_035043915.1 of Drosophila paramelanica. Classification (NCBI taxonomy): domain Eukaryota; kingdom Metazoa; phylum Arthropoda; class Insecta; order Diptera; family Drosophilidae; genus Drosophila; species Drosophila paramelanica. Next base: position 298,640 of record JAWNMO010000179.1, read on the forward strand.
GAATATATATAGTTTACGGTGTCGGAGATGACGCCTACTGCCTATTCAGGGTAAAACAAGTAAGAACGTTGCAGTCGGGCGTTACCGACTGCGTTATACTCGTTCACGTTCGGGTGGGGGTGGTCGTTGGCAACATTTTGTTCCTCTCTTTACAGGAGGTGACCAGCTATCTACCCACCAAATGTGGTAACTCTAGCTTAAAAACTGTGGGAGATATAGGCATTTCCGGCGGAGCGGGGGCGTTTGGGGCGTTATAGTGGGCGTGGCCGGGATGTCAAGTGTGCAATCTTTGGGGGAGGTCAGCAGCTATCTACATATTCAATTTGGCGCCTCTGGCTTTAAAACTGTACGAGATATAGATTTTCGCGGGTTGTGGGGGCGGAAGGGGGAGGGGGGGGGACTGCCCGCAAATATTTTTCTGTAACTTCTGGGGGAGCTTCCCACTAATATATATCCCGAATTAAGTGACTGTAGTTTAAAAACTCTGAGCGATATAGGCATTTTCGATTTTTTAGGGAGGGGGCGTTGGGCGTTCTAGTGGGGTTGGGCGGGATATCAAGGGCGCAATTTGTGGGGCAGGACACCAGCTATCTACATACCAAATTTGGTGGCTCTATCGCTTAAATTGTGGGATATATACACGTGTTATCGATTGGAACTGTCATATATAACGTGTTTTGCGATTACGGGGGCGGGAGGGGGCGTGGCCAAAAATTTTTCCTGTGATGTATGGAGGAGCATTCTGGTAATATATCTGCCAAATATGGTGACTCTAGATTTAAAATTGTTGGGGATATAGCCATTTCCGATTTTTCAAGGCGGGGGCGCTGGAGGGCGTTCTAGTGGGCGTGGCCGGGATATCAAAGGGTCAATCTGTGGGGGAGGTCACCAGCTATATACATACCAAGTTTGGTGACTCTAGCTTTAAAATTGTGCAAATATGCAACACTTATCGAATTGACCTTTCAGGTTTATCGGTTTTCGCGGTTATGGGGGCGGGAGAGGGTGTGGCCAAAAAACTTTTTTTTAATATTTGGGGGAGCATTCCTGCAATGTATATGCAAAATTTGGTGACTCTAGCTCAAAAACTGTGGGAGATATATGCATATCCGATTTTTGAGAGCGGGGGCGCTGGGGGGCGTTATAGTGGGCGTAGCCGGGATATCAAGGTCGCAATCTTTTTGGGAGGTCACCAGCTATATACATACCAAGTTTGGTGACTCTAGCTTTAAAATTGTGGACTTTAGCAATATGCGATTTTAGGTGTTATCGGTTTGCCACGCCCCCAGTGGGCGGAGCTCAAAATCCTTAACACTTTATCTGACGCGGGTACACACGAGTATATATCCAAAATTTCAAGTCTCTAGCTTCAATAGCGGCGAAAATAATTGCGTTCATACGGACAGACGGACAGACGGACAGACGGACAGACGGACAGACGGACAGACGGACGGACGGACAGCAAGACGGACATTGCACAAAACCAATATACTCTTTTCACTTCGTGAACGAGTATAAAAAGGTGAAAACCTTACAGTCAAGCGTTATCGACTGCATTACACTCAGTTATACCGGATATGGCATAAAGAACAAAAACGATTTAATGCAAGTATTCATAAAAATGTATTTCAACCGAGATCTGTTTGCACAGGAACACACAGACAGACATGGATATATCGACTCAATTGATTATACATACGTACTATTCACTACGTTACACATTTCTTGACAAAATAATAGTGGCTTATGTAAGGCTATAATAAATAAAAGGAAAATCTTCGCGATAATCTATTTTAAATAGTTTAAATAAAAATATTAATATTTTAAATAGTTTAAATAAAACAAGTGAGATTGCTCTAGTCGGGACCGCCCGACTAGTAGATACCCTGAACCCAGAAATGAACACATACACACACACTCTCGGCAGTTGATGAGTATGGATCCTATTAAAAATAATAATAAAAAAAAAAACAATTACCAACGGAAAAAGAAATGTTCCGCAGCCGGGGCTTGAACTCGGTCTCCCCGTCTTCAGATGCACGACTCTTACCAACTGCACCACACTACCACATTTTTCGCGAATGATATAACATTACTTAACCATCGCAAAAAGTCGAGGAAAACGAAAATTTTGCGGTTGTTATTAAAACGACACAAATTAATAAAAATAATAATTATAAATAAATAAAAAATAAAACAATTCAACATTGCTCTGCCATACCATCGTTGAATTCGAGCCCAGACCTCCGCGTTATGAGTCACAACTCTTACCCACTGGACCACGCTCTTACTTCACTTCGTTGTGTTAAAATTCATAATTTAACCGTTGCCTAAAAAATTCCTAGGAAAACGCAAGACTTTCTGGACGTGCATATGTATGCGTGCACATGTCCACAGAAATTGCCAAGCAGCCGCGCTTGGCCCCCACTACTGAAAAGAGATTCTTGATTTGCTCGTAAACTAAATGTATGATCGTTATGAAATTTTCAGGACTTATTAAGAGCATCAAACAAAGTCAACGAAAACGAAAATTTTTCGCTTGCCATTAAAACGATACAAATTAATAATAATAATCATTATAAATAACGAAAAAATAAAATAATACAACATTGCTCTGCCATACCATCGTTGAATTCGAGCCCAGACCTCCGCGTTATGAGTCACAACTCTTACCCACTGGACCACGCTCTTACTCCAATTCGGTGTGTTAAAATTCAATTTAACCGTTGCAAAAAAATTCCTAGGAAAACGCAAGACTTTCTGGACGTGCATATGTATGCGTGCACATGTACACAGAAATTGCCAAGCAGCTGCGCTTTGTCCCCACCACTACTGAAAATAGATTCTTGATTTGCTCGTCAACTAAATGTACGATCGTTATGAAATTTTCAGGACTTATTCAGACTGACCCTTCTTAATCTGCACAACTCTTATCAACTGCACCACACTACCATTTTATTGACATATGATATAACATTACTTAACCATCGCAAAAAAATCAAGAAAAACGAATATTTTGCACTTGTCATTAAAACGGTACAATTAATTAATAATTATAATTAAGAAAACGGAAAAATAAATTCTTCGTTGCTCAACCATCGCTGGATTCGAACCCGAGTCTTCCACATTGTGCGCCACAACTCTTACCCACTGGACCACGCTCTGACTGCACTTCGTTGTGTTAAAATTCAATTTAACCGTTGCCTAAAAAATTCCTAGGAAAACGCAAGACTTTCTGGACGTGCATATGTATGCGTGCACATGTACACAGAAATTGCCAAGCAGCTGCGCTTTGCCCCCACTACTGAAAATAGATTCTTGATTTGCTCGTAAACTAAATGTACGATCGTTATGAAATTTTCAGGACTTATTCAGATCATCGAAATGTATCTACAAACCAATTTGCACGTGTGTAGTATTTGATTTGTGTTTTTTTGGTTATATTGATATTGAAGCGATTGGGAGGTATCCAAAACCTGAAGGGCTTAAATTCTTCGTATGTTTTACGCGAACATAAAAAAATAAATTTGGTGGCTCTAGCTTTTATAGTTTGGGAGTTATGCTTAAAAAACCGAGTCAAAAAAGCGATAAATATCGATAATAAGAAAACGGAAAGAGTTATCGATGTTTTGAAATAAACTTGATCTGCGTATGGTATATACAAACCGATTGAGACCAAGATCAGCTTTCTAGCTTTTGTAGTCTCTGAAATCGACGCGTTCATACAGACGGACAGACAGACAGACAGACAGACGGACATGGCTAAATCGACTCGGCTAGTGATGCTGATCAAGAATATATATACTTTATGGGGTCGGAGATGCTTCCTTCTGTCTGTTACACATACATTTGCACAAAACCATTATACTCCTTTTACCCATTTTCAATGGGTTCAGGGTATAAATATTTCAAAAATACCTGTGATCTCTAAAGTTATTGCCAAGTTGATTTTAGGCTCTGTATTTACTTGACACTCGTAAATACCACTGTCCCGTGCTTGTGCGTAATCGATTTTTAAGTCCCAGTCGTCACTACTTGGCGGATGTATAACAGAGAACCGTTGATCACCGGTGTATGTGTAGATGTTTGTTGTCAGAATGTGAAGATCCCTCTTGCGCATCCAGGAAACCTGTAAGTCATTATTTTAAAAATTTTCAACAAAATACCTAATTTTTGGGATCTGAGATATTTCCCTTCAACATGCTATGCATTTCATGAAAAAATTATTCTGATCACAAGTCTAACAAGTGAGAGGGCTCTAGTTGGGGCCGCGCGACTAAGAGATACCCTGATGCCTGCGATCTGGCGGCATAAACATTTCAATCTGATTGAATTCACACATAGACACCACACACACAAATGCACGCCGCACGCACTTTACTCGCTTGCTGCGCGTACCCCACTAAGCTGCTAAGCTAAATGTATGATGGTTATGAAACTGTCAGGACTTAGTAAGAGCATTGAAATGTATATCCAAACCATTTTGCAGGTCTGTAGTATTTGATTTGCAAATTTTATGGTTTTGGTATATTGGGGCCGATTGAGGGAAGGTATCTAAAATCCGGAGTTATCAAAATGTGCGTCTAGCCAAAACGTACATAAGGCACACTTGTTGCCACTAGCTCTTATAGTCTCCGAGATATCGATATTCTGGAAAAAGAACGATAAGCTTGTTCTCCGTATGATATGTACGAACTGAATGATACCAACATCAGCTTTCTAGTTTTTGTAGTTCATACAGACGGACAGACAGATGGCCATGGCTAAATCAACTCAGTTTGTTGTCCTGATCATGAATAAATATAATTTATGGGATCGAAGATGCCTCCTTCTGCCTGTTACAAACATTTCAACAAAAAACCATTATACCCTTTTTATCAATTTTCAATAGGTTCAGGGTATAAAAAGGTGAAAACTTAAACAGTTTTTCTAACTATTCACTATATTATTAGAATATTTGAGGGGCTTTTATGTAATATATATATATATATATGCGTACAGTGCGATTTCCTTTATTTTTGACTCGGCATCTTAGAATTGCCGTTTCATCAACAACAGCTGAAACATTTCTTGGGCTTATGTCGTCAAAGTAAGGTCGATCCATATTGGCCAAGTCTAAAAATTTAAAGAAAGTATTAAACAGTAAACAACGAAATGCCTTTTACAAATTACCATTGATATTCAAAAACGAAGATGCGCTGATATGCTGAATACTACTATTGAAGTGCAAGATAAATAAAATTATTGTTTTAATTTTATTTAAGTTATCCGCGCACATTGTGTTTCTATGTGACGCCACCATTCTGTTCACATAGGGTTCTTCTCAGACCTTGAATGAAAGTAAACTAAATATTGTTAGAAACTTATGAAATTGTCACCTAAATATGTCAAAATGTCTGCAGAAACTGAAAACTGAAAAGAAATGGCAATAGTTTGTTGTAATAGTAATAAAATAAAACAAGTGAGAAGGCGTTAGTTAGGACGGACGACTAGGAGATACCCTGAATCTGTGCTTAGAAACATTTCACACACACAATTGAAATAATTGTTATGGCTCCTGCTATTATAATATAGAAATTATGCTTCAAAACTGGATAAAAAAAAGCGATAAATATCGATTAGATTAGAAGAAAACAGAAATATTTATCGATATTTTGAAACAAACTTTTTTCTGCGTATGGTATTTACGAATGAGTTCAAGATCAGCTTTCAAGCTTTTGTTGTTTCTGAAATTGTCACGTTCAAACAGACAGACGTTTTTGGCTACATCGAATCAGCTAGTGATGCTGATCAAGAATATATATATTTTATGGGGTCGAAGATGCTTCATTTTGCCTGTTACTTAAATTTACACAATGCCATTACCTTTTTTAAAGATATAGAGGAACTTCAGAAGCAAGTAACAATATTTAAACTGCGATTTCAATGTGTTAGATCAGCTTATTTAGCGGCAGTGAAAGAGCAACGGTAAATAAATATGTGAAATGCATAACCAGCTATCTGGCGGGTACCACTAATGCATTTCACGAACAAGCCCAATTGGTGGACGATCCCTGAACTGCGCAGCTTGCAGCATATGTGTGTTTGTTTATGTATGTATGTGATGTGTTCTGCGGAAGTCCGGAGAGGGGTACAGGATATATGCTATGCGGGGACTCTTGCCTGAATAAATCTTACAATATAAGACTGCTAGGAATTATTATTTATCTGCTATACACAGTAAGCACATTTTAATTTCTGCCAGACTCATGTCATCGAGTACTTTAATGAAATTTAATAATAATTTTAATGTAAATGTGAATGTTTACATTTGTTTATTAGACATAACTACAGCCATATATCGTTTGTCTTTAATATTGATGCGACAAACCATTTGCTGCCGCCTGCGATAATTTATTTGCCATAATAGTACTTACTGCTTAGTAGTTTGAAGCCCTATCCATCGTTTTTATAAACCATAAAAAATGTAGTTAACATTTTAAAAGTTGTGCCCACATATTTGGATTAATAAAAAACATGGGCGAGATTACTAAATGATTAATCACATTTATAATAACTGTTTTAAGTGTGCAAACTAAAATTTCTGTTTTTTTTTGGTGCAGAAAAACTTGTTCAATATATTTAATCTTCCAAATTGTACTCACAATTCTCTTTTCCGCGTACTGCGCAACTCCGCCTTGTTCAACCACCAAAAGCGTCGAATCAAGCGTCGAATTTATTCTGGCCTATGTAAAGCTCAAATGAAAGAGCTTTAACGAGGGTTGCCATTTATATTGGCAACACGAGTCGCAATTTTTTGTATACTTATATGGTTATGCCAAGCTTACTATTCACATTCAAATGCAGTTACAAATTTCTTGGCGGTAATTATCTCCTCTACTTACGGTTGTTGATATCAGGTTTGAAAGAAGAAAACAACATCGATATTTTTATGGTGGTCGCCAAATCCCCATAAATTTCTATATGGCTTACCATACATAGATACACAAAATCTCGGCACTTAATATTTGTGAAGTGTAAGTCTCTTCCTCTTATAGTTTCTGAGATAGGCGCGTTCAAAAATATGCATCTGGCTAAATCACCTTAGTTCGTCATCCTTATGTAGAATACATACATATACACATATATATATTTTTATATATATATCGATCGAATCGGTCCGATTCAATCCCGGATTGCAACATTTGTTACCGGGAACATTATACTTTCTTTTAATTTTCTTAGGATATTTTGGTTAGTGTTTTTAGCGTATTGCTGTAACAGCATAGCAAATATTTTATATTGGATAGATTCTCTGTTGGGCCATAAAAAGTAGAAAACTTAAATAAAACAACAATTCATAATTTGATATTATTATTTTGAAGACGCAAATAAACAAAGGCAATTATTAAATATTTATCGTATATATTCAAGAAACTGTGAACATACATATGTATATGTATATGTATATGTATATGAATATGTATATGAATATGTATATACGTATATGTATATGTATATGTATACGTATATGTATATGTATATGTATATGTATATGTATATGTATATGTATATGTATATGTATATGTATATGTATATGTATATGTATATGTATATGTATATGTATATGTATATGTATATGAATATGTATATGAATATGTATAAACGTATATGTATATGTATATGTATATGTATATGTATATGTATATGTATGTGTGTATGTATATGTATATGTATATGAATATGTATATGTATATGTATATGTATATGTATATGTATATGTGTATATGTATATGTATATGTATATGTATATGTATATGTATATGTATATGTATATGTATATGTGTATATGTATATGTATATGTATATGTATATGTATATGTATATGTATATGTATATGTATATGTATATGTATATGCATGTACATGTACATATGTATGCATACGTTAAGCATGTCGAAAATCGTAATCGAATCAATAATTGTACACTATAATTATTATGTCTGATAAGCTTTAAAAGTCTGAGTAGGGAAGACTTTCTGTCGCCACTGGGACCCTCGGACAGAAGGCATTTCGTTGAGGATTCGAGCCTGTGCTCCAGCCCCGAGCACAGTTATTGAAGGATTGGTTCTGCACACGCGTTTGATTCGATCCCGCGCTGTAAGTGTTTTGTCCGTAACCGCTTTGTTGTGGTGAAGAGGGCTTTATAAAGTTGGATGAAACAGGTGATCGCTGGACATTATCAAAACTTGCATAGTCATTGACACCTCCAGACCCAAATGGAATAGGGGATGAATTTTGCATGCCTCTATATGCTGGCTGTTTGTTTACATTAAGATATCTTTGATTTGATACACCTGAATTTATCTGGTCGACTCCTTGAAATTTCGATAGCTTATCAAAGGACAACGGCGATGGATTAAAGTTGACTTGAGGAGCTGCCTTCGCGGAGCTTGGCGGTATCTTCTGGTAACTCGCTGGAGAATAGAGCTGTTGTTTTGGTGGCACTGAGGAATATAATCCGCTCGTTGGATTTGAGATAGGAAATCCATTTGACGCTTCACCATCAATGGGGGATTGATATCCTTTTGAGAAGTCCACATTACGTGAATCTTGGTAATTATAAGTAGGTTGCTGATTCCTTGGCTGTACTGGCGGGGGTGCATAGCTTGCCAGTGAGATCTCCTTTGGCACATATAAGCCTAAAGCGTTAACAAGGAATTGAAAAAATAACTATTATTATTATTATAATTATATATAATAAGAAATTTCTCGAAGACAGAGAGCAAATACATGCGTATAAGGCTGCAAACCAATTTTGAACCAAACCGTTTTAGGCCCAGTATCCTAATAAGTTTTGAATAGTTCCACAAAAATCAATTGAATCTAAACTTAACCGTTATTTCTAAAAAACACAATCGTAAAATCTTGTTGGCCTCTTTGTATGTAATTTTAAAAAGTTTTAATGAATAAAGATTTGAAAAATAAATTTTAATAGTTTATACCCAAGTTTAATAAATTTGGAAACCAGGCTTTTGGTTTGCAGGCATTATACGTACAAATATATTTATATACATATACACATCAACAAATGCACATATAGCCGGATTATCACAGTACGTCCAATCGTTAATAATTACATCATATATCATTCTATACATGATGCAGAAAAATTACACATTTTGAAGATACTCATACTATGAAAATATTAAAAGAGTCTAGTTGTGGCTGGTGGCTTACGGTCTTACCAAAGCAAAGAGCGAAAAGCCACTTGAAAAACCACACCAGAAATTTTTGCTTACGTTCAAATGTATGGGCGTTACTCATCTTAGTATTTATATTGTCTTTGGTCTTACCACCTCTAAGATATGCTTTAAGCCCGGATTAAAAATCGGAGATGACATATTTGTATGTTACATTTTTACAAAACTATTATGTCCTTTTTACCCATATTTAATGGGAACAAAACTATAAATCGAATATCTTATAGCAAACAATTTTACATATAATAAATATAACATACAAAACATATATGAACAAAAGGAGTGCAGGTATTAAAAACATGCCTTTGATTGTAGATTCATCTATTTGATTTTTTTGAGATTCGCCTATTTGATTTGTTTCATTTTCCAATAAAAGTCGCTGTTTGTCAGAAATATCGCTTCTGTTCTTTTTTGGCACATCACATTCTCTCAGGGACTGTTGCTCAAATGAGGAAATCAGTTCCCGTACATTGACTAACTCCGTATTCTCTACATTATTCTCTGTTTTATCTTCTTCACTGACTGATACTTTTGCGTTCGAAGATGTTGCTTTTTTTAGGTGACTAGACTTAGGGATGGTCTTTGAACTCGAAATTTTTTGATAGTTATCCATAGATACATTTTGTTGACCAGAGGCCACTGGCATTATATTTCTGTACTCTGTGTTGAGGCCTAGTCTTTGCTGTTGCATAAAGCATTGCTGAAATTTTTCTAATTGTTGTAGCCTAAATTGAACATCCTCATTAAAATTTAAGACCGAACTTTCTTTGCTCAAGCTTAAATTAGGTACTCCGCAAATATATGGATTTTTAATGTCAGTAAGATGTATTTGGGGATTGATTCCAGAAGCCATAGCTTCTACTGGAGCATGTTCATTAACGGCACAATAATATTCACCCATATAATCTGTATTCGAGTTTTCATATTCTTGATCGGTCTGGTCGTGCCAATAATACTCTGAAATATTAAATGCGTTCACAGAATAATTGTGTGCTTAAAACATATGTATGAGTTTCTCAAGACAACAAACTGTTTGTAAATAATTTGAGGTTGTTGCAGAAAACGAGCTTGGCCATTTGAATATACATATGTACTTCATAGGGTCACAACCTGTTACATAGATTTGCACAGGTCGATTTTCAAGGTCTAAAATCACATTTATTTTGTTTACGTTAAATATATTAGTCTTGTACTTATCCAAATAGTGAAAACCCATGTGCATATAAAATAAAAACTTTCTGCTATTGCCTTGTTATAAAACACTTGGAAATTAATATAATATAATAAATGATTGTGTAAACTTGTTTGAATGTAAAACTAAAATATTCAAAGGCCTTTGTATTATATTATATTATGTTGAAAAATAGAAGTCAATTTTTGTTACGCCTTACCCCTTGGAAGCTCAACATTTTGTCCTCCCCAGCCTTGTGCTACGCTTGGCTTATATGCCAGTTCTCTTTGGGGATTGTAAGATTGAATTGGTTGGCTTTGGGCGCGAGTATCATATTGCTAAAGAAAAAATAAAGAACAAGTACATTGTATTAGATCGCGCTCGTGCTCGTTCATAGTATAATTAAAGCTTACACAAACGAGATTGAGATACCCTGATTTCAGCGAGCTGTCGTTACAAGAATTTGAGCCCTCTTTTAGGCATACTTACATGTGTTATGTATTCAAAATCCGAACTGCTCATAAGCTTCGTATTCTTCACAAGAACGTATTAATTGATATTTTGGTGGCTCTAGCTCTTAATTTTTCCAAGATATGCTATTAAAGCAAAAGCAAGGTGGGATCTTATGGGAAGGTCACCAGCTATCTATATACCGAATTTGTAGCTTTACAATTGTCGACATTATCGACTTTAGGTGTTTTCGATTTTAGGTGTTTTCGGTTTGTCACGCTCCCAGGGAGCGCACACTAAAATCCTAAACAGTTTATCTGATGCGGGTGTAAACGAGTAAATATCCAAATTTCATGTCTCTAGCTTCAATAGCAACAAAAAAATCCGTTCAGACAGACAGACTGACGGACGGACATCTGTTTCATTGCACAAAGCCAATATGCTCTTTTCACAAAAACCCGAATAATGCCGATTTTAAAGTCGTTAAGCTTTTTAGCTTAAAAGCTGCCAAGTAGTAGAGGTATGTAGAAGAAAGAATCTCTAATCCCATCAAATATATATAATATTAATCAGGATTAACAGCCAAGTCGATTTAGATATGTTCGTCTGATCTTTCCCGAACTCTTAACCGTTCGATTTATAAACGCGTCAATCTTGAAATGCATTAAGTCTAGAGCCTTCAATTTTTCGAACCAGTGTCGCAAAATTGATAAATATCTTCAACAATCACAAATTTTTTTTAAATAAATATTTGAATAAAGCAGAACTTAAATATACGGATGGATGAACAGACGGAAATTACGCAACTGCTCTTTTCCCTTCGGGGACGCGTTAATACTTACATTTTTATATAGATCCTGTGTGTTGTTTAATGAAGTATTATAAGAGGCAGGCGGACGCGACGACAGTTCAGAGTTAGGGCCAGGAAAATCAGTAACATCTTGATTAAAATTCACAGGTGACGGTATAGACGCAACCGGTGTTTGGCTCCGATATTTCGAATTATCCAAAAATGCTGTGCTTGCCGACCCGGTTTGGAGAGCAGCTTCCCAAGGTGATTTCACTACTTGGACTCCGGGCTTGGAGTACTTTTCAATCAGTTGATCCTGGTGCAAATTCAGTTGCACACGATGTTTGCCAGCATCGGAATATGCTGGTAAAATGCTCGGCGATGTTGCCGGTCTGGCCTGATATTGTTGGTAATCTGGAATACCAGATGGACTGTGAGTGCCCGCATTTGTTTCGTCGATTACCCAATTTTCAGACTTTCTACGACGTTTTGCAAAGAGCTCAGCTCCTTCATAATTTATAATTATTTATATATATTTATTTGATTTGTTGTTTTTTTTTTTTTGCAGATTTTAAGCAGGCCGTGGCGATGGCAAAGGCGGGCAAAGCGAAATTTGCATGTGGTACATGTTTTAAAAAAAAATAATAAATTTATTATTTAGCTAAATTTAACAAATATATTTGGATACACTGTACTTTGAGAATTTTAGTACGTAACTAAATAAACAAAATTTTGTGAAATCCAATGATATAGTCAGTTTGTGCTTCTGGTATTATGTATGTGTGTCTGCGTGTGCATGTCATTGTGTATGTGTGTACTTCGAGTACTAAATGTGTAATAAATAATTTAAAAAAAAAAAATAAGCAACTTAAATACAATATTTGTGATTTATGCAGGGACCGCAAATTATTATTATTTTTTAAATAATATTTTTTTATTTTTATTTACCAAAAATGGGTTTTTTACGGTAATAAATGAAATTTATTTAAATGATGATATACATATATAAAATGCATAAAAATCAGCAGAGAAAAATATTAAAGTATTAAAGCCCTTACCACAGAGCGTGGGGTTAAAAACTATAATTTGCTTAGCTGCCTCGATTTACTTTACTTTCCGCTTTATCGGCAAGATAGCTGTATAAAATGTGTAAATTATGTATAAATATGTAAAAAAAAAAAAAACTACAAGAGGAAGAAAGCTAAACCTCGATTTTGTAATATATTTTAAATGATCGATAACCGTTACCCTTTATTTCCATCAGCGTTTTTTATAAAGCATACGCAGATTTTGAGTGTTTCACATTTTTGGATACTTTCCCAAATCGCCTCAAATAAAAAATTTGTACATACATTGCAATGCTCCTTTAAGTTTAGAAATTAGATAATAATGAAGTTTCCATAGTGGGTGCCAAGGTAAAATACAATTCTAATCTATGTATAAACCTATGTGAAAATCTGTCGTATTTGAATTACAGTTTTTTTTGCATATTGAGGGATGTATCCAAAAAAAAAATATTCGAAACCTTCATGTGCTTTACGAGAACATAACACACAACGATATATCGAAAATTTCGATAGCGGCGAAAAAAAAATGCGTTCATACGGACAGACGGTAGACAGCAAGACGGACATTGCAAAAACCCAATATTCTATTGTCACTTCGCGAACAAGTATAATTCGAAACTTATTCTGCTTAAATATCTATAGATAAAAAGGTCTCTTAGTTTTTGTTAGTTTTCGTATACTTTATGGGGTCTGCTGGTCAAACACATTTGAACAACAGAATTAAAGACTTTTTACCGATTTTCAATGGGTATAAAAATAAAAGAATATTAGTTGGCTTTTTACTGATCAGTGTAAAGTACTTGCGGCGGCTTAGCAACAGTGGTTCCTTTAAAAGTTTTAAAAATACCCACATTTTTATTAAAAAAAATTATAATAATCTAGTTCTGGTCTCTGCATTTCAATTTAAATATTGCATTACTTACTTGCTTACTTTTGAAAATGAATAGAATTAAATATTTGTATGAATTATGTAGTTATAAGTTGTTTACCTCTGCCTTTATGCAGTTGCAGCGCAGTTATTAGCTCAGCGCAATTGTCAGGAGATAAAAGGCCTGTTTCAATATTTATAGATTCTTTCAGAGAGTTATAATCACGCATTTGTCCTCGGGGATTCATGACTAGCTTTAATGGCATTTTTTCCAGCTTGGTTAGTTCCGGCTTTGCATTAGCGTCGGCATTTTCTTTATATAATGACTGAGTTTCAAGAATATCATCTTCTCCTATTTCTACAATACGATATTCATAGATTAAATTTATTATTTATTATTTATTTATTATTTTACTAAAAATAAATTAAATGCTTATTTTTATATTGCACACGACTTGCTCAGCTACATTAAGATATTTTTAAAACAAGTATAAAATAAGTTTTCACAGATACAGAACTCGGGCTTTACAAATTTAAATGGTTCCTTGTAATTTGAAAAAAAAGTTACTAAACGTACTTACAGAAAATGAAACATTTTAGGAGAAGATGATTTAGTTAGTAATTACCGACATTATTATTTCTTAAAGCTGCAGAATACAAAACTTCTTAATTAGTATTGTAAACAGAAACAAAATAAACAATATAATACAGCTTTGCAATTAATAAAAGGCTAAATAGCGCTAGCTGTATAGTGCACGTATATACCTTTCCTGTCTATTCTATTTATCTGGTTAATCTACTTGTATCTTATAAAAGAGGTGGTATAATAAAAAGATTTTTAGCATATAATATATATGTATATATATATATATATATATACTAAGTATATAATTCCTCAAACTCTCACAATTGTTGTGCTGTTGATGTGATATTGGTAAATGTACACTGATAAGATGTAAAAATACCTTTATACTTCTGAAAGTTTGACTTGACTCCTTTTTTATGTAGAGAAATAAAAAAAAATATATTCTTTCCAAAAAAAACACGAACAAAAGCAAACAAACTATATATTTAGGATCCCGCTGTAACTGTAATCTATAGCTTTACAGGTAGTCTCTATTTAAAACCAAAAATGCGATCGTCCAATAAGATGACTAAAGTTATCCAAGCAACTTCAACTTGTACGTCTTTAACTTTCTATTTTTTAAGTTTGTTAATTCCCAACCACAAGGTATGTTAGACGTAAGTTAATTACAAACGGGGACACATGTAACAAGAACATTTTTGAAATTGGGATAAAAAAGGTATTCTACTATTGCAATATTACTATTTGTAATAAGAGGATTTTTTTTTCTTTTTATATTAAATTTAATATTTTTGTTGCAAAAATTAATAATTAACTGTGCTAGATTTTCCTCGTGTACAGGTGTTTTTGTTTGATATATAACACTGTAAGATTTAAACAATATATATATATGTTCTATGTGGTTGAAAAACTTATATAAATTATGTTGGCTTTCATTAAAACTAAACTGAACAAGTAAGAACGTTGCATACGGGTGTTACCGACTGCGTTATACTCGTTCACGTTCTTAATTATCATCTTATCTTAATTTTGAAAAATTTCGGTAGTGGCAGCAAATATTTGTCTGTAACGTCTGGGCGAGCTTCCCAGCACTATATATCCCTATATCCTATATAAAATTGTGGAAAATATTCACCTTTTATCGATTTGCGATTTGATTTGTATCGACATGTTATCGAATTGCCAGCCTCCCAGTGGGCGTAACACAAAAATCAGAACACTTTTTGTGAAGAAGATAAAGATAAAGAAGATAAAGACAAATATATATTCATCTTTATCTTCAATAGCGCCGAAAAAGTTGCGTTCCTCTGGACAGACGGACAGCATGACGGACATTGCACAAACCCAATATACTAGTTTCACTTCGTGAACGAGTATAACAAGTAAAGTATAATATTGAAATAGATTATTTAATAGTAACTAGAAAAATAAAAGTTATAATAATAATGTCTTTTTAAAACAGCCACAAGGCTGTCAATGCTGCAAGTTAACTTTGCTGATTCTGTGGGCTCTTTATTTGGAATTTGAATTTGTTTTCTCAGTGTATTTCTTTAATCTTAGACTTGAGTTTTCCTAAACGGTGTATATATGTAAAAATATACACACAACATATGTAGATCGCATTGGCATTGTACACTTAATAGTATCTAAATAAGGGGACCTTTTACATGCACCGACAAATCTATTACCTTGACCACAACCTTCGTGTACCCATTTTACAGAGCGTTTTTTCCGATTCACATACATTGATTGACCCTTAGAAGTGTGATTGCTTATGTCACTCAATGAATGCGATATTCGGCGAGCAAGCTCAACCTGGTCCTCCACAGTGGGATGCAGTGTTGGGGAATAAAATGCTGATGAGGCATATAGCTTTCCTAGTTTAAACAAATTTAAAGTCAATTCGATTGATTTGCAAAACATAAAATTTTTGAAAAGGCGATACGTAATCCACTATTAAGCCTCAGTAGTTCGAGTACAAAGCCATATTGCACAAAGCGAATTGCAATTTTCAGCTAACGTATGTATGTATATGTTATGCTTTTAAATGTAAATAAAATGATAAATGTTGAGAATGATGTTATTTATGGGGAAAATACATATGATTGAATAGTTAAAAGAGCATACGAACGTAGAAGCCATTTATTTATATTGGGTAACCGTACATAACTTTCAATTTTTTTCTTTCATTTTACGTATCACCTTTTTGAATTTGATTGAAACACTACTTACGATTCTTTGGCAATATTTGGGGAGCATCTGTAGCTGGAGTAAATATTTTGCGCAAATCTACTGTCCTTGATATGTTTGATGATTCCTATTTTAATTACACACACATTCTTATCTTTCAATTGCATGTTCAAAAGAACTTATATTCTCATTTGTAGTTATGTTTGTGACAATATATATGCATATGATATATACACATGTATATACATACATATATACATACATATGTACACATGTATGAGCGCCACCTCTGTCAGTATCTACGTACATTTTTCTTTCGCCACAATTTTGTGCTCAGGTCCAGCAATATTTTCTTTTTGCTTTCATCGAAGCGATCGCTGGGTCGAAATCCCCGTTTTCTTTCAATTGTGGAATTATTTGGCTGGGCTCCCGCCAGCAACCTATCTCGTTTACAAGAACTCCATATTGTTTGGGGTACGCCCTTAATATTGCATGTTGGAAAATCTATTTGCATGTTTCAGACAATTTGGACTCGCAAACGCTTTTGATACAAATAAAAAAATGCTTCTAAACAGAATCATCCACACACTAATGTATGTATGATTATGTGTGTTCCGATATTAAGAGCTCTCTTTCTCTCGCTCTCTTGTATGCTAATTATAGAGACACGCGGAGAGTGGATATCGCACATATGGATTTGAATAGTAGCAATGGTACATACAAATATATATTATTATATAAGTACCAATTTTACTTTATGAACGAATTCACTTGGTATATAAAGAAGAAAGATATATTGTATATATATATATATATTTATTTATATATATATATATATTTATTTATATATACAGTCTCTGACATCGATGCATTCATACTGACAGGGCAGACAACATGCCTACATGGCTCCTAATTAAGAATATAAACGATATAAACAGTGGACGCTCGATATTTGAACTGTCGATATCCCAGCAATTAATATCATAATACTTTTCACAAAGAAGGATGTGCAGTCAGCTTAGCAAGCTTTCAAATCCAATTATTTAAACTTATCGAGCGACCACCGTATATACTGTACGGGTTTGAAAATGGATTATAATTTAAAGAAATTAAAAAAATAATGGGAGCTTTACGTTGAGCAAATGTTTGTTTAGTTTTATAACATAATACTAATGTGACTTACCTTTCTTTCATTAAAATCTTCTTGCTGGTTATATATTTTCGTATGGTCCTGGTATACTTTTGGAACAGACCCCTCCTTATATTCGCTTTGGCTTTGGAATTGCAGTTGCTGAGCCTGCTGAGCCTGCAAAGCCTGCTGAGCCTGCAAAGCTTGCTGTGCCTGCAACTCCTGTTCCTTCTGTTGATTTTGGGCAATCAACTTTTGAGCCAGTAGCTGTTGCTGTTGAATCTGGTTTGCCAGCTCTTTTTGTTTCTGAATTAGTTGGAGCTCTTGTTCCTTAAGTTGCGTTATTTTTTCTTGAGCTTTAATATTTATATCAATATCAGATATAATGTTTTCAATCTGGTTATTAATATCCTTCTGAAATATTTTATATATATTTATTTAAAAAGTTTTTTTGTTGGGGATTGGGAAGGAATTTCACTTTAAAGCACGTGAGAATATTGCAGTAGTGGAGTAGTGGGGTATAACCGAAAACGCAGTATGTAATAATAACTAAACTATGTGTTCTAGCACTATGTATGGTTATGATAATAATAATGATATCTACAAAACAACAGTTCGGCTGTGCACAATTGACACAGTTGATTATGAACCAACCGTTTGGTTTTTTACCAGACAAAACTTTCATTAGGTTATCTAATAACCTAACCGGTAGCTGCGTTGAGATATATATATTTAATCAATATATATGAGATAGATTGATTAAGTCGAAAGGCCACGCCTCCCAGTAAGAACACACCAAAACCCTTAACCTGTTACCTGATGCGGGTACATATAAATATGAAATATGAATTTTATAATAAAATGTGTCAATTTTCTAGCCTTTTGCTGCCTAGCCATATTGTATATGATTTATTCATATATACTTACATTTTGTTTAATCACTTTATCGTCCACGTCTTCGGTTTTTTGAGCTTCTGCAGCAACTTCGGGTTTGTCAGAAATATTGGATTGACCTTGATCATTATCAATCTATTGAAATACAGTTTTAATAACAATTAATATTCAGCTGTCCTTTACCAATCAGCCCAATTACGTATTAGTAATTAAAAAGGCAATTATAAATGTTTTATTAAACAACCCCCAAACAGTTTCAGATGTCTTACACATCAAAATTATTTTTAGTTAACTAGCATTTGCATTAAACTTTGGAATATGCGCAATAGATATAGGTAAATTAAATATGTATACTTCTTCGATCTTTTCCTCTGTCTCCTGATCTTCTTCATCAGATGAAGTTTCACTGTCTTCTGATTCTCCATCATTCCCTTCGGAGACACTAACATTTTGCTCAACGGCATCCGTAGATGTATCTGGAACAGCTGATTGAGAGCACGTTTTGTCGGGTACATCAGGGTTTTCCGGGCTTGTTAGCTTATCTGATGATAATTTTTCATTTTCATCTTCTATATTTTTATTGCCATCATTTGTTTCGGTTTTCACAGTATCTTCATCGGTTTCTTTTTTAGTGATAACTACAGTTGTTGTCGTTTCTTCTTCTTTCTGAGGAGATTCGCCTTCGTTCTCATTTTTAGTGACAACGACTGTGGTTGTTGTCTTCGTTTCTGTTTGAGGAGAGTCATCTTCATTATCCTTACTGGTGACAACGACTGTGGTTGTTGTCTTGGTTTCTGTAACGGGAGTCTCTTCTCCATCATCATTCTTAGTAACAACAATTGTCGTTGTTGTTTTGGTCTCCGTAAGAGCAGTTTCATTGTTTGCGACAGAGTCTTTTCTTAAGTTTTCATTTTCACTATTTTCATCTTTTGTTATGCTGCTCTCCGTACCTGCTTTGTCAACTACTTCGGGGGGGACGTTCTCTTTGATGTCTTTAACCAATTGCGTACTTTCAGTTTCGTTTAATTTAGTCTTTATGTTGAAATAAAAAACAATAACATTAACAAAACGGTATAAACCTCTCGGTGCGTTGAAAGCATTGTAAGGAAAGCGCTTAGGCACTTGTAGCTAAGCAATCGGCAAGCACTGTCATCGATTAAATATTTTAATTTAGTTTATTCTGGTAGCATCATCTGTAAAGTGCAGATCGTATCCTTGGCGAAGTTGTACGAGACAGAAACCTGAATCCGGTCTCTAGCTAAAAAATATCCCATTTTGAGGCCAAACTCTTGTTCTTATTTCTAAACACCCATTAAAAAACAATTTAGAAGGCTCTAGTCGGGGCCGCCCGACTAGGAGATATCCTGAAACCTGCGATCTGCCTTTACAAATATTTCAACATTCATACATACATACACTCACAAATTCACACACACGAATATAAAAATACTGAATTTAATAAAGTGAGCGAAAACCCCTTGCAGCTAGGCAAAAACTACTATAAAATACTCGGCTCACAGTGGAACATAAGATAAAAACACATGTAAAGAAGTATGTAAAGAAGCCTTCTTAATATATGCGCCAAAACATTGTCCGCAAGGTTGTGAATCGAAAGCTATGACATTTGGAAATTGAAATTTATTTAAGAATAAAAATTTTAAAAATTTGTGACGAACTCTTCAAGAAGAAGAAGAAATTTATCTCATCCCAGAGTACCCACCCTTATACATAGGTCGTTTTTAAAAATTTTTTAAAACTTTTATATATACACAAGGAGCAAAAATTTACATTGAAACGAACAGCCAGACTAAACAAGACGGACATTGCTCGAAACCAATATGCTCGTTTTTAATTTGTGAACCGAGTACAAAAAAATCATGTTAAGCGCTTAGAGCTAGCTAGAGCTTTGAATAGCTGAAACAAAGTTTGAAATTCTATATTATATTATAGGCAAACCATAAAATTCTTTTGTACTTACGACGACTTCAGAATCCATGTTGTATAATATTCAACTTTTATTTCTAAAAAAAAAAAGAAAACAAAGGTGAACAAAAGAAGAACGGTTTTTTAATAAATAAAATATATTGCACAGCAGTTATCGATACACTCTAAAACGGTCCAGAAATAAGCGAGTAGGCACCGCTTACTAGCACTGCATTCGAGGTTTTACGCCGCTCACAAATCCGTTCCGCGTATTAAAGGGATGTGCATTAAGAGTTTACGCATTTTTAACTGGGCTCAAAACAGATGCATTAAATCGAAAACTTCAATTATTATTAACGGACTTGAAATAACCTTGTTAAATCAAAAGGCAATAAGTTAACAAATATTTTTAATTTAACTACCGTTAACTTTTACCGTTGAGTTAGCGGAGTTGATTTATCCATGTCTTTCTCTCTGTATGAACGCGTCGATTTCAGAGAAAACAAAAACTAGAAAGCGATTTTGGAATTTTTTGTGTGTTTTTGTATACTATATGTATATTCGGTTTATTTCAAATGATTTTTTTTTTTTGTTTTTTAACCTTTAAAGATTTTTTTATTCAGAATGTAAAGTTTTTGCTAGCGTTTTTCTAAAAATTTCTTTTTTCGTTCATAATTACATTTTTTATAAATTTTGGCCACCTCAGTACTTATCAAGTGCCGTACGGTTTCGTATATGTGGGACTAGAGCACTCTCTCTCGGTGATTTACAAAAAGTATTTTCTAGAATATTTCCAGCGTTTTAATTTAAAATATTTGTTTCAAAAACGTATATATGTTTGGATTTACATTCGTTAATAATTGTTATATTCGTGAATCAAACACTCGACAGCTTTTATTGTATGTAGATTTAAACATGTAGATTTAAATGTATTGAAAAAAATCACACTTATCACCTGTTGACACCTGTTATTATTTTGTATGGATTTATATACATATGTGTAGGTGCATATGTATGTACAGCTTGTACGTGTATACATATACAATATATAATTATATATCATATATATATTCATATGACATATGCTTTTAAGCGCATTCACTTAAAGAAAATATTTATATATATCCATATGTTCAGAATTAAAAATATATTAGTATAACATACAACATATATATACGAGTTCATTTGATTAATGGAAATTTATGTAAACTGGTTGGTAAACTGTTTTATTACGTAACGCTCTGTTTATTTTTATGCATATTTTACTTGTTTTTGCATTCTAGTTTTCTTGTTTTTTTTTTTTATTTTTTTATTTTTTATTCTTGCTAACATCATATAAATTAATATTTTTTACTTACCACTCGTTAATTTTATTTATTAATGCAAGTGCAGAGCTGTAGAATAAAACTTAATTTATCGATCTAAACTTGTATAAGATAACAATAATATTAAAATACCGTCCGGACTAAAATAATAACCTCGAATGAACAAAATAAACCTACATAAATATGTGTGTGTGTTCGAATTAAAGAATATGAGTGCACATCAAAGATAGCGTCCACACTGTCCACATTCTATTTATTTACTATATTGCCAAGTTCCCGCACATTCACATATAGTATTAAAACGTATACATACATATGTATGAATGTGAATACACATGTGTATCCATACATCCGAATACACGCGTCCATACATACATTTGTACACATGTATGTACGACCATACATATATATGTATGAACGAAATGTTTATTTAAATACGTCCTATATACAAATACATGCACATACCAACCATATGTATATACTTACTTACATACACTACATACATACACATAGAAACATTTCCTATTTCAGATGCCACACACTATGGCCTAAATCTCCATTTTATTGGGCATAAATTTACAAATACACTCGAATGGTTTGGTCAGAAATACTCAATTAACGGAGACATATGTACATATGTATATAGATATGTATACGTTGTTGTGTGTGCGTTTAAATATCTTCGCATTTGTAATAATATGCACATGCTAGCGTGCTGCTTCTACGCTGCTGCTGCGCTGCAGAAGAAAATAATTGTATATTTTAACTTGCAGTGCAACTTGGCGCCGCTGGCAATTCTAATAACGTGTAGTTGTGCACCTAATATATGCCTTTTTTAAACAAGCAGAGTTAATGCAATTGACTTGAATATATATTACCAGTCAAGCAAATCAAATCCCACTGGCGAGTAAGGAACTTTAGTAGCATCAAAAATTTCATGTTTATATATTTTTCATAGTACGTTTTATGTACAACTTTTAATTCGAGTATGTTAGAGGAATATATGTATGTACATAGATATATATTTGAATGTAATTTCTGGACGGCTCCTTTGCACACATCTTCTCGGAATTAAAGGAAACACGGTTGTACTTATTGAAGTTGTTGCACCCAGCCAGAAAAAATGTGTAACTCGAGAACACAAAATGAATTATCAACAATGTAGGCTAAACTCAGAAGAAAAAAAGCTTTACAAAATACGAGATTTTAAAAATTCTTTAAAAAAATCCTTTTTCCATAAAAAAGTTTTTAATGTGTGGAGCCCCATATATCAGAAAAAGTAAGTTTGGTGAATTAAATATTATAAAAAAATTTACAATAATATGTATTACCTAGTGGTACCAATCGGCGTAATAATTTGGACGTAAATAAACCAAGAACTCGTATTTAAAGTTTAGAAAAAGTGCAAGACATATTATTGAAGATTTCCTAAGTTAGCATCTAAATGAAGAAGAGACTTAAACTTAATATTAAACTATCATCAAATCAAATTTTCCTTGCTAACTGCCAGTTTTTTAAATCTATATATGAATGATGATACTCATCTCTTAAAGTCATCGATATGTTACTCATTTTGGCATGTTAATTCGCTCAAGCAGTTTTTCTTGATAAATTAACTTTTATTACTGGGCTGCCCACGGATGTCCATTCCTTGACCAAAACAACATAGATTTAGCAAAAACCTCGATTAATTTGCACATTTTTCAAATTATCGTATTGTGCACAACGACGCTCTGGCTAGGTTGCCAATGTAAATTATCGATACATCGATACCATAACAACATCCCTAAACAAATTGTGGCAACATAATGTAAGAAAAACAAGAAAAAAAAAAATGGGGGCAACGATGGTGAAAAATGGAAATTTATTGGATGCCTTGCCTTCACAGGTATTAATAAACAGTATTAATTATTCCCAAATAACAAAGGATAACGACAATTGCAGGGAACTCTTCACGTCGTTATGCTTGGCTTGGATTCTGCTGGAAAAACAACAGCTTTATACAGACTTAAGTTTGATCAGTATTTAAACACAGTGCCCACTATTGGGTTTAATTGTGAGAAGGTACACGTTTTACGCAATTGCAAAGGAATGAAATAATTGTTTGCGTTCTTCAGGTCCAGGGTACTTTGGGTAAGGCAAAAGGAGTCCACTTTCTCGTTTGGGATGTGGGCGGACAAGAAAAACTTCGGCCGCTCTGGAGAAGCTATACTCGGTAGGTAAAAACAGCTGTTTTTACATACATACATGAATATGTATCTAAACGTGAACACACAATCATTCATATTCATTTGTATGTTTCCCTGAAGAAAGAAATTCAGCTCCTCGAAATATTTTAATTGAGTTAAAACAAATTAATTGTATGTTAATTTTGTGACGGAATATATATTCTTGATCAGCAACAAGGCCGCGTCAATAAAGAAACAAGACTATATATAAAATATATAAACAATCGGAATCAATCGAACCGGAGTGCTATATCATAAATTTGCCTTGATATCCTCCATGCCGAAACACTTAATATAGAAACGTAATTTTTCGATATTATCTAAAAAAAATACTCAAATTTTTTAATTTAAGCAACGCTGAAAAATCCGACAAATGAGAAGGCTTTAGGGCTTTTAACACACTTGCACTCATAGATATGTACATACCCAAATTCTCAAACAGACGCTCAGTGCTAAATCAACTAAGTTGTTCATCCTGATGAAGAATATAAATACTTTAACGATCGAAGATGCTACCTTCTGCCTGTAACATGCATTTATACAAAACCATTTTTATCTATTTTCAATGGGCTCAGAATAAAACAAAACATAATAACAATTTTAATACTATTAAAGAATTTTGGGCATTATCCAGGTGCACAGATGGAATTTTATTTGTGGTAGATTCCGTTGATACTGAAAGAATGGAAGAGGCGAAAATGGAGCTAATGCGTACAGCCAAGTGTCCAGATAATCAGGTATGTTTGTAGAAAACCATAATGCAGACTCGAAATTACTTTAACCGAACAACATATTATGGATTTATTTTCTTTCCCTAATTAAAGGGCGTCCCTGTGCTTATTTTGGCCAACAAACAAGATCTACCAAACGCGTGTTGTCCAAAGGAACTAGAAAAGCTCTTAGGATTACATGAGCTACACAATCCAATATCGAATATTTTAACTTCCACTTCAACTTCAACAGGGAACATTGTTGGCTATACCACTCCAAACCAAAGTTATACCGACCGTGGCACAACTTCAACGACCCAATTGAACTCCCCACAGTCGCAGTTAGCAGTAGATGCCGATAAGGTCAGTGAAAAGCACGCATCGTCAATAAGGGGGTTACAACATTCCCAAGTAGAGCCCAAGAGTAAGGGTTCCACTTTGCTAAACGATGCCAAAAGCGCGGCACCAACATCGCCAACGATGAGCGGCTCTCAATTTACAATACAGCACAATAATTTGAACGCTTCCATGCATCTAAAAGGCTGGTACATACAGCCTGCTTGTGCTATAACCGGCGAAGGGCTACAAGAGGGATTGGATGCTTTGTACGACATGATTTTAAAGCGCCGTAAAATTAGTAAATCTCATAAAAAGAATAAACGGTAATATAGTTTTTTAAATATAATTTTAGAAATTAAAGTCTGCCTAGCACAATTAACAAAATGTACACGCACGAAAAACAAAATAAATATCGCCTATGTACAAATGTACACACACACACACACACACACACACAATTTATACATTAGTACTATTTTGAGTATATGTTAATAAGCTGTCAAATACTCTTAAAAGTGAAATAACATATATATACTCGCCAAGGATTTATGGCTAAGTTATTAGGACTACATGTCCAAAGCTAGAGCCATCGATTTTGTTTTAATACATGTTTTAAGTACATACCAAAGCGCAAGTCCCCAGTATTTGATTTGGAGTTTGTTTTGTATTTGTGGTGATTGGGCGGAAGTAACCAAAACCTGAGATTTTTGTATACATTTTGTGATAGGCTTATAAGAACCGAGTCAGTCAAGACGGAATAATCATATTCAGTTGTGCATATAAATATTAGTGTCAAATACATACATTTGAAATCGAACTCAAAAGGCCCCGCCAACCCAAAGCCAATAGAAGCCATGTAATCATCTGTTATTTTTGGAACTGTTAATTTTGGAAAGAGTAACAGTAACGGTAACCGTACGTTTAAGTCGCCGTAAGTAAATAGCGTCTTAATAAATTGCGGCTTATGTCGTTCTTCCTTAGTTTCTAGCCAACATTTTTTTTCCGGGGGAGGAATTTAACAATATTGTGTAGATTTTTAAATATAAGCAAATGTAAGTTGCGGATATGTCGGTTGCAGCACAATATCACAAGTTTTTCAATATCGATATCATTTGACAATGAATATTTAATTGGTGGTGGACTATCGCCAACAACTATGAGATGAGCAAATGACAGTAGTAATATTGCGCAAATTGTTAGAATATATTGCAAGAAGTTTTGTTTTGTTAAATGTAATTTAAATTTTAATTGTACTTGTGTATTTTGTTCAAACATATATTTATCTACATAAAGTTTTTGAAATATATAATAAAAAGCAATTGATATTATTAATCGATGTTGCTATATGGTTGTTATCGGCTGGAAATTATTTGAATGGTGCGTATTCTTTTAATCTACAATGAGAAGGACATGTGTTTGCAGCCCTTATAACCACGAACTTGATCGCAATTTAACATACATACTTCGTATGCACTCGTTTAACACCTTTATTTGTAATAAATATATACATTTATATATACATCCATACATATAAACATACATCCATACATATGTATAGAAAATATACAATATTTACACACAATTCAACAAAAAACACCTTACCACAAGGTACTCAATCGTCGCCTTCCTGCGATTGCGATTGCGACTGCGACGCGGGAATAGATTAAAAGCAATATACAAAATAAAATATATGGGAAAAAACAAATTTGATGGTAATAGCCTATAATTAATTTAAGTTTATTTGAAGACCAGTGTCTTATTCACTTTGTCACAAATTTTCATATTTGAAAGTCTTGTTACAAAAATAACAGATTTCTGTAAAACAGACACATATGTATTTATGTATGTAAACACATGTATGCATACAATTTACTTAACTTTAAAAACCTTAACCTTTGTTCGTAGTTTTTGTTTTATTTTCCGAATTTGATTCAATTAAAATAGTTATAATGAACGCCCAAGTTTGGCATTGTTACATTAGTCGGCACGTAAGTGGACCCAGGAGCGCATTTTAGGCAATCACGCTTCAGTGCAGGTCTCTGCTTTGACTTAGATCCCTGGCAGTGCATAGCGAAACGCAGTTCCTCGGCCATTTCTGAACACAATGATTGATTGTCAGTATGCAAGTTTTTTTTGGAATTCCAACAACGCCAACGGCATAGTCTAAAATGGCCACAACTACCGCAAGCGCAAGGCCACAAAGGAGCACAACAAATACACCACCTGAAATGCATATGATAATAAAAACAAATTAAACATAACATTGGTAAATAAATTTTACAATTTGTATTATTCACAGCTTTGATAAACAAATTGCAGTCTATTAAATCAATAATAGCTTGATATGAGCGTGTCATGGACTAGTCTAAATTCGAATAGTTTATGTCTCTAGCTCTAGACGAACGGACATGGTTAAATCGACTCCGCTGTTGATCCTGATCAAAAATATTATACCCTTTTTTTACCCACATTTTTTACGACAAATATAGTTTGCAACGTTCTCATGCGCTGATCAAATCTTGCATACTCTAGTGTACAATATAAAAATATATACATACCAATATTTTCAACACCCAATGCATTGGCTTTCGATTCCTTGCTTTTATCGTCTCTGTTGCATACATCGCCAGTATTCTTCCACCATTTGTCATACAGTATCTGAATAATACCCTTTTCTTGCAATTCTAATATCGCTAAGGAAATTTTATCTCGCCAAGGAGATCCCTTAGGTGTTGCAATGCCATAGCCCTTGGAATCCAAGAGGCCTCCAATCTGTGTCAAGTTACAATTTCTCTGAACGGCATAGTCTAACATTGTTGATTCCATTAGAAAAGCATAGTTGCCCTCCATAACGCGCTTAATTCCATCATCGTACGTTTTTACAAACACAGATGATTTTCGGTTTTCCATGTAACGCCACATTTTTTGATATATTCCAATTTTTGAGTCCTACAAAATTGAAATCATCAATATCTATTAAAAATTCGTAAAAGGGATACAAAATTTTGGGAGCTGATCTTGGATGTATTTAGTTCGTATATACCATACGCAGAACAAGTTTATCACATATCTGATACATCCGGACTTTGAATAACTCTCCCCTATCGTCCCGAATATCGATAAAACCAAAAAAATCGCAAATTAAACCGACTTGCAAATTGTTTTGTACTCAAGAATTAAGTTTCTATAGTGGGGCTAAAGTGCAGCTACCGAGTAAAGTGCGTGCGATGTGCATTTGTGGGTATGATTTTGCATATGTATGTATGAATGCAAAGGGGTTAAAATATTAATAAAAAAATAATCTAGGTCTTGTCTTGACAGACGGACAGACGGCAGAGAGACCGACAAACACAGATGGCTTAAATAATATCAACTCGTATAGTGAAGCTGGCCAAGAATAGTCGGAGATGCCTCTTCTGCACAAAACAAGTATCCATTTTAAAAGTATTCGGGGTATAAAATATGCACTTATATCTGTTATTATGTTGAGCACTAATATTTACCCTAAAAAATGTCATAGTTGAGCCGCCTTCCAAAGTGCCGTAAGATATTTCAGTTTGATCTGCCAAATCGGATGCGCTCTCAATCGGGGTAATCATGCGTTCCAAAGTTAAAAAGGCAGCCAAATTAGCTGTATATGATGAAATTATAATGAGACAAAAGAAAAACCAGCAGCCGCCAACAATTCGGGTTGATGTTGCCTGAAAAAGAATGGGAATTCACTTTAGTACCAGAGTCGCATAAAACATCTATTGTATAATAAGTATATGCTTATGTAAGTATACGTTTAAGTATAAGTATAAGTATAAGTAAACTTAGCGTCTTATATAATTATTTATTAGAAACAAGGCTGCAAACTGATTTAAAACCGAATCAATTCAATTTAATACCGCAATTAAAAATTATATTTAAAAAATGTGTGTAATATAATGAAAATTCGCTATTTCGTTTCTTAATTAAAATTTAACACAAAATAATTGTATTATTAAAGATAATAAAGGTACTTTTTTCATTTAAAATGATGACGAAACGTCATAAAGAAAGGTTAAAACCAAGCCGTGGGCTCATGAATATGGAAAGCCAGCTTCACAAACCAAACCTAAACAGTAACCCGAATTATCGTCGGGTTTGCAGCCATGATTTAAAAAGCAGTTAGTACATTGAATATCCATACCCTAGGATATAGATCGGCCCCTTGTTGCATAAGAGCGCCAATTGCAAACCAAAAACTATTTTTCAGAGTAAAGTCATTTTGTAAGCTAACTAGCTCCAAAGTGTCGTCTGAGTCATTTTCATCATCGACATTATCATCTTTTATGAAATAGTCCACAGTCTCAGCACCATCCTTAGTAGCAGTAGCTGAGCACTGATCATCAACAGTAATGTGATCAGAAAAGAATTCGGTATCGGCATTGGCACGACTTATCTGATTATGATAATTTGTGTGAGTGCTTGTTAAAGATTTTAATTCCAATTGATCATAGATATTATTAGCTTTTTGAATTTTTTGCAACATATGGTCACAGGCCATGGAACAGGCTGGTTTCGAGCGAACCCACTCCAATGGAGATAATCGTGCTACTATCCAAATACAGAGAGATACAAGAACGTAGCCGATTGCTATATAGAACCATATTTCGATAGCGAGTGGATTCATAAAAGAAAAAAACTTCGTTTGCGCTCGATCAGATATCTGAAAGATAATACAAGTAATTATTGGCTTGGTCTTATGAAATTATATACAATTATATACATTATACATATTGGTCTTATTATATAATATATACACGCACGAAAAACAAAATAAATATCGCCTTTGTACAAATGTACACACACACACACACACACACAATTTATATATTAGTACTATTTTGAGTATATGTTAATAAGCTGTCAAATACTCTTAAAAGTGAAATAACATATATATTCTCGCCAAGGATTTATGGCTAAGTTATTAGGACTACATGTCCAAAGCTAGAGCCATCGATTTTGTTTTAATACATGTTTTAAGTACATACCAAAGCGCAAGTCCCCAGTATTTGATTTGGAGTTTGTTTTGTATTTGTGGTGATTGGGCGGAGGTAACCAAAACCTGAAATATTCGAGATTTTTGTATACATTTTGTGATAGGCTTATAAGAACCGAGTCAGTCAAGACGGAATAATCATATTCAGTTGTGCATATAAATATTAGTGTCAAATACATACATTTGAAATCGAACTCAAAAGGCCCCGCCAACCCAAAGCCAATAGAAGCCATGTAATCATCTGTTATTTTTGGAACTGTTAATTTTGGAAAGAGTAACAGTAACGGTAACCGTACGTTTAAGTCGCCGTAAGTAAATAGCGTCTTAATAAATTGCGGCTTATGTCGTTCTTCCTTACTTTCTAGCCAACATTTTTTTTCCGGGGGAGGAATTTAACAATATTGTGTAGATTTTTAAATATAAGCAAATGTAAGTTGCGGATATGTCGGTTGCAGCACAATATCACAAGTTTTTCAATATCGATATCATTTGACAATGAATATTTAATTGGTGGTGGACTATCGCCAACAACTATGAGATGAGCAAATGACAGTAGTAATATTGCGCAAATTGTTAGAATATATTGCAAGAAGTTTTGTTTTGTTAAATGTAATTTAAATTTTAATTGTACTTGTGTATTTTGTAGTTTGTATATATATATATATATTTATTAATATATATTTATTTAAAATTCAAACATATATTTATCTACATAAAGTTTTTGAAATATATAATAAAAAGCAATTGATATTATTAATCGATGTTGCTATATGGTTGTTATCGGCTGGAAATTATTTGAATGGTGCGTATTCTTTTAATCTACAATGAGAAGGACATGTGTTTGCAGCCCTTATAACCACGAACTTGATCGCAATTTAACATACATACTTCGTATGCACTCGTTTAACACCTTTATTTGTAATAAATATATACATTTATATATACATCCATACATATAAACATACATCCATACATATGTATAGAAAATATACAATATTTACACACAATTCAACAAAAAACACCTTACCACAAGGTACTCAATCGTCGCCTTCCTGCGATTGCGATTGCGACTGCGACGCGGGATTAGATTAAAAGCAATATACAAAATAAAATATATGGGAAAAAACAAATTTGATGGTAATAGCCTATATTTAATTTAAGTTTATTTGAAGACCAGTGTCTTATTCACTTTGTCACAAATTTTCATATTTGAAAGTCTTGTTACAAAAATAACAGATTTCTGTAAAACAGACACATATGTATTTATGTATGTAAACACATGTATGCATACAATTTACTTAACTTTAAAAACCTTAACCTTTGTTCGTAGTTTTTGTTTTATTTTCCGAATTTGATTCAATTAAAATAGTTATAATGAACGCCCAAGTTTGGCATTGTTACATTAGTCGGCACGTAAGTGGACCCAGGAGCGCATTTTAGGCAATCACGCTTCAGTGCAGGTCTCTGCTTTGACTTAGATCCCTGGCAGTGCATAGCGAAACGCAGTTCCTCGGCCATTTCTGAACACAATGATTGATTGTCAGTATGCAAGTTTTTTTTGGAATTCCAACAAAATTCGAAAATGGCCACAACTACCGCAAGCGCAAGGCCACAAAGGAGCACAACAAATACACCACCTGAAATGCATATGATAATAAAAACAAATTAAACATAACATTGGTAAATAAATTTTACAATTTGTATTATTCACAGCTTTGATAAACAAATTGCAGTCTATTAAATCAATAATAGCTTGATCTGAGCGTGTCATGGACTAGTCTAAATTCGAATAGTTTATGTCTCTAGCTCTAGACGAACGGACATGGTTAAATCGACTCCGCTGTTGATCCTGATCAATAATATTATACCCTTTTTTCACCCACATTTTTTACGACAAATATAGTTTGCAACGTTCTCATGCGCTGATCAAATCTTGCATACTCTAGTGTACAATATAAAAATATATACATACCAATATATTCAACACCCAATGCATTGGCTTTCGATTCCTTGCTTTTATCGTCTCTGTTGCATACATCGCCAGTATTCTTCCACCATTTGTCATACAGTATCTGAATAATACCCTTTTCTTGCAATTCTAATATCGCTAAGGAAATTTTATCTCGCCAAGGAGATCCCTTAGGTGTTGCAATGCCATAGCCCTTGGAATCCAAGAGGCCTCCAATCTGTGTCAAGTTACAATCTCTCTGAACGGCACTAATATTTACCCTAAAAAATGTCATAGTTGAGCCGCCTTCCAAAGTGCCGTAAGATATTTCAGTTTGATCTGCCAAATCGGATGCGCTCTCAATCGGGGTAATCATGCGTTCCAAAGTTAAAAAGGCAGCCAAATTAGCTGTATATGATGAAATTATAATGAGACAAAAGAAAAACCAGCAGCCGCCAACAATTCGGGTTGATGTTGCCTGAAAAAGAATGGGAATTCACTTTAGTACCAGAGTCGCATAAAACATCTATTGTATAATAAGTATATGCTTATGTAAGTATACGTTTAAGTATAAGTATAAGTATAAGTAAACTTAGCGTCTTATATAATTATTTATTAGAAACAAGGCTGCAAACTGATTTAAAACCGAATCAATTCAATTTAATACCGCAATTAAAAATTATATTTAAAAAATGTGTGTAATATAATGAAAATTCGCTATTTCGTTTCTTAATTAAAATTTAACACAAAATAATTGTATTATTAAAGATAATAAAGGTACTTTTTTCATTTAAAATGATGACGAAACGTCATAAAGAAAGGTTAAAACCAAGCCGTGGGCTCATGAATATGGAAAGCCAGCTTCACAAACCAAACCTAAACAGTAACCCGAATTATCGTCGGGTTTGCAGCCATGATTTAAAAAGCAGTTAGTACATTGAATATCCATACCCTAGGATATAGATCGGCCCCTTGTTGCATAAGAGCGCCAATTGCAAACCAAAAACTATTTTTCAGAGTAAAGTCATTTTGTAAGCTAACTAGCTCCAAAGTGTCGTCTGAGTCATTTTCATCATCGACATTATCATCTTTTATGAAATAGTCCACAGTCTCAGCACCATCCTTAGTAGCAGTAGCTGAGCACTGATCATCAACAGTAATGTGATCAGAAAAGAATTCGGTATCGGCATTGGCACGACTTATCTGATTATGATAATTTGTGTGAGTGCTTGTTAAAGATTTTAATTCCAATTATTCATAGATATTATTAGCTTTTTGAATTTTTTGCAACATATGGTCACAGGCCATGGAACAGGCTGGTTTCGAGCGAACCCACTCCAATGGAGATAATCGTGCTACTATCCAAATACAGAGAGATACAAGAACGTAGCCGATTGCTATATAGAACCATATTTCGATAGCGAGTGGATTCATAAAAGAAAAAAACTTCGTTTGCGCTCGATCAGATATCTGAAAGATAATACAAGTAATTATTGGCTTGGTCTTATGAAATTATATACAATTATATACATTATACATATTGGTCTTATTATATAATATATACACGCACGAAAAACAAAATAATTATCGCCTTTGTACAAATGTACACACACACACACACACACAATTTATATATTAGTACTATTTTGAGTATATGTTAATAAGCTGTCAAATACTCTTAAAAGTGAAATAACATATATATTCTCGCCAAGGATTTATGGCTAAGTTATTAGGACTACATGTCCAAAGCTAGAGCCATCGATTTTGTTTTAATACATGTTTTAAGTACATACCAAAGCGCAAGTCCCCAGTATTTGATTTGGAGTTTGTTTTGTATTTGTGGTGATTGGGCGGAGGTAACCAAAACCTGAAATATTCGAGATTTTTGTATACATTTTGTGATAGGCTTATAAAAACCGAGTCAGTCAAGACGGAATAATCATATTCAGTTGTGCATATAAATATTAGTGTCAAATACATACATTTGAAATCGAACTCAAAAGGCCCCGCCAACCCAAAGCCAATAGAAGCCATGTAATCATCTGTTATTTTTGGAACTGTTAATTTTGGAAAGAGTAACAGTAACGGTAACCGTACGTTTAAGTCGCCGTAAGTAAATAGCGTCTTAATAAATTGCGGCTTATGTCGTTCTTCCTTAGTTTCTAGCCAACATTTTTTTTCCGGGGGAGGAATTTAACAATATTGTGTAGATTTTTAAATATAAGCAAATGTAAGTTGCGGATATGTCGGTTGCAGCACAATATCACAAGTTTTTCAATATCGATATCATTTGACAATGAATATTTAATTGGTGGTGGACTATCGCCAACAACTATGAGATGAGCAAATGACAGTAGTAATATTGCGCAAATTGTTAGAATATATTGCAAGAAGTTTTGTTTTGTTAAATGTAATTTAAATTTTAATTGTACTTGTGTATTTTGTAGTTTGTATATATATATATATATTTATTAATATATATTTATTTAAAATTCAAACATATATTTATCTACATAAAGTTTTTGAAATATATAATAAAAAGCAATTGATATTATTAATCGATGTTGCTATATGGTTGTTATCGGCTGGAAATTATTTGAATGGTGCGTATTCTTTTAATCTACAATGAGAAGGACATGTGTTTGCAGCCCTTATAACCACGAACTTGATCGCAATTTAACATACATACTTCGTATGCACTCGTTTAACACCTTTATTTGTAATAAATATATACATTTATATATACATCCATACATATAAACATACATCCATACATATGTATAGAAAATATACAATATTTACACACAATTCAACAAAAAACACCTTACCACAAGGTACTCAATCGTCGCCTTCCTGCGATTGCGATTGCGACTGCGACGCGGGATTAGATTAAAAGCAATATACAAAATAAAATATATGGGAAAAAACAAATTTGATGGTAATAGCCTATATTTAATTTAAGTTTATTTGAAGACCAGTGTCTTATTCACTTTGTCACAAATTTTCATATTTGAAAGTCTTGTTACAAAAATAACAGATTTCTGTAAAACAGACACATATGTATTTATGTATGTAAACACATGTATGCATACAATTTACTTAACTTTAAAAACCTTAACCTTTGTTCGTAGTTTTTGTTTTATTTTCCGAATTTGATTCAATTAAAATAGTTATAATGAACGCCCAAGTTTGGCATTGTTACATTAGTCGGCACGTAAGTGGACCCAGGAGCGCATTTTAGGCAATCACGCTTCAGTGCAGGTCTCTGCTTTGACTTAGATCCCTGGCAGTGCATAGCGAAACGCAGTTCTGAACACAATGATTGATTGTCAGTATGCAAGTTTTTTTTGGAATTCCAACAAAATTCGAAAATGGCCACAACTACCGCAAGCGCAAGGCCACAAAGGAGCACAACAAATACACCACCTGAAATGCATATGATAATAAAAACA
This sequence comes from Drosophila paramelanica, assembly GCA_035043915.1. Taxonomy (NCBI): domain Eukaryota; kingdom Metazoa; phylum Arthropoda; class Insecta; order Diptera; family Drosophilidae; genus Drosophila; species Drosophila paramelanica. The sequence goes on from JAWNMO010000179.1 coordinate 333,977, forward strand.
AATTAAACATAACATTGGTAAATAAATTTTACAATTTGTATTATTCACAGCTTTGATAAACAAATTGCAGTCTATTAAATCAATAATAGCTTGATCTGAGCGTGTCATGGACTAGTCTAAATTCGAATAGTTTATGTCTCTAGCTCTAGACGAACGGACATGGTTAAATCGACTCCGCTGTTGATCCTGATCAATAATATTATACCCTTTTTTCACCCACATTTTTTACGACAAATATAGTTTGCAACGTTCTCATGCGCTGATCAAATCTTGCATACTCTAGTGTACAATATAAAAATATATACATACCAATATATTCAACACCCAATGCATTGGCTTTCGATTCCTTGCTTTTATCGTCTCTGTTGCATACATCGCCAGTATTCTTCCACCATTTGTCATACAGTATCTGAATAATACCCTTTTCTTGCAATTCTAATATCGCTAAGGAAATTTTATCTCGCCAAGGAGATCCCTTAGGTGTTGCAATGCCATAGCCCTTGGAATCCAAGAGGCCTCCAATCTGTGTCAAGTTACAATCTCTCTGAACGGCACTAATATTTACCCTAAAAAATGTCATAGTTGAGCCGCCTTCCAAAGTGCCGTAAGATATTTCAGTTTGATCTGCCAAATCGGATGCGCTCTCAATCGGGGTAATCATGCGTTCCAAAGTTAAAAAGGCAGCCAAATTAGCTGTATATGATGAAATTATAATGAGACAAAAGAAAAACCAGCAGCCGCCAACAATTCGGGTTGATGTTGCCTGAAAAAGAATGGGAATTCACTTTAGTACCAGAGTCGCATAAAACATCTATTGTATAATAAGTATATGCTTATGTAAGTATACGTTTAAGTATAAGTATAAGTATAAGTAAACTTAGCGTCTTATATAATTATTTATTAGAAACAAGGCTGCAAACTGATTTAAAACCGAATCAATTCAATTTAATACCGCAATTAAAAATTATATTTAAAAAATGTGTGTAATATAATGAAAATTCGCTATTTCGTTTCTTAATTAAAATTTAACACAAAATAATTGTATTATTAAAGATAATAAAGGTACTTTTTTCATTTAAAATGATGACGAAACGTCATAAAGAAAGGTTAAAACCAAGCCGTGGGCTCATGAATATGGAAAGCCAGCTTCACAAACCAAACCTAAACAGTAACCCGAATTATCGTTGGGTTTGCAGCCATGATTTAAAAAGCAGTTAGTACATTGAATATCCATACCCTAGGATATAGATCGGCCCCTTGTTGCATAAGAGCGCCAATTGCAAACCAAAAACTATTTTTCAGAGTAAAGTCATTTTGTAAGCTAACTAGCTCCAAAGTGTCGTCTGAGTCATTTTCATCATCGACATTATCATCTTTTATGAAATAGTCCACAGTCTCAGCACCATCCTTAGTAGCAGTAGCTGAGCACTGATCATCAACAGTAATGTGATCAGAAAAGAATTCGGTATCGGCATTGGCACGACTTATCTGATTATGATAATTTGTGTGAGTGCTTGTTAAAGATTTTAATTCCAATTGATCATAGATATTATTAGCTTTTTGAATTTTTTGCAACATATGGTCACAGGCCATGGAACAGGCTGGTTTCGAGCGAACCCACTCCAATGGAGATAATCGTGCTACTATCCAAATACAGAGAGATACAAGAACGTAGCCGATTGCTATATAGAACCATATTTCGATAGCGAGTGGATTCATAAAAGAAAAAAACTTCGTTTGCGCTCGATCAGATATCTGAAAGATAATACAAGTAATTATTGGCTTGGTCTTATGAAATTATATACAATTATATACATTATACATATTGGTCTTATTATATAATATATACACGCACGAAAAACAAAATAAATATCGCCTTTGTACAAATGTACACCACACACACACACACACAATTTATATATTAGTACTATTTTGAGTATATGTTAATAAGCTGTCAAATACTCTTAAAAGTGAAATAACATATATATTCTCGCCAAGGATTTATGGCTAAGTTATTAGGACTACATGTCCAAAGCTAGAGCCATCGATTTTGTTTTAATACATGTTTTAAGTACATACCAAAGCGCAAGTCCCCAGTATTTGATTTGGAGTTTGTTTTGTATTTGTGGTGATTGGGCGGAGGTAACCAAAACCTGAAATATTCGAGATTTTTGTATACATTTTGTGATAGGCTTATAAGAACCGAGTCAGTCAAGACGGAATAATCATATTCAGTTGTGCATATAAATATTAGTGTCAAATACATACATTTGAAATCGAACTCAAAAGGCCCCGCCAACCCAAAGCCAATAGAAGCCATGTAATCATCTGTTATTTTTGGAACTGTTAATTTTGGAAAGAGTAACAGTAACGGTAACCGTACGTTTAAGTCGCCGTAAGTAAATAGCGTCTTAATAAATTGCGGCTTATGTCGTTCTTCCTTAGTTTCTAGCCAACATTTTTTTTCCGGGGGAGGAATTTAACAATATTGTGTAGATTTTTAAATATAAGCAAATGTAAGTTGCGGATATGTCGGTTGCAGCACAATATCACAAGTTTTTCAATATCGATATCATTTGACAATGAATATTTAATTGGTGGTGGACTATCGCCAACAACTATGAGATGAGCAAATGACAGTAGTAATATTGCGCAAATTGTTAGAATATATTGCAAGAAGTTTTGTTTTGTTAAATGTAATTTAAATTTTAATTGTACTTGTGTATTTTGTAGTTTGTATATATATATATATCTATTAATATATATTTATTTAAAATTCAAACATATATTTATCTACATAAAGTTTTTGAAATATATAATAAAAAGCAATTGATATTATTAATCGATGTTGCTATATGGTTGTTATCGGCTGGAAATTATTTGAATGGTGCGTATTCTTTTAATCTACAATGAGAAGGACATGTGTTTGCAGCCCTTATAACCACGAACTTGATCGCAATTTAACATACATACTTCGTATGCACTCGTTTAACACCTTTATTTGTAATAAATATATACATTTATATATACATCCATACATATAAACATACATCCATACATATGTATAGAAAATATACAATATTTACACACAATTCAACAAAAAACACCTTACCACAAGGTACTCAATCGTCGCCTTCCTGCGATTGCGATTGCGACTGCGACGCGGGATTAGATTAAAAGCAATATACAAAATAAAATATATGGGAAAAAACAAATTTGATGGTAATAGCCTATATTTAATTTAAGTTTATTTGAAGACCAGTGTCTTATTCACTTTGTCACAAATTTTCATATTTGAAAGTCTTGTTACAAAAATAACAGATTTCTGTAAAACAGACACATATGTATTTATGTATGTAAACACATGTATGCATACAATTTACTTAACTTTAAAAACCTTAACCTTTGTTCGTAGTTTTTGTTTTATTTTCCGAATTTGATTCAATTAAAATAGTTATAATGAACGCCCAAGTTTGGCATTGTTACATTAGTCGGCACGTAAGTGGACCCAGGAGCGCATTTTAGGCAATCACGCTTCAGTGCAGGTCTCTGCTTTGACTTAGATCCCTGGCAGTGCATAGCGAAACGCAGTTCTGAACACAATGATTGATTGTCAGTATGCAAGTTTTTTTTGGAATTCCAACAAAATTCGAAAATGGCCACAACTACCGCAAGCGCAAGGCCACAAAGGAGCACAACAAATACACCACCTGAAATGCATATGATAATAAAAACAAATTAAACATAACATTGGTAAATAAATTTTACAATTTGTATTATTCACAGCTTTGATAAACAAATTGCAGTCTATTAAATCAATAATAGCTTGATCTGAGCGTGTCATGGACTAGTCTAAATTCGAATAGTTTATGTCTCTAGCTCTAGACGAACGGACATGGTTAAATCGACTCCGCTGTTGATCCTGATCAATAATATTATACCCTTTTTTTACCCACATTTTTTACGACAAATATAGTTTGCAACGTTCTCATGCGCTGACCAAATCTTGCATACTCTAGTGTACAATATAAAAATATATACATACCAATATTTTCAACACCCAATGCATTGGCTTTCGATTCCTTGCTTTTATCGTCTCTGTTGCATACATCGCCAGTATTCTTCCACCATTTGTCATACAGTATCTGAATAATACCCTTTTCTTGCAATTCTAATATCGCTAAGGAAATTTTATCTCGCCAAGGAGATCCCTTAGGTGTTGCAATGCCATAGCCCTTGGAATCCAAGAGGCCTCCAATCTGTGTCAAGTTACAATCTCTCTGAACGGCATAGTCTAACATTGTTGATTCCATTAGAAAAGCATAGTTGCCCTCCATAACGCGCTTAATTCCATCATCGTACGTTTTTACAAACACAGATGAATTTCGGTTTTCCATGTAACGCCACATTTTTTGATATATTCCAATTTTTGAGTCCTACAAAATTGAAATCATCAATATCTATTGAAAATACGTAAAAGGGATACAAAATTTTGGGAGCTGATCTTGGATGTATTTAGTTCGTATATACCATACGCAGAACAAGTTTATCACATATCTGATACATCCGGATTTTGAATACCTCTCCCCAATCGTCCCGAATATCGATAAAACCAAAAAAATCGCAAATTAAACCGACTTGCAAATTGTTTTGTACTCAAGAATTTAGTTTCTATAGTGGGGCTAAAGTGCAGCTACCGAGTAAAGTGCGTGCGATGTGCATTTGTGGGTATGATTTTGCATATGTATGTATGAATGCAAAGGGGTTAAAATATTAATAAAAAAATAATCTAGGTCTTGTCTTGACAGACGGACAGACGGCAGAGAGACCGACAAACACAGATGGCTTAAATAATATCAACTCGTATAGTGAAGCTGGCCAAGAATAGTCGGAGATGCCTCTTCTGCACAAAACAAGTATCCATTTTAAAAGTATTCGGGGTATAAAATATGCACTTATATCTGTTATTATGTTGAGCACTAATATTTACCCTAAAAAATGTCATAGTTGAGCCGCCTTCCAAAGTGCCGTAAGATATTTCAGTTTGATCTGCCAAATCGGATGCGCTCTCAATCGGGGTAATCATGCGTTCCAAAGTTAAAAAGGCAGCCAAATTAGCTGTATATGATGAAATTATAATGAGACAAAAGAAAAACCAGCAGCCGCCAACAATTCGGGTTGATGTTGCCTGAAAAAGAATGGGAATTCACTTTAGTACCAGAGTCGCATAAAACATCTATTGTATAATAAGTATATGCTTATGTAAGTATACGTTTAAGTATAAGTATAAGTATAAGTATAAGTAAACTTAGCGTCTTATATAATTATTTATTAGAAACAAGGCTGCAAACTGATTTAAAACCGAATCAATTCAATTTAATACCGCAATTAAAAATTATATTTAAAAAATGTGTGTAATATAATGAAAATTCGCTATTTCGTTTCTTAATTAAAATTTAACACAAAATAATTGTATTATTAAAGATAATAAAGGTACTTTTTTCATTTAAAATGATGACGAAACGTCATAAAGAAAGGTTAAAACCAACAAACCATACCTAAACAGTAACCCGAATTATCGTTGGGTTTGCAGCCATGATTTAAAAAGCACTTAGTACATTGAATATCCATACACTAGGATATAGATCGGCCCCTTGTTGCATAAGAGCGCCAATTGCAAACCAAAAACTATTTTTCAGAGTAAAGTCATTTTGTAAGCTAACTAGCTCCAAAGTGTCGTCTGAGTCATTTTCATCATCGACATTATCATCTTTTATGAAATAGTCCACAGTCTCAGCACCATCCTTAGTAGCAGTAGCTGAGCACTGATCATCAACAGTAATGTGATCAGAAAAGAATTCGGTATCGGCATTGGCACGACTTATCTGATTATGATAATTTGTGTGAGTGCTTGTTAAAGATTTTAATTCCAATTGATCATAGATATTATTAGCTTTTTGAATTTTTTGCAACATATGGTCACAGGCCATGGAACAGGCTGGTTTCGAGCGAACCCACTCCAATGGAGATAATTGTGCTACTATCCAAATACAGAGAGATACAAGAACGTAGCCGATTGCTATATAGAACCATATTTCGATAGCGAGTGGATTCATAAAAGAAAAAAACTTCGTTTGCGCTCGATCAGATATCTGAAAGATAATACAAGTAATTATTGGCTTGGTCTTATGAAATTATATACAATTATATACATTATACATATTGGTCTTATTATATAATATATACACGCACGAAAAACAAAATAAATATCGCCTTTGTACAAATGTCACACACACACACACACACACAATTTATATATTAGTACTATTTTGAGTATATGTTAATAAGCTGTCAAATACTCTTAAAAGTGAAATAACATATATATTCTCGCCAAGGATTTATGGCTAAGTTATTAGGACTACATGTCCAAAGCTAGAGCCATCGATTTTGTTTTAATACATGTTTTAAGTACATACCAAAGCGCAAGTCCCCAGTATTTGATTTGGAGTTTGTTTTGTATTTGAGGTGATTGGGCGGAGGTATTCAAAACCTGAAATATTCGAGATTTTTGTATACATTTTGTGATAGGCTTATAAGAACCGAGTCAGTCAAGACGGAATAATCATATTCAGTTGTGCATATAAATATTAGTGTCAAATACATACATTTGAAATCGAACTCAAAAGGCCCCGCCAACCCAAAGCCAATAGAAGCCATGTAATCATCTGTTATTTTTGGAACTGTTAATTTTGAAAAGAGTAACAGTAACGGTAACCGTACGTTTAAGTCGCCGTAAGTAAATAGCGTCTTAATAAATTGCGGCTTATGTCGTTCTTCCTTAGTTTCTAGCCAACATTTTTTTTCCGGGGGAGGAATTTAACAATATTGTGTAGATTTTTAAATATAAGCAAATGTAAGTTGCGGATATGTCGGTTGCAGCACAATATCATAAGTCTTTCAATATCGATATCATTTGAGAATGAATATTTAATTGGTGGTGGACTATCGCCAACAACTATGAGATGAGCAAATGACAGTAGTAATATTGCGCAAATTGTTAGAATATATTGCAAGAAGTTTTGTTTTGTTAAATGTAATTTAAATTTTAATTGTACTTGTGTATTTTGTAGTTTGTATATATATATATATCTATTAATATATATTTATTTAAAATTCAAACATATATTTATCTACATAAAGTTTTTGAAATATATAATAAAAAGCAATTGATATTATTAATCGATGTTGCTATATGGTTGTTATCGGCTGGAAATTATTTGAATGGTGCGTATTCTTTTAATCTACAATGAGAAGGACATGTGTTTGCAGCCCTTATAACCACGAACTTGATCGCAATTTAACATACATACTTCGTATGCACTCGTTTAACACCTTTATTTGTAATAAATATATACATTTATATATACATCCATACATATAAACATACATCCATACATATGTATAGAAAATATACAATATTTACACACAATTCAACAAAAAACACCTTACCACAAGGTACTCAATCGTCGCCTTCCTGCGATTGCGATTGCGACTGCGACGCGGGATTAGATTAAAAGCAATATACAAAATAAAATATATGGGAAAAAACAAATTTGATGGTAATAGCCTATATTTAATTTAAGTTTATTTGAAGACCAGTGTCTTATTCACTTTGTCACAAATTTTCATATTTGAAAGTCTTGTTACAAAAATAACAGATTTCTGTAAAACAGACACATATGTATTTATGTATGTAAACACATGTATGCATACAATTTACTTAACTTTAAAAACCTTAACCTTTGTTCGTAGTTTTTGTTTTATTTTCCGAATTTGATTCAATTAAAATAGTTATAATGAACGCCCAAGTTTGGCATTGTTACATTAGTCGGCACGTAAGTGGACCCAGGAGCGCATTTTAGGCAATCACGCTTCAGTGCAGGTCTCTGCTTTGACTTAGATCCCTGGCAGTGCATAGCGAAACGCAGTTCCTCGGCCATTTCTGAACACAATGATTGATTGTCAGTATGCAAGTTTTTTTTGGAATTCCAACAAAATTCGAAAATGGCCACAACTACCGCAAGCGCAAGGCCACAAAGGAGCACAACAAATACACCACCTGAAATGCATATGATAATAAAAACAAATTAAACATAACATTGGTAAATAAATTTTACAATTTGTATTATTCACAGCTTTGATAAACAAATTGCAGTCTATTAAATCAATAATAGCTTGATCTGAGCGTGTCATGGACTAGTCTAAATTCGAATAGTTTATGTCTCTAGCTCTAGACGAACGGACATGGTTAAATCGACTCCGCTGTTGATCCTGATCAATAATATTATACCCTTTTTTTACCCACATTTTTTACGACAAATATAGTTTGCAACGTTCTCATGCGCTGATCAAATCTTGCATACTCTAGTGTACAATATAAAAATATATACATACCAATATTTTCAACACCCAATGCATTGGCTTTCGATTCCTTGCTTTTATCGTCTCTGTTGCATACATCGCCAGTATTCTTCCACCATTTGTCATACAGTATCTGAATAATACCCTTTTCTTGCAATTCTAATATCGCTAAGGAAATTTTATCTCGCCAAGGAGATCCCTTAGGTGTTGCAATGCCATAGCCCTTGGAATCCAAGAGGCCTCCAATCTGTGTCAAGTTACAATCTCTCTGAACGGCATAGTCTAACATTGTTGATTCCATTAGAAAAGCATAGTTGCCCTCCATAACGCGCTTAATTCCATCATCGTACGTTTTTACAAACACAGATGATTTTCGGTTTTCCATGTAACGCCACATTTTTTGATATATTCCAATTTTTGAGTCCTACAAAATTGAAATCATCAATATCTATTGAAAATACGTAAAAGGGATACAAAATTTTGGGAGCTGATCTTGGATGTATTTAGTTCGTATATACCATACGCAGAACAAGTTTATCACATATCTGATACATCCGGATTTTGAATACCTCTCCCCAATCGTCCCGAATATCGATAAAACCAAAAAAATCGCAAATTAAACCGACTTGCAAATTGTTTTGTACTCAAGAATTTAGTTTCTATAGTGGGGCTAAAGTGCAGCTACCGAGTAAAGTGCGTGCGATGTGCATTTGTGGGTATGATTTTGCATATGTATGTATGAATGCAAAGGGGTTAAAATATTAATAAAAAAATAATCTAGGTCTTGTCTTGACAGACGGACAGACGGCAGAGAGACCGACAAACACAGATGGCTTAAATAATATCAACTCGTATAGTGAAGCTGGCCAAGAATAGTCGGAGATGCCTCTTCTGCACAAAACAAGTATCCATTTTAAAAGTATTCGGGGTATAAAATATGCACTTATATCTGTTATTATGTTGAGCACTAATATTTACCCTAAAAAATGTCATAGTTGAGCCGCCTTCCAAAGTGCCGTAAGATATTTCAGTTTGATCTGCCAAATCGGATGCGCTCTCAATCGGGGTAATCATGCGTTCCACAGTTAAAAAGGCAGCCAAATTAGCTGTATATGATGAAATTATAATGAGACAAAAGAAAAACCAGCAGCCGCCAACAATTCGGGTTGATGTTGCCTGAAAAAGAATGGGAATTCACTTTAGTACCAGAGTCGCATAAAACATCTATTGTATAATAAGTATATGCTTATGTAAGTATACGTTTAAGTATAAGTATAAGTATAAGTAAACTTAGCGTCTTACATAATTATTTATTAGAAACAAGGCTGCAAACTGATTTAAAACCGAATCAATTCAATTTAATACCGCAATTAAAAATTATTTTTAAAAAATGTGTGTAATATAATGAAAATTCGCAATTTCGTTTCTTAATTAAAATTTAACATAAAATAATTGTATTATTAAATATAATAAAGGTACTTTTTTCATTTAAAATGATGACGAAACGTCATAAAGAAAGGTTAAAACCAAGCCGTGGGCTCATGAATATGGAAAGCCAGCTTCACAAACCAAACCTAAACAGTAACCCGAATTATCGTTGGGTTTGCAGCCATGATTTAAAAAGCAGTTAGTACATTGAATATCCATACCCTAGGATATAGATCGGCCCCTTGTTGCATAAGAGCGCCAATTGCAAACCAAAAACTATTTTTCAGAGTAAAGTCATTTTGTAAGCTAACTAGCTCCAAAGTGTCGTCTGAGTCATTTTCATCATCGACATTATCATCTTTTATGAAATAGTCCACAGTCTCAGCACCATCCTTAGTAGCAGTAGCTGAGCACTGATCATCAACAGTAATGTGATCAGAATAGAATTCGGTATCGGCATTGGCACGACTTATCTGATTATGATAATTTGTGTGAGTGCTTGTTAAAGATTTTAATTCCAATTGATCATAGATATTATTAGCTTTTTGAATTTTTTGCAACATATGGTCACAGGCCATGGAACAGGCTGGTTTCGAGCGAACCCACTCCAATGGAGATAATCGTGCTACTATCCAAATACAGAGAGATACAAGAACGTAGCCGATTGCTATATAGAACCATATTTCGATAGCGAGTGGATTCATAAAAGAAAAAAACTTCGTTTGCGCTCGATCAGATATCTGAAAGATAATACAAGTAATTATTGGCTTGGTCTTATGAAATAATATATAACCATGGGCGGAGGAGTTGACATACATTATCTACTAAATATAGTATAGGTAAGTACATACATGTTAACATAATTCTTAAATCGGTGTAAATGTGTGGTCAAATATACAACATACCTTTGGATTCAGTCCAGATCCTTGCCGTAAAAACGTCCCCGTTATAAACCAAAAACTGTTTGATATGGAGAACTGGTTCTCAACGATATCAGTTTCCTTGTAGCATGGGTGAGGGTTTTTCCACTCGTATGGAGAAAATCGAGCCATCACGAATAGCGCAAAGGATACTAATATATAAGCAGCTAGCACATACAGCCATATCTCGATTGCCAATGGGTTCATAAAGGAAAACAGTCGTGTGGGTTGACTTGTCGGCACCTAAAGGATTTCGGATTTAACCAATTTAAAATTGTACTCTGTACCAGTAATTACTGAATTGCAACTATACTACTTAAAAGCAATCAATATATAAATCTACAAGAAATTTAAATTATTATTATTAGTTAAACATTTTAAACTAACATAATAAAGTCTTATATTTTTTATATGTATAACAAATTTTAAACAGTATTTTATATTATGTTAATACCAAGATGTGGGATCAAAAGAAGTTAAAAGCTGTTTTTTTTTCTACAGTACTTTATCGGCGAGATGTGAAAACAAGCCTAAGTATTAAATAAATAAGTTCTGACAAAGGAAATACGTTGTAAAAATCAACTGAATTGTTTCAATAAAAATTATAAAGTACCAAGTGAGGGCTCTAGTCGCTGCAGTGTATAATTATAGTTTACCTTGAAAAGAATGCCGATGCCCAGATTCATAAATGGTTTGGTAAAGTCAATAACACTTTCCCGTGCATAGTTTATGGTCATCGAAGCGACAGCCAAATCAGCGCGCTGAAATATGATTTAGGCATTTTTATATAAGTTTACATACAAGTTTGAATAAGTGTATTTTTAACATTATATATACTTGCCCTTTCCATTAGCTCTTGCACAATTCCATTCCAAGAATTCGTTTCCGGTATATAAACACCATACATGTTATCGGGAACCAACTCGATTTTATATTGGAAGCCAACTTGTTGTGCTATAGCCTTTAAGAGATCTATACAAAAGCCCTCAAATCTAGCATTTCCAGTAAGATTGACATCCTCCTTAACCATAACATATGGACGTTCCTAAAATTGTCCAAATCGAATATACTTATATATATGCGCTATTATTGCCTAGCTGCGTCGGTTGGATATCCGAATTAACTTTTCTTATATCAGCATTAAACATACATATATATATATATCATATGTGTCAAATCGATAGTAATTTTTGACAATTTCTATTAGGTAGTATTTTTATACTCAGTGGGAATGGAATTTAGTGTCCTTAGCGGGGCCAAGCGCAGCCACTGATACCCTAAGGAATCATCTGGGCCAAGTACTCGAGGCAGCTGAGCAAATTATACTGTATATTATAGTAAATAAAACAAACCTCTCTAGTCATCACGACAAGAGTTATATTTGCAATGTTAGAGTCGTAAAAAGCAGTTGGATCAGAAATGTTTACTCCCACGTCAGGTTGCCAATATCCAACTTTCTGTATTATTTCCTGTTTCAATTTTAATATATCAATTTTAAATTTGTTTCTTCGTCCCTCAATGAAGTTAACCCTTCCTGTCAATCCATCAACTGCAGCCTAGAATTTTTTTAACAAGCAACTTAGATGAAACCTAATGAAAATTAATTCTTCTTTTTCTTACCGAATTTATATAGTTATAAAGTGAAAGTCCATCGCTCCAAACTCGGTCAGAGTTACACGAAAGATTCTTGAACGTTAGGGTGTGACTACTATCTAAATGTTTTAGCCCATGGGCAAATGCATATACCGAATCAAACATGAGTGCAGATTCTGTCTGAAATAGTTGAGTTTTTTTTTTTTAATTGAATCGTATTTGATTTTATTTTATTTATTCTCTTACCTGAATGTATGGCATCCCGTTTATCATGTCTAATCCGCTGTGCTGGAGCTTTTGCATTTGATCTATGACCTCCTGATAACGCTTACTGCCAACGTCAACCAAACGGAAAGCCGTGATATTAACGCTGTTGTACCTAAAATCCTCCAGATCATAGGTCTCCAAATCCTATATAATAAGTATATTAATTTTATTTATTATAATGAAATCAGTTTTTATCATGTTCATTTGAACACTTTCACTACTCACAAAAGTTGTAAACATGTAATGATATCGATGGTCATTCATTTGTAGCTGTAGTATCTGGAATTTAGTATCAATGTATGTAGTGTGTATACATAGTTAATTACAATTTATAAATAATATATAACAAGTGAAAAGGAGATTGAGTTGAAAAACTAAATTTCAAGAATTTAAATTTGATTTGCACAACATAGGCAAAAAATCTATAGTGTGTAGTAAAAAAAATGCTCGATCTAGCCGATCTAGTCCCGATCAAACTCATGCTTTTAGAGATTTTGAGCAATATGAGGACCCGGGTAAAATCGAATGAACGGGTTAATTTCTATACATTGCTTTTTTTTTGCAGACAAACAGACAGCCGTCTGGCGACAAGAGTCTACATGAGTTGATTAAAATTTCCAAAATATATGTATATGTATCTTCCGATTTTGGCGCATTTCATAGTTTTAGCAATTAACTATGTGTGTTAGAGATGAATAAATACTAATATATTTAAAAAAAAATTATAATATATGAATTTTTCGTACGGATCGAAAAAAAGTTTTTATATTAGTTGGATTTGTGTCAACTATTATTTTGTAAATTTCCTTTTGGCGAATTGCTCGTAAAACTTGTCGATAAGTCTCCGGATTTGCTTGCCTTATATACATTTCGGTTCTCATCTCCGCAGATGAATGAATTAGGTCCTGCTGTTTGAAGAGTCCTAAAATAAATATGGTTTTATAAACATTTATGCTTTCAAAAATTAGTTTAAAATGTTTTTAGTTTTAATTAAAATACAAACAATACTGCTCTAGTCGCTCAAATAGGATATATCCCAATCAACTAACCAACTAACATAAGCATGAGAAAAAAGTTTCTCTGCGTGACGCGTCTCTAGAGCAATCTTATTTTGGTTTTTGAAAATAGTTACCATAATCCTCCTCGTAAATTATTGCAACTTTTGTCCAGTTAAGATACATCATTAAATCGCGATAGGCCAAGTTCATAATATTCTGGGACGGATACAAATTGATAGAAAACTCCTTAACGCTGATTTCTAAATCAACGCGAACTTCAATATGGGGTATATCAAAGGCCTCACAAATTGATTGCACATGAGCGGCCAATAGAGGATCTGTGGGGCCAAAAATGGCCTGAACTCCAGCTTCCAATTGTCGACAGACCTTTTTCGTTGTTCGGAAGGAGTCGTCACGTGGCACATACTCAATATCGTAGACAAGCTGTGTGTTCGGCAGGAGTGTTTTCTCTTTATTGATGCGGTAAATTGCATATTTGAATGCCGATTCGATGCTACCTTCGCGTTCGTCTTCGGTAAAAATGGCTCCTAAAAGCAAAAAAACAAAAACACATTAGTTCCCTTGCAGTCACCAAGCATGGGGTGTCGGGTTTTTTTGGGATATATTGATGCACAGCGGTAAATCGACACTGATTAAGAATATACACACTTTATATGTGTCCTTCTATTTTTATTATTAAATAGAAGTAGGGCATATGAGAATCTTACCGACACGAATCACTGGTGGCAACGCATTGGCAACCAAAACCATGGACAGCAATATAAAATGTATTATCTCGAAGGAGGTCTTCGAGCTTTTGCACTTGGTTGTCATTAAAGTGTATCGTTTGGGTTCCAATCGTTCGCAAAAATAACAGCAATCATCACCATTATCCAAACTTATAGTATACCCATGTCGCATATTTTCTCCAAGTCCAAGTGTTGTATTGTTACACATCTTCTAGGCATGCACAAATTGCCAAAGAACCATTTTAATCTTTTATTTACTCTAGGCAATTCTTTTCTATCGAAAAGTCTGTTGCTTTCGTAAATTGGAATGTCTCTTTTCATGTGTTGCGCATCGAAACGAAATCAATATCGCCGTTATATATATTACATAGTATAAACTCCGGAAATTCGATATATGCAGCCACAAATCTGCAATCTGTGACATTGTATATTATTTTTTAACGAAGCTTTCATATGGCTTTAAGCTTCACTCACAGCGCATGCGCCAATCATTTTACCGTAAAGTTTATTGTAGTTCATTACACTTTCACTACTTATTTTAATCTAATTGAATATGACGGAACAGATTGTCAGACTATTCAATTAAATTAGTAGCTTAGAATAGAAAATTATAATAAATAACTTTTTTTTAATATTTTATTCTTTTAATTTAAATATACAAATATAGGCAACTTTGTATACTATTATTGTAGCGTGACATTTTTTCAACGTACGACATGAAATTGTAAGCACGGGGACACGTACTTTCACAAACTTTCACGAAACTTAATTTTTATACGCAGTCGTGTTTAGTCGAGCATGTTCACGAAAAATAATAATTGTTTTCGTCCCGTGTACATATATTATATTCAATAATAAATGAATATGGATTCAAGTTCAAGGCATTCGCTGCACACCAGCAGTATAACGCGTCCACTCTACATTGACGGTAACGCTCAGAATATTTGTAGCTTCTTAAAATGGGTGAAAACGTAAAAGTTATTGTGCGCTGTCGGCCCATGAACCAAAAGGAAATTGATAGCAAATCGGATGTATGTTATGGATTTGACGACTATTGTCAAATAAAAAAGTTATATATATATATTTACATGGATTGGTATTCGTACTAATGTGTTAATTAAGCACTCTTAAGAGTCGATTTATCTTCTATTATTATATTCTAACGAAAACTCAATTTTTATACATACATGCATAGATATCCCAGCTAATACATAAATTCATGTTGTTTAAAAATTGAGTCCTCGTTAGATTAATTGTATGCAACCGAGAACAAGACTCTACGTTTGATTAGCGTGTCATGAATGTATGAATATAGCTATGTCATAGCCAAAGGTTTTAGCGTCAAGTGATAAATACATTGACAACTTACATGTTTTTCTTTAGTCGTATCCGAAATTCGACATTAAATATTCACAAGGTATATTGAGCATATAACGGATTAAAGTACATCAATGGCAGCAATAGAGGAGTAAAATGCCGTTGTTGGCTATACTCGATCCGAAAGGTCAACATTAGTTTGGCTCATTATACCCTGAACCCGTTGAATATCTCCCGAGTCGCTGCCATGATTCTTGTTGCTCCGTCTGTGTGTCCTGTCTGTATAAAGCTGAACTTGGAATACTTAAATTAGTGTATACTATACGTTTATGAAGTTAATGATAATAATTATCGGTATATATCCGTTTATTTAATTACGCATTATCCGCGTTTGTAAGAAAATATTTATGTTTTTTTCGATTGGCTAAACTTATTTTGAATAATCTCTATGAATATAGTTTGGCTCTTTACTTATTCACCTCCCACGTTTTTATATATGTATGAATGCAAACTGGCTGAAATTTTTATAAACACAGATCTTTCATAAACACAGACCTTAAATAATTGGCATTGCCTTCAATTTCAATTTTTAAACAGACAATTGTAGAAATCGGTGATTACGTTGTATCCGTGCTGAACCCTTTGGCACGAGGAAATGCCCCAAGGAAATCCTTCACATTCGACAGCGTGTACGATGGGCTTTCAAAGACAGAGACAATATACAACGATATGTGTTATTCCTTGGTGGAAAGCACCTTGGAAGGCTACAATGGCACCATTTTCGCGTATGGCCAGACTGGCTGTGGCAAAACCCACACAATGCAGGTAAAGGAGCTTTATATATTATACAGTATAGCTACTAATATTTTGTATTAAAATAAAACAGGGCGAAGGATATTCCGTAGCTGCTGAAAACAACGGCATCATTCAGAGATGCTTCGATCACATATTCGAAACGATCTCTATAACTACTAGCGTAAGGTACCTGGCCTTGGTGAGCTACTTGGAAATTTACAATGAAAACATCAGAGATCTGCTGAGTGCGAATGAGGCAAATAGCATTAAAAACCATCCCCTGAAAGATGTTCCCGGCGTAGGCGTCACAGTTCCATCACTAACTACTCAAGCTGTTATGAATGCCATGGATTGTTACAACTGGCTAAATATAGGAAACAAAAATCGTATTACAGCAGCCACATTGATGAACGAGAAGAGCTCACGATCACATACAATATTTACTATAAGTCTGGAACAAATTCAAGAATCATCGTCCTCGTGTAGTACAACAGCATCTTCGTCATCGGATCCAATCATTGGCGGCATTCGACGAGGCAAGTTAAACCTCGTCGATCTAGCTGGTTCTGAAAGACAAGCCAAGACCGGGGCTTATGGCGAACGATTAAAAGAGGCGACAAAGATCAATTTATCATTATCGGCTTTGGGAAATGTTATATCAGCACTAGTCGATGGTAAAACAAGGCATGTGCCGTACCGGGACTCTAAGCTCACTCGCTTACTACAGGTATGAACAAAATTTATACTCTCCCAACATTGTTTTATCCAAATGTAAGTAAGCGTAAGAACCAAAAAGTATATATCGTACATAAGAAAACTAGCTCAGAGTCAATTAAGGTGCATGGACCACCCAAGGTATGTATTAATGTTAGTTTTGCACCGGTGGTTGGTTGGCACGCACACACAAGTATATAGTATGTTTAAGTATAATTACACTTAATTTACATAACATATTTAAACCCACGCGTTAATAGGATTCCTTGGGAGGCAATACGAAAACGTTAATGGTAGCATGCATCTCGCCAGCCGATTCCAACTACGATGAAACATTGTCCACACTACGATACGCTTCTCGAGCAAAGAATATCTCGAATATTCCTACAATAAACGAGGATCCAAAAGATGCCCAGTTGCGTCAGTATCAAGAGGAAATTCTCAATTTGAAACGAATGCTCGGTGAGAGCCAGCAACACGAGAGTGTGATCCTTCATAAGTTTGTCGAGGACAACAACAAACAACGGGAATTATGGCTACAGGAGGAGAAGGTAAAGATGCGCCAGCAAATGATCGCTGAGATGAGCGACATAAAGGAAACACCCTGCGAGCCAAATACCAAAAGCGATCACCCGAACTCCGATCGCAGTGAAAACGAAAACTTTCAGCTGAATGCACGAAGGCGAATTGATCTGATAAAACATGCTCTGATCGGTGGCGAAAGGGTTAATGATTTGCAATTGAGGGAGCGTCACCGGATGCGTAAGCTGGAGGCCAAGAGGCATCTAAGCGCCATTGCCAATGCCCTGAGCAGAGTGGAGAGCGAGGATCGTGACCTCTTACAGGGTCATTATGCCAGCATTCAGCAGGAGATCAACATTAAGAACGAACGAATCAAAATGTGCAGCCAAAAGATTAAAATGCTTGAACGAGAGGTGGCCGATTTAAATTCCGAATTTCAATTAGACAGAGAGGATTATTTAGATGAAATTCGACATCTTGGTCGTAATTTGAAATTTTACCAGCTGCTTTTGTACAAAGCACAACCGGTTCTTCGAAAAAATGGCAGAAATTGGTAAACAGAAAATCTCATTTAATCTCATTCCATAAATGTCTTTTATACCCTAAACCAATTGAAAATTACAGTAAATTTATGTAAGAAGCAGAAGGAAGAAGAAGAAGTATATTACTCTTTACCCATGCCTGTCCGTCCGTCTATATGAACGCAGCAATATCGAAAACTACAAAAACCAAGCGCAACTACCGGCCGTGAATTTGTGTATCTCCTAGTCGGGTGATATAATATAATATTAGTATTTAAATATCATTATTGAAAGTTGGAGTTGAAACAGAACTAGAAGAATACCATATTTGCAATGGTCAATATATTGACCATTTGAATATTAATTTATCAATGGTCAGTGCACTTTATGTGGACAGTATTAAGTTCGTCAGTCCGTATCAACGAAACTTTTTTTGCTGCTATTGATAAAGTAAAGCCCGATAAATCCCGATTGCAAAGTTCTTACTTCTTTAGTACCGCTATACAAATCAATATTCGACCATGATTTTAATCACATTATAGGCTGAAATGTTATTGTGCGTATTATCAAATTATTTATTAACTGCATTATTGTCTGTTTAAACAATTCTTTCTAGGAATCCGGAAAAAATTTTGGAAAATTCTTTTTGGAATGATGACCTTAAGACATGGAAATTGCCCAATGATATAGAAAACAATTTAAAACTACCTCCGGCTATTAAAGCTGATTTTCAGAGAACAAATTGTTTTGATAGCAAAGATTTGGACAACCGTTTGGAATCGCACAATGGAGTTAGCTCCCCCGAATCTGAAGACAGAATAGTATGTATAAGTATTAGTCTGCCATGAATATTTGTTTTAATATTGTTTTTATATTGTCGCTGATTATGCCCTATCAGATTAATTTAACAATTACATAAAATTATATTATTCTCTATTATTATAGCTAACCTCTGAGCAAAGCCCGGAGACGTACAAAATCAACATACTGAAGAATTACTTTCGATCAAATCGTAAGATCAACGATCAATGGGCTCAGAGAACTAAAAGCTCCCAGATGCATATTCGTGGTAAATATAATACACATTAGGAACAAATTAATACTCAGTAATCTACAAAAATGTATTCTTGGACGTTTTCAGATTTTAAATTCCGAAAAAATACTCCCTTGCCAATCAATGAGCTGAAATCTCCTTTTGTACAGAAAACTTCAGCTTTTAAACGTGATTTTGTGCGAGCAGACCACCCAATGGAAAAGACTTGGAGCAATACAGCAGAGATAAGTTAAAAACAATTAACAACAAGTGAGCATTGTCTGATATGTCTTTACGAACATTTCAACCCGTTTGCATTTACAATACACACACACACACACACCCCTAAACTAAATGTATGATCGTTATGAAAATTTCAGGACTAATTAAGACCATTGAAATTTATGTATAAACCGATTTGCTCTGGTCTGTAGTATTTGATTTGCGCAATTTATGGTGTTGTCGATATTGGTGCAAGTGGGAGGAGGTATCCAAAATTCGGAGGCATCAAAGTCTACGTCTACACACAAACATAACGCACTAACTTTGTTGCCTCTAGCTTGCCGAAAAGCTTTATACCGTTTTTACTCATTATCAATGGGTTCGATGTATACAAAAAAAAAACAATATGCATAAGCAAAACTCAAAATTCAAAACCGGCAAACTATGGATTCTTTAAAAAATCTGTAATTACAAAAAAATGTGTGTCAAAAGTTGTTTTGTATTGTAATTTGGTTGTAATTCGATTTTTATGTTAACCTATAAAAAATATACCACAAAGAACACGAAATGTTTTGCGTCTATTTTGTATAATTGCTGCCCTTATTTATTTAATCTTTAGCCATCACTTATCACCCAATAATCCGTCTGATAAAATATAATTAATCCGTTTTTCCTTAAAACATAGGTAATCACAGGTGTATACCTGTGAAATAGAGCTCTTATTAAATTTTTACACATGCGCGTACAATTTCCAAAAATTTTTAGTTTGGAGCAATACCATCAGGAACTGAAATAGAATGGTACATTAACTTAACATCAAGTCAATAAATGCAACACGTCTGAATGTAAAATGTCTAAAAATGTATTTCAAACGTTGTCAAAATTTAGGTAAATAATCATATTGATTGAAATAACAATTATTTCTCTACTTGGTATACAACTCACAGTAACTAAAAGAATTTGACCCTTTGAACTTGGAATAAGCTCTTTTTGCTAATATTTACATATTAACCGTCAATTCATTATCGTCTCTGTAGAAGCGTATTTTATTATTTCTCATTGTGGTCAAATCTAGGCTTGAGTCTACATAAGATACTGCGAAACTTATTCAATTTATGTGGATCATTGTAATATGAAGTAGCCGTTAAATTATAGTAATATATAAATTTGCGTTCCATTTAATGACACTGTTTTTTGAGAAAATAAATGATTCTTATATTAACTTAGGTACGTAGCTACATATATACATACTATGCTCTTGATACTACGTGTCCTTACAATACGCTTATTTAAAGGGTGAGTTTAAAGATATGCTAACATTTTAGTCGGCATACATTACAAAAGGGGCATGGTTATCTGACATAGTTGTATCACGCAATTCTACTTTAATCAAATTTGTAGCACTTTCCCCACTGGGACTAAGAGGCTCGTTGCTGGGGCAAGTGGCATGGCGCGGAGTACCTGTATTTCGCCTAAAAAATATATGATAATAGATCATTTCAGCAATACAATGGAAATTTCATATACTTACTTGGCTTTTGCATGGGTTAAAATATGTGACTTCAAATTTGTGGACTGAGCGAATTTTTTGTTGCACGCATCGAAAGGACATACGAACGGTCTGTCTCCAGTATGTATTCTCACATGTGTTCTGTAAAAAGCTCGCGGTGTATTAGACGTTTTAATTTTCTATATTAAATGATAATTGTAATTTACCTTAAATTAAAGTCGAGTGAAAATCGTTTCCCGCAGCCTTCAAAAGTGCACTGAAATGGTTTCTCTCCCGTATGAACTAACTGATGCCTCTTAAGTTTGGAGCTTTCCACAAATGCCTTGCCACATTCGGCACAGACGTGAACACGCGGGCCGTGTGTATGCAAGTGCTTTCGCATTGCGGACGAGTCTCGAAAGTACTTGTGACAACCTTTATGAGGGCAAGCAATCTTCTTGTCGTTTGAAAATTGTCCAAAATCAGATGCATCGGAGCCATTTGCCACAACGTCTGCTGCCGGTGTTCCTATAAATATTTGGTATTAGAAATAATGTTGACAATATAACGTGTTAGTTGTGGCTACCTTGACGAACCACGCCGAATGGCAACGATCCGGACGTAGCTATTTCATTCGTTACATTGCAATCCACATCATTTGGCAGCACCGATTGATTCTCAATGGTTGGGACCGTCTCATCGTTAATTAGCTGACATCCTTGAGATATGACTGCATGACTGCTGCTGCTGCCGCCTTTATCAGCCGCTGCACTCCCAGTTAATGGAACATTTATATGAGACTGAAGTTGCAGAAATTGTTCTTGCTGCTGCTGCTGAAAAAACAATTGATGCTGATGCAATACTGAGTCATTTTTCTGTAACTCTTCTGGGCCAAGTGCAAAATTGGGGACATTATCATTTCCATTTAAATAGTCAACTTCCTCGGCATTTTGATCGGAGCCCGAGTACTCATCATCATCCGACGTCCCAGATGCCCACATGGTTACACTGAACTCTCCCTCCATAGTCTTGATTTGGACTAATTTTTGTTCCCAGCGTCTGGATTTGCCATTAGCTGTTAACAATGATATATTTTTTCTCTCCATAACTTCAGCATCCTTAGAAAGTTCCTTAACGCTTTCGTCCTGACGCAATTGCTGCATGCAATTCACCAAGTCTTGCTGCACGCCCTTATCTGTTTCCTCGAGTAGAGGAGCCTTCGAACCGTCAATTCTCAGCATAATATCGTTGCCTTGCAGTAACAAGTTTCCAGTGTTTGGTTTTGCTTGCCTGAAAGTGTTGTATTAAAATTATAGAAGAAACAACATTTAAAATGAATGCATAAATTTACTTACATTTTCGATGACGACAGGCAAATATTTTTTGGAGTCTTCAATAATGATTTACCATCGAAATTGATACTGTTATGAGAGGCCGATTGCACAAATGAGTCAAACCCTTTATCATGTTGCGATACAAGGACCATCTCAGTGCTCTGAACAATGTCTTGGGTGCCTAGAACTATATAAAAATAAGGTATAATTATTAAATATACCAAACACAAACTAATGCTACTAAAATGTACTGCTAACAAAAGTAAAATAAATCTATCCGAACTGAATATTTTTATTTATTTATATGCTCACCCTCACTTAAATTTTGTACATTTAGAGTGCGAAGTTCATCGGGCTTGGATATCTCCTCCTCATCATTTTGAACTAATATCCCATAATGTTCATAGGCAAAGTTAGTTGGATCCATAACTATTATTGTTTTTCACTTGTACATCGCAGGTAATGCCAAAATATAAGTATTTACATATATGTTATGTACAGGATCCTCGAAATTAATTTGCAACGCGTCTCGATCCGAATTTTACCAAACCATAGACTGCTTACACTACAAGTTCTTAGTTAATCAGTAAATTTGTACGTTTGCATTGCTTTTAAATATATGTTAAGAAATGTATTTTATGGAGATCAAGAGTTAGGGCTGAGGTCCATCCATAAACAACGAAGTCGAGTTGTTTTCATGCAGCACTATGCCAGCCGTATCCATATTACATTTGGGACGGTTCAACAATATTTTTCTCTATTGGGAACGGAGACTAAACTTGTTTTTTGTATGGTAGCACGTAATATAAGAAAAGGTTGTAAGGAATTTGTTTATGTGACAAACAATTATAAAGTTGTTGGATTGCAAAAATAATTTAAAAGGAACCAAGTAGAACAAAAATGGATGCGATGAATAACTGATTGTGTGACCAGACTGTACAAACTGTAAAATACCACGCTCCCACTATTGCAGTCCATACTCATTAGGCGATAGATTGATGACACAAACGAAACAAAATGAAAAATGAAATTTGGTTTTACAAATGAATCTTAAATATTTCTTGGTAATCAGAACAATATAAGGCAAATAAAAATAAATAATTGTAATTTGAAATGCATTTGACAATAATACTTATGGTAATTGTTAATATTTTGTATGACATTTAATATAATCAGAATTTATTTAATTGCTGCAACACAAACAAAAATGAAACGAAACGTAAAAAGTAGAGCAAAGGTAATTAAATATATATATTTATTAAATAGATGACTTGAATAAAAATTAAAACATTGTTTGCTTAAAGGTAATTATGCTCAGTTTTTGCAACCCCTTAATCCAGGACAAATAAATATTTTAATTGATTCAAACAAATTATTATCCGCATTGTACAATTTCATATACAAAATAAACTGGCTGGCAACACTGCCATTTTTTAGACTCGCAAGTATGATAGTAATAAAAGCAGTTACACTAAACAAGGAATATCTTGAAAAAACGTACGGTGAAATCCCCCTTGAACTTTTTAAAAAACAAAAGTTCTTCAAACAGCTTTTGAAGCAACATATTGAACATACATGTATGGTTTGCGTGGGGTTTGCGTGGGGATGTCAATTTTACTTGGCGTTTTTATTGCGTGTGTGAGCTAGAGCTTAATTAATTGAATTTTGTTTAAAAACAAAAATAGAGGGTTTCATTTTGTTGAGCTGGTGTTTCATTTTTAGACATTCCAAATTAAGAAGTATGTGATTTATCGGAAATCGTTTGGTGTAAGGCAACCTTGGGTAATTTCTGAGGCATTTATCAACACTGAGGACAGTTTCCTGCTTTTGACAGTTAGCCAACGTGACTCGACCTTTTCCGGTTTAGACGTTTACCATGGCGGTCGGCAAAAATAAGGGGCTCTCCAAAGGCGGCAAGAAAGGTGGCAAAAAGAAGGTGGTCGATCCATTCTCGCGCAAAGATTGGTACGATGTTAAAGCGCCGAACATGTTTCAAACCAGGCAGATTGGCAAGACCCTCGTGAACCGCACCCAGGGCCAAAGAATTGCTTCTGATTACCTGAAAGGTCGTGTGTTCGAAGTGTCGTTGGCCGATTTGCAAAAAGATATAGACCCCGAGCGTTCTTTCCGCAAGTTCCGCCTCATCGCTGAAGATGTGCAAGATCGCAACGTGCTCTGCAATTTCCACGGCATGGATTTGACCACAGACAAGTACAGGTCAGTGCGTTTTTTAAAATTGTTATTCGTGTCTGCCATAAGCATGTTTGTGTTTGTCTGGGACTGTTCGGGTGAACGCATGTTTCTATATACAAGTACTCAATAGCGTGCCCCTTCTTCAAACAGATCAATGGTCAAGAAGTGGCAAACTCTCATCGAAGCCATCGTGGAAGCCAAGACCGTTGATGGATACCTACTGCGCGTGTTCTGCATTGGATTCACGTCCAAGGACCAGCAATCGCAGCGTAAAACATGCTATGCCCAGCAGTCGCAGGTGCGTAAAATCCGCGCCCGCATGACTGACATCATTACCAACGAGGTGAGCGGCGCTGATCTGAAGCAGCTGGTCAACAAGCTGGCCCTTGACTCCATTGCCAAGGACATCGAGAAGAGCTGCCAGCGCATCTACCCCTTGCACGATGTTTACATTCGCAAGGTAAAGGTGCTTAAGAAGCCCCGTTTCGATGTGTCCAAACTTTTGGAACTCCATGGTGATGGTGGCGGCAAGAGCACCGAGGCTGTAGTTTCCGCCGAAGGTGCCGTAATTGATCGCCCAGAGGGCTATGAACCGCCCGTACAGGAGGCCGTTTAAATTTGAAATACACAAGTGGGTGCACATGTCAATAACGAATGCATTCAGAGACCTATGTCTTAAATATACAAACAATCAATAATACAAAAAAAAATTAAGATTGTTCGCTTTGTGCATGGTATATAGGTGTGGGTGGGAAAACTTGGGGTATTTTCTATTCTCTCTTTACAGGAACTTGCCGTATATTTCATCATTGCCGCCAAAAGGTGAGTAACATTACAAAATATGTTTTAAATATAAAAATATGACATGATGTTTTATTTTTCGTCTCTGTCAACTAATTGATGAAAATCCAAATTCAAGCTGATTGCCTATTTTAAAATTTTTTTGATTAATTAATTTTTGCATATTCCTTGCTAATATCGTAACAGTATACATTTTCCATATTTGCAGCTTCCCCAAACAGATTTTGGTTTAGTTGCCGAACAGGATACAAATATAAATGGTGAGAATATTTTTATATCTATAAATATAAATATTAACTTATTTTATTTGCTTCTCTTGGAAAGACTGTATTGATGGAACTCCATTGCAACTAAATTTATTCAAATCGGTTTGAAGGTTGACTATTTGCTGTACTCAGCCCAAGCACCCATTCTAAGCCAAGGTTAGTACATTGAAATTAAATTTAAAAAAGTAAGACTGTTCTAGTCTAGCCAGACTAGGAGATACCCTGAACCCAGCTACGTGATGTCCTCAATACATATCAACCAATTTGCGTTTATAGACAATATCACCTAGAATCCAAGCTGTTTTGCCAATATTCCTTTTAATTATTGATGCAATTACCCAAAATGAAACAACTAGCAGAGATAGCTTTAATAAAAAATACTGAGCTTCTCATAATGGCAAATTTAAAAATGAATCCTAATCAAATGTCTCCAAACGCTTTTTTTTTTTTAATGTTCAATGGGTTCAGGGTATAAGAAATATACTATGATGACAAACTTACCCAGCTCGCTTCGATAAACCATGAAGAGAACTGTTCCTTAACCAACGCAAATATTTTAATTGCTGAATATAAATGATCAACTAACTTCGTTGCTCAAAAAAAAGAACAAACTTATTCGTTTGGTTTTATATCATTTTCCTTGCAGAGCTCATTACAAATTGAAGGACGAGGGAGATAAATGACTAAAACCTAACCACTATACATTCGCAACAAAGGTTCGAACTAATTCCTTTATTGTTAATTCTTTGTTCACAAGAAAATATGATGATATATCCACGGATTCCCCATCATTTAAACCACAAATGAAAAAATCCAATTCACTGAAAATAAAATCATGGCTGTTAACTCGCAGAAGAGAAAGAAGTACATAAAGACATTATATATATATGTAATATCCGATTACATGTTAATTTTTCCAATATGTTTAAACAAAAGAGAACCACTTTTTCTTAAGTAACTTATGCCGCATAAATGCGTAACTCTTCATATGTAAACCGGTTCGGTTAAAAATGGAGTAGCAGCCGTGATTAAAAATATGTTTGGAATTTGTTTAAATGGCTTAAATAATACTAATGCTTTAAAAATTTTCTTATTTTTAGACAATACCCTGCCATTCAACAAAGGTTCTAAATATTTTGCTTCACTGTTAAGTTACATACGTATCCAGCAGTTAAACTTTATAACGCGAAGACACCTCAAATTGTAGATGGTTTATTTCCCGACTAGGACATAAATATAAATGGTACGAAAATTGGTTTATCATAAGAGTATTTGTAAATTCTGAAATGATGACTTATTTTATTTGCTACTCTTGAAAAGTGATATTGATGAAATTTTTCACCTTAAAAACTGAAAATGTTCATTAAAGTCATTTTTTATAGGTTTCTATATTGGCTTCTCACTTACTAACTAATTTTTCTTATTTCAGATAAGCAACAAACTCTTGTTTGTTATATACCTTTGGTATATAACTTTTTGACGATAGAGGAACATAATATTTAATAAATGAACTGTTCTGATCGGATGTTCGCTGCCAGCCGCTTTTGCACACTTTGTTGTGCTTGGCTCCTAGAATGTCCTGCTGACCGAACTGAAATCTTACCCAAGGTTCGTTAGTACATTAAATTTAAACAAGTAATATTGCTCTAGTCTGGAGTGCTCGACTAGAAGATACCCTGAACCCTGCTAAAATACGTCCGTAAATACATTTTTAGCATATCATTAATTTAGAAGTAGAGATGCCTCCTGCTTGTTATGCTCCGTTACTATCATTATACATATTTTAAATGGGTTCAGGGTATAAAAAATATACTATGATGACAAACTTACCCAGCTCGCTTCGAGAAACCATGAAGAGAACTGTTCCTTAACCAACGCAAATAATTTAATTGCTGAATATAAATGATCAACTAACTTTGTTGCTCAAAAAAAGCACAAACTTATTCGTTTGGTTTTATATCATTTCCTTGCAGAGCTCATTACAAATTGAAGGACGAGGGAGATAAATGACTATAAGCTAATCACTAAACATTCGCAACAAAGGTTCGAACTAATTCCTTTATTGTTAATTCTTTGTTCACAAGAAAATATGATGATATATCCACGGATTCCCCATCATTTAAACCACAAATGAAAAAATCCAATTCACTGAAAATAAAATCATGGCTGTTAACTCGCAGAAGAGAAAGAAGTACATAAAGACATTATATATATATGTAATATCCGATTACATGTTAATTTTTCCAATATGTTTAAACAAAAGAGAACCACTTTTTCTTAAGTAACTGATACCGCATAAATGCGTAACTCTTCATATGTAAACCGGTTCGGTTAAAAATGGAGTAGCAGCCGTGATTAAAAATATGTTTGGAGATTTTTTAAGTGGCGTAATTAGATTAATGCTTACAAAATTTTCTTATTTTTAGACAATACCCTGCTCCGGAATTCAACAAAGGCTCTAAATATTTTGCTTCACTGTTACGATGCATACATATCCAGCAGTTAAACTTTATAACGCGAAGACACCTCAAGTTGCTGATGGTTCATTTTCCGACTAGGATATAAATACAAATGGTACGAAATTTGTTTTAGCCTTGGAGTATTTGTAAATTCTGAATTGATGACTTATTTTATTTGCTACTCTTGAAAAGTGATATTGATGAAATTTTTCACCTTAAAAACTGAAAATGTTCATTAAAGTCATTTTTTAAAGGTTTCTATATTGGCTTCTCACTTACTAACTAATTTTTCTTATTTCAGATAAGCAACAAACTCTTGTTTGTTATATACCTTTGGTATATAACTTTTTGACGATAGAGGAACATAATATTTAATAAATGAACTGTTCTGATCGGATGTTCGCTGCCAGCCGCTTTTGCACACTTTGTTGTGCTTGGCTCCTAGAATGTCCTGCTGACCGAACTGATATCTTACCCAAGGTTCGTTAGTAAATTAAATTTAAACAAGTAATATTGCTCTAGTCTGGAGTGCTCGACTAGAAGATACCCTGAACTCTGTTAAAAGATGTCCTTTAATACATTTCAAACATATAATCAATTCAGAAGTAGATATGCCTCGTTCTTGTTGTTGTGTTCCGTTACTATCATTATACATATTTTGAATGGGTTCAGGGTATAAAAAGTATACTGTGATGACAAACTTACCCAGCTCGCTTCGATAAACCATGAAGAGAACTGTTCCTTAACCAACGCAAATAATTTAATTGCTGAATATAAATGATTAACTAACTTTGTTTTTTAAAAAAAAGCACAAACTTATACGTTTTGTTTCATATCATTTTCCTTGCAGAGCTCATTACAAATTGAAGGACGAGGGAGATAAATGACTAAAACCTAACCACTATACATTCGCAACAAAGGTTCGAACTAATTCCTTTATTGTTAATTCTTTGTTCACAAGAAAATATGATGATATATCCACGGATTCCCCATCATTTAAACCACAAATGAAAAAATCCAATTCACTGAAAATAAAGTCATGGCTGTTAACTCGCAGAAGAGAAAGAAGTACATAAAGACATTATATATATATGTAATATCCGATTACATGTTAATTTTTCCAATATGTTTAAACAAAAGAGAACCACTTCTTCTTAAGTAACTGATACCGCATAAATGCGTAACTCTTCATATGTAAACCGGTTCGGTTAAAAATGGAGTAGCAGCTGTGATTAAAAATATGTTTGGAATTTGTTTAAATGGCTTAAATAATACTAATGCTTTAACAATTTTCTTATTTTTAGACAATACCCTGCCCCGGAATTCAACAAAGGCTCTAAATATTTTGCTTCACTGCTACGATGCATACATATCCAGCAGTTAAACTTTATAACGCGAAGACACCTCAAGTTGCAGATGGTTTATTTCCCGACTAGGATATAAATATAAATGGTACGAAATTTGTTTTATCATAAGAGTATTTGTAAATTCTGAAATGATGACTTATTTTATTTGCTACTCTTGAAAAGTGATATTGATGAAATTTTTCACCTTAAAAACTGAAAATGTTCATTAAAGTCATTTTTTATAGGTTTCTATATTGGCTTCTCGCTTACTAACTAATTTTTCTTATTTCAGATAAGCAACAAACTCTTGTTTGTTATATACCTTTGGTATATAACTTTTTGACGATAGAGGAACATAATATTTAATAAATGAACTGTTCTGAACGAGATGTTCGCTGCTAGCCGCTTTTGCACACTTTGTTGTGCTTGGCTCCTAGAATGTCCTGCTGACCGAACTGATATCTTACCCAAGGTTCGTTAGTACATTAAATTTAAACAAGTAATATTGCTTTAGTCTGGAGTGCTCGACTAGAAGATACCCTGAACTCTGCTAAAAGATGTCCTTTAATACATTTCAAACAATAATCAATTCAGAAGTTGTTATGTTCCGTTACTATCATTATACATATTTTGAATGTGTTCAGGGTATAAAAAGTATACTGTGATGACAAACTTACCCAGCTCGCTTCGATAAACCATGAAGAGAACTGTTCCTTAACCAACGCAAATAATTTAATTGCTGAATATAAATGATTAACTAACTTTGTTTTTTAAAAAAAAGCACAAACTTATACGTTTTGTTTCATATCATTTTCCTTGCAGCTCATTACAAAGTGAAGGACGAGGAAGATATATGACTATAACCTAACCATAAAGGTTCGATCTATTTCCTTTATTGTTAATTTTTTTGTTCATGAAAAATATGATGATACCCACGGATTCGCCATCATTTAGACCACAAGTGAACGAAATTTAAATCATTGCTGCTTACTCAAAGAAAGAAGTAGCAGCATTAAAGTAGCAGTAGCAGTTTTTGTAAAATATAATATAGAGACTAGAATGATATTTTTGCGCATTTTCACATATTTTAAGCTGTTCATTAAAATAACAGTCTTTGGTTTTCGTTGACCAAAATTCCCGAAAAACTTTGCAAATTTGCGAATAGTAATTTTGAATAAGTTCATCATTATAATTTTAAGCACAATGTACTATAACAATGGAAAAAATTGGATTTTAGTAGGAAGACGAACTCCTTGGAGCTTCCATGGAAAAAGGAAATTTATCGCTGAGCTTAGAAAGAAGGGCAAAACATATAAGGAAATACAAAGTCTCTTAAAATGTTCTTCAAACATAATATACAATGTCATTAATTATGAACTTTTGCATCCTGTAGGGATATAAAACCGGAAACTGTTTGATGGAGTAGGTTCTAGACATTATGTCCGTCCCAAGGTTCTAAAGCTAAAGTCACCCACTAGAAAATTTTTCAAAATAATAATTAAGAACGAGTATAACGCAGGCGGTAACGCCCGACTGCAGCGTTCTTATTATCTTATTTCTTTGAAATCTTAATTAACTAAATATTAGTATGATTTGATTAAAGTTTAAGCTTAACTGTTTTTTGTGTAACCAACCCGGTTTAATAAAAGGTATATAGAAATTCAAAATTTCTTTTAAAGTCGGTTTTGCTACTTTCATAAACACATAAATATCAATATCTAATACTTTAAACTAATTTTATAAGATTAATTTGTAATGCATTTTCCAGGGAAAATACCACAATCCGGACCGGTTAAACATGTGATCCCAATGGTACGTAGGCAACTTAAATTAGATTTGCAAAAAATAAATTATGTATTGTGATGACAAACTTACCCAGCTCGCTTCGATAAACCATGAAGAGAACTGTTCCTTAACCAACGCAAAAAATTACATTTCTGATATTGATTTATTGTTATATTTTGTTATTTAATTAAAAGAAAAAAAACTAACTTATATTTTTTTGTTTCTACTCTTTTTCTCCGTACAGTTCACAAAGGATGGACCGAAAAATAATCCAATAACTTACAAAAGGTTCGATAACAAAGTTTTCCTTTTACATTTATTCTTAACTTTTAATATGATGAAGAAATATTTAAATTTGAAATATCCATGTAAAAGGTTTTATTAAGATAGTAGAACTGATAAATAAAATAATATTATATAATAATAATTTAAGGGCATTATTAAAATAAGTATATATTTTATTTTTTAGGTCAAAACCACATCGTGAAAAGTCGAAGTGTCCCCGACCGTTGGATATTTCATTCATCAAGTAAAAGTTCGTTGGCCTTTGCAATTATAATATATAAACAACCTGTGATGACATTTACCCAGCTTTAATACACTATGTTCCGTTAGCAACGCAAAATAATAAATTGCTCAAATTTCCAATACTGTTTTTAAAGAAGCGCAACTGCTGAAATAATACCTTTAAACATTATTTTTCAGTGAACATGATTTTGAAAATTTTCAGGTTATTTAAAGCTTTGCCCGAAATTTCTATACCGATCTTTAAAAAAGGAGACCAGATAATTTGGTTACTTTAGCTTAAAAACTGGGAGATAGAGGCATAACCGATTTTTAAGGGCGGGGCGTTGGGACATTCTAGTGGGCGTGGCCTGAATGTCAAGGTTGCTATTTTCTGAGGAGGTAATTCGTTAATTTCCATCATTTTTAATTTCTATGTATTACTGAGGAAAAATTCTATTTATCGTTTTACAATTAAATATATCGAAATGCATTCGAGAATCAGCTGCATAGCAGCGAAAAAAATACTGACACTGTACATTAGTAAAAGAAATGCTGTAATGAATTCAATTGCAAGCAAGATAACATCGATTATTTCTGTAGTTTTAAATTGAATTTATCGATATTTAACATGAAAAGCAACAGCTGTTTTGCCTTTGGGTGCGGGCAGTAATAGCAGTCGAGATGTTATAATAACAGTGTCGTTTTTAAATGTGTCTGCAGCGGTTCTGTTATTAACAGTATTCAGTTGTGTTACGGAAGCAACGAAGCTCTGTTAATTTTTCAGTTTTTGTTGCGCGAGGTTTAGAGAGCGGTTGTGTGATATTTTCAAGCGTTTTTAAATTGTAAATACCGCATTTTACATTGCAATATATTAAAAAAATAAGTGTAGCTATAACTTTCGTTATAGTTACAACAAAAATTTCAAAGATAGTGTAGGATAAGTACGATAACTATAGGATCGCGCTGTTGCGTC
The DNA here is from genome assembly GCA_035043915.1 of Drosophila paramelanica. NCBI lineage: Eukaryota > Metazoa > Arthropoda > Insecta > Diptera > Drosophilidae > Drosophila > Drosophila paramelanica. The sequence continues at coordinate 366,630 of JAWNMO010000179.1, forward strand.
GTATTTATGCTGCTCCACGAAATCAGATACATATGTTAAACTCGCGTAAAAATGGATGGATTGAGTATATATATACATATATATAAATATATATGTAAATCAGCAAATACTGATGCATAAATATAACTGTGTCTGTAACTTGTCGCATGTGTGTGTGTGTGTGCCTTTGCGTGTGTAACGACGTGTAGCTATTGTGATCGGAATCGTCATCGTCTGCATTCGATCGTGAATACGTGTACGTGTGTGCGTGTATTGGTGTAGTATTGGTAGCGGCATGTGCGTGTGACGAAATAAAGTTGGCGAGAATAAAATTGAAGTGCAAAGATCAAATTGAATCAAATATCAAAGAGTGTAAATAAAATTATTGTGCATTAATATGTACATAATATTGTTTTAAATATTACAATTAACGCCCGCATGTACATTGCATTTATACGAATGCACACGTAGACACACACAATTCTATATATATCCATATCAGAGTGTATGTATGTTTATTTGAGAATAGATATACACAAGAGCAAAACACAAGTAATAAATGAGTGCCAATTTATTGGTGTGGATTGTCACCGATTCAAATCTTCTCGTGCCTGTGTCAAAGCGTTGAACACCTAAAAAAGAAATAATTCAAAAAAAAAGTTGAAGGCGGAACACAACCGCGTTTACCTGCTTTACCGACGGAGATTTTAAATACATTTTTGTTCTTTAAAAAACACGCGTAGACAGTGACAACTAACAAATTGTAAGTACAACTTTATTCATACACAACTATAACTATACATAATATATATTTTTGCCATCGAAGATGATTTTTTAAGTTAATGGCAAGAAAATGTATACGTTATTTCTTTGAATTCGTGCAAACATACAAATACTTAAGCACACACACACACACGTTCATAATGGTGTTTGTTTATATGTGTATGTATGAGCATGTTTATTTGCTGAAAATACGAAACATTTTTCGTATTCTCTTCTTTTTTTTTTTTGTTATGCTCGTTGTTTGGGTTTTTTTTTTCATTCTTTCTACCTGTTGATATATCCTACAATCACGTCTCTAAATAGAAACTCGTTGTGTCATTAGTTTTATGCCGCCACTGTTGTTGTTTTTGTCGTCGTCGTCGTGGTTTTGGGTTCGCTTGTTACCTTGAACTAATAGTTAGCCTTATTCCCTGCTGCGAGTCACACACACACACACACACACATAATCACAATCTGTTGCGAGGCCCGCACCTCACCAGGTACATGTGTATGCATGTATGTATGTATGTATGTAGATAGACGACGCGACGTTCGAACTTCACATAGCCCTTCGTAGAGTCACAGACACAGACTCGGACGTTTCGATGGGCTCAAGCATGTGTGTAAATATATGTATGCGTACATAAATATTATGTATGTGTTTTGTGTGCTCGTTCGTATTCGATTGGTTCGTTGTCTGCATGTGAATTTCGTCTTTTCGAAAGAGACAGTGAGAGCGGTTCGGGCTCTAAACAAAAACAGCGTAGCACTGGCTATTCTAGGAAGTCGTTTCTCGATCGGCCGAACGAAGGCCGAAGACCTTGTTAATTTTACTTTTGACGAGTATGACAGTAGGACATCTTTCGATACATGTGAGAGAAATATATGTATTTTCAGGTATATGAATATGTATAGGTATAGGTTTAGAAATATATGAATGTACGACTTTCGTTGTACGATACTCCTAGATATCTACGAAAGATAAACCGGTTGTTTTGTATGTTTTGCTCTATTATTGTTTGAAAAGCTCACTATTTTGTATTTTTAGTATTTATTAGTTAAATTTCTCAAAAAGAAATTCGCATATTAAAAATGTAGGCTACAAACTTTATACTTAAAAACTTTTATATACTTATATTATCTGCTTCAGGCAAACACAATTCTTTTGCTGCGCCCACTGGGAGGCTGACAATCGATAATATGTCAGAACGCCTTTAATTACAAATTTTAAAGGTAGAGTCACACAATTATGCATACACAGTATATGCATACACAGATTGCTGGAGACTTCTCGCAAAAATTGCGACCTTGATAACGTCGTGATAACTTGACGCCACGTCGAATAAAATATCCCAAGAGCTAGAGTCACCAAAATTTAAAAGTACTGGCCAACCCCACTCTATAATCTATAATTTTCCAAAATAAGCACAAAATAGTTTTCGACTTTAAGCTCTTATTACGAACGATTATTGCACAACCCGACTGCAAGGTTCTCATTGGTTTTGTTTATATTTATTTTAGTTATAGTCATTTTATTTTTGTTAAAATAGTTAAGAATAGCACGTCATACATCAAATTACAGAAATCAAAAGGGATCAGTGATCTGCCAAGTGTCAAAATTTCTATGGTTTCGTTGAGTTATACTTCTAAACTTAGTAATAGGTTTAGTAGTAGGTTTAGTCAAAACATCTTTAAAAACTCAACTGTACCGAGTTTTAGATTAGTTAGGTTTGCTTACTTTGGTTGTTTATTAACGAAAGCCTGAAAGGTTTACATAATAGCGGAGGTTCGATTCTCGTTTTTCGGTTCGGTTTGGGACCTTTTTTTCAACATCAATGAAAATTGAATGGCTTAGACCTGGTTAGTCACATTCTTTAAGTTTTAAATGAGAACAGTGTATTTATTATTTATACAAAAATATAACATATTTTATTAGAAAATCTATAAAAGTCTCACTAATCCTGCCTTTGAGCTAATGCAAAATTTTTGTGGTTAAAGTTTTTTATACTCGTTCACGAAGTTAAACTAGTATATTCGGTATGTGCAATGTCCGTCATGCTGTCCGGATTTTTTCGGCGCTATTGAAGATGGAGACTTGAAACTTTGGATATAAACTTGTAGTTATTCTCTTCAGACAAAGTGTTAAGATTTTTGTGCCTTGCCTACTGGAAGGCTGGCAAATAACGTGTCGATACACCTTAAATCGCAAATCGATAAAAGGTGAATATTTTCCACAATTTTAAACTCGTTCACCAAGTGAAAAGAGTATTATATTTTCTGCAATGATCATCTTGCTGTCCGTCCGTCCGTCTCTCTGTATGAACGCAATTTAGTTCGCCGCTGTTTAAGCTAGAGAGTTGAAGTTTTGGATGTATACTCGTGTTGACTCGCGTCAGATTTTAAATATCGGTACAAAATTTCGGTAAAAATTTTTCCAGTTTTTAACAGAAAGTGCATGCATAACAACAACAACAAACATAACTTTACATCAGCTATGGATAGCACTGTAAGATATTAGATAAATTCATAGCGCGCAAACAATTTTCTAAGTAGTAGAACGGTTTGCAGGTCTTAAGGGTTTCTGTAGAATTCCCGCAGCATTCCTGGGCAGCATTATTACTTTGGCCTTCGTCCAGGCGAAGGGAAAGTGTCCACCGGAGCGCTATTGTTGCGCAGAGTCAGAATCTTAATCTTACCTTCTGCAGCGTGATTGGCTCACAGTGACATTTTTCAGCGGCGTCTCAAAGTATTCGGAATCAATATGGAACCCCACTGTAGACTGCTGAAAGCGCTCCCTACGTTTGCTGCAAAAGCATCATTTGAAGAAGCCTCTTTGTCTCCTTTCTTTTCCAGGTGGCTAGTTCTTTTCTGACTCTGTTGGCGAACCTGCGATATATCAGGTCAATTGTTGGGTTGTTAGTACGGATATACTCCCTCCTGGGATTGATTTTTCCAAAAATATATATTAAGATCGGTGAAGAAACACAGAAGCTATTGAAGAAAACAAGTGGTATAATTAAACAAATTTCACCAGTCAACAACCACTGCATTTGCACACATATACATATATGTGTGTAATAACGATAGCTCCCAGGTGCGCTTAGGGTATCTCCAGGCATGACCGTCCATCCGTCTGCATGAATGCAAAAATCTCGAGCTTAGAGACCTAAATCTTTCGACTATACACAGAAAAAAAGTAAATTTTTTTTAGATATCTTGCCTGCTTTCATTAATGTCGATAATAATCGATTCGATCTTCAAGTGAGGCTGAAGTCAGTCTGGAATATTACAGATTTTGGATATGCTTAGCGCAATCATATTGACCAACTGGGTCAAAAAACCGATAAATATCAATAAGCTCGTTGTCTTGAGCAAGCATGTATATACTGTATGGGATCGGAGATGCTTTCGTCAGCTTTTTGTCATTTGCAGAAAATAACTGTACCCTTTTTACCAATTTTCAATGTTTTCAGGCTATTACAATTGAGAGGGCTCTAGTCGGGGCCGCCCGACTAGGAGATACCCTGAATCCTGCGATCTGTCTTCATAAGCATTTCAACGCGTTTGCATTCATACACACACACACAAATGCACGCCGCACGCACTTTTCTCTTTATTTTCTGTTAAACTAAATGTATGATCGTTATGAAACTTTCTGGGTTTATTAGCAGCATTGAAATACATGTAAAAACCAAATTTCAAGTCTGTAGTCAGTCAGGTCTTAGAAGTTTTATAAAGGTCGTGCTCTTAGTTTCGAAATTGAATTAGAATAAATTTGCCATTTTGATACCCAAATGCAGCCAATAATTATAGTCTATGCTATTTTGTGTGTGTAGGTGAGGTTGAAATGTTTGTAACGACAGACCGCAGGGTTCAGGGTATCTGCAAATCAACCACTCCCGAATAGAGCCCGCTTACTTGTTTCTGCTCGGGTCTATAGCCATTATAAGATTTTTATGTAAAATGGTTTTTTATGATAAAAAATAAAGTTTTGATCAAGTGATATAATAAAATAATTTTTAATAATACGAATAAATGTAATATAATTATAGAATTAAATGTCCATATACACATTAATATAATATATATGTAAATAATTTAAATATATATTGCAGACATAAATTGGAATAAATGGACTCTGATGCTGGCGTTCGCATTAGCCGTTAGCGTAACAAGGAATTTGTATGTCAATACGCTGGTGGATGCACCTGTAGCGACATGGACGGCAATTGTGTCTACCAGGATATCCATATAAGGCTCAATGGAGTGATGTATTATGCATTAATCAGATGCGAGGCAATATTTAAATAACTTAGGTAACGCTCACAGTAGTGCCAACATCCGGAAGAACTAAACCATGCCGCATACACACACGCGTCATGGGTCAGCCGGAGATGATTTAGGCAGCACGGACGAAGTAAAGATATTCAAGGATGAAGGCGATCGCGAAGATGAGAAAATATCATCCGAGAACCTTTTAGTGGAAGAAAAATCCAGCCTCATTGATTTAACAGAGAGCGAGGTATGTTATGAATTCCATTATAAGTTCTTCATTTTGGTATATCCGATTTAATATACCATCATGTCTACGACATCTCATCTCATCAAGTGTGTTGATCCACACCTACCTTGGGTTGGGCATATCAACAGGTTTCAATTTGTTTTAAGTTATCACACTACTGTGAAAAGAGAATTGCGCAGTCGGTTTGCAACGATTTTATGTGTGTATATTATTAGGCATCGCCGACCTCATTGCTTCACTGTCCGTCCGCCTGTGTTTATGAACGCATCGATCTCAAAGCCTACAAAAGATAGTGTGCCGAACTTTGGTTTTCAAGTTCGTGAATACCACACGCAGATAAAGTTAATATTATAAGAGGCAGGCCGGCTTTCATTTTAATGCCTTTCTAAGGTCCTCCAAATTTCATAATTAAATTCAAGGGGTTTCAGATGTATGGATGTAACTAACAGCTCGCAGGCAAGATTAGAAAAATTTTTAACAAGTCGGACAATCCCGGCTAGAGCATCGCTATTTGTTATACTACTTTGTACAAATAATACATATTACATTTCATAACAATATCTTTCATTACCTAGGAAAAGGGCAGCAAGACAGTGACGAGGCCGGATCACAGTCCCGTATTTAGTAAGTACATTAATAACATTTTATTCCTATGCACCTCAAAGTATGCAAAAGCTGGTACTTTTAAAGGTTTGCTACGATATCCAATCAGTTCGAGCTATATACCAATTGACAGGTATCGTTTAGTAGACATAACACACACATATCCTGAACCGATAGAAAAGGGTAAGGAGGGTATAATGGTTTTGTGCAATTGTATGATTGCAATCTCGAAAACTACAAAAGCTAGAGATCTTCGATATAATAAATCTTGTCGTATTGTAGTATTTATTTTTAAGTAGGAATGAAGGTATGTTCTAGTTAAATCTGATTAATATGTGGGGTCTTTCAAGGTTAGATAATTTTAATAAAAATTTCTAACTAGCCTGTCGAGCAAGTGTTTCGACTTGTATTCGGTTCACAGTTTTTTAAAAATGGAATATAGAATTTTTAAGCCGCGCCGGTACGGTTCAAAACCGGTTTGCAGTCTTGTGGCTAAAATGCATAACCACTTATGTATGTACATATGTATGTATGTATGTGTGTATGTATGTGCTATGTATGTATGTATGCATTCACAAATGAATGTATACGTCATCATGCACTGTTTGTATAAACAAACTAAATAAGATAGCAAAAAACATATGCTCACATTTAAAGACAAAGCCAAGCCGTAGTTGGAGTAGGGCGGATAAATAACCGGCTGCTGCTGCTGCTGCTGCTGCTTCTGCCGACGTCGCCGCTGACTGTAACTTTAGCATCCGTTCCATGGTGCTAACAAGGTGATGCAGATCGGCTCGTCGACACGCTACTTCATTTCTTGTTTTCTGTTGGCTATATTTCGCTTTCTTTCGGCCGTCAGCGGTGTACGTGTCGAGTCTGTATGTGTGTGTGTGTGTGTGTGTGTATGTTCTCATAAAAAGATCGAGTAAATAAATAAAGCGTATATACATACATACATATATACATATGTATGTATGTACGCACGTAAATATGAATGTATTTATGTACTTATTGCGAGCTTTGTTTGTGTGCCTGCTTGTTCGCAAGCCGTACGTACCGCCAAATGCAACGGCACACACACACATATATATATGTGAAAAAGTACATACATATGCATGATAGGTATTACATTAGTTTGCAGTTCGAAATTTCAATATTAAATTATAGTCCTTACTTAATATTAAACAACATATAATTAAATAATAACAAGTAAGAGTGCCCTATTCAGAAGTGGCCGGCTAAAGCCTGCACTCTATTTATTTAACGTATGAGTGCAATGCAATTTTTGGGACTTTTTGAGATATGCTAAAAACCCGATAAATGTCGAAAATTAGAAAACAGTGTCGATAATATGAAATAACAATGATCTGCTTTTTTAAATAGGAGTTAAATTTAAACACAAAAAGCAATAGTAATTAATTATTTTCTTCGAAATAATGTTGAAGGAATTCTGATTTTATGATTTTTATGTGTATGTATGTAATTGCATTCTTGTTATTTTATGTGCTTATATACATGCTTATGTATAAAAAGTAAATGTCGATAATATGTAAATACTATGTGTGTGTATGTGCTTTTCGTTATAGTAGCCTTCGAATAAGACGGGCCAATGTTGTGCTAAACATAACTTGTTAACAACGCGTCGCCGTCTCCGTTGCCGTTGCCGTCGCCGTTTTTTAAAGCCCATAACAAAACAGTTAACGAGCTTTTTACCTTTACTTCTTTGACCATTGAAGGAGATTCTGCGGAACAATGTTCATTCCGAGCATTAAGAAACAAAAACAAAAAAGAGACAACAAGGCGTAATCAGCCATGGGCTTAAGCGATCGCACTTTTAGAAGGGGTCTGTTTAAGGGCGGCAGGCGCGAATTGATATGAAACATTTCGAATTCTACATATTTACGTATAGATGTGTATGTTTTACCTTAAATATATTTAGGTATGTTTATGTAAAAGGTTACAAATTGTACGCTGAGGTTTTACGACCACGTGTACCACGTTTGTATCTGATCAAATACTAACATTAACGTATGTAAACACAACAAGCATTTGTTGGTATATGTAGACTAGTGTGTACACACCATATGTATAATTGATAACGATAAACCTTTGAAGATACGGTTCGCGGCTCGAATCTGGTTTCTAGCATTCATAATCCTTTGTTTAAGTTCATTCAATTTAAAGAATACAAGTATTGTATCATTAATTTCATTACTATTTTATTAAGGATATGTTGTAGCAAATTGTTTTTTAATTTTTCGTTTAAATTCTTATAATATATTTGATGGATGAGGGTTAATTTTCATTTAACTCGATATACAAATTTTTTACTGGACATGGACAAATTAGGTTAAAATGATAAACACTTTACTCAGCAGTTAGGTTTACCCCTTTTTATAGCCAGCACCTATTGAAAATGAATAAACACTGCAAATGTATTTAACAGACAGAAGGAAGCATGTCCGACCCCATAAAGTATATATATTTTTGATCAGGACGACGTGATGAATTGATTTAGACGTGTCCGGCTGTCCGTCCGTCTGTATGAACGCAGTGACCCCGGAAACTACAAAAGCTAGAAACATAAAATTTTTTTTAAAATTCTTCTTATCCATACGGAGAACAAGTTCATAATTTTTTCGATATCTTACCCCGTTTTATTAATATTAAAAAAGAAATCAATTTTCTTACCATATATGCAAATATGCATGTTTATATAAAAAGAAAACTACTCTGTGGTAAAGTTTTTAAAAATGACAGTATATCAATATATTGGTAAATTATGTTACAATATCGGGCTTCATTTCCCACTGTGCAGCGATCGGTTTTATTTCTTAAGTATCCAAAATATAAATGTGTGCAAGCCTGTTTGTATGTATGTTAGCACGCGCATGCATGTATTAGTGCTTGAAAAAATATATATACATACATGCATACATACCCCTTTTTTCTTCATCTTTTTCTTCTGCTTCTTTTGCTTCTTCAACGTGCATAAACTGCTTGTATTTTGTTATTCATATGCGTGTGCGTGTGTGTATACTTATTCCCAAGTACGTCTGCCATAGTATTGTGTATCCTTGGAAATTAATGAGTTTTCGTAGAATCGACTCGGTCTCGTTCGTGCTGCTGCTGCCGCTGCCGGCGTTGAAATTGTTAGTGTGCTGCTGTTGATGTTTGAAGTTCTTGCTTGCTGCTGGCAGACGCTTGTTGTCTCGAGAACGCGTGGATTATTTTGTTACCCATTACTTTTCGTACCTTCTTTGCTGCTGCTGCTGTGTGCGTTGGCTAATTCTTATTCCGTGTTTACGGCTTCCTCCTCCTCCTTAACATTTTGATTTAAGATATGTTTTGGTTTTTTTCTTTCTTTCTTTTCATACATGTATGTATGTATTTTTGTAGTCTGTTTTGTATATTTATCCTTGTTTTTATCATTTTAGAGTATTTTAGCCTGTTGGTTTTGTGCATGCTTTTCTAACAAGCTGTGAATTATTTAATGATATGTACATACATACAAACGACTCTGATATTCTTCGATGTTAATATCACACATACATACGTACAACATATGTATGTGCACACTTGCGTATTATGGATATACAAATGTATGTAAATAAGTAAATGCATTCTTATATTTGTGAAAATATAACGCACTAGGTGTCACCGCTGACCGTGACCCTATGAAGTGCATATTCTTTTATGTATGTATGTATTTACTAACTGATCAGCTGTATTAGTCGGCTTGATCTAGTATTAATAACCATATTTATTTTTAAGTTTTCCGTCCGTAGTAGGTCACAAAGGGGAGTGAGTCTTGTGTGCAACTTGGAGTTGCCCAGTGCCAATATTTAATAGGTGTCGGAGATGCCTCTTTCCGTCTTTTACAGACATATCTACATACATATATACAAAACCAATTTATTTATTTCTTCTCATATTCATAAACCTTGGACAACTATATCATATATACTTTATAAAAATAGTTGAAGGAGAGTTAACTTTTTTGGGAAATTAAAATCGAAAGGGTATATAATCTTCGGCACTGTGAAGATTATTATTTTTTATTTTTATGTATGTATGTATGTACATTCAGCACCAGTAATAACCGCAATTAGTAAGATATGATTAGTAGCCATGATAAGTTAATGAAATGAAATTGAAGAGGAAAGTAATTTGTGCCGACGCGTTTATGTTTGCACACATATGCGTTATTTGACCTTGGGTCAATGTCCATACAGAGAAAGAAATATGCTAGTTCAAATTCAATTTAATAAGTTAAAGATTAACTCCAAAATCAGAAGTCTCAAATAAACCGATGAACCCATTAAAAATTTTTAAAAAGGGTATAATGGTTTTGTGCACACATACATATATACATATACATATGTGAAGTATGTATTCTTTAGCAGAATAACTAACTGAGTTGATTTAGCCATGTCTGTCCGTTCGTCTGTCCCTTTGTCCGTCTGTATGTACGCAGCGATATCAGAGACTAAAAAAGCTAAAAAAGAGACCGAACCTTTTTGCTTATAGATTCTCCTAATCCATACGCAGAATAAGTTTAATAAATATTGTTTTTGATATTTTGTCCCGTTTCATTAAAATCGAAAAAATAATCGATTTCAAGACTTGGTTGGCTTCCCATATCTCGGACACTATAAGATCGACTAATCGTGTAAAGCAGACGTAAATTTTGAATATTTCGAATTTTGGATAGCTCTCCCAGTTGCCACCAATAAAAAAAAAAACAACAAAAATCGACAATTAAATACGACAATGCTCTTCTATTCTCTTTTATGTCCTGAAAATTTCATAAAAATTATACTTGTGGTCCTTGCCAAAATTTTGTACCGCTCATGTGGTAACTCTAGCTTTCTGGCGGGGGCTTTTGGGGGTTGAGAGATGCCAAGTGTGCAATCTTTGTAAATTTGGTGCCTCAGGCTTAAAACTGTACGAGATATAGATTTTCGCGGTTTGCGGTGGCGGAAGGGAGCGTGGCTGGAAGTTTTTCACCAATCTTCAAAGAAGGTGATTAGTTATCTTCCTTCCAAATTTGGTGACTATAGCTTTAAAACTGTTCGAGGTATAGGTATACGCCGTTTGTGATGGCGGGTGGGGGGATGGAGGGGTAGTGGCCGCAAATATTTTTCTGTAACTTCTGGGGGAGCTTCCCAGTAATATATGTATATCCCAAAGCAAATGTTGGGGACTGTTCTAGTAGGCGTGGCCGGGATATCAAGGGTGCAAATCAAATTTGGTTAGTCTAGCTTTAAATTTGTGGACTTTATCGATTTTGCGATTTTAAACCCTTAACACTTTATCTGACGCGGGTCCACCCGAGTATATATCGAAAATTTCAAGTCGCTTGCTTTAAATACGGATAGACGGACGGACGGACAGAAGGATAGACAGACGGACCGGTCGACAGCAAGACGGACATTGCACAAAACCAATATACTCTTTTCACTTCGTGAACGAGTATGAAAACCTTTTGACATTTAAGCAGAAAATATGTTACTGTGTATGTACAATTATACATAGCTCGTACTTTTAAAAACAATAAAGAGCATATTCAAGCACTTAAATTAACTGAGCAACCGACTCTCTCCTATTAATCTATTAAATAAACCGGGAACAAGAAAAAATTAATTTAAGCGAGAAAACGTGTACATACTCACATCCGATCATATACATATACATATGTATATATTTGTCTGTTGAAATATAATTGTAACGTGACCTATACCCGCATCAGACAAATTGTTCAGACAAGTGTCCACTGGGAGCGCGTCGAATCAATCATTTCTTAAGTCGCGAACCTACAAAAGCTAAATATTTCCACAATTTTAAAGCTGGAATTACTAGGTGTGAATCTTAGATTGCTGGGTTGTTTTCAGATAACTTTATGGAACAGTGTATGTTCACCAAAAATGAAAATTAAAGTTAAAATCAGTTGACGAAATCCGTTATAAATTCTTTCAGAATTTTTTTTTTGCAATATAGAATCATAGATTTGGCTCCCGTCCTATAAATCTGTATGTGCTCTTCAGAAAAAATGGGAGCCTCCAAATTTATAATAAACAATTTTATTTTATATACAAGTAGGAACGTTGCAGTCGGGCGTTACTAACATAATTAAATAATTATACAAAAAAAAAATCAAAAACGGTGTTAAATACTTTTGTTATTTAGGAAAATATTGTGCCTTTTTTTAGGGGCAGAAATGGGCTGCGGTCGTTTTTGGGGTGTGGTCGAGATATCAAGGTCGCAATTTTTGGGAGAGGTCACCCGAAATCTACATAACAAAGTTGATGGATTTAGCTTAAAATTTGTGCTTTTGCGATTTGCGGGGCCGGGAACGATCGTTCCCGATCTTTAGAAATTGACTTGTAATCTAGCTTTAAAATTATAGGAAATGTACATGTGTTATTAATTGAAAATGTGGGGTACATTGGCTTTTGATATTACGAGGCGGAAGCAATTTTTTCTGTTATGTTTGGCTCTCTCTCTCTGTCAGGTCACAATCCTTGACGGAGAGTACGTAAATAAATGGGCATTTTGCAATTTACGAGAAGAAGTTTGAAGTTCTCTTTACCAAAAATAGCTTTTTACGATATTCCGGATTGGAATAAATAAGGTACCATTAAACGTGTATTCGAAACAGAAATATTTATTTGTCTGAACGAATTCCCCTATCAGCTCTAAAAACATAAATTGTATCCTAATCAAAGCTCCGTAATCCATCTATCAAATATGGTGATATGCTTTTCTTTTAGTTTGAACGATATCGTTCTATCGGTATATAACTCTATCTGATTGGACAATTGTAGCAAGACTTTTTGTTTTTTGCACACTTCGTTGAGCTTTACCGTCCGCAGAGATATAAATCTATTTGTTGCTATATGAAATCAGCAGTTAAAAAAATTGTAATATTATCTAATTTCAGATAAACTGGAGCCTCATACACCTACTTTCAATATGGGATATCTGGTGTCACCGTACTCATATGCTAATGGCGCGCCCGGTGGACTGCCAGTAACAATGGTAAAAGTCTTATATATTATATATTAAAATCTGTTTGTTCCCAGTAAAAGCTAGAAATGTAAAAACTATTTTCAAAGTTTTTCAAACCAAAATATTCACGTAAGGTAATAATTTGGCGGAAAATTGTTGACCTTTTTATTTAAAGAAACGACAATTGCAAAACAAAATATTCGTTTTTTAAAATTGAATAAAAACGAGTATAAAACACGTTGCAGTCAGGAGTTAGCGACTGCGTTATACTCGTTCGCGTTCTTAATAATTATGTGATTTTAAACAATTTCGGTATTTTGTAATTGTGTAGTGCTGGGAGTGAGTGAGAGAGAGGAGGGTGGGGTTTGGAGTTGGGTGCTCGTCGTCAACATTTTTTGCCGATCCTTAAAGAAGCCAACCAGTTATCTACTCTTTGGTAATTCTGGGTGCTGGGGTAGTTCTAGTAGGCGTGGCTTGGATATCAGGGTGGCAATCTTTAGTGGAGGTCAGCAGCTATCTACATACCTAATTTGGGGGCTCTATCTGTTATCTTTTGAATTTGTACATATTTATAAATTTCATATTAAACTGTTACACTTAAAGTGTTTTCAGTTTTCGCCAAAGCAAAAATTATTCAAATATTTTTTGTTTGGGAGTATAGAACTGTAAACAACTTTGCTCAAGTCGACTCTGGATTTACATTAAATCATAAGAAGACTTATCGCTGTAAGAGCATTAAAAATTCTTGTACCTTGCGCATGTACATACATATTCCTACGTATATGTATGTGTGTGTGGGGCAGAGGCGGGTAGAAAGCAAATCAATTCACTGTATAAGTGTAACATGACAGGTACAAAAGCATTGTATTTGTATTCGTGTTTTATTCTTATAAGCTTGTTTATTATCCTCATATTGGCAAGGATAATAATTTAACCACTATTCGAGGTATTCTTTGTGCTAAATTCTCTCTAGCTCTGATATTACCTTAGATAAGTTACAAGAAATATGTAAAAGTACGCTAGTCGGGAGCGGACGACTAGGAGATACCCTAAACCAAGTCCCCTTGCATTATTGCAGCATTTTCCTCAGGAGAAGCGCTTGGGCTCTATTATTCTGAACAAAATTAAGATCATAATAAGCCTAACATGCGTATAGTACACACGAACTTCAAAACCGAACTTTAACTCTTTAGTTTTTACGCAATGCTTGCCACTAATTGCTTTGTAAAAATTCTCAAATTTTACCAGAGTAAGAAAACCAAAGGGTGATATCGATTTTGATCGATATATATATACAAACTGAATGAGACCAAAATCAGCATTCTACCTTTTGTACTTTCCGAGATCGCTGCGTTTATAGAGACGGACAGACAGACGGACATGCCTATGTCAACTCAACTCATCATCTTGATTGAGAATATTTAGACTTAATGGGGTCGTAGATGCCTCCACAAAACCATCATACCCCTTTTTTTTTCACCCATTTTCAATGGGTTGAGGGAATATACAGTGAGAGCCAGGGGATGACAATTTTATATGTACTTAAAAAACACTCAAATAAAAGTGTAGTTTCTAAAATTTAGTTCAACAAAGCAGTAAATTCATATAAAGTGCCTTCAATATGTTATTAGGGGAGGTTTGTCGCCCTTTTGGTACCCTATCTAATTGAATGGACAAACAAGTAAAATTGCTCTAGTTGGGAGTGTCCGATCAGGAGATACCCTGAACCCGGCTGCAAGCTGTCGTTACATACATTTAAACCTCTTGTAATTCAACATACTCAAATCAGATTATCACCATATCACATATAAATTAAACAGTAAATATGAATATATTTGAAAAACATTTGTATGCCCTTAGCTCTTTGAAAATGGGTAAAAATTGTATAATTGCTTGATACAAATTTATGTAACAGGCAGGTGAGAGCATTTCCGACCGCACAAAGTTCATTAATACTTAATCCGTCTGTCTATTTGAACGTTTTAGTTCATGAATAATCGATATACGTTTCCGTTTTCTTATCATCGATATTTATCTTTTTTTTTTAATGGTTAAGTTTTGCGTCTTATCACCACGAAATGAAAAGGTAGGGTAGCGCAGCCAGTAAAATTTGTGCAGCAGCGTTGAAAGCAAAGGTTCTAATCTCCGTTAGGGACGGATCTACAAACTTTTTTTTTGCTGTTGATCTTTTTTGGTTAATAGTAATATAATTTCTGTATTCGAGTGCACACTTGCATTTTCTGGGAAAATTAATTTTTTTATGATTGTGTTGAGTTGTGTCATGATATATCGAAATGCTAGTGGTGTTGTGCAGCTAAAGACGAGTGCAAAATTTATTTTTATTTTCTTTTTTTTACTTGATAATTAGTAAAAAATTAATACTTTTATTTTTTAATTTTATCAACCTCTACACTTATCAAGTGTCGTGCGTTTATGTAAAGTACTGTGTTCAGGGTATCTCTTATTCATGCGGTCACTTCGTCCGTTGGATACGATTTGTTTAACACTGTCTTAATGAAAATCTAACTTACCAATAAACAATTCGATTAAACACATACGGAAGGCCATTGATTGCAAACGTCGACAATGCCTTCGTATAAAAATTTAGATATATTAGGTTAGGCCAACAATGTGACGTGTCGATGCCCATTGAAGGTAGTGTCAATTTAATTTTCGACGTCCATCTACCGAGTACCGCATTTGCTCAGAGTATTATTGGGCAAATCGGAACGCCGAGCGGAAAAGAAAAACACGCAAAAAAGCTTGCACAGCACGGCTGAGTAATTTTACCTCATTGGGGGGTTTTTTTTTGTTTTTGTTGTCAAACATTAGTTTTGTCAGAAAGTTCTGTCAGTGTCCCGTTTCAGACAAAGATAACAAAGAAAGGTTAAGTACAATACCTTTAGCAAACATTCTAAACAATGAAAGGCGCTTTTCAGCAGCAACAGGTTCACTTAAAGGGTCTTTTGCCGGCGTCTGCTAAGATAAGTTGTACTTAAGAAAATTGTCAGGTGATTTTTTATATATTATTTTATTTATATATCAGCGGCTGCGCTTGATCCCCACCAAGTTACTAATAGTACAATCGTTATGAAATTTTCTAGCATTTTCCGCAATTTCCACAAAAGGCTCCAGGTTCGATTTACCCAAAAATAACACTTTGCTATGTCCCGATTTAGCAATTATTTGTTATCACTTAAAAAAATATATTAAATTGTCACAAAATTTAAAATCAGAAATTTTGCTTTTACGACAGACTTTTTGACTCGTGTAGGTACGGTTTGTTAAAGACAACGAAGTGTGCAAAAGCGGCTATATAAAATAATAACTTTTCTTTGTGCGGTCGTTTGCGTCTATTCGGAATTAAATTCGATTAATAATATATATATTGGGTTTGTGCAATGTCCTTCATGCTGCATCTTTTTTTGGCGCTATTGAAGATGGAGTCTTGAGAAATCGAAAAACACTATAATTCGTACAATTTTAGACTATAGATTTTAAAATGAATGCTGTGCGTTGATTATCAATCAGTTAGTACAACAGTTTGTACGTATGTATATACATATGTATGAAAATTGTTGTAAATGGTTTTAACAATGAAGTATGGGTTCCAAAATATTTGTCTGTATTCTGAAGTATTTGTATAGATAATCCATGTAATAATGTATTTGACTAAATCGATTTTGCTCGTAACTAAAGAGATTACAGAAGAGCTGAAGGGAAATGAAAATTCTTAAACAATTCTTGTGAAAATTTCTGACTGCATTAAAAATATTTCAATTTAAATCTCTTTAATCAAAGTCTACGGCGCAGAGCAACACCCCCAAAGTACGGAGCTTGCTTTTGCTCCACCCTCCCGGTCCGTATCTGATGTCGACTGCTATCGGTTCGCTGTACTTTGGTGGTAGAACTTTCAGGCTTTCTCGTTGTATACAAAAACGGACTCTCATTCTTTCGCTCTCTTTCTGCCTCACGTATGTAAACATAATCAACGGACTCACATTCACCATACATACACACACACATACACAGAGACACACATACACAGAGACACACATATACAGAGACACACATACACATACACACGCGAACACACACACACACACACTCACACACACAAACACACACACAAACACACACACACAAAGACCTGTTAGCAGTGTGCGTGCGGTATTCTGAATCCAGGAAGCAATCTAAAAAAGTGCGGCGACTGCCACAACTACAAGTCCTAAACAGCAGCAACAAGCAACCACCCAAAATGCTGAGTGCTGATGCTGATGTGCCTTTTAATGAGAGACAAAAAAAACAACCCCCAAATCTTCCGCTGCAGTTCACTTTTAGACAATGGCGTCCAATTTTATTCTTTGAGCATTATCTAAAGAAATTCATTTTCTGCGTTAAAGTAGATTTTACTTCTTAATTTTTAAAACAGGATATATCAATAATTGTTCCTTATAGCCTCTGATTTCATGAATGGGTTGGAAAAACGACAAGTACATCTATAACTTATTCGTGCATAACAAGTGAACTTTTACCTGGACAAAAAAGCAAACTTACACGGCGAAATCTTTCATGAAATAGAATTAGAATGAGATAAATAAAAAAATAAAGTTTATGTATATGTTGGCGAAAACCATATAAAACTTAAATGGCTTTGCAACAGATTTACCATATAATTTTTATCAATAATGAATCGATATTCCATTCCAATCATTAAAATCACTGCTTTTTCGTCCAATTGTGTTATTAAAGTATTCAAATATAAACATCTTTTAAAAAGGGGTAACACAAAAACAATAAAAACAATTGAGGCTTTAGTCGAGTCTGCCCGACTAGGAGATACCCTAAACCCTGCGATCTATCTTCAAAAACATTTCAACCCGTTTGCATTCATATATATATGCAAAAAAGCACGCCGAGTATTGAAATATATATATAAACCAATTTTCAGGTCTGTAGTATTGGATTTGCGGTTTTTATGGATTTGTGGATACTGGGGGCGATTGAGGGAATCTAAAATATTTAAAATCTTCGTATGCTTCACGCGAACATGTTGAAACAGATTTGGCTCTAGCTTTTATAGTTTAGGAGTTATGCTTAATAAGCCGTGTTAAAAAAGCGAAAATAATCGAGAATCAGATAATGGAAAGATTTATCGATCTTTTGAAATGTAAACTTAATCTGCGTATGGTATTATCGAACCGAATGAATCCAAGGTCAGCTTTCTAACTTTCGTAGTCTCTGAAATCGACGTGCTCATACAGACAGACAGACAAACATGGCTAAATCGACTCGTCAAGTAATGCTGATCAAGAATGTATATACCTTATGGGGTCGGAGACCCCTGCCTGTTACATACATTTGCACAAAACCATTATACCCTTTTTACCCATTTTCAATGTGTTCAGGGTATGATAATCAGGTAAAAATTGGGCAACTTTCAGCCATACGAAGTTATTTTAAGATTTAGATTTTAGATTATTTCGAAATCAAACAGAAACGCCACGAGTTAAAAACTTAACGTAAAAAGCTTCAGTTTTTACGTACTTGAAAATAACTTTTTGGGGAAATGCTATTTTGTATAATTTTGAATTTTTCATATATAGTTACAAATTTGACATCAGCAATTTTAAGACTGAAATGGCTTTCGCCACTACGTTTTCAGCTCGATTATAGATACTTTTTTATATTTATGAATATACCTCATACCATGGTACAGATTCGATTCCATATAAATTGGCTAATATATAACCAGATCTTCGTGGCTGAAGTGAAGTCAAAATCTGTTATGTTGTATTATAAATCAAATTAAAAAGAGATTATTGAAATAAATAGCTTTTTGTCTTATCTCACTCTTAAATAACGAATCAACCATATTAAGTTTAGATTTTTAATTTTCGTCAAAAAAAAAACATAAAGATAAAGTTGTTTTTCAAAAAAGGTTATTGTATTCTTACAGAAGCGCGACAAGTTCTTCTATACATTTCTTTGAACCGATAAGCATTTTATTTGAGAATGGCGTGTAAAGAATGATATAGCGCGTGCTGAAACTTTAATTTTTAGTTATAAATTCAGAGATTCCGTGGACAGATTTTCATTATTTTGATTTGATTTCAGCTTTTGAAAATACACAATAAGCTGTTCCATTCAAAACAAAACAAAGCGGCAAACTGGCCAGTCCGCTAACAAAAAGTAATTTCATTATTAAACTAGATCAAAAATATTCAGCAAATTAACGAATTTGTGTCAATCAGTGGATTTTAGATGATTCAGATAATCAGTTGCATACTGTGGTGTGCTTTATATTTTACTTCAATAATACTCGCTCTGAATTTGACAATCCTAGCAAAACTTAGTAGTTCATCATGGCCCTGAGGTACATATTAAATATAAGAATATAATTATAATTATATAAATGTAATAACTTCAAGATATCGACTGTTAATCAACAAAAAAGCCTCTTGCTGATAGTTCTCAACTGCTTTTAACTGTAATATATATTATATATATAATTTTTTATTTATCAATTTGAGGAATACAAAACCTAAAGTACTAGATTTTTTTCTTGTTTATCTCGGAGACAATAAGAGCTAAAGGCATTTTAATACCTTCGGATCTTGGATACCTCCCCCAATCGCCCCCAAAATCGATATATAAATAAGTTTTGAATTATACATTTACTTTAGAAGAAAACCAGGATTTAGTTGCTAAGGTGGGGGCGGCCTCAACTAGAGTTTACTTGAAATTGTTACAAATTGAAAATAGTTAAAAAGACAATTTAGCCTATGTGGTTCGAGTTTGCATGCGTCTGTTTGTGTGTGTAACTTGTACTTATATGTATGTATGTATGTATGATTACAAGGGGGTTGAAATGTATGTAGGAGCTAAATCAGTTCAGGGTATCTCCTAGTTGGGTACTCTCGACCAGTGCAATCTGCCTTATCACATTCGTTATGGATACACATCTGCAATATACCCTGCTTTATAAAATAGCACAACCACAATTGAAAATGACGCAAAAATGTAGAAAAAAAACAAGCACACGTTGAATCAACACACATACATACATACATCTATCGGCAGCACCATGGGTGGTGATGGTTGGCAGTGTTGGCACCGTCGGGCGGGAGGGGGTTGAGCGCTTAAAACAGTGGGAAAGCCGCGGCGTTGGCGGCACTTTTTATATTCGTTTAGCGGCGGCTACATCAAAGACATATTTTCGGTTTCGCTGACTCGCTTGCTTTGTAGCCGCTGCTGCTTGTTATTATTATTGTTGCTGCTGCTGTTGTTGTTGTTGTTGTTGTTTGCATGTTGTTTTTGTAGTTTTATTCATCAAGCCACAACAAGTACGACGGCAACAACAACATCAGTGATAATACGAAACAAACTTACTTACATACATATGTGTGTATATGTGCATATACGCACACATACATATACGCCTTATAGATTTCATACATAAAGACATGGGCTTAGTCAGGGCGGTGACTTACGGGGGTCCAAAATATTTGTGTGTATGTGTATGTAAACGTTTAATAATTATGGTGCGATGAATAAATTATAAGTTTGAAAAAAAAAAAAATTTAAATAAAACTTAATAAAACTTTATGTTGAAGTGTATATGGTTGTGCCTTTACCCATAATACGGTCACAATATAGTTTTGATAAAAATAAAACACGGCTTTATAGCACACAAGTTGTACTTCGCATTAAACATTTTAAGCTTAAATCGATCAATTACAGAAAAACAGACACACGCACACACACACACACAGATCCCGCATGCTGCGCAATTTTATTAGCGGCTGCGCTTGGCAAACACTATGGAAAATGAATTCTTTAATAACTTATAAATTAATTTCATACTACACAACTGCAAACAGAACACAAAAAAAAAAGAAGGAAAATGATAAGAAAAATATTTTATATGCGTAATGCGCGTTGGGTTGCTATTTGGCTTCTGAAATTTGTTGAATTCTAAAAGACGTTTTATTTAATAACTTCTGTGTTTCATAATTGATCTTAATGAAACTTTGTAATAGATTATATATAGTATGTAGCAGGCAGTATTAGGTATCTCTGATCCCATAAATTATATATATCCTGATCAGAATGAATATCCGTGTCCGTCCGTCTGTAAATATCAGAGCTGGAGACTTTAACTTTACGAAGATGGACTTGTGCATAGCACAAAAAATCATAAAATCGATTAGAATTTACAGTTACTTACAATTTTTAAAGCTTATTTTATAGACGAATATAGGTGTTAAGAACACCAGATATAATTAGCTCTTAAAGAATCTACTGCAAAAAGTTACAAAAAGATAATCGAAAAATTGATAAGATTTGGCAAGCCAATTGTTAGCCAGCTGATAAATACATACAAATCTTTTTTTTAATTTGTAGCTTAGTTATTTAAGAATTAATTTTCCAAGCGCAACTGCTAAGTAATGTGCGCATCATGCGGCGTGTGTTTATGCAAAGACAATAATAATTGTCTTTGGAGTATGTGCGATTTTCTGCACATATATAAAAATGCAAAAGGGTAAATGTTTGTAACGAAAATCCGCACCTGGGTTCAGGGTATTTCCTAGTCGGGTGCTCCCGATTAGAGAACTTGGTTTTTTTTTGTGTGCTGGAAGGGGAAATATATCGTTACCGAGGGGACGTAGGGAGGTGCGATGTAGGGGGTACTCCTGTCTGTTTACCAATTGTCCGCTTTGGTGCTGCCATCTCTTTCGCTCCTCATCTGTGCATTTCTGCACTGGCTCTCTTGGGAGGTTAACGTAGGCATAGCGGAGGTCAACAAGAGTCCAATGACCTTTCGTCTTTTGATGCATACTGACTCTGACGCAGTCCGTACGCAAAGTGCATGGAAAAGTGGGCGAATTTAATTATTTCTATTAAACATCTTTGAGAATTGTGAAGCGCAGCCCAGTTTTAAAACATAATTTAATATTATACTTTGTATGTAAACGGTTGTAGGTTCTATAGCACAGCCACAAAACAACTCTTTAAATTTATCAAATTATTTTAATTTCGTTATTCACAATAAAACACATTTATATACATATATATATATATTGCAGGCGAATAAAATTGGGTTACCTCCATTCTTTTGCCACAACGGAGACCCACTGTCAACACCACCGCCTGCACATTGTGGAATTCCTCCCTACCAGCTGGATCCTAAAGCAATAGGTAAGTTCTCATAAAATGGGACGCTCTAACGTTATAACATCTATTTCAGCCTACTTAAATAAGCAGCAGTATCAGTATAAAAGTACACCGTTACAAAAAAGAAAACAGTTCAACAAAACTTAAAGTAGCATCATTATCACATTTTCAGTGCGTAACAAGTGGGAAGGCTCTAGTCGGGGCTACGCGAGTAGGAAATACCCTGAACCCTGCAATCTTCATAAACATTTCAACCCATTTGCATTTGTATATATATAGATATATATATATATATATATATATATATATATATTCTAAACTTAATGACTTTGTCGATATTGGGCGCGATTGAAATATTTAAAATCTGCGTAAGCTTTTTGCAAACATATTGAAATAAATTTGGCTTTAGCTTTTATAGTTTAGGAGCAGAAAGATTTATCGATCTTTTGAAATAAACTTGATCTGCGTATGGTATATACGAACCGAATGAGCGCAAGATCAGCTTTCTAGTCTTTGTAGTCTCTGATATCGTTGCGTTTATACAGACAGACGGACATGTCTAAACTGACTCAGCTAGTGATGCTGATCAAGGATATATATACCTTATGGGGTCGGGGATGCTTCGTTCTGCCTTCGGTTCCTTCTGTTACATACATTTCCACAAAACCATCATACCCTTTTTACCCATTTTCAATGGGTTCAGGGTATAAAATGAGCATTCAAGGTCATGTAAAAATTAAAGCCCAAAAATTTGGGGCGCGTGGCGGGAGGTATAAGAAATCTGAAATATTCCTGATCTGCGTATGATTTACTAGAGAATTTGGTGGCTTTCGGACTTGTACATAGACACATTGGGTATTAAAGTGTTCTTACCTGTTTGTAGTAACTTTTGGGTTTCCTAACATAATTTTGAAGAAAATTGTGTTGATTGTGTAGAGTATTAAAAGTGCTTCAATATATTCCAAAATGATTGTGAACTCATTTTGGTGTACCTAGCTCTTATAATCAACAGGCACATATATGTATGTATATAGACTATTTGATAAATTATCGACGATTTTAAATACATTTTTGAGCTCATTGCTTTTCAAAAGCATTATACCAATGTTAATCATTTAGAATGGGTTCAGGGCTTAAAAATAAATAAGTAAATATATTAAGCCAAACCATTTGTATTTGAAGAGTTTGCCAATAATTCAATCCAAAGCTTTTCACCTATTAAAATGCAAATTTATTCGAGTTCGTGAATTCAAAATGACATGAATATGATAATCATTTGGCAATTGTCTGGAAAATTGCAATCATTGTCTCAAGTATTTCCTTGAATGGCCAAATGGAATATATTTTTTTTAAATAAATAAATTGCATTGGCATTTTTGTGTTGAGTAGGAGAGTTTGGTATTTTTCTTATCCTGTCACAAGAAAAAGTGACACTCAGAACGCTTAAAGTAAACCTAATCAGAAGTGTTCGTTGATTAACCGGTTAAGTTAAAATAATTTGTATATGTATAACCGCTTTAAGCCAAGCGCTAAGTAAAACAGAAACAGACAGAAGACGAACGTGGCGTGGTAAATGGGTAATACCGTCGGAAAGGCCAACTTGTATGCTTTACACATTTTGTGACATGAATTCTTTTCAAGGATGGTAGAAATGTTAATGAATGTGTTTTTAGGAATATCTTCTTCTTGTTTGTAATTTCACCTAGTTTTCAAAGTTTTATGCAAATGAAATGCTAAGGAAGAACTGTTTGACTATAATTATATTCTATATATAATTATAACGAGCATACAATGTATTTTGGAATATGGTAAATCGTTTCCTAAGGCCTTCCTATTGTACGACAGCTGTCCTGGAACAGTCACTTTAGTAAAACAATAGCAGGCGTAGCGAGCCCAAGGTCTGATAATAATTATAGATCCATGGTCACGCGGTGAATATCGCCATTCTAAGTATTTTAAGTGAAACAAGGATAGTTTTTACAAAAACATTTTTCCTCTTTAATGTACAAATCAAGTCCCTTGCTGGTCAAATCCCTTAAGCGTGAACGGATCATCTAGTGGTAGTTGGTAAATCTGCTGCCATGTCGATGAATAAGTGTCAATTGCCTGAGCTGGAATTGCCGACATGAAGAAACGCATAACGAAAGTGTTAAGTCCAATGTAATTAATTGGTTGAAATATGAGAGTAGAGTTTGAACGATGCGCGTCCTCGTGTCCGGAATCCGGAATCTGGGCTTCCTTCTCCAAAGGAATAGTAGCACGCAGCACCCGGCAAGTCTTAGTATGCGAGAATGGTTGTTGAAATTGTTTGCGTTGCTGCGTACGGAATCTTATCCAGGGTGTGATGCGTAAGATCACTTAGATGGGTCTCCTTTGAGTTAGCCGGTGAGCAACTGACAGACTTTGAATTTGTGTAAATGAATGAATGAAGGGGATTGATATGTTGTTAACGACTTGGAATGTACCCAAAATTATTTCAGTAATCGGAATATCTCAATATTATAATTAAACTATTTTAAATAAATATATATGGTGAAGTGTTAAGCACTCTGATGACATGCTCAACATAGATTATATGATATGGAGATGTCTTCTTCGAAATGTTATATATTCATTGTTTGTTTGTTCCAGTTCAATGTGTTGAAAGTATAGCAATTAGTCGATCATAGTTTTTGGCTGCACAGTTCAAGCGTTAACAAGCGAGCAACAGCCGAGTAACCCAACCGCAAGCTATTGACTTTCTCACCCTACAGCTCAAAGGCGAAATTCAAACAAATTATGAAATAATAATTGCACATGATGCGATTTTTTTCCGTGTGTATGCTCGATTACGGCAACCATTCATGCTGCCGAATTTCCCTTATCGTTCGGTTCGTCCTGTGTTTGCTTCAATGTTCCAAGGGGTTCGCGGTGGTTGGCCGTTTAAGGGCTCTGCTAATGGCAATGGTCTGGCTGGTCGGATCTAATGGGAACCAGCAGCGTAAATAAAAGGCATGCACTTAAGAGCTGCTTGCGGATTACATGGCATTATGATCCATAACAATGGTGCCATACTAATAATTGAATAACACAATAAAATCCCAGCTAGCTGCCGGACGGCTGCCTCGCTTCTCTGATCGACTTTAGAAAGGGTAGCAAGCTGCCAAATAATAGAAATCGCTTTCTATGAAAATTATGTTGTAAAGAGGCGTGTAATTTTTTGTTTATTTTATTATTATCTTTATGTGTTCTTATAAGTTTGTATTGCGGCTTATTTGCGTATTTGTAAAGTGAATAGTTTTTCTTTTTATTCGAAATTGATTTAAATTCTTAAATAATAACAAAACACAGATTTCAGAGCTTAAAATATCCTGTGCCCACAAAAGTTTGCGCTATTGCTAATGATTTTGTAACTTAAAAAAATATCGATAACTACTAAATTTAGTTTGGTATATTCTTGTAAAGCATAGGTAGATCAAAAAAAAAAATTTAATCTTAATTCAGGAGGTATAGCCTGCTTATTGGTTTGACCATAAATTTAAATGTTGTCTTAAGTCAGAAAGTCTCCAAAAGTTCATACGCTTAGTTAAGAAGTTAGACAACAAATATATTGTGTGTATAATATTGTGTTTGTGTGTGTGTGTGTGTGTTAAAATGCATGTAAGCTCGCAGCTGGGCTCAGAGTATCTGCCAGTCGAGCACTCTGGACTAGAGCAATCTACATATGCATACATTTTTAGTCAACTAGAGGACAATACAGGACGAGGTCGAGCTGGCCACACACTTATTTTAGAGGGAAGCCAAATAATGTAAACTGTATTTTGACATAATCTGTTTGTGTTACAATATAAACGCCTAATTGCTGGACTATTAGTATGTGCTGAAATGGGGGCGTTTTTTCTATTCAGCACTCGAATATTGTAACCGCCCCCTGCTAGCACGCCACTCTAAATGACTACGCGCATGGCCGCAATCAACCCTTGTGACCCTCGTGACGAACAGCTCGTGCTGTTCATCGGGATCGGGATTGGGATCGCAATCGTCACCGGCACATGGCTTTTTAGATGCCCTGGTAATGATATGCGCAGCTTAAGTATTACCCACAGCTGAAATGGCTGCATTCAGAATAGGAATAGTAAAGGGTCTCTGGGCTCCGAGACCGGCTTTCCTCATTTTAAAGCAATAAGCTTTAATACGACATTTCCAATGACAAACGGGGTTGACACTGTGAAGCTGGTGAATTGCGGATTAAGTAACATGGCAAGCAGACTAGCCAATACCCTATGACCAAATGTGATTATGTAGCAATATTTTTTTAAAAATCCCCTTTTATATTAAAATTGTAAACTTTAATTTTAATGTATATTAAGAATATGGATATAGAATTATCTTAGCCTAGGGGCAATATATATATTATGTACTTTATTACAAACAAGTTGAAAGCGTGTGTCGAATCTACAAATCGATACTTCTCAGCAAGTGAAGAGTATCCCAGTTAAGGGTTGCAGCACAGACGCGGTAAAGATATCGGTATCACTAATACGGCCAGACTCATTCAACTTGAAATCTAAAATAAAAAATAAAAAACGCCTAATGAATAAAAACATGTTGCACAACCACATAATAATGACATCCTTTTTGTCGCTAGATCCGTTGTACCGTGTGCCCTTGCCCCCACCTCCCGTTCGTGTTTGTTGCGGCACACGCACTCGCCCGCGGGTGATTGCTGTGGCAATGACAGCCCTACGCCGCCCTTTCCCCTGCACCCTTTTCTCACATGACCGTTTTTTGATACAACTTTGGCTTACTACAATAAAACTTGAAAATGACAACAACGCCGAGAAGTTCATTGTTAATGGAATCAACAACAACAACAACAACAATAAGGACAATTGCAACAGCCCATGAAATAGATGGGACAACAAAATTTCAATTAAAATGAATACGATATGAGAATAGAAATATAAATTACTAAATAATCCCATATTTACGCATCTACTTTATGGTCAGAAAAAAAGAATCGAAAGGGCACGTTTTCCGCCCTTCTGTATCAGCATATTATCGTTGTGGGCCATCTATTGAGTCCTGTGAAACTGATGCGACTAATTTCTACAGATAAACAAATGTTCACAAATATTCAAAAACATATATACAGGAGTGAGAAGGTTGTAGTGGGGACTGCCCGACTAGGAGATACTGTGCAATCTGTTGATAACAAGCACAGTTACACATACACACACACACACAAACAAACACAAACACACAAAATTTTGGATATATATTCATGTGTACCCGCGTGAGATAAAGTGTTACGGATTTTGGGCTGCGTCCAAAAAGGGTGTAATAATTGTGTCGAAATGTATGTAACAGGCAGAAGGAAGCGTCTGCGACCCAATAAACTATATATATTCAAATACTACACACTTGCAAATTTGTTTTGCACTACAATTCGATGATCTTAATAAGTCATAACGGTCAAACATTTAGTTTACGAGCAAATCAAGAATCTATTTACAGTAGTAGGGACCAAACGCAGATGCTGGGCTGAAGCGCAAACACGCATACATGCAAATGCAGAATTTTGTCTTGCGTTTTTCTGGGAATTTGTTTGCAACAAAGCTAAACAAAATCGTGGTGAAGTTGTTTTTATTGACAGATTAATTGATTAAGTAATGTTGTATCATATGTGAATTAGATGGTGCAGTTGATAAGAGTTGTGCAACTTAAGAAGGGTTAGCGGATTCTTCTTCCGATGTGGAGTGTTTCTTTTTTCGTTGGTAATTATTTTTACATTTACATACATTTTTTTTTAATTTGTAACAGCCGCAATACTCATCAAGTGCCGAGAGTTTTTGTGTATGTGTTAATTTCTGGGTTCAGGGCCTCTACTAAATTGATAAAACTATGTGAGAACAAGTAAGAACGCTGCAGTCGGGCGTTACCGACTGCTTAATAGTCATTCGCGTTCGAAAAATTAAAATTATTATTGTTATTTTGGAAATTATCGGTATTTTATAATTTCTGCGATGGGGGGTGACAAGAGTGGGAGAGTTCGAGTTTTGTGGTGCCGGGAGTTGTCGGATACCTGTCCTTAAAGAGGATCACCAGTTGTTATTAATTTGGTGACCCTATCTTAAAAACTGTGCAAGATATAGATTTGTGCGGCTTATCAAGGCGGGAGAGTCGCGGCCAGAAAATTTTTTTGGAACGTCTGGGTGAGCTTTCCAGTAACATATATCCCAAATTTGTTAACTCTAGATTAACTGTAGGGGATATAGGCATATCCGATTTTTAAGGGCGGGGGCATTCAATTGGGCGCTGCCAGAATGTCAAGGTCGCAATTTTAGGGTCAGTAACTATCTAAATAACAAATTTGGTAATCCTTGCTTTAAAACTCTGCGAGATATGGATTTTCGCGATTTTCGGGGGGTGGGAAGGGGTGCAGCCGTTACATCGTCTGTACTTTGAGCGGTAAACCTTAGACCTTGCTCTGCAGTCTAAACGCTATTGGTAGAGTTTTACATTGTAAATAAATAAATAATCTAAATATAATAATAAACTAATAATCATAAATCTTTGTAATTTATTTTCAGGTCTTACACGTCCTGCTTTATATCCATTTGCTGCCAGCCAATATCCTTATCCGATGCTAAGTCCTGACATGTCTCAAGTGGCTTCATGGTAAGTTTGTTATAGAAAAACCAGAAAATGTTAATATTATTTCCCAAATGACATTTATTTTTTTAACTAAAAACAATTCGTTCGGTTGATTTAAATGGGGAGTTTAAACGTTTAATTTTTATACGGGAAGACTCACATCGATTTGTCGGCAGATGAGTTGGTATATAGAAAAACTCGATGCCTAATTTCATTTAAAAATATAACATGGACACATCTATTTTTATATAGACACACAAATATCCATAAAAAAAAAAGAAATAATAATAATAATAAAGAATACTTTTTTTATAACAAATTGAAACTTCATGGCGTATCCGCTGTTCGTCAACGGGGATTTTCCAAAATCAGTGAATAGAACGAAATTAAAATATGAGAATTTCCAGCAAAATCACTTTGTGCAGACAATTTATATTCATAATTTATCTAAATATACGTTTGTATACAAATCCGACAACAGCCGAGTTGCCTGTTCGTCCGTCCGTCAGTCTTTAGGCACACAGCGTCGATAAGAGCTAAAAATCTAAACTTCGACTTTTTAAGTTAAATATGTATTAATCAATCACTTTTATTTTTATTTGGATATTTTGTTACCTAGTAAGAATTTTTTAGTCAAATGTAACAATCGATAATTGTCTCATTAACCCGCATCTGTAGTTTATACAGATCCGTTAAATATTTTCAAGTGGCATTGTGATGCTGGGAGTTAATACCCAATTTTATATTTATCATCAATATTTTTCAGGCACACACCGTCGGTTTACTCAGCATCTAGTTTTAGAACACCCTATCCCTCCTCATTACCAATTAATACAACGCTTCCGAGGTAATTATAATTTACCCAAATTGTCAACAAAAAAAAAACTAGATAAATATTTTAATTGCAGCGATTTCCCATTTCGATTCTCACCGAGTCTGTTGCCTTCAGTTCATGCCACATCTCACCACGTTTTAAATTCTCATCCAGCGATTGTGGCGTCCAGTTCCAAACAGGATTGCGGTGTACAGGATAACACAACGAACAATCGATATTCAAGGTAACATATAATTGCAGAAAAGTTGCGTTCAAATATTCCTTAAATTATTGATGGTACTTTAAATATTGCCTAAAAAACGCATTGTTCATAAAGGGACGAACTTTACAACATTTTTCTTATTAGCATTCTCATGAAACGGACGCGTTTAAATTTGCAATTGTATTTTTTGGCCCCTGGCAATGCGAATTAAATTTAGTTACAGAAACTGTGAAGAAGACAGCTTTGACTCAATAAATAATATGAGCCAATAATTAGCATCAACATGTCTGTCTGTCTGTATTTAAATATGTGTGCCTTCCTATAGCTCAAAAATAATAATTACTTAATTTAATTTGTATAATAAATAATAATTTGTATTCAAATTATTATAACTGCTCATCTATCATATACATAGATCTGATTAAATAAATCTGTCGTAAATTAAGTTTTGAAACAGACGTCAGCCATACGATTTGAAGGGTATCCTAACTTCAGCAGTTGTGTAATTTATAGAATTTGAATTATTATTAATATTTTCATATTATTTGTTGTGTTTTCTGATCCCCAATCGAATATCTTCACACTTGGTCATTAAAACATCTATACGTCTCGCCCAGTGATTCATTGGGTGGGCACATTACAGACGCCATATTTAATTTACCCACAACTCACTTAAACGTCGACACAAACCCGCTGCACACACCCCATGGAACTGTAAACTTTCCTATTGGCTCTCTCCATATAACGCGTCTGCGCATTAGATTCCATCCCCTAAGGGGCATTGCATTGCCCCTTCGGAATGAACCGAAGCGTTTGTATAATTTCCCCGCTACATTGCTTTTCTATTTTATTTAAATTCTGTGTCCAATTTAGTTCGCCAAAAGTTTCACAACTAATTCGCACATGGCTGCCCGTTAAATTTGAAAAATATTAACATTTCTGATCAAGAATAAAATCTAGGCTTGATCAAAACAAACAGCTTGTTCAGCTTTAACTAATGAAATAATTAATGCCCTACAGAAAAATTAAATTGATTCTTTACGACAACTGCCTAATTAATTGATATAATTAGAGCACTAGGCCAGTTTGATATTTCTTACATTTTTAATTGAATTTCCTATTAGTTTTTCTATTGCCAACGCTTGAAGTTACGTTTAATTTTACATGCGTTCATACACACATTAAACACTTATGTACAATATAGCGGGAAATTTTAAGTTTCTTGTTTTATTAGAAAAAAAAGAATTGTTTCGTGTATATTTTAATCAAAAAAATTCCCTTCAATAGGCGGCGCCACTGTTGGCGTACTCAACAGTTGCGCAACTGTTAGGAATCGCAAACGCCTATTTTGTACCATTTTCCACACTGGTAGAACTTATCGATAATTGTTAAATGACTTCATTTTAAAGTTTTCAAATATTTCTTGCTAAAAATATTTGCTTAAACTTTAAACTTACATTTTTTATTTTGTTAGTCTATTAAAAGTAGATAAAAATATTAAAAAATTAGGCTATGCAAATTTATATAAGAGGCAGGCAAAATAAAAAAAATCGAACTGTGTGCGAGTTTGTCCGCATCCCAGTTGATGATTATATATTTTACATTTTGCAAAGCCATTAGCAAGTGCATGTTGTCGGTAAAATTCAAATAAAAAATTAGCATTGCATTACAGAATACAGGTTTTGATTTATATTTGTAGAATAAATGCGGTAAAATTATTTCTGTTAAGTTTTGTGTCCGTAATAATCACCTTACAAATACATCGCGAAAATTAGAGTGGGAAGAAGTTTAACAAGTTTCTTTGCAACCCATGAAGACGACTTGATGCAGATCTAAACGCCGCAAGATTTTCCTACATTCTGGCAAGGCCTTTATTTAGCTGACGCCTTTCATGTTTTTATAATTTTGTACATATTATATTACTCATAGCGAATTGAAAGAGTTTCGTTTTTGCATATGTTGCATTTAGAGAAATTGTTTTCAAACTGGCTTTTGTAGTCTTTAAAATAGATGCAATTTTACAGACAGATAGAGAGACAAAAGGACAGGCAGACATACAGACGGACAGGGATAAATCAACTGAGATCGTCCTGATCAAGAATATATATTTACTTTAAATCTTGCACTGAAAAATAATTTAGATTTTTAACAAAATATGTGTGTTTCATCGCTTTTCCACTGGAACAATCAAGCTCCTCTCGCAAAAGCTTTTTGATGAAGAGAGCGCTAGAGGTTTGAGGCAAGTGTGTTAGTCAAAAAGTTGCAATGACGGTGCTATTAAGTATACAGCGATAATTTTGACATTTTTGAATGTAAAATATATAACTTACCAAAGCCCAGCCGCTTCTTGAACTAATTTCAAAGTATAAAGTATATTTTTTCTTGATCGGGACGGCGAGCTGAGTTAATTTAGCCATGTCCGTTTGCTTGTCTGTCTGTCAGTTTGTATGAACGTCGGAAACTACAAAAGCTTGAAAGCTGATCTTGGTCTCATTCAGTTCGTATACGTATACGTATCATACGCAGAACAAGTTCATCATTTTTTACGATAACTTGCTCCGTTTTATTAATATCGATAAAAATCGATAACAACCTTTTTTTTTTTACAACATTTTGGTAACTAAAAGAGCTAAAGGCAACAAGTTTAGTGCGTTGTGTGCGCTTTGACTAGACGCCGATTTTGATAGCTCCGCCCAATCGCCCCCAGTATTGATAATACCTTAAAAACCGCAAATCAAATACTACTGACCTGAAAATTGATTGTACATTTCAATGCTCTTAATAACTCCTCAAAGTTTCATAACGATCATTTAGTTTAAGAACAAATAAAGGTTTCGTTTCTATAGTGGGGCAAGCGCAGAAACCGAGTAAAGTGCGTGTGGCGTGCGTTTGTGTGTGTGGGTGTATTTGTGAATTTGTGTATGTGTGTATGAATGCAAACGGGTTGAAATGCTTATGAAGACAGATCGCAGGGTTCAGGGTATCTCCTAGTCGGGCGGCCCCGACTAGAGTCCTCTCACTTGCTTTCTAATACATTTTCTAGGGATGTTTTTTTGACTTTTCATGACTTTTAAGCTTGAACCAGCAAGTTTTTGTCTAGCACAACAGGTGAAAATATTTTATTTATCTGATTTCTATTCTTGTTGTTTACTTTTAATCACTTTTTAAATAGTAACATTTTGCCTTTTGCACTGAAAATTTTATAAAAATGGGACAAATAAAATAGATTTTTGTGTTAACAATACGTGTGTATATGTATAAAAGTTCGAATATAAGTTAGAGCATCAACTCAGCTGAGGATATCTCCAGTCCAGGTACTCTTATTTTTCTAAACAGTGAGACAAATATATATAAACTTTCAGTTTAGGTTTTACAGCTTAAAACACAAAATGTACGAATCTGTGTACGCGTAATGTTCCAATCGGACATTAAAATCTACAAGTTGAAATCTGAATAATTACAAACTAATCCAGAAAATTGATAAAATAATAAACGCATGTAAGATTTATTTTGTGATTTCTAATCGAAATCAACAGCTCAGCTGACGTATTGCGTTAAGGTTGTCTTAACAGACTAATAAGTCACACATTTCAAATTTCAGAGACAACTCTCTCTTATTCTCTCTCACGTTTTCCCTTACTCTCTCACCGCGCAGTCACTTTGTACATTGGCGCACGCCGGCCTCTCTCTATGAGAGAAAAGATGAGAAAGGCGCTAGTCGAATAGCAGTGCAAATTGTTAGCTTAAAAGCCCCCAAAGTCAGAAGTAATTCGTCAAATTGTTGGGCAGACAGTTTTGCAAAAATCAAAAAAATCAAAAAACTAAGGACTTAATGGTTCAGTTGACTTGATTTGTTTTGTGTTAAATCGGTGAAAATCGCAAATGTTTGGGAACTTACATTCTCCTTAACATCTGGCTATATTCAGCCAGCCAAGCTGGAACCGAAATAGGCGAAAAATTCACGAAAATTAATTCAAAGCAACTACAACTTAAAAGCATATCAAATGCATATATGAGTAAAATTACTTTATGAAACTGTGTTCGATTGTTGTGTGACAAAATAATGATATCAATTGAAAAAACAAATTCAAAAGTGCATAATCGTTGATTTATCCATGACAAAATTGTTCGTCTGTAATTAGAGAAAATGTATCTACATTAAATTTCAATACTTATATATATACATCTAAATTGTGTTTAAAGCATCAGCCATAAATCAACTCTGAAATATACACAAAAAACAGGGGGATACTTACCAGCACACTCACCAACACACACTCACGCACTCATCTCTCAGCGGCAAGAGAACTAACTACAATCACAATAACAGGATACAAATGCATTTTGTGTCCAGTTGTGCATTTTTTAGCCTTTGTTATCTAAAATAAATAAATACATGCCCTACAATCAGTTAACATTTAAATATAAACAGTGAGCAGATAACAGAAAACAGAATAGTAAAACCGAAACTAGAATCGAAATTAAAGCTGAAAAGCGTTAAATCTTAAAAATGTTAAAATTAATGTAGATATATTGTTTAACTTTGATAGATACTCGCATATGTATAGACATTTGTGAAATGTGTGAATGTTCTCCCATTCAAATCCGCAACAGGCAGGCAACAGGGTTATTGTTATGGCTACTGCGCCTGTCTATTGCCAAAAGAGAGCGTTGCAGTCGGATGCTACTGATTTCGCAATACTCTGTTGACAGTGCAGCCGAAACAGCTGAAAAGTAGCGCGAAAATTGTAATCCATTAAAACTTCATTTGAAAAAAAAAACACACTTTTTTTTTGCAATTTGTGTAGCGGGTTCGAAAATATTCTCATCTTGATCTTTCTTGTGAACACAACTAATACACTCTGTTTTAGCTGTAGGCCATGTCTAAAAAGCTAACTTGTTTGTGTGCGAATGAGAGTGCTTTTTAAATACAGCATTCATGAGAGAAGAATACAAATTACTCTCTGTTACAAAATTGCGCTAGTAAATTTAATTACCGATAGAGAGGGTGGTGTAGGTCAAGAATGAAAAATGTTCACAGCAGGTCAAAGTTTCATTTATATAAATACGACCATTTCATTTTTAATTGTTGAAAGTTTTGGCTCGGTAATCAAGCAATTATTCCTGGTTGTACCAAAATATGTACCATATGTACGCCTTTTGATTTAGAAAATCATATTTACTATCTGACAAATATTGAATATTTGCCAGTTTATCAAAAACTGTGAAGACCATAATTTACAGATGTAAATGAAAAAGGGGTGCATGAATGCAAAAGGGGTTAGAGTAGAAGTAGACTTATCAGTAAAGGATCTTTATCCAAATTGTCCATGTTGAGATATTGACAAAGATTAAAAATGAACTGAAAACTGGCAAAGCACATTTTACACATGTATATACATATGTATATACTCATGAATTTTAATGAAATACAAAATTTAATAAGATTGGAATTTAATGGACCAATGGACTCACAATTTAAAAGTGTTTTAAAAGATTAGAAAAGCAAAGCTAACACACAACTGTGTTATGAAATTGCGAAGCGAACTCCATTTTCCCACCGCCTATTTCAATAGCTTCGGCGAGGATAACAAATATCCGAGGTGAACATTTGAGCAGAGGAGTGCAACTGCAGCAAAAATTACGAGTTGCCAGGTGTTATGGATACTAAGAGTGGCAAAAATACCGAGAGCAGTGGAGACACCAGGAGCCCAGGTGCTTTGTCCCCCATTAGAGAGTCTGCGGATGTTAAGCAAATACAATTAAATGACAACGAATGTGCCAATCGAACTAAAGAGAAAAAGGACTTTTCTATAGCCATTGGCAGTTTAATGGATTCAATCTCGCAATCATCAATATCCTCAATATCGTCGCCATCAACCGCACTAAATGCGCAGTTCATTGATCAATTGCATCCAGCGAGTGATCAGGTTACCAAGGCCAATTCGGATGCGATGGACCACATATTCAATACACCAACGAGCAATGCGGTCGTGCCCACAGCAACATCCGCATTGATGTCCGAAATCCTGCTGCGCCAGCACCACGACATGCTCCAGCACTGGTCCAAATTGGACGATCCTCAACATAATTGGGATCGGGAGCAATTGGAAACTATTGGGAATCGTGATGCACTATTGGCTCGTATTTATAGCAATAATATGCTCTCCCAGCAAAAATGCTCTCAACGGCAACAACAACAGCAACAACAACAACAGCAGCAGCAGCAGCAACAACAACAGCAACAGTTTTTGGCAACACAATTACTATATGCACAATTTCTACAACAGCCTCATTTGTCGTTGGAAGTTGATCAGGAGCGAGACCGCAGTGTACATATCTTAGAGTTTTCTGGCTTGAAGAAATCAGCGGTAGTGAGCAATGGGGCAAAGGTAACGCCATCGTTGTCATCGTCATCGTCATCATCATTGTCGATTGGGATGTCGCAGGACAACAACAACAACATTGAACAGGGTGTCCGATACGACGATCAAGCCCGGCGAGATGCATCAGATGCCCAATACTCCAACGCAGCGACAACAACGTCCACCGCTAACGATAGACGCAAGCACTTGACAAGCAAGTCGGGCAAACGTGTAAAAGCCCAAAAAGCTTCCGACTCGAAAGGCTACTTTTTCCGAGAGCAGAAGAACGTATTGTTTGACATCAAGAAGGGCTTAGAGCAATTCACACTCGTTTGTAGTCAGTTTCAGGATAATCTAAGTGCAACCTGTCGCAAACCAGCTACACTGGATGGCTCAGACAGGCTCGATGACCAATCGAACTCTTCGACCCTTGAGGTCACTGTGCAAC
Organism: Drosophila paramelanica; assembly: GCA_035043915.1. Taxonomy (NCBI): domain Eukaryota; kingdom Metazoa; phylum Arthropoda; class Insecta; order Diptera; family Drosophilidae; genus Drosophila; species Drosophila paramelanica. Next base: position 403,170 of record JAWNMO010000179.1, read on the forward strand.
GGCAACTGGCGAGTAATCGGCGAAAAATTGAGAGCATGTTGGTGCAGGTGCGTAGACTCTACCATCAGTGGAGTAGCGCCGAGCTCTATTATCTACGGAGCCTTCAACGGTTGGGCTTGACTGCCGATAGCAAGACCGTCTCCAGTGGCCATTTAACGCCAACGCACGATGTTATGGCCCTGGCTGCAATTGCGCTGTCCGCTCAATGCGATTCGCCATTAAAAAGCAAAGCGGAATCTGATGCGTACCCAAAGAGTTGCTATAAGCAGGAGAACTCCATTGATAAGCTCGAACTTGAGAAAACGCGTACGCTGCAAGACATCGAAAATATAATTTTACAACAAGCCGCAGCCGCTTTTCAACACAAACAGTCCGACTCCGGTTCTGATCACGTAAATGGTCACATGGCCGATAGCACGGGTAGTAGTGATAGCGAGCAGGAGGACAAAGAGTCGGCATCTTCACCCATATGCATTTGGCATCCAAGGAACAACAATGTTCAGGCAACTGAGCCCGGCGACAACTGCAGCACATCAGCCGAAATACTTTTGGAATACACATCCCTGTCGTCAACGCAAATAAATGCTTTGTCAGGCACCGGTAAAAGTTTCAATTCCGTTGCGGGAAGTCGCACTCCGCCCGGCTCGAATACTTCGCAAAAATTGACCGAAAACTGTCCCATCCTGAATCTATCGCCTGCCACACCACGTTTAAGCAATCGGGAATCCGCCACTGGTGCGGGCACTGGCACTGGCAGTGATCCACTTTATTTGAACGACATCCAGTTTCCACCGACACCAGCGACGCCACCGAGTAGCAATAGCAGCTGTTCGACAGTGACAGGTCCTCTGGGGTGCTCCTCGTACGGTACTCTGGGCAACAATAAGTATCACCATCGCCGAAAGTCGAGATACGCCCGACGAATCGAAACGCCCATAAATACCGCCCAATTGGACTACTCTGCCAAACAGCTCGATGGCAATGCATACAAGGTGGTTGCCATCGCCAGTCTGCCAATGTGCTCCTCCGCAGCTGCCACCGCTTCCACAGCATCTTCAACAACAGCTTCGGCAGCCATTCAGGATGCACCCGCCACAGCGGTTGCGGCCGTCGCTGCGCTTCAAGAACGCGCCATATCGGACATGTTCAAGGCTCAGTTTAGCGCCCTGACAGCGGCAGCAGGATTGGCAGCTGGAACGGCATCTGCAACCGAGTCGGCATCTGGAGCTGGGGCTGTGCTGAATGAGAACTGTGATGGGATGTCAATGTCTGATGCTCCCTACGATTTGAGTATTGGAACCAGACTGAAAAAAATGTAAATTTAAAACAAATCTCTCTAACGCTATTTCACACATAATGTAAACAGTTAGTGTTGATCCGCTTCTCACTTATCGCGCATAAGAAGGAACTGACATTAATTAAGTGTTGAAATATCATCTAGAGAGTGTAAATGTGGTTTAATTTACCCAAAATTCCGACGCTTATATTCTCTAACACTTAAAAAAAGACTTTTTTTTACAATGGTTTTTTTTTATCGCGCATAAGAAGGAACTGACATTAATTAAGTGTTGAAATATCATCTAGAGAGTGCAAATGTGGTTTAATTTACCCAAAATTCCGACGCTTATATTCTCTAACACTTAAAAAAAGACTTTTTTTTACAATGGTTTTTTTTTCAAATATAGAGCTAGAGATTTAAAAATTTTAAATTTATACTCGTTCATGGCCCGTGCAGTTGGTTGCAAATGATTCGATAAATTCCAACATTAGTAAAAATTCTTATTTTTTAAAGAATGTATTGCAAAAAGTTTCATCTAAAACGATTAACACGAAAGGTTTTAAAGGAAATGTGTGGTAAAATTAAACAAATGACACAGGCCAAGTAGCAGCACAAGCAAAACATAAATATGTATGCACAAATATGAGTGTTTGACGACAATTCGCAGGGTATCTCCTAGTCGAACGGTCCCGATTAGCGCCTTCTCACTTGTTTTTGCTTAATAAATTGTACAACGTTTTCAATTAAGTACTGAATTGAGACCATAAATTTATTATTATTATTGTTGGTTTATTTAAAATTGTTAAAATATTCATTTCAATTCAATATTCATTTGCTGAAAACTGTGATATTGACGCAAAATATATTTTAATTTTCCTGTTTATTTATTTCAGAAACTTGGATACGAAAAGCTCATCGAATTCGCAAGCAAACGACTGTAAAGATAGTTCAAATGATAAGAAGAAACCACATATCAAGAAACCTCTGAATGCATTTATGCTCTACATGAAGGAGATGCGTGCCAAAGTTGTTGCCGAATGTACACTTAAAGAGTCAGCGGCTATTAATCAGATACTGGGGCGACGGGTAAGCTAATAGAACTAAATAAAAACTGGCGGCTGATAAGGCATATCTTCTATTTATATGAGGCTCTGTTAAATACAAAAGTTAATGTTTCTTAAGGGCTTTCAATTGACGCAAGTCTATTATACAAAACGTTTGATCGTATGATCGATAACCAATATCGATTGCCGGGAATGATTTTCAATGCTGCGTTTGCTTTTGATAGCAGACAATCACAATCACAAAAACAATGACATACTTACGACAGACAAAGATTTATATATATTTAGCAATGATAAATGAAAAAAATATACATTTTCGATATATATCTGAAACTATTCTCAATAAAATCACTTCCAATAAGTTTCTTATAAGTTAATGCTAACTGATTCCCACATTAATGTAACTTTTGTAGTGGCACGAACTTTCCCGCGAAGAACAAAGCAAATATTACGAAAAAGCGCGACAAGAGCGTCAATTGCATATGGAGTTGTATCCGGGGTGGAGCGCACGAGATAACTACGGTTACGTGTCAAAAAAGAAAAAGCGTAAAAAAGACAGATCGACAGCGGATTCGGGAGGTATTGCACAAAATTGTCAAATTTTTAACACTCTTTTTCTTCTCTAACCGCATTCAACTTTTATGTTTTTCCGTTTTTGTTTTCGTTTTCTTCGATTTAAACTTTCATTCAAATACATGCATACCGTACATCTACACACTATAACAATAACAATAACAATTACAATAACAACAACAATATCACACTCACACACATTTGAAATCAGCTACTAACTCACAACAACTAGAACTAACAAATTAAATTAAACATGTACCTACTATTATCTATGTAATTTGTGTAAATAATTAGAATAAAATTAACTCGTACCACGCATCAAAACTTGAAAACCCGAAATTACTTAAAACAAACAAAAAAAAAAACAAATAAAAAAGTCACATTTTTGAAGCTAGACAGAATTTTAGCTATCCGTAGTTAGCTCTAGTGTTGTGTACTATGAAAACTCAAACCATAAAAAGTGTACATAAAAAAATATTGTACCTGAAATAGAAAGTAATTTAACATATGTTAGTACGTACCATTGAATACTCACTTTGGTAGCCCTTTGTAGATTTGCTTGTATACATTTCTGATATTTTTTATTTTAGAATATTATTTTCTATTATTCAATTGTCAACCAAAAATCCAAATTTCAACTTCAGGCATAAGCTCTTTGGAATTTTTGCAACTTTTTACTCAAATCCAACCGACAATTGACAGTAACTTTAACAGTAATTTTTATTTTTAAAATCGAGCTTAAAGAAAATACAATATCGTAACGATACTATTTAACCGGTTCATAGAATTTTGTGTGTATTTCTTTTTTTCTTTGCGTTTGCGTTTATCATTTGAAATTAATTTATTTCGTTGAATAAGGAATATTTAGAGCCTTAAGTTGATATTGTTAATATTCATCTGTCCAAAATTCAGCTTAGCGGCTCTTAATACAGCTAAATAAAATTTCCATACCTACCTCAACAGTATCAACAAAAAAAAAAAAACCAATATGCCCAACAATAAAATAGGGTTTTTATGATAAGACCAAAATATTTATTCTATTTTTGGTTCCTTATTTATTTGTATTTGATAGAAAGTTATGGGTTTCGAAGAAGTGGAGAAAGAAAGAAATTCAATATATGGCATTTGTACAACTACACCATGCCCGATTGTTATAAAGAAATTGTCGGTGGTTTGGTTCCCCTGTTCGAACCATTGCTTCAACCTTTAACTTAGGTTCGGTTCAAAATCGCTTTGCAGCATTTGGAATATAGTTGATAGATGAAGCTTTTCTATGCGTATGTGGTTCAATTGGCAAAATAATAAATACACTCACACGAACACAATATATACTTATGTATTGAATTGGCAAGCAAAGTCGAAAGTACAGGAATAAAATATAGAAACAAGAAAAAACATTTCATTTTATTTAATGCTATCATTTCCATAGATTCTTGAGTACAAGAATCATGTAAACAAACTGAATAATCTATACGTGTGGACTTCAAATTGGCGAATGCATGCACCCGAAACCGTCTACAAGATCGATCCGTCAAAGCTTTTCAACTATTTGCGCAGAATACACGATTCTCTTCGATTCGATTCTTCGAGCCCGAACCCGAACCCTAACACGGGTTGTGGTGTCGTTGTTTTCACTGTGCTCTGATTGGCGGGTGCCTAATAACTTAACTAGCATGTAAAACCACCGATTGATTAATGTATCTCTGCATATTATCTATCTTTATTTTTCATAATTTTTATTTGCGCATATCGCAACAATATCGAAAAAAAAAACCAATAAATCCAAAAACAACATCCGAAACAACAAACAAAAAATCAAACATATTTTTTGATTGCCCCGAAATGTATAAATGCGCATCGTATGCACACAACAACAATTATTACACACAATATTCTTTTCGCGACACATCGCATTAATCCCACTCCCAGTGGCATGCCTTGGGGCGTGAGGAGCAGGCCAAGTATTACGAGTTGGCACGACGGGAACGCCAGCTGCACATGCAGATGTATCCCGATTGGAGTTCACGCACGAACGCGTCACGCGGCAAGAAACGGAAAAGGAAGCAAGATGCGACCAACGACGGAGGAGGTTAGATACATTTTCTTAAACTTTTGTACGATACATATGTACTATATCATACCAATACCAAATCAAAATCTAAATCAAACAAAGCCAAACAAACGTTAAATGATCAAAAATCCACTTGATCTCACAATTTTATCCTTATATGTTAAACAAAGGATGTTAAGTTGATAACAACAAAAAAATAATAATAATAATAATAACAATTAAATAAAATAAAACACGCCCAATATGTATGCATATAAAAAGAAAAAATACTTGTTGCGATGGAAACGATATTAAACAAAATGATTGGTTATTAGAATGAAAAGATATAGGAGCTTTTAAGTCCTGTAAATAATTTCCATCTGACTTAGTAACCCAAATTGTTTGTAGGCAGTGTGCTTTCGGCAATGCCGAAACAATCCTGTAATAATTCATCAATCTCCCAGTAAAGAGTACACTGATCATTCATTTAGCACTGATATATGAACTTACATAAGTATCTTTATGTCTGATTGTCAATAAATGATAATGGTCAACAATTACAGTTACCTAGCTTAATAGTCCCAATGCCTGCACGATTCATTATTTATTGACACGGCGTTTCTGTACTATGTGTGTATGTATTTGTATCTAACTATACATACTCACATATGTATTGTATTTTGTGCATGCGTAATTTAAGCGCATTGGTATTTGTACATTGTTTACATTGTTAACTCACACTTAATCTTAGTGTTAAATTAGTTTTTGTTTTGTCCAAATTTAAGTAATCAATCAATCAGTTAGTATTTATTTGTTACCCACTGTGAGTAATATTAGCCAGATTCCACTGACAGAAAATTAGCATTATTCAAAAAATGGGCCCATAATATATACCAAATGACTAGTCCTAAGTCATTTATAACCAACTTTCTTTATGAAGAATATCATCTTACCTTAATGACATAATTATTAAAAAAAAGTTTAATTTTAGATACTTATTTAAATGGAGCAGTGGAATTTGACTAACAAATATATATATATATATACATATATATTATATGCATTTTTATCCTATCCTGACATTTAACATTAAAAATCATCAATTTCGAATTATTATAAATTGTGAATATTTAAAGAAATAGGAATTCGACAAATGATGTTGAGTGGAATCTAGTTAATATTTATGTACAATTTATTTATTAGAATGTATTGTCAACCTATAAATAGTCTTAGGGCTTAACTTTCCATACTTATATTTATTATTTTGTCAATGTCATCGTAGTGCTGTGAACATATTGTAATGCTTTAACAACATACCTGCTGACCAACTAACAACTTGATCATGTTCATTAAAAACGTATTCACCTATTATGCACGCACTTTTCCGAAATGAACTAAAACATTCTTTTCTTAGGCAACAACATGAAAAAGTGTCGAGCGCGCTTTGGACTGGACCAACAGAATCAGTGGTGCAAGCCCTGCAGGTGGGTTTCATATACGATATTGACTTCTACTTTACAGCTTATTTTTTGGGGCATTACATACTGCGTTTATGCTACAAACATTCAAAAGCTCTACATTTCGGAAAATCAGAAATCCAAAAAAGTTGCTTACCAACTAGCTTTAATATGGAATGAAGTAAGCTATGCTTCGCCATTTAATTTTTTGGAAATTAAATTGAACTAAATACAAGTAAAACAATACAATGAGTGCGCATAAACGCAGTAACATTACAGATATTTAAAATATCTGAAAAATATAGACATACATACATACATGCATATTAGAGTTTTGAATAATACCTAATTTAAGGCACAACATTAGAACAATAATTTAGTGAAGAAAATTCTTTGATCTGTTTGATTGGGCCAGTTTGGCATTATCTATCTTTATAAAAACTATCGTAATAAAAACGAAATATATAAAGATTTGTCCGTCCGTCTGGCTGTATGAGATAATCAACCTCGGAGATGGCCCCGACTAGGAGATACTCTCTCTTAACAACCTGTTTGCATAATATACATACACAAATTCACACACACACACACGTTCACACTTTACTTTTACGATTATCTATTACATACATTTTCACAAAATTATTATACCCTTTTTTTACCCATTTTCAATGTGTTATCTATTTGTGTGAATCTATGCAACAGTCAGAAGGAGGCATTTCCGATCAGGGTCAGGTTGATCTATCCGTCTGTTCATCCGTCTGCATGAACGCGTCGATCTCGAAAACTGTAAGAGCTAGAGACTGTAAAGGGGTTGAAGTGTTTGTAAAGACAGATCGCAGGGTTTAGGATATCTCCTAGTCAGGTGGCCGTGACTCTTCACTTGTTTTTCATTTTCTGACGATTACAATGCAATCCGCACTTTTTTTGTTGCCCAAACAGTGACTTGTCGGCTTAAATTCCGGGCGCATTTTCTTCGCAAGTCAAAATATAAAAATATTTATATTTACACTATAGCTTTCGATTCTATGGACATTTAAATACGTCTTCCTTAACTTTTGCGCTAGAAAAAATTGCAGATAGACAAACACAGAGAAAGTTATTCCGAGCCAAGTTCATGCTATGATTGAGTAAAATCGATGTTTGCCGTCTCTTAATTAATTTCATTTATTATTTTAAACGACGCCTAATAATCGATAGTCATAAATACTTGTATTCGGTTGTTACGTTCTCAAGTACCCAACAACCTAGCTGTTACGTAGCGTAGTCAATCAGCAATCAAGATAATTTACACACTGATCTTGATGAAAATTAAATAAAGAGACGTTGTAAACTTTTCGAAAAATCTTCCTTCATTTGGATGAGAAATTCACTCGTCCCGAAGACAGTTACTTATTTAATCTACAAATGAAATATACTTTAACTCCATATGTTTTTATGACATCATTTGGCCAAGGTATTAAAAAAAAAGGAGTGAATCATTTTTATCGGGATCATTTTAAACAATGTTTGGGGTTGCAAGTTTCCAACAATATTATATGCAATCAAAACCGGTTTTAAAATAACAAGTTTGTGCCGCAAAAATATTAAATTAAACACTTGTATGTACATATGTCTGTAGGAATGTGTGTACAGGACACGATGGAGCCGTTAAGGAATGCTCTGCCATAAGTTAAAATATTTACACATACATACAGCTGTGTTCATTAAAATAGCAGTGCAACAGAAGGTCACATATAAAGTTGTTTTTTTAGCATAATCCTTTTCTTAGGATATCTAATGCACATTGTATTTGTAAAATGGAATATAAAGAAGAGAAAAACACAAAAGTCCCGTTAGATTTGCAATTTTTTTTGTGCTTTTTTGATATTTTGGCGTATTTCTGCTAATTTTTGGCTGTTCATTAAAATAGCAGTTTTTGATCTTCTTCGACCAAAAGTCACGAAAAAATTTGTAAATTTGTAAAAAGTAAGCTTAATTAAGTTGATTATTATAATTTAAGTAACAATACACTAAAACAATGCAAAAATTTTAATTTAAGTGGGTAAAGGAACTCACTGCTCCAAGGGAAAAAGGCAATTGATTGTTGAGCTCAGTAAGGAGGGGAAAAAGGGATAAAGGAGGGGAATGAAATAGAGAGTCTTTTAAAATGTTTCGCCAAGATGATATGCAATGCCATAAATCATAAACAGAAGCCCAAAAAACGTGGTGCCATACGTAAAACTTCAAATTTAGAGGACCCACGCATAGTGCGCTTCAGCAAAGCTAACCCTTTTGCATCCTCCAGGGATATAAGAACGGAGCTGAAGTTGGGAATCAGCGACGTAACCATTCGACGTCGATTACAAAATCAGAATTTGCATGCGCGAAGCCCACGAAAGCTGCCACTTTTAAATTAAAGACATATCAAAACCCGGGTTGAGTTTGCCAAAAGTCATTTGAACTGGCCAAAGGATAAATGGCGTAATATCCTTTGGACAGATGAGTCCAAACTGGTCTTGTTTGATGGAATAGGTTCTAGACAGTGTGTCTGTCGACCTCCAATCACAGATTTTCTTCCAAATTACAATGTCAAGACAGTTAAGCACGGTGGCTCTAAAATTTTGGTATGGGCCTTTTTTTCATAGAGCGGTATGGGGCCCAATACATATGATCGAGGGGACCATAGACCAAAATGTGTACGTGAATTTATTAAGGAACATTATGCTGTCATATGCCAGTCGGAATAAGCCCTTAAAAAGGTCATTCGAACAGGATAACGAACGAAAACACACCAGAAAACTGGCTAAAAATTGGCTAAGCCAAGAAAGGATCGACTTAATGGCATGGCCAGCTCAGTCCCCAGACCTTAACCCCATAGAAAACTTATGGGGAGACGTCAACCGTTTGTTTCAAAACGATCCCTGACCTCTAAGCCGCATCTTTGGAAGGTTGTTCAGGAGGCATGGGCGCAAATTCCTCTTAAGCGTTTTCAGGACTTGGTCGACTCCTACCACGTAGGTGCGGGGCTGTAATAGCCCAAAATGGATATAAAACTTAATATTAGGACATAACCAAACTATTATTTATGAGTTTTGAGTTTGTAAATGTGTTATATTGAATTCTCTGATATTTTTTGTAAAAACTGCTATTTTACTGAACAGCACATTTTATAGCTTTTTTTTGTATTATTCATCCTAATTTAAAAAATATTGAATAAATGAAAAAGGAAATATTGTTAAGTTAAGTGAAAATAACTATATTTCACACTTTAAAAAAAATTTTGTTCCATAATGGTCTTTATATTAGAATTTATCAATCTTTAAAGTGCAGGTCATCTGCACTGCTATTTTAATGAACACAGCTGTACATATATTTACATACACATGAGTATCATTGCCTATCACACAGTATATTTCACAGTCATACTAAATAGGATCGTACATACACTGAAACACACACATACTGTTCGGTACCCAACTTTAGATAATATAATTAACAATAATGACAATAATTATGTAACAAAGGGCATTGCGGCCACAATCTATAAGGTCGATACTATTAAATGTACTTGCATGCGACTAAATGCTGTTTTCCACCCACAATGCCCCTTGCCTGCACCCTGCACAGGACCAAAGATTTTATTTCAAAATTTTAATATTGATATATTGGAATTTGGATATTCATGAGTTCTGACTTATTCGAAATTTCTTGAGAGCGTTAAGATAAAAATATTGGAACTTTTAAATTTATGCCCCATTTAAAATGTTCTTCCTCCGAAGTTCTAGTCACTGTTTATCCGAAATTGAATGCCTTTTGAATCAGCTTTTGTAGTTGTTGTAAATTATAATACAGGATAAATATTGTGTACATATCCCTGCAAGATACTCTTAAAACCGAATTTAAATTTTCCAACAACTTAGATTGATCACATTTTCTTCCTTAGTTCGATGTGTGAAGAGCTGCCGCGTGCTTCATTGAAATTTTTTCGTAACTTAGAAAGATAATGAGTCTAGTTGTCATGAACTTCTAAATGACTTTTGATTTAATATCACGCTAGATTATAGCCAGTGCACAATATTCATTAAATACATATTTCTGGCTTGTTCAGAAAATTAAAAGCCCTTAAGGCGTATATATTTATTTTATTGCAACTGTATTATATTGTAGTCCAATTTTGATGCAGTTCATTATTTTTGATTTTCCCAATGACAACTGTATGATCAGTTTAAGGTGCGCAATGTTATTAAGGTGTGGATTAAGCTTCTTTTTTCATATCCTTAAACAGAGTTTTATTGTTGCATCTATGTTTGGAATAACCTTTTTTTTTAGGGATTCGAGCAACTTGCAAAAGAGACCTTTCATAAAATATTAATGTTGTCTATGAGGACCACCTGATTATTCAATGTCGATATGTCTGTATTTCGAGCCAATGAGGAATTTGCATTTGATATGTGCTGAAAAATTATCCTTTTTATTACCAAAATTATTGTATACAATAATTATTAATTTTAGCAGATGATTTGATTTTTGTTGTTGTTTCTTTACTTAACGACGATCTGTGCATGTCTCAAAATCGAACTTATAGTTTTTAGAGATGCCAACAGAGAAAAAAAAAGTCCGTTGAAGTGATTATTATCTTTAACCGACTGCTCATTGACGAATTATTCATATATTTTTTTTATATATGTATATATTTTTATATTATGTATGTATATGTTTTTTTAATTTGTTGACAATAACAATTATATTTTCGAATCGCCAGGTATTAAAAAAAAAACGTGCTACGTGCTAAAATGTAGTTCCAAAATTGAAAAATGTATGCTTTTTGACAGACAAAAAACAAACGTTTTTAAAGATTAAAAGTTCTGGAATATGAGTCCACATCCAAAATACACACACACACATTTTACCCTTTTTTGGTCATCATTATACTTTGAACAGAGTAATACCACTAAGCATATACGACGATATACGATACCAACTAAAAAAAGTGATTACAAAAATGTTTGTGCTCGTAGCGCCCCGTCAACCATAGTGAGAAAGATCGTTGAGACCGATTACCGTCGCTTAAATATACTGCACTCGCAACATTTTCTAGGTATCGAAAGAATATATGTTGTCGGACATAACATTCCCTCTTGGTATGGGGAGGGTCTATTTTAAACCGCTTCTGGCTTTAGTGTACAGGACCCAGTTGATAGCAACCTTACGTCGAGAACTACACTGTAGCCGCAATTGGGTTTCAAACCACAAAAATATCGACGGGTTCCTTAAATGTTACTAAATTCACAGGTTTAGTTGACTGTGTTCGTAGCCAAAACTCTCCATATTTGCGCCCGACAGTATGGTATTGTAATCCTCCTTGAAATAGTCTGTTGCTATTCTCTTCTCGCCATTCTCTTCTTGCTCACAACGTTTAGCTGAACACTGCCATGGCAATGAAATGAGTGTAAAAATGTGTGCGTGCATGTCCTTCTTTTCGACTAAAAGTTACTGTGAAATATTTAAAGGAAACCTTTACGTCGTTACGTCCTCATCGTTAGGCTTTTTAACATTGATTGTTGGCTTGTAAAAAAAAATTGGAGCAGGCGCTGAGTAAGGCGCCACTGGCACGAACATTTTGGAACCACTGCTTTGTCAATCTGGCGATTCTATACTTGATGGTAGTACGCAGATGAGTTTTAGATTTTGGCTTTTAGGTTATAGTTTGATTGGTTTTCATGTGGATTTGTTTTCGTTGTATATTTTTATCATATTCTTTCGTCCTGTTTTTACGTCTCACCAGCTGCCAAGCTCTACATGTCATTGAATTCTTTATGTTTTTTATTATTTTCTTTTTTTTTAACAACAATAAACAATAACAAATAGGCGTTTATATAAAACAATACATTTTTGATTATATTTTATAAAGATTATCTTAAATTTTATTTTACGCTTTCAAGACAGAATCAGACCTTAGCTTAAAACGGCTTTTTCTAATACAAAAACAAGCATCTCGTTGAAAACTAATTTGCTGTGAACTCATTAACTTTGTAAAGCAAACACAAACAAAATGTTTAGCTAAAATTTGCCTTATAAATTTAAGTGCTTATCTCAGCAAAGTATATGATCGAAGAACAAGGTTGATTTCTCATTTACACGGTTCTTTATTTGACAGTTCTGAATTTAATGAAATATGTTTAACACTCGATATTCTTGTACAATTTTACTGTCTACATTAATTTTACAATATACAATCTGAAAAATGTACTTTAAATGGTTGCTTAAAGCTCCAATTTCTTTTGAAAACACTTAATGATTTACTTTTTTTTTATACTCGTTCTCAATACAAAAGAGATTATTGATTTTGTGTAATGTCCGTCTGTCCGTTTGTCCGACTGAACGCAATTTTTCGGCGCTCGTGTGTACCCGCGTCAGATAAAGTGTTAAGAATTTTAAACTGCGGCCACGGGGGGCGTGGCAAACTGATAACACCTAAAATCGCAAATTGATAAAGTTCACAATTGTTAAGCTAAAGACAGCTGTAGACAGGTGATGATTGCGACCTTTCTATCCCGGCCACGCCCAGTAGAACGTCCCGCCCCGAGAATCGAGAAGGCTTATATCCTCTACAGTTTTAGAGCTAAATCCCTATTTGAACCGTCTTAAATATCGGCAAATATCAAGTTCTAATACAAATTTCTAAAAACTGATATTTTCCAAAATATTAATAATAGTTCAGAACGAGTATAACGCAGTCGGCAACGCCCGACTGCAATGTTCTTACTTGTTTTCATTTGAATCGTAAAATCAATTTTAACTATAATACGAAACGTTATTGAATATGTACTTTATGTTGTATTTTATATTTGCGCCTTTTGTTTGTTTTAATTTGTAAACAATTCGTTTGGCTTAAGGCTCAGCTCACTGAGTTGAGATCGGTTTGTTCGAATGAAATATAGAAAAAGAGACTTTGCAAGAGAAATATCTGTTCAATAATGACATTAAGATTAAATGATCCTTAATCAACAGAAATAAACATATCCACAAACACACACACTTACAGATACATACAGACAATATGGTGTTTTTCAATGAAGTAAACAAATATTTTGACAAATCAAATTATCGTTCTCTTTTTAACGCTTATCCAAATAACTTTTTGGACCAATTAAACATCGTTGAACACTTGCTCTCCTAACTCAGTCCCAGTGTGGGCTTGGGTGTCATTTCATCGGCGAGCAACAGCAACATTGGCGGCATTGTCAGTGGTCCAGGTGTCAACAGCATAAGCGTTGGCATGCTGACGCCCGGCATGGTAGGGGCAACGGTGATGCTGCCGAATTCGTCTTCGAGTTCCTCGTCCTCATCTACATCGTCTTCGCACACGCACACACACTTGCAAATGATGGCCAGCAGTACCGGAAATGGATCAACAGCACCTCTTAATGGCAGCTCGTGTACACAGCCTGGTGGCGGAGGCGGAGGCGGTGGTGGTGGCGGTGGCGGTGGTGGTGGTATTGGCAGTGCGCCCGGTACGGCGGCGAGTACCTCACAGCAACTGTCGCCGCAGGCACCCCCCACCTATGTTAATTTGTAAAAATCGATAGCACACCGTGACGAAAATAAGCCGACATCCTCCCGGACAACAACATGCATCATCCTCAATTCCAAAGCAGCCCACAAAAGAAAAAGAGGCGGGTGTACGACTCTGCAGAAATGCCAGTAAATAACGTCTATGTATTAATGTACAAAAGTCATAGAATGCCAAATTGCATTGTGATTAACACAATTCATATGAATATCATTTAGTTCTTTCTTCAATAACGATTAGCATCAAGCCGCATTAGCATTTACTTGAATATAACAAATATCACCTTTATTTTTTATGTCAAAATGTCTGTCTGGTTTTCTGTTTCCCAGGATAATGTCTAAATGTAGAAAAAGATGATAAAAAGCTTTAAATGATGTCATCCAAAAGCCTGACTCAACTTTCAAAAAGAAATACACTTAAGAAAAATAAAGAATAACATAAGAATATTTGATTAAAATTTAATGAAAAATTAATTCCTGATTTAGAAATATTTATTTCTCCTAATATCAAATTTATTGAATATGAAAATTGTATTAAGTTAATTAAAATGATGCTAATGTGGCATTTACAGATGCTAGCGAATATGAAAATGATATGAAATGAATGAATGAATCCTAACTATTTTTATGTACATATATACAATTTGCTTACATATACAAGCATTAAATAATTAAAGTCAAAATGTATTGATTGCCCTTATGTACGAAAATATATATGTACATATATATTTTTTCGAGCACTTTGTTGCGTTTGTTAAAATTTTGATATTTATTTTAGGGAGTATTCGCAATATATGTACGTACATACATGCGTATATAAGCAAATATGCATATATGTATGTATATTTAATAATCTAAAAATTTTTGCTAGAGCTGTTTGTTATTGTTGTCGTTGCTGTTGTTGATGTTGTTGTTGATGCAGTTGTTTGTGTATTGATTTGACTATGTGATCACCATCAGTTTTACAATGAATCTAGTTTGTTTTCCTTTCAATGTTGTGTTATAATTATAATTATTGGTAACACAATCGTTTTTATCCTTATTAACCAATTCAATTAAATTGATGTTAAAATCACATATTATTGACTGCGATGTGAATACTTTTAAGTCTTCTGATTGCTGATGGTATTATTTTCGTTATTATTAATACATTACTTTGTTTTCGTTTGGTTTTTTTTTTAACGTTACTGTACTCTTGATTTAGCATTTATGGAGTAATACAATATTTAGTTTTTAAATGTTTACAATTGAAAAATATTTTGGAATTTATAATAATTTTCATATGTATGCATGCCAGTTGGAACGCGCCAATTATGTTGACAGCACTGCTAATGTTCCAATTAATATGCTTATACTATAAACTTCCAAAATATGCGTTTGTACGTATTCATATGAATATGTATATTCCCCAACATGTTCTTGATTTCATACACCTAATTAAAAATTTTGAGCTGGATTCAAACAATTGTTTCCCACCTTTTTTTGGATTGTTGTTTCCGTTCTGCAATTCTGAAACAAAGCAAATTTTTGTGGTTTGTTTTTATTATTATTATTTTGCTCAAGTAGTTGCTTTTAAATTCATTTATATTGTTTCTGTTATGCATGCAATAAATGTCTGTCAATGCTTAATAAATGTGAGGAACTAAATTGAAAGAAAAGCCGGGCCTGTATATATTCAAACATTATTAAATAATTTTACAAAAATTGTGCTGCATCTGCATAGGTGCAATCAACAAATATTTGATTTGATTTTATTTTTGAGACGATGTTTTATTTTAGACAAAAATTTTGAGTAAGGCACTCAAGAACTTTTTTTAATTATACCTTATTGTTATTGCAAGAATAATCGGCAAAAAAAAATGTTTTAAATGAAATAGTTAAACTAACAACATTTTGATTATTGTATTTCACTGCCGTCTGTTTTGTTTTTTTTTTTTTATTGAGGTGCCACGTGGGGAAGAGAAAATAAGACAATCCACTCTGCTTTCCAGTCTGCTTAATTAATTTTCAATTTTTGAATTTTTGACTGTGATTCACTTGGCCCCCTTATTTTATAGAATTTTAAGTTATTGTTTTTTTTTTTTTTGCACGATCAATTAGAGCCTGTTGAAGAAGGTCCGGCCGCACCGTAAGCGCATGCACTTATTAAATCGATGGTCATTTTGTGCATTTGTTGTGGAATGCCTTCATATTTGCATAAACCACATCACCTCAACTGTTCAGTGTGCCATTTGAAGTTGACTTATAATGAACTTTACACGATCTTCTTTTTGCATTATACAGACGTAAAAAGAAATGCATTCGCTACATGGAGGCATTGCATGGGAACGGCGCTCAGGAGGACGGCAGCGGCATGGACGACACTGGCAACATGAGCCAACTGAGCGACGAAGACGACGATGACGACGAGCTGGGCGGCGGCAGCTGTGGCAGCGGCGATGAGGCCGAGATGAACAAGATGCCCGACACCGAGGACATGGAATCGATGAGTCAGTCGCTCTCCAGCCCCGGCTGCCTGAGCGGGCTGTCCAGTTTGCAGAGTCCGTCGACAACAACGAGTCTGGCCAGCCCACTCAATATGAACATGTTAACTAGTCCGGCGACGCCTGTGCTACCGCCCGCAGCAGCAACAACCAACATGCCAGAGCAGGCGGCCTCGATCAGTCAGCCGAGGTCTGGATCTGGAACCGGGTCCAGCAGCGGATCCACATGTAGCATTAGTAATACACCGAATACCTCTAGCACAGCGTCGCCGGCTAACTCAGCGACGGGCACAGCGTTGAGCTCGGCCAGTGAGCGCGCCATGATGCTGGGCACTCGATTCAGCCATCTGGGCATGGGCCTGACATTGCCAGATCAATTCAACCTGACAGCTGTGAGCAGCAGCAGCAGCAACAACAGCAGCGGTGGGGGCGGCGGCACAACTACCTCTTTGGCGACGAATGGCTTCAGCAGTTATAGCAACATGAAAACAGCAACAACAACAACAACCGCATCTGAGCTAACGTCCGCGACGACGATTGCATGTGCACCTGCGCCAGCCACAAGCTTGCATCGCAATCCGATAGGCGCCAATCCGCGCGACATTAACAATCCGTTGAGCATCAATCAGCTGACCAAGCGGCGAGAGGACAACAATCTTCTGATACTTGGCCACAAACCGTACGCGCATCCGCATCCACATCATACGCTCTTTAGCAGCAGCTTCAGTCAACACTTTCAACAGCAGCTAAGTAACCACCTGGCAGCCACAGGTGGCAGCGGTGTGGGCGTGGGTGTCGGCATGGGCGTCGGCATCGGCAGCAGCGCCAGCAGCAGCCACAGCAACATCATCGGCTCGGTGGTGCAACCGATGGACACGCCCACCCTGAACAGCATGAAACGCCGCAACACATCCGATCCGGCTGCAGGAAGCAGCAACGCGCCAACGCCTAACGCAACCGAAACTGGAGCCATTAGCGTCTCATAGCAGTCTGGTACAGCAATAGTAGTGTGTACGAGCGTTGTAATAGGAGTCTGTAGACTGCCGTGCCAAGCGTTCATGTCCATGTCCATGGATATGTCCTTGTCCATGCTTTTTGTCGTGAAGATTTGGATCCAAGCCCAGCCCATCAGTCAGCAGCTTACATTATTTGGCCCAACGTGCAATAAGTAACCCGCCATTTTCCCACTCCCCCCTACCCCCTACCCCCGTAACCCCCTACATTAGCTCTCATCATCGCCATAGTTGTAACCGTGTAACATGTGGCCATTATTGGATAAGTGCCAAAACTACTCACATCACATATACATACATACATACTCTGTACTATAACAATCAATCAATAACAAGCAATAACAAATATAGGTCAGCATCTAGCGAGAGTGTGCCTTAGTCGGACTCACGGCATACGACACTCGGATGCACATATATAGTCACATATGTACATATTTATATATGTGCAATGACCATGGTATGAATGTCTTGGCACGCAGGACAAAAACAACAAAATTCAATTGAGCTATACATACATATGATATATACATACATGCATTCATACATTCATATATAAATATATATAAATTCATATTTATATGTATATGTGTGCATAGAATAAACAAATAAACGTTAACGACAGGAAGAGTGCTCTAGTCAAGAGTGCCAAACTAGAAGATACCTTGCAGGGTACACAAATGTTCCACACACAGAAACACACAAGCGCACTCACTGTTCTGTTCTGTTTGGCTCAGCCGCACACCATCACAATATTTATGTTAAATAATTTAATGTTTTTTGTCCGTTTTATAAATGATAATTGGGATATTTAAGAATGAGAGTGTATGAATACAACCAGTTTATTGAGTTTAAACTTCACCTTCCAGAAGACTCCGTTTAGAATTGTATTTGAATGGGCTCATGCAGACTGAGGGGCAAATAGATACGGCTAAATCGACGACGCTAATCAAGAGTTTATACATACTCTATGAATTGCCTTCTACCTGATATACGCATGCCAATGTTTCTAGTCATTTCGAGAAGGTGCAAACCACATCATTGTAGCCAAAATTCAAGAAAAGATAGGTCACATTAAATAATTTCAGTGAATCTTGTTTTTACATTCCAGTTTAAAATTCAACAATTTAAAGAATTCATTATATTAAAAAATAGCCCAAAAGTATTTTAGAGCCAATCCGCTTCGGTTAAGTATGTTTGTTTTAAACCAGGTTAGCCTAAAACCAAATTCTGCCATGTTTTCTTCTTCTTTTTGTTTCGAAATATGTGATGCACTGAAAAAGACATTTTCGGGCGTAGATAAATTGTCGATCAGCAGAGACAGCTAAGTCAATAAATGATACAGTTTTACTGTATTTAAGTAAGATGAATTTGATTCTCATTGCTTTATTAGCTGTTACTGCACTGGGCACAGAGCATTTTCACTGCAAGCTTTGGATTTTCTTCACCATAATATCCTGAAAAATCGCTCTATTTATTGATGTTCTTACACACGTCCGTAAATATTATATTAAAGACACATTCAAACTTTTTCGAAGTATTCCTTCATCTTTTGTGAAAGAATTTGAGATTGTGGAATAAAAATAATTGACAAATATTCATTTTAGTTTTTATAAAACGTGAAGCAGACATACTGTTGTAAACGCATTCATTTTCTGTTAATCTTCAGCTTGCAAATATTCCCAAACTAAATTGTGTACTGAAACATTTTTTTTATTTTTGATAGTAAATTTATAATCTTAACCAATAAATGAGAGCTTTAATGAGAACACGCCGAGATCACGCTGCCATTCGCAGGCACATTTTTCATTGAATTTTTTCTGTGACAGCTTAGGAAACATATATGGTAATATTATCATAATTGAAATGATTAAAATGGAAGAAACTAGTAGATTAGAAAGTAGTAGATTCTGAATTTCAATTTAACAATATTATTGTTGCCATAAAATTTGTAATTGTGAATCCATTTTATGCATTTTTAAACAACTCAATTAACATAAAACTTGAATTGAATTCCTATGCAAAGCGTGTGTGTTATGTCTTGTTCAGCAAACAAACGGAAATTGTTTTTAAAATTTTTCCATTTGTGATAATTAAAATTATTAAATTACATTTAATAATTCAATCAAAGGCAACCAAACACGAGTAAGAGTGCTCTGGTGGGGAGCACCCAACTAGGAAAACCGAGCTGGGAGCTGTCCTTGTACACACTTTAACCCCTTGTATTCATACATACATACAAAACATCACACATTTACACACCGCAATATGCGAACTTTTCTTAGTAACTATGCTTGGCCCCTAGTCTGGCAAATTCTTGAATTATAATATTCATGATCTTTATAATATTTTCAGGTCTTAAAAAAAGCATTTAGCATTTAAATTGGTTTTTTTTTATACTTGTTCACGAAGTGAAAAGGGTATATTGGTTTTGTGCAATGTCCGTCTTGCTGTGCGTACCCACGTGAGATAAGGTGTTGAGGATTTTGAGGAATTTAAAGCTGGAGTCACCAAACTATGGTATGGTAGATAACTGACAACCTCCCCAAAAGATTCCGACCTTGATATCAAGGTCCCACCCTACTCCTACTCCCACAGTTTTTGAGCTAGACTCACCAAATTTAGGGATATATTTTACTGGGACTCTCCCCCAAACAAAAAAAAAATTGGCAACGCCCCCTCCCGCCCCCGTATTCGTAGAAACTGACATATGTGGCAGGTCCAATCGGTAACACGTGTTTGCCAATATCTCCCACAGTTTTTAAGAGTTACCAAATTTGGAGGATTGCTAGCTCGCCACCTTCTGTAACGATCGGTACAACATTTCGGCGCACCCCTTCCCTAATCCCATTCTCACCCACCACACAAATTACAAAATACCGAATTTTTTTAAAATAATAATAATAATAATAATCAAGAACGTGAACGAGTATAAAAAAAGCGAGTCAAAAACTGTTATTGATAGTAATTTGAAAAAATAACTTTTTCTGCCTGTAACGTACATTTGCACAATACCATTATACCTTTTTGTTTGCCCATTTTTAATGGGTTCAGAGTATAAGAATGCATCAATGTTCAGTTGTGTTAATGTATGCGAACATAATTCATATTTCAATAACAAGTTCTTTAAAGCAACAGTATTATTTGATTACAATTAAAGTATATAATGTATTAATGTATGTATGTATGCGTCAAGAAACTTAACACAAAACGTACGAATTTATTGAAATTGGACCTGATAGCTACTACCGCATATTAAGTATCCACGTATATATGTACATATGTATGCATATCTATGATCATATGTACAGACTACATTCTGTATACCATGTGCACTAAATTCATAAAATCTGTAGAGTAATGTTCGATTCTTTAGCAGTTTTAACAATTTGATTTGGCATTTGAAGTTAAGATTTAAAAGACATCATCGAACTAAAACCCCAACATCGAATTCAGTTTAAATTTGTAAACTAGCGTGATTTAGCCCAATCCCATAAAATTTATAAAAGCTTACCAATATATTTTTGATTTGATTTATTAGTTAAACATCATCACATGTTTTCCATCTACAATATTTCGACTAAGTAGTTAGTATTAGATGTGTCTGTATATATGGTATATATATATATATATATATGTATGTGCATAGATATGTGGGTGCTTATGGTGATATCGGTATGATAAAAAAAGGAAAAATTATTAGAAAAGTTATCAATATTGGAGTTTAGTATATACAAGTGGAATATTGCTTAGTATAAAAAGAAGAAATATATAAATCCGATATATGTATGTATATGTGTGCGTGTGAGCATAAATCTAGATATGTTAATATTATACAGCAAATATAATGTATAAATATTCAACATATGTAAATACAGTGTTGAGATCATATATATACGATCAAGCCAAACAGTTAGTATATAATAGAAATACTAATGCGAATTTAATTAATACGATATTAAGTAAAATATGTATGTACATATGTAAGCACAACAATGTGTGTAAAGCCATTGCCAATTATAAAAAGACTGTTAAATACATACTTAAAATAAATAGCATACGTATATAAAATACATATGTGAATGCGCATACATACATACATACATACGTGCATACATACATACATACACACACGATAATGTGTAAGCACATTTGTGCTTAATGTCAACGAATGTATTTATGTATTTTCAACACATGTTCACTTACATACAATACTATGTACATAGGCAGACAGGAACACACTGGAACAACCTCACATATTTATGTATGTATGATGTATGTATATATATAGTTTCTGTAATTATAAATGAACTGGCGTCAATGTACATACACATGCGGTGCATAAGTACTTTATGCAGACTCGTAGCGATCACAATCACCCAGCCATTAAAAGATAAATGGTATAAAATCTAGTTGTAAGTACACACATATCTATAAACATATTATATATATATATATAAATATATATATAAATATGTATATATATATATATATTATATATAAAGTGAACATTAGCTTTGGTAAATATTCTAATCAAAAGCAAAAACAAAAAGAACAAAAAAAAAAAACAATCAATATTACTTACGTTAACTATGCTTCCAATTTTCTGTGTTTTTTATTTAAATTTTTACATAGTAAATAGTGCATATGAAACCGTTTTGCAATATTTACAGTTTTATTTATTGACATTTATTCCTAAGTTAATATTAATCTGCACTAAAATCATGTGCAATTCATATTTGAAGTTTCGCATTGTAATACCGTAATACCAACATGTACACTCAAAAAAAATTCCTTACATAATTAACGCCATTAGATTGCCATGTGCATTGTTGTTCAAACATACAAACGTACAACTTATCCATCATGTACATATTTATGAATACCAAGTATGTATGTAGGAAACTCAATTGAAATGCCTTTACCTTTAACCCAATGACCATTCACTCAAACTTTTAGAATTCTTTTTCTTTCTATCTCTCCCTGCTGCTTCCTTCACTAAAAACTTCATTTATTAATCATCAAAGCCTTAAGTCATTTGCAGATAAATTAATATTGTTTCTCTATTAGCTTCTAAACGATGCGGGACATAATTATGAACGATTGTCATTTAGTCTGTATTTCCATAAATTCTCGCAGAATGATCAGAAAATCATAGACAAATATTTCGTATCTGATGGAAATGTTTTAAACATGTTGTAAACACACATATTGAATTAAAATGACTGTGTGTATCTATGTATATATATATATATCTATATATATATATATATGTATCTTTTGTATGTACATATGTATTTGAAATGCACGTAGCGGGGGTATGATATAAGTACGAATTAATGATGTGCATTCAAAGTAAGCTAAGTCAATAATTACACAGATTGGTTAATTGTTCCGTTTAATTTTAGTAGCTCTTTAACTGTAAGTAGCTATAACTAGTAAAGAGTTTAATACTAATTACACAAGCATATCTAGATTTAAAAAGTATTTATATACTTATATACATGCGTATTTAATGTTATATACATCCACTTATTATAAACATGTAGTTACATTATCTATAAAAAAAATTATGATAAAGAATTCACATAAGAACATTAGTTTAGTAAATAATTTGATGTATTGAAAATAATAAATATACAAATCAAATACAGTTTAATAAAAAAAAATGTTGACAAGAGAAACGACATAGTCTTTTACTAAAACTACACAATGTGAAAAACTAGGCGCGAAATTTAATTCAATAAAATATAACTCCTAACCTTAGCTATAAATAATAACTAATTAGCCATATACAAAATATACTGTTTTCTTAATAATTATACTCGTTAACGGAGTGACGCCGCAGCGTCAGAGTTAAGGATATTGGAGTGCACCCACTGGCGGCGTGGCAAACGGATAACACCTAAAATCCTAAATCGATAAAGATCACAAAATTTAAAGCTAGTGTCAGCAATCTTGGTATGTAAAGGTAGCTGCTGATGACCTCCCGAAGATATTGCCACCTTCATAGCCCCTCCAGCCAACGAAATCGCAAAAACCGACATATTTGACAGCTTCAATCGATAACACGTCTATATTTCGCACAATTTTTAACTAGAATCCCGAAATTTGGTATGTACGTAGCTGCTGATGACCTCCTCAAAAGATTGCCACCTTGACATCCCGGCTAGTTTATTCACAAACCACAACCACAAAAATTCAAAGTACCGAAATCTTTAAAAATAACGTGAACGAGTATAAAGCAGTTGGTAACGCCCGACTGCAGCGTTCTTACTTGTTTTAGTTTTACTTTTATTCAATTTTATTATGTACATGGCTATTTCTCTATATTTATATTTTTATGCGAAGATTCCCACAGGATGGTTGTGCTTGTGTCTGCAAGCATATTTTCATGATTCTCCAGACGTTGCTCGTGGCAGCGACTAAATGCGGTGTTAGTGTCCGCTGTGGATCCGCATAGTTGGATGGTCTTAGGATTGCGTTATAAATCAGCAGCGTATTGCGAAGGCTAAGCTGTTACCTGAGATTGATTAGATTACTATAGACCCTTAAAATTGAGATTGAATTTCATTTTGTGAACCAAAGCCCCGAAGCGGAAAAGTGATGTTGCAGCCTCCTAAAAGCAACCGTATGGTCATTATCCGTGACCGAGCAGGCAGTGTCATCCATGTGTGTGGCAGTAAGGCCAGCAGCAGTTATGGGTTTAACGTCGGACTCCGCGTCACAGCATCGCAAAAAGAAGGTCGGTTCCAAACTCTGTCTTATATATCTTATATCAAGAAATGCAGCAGATCAGTATTTTTTATTTTCTGGTGTACCGTGGTGTACAATCCGGTGGCATTGCTCGGGCATGCCATGATGTCTTCCAGAGGCAAACTGATAATCCGACAAAAATATTCTTGCGAATAATTTGGAAACAATCACTGACACTGGATAATTGGAGCTGGTAATTAATCGACAATTTGAAATAAACATGATATTCGTTTGGCATAAAGGATCTTAAGATCAGAACGTTAAGTAGTTAGATCATATAATCTGTGAGAGCTACGCGCTTCAATCATTTAAATGGGTTAATTTTTGAGACAACAGCTACCTTTATATATAAACCTTGATACGCACAAGCCGATTAAAGTGCAAGTTGACTTTTCCATTACGCCATTGTACCTAGTGATTACTGGCGGTTAAATAATTACAAACAAATTCCCAACTCCCATTGAAACTCTTAATTTAATCACTCGCTTTGCTGTAGAAGTACTTTTTGAAGTGTATTATAAATAATAATTTTCTATTTTATTTCGTCTAACTAAATTATTTAGGCTGGTGTTGTTCAGAATAAACTTTAACTTTAATTCGTATATATAAAGTATAGCTATATACCGTCTATGTTTGTATATATTACATATATGTATATTCATATATGTATGTGTGTACTATATGCATGTATGTATAACGTTTGGTTGATTATCATGATGATCAAAATGGTAACCATAATACAACTACAACGAACGATGCTTGTATAAATATTAAGTATTGGAATATAAATTCATCTATTTTAATATACTCATTCTTATATTAATATACACATACACACACACTTGATTTAAGGTTATATTCGAAGAATTTCCTTCATAATAGAGAATGAATTTTACATACGTTTTTATTTGCATCACGGAAATTGAAGCACAATATAAATTGAAATCCATATATCAGATAGATATGTTGCCTATAATTTCATATCGTGAACCATATCTTGCGGTTAGTAAAAGGTTAATTTTTCCAATTGCTAATTAATATTATTCAAATATATGTTGTTTGAAAGGCCAAAGATAGTATGTACGCATGTGTACGCATAAACATATACATATATTAAGGTATATAGTGTGTCTATATTTAAGTAATTTTAGTTTCCCATAAAGCATTTGAACATATTTATAACGAAATTCTAGCAAGGTTACATTATGAAAACAATATTATTATTTTGAATACGATTATTTTAAAATGTTTTGTAAATGATATTAAGAAATAACAGTTATATGTTATATTCGTAGTATTGAAAATTTTATACTCATGCGGACAGAAAAAGAATTAAGCAGATGTTATATAACATTTGTCATCTGTGCTTTTATACAATTTTATTATTTTCAGCCGATTTTTAGTGAGCATTATAACGAACATTATTAAGATTTGAATAATTTTGTTTTTATTAAATTTTGGAAGCTTAAGTTCGTAATGGGTAAGATTGATAAAAAGAGCAAAAACATATACAAAAAATCAATTTGCAAGTGGTTCTTACAGTTTTAAAATTAAGAGACAATATAAAAACACTTTTTGGAGGCGAAGTTGTCCCTTTTGATAACATTTATAATATGATCGGCAAGTGTAGAAACAAAATGAAGTGTTGTACAAAAAAAAATACATTTTTTTCTTAAAAAATTTTAAAGTAAAATATAAATATTTAATAATAATTTAAATATTTATTATTTATAAAGAAAATCAAACAAGCCAGTTGTTGTGCAATACTTTACGTATTAGCCAGCAAAGCGTCTGATGAAGAAATATGCATGTGTAGTAAGTATATTTAATATGTGATTTAGTTTCCATTATATTAATTATAAGTTGTATTCATATATATAATCGTGTAATATTATTTAAGAGGTAATTATGTTATGCAATTGTTAATATTGACTTTCAACTTTAGTTTAAAGTATTGAAACTAAGCACAATTTATTGTACAGATTAGTGATCGTGATGGTGCATGCCATTATTGTTTTCACCAGAAAGAACTGTTGCATAAAATGCAAATGATTAGTTTTATACAATTAAAAATTATAATAAAATATATCCGCTAAAACGCTAGCCATAATCGTTTTTAACAGGATTTTATATTTGTATTTGAAAAAGATCCTGTACGTTCGCGCATTGATGTCATCCATTATTTTTGGTGTTTATGCTTTCGACTGTGGACTTGGCTCAGCAAAGCTACGAAGCTGCCATCAGAAGCTGGACGTGATTTCTAAGTGATATTATCCAGAACCGGTCCACATTGTCTCCGCTGACATTCAGAACCAACCACCACTTCCTAGCTTTGAGCTAAGTCCACCTATGCCTTTACCAAGCAAATTGCCAACCCGACCAGCCACAACGTTGGTGACAGCCGCAGCTTGAGCGGCGCCAATTTTCGGCTTTGGCAGGCTCCGCGATGCATGTGCGCCAGATTCATCCCCACCATCCTCCTCGTCACCATTTCGAATGTCGTCGCAATTTCTGTGGTAAGTAATACACTTTTATATAGACAAACAGTAATAATAATGGCCACAAATTGCACTCACTCATCACCGTCGGCCACCTCGGGCATGGTCAAGGCACATGTTGCCTCCTCAGCAGTCATTCGTTGTATAACTGTCTGATATGCTTTCGAGTTTAACTTGTCCTCGAGGACACCTTGCAGTTCAAAGTCCGAATAAATTTTCTAATGACAAAATATATATAAATAGTCAAAATATCTTATATATTGATAATCGAAATAACATTACCTTAATTATGTGGGAAATGGACGTGACCTGCGCATAATGCAGGGCGTGGTCCAAACGCTCTGATAGCCAACTAGACAGCATGTTTATTTGTTGAGAGTACCACTGTTCGAAAAAGTTCAGTGTCCATAGATCATCGCCAATCTTGCCTCGTATTTGATCCATGTTGTTGCGAAAAAAATTCACATAGCCTTGTCCGAGATCCTTCCCTGAGCTCGACACGTTTGTAAAACTAAGAATTGAGCCAATTAGGCTACCTTCGTCGTAACGCGCCAATTTTGACAAAGTCGACTCTAGCACTGACATAAGTTTGCCACTTAATCCTTGTGTCATCGCTACATTCGCTTTGTCGATTTGATCATCGATTCGAGCATGGAATTTGTACTATTTCACAAAATAAATATATCAAATAACAATATGACACTTAAAAATAAATTCATTAAACCTTCCCTTAAACAAGGCTGCAAACCGGTTTTCAAACTGAAAAAAAAAACAAAAACCGAAACAAAATCAAAAGCAAATAATCAGTCTAAAATATAAAGTGAATATTTTTATTTCCTAAGAGTATTTATTTATTAAATTTGACTAATGAATACCTATTTTTGTTAAATTTAACTCAAAAAATATACAATATATTTGGTACTGGATTTGCAGCCTTGCATTATGGGTTGGAATGGAAGCTGCACTTACCAGATCGATACCATCGATGGTAGTTAATTTAAAGCTTTGATTTTTAGCATCTAATATCACATTTACCATAGCGCACATCTCTGATGGTATTATATAATCGGTCGATATGAAGGCAACATTTTTCTTTAACCAAGACTGAAAGGAAGAGTCTGTTCGCTGTATACATTGCTCAATCATATCAACTGCCATCATCTTCAGTCGCTGCTCCAAATGCTGTCGGAACTCCGCATCTGGCCAGTGCAGATCTCTGATGAACGATTGCAATGCGTCCAGTTTCCAAAACAGATCTTCGGAAGTGGCACAACCATTTCTGTGCACATACAAAACAAGCAAAATAATTTAATCAGTAATTACTGATTTGTGTGTATATACACAAAGGTAATTTTGTAGAAATTTTAATTAAAATAAATATAATACTATAGCATATACATAATAATATATATAAACTCTTATTGGATATAATTTCAGAGCACTATATAACAATCGCAGGCTGCTAGGTTATGAGTTTAAGCTTCACGATTACATATAAAATGCAATCGACCTATTATGCTAATTTTTTAAGCAAACCCATTTAAAGGATCTCTTTTTTTAACAGGCCAATGCTCAAATACATGGTTCTCGTTCACTAATTGCGCGATAAAATAAACATAAGTGTTAAAAGTGTTGTTAAATAAGATAAAAATCCCCTGCAAAGATAGTACCAAATCGTACCATATATTCATATTATTGATCAGAACGCTAGTTGAGTTCACAAAATGTTGTCCGTCTGTCATTAAAGCACGATACTCTTTATCGATTGTCCTTATATGAACACAATTAAATTTGTATACGAATAATCGGTTGAAATTGTTGTTGCTAGTTGCCAGTATTGAGCTTTTAACAGTTTTAAAATCCTATTCAGGATTTGAATGAACCCATCCATTAGCGCTCGCAAAAGTAACTACAGTAATTGAACTCTCAGCATCTACTATGTTTGAACATAATGCAACCAATAGAATAATAATAGCATTACAAATATCGGCGATTAACTTCAAGCAAGCAATGCAACTACAAAAAACTTGAAGGATGCTTATTCTACATTATTGCTAATACTGATAAAAGGTGTATGCCATTGCCATTGTGGTGATATTAATATTGACAAAAGTTATAGGTAATAAGCGTACGCACATGTGAAATATATGAAGATTCGTTTATATCTATTGAAATTTAATTAATATGTCATATTTTGTTATGAACTTAAATTAAATATCGGATTAGCGGTTAATACCATAGAGAATATGAATTGATCGATAAAACGAGGACCCAAGTCTGTCCAACAGTATTTGTATGTCTGTCTATTTGCCTATAAAACTCAAAATACCATAAAATATCTTTCTATTAATCCAACTCCGATATATACTCATATTTAGTAGCCTTCTTAGCTTCTAAAAACCATAACGATTGGAATTTATACTCAGTTTATTGAACATCAATTTGGAAAGAGGTGTCATACAGATATATAGAACCAGTCGGATCAAATGTATAAACTCTCCCGAGCGGACAGACAGAAGGCTGTTTCAATAGGAAAAAGGTATGTACAGTAAAAGCTCGCCTATATTGGTTTTTGCGGTCACTTTAAGTGTGCTAATCTCATAATTATTTAAATAATTCATTAATTTATTTGAATATTTATTTTAGAGTATTTACTTGCACTAAATAAAACCCAAATTTATAATTATATTCCTCCAAAAAAAAAACTATGCTTTGCTTAATCTAAGATATGTGGGTTGATTGATAGAATTTGTTGTTGTGATTAAAATAAAAAATGTTGAATAAATAAACAATATGTATGTACACATACATATAATTTTGGTTACACTATATGTTAATATTGTCATTATCATTATTACTATTGTTATGTTTATGCAGTGTTTTTAACATACATTCATATAAAAATTTGCATTTGTTAACATTTGCATGTAGTTCAATGTTATTGTGAAATGCATAAATATGAGAGTTATGCTGGCTAAAGTTCTAGTTAAATCAATTCTTGGGCAAATGCATGATAATTGGCGGTAAACAACAAAATGCAAAGAGAACATATTTGAGAGTACGTCTATCTACATAAGATTTTTAGGTAGGTGCATCATTTAAAAACCTCATTTCATCAGCAGCTGCTGCAGCTGTGCGCCTTGGTAGCCGCGGCACATAAAAATTAACTTGATCTTTCTTGCCGCTCAGCAGCGCCGCTGGGTTGAGAGCTGCCGTGTTTAGCGCCTGGGCGGCATTGTTTAATGCGGCTGGGTTCAACGCAGCGTTTATCCTAAAGTTTCACAGAATAATATGAAAATAGAAAACATGAACGGCATATTGAATTGCTAAATATGAAGTGAGGCGCGCGAGAGAGGAGAGGAGACAGTATGTGGTTTAAGGCTGCTCAGCTGCTCGCTCATCTGCGCACTACATACTACATTAAGTGTGCAGTTATTTACGCTGTCCATTCACATTCAGGCATTCACATACACATTATGAACCTGCCAAGCTTAATTTGAAATCCCAACCCTACTTCGAATACCAATGCGAATAGCTCACACATACATACATCATACGTTCATGCTTCCTCACACAAATACATATAAATATAATATATATATGTATAAATATATATACATGCAGGTATTATCCGGTAATTTTCAATTTTCTTCTTCTTCTTTAATAAAACAAAAAACTATTATATCCTTTAAAAAAAAACAGATTGAAATCAGTGAGATAAATTTATGATACATATTCTTTAATCTATTAAAGGCTGATTGGACATCATTTTCTACTCAGAATTGTAGTATCGTCACACACAGAGTAACTTCAGTAAAGATTTAGGTCAATCAGTCAGTCAATCCAATAGACAGTTTTATATATAGAAAGCACATATATATTATATTTATGCAGATGAGCCAATTGCATGGTACAACACATACACATGTGCATTTGAGTATGCACTCACATATACAGAATACGTAAGAGTTTTATGTTTTATGTCGAATTCCCAATTTGAATAAATATTGGTCATACAGATATTAATGCTCGTGTGCTGTATGTATGCGTATAGAATTGAGTATTTTAAATTTGATATGAGACCTTTAATGTGGTAATTACGGTACATTTCAATGGATGGAACTGATTGGAGTGTGACATCACTTACCCTTTGCTTTCCCAACGCTCCTTCTCAAAACCCTTATGAATCGATTGAGCTATTGAGGATTCCATTAGATCCACGTACCGCACCACTAACGGTGCAAAGGTGTCGCGCAGGTGCTGATGGAATCGTCCATTTCGCAAGTTATCTGTTAAATTACGTTAAATATCACTTAAACATTTGCCAATGCAAATTTATAAATTCACATCATAATCTTAGTAAATGGACTAAGTACATATAAACACATATAGCACTTACCATCGGACCTTAAATAATCGTTCAGTATTTGGAATAACGGAAATGAGTCCCATGTATCTGGTGCCTGCTCGGACAAAACTCGATCCATATCAACTGCAAAAAGAGACCAGAATATTTCCGCATGCTCAACCAGAAGATCGCTGAACCAAGCAAATGCCTAAGGATAAAAATAATAAAACCAATATTCTATGAAAATGCTGATAAATGCTTCTTTTTTTTGGAATAGTTTGAGCTCTTATTAACATTCTTATTGAAGACCAATAAAGTAAGCGCTCGATAGAAGAACTTTCAAAATTATAAGACAGCTAAACAGCGTTCAATTCATTAAAAATCATAAAATGGGACATAAAGTTCTTTTTTTTTTGGTTTTTTAAATAAAAAAAAATGGCAATAGAGCTCTCTTATTCCTTCAAATAACTTGAACAAAATAAGACTATTAATTGTCTTTCTACAATAAAATAACAATTGCAATCAAGTAAATATTTTGCATGAATCTATATAATATTATTAAAAGCACATAAAATAATAGACCCTTCCGATTATTTAAACTGATCTTCGGATTAAATAATTCCAACTATCGAGCGACTAACTTTGCTTGAACTGTCCTACAGATATATTTATATTTATATATGGTTACACATAATCGCTCCAACATATTTTTCATATTTATAAATTTCGGTGAGCCGAAATCTAAAAAATACACCTGCAGAAATTGTTATGCCCGGACAATCACAATTATTGAATAAAAATAATCTAGCCTAAACAGTATATATATTAGGATTTAAATTTGTATAATTACATTAATTATTGATCAGCATTTCCCAGCATACTTGAAATACTTCGGATTAAAAAAATCGTTAAACAAGAATGTCTAATATTACATTATTTTTTTGTCTTCGTAGGGCTAAAAATCCTTGGCTATTTTGTGAAGTGTATGTATTTATTGAATAAGCTGACAGCCAGACATATTTAGAGGGAAACAAAGATTGAAACATTTTCTGCAAGCGTTGAACATAAATGTATATATATATATATATATATATATATATTATCTGTACATAATGCAATGATTTCCTTGTCAATAATGTATACTGATTTTTGTGGTCGTATGAGATGAGTGACGTGCATTTTTGTACATATGTATGTATGTATTTGTATGTGTTAGTGTCAATTTACTTGGTTAGTGTTAATTGGTTACTTAAATATTTTTACTAGATATTATTCGTTGTTCATGGTAAATGGCTTGTACGTTGATGGGTAGGGAATCATTATAATTAAGATCGTAAGTACGACACACATGCATTTTGTATACCACTAACACCAATATTTCAATCGATCAACCTTCCATTGAACATAACCAAGCATTTAAATAGGGGATTGATATTAAACTTATACTTATGGATTTTCTTTAATTTCTTATACCATTGAAATGGAACTTAAATAATCACAACGTGTATTTATTAAGTAAGCTAAATAAATTCATTAAATATGAAGAATTTACTTTTGAATATTGTATCAAAATATACCTTCCCCAAATATATGTATATAGAGCAGACCCCTGATCGGGATCGAGGTGGCAAGTATTGAAAATGTCTTGGGTATGACTCTTTCTTTAATGAATTAATTGTAAGTAAATTTAAAGGCGGATACAAATCTACATTCAGTTTAAATTTCTGTAATCTGAAGAACCTGTAGCATTATAAATGAACTTTTCGGAAGAAGAACAAGAACAGATGAAGAGACAGAGAGAAAGAGAGAGAGATAGAGAGCAATAGACAAAAAATGTGTAGCTTAACCTTTTAAAGAGATAACATCAACTAGTTAAATACTCTTATACGATATGTAGATTAATAAGCCAAATACACTTCTTAGGCATGCTCATGCCCTTGTTGCTTGTCAGTTTTTCATGCGTTTGAGATAGACAGATATCAAGCATAGTTATAGACGTATTTACAATGTATACACAGACAATCAATTTTATAGAAAATAATCAGGAAATCGGTATTTAACTTAACGACCCTTAATTGACATTATGTAAAGATCATTATCAGCGTCTCTCAGCCTAACAAATACAGCTCCTATTGTCTTTTCACACACATATTTTGTGGGTTTTTTTGTTATTTGATACTCACATATCGAGTGGTTTTACAAAAATACGATATGTGATCAAAATAAAAATGTTCTAAAGGATATGTACATACTTCTATAAAACTTAAAACTTAGATTGAAGTATTAAATTGTGTTTTATTGTTATACTCGTTCACGAAGTGAAACTAGTATATTAGGTTTGTGCAATGGCCGACAGCAAGGCGGACATTTCACAAACCCAATGAACTTTTTTCACTTACAAAATAAATGAATAGTATAAAAATTATAATAATAATAAACATAATAATAATGATTTGATAAACGTTTGATAGTTTTAGATTGCATTGCTAATGTATGAGTGTCGAGAATTTTCATGGAACCATAAGATTGTGTGAATGCATGAATGTATGTAAGTATGTGTCTATGTAAGTGTTTATGTTTATGTTTGTAATTACATTATTATGCGCATAAATAGTTATGTTTTCTATCTTGTACTAGAGATGGGCGTGTGTCGGCTCGGTGCAACGCGACACGACAGGACACACACGAATTCTCGTTAATATTTGATTATTATTGATTTTTTACTTAGATATCAAAACCTTTCGGGATTTTAAGTTTGACTAAAAAATAAAAATATTTCCTCTTGTTCATCTGTGGTATGTCGTTTGGAAAGTGCACCAAATTCGAATTTTGAACAAGAACACGAACAAGCCGTGTTACGAGGGAGAACACGACACGCGCCCCACTCTAGTTTGGTACATGAATTAAGAAGAGTACGTGCCGTTGGTACTGGCGATGTGTATACCGCATGAGTGGGCATACAGTAACGAAATGGGGGTGGTCCGGCACTCGTAGAGACAGCAACATCCATGCCTGAGGGTCCCTGATCAGTAGCGCCCGAAACAGTGGCGCCCGTATCGCACCGACTGTCTATGTCTCCTTTGCCATCGCCAGCTTCCTTTATTGTCTTAACTTTATCCTTTTTGTCTTGTTTGCGCAGCTATATGTGTAAATCGAGTATACAAATACAAATGTACTACATACGAGTTAAATCCACAAGGCACTTAAGAATGTTTGGAAATCCGCATTCTGATTTGTTAATTCAAGTACATTGAAAAACAATAAAGTTTGCTTTTGCAAATACGAGTCAAAATTTACTTAGTGTAATAAAGCGTATAATCAAAAGAAACTTGGGAACAAATACACCTTTGCTTGGAAACAAACATTCAACGAGTGATATTATTATTAACCCGCCAAATAGTATGTGATATAATATTCTTATGTATTTTGCAAATTAATATAATTAATCAATTAATTTATTTTACGCGTTTGTTGGTATTATAATCGACCTTGGTGTAACTAACTATATGCCCATATGGATATTGCTCATCGAATAATAAAATTAAATTTTTTCAGTTCAATTCAGATAATAGATAATTGGTACACTCGGAAAAAACAAGCCTTCGAGTACTAATGTAGGATATATAAGTTGCGAAAATATTAATTAAACATAACATAAATCATTATAATTAAGTAAAGAACAAAATTTTAAAAAAATTAAAATTGAATACAATCCGAGTGTAAAATGAGAGACTTTTTAGTGGACAACATAGTATCTGTTGCTCCTGTCTTACATGTTAATATATTAATCTGCATATAACTCTTTTATGTTAGTCTTAGAGATAAAATACGTTTTTGTGTAAATTAGTGTAACTGACTGACTGATCGATCGATAGAGTCGTAAAGGGCACATATACATGTATACATACACTGTGATAAATCAGTGGATGGAAAGGAGAAAAACACACAACATATACATACATAGATAAAGATAAAAACAATGTTAGTTTATAGGAATAGGTAGGTAGATAGGCAGCTAGGTACATAAATTAATTAATACCAATATTAATACAGTTTTACACAATGCATAAAGAGTGCTGCGACATCCGAGTGAGCATTCCAACAGATAGACACATTAATTGCCACATTTGTACAACATCATCTGTTCATAGCGATGTGAAGGTACACACATATGTATTTGCCTACAAACACATTTAAACAACGCCTAAAAGGAACAGTTTACAAGAATGTGGGCGAAGTATACAAATGTGAAAGTATAGAACAAGATGTACAAGTACATTGTATTATACTTACACTGGCTTTTATATCGACTTTATCGTGTAATGTATGTGATTTATTTCTTATTTTATTTCATGACAACAACCACTTACTTCGCCATAGTGCTCCTCATTTTGCTGCAGCAAATCAACACATAGCTCGGCCAAGTGTATTAAGTCCTCTAGCTTTTTGGGTGGCGGCACGATGAGTTCGCCCCGTAGATCCTCTGTAAATGTGAATTGATTATAATCTCGATGCCAAGGAAAGAAAATCCAATGTTGTTAGTCACCTTCGATTTTAGCTTCAGCCGACAGCCGTGTGTAGTTTACAAGCGCAGCGGTCTCCAGGCTTTTTTTGATCATTTGACGAACCTCTTCTGGCGGCACGGGAGTAACGATATCTTTCATTAAAACCCTTTCGAGTAACGAGAGCGTTGCTTTTAATGCCCCTTCAGGACGACCGAAAGGAAAACAATATCTGAAATTGGTTATTTGAAACTCAAGAAGCTGCCGCAGACGTTCCTTTATTTCGGAAAACTTTTCCTTCTCCTCATGAGTAATGCTGCCCACTCCATCAGGCCTGCAAAACGTATTTTAGAATTAGCCTGGAATACCCAAAGGTATACATATATACGATACCTATTGCCATGCACATGACTCGCACAAAAAGCAAATGAATAATGAATTAATGTAGGATCGATCATGTGCTGCTTTTCAGCACGATCCAAAAGATCGGAAAGATAGCACAAATGCCGGTAGCAGCCTCGAACACCATATCGAGCGCAATATTCATCTAAAACAAATACCTGACCCGGACTAAACCAGCCCTGTAAGCAAAAAACATACACATTAAGTAAAATATAAATACTCTATACTCTACAATTTTACCAGAGACGCATATGGATCATTTAATCGATATTCGAGTGCCAAGTTCTGCAATGTCTTAAATAAATTTGCATGATCAAAAGTACACGGATCCGCACTTATGTAATCCTCCATTCCATGTTTGCGGGCCTTATCTGCATCTGATGACAACAAAAAATTATGTAAGTACAAAATTTAAGGACTCTAGAAACTCTAGAAATTAAATTCCTGTTTTCCTTTTAAACTAAACGTATGCTCCGATTGAAATTTTCAGGACTTTTTTAAATAATGTATTTACAAACCAATTCGCAAATCTGTAGTATTTGATTTGTGGATCTTTTGGCTTTATTGATATTTGCGAAAAATTTAAATCCGCGTCTGTTTCATAACGCATCTGGTGCCTCTAGCTCTTATCATACGCAGAACAAGTTTATCAATTTTTTTGTTTCATACATTCAATGCTCTTAATAAATCGTACGAGTTTCATAATGATCATAAATTTAGTTCAGCAGAAAATGAAGATTTCGTTTCTATAGTGGGGCACGCGCAACAACCGTGTGTGCATGTCTAAATTTGTGTATGTGTGTATGAATGCAACAGTGTTAAAATCTTTATTAAGACGGAGCGCAGTGTTAAGGGCCAGTGTTAAGGGCCTAAGCTTCTAGAGCCCTCTCACTCGTTTTATTTTAACTATTTGAACTTGCTCTTTTATTGAAAAGTTTTGTATGTATAGCAGAATTTTACATTTTTGAAAACTTACCACCTTGAATCTTAGACATTGCCGAATTTTTGTCCTGTGTAATCGGAGGCGTGGGCTTGTGTGACTGACCAGTTGCTCTATACATCGCCATCACCCAGAGACTACATTCGTTTTCATCGTCACAGGCGAACGCAATACTATCTCCTTCGCGCACGGCGTTAAAGAAAAACCGTCCACCATTCAAATCGATGCCGAACATCAGATTGGCTTTACATTGGTAGAAAACAAAAATGCATGCCTGCATAATAACTTTATTCTGCTACGACGTTAATTTTACACATACCACTAGCGGCTTCAATGTAATCCACTGTATATCCATCCAACTGCATCATCTCGGACGGCTCAGATTTTTTTTCCTTATAACTACACATAGCAAATGTGTATTGAGAAACTTGTACTAAAACAAAGTATCGACGTTTCCATTTTTTCCATACTGATTTTCCAATTGCATAAAGGTGTCTAAAAATAAAATATTTATATATATATAGATTGTATATATGGTATTTTACAATTGTTCACAAAATAACTCTAGACTAGGATATACCGTGAACTCTGCGATCTGTGGACGTTGTTTTCTACATACCCGCAATGCTTCATATTCAACGGTTTGTCAAGTCTGCATGCTATCTTGATCCGAACATCCTGGTCTGGTACATTTTTGGGAACAATCATACGGTGCCATTCCGGTGACTAGCGAATGTATTAATCAAATTATTACTTGTAAATTCAGTCAAGTGTGTTTGAAAACTAATGTGGCTTACTTTGGAAGAAAGAGGAGTAGGCTTTATGGTGACTTTCCCCAACTCTTTGTCCTCTAACGCCAACATTCCAGGATTTTCAGTGTACAGCTTTACTTTTACCACTGGCAAAGGATGAGTAGTGGTAAAATCGCCCTGAGTATCCCACCTGTGAACGTTAGTCAAATCTGTATATCATTGAATCTAATCAGATAAGGAATAAAAATGTCTTACATAGGCTTCGAGGCCTCGGCTTGATCAGTTTGCAGTTTTTCCCCATTTTCAACTTCCATCGTACAGTACACAATCCGATTCGGGGCTAAAGACTTGAGGCCCTTCACCTCCATGACAATAACTTCCAGTTGGAAGGTAAGCACAACGTCCAATTTGGTCAATTGTGTAGTACCATCTTCTGAGTCACCTTCAAGCTTAGAGAGGGATCCATGGGATCGCAGAATCATTTTTCTTAATTTGCAAATAGAATTGACCAAATTGCATTACCAGTATAATAATATAAATATTACAAATTTATCAGATTGTAGCAAATATGATGAAGATATTTTAGAGCAAGTCCGCGACTCATTTTTTCTTATTAGATTAATTCCAATCCCGGAAAGGAACCGGTTCAAATATATAAATACATGACTTTGAGTTGAAGAAATGCAACTAACAGAAACCATGAATCATAAAATATATAATTCAAAGTAATAATAACAATAATAATAATATTCATAGAAACTTACAAAAAGGATGGTGTGCTGCAATTAGTTTGTAAGGAAGAGAACGAGGAAAGAAAGGTACGTTTTAAAGTTCTTTATTAATAGTTTGCCGCTTTAGCACAATACCTATGGTTATAACGCTTCAATTTTTGCAGACCGTATTTACTGTCCATATTGCCTTTCGATACCGGAAGTGATTCCAGATTTGCCATTAGAAGGTTAATAGATGATTTCAATTCCTCGATGTAAAGGGATTCCATTTCCTTAAGCACAAACTTTGGCATAAGCTTTCGATTTTTCTCCATTTCCCCTACCCGTTGCATACGACCATCCAACTCCCGCCTGATGGCCGCGGCCTGCTCATCAGCAGAGTCAAGCTAGTATAAAAAAACGAAGCTTAGCATTCAAAGGTGCAAAGTACTTTTGTATTAAGATTAAAACCCCAAACAATTCGGTTTAAAAGAAAATATTTTTATACCCCACTGTTTTAAAACTAATGTCCCCAAATTTGGCAGAAAGTTTGCGCATAACCTCCTCTAAATTTCGAACCAACAAATTTCCGCCACGCCAACGTGAACGAGTATAACGCATACTTGTTATATAGATACATATATTGAAAAGTTTGCTTACCATTAAGGCGTTAAACAGAATCTGATGTTCAAACTTTTTCACGGATAAAATCTGCTGAAACATATCGTACAGCTGCTCTTTGGAAAGAATCAGTTCACTGTTTAAAGATTGTTGCATACGCGAAGGACGCTTTGTATCCTCTTCACCGCTACCCTTTAGAATTATGTCGAATTTTGCCATCCACGACGTCAGAACAGTTTCTTTGCTCAATCCATCAATCTCTGGTAAGGACCTTTAAAATATGTCAGGAATTTGAAATGATCGATGCGAATTTCAACAAATATGTTAATGTACTTACCTCACTCGCTTTTCAATATTATTGCGAAAAACTTCTCGAAAATCGTGTTGCGAACATGCACCGGATTGAACCATTTTCATAACACGCTCCGATTTAAGAAACACGTCATGGTAGCTTTGCACGGCGTTTTGAAAAGCTTCATCGGCCATTATCTGTGTTTCACCCTTCAAAAACGCCTTGTAAATGAATCAAAAAATAAATTAATTATATTAATATTATTATCATTATTATTTTAAGCTTAAGATATATATATAGTTTTAAGCTATAAACAGGAGCACAGACAGACGAACAGATATTACTTAATCAACTGGGCTTGTCGTCCTGGTCAAGAACATATCGGTCGGAGATATGATTTCTTCGGCCTGTTACATACATTTGCACCAAGCCATTATACCCTTTTTATCGAATTTCAAAGGGTTCGGGGTATAAAAATAGCTGTTGAGTGCTTACTTGAAATCGTTGTGTAATTATCTCTAGCTGCTGTTTTGTGACTTTTGGTTGCCTTTTGGTCATATCCGTGGGTTGTTTAGCATTGAATGGATATGATATGCATCGCGATATAAACACATATAACTGAATGCGTCGTTTACGCTCCTCTTCCTCGCGCTCATGTTTCTCCTGTGTGAAAAGTAAATTGATTTTATTATCCTCTGTCAAAGGGTTATTGGAAATTCCGTTTAAAATTATAAATATACAGTAGATAAGTTCTCAGAGTAATTTATACAAATAATACAAATTGGTAAATTGATTATACTCACATGTGGGTCGCCGGAATCGGGCTTGTCGCTGGCAACAGAGGGCGATGGCGAAATTGGGCGTGGCAGCGAGTTGGCTCGCGATGATCCGACACTTTGGCTGAGGGTTTCTTGCGAAATACCACTAGACGACGATAGCAACGTTTCATTATTATTTTTTTGGGTTACCTTTTGAAACGAGCCCTCTAACTGCGAGCGCACACTGCTGCTGTTGGTGCTTAAAAGGTGCGCTGGCGCTTTAATTCTTGGCATATTGGTGGCATTAACAGCACCACTGGCCACACCGCAAGCAGCAGCAGCCTTTTGACCGTTGAAATTTGGGTGCGGGAATGATGTTTCATTTTGATATTTGTAATGGTGATGCTGATATTCATAATGGTGTTGACTTTGCTGATGAGCTGCCGGGCACAATTGCTGAATTATAATTCGACTACTGCCGTGCCCTTTATGGTTTGCTCTCGCTCTATGCGCCCAATTTTGAACCGAACACGGAGTTCGGATGTTTAAATATGTTTTGGCAATGGTGATGAATGTGATCGTCGATATGGATGTTTTGGTTCAGATTGGTATTTGTTAGTAGATCGGAATAGCCAATTTTCGTCCAAATACAAACCATCCACTCAACAATCGTTGAATATTTAATTTAAATGCGTTACATGAATGTTGAACATATATATATATATATATATATATATATTGTATGAATATATATATATACATATTGTAACAATATATATACATATATTTTTTTGTTATTGTTTTTATTATTTGTGCGATGCAATCCATTTTTTTTTTTTAATTGTTTTCGGATAAACGATGTGCCAATTAATATTTGTATTGATTTGTTTTTGTTGATATGTACATACATGTGCATGTGTTTGAGATTTGGATGAACGTAGAGCCGAAAAAAAATATATTGAAAGGATTTAATTTTGCAATTAAAACAATTGTAATGTGGACAACAATCAGAAGGTCAAAATATGGACTCTAATTCCATCTTTTTACCTTAATAAAACCATTGCAAAACAAGTCAGCGTGCTTTAATCGAGATCCGTCTGTAATCAACTAGCAGATACCCTGTACTTAGCTCCGAAAATGAGTTTGAATATGCATAATGTATTAGTACAGTATAATTTGCTTAGATGCCTCGAGTATTTTGCAGAGACTTTATGGGCACCTGTCCTAAAAAGCCTGCTAATATAAGATTCTATTTTAAATGATAATTTGCGATTTTAATTACAATATATGTATTTAGGGTCATTTCAAATTTTTTACTTTGTTTTACATATTCTTCTAATTTAACAATTAATAATTCATGCGCAGCAATTTGTAAAAAAAAATCACTGCTGATAGGCGCTTAAGTGCAAATGGTTGTAAACTTGGATGAACCTCACCTAATCTTCATATAAAATAATACTTTGATGAGCTATCTTAGCCATGAAGCAAAGTGTCGAGGCATCTAGGCAAATTAAACTGTATTAAAATTATTTTGAATACCAAATAAAGTGAATGAAGATATTACGCAAACGTAAACATTTTAAACAAGACGTTATTGAAATTAAATTTGATTATAATACACTCGACTAGAGCACTCCCACTTATTTACATGTGAATAAACGTAAACATATATATATGTATATATCAGTAAATGATTGAGCCAGTGCAGCATAAGAATATAGGCTAAAAGGCGTTAACAAAAAATAATGTGTTTTTGATCTTGCTAACACATGATACTAATTTGCAGTGTTGAATGCAAGATTCTTTTCATATGCGTTTTACATATATGGTATGTACAAACCTAGGTATTGCATTGTTGGGAACCTCAAGGCTGGCTCCTTCAGAGCCAGGCTGGCCTTGATCATTTTTAGATGATCCACCTGCCCCGTTACTACCATCGAAGCGGCTATTTCCTCCAGCAACTGCCGGTGGTCGTTGGTTAGCTGGGAAATCGCCATTATGGGCATTGGAG
The DNA here is from genome assembly GCA_035043915.1 of Drosophila paramelanica. Classification (NCBI taxonomy): domain Eukaryota; kingdom Metazoa; phylum Arthropoda; class Insecta; order Diptera; family Drosophilidae; genus Drosophila; species Drosophila paramelanica. Next base: position 445,227 of record JAWNMO010000179.1, read on the forward strand.
CCAGATGTGGTAACAGGTACGGTCGCGACGGCCGACGTTGACGACCCCGCAATGGGCGCGACCGTCTTATGCGGCGGAGCTCCAATACGTCCTTTATTGGGCAAATTTGCGACAGTATCATCGTCTCCCTCTTCTTCACTAGAGCTTGGGTCTATCATGACCAGATAGGAGGTTTCTCACTTAAACGTTTTGATGGCCCCTGAAAAACAATCACGATATCTCTTAAGGCTTTACTTAAAACATGTTCGATTTTAACCTGCCCACACAATTTAGCAGTTCGGGCTTACGCTGGATACAGCACATACCTTTAAAGTGCACCTAAATAACAAACGAACGCAACTCAAGCTCAAGGTCCAGAATTAAGACTGGCTACCCAATCCCAGGTCACGTTATAATTTGCGTTATAATTTGCTGTTATAATTTGCTGATCTACAAAACATAAGATTTTCACCCATAGGATCCAACTATAGCGGTCCACCGCAGACACTGATCGTATAGGTATTCCACTCCAAAGTCTAACGGACTATAGCGCCCCTTCTACGACACAACCACGTACTATAGCGTGACTTAAAGCTCATTACTACACAACTCCTCGACAACAGCTTGCAATTCCTCAACTTCAAGAGCTACCATCAACTAGGTCTTCTCTTTCGCTTCACATAGCACACTTTATATTAATTAATGTTATAAAGAAATAGTTAAATTTAGTTACTGTCCCAATCCGAGATGTTTTAAATCTATAAAAAGTTAAATTTAGTTACTGTCCCAATCCGAGATGTTTTAAATCTATAAAAAGCTATATTATTAAACAGGTATATTTATATACGTATTTAAATGTTATGTATGTATAAAAAAATGTTTACTAGGTATGCAGGGAATATGGGACTCAAGAACGCCCTACATGCACAGCCCCGAACTCCAGCCCCAACCCACCTTGAACCAGTTTTAACCATGTGTTACTAATAAGGGTGGAAACGAAAGAGAGGGAGAGATAGCGACAGAGCTTGGTGACTGTGTAACGTCAACAGTTTTACTGTTTTAGTGGCACTCACACACACTCACTTTTTGAGACTTGCATGTAGTCAATAATGCAAATGTTAACAATATTCGGTATAGCGGCAGTTTGCATGTACTTAAGCCATTTACATAAATTTTGCACTGCCTTTATTCAAACAAAGCTATTTTAGAACTGCGTATGATTAACTGTTTATGCACACATACACACGCACCCACATGGGCCAACTACCACCCGAGTGGGTACTAAGAGCACACCCTTGCATATGCATATATAAAAATGTCTATGTGTGTGTGCCACTTCATTAAATGCAAATACAAAAAACCAACACATCACACAACGGGCCTATTTTTTCACCGTTATAAGGCCTATACACTTACACTCTTAGAAAAAACAGTTCAGTTTTAAGCACATTTTTTTGTAACTATTTAATTTTCCATAATATGAAAACTTTACAGCCGCAGCTAAACAGATTCGAATGTAGATTTCCGCGATGGTTTGGGGTGGTTTTGGTTATTTCGTTGCCATCAACAGTAAATTTATTAAAACATTGTTTCTCTTGTCCGATCCCTTTTCAATGTACAGCTCATATTTTACTTGACTACTTTTTGTTATCTTTTCGGACAAATTAAACAATTTCTATAAAAATAATCGTTAAAATTATTTGTACATTTTCCCGATAGACCCTGGTGGTTTGCCGATAATCATATATTCAATTTAACTGACAGCGCCATACTTTTTGGGAACCTATCGATAATGGGTCTATCGGGAAAATGTACAAATATTGTTAACGAAAAAAAGTACTCATGTAAAATATGAGTTGTACATGTATGTATATATGCTCGGGTAATGTTAAATATAAGCAGTAATACATTTCGTCATCTTTTTAATTTTTTAACAACATGTATAGCTTGAATTGTGAGTAAGAAAATTAACAAGGAGTGTTATTGTCTACATTGTCTACATTGATAACATTTGGAATTGAATCATACAGTTTTTTAATGAAATTCACCTTTTTGGTTTTGTATGTACGATATCACGACCGGCCAGTGTCAATTGGGAATTGGATTATCGTGGTGAAACGAAAATTCTTTGGCTCGATCATTAGAGCAGGATATTCGAAAACGTTCTGCAAATCTTGGTGTCTCTAGCTTTACAATAGTGGGAGATGTGAATTTTCTCGTGGCCAGCAAAAAGTTTTCCGCAATCTTTAAAAGTGGTGATCAATTATCTACCAACCAGATTTAGAGACTTTATTAACTGTGAGAGATATTGATTTTTACCATACAGAAAAAAATTACTCTTTAATACATAACAATTGGCGCCTAATCAAAATTATATCGATAGTGCTTCTCTCACAAATTCAAGACGTTAACGATAGTTCATACCGATACTGTCAGAGATATTGATTTTTACCATACAGAAAAAAATTACTCTTAAATACATAACAATTGGCGCCTAATCGAAATTACATCGATAATGCTACTCTCACAAATTCAAGCCGTTAACGATAGTTCATACCGATCAAATACTTATCCCCAAACGGTATCGATACGGAATAAAAGTGTTGATTATTGCCGTCTCTATTTTTGCCGAAGTGGCAACGTTATGGCTGAACTGTGTGTGACCATTCGAACCAGTGCTACCTTCGGTCACACCGTTTCGCCAAATGAAAATTTGTATTAAGAGTTTTACGTTCGAATTGTATTGATTGTAAATGTTCAGCCAATAATAGTTAAAGTTAAGCGTATAATTATTGTTGTGTGTAGCAGATAGTTTGTGATATTCGGCACGAGAGCTGCTTTTGCTTACATACATATGTTATAGCACTTACACATGTATGCATTCATGCTGCTGTATGTATATAATCCCGTTTTTGCACTTCGTTTTTTATGAAAATATATATACATATGTATACTGTTCATATCGATATTGATGTGTCGATATATCGATATTTACATTCACGTAAAATGAGTATTAATTTACTGTAGCCAGAAGCTACATAAATATGTGTACATACGCAATGCGTGTCAGTTGTGTGTCGCTGTGGACATTTATATTAATCTGCACGCATTAATGCATATGTACAGTAGTTCATACAGTACATAAGTATATATACATATATATGTGCCATTAAATTCGTACTGGAAATCATAATGACTAATTGCCGCAGCCGCAGAGTATCCCAGGACACACGCAGAGCAGAGGTATTGTTGGATGTGGAAGCAAAGTGAGTGCCCCCCAAACAAGTTAAATGCAACAAAGAGGAGCAAGAGCCTAGAGGAGTGCACATTTGAATGCAAAGAGCAAAATTCGCTTAAACATGTGCTAAGCTTCAACATTCTGAGCGGTCTTTGCGGGCGGCAAATCAACAGGGGCAAAGACATCAAAAGGGACACGGATACGAACACGGAAGACAACAAGGATAATCCAGAACTTTCCGCTGGAACGACACACGGAAAAAACTTGGATGCCGATATAGATTTTTCTGCCGCATCGCAAGTGTACCCAATTGATGGCCATTTAAAGTATATGCAAAAAAGGCAACAGGGTTCGTTGCTTTCGATTGGGCCCTTTGAGAGACGCACGAATATATCGATTGCATCAAATTATAGTCTGTTCCACTGTCAGCAAAAGTTAAGTCGCCGTCGGGTATCTGGCTACGGCACAGTTCAAAGCGTCACGCCGACGTTAAACGAATTCGTAACTGATCCCAAGATTGATAGTAACTTAAGGATTTTCCTGGATAGGGCCAAGGCTGAACGGAACATTTTGAAATTGGGTCATTTGCAGAATGACAAGTACCAGAAATTGGGCTGCTTAAGCGACGATCGAGAATATTGGCCCCGACGACAATCGCCAATATTGACAAGAGGCGCGCGATCACTGGATAACCAGGTTAAAGCAAGTTCAATAAAACAGTGTATTTGGCCAGAGAAGAGAAAGATCTGTTGGCCACCTTTGACGAACAATTTGTTTTGCCTAACCACGCCCACGCTGCTTATTGATGCTGTGGCCAAACAAAAATCGGTAGAGATCGGTGCAATCGACCGTATGCCCGGTGATGGAACTACGCAGCGGAGCTACAAAAGGCAAAGTTCGTATCGACCAAGTTCAATAAATGCCGAAGCTGACAACGACAACAGTGGATCTGATCACGAATTTGAATCCTGCGACGATGTAGACATTAGCAGCGTTCGTGCGGAGTGCAAATCAAAAAAAGCTCGTGGTCGGCTAGAGCGCCAGGCTGAGATTGGGGAACAGATTAGGTTATCATCATCCATTAGCAGCGATCGTTATGGTACTGCCATTGAAACGTTAGAAGACCTAACAACTTCTACTTCCACCCGAATAAGCCAAGAAGATTGGCAAGTCGTCACGGAAAACCTGTCGGAAAACACATGTTCAGATTTGGCGCCGGCTAGCTCGGGTTGCTCAGTAATGTCATTGTCATCATATAGATCGCAACCGCAACAGTTAAACAATTATACGAAATCGCAACAGAACATCGACATTTCATCTATCACTGCCCCCTGTTCGATGCTGCAACTCGGAACCCCATTGACTGCCGTTGAAGAAGACACACAGAGCAAACTGTATGCGCGCAAGCCAAATGAGAGGGCAGCAGTAAGAGTAGATCCTGGCAATAATAACCAAAAACAGCACCATCCAAATCAAAGCGTGTCAGGACCCACTCTAAGCAATAACAATAACAGAAGCAGGACGTTCGCCTATTCAGACGTTAACAACATTCAGCTGAACAACAACATTTTCGTGGAAATGGTTGGCACACAACAGACAACCAATCATGCTCAGTTGTCCGCTCTGAACACAATAAGAGACGCCAGCACATTCACCGGCGACTTGGAGCGGCCAGCGGTCATCGATAAGACATCTTCACCCGCGATGCTCACTCAAAATCAGAATCAAACAGGAAGCGGATGTGGCATCGGCACTGGCAGTGGCAATCATTTAAATCCAAATAGCTTATCTCATCTGCACACTTGCACAGAGGTCCCGTATTTTAGCAGCAGCTATGGTTCGACGGCAATTTTTCAGGATCGTAAATTACTCTCTAAGGCGCCGCTAACGCATGAGATCTCTAATTATATTGGAGATGAAACAATACACGGATCGTCCATAGATGGATGCGGAATCTCAAGATCAATACAAGGTATGTATGTATATATATATTTAGTTGAAATGGTAACTAAGAAAGTTTCTCTTTCGATTTTTCTTACGTGAATCGTGTAAAATTGAAATTTGAAGCAAGCTCTCTGCCGAACGTAACAACTGTGACGCCCAAATTGGAAGCATCTTCAACATCGCCACGTAACGACTTGTCCCTAAATGTGGGTGCAGTCGACACACTTGCTCTTGTATCACAGCAATCGCAGAAATCGGTAATAGCCAGCGAGCATTTCTCATTTCATGAACAAATCATTATGTCTGGCCAACAGAAAAGTGAACTGCAGGATAAGCCAAAGGCTCTTGTTGTTTCGCCGCAGCAAGTTATGATTCTGTACATGCATAAATTGACGCCTTACGAGCGAACCGAAATACTGGCGTATCCTCAGATTTACTTTATTGGCGCTAATGCCAAGAAACGTCCCGGCATTTATGGTCCAAACAATTCGGACTACGATAATGAGCAGGGTGCTTATATACATATACCGCACGATCACGTCGCCTATCGCTATGAAATGCTCAAGATAATTGGCAAGGGCAGCTTTGGCCAGGTGATCAAAGCCTACGATCATAAGACGCACGAGCATGTTGCGCTAAAAATTGTGCGAAATGAGAAGCGCTTCCATCGGCAGGCACAAGAGGAGATCCGAATACTGCATCACTTACGACGCCACGACAAGTATAACACCATGAACATCATACACATGTATGATTATTTTGCGTTTCGCAATCACACCTGCATCACTTTTGAGCTCCTCAGCATCAATCTCTACGAATTGATCAAGAAAAATGGCTTCAAGGGCTTCAGCCTGCAGCTAGTTCGTAAATTTGCTCATTCGCTACTCCAGTGTTTGGACGCACTTTACAAAAATGAGATTATTCATTGTGATATGAAGCCGGAGAATGTGTTATTGAAGCAGCAAGGTCGCTCTGGAATCAAGGTATGATAAATCGTATAATTACCTCCATCACCTTATATCTATTTGTTGTCTTTGCAAAGGTCATCGACTTTGGATCATCGTGCTTTGAAAGTCAACGTGTCTACACATATATACAATCAAGATTTTATCGTGCACCCGAAGTCATCCTGGGAGCAAAATATGGAAGAGCCATTGACATGTGGTCACTGGGTTGCATTCTTGCTGAACTGCTGTCGGGTCACGCCATGTTTCCAGGCGAGAACGAGAGCGACCAGTTGGCGTGCATTATCGAAGTGCTTGGGATGCCGAGCAAAACTTACTTGGCGAACTCGAAACGAGCAAAAACGTTTTTTAGTCCAAAGGGATATCCACGGTACTGTACTGTCCGCACCATGTCCGATGGCAAGGTGGTCTTAATTGGTGGTCAGTCACGGCGTGGGAAGCCACGTGGGCCGCCGTGCTCTAAGAGCCTCACTAAGGCATTGGACGGCTGCAAAGATCCCCTCTTCCTAAACTTTATTCGCGGTTGTCTAGAATGGGACACGGAAAAGCGATTAACTCCGTCTCAGGCCCTCAAGCATCCTTGGCTGCGTCGCCGCTTACCCAGGCCCCCAAGTAGCACAAGCGGCGGCGGTGGCGGTGGCGATGGCTCCAGCAGCGCCGGTGGGGGCAGTACTGGAGGCGGTGGCAGCATAAGTGGTGACCAATCACCAGTGGCAGGTAAACAAGCAGAAACAACAAAACTTCTAAGACAAAAACCTTTATTTAAAAATATATATATTTGTTCTATTTTTTTACATCCAGGCTTAAAAACTAGTTATGGCAATGAGGCTGCAACCGCTTCCGCAGCCTCTGAAAGGGAGAATAGCAATTGCAGTGGCCGCGTTAACCATGTTGGATTCGGCGCAAATTTTTCTGGCGCAACGGCCTCTCCGGCTAGCAATTCGTCATTGCCAATTGATCTCTTGGCGGATATCATAAGTAAAACAAGCGTTAAGTGTTCCGCTTTAGATGGCGTACCGGCAGTGGCTTCGCTGGACAACAGTGTTGCAACTAGCGCAACCACCGTGCCATCGAGATATCCAACGTCATTGTCAACTTTCCCTCATGCGGTTGCGAATGGATTTGAACGTAATAATAATTTGCGTGACCTGGAATTCTTTTAAACGGGCTTTTGTATCATCGTGTATACATTTTTGTGCTTTTAGGTTTGCCTCCTATTTCCACAATCAACTCATTGAAGGGAGCTGCAAAATCGATGACGCACCTGTCCGAATCAATATCAACACCCAACTCCTTTGTCGCATATGCTGCACCTACCACACCCATCCTAACAACGGCCGACTCTAGCCTGACTACTATTAGTTTGGGTGGTCTCAACATGGACTGCTACAAGGCGTATGCAGTTGACAAGCCGATCAATCGGTCTGCAAATGTCAACATTCACCCCCACGCACAAAAGATAAAGGCGCCATCAAACGACATTTAGCAGAATATGGAACACTTAATTGCCATGCATCTAAGCGCTTAAAGGCGGTGTTTGTTTGTTAGTCTATATATTAACAACACACTGCCATACAAGTGATAGACTTAACACGGACTCCTATTTGGCTTTTTCTTCAAGAAACCTGCAGCACGACCCTATAGCAAGTTAGGCGCTAGGCTGAGCACATCCTCTTCCTTGCAACCATCTGAACAGCACTCACAAGCACAGGAGGCAAAGATCTCAAGCAGGCTGAAATAAAAGAAAACAAAAACACAAAAACAAAAATTCATATAACAAATAGTGGCATTACAAATAATATACTACGAACTCAACGCTTGCATTTAATCGTTAAATTATTAGGCATTGCGATACTTTTATGATTGTTTAGGCATTATACACACGCACGCATATATCCTTATACAGATATACAAACTATCTATAAAGTCGTATGAAGGTAGTATTAATTTCATTACAATTCTCTTGCACGTTTCGTTATATTTTATATTATTTTTTCATTGAAACTATACAGTGAAAACAAACAAATCTATTCAGTATTTTGACCAGAAAGTAATACTCGATTAACATTGACTTCGGATTATGTATGTGTCGATATATTCAACAGAATCGAAAGAAAGGCGAAAACAAAATATTGTAAATTCAATAAAAATAAGATAAGTGTTCAGTTCTCTGTTTTGCTATAGATATCGAAAGTCATACATAAATCAAACTGTTTAATTACATATTTCTTCGTCCGCATGTGTTTTCTGCGTAATACAATACATGCACATTAGATCTTAAAATAAAAACAATAACTACAGAGGGTCTTAGTTTATAACAAAGGTTAAAAGTTTCATTTATGATGTATTAGTTTTCGCCAATAGAATTACCAATTAAAAAAACGAATTGTAACCATCATATATATATATAATTTTATTTTTGTTTTGTAAATTTGGTTCCTTCATCTTTCATATCTCAGTTATTTTAGATATTAGATTTCCCCTATGAAAATATTTATACGCGCGTAAATATTAAATATTGAAAAATTAGAATATTTCAACGTTTAAATAAAGTGTTAATATAAATAGAAACTTCTTTTAACCAACGATAGCTTGAACATGCTATATATTATGCCTTATATTAAAATAATTATATTTTACAAGCATCTTGGAGCAATCTTTAACTTTGTGGACCCCTTTTTAGTAAACCAATCGTAAATAAAGGGTTTGGTTATAACGTGGCAACGGAGTGTTGCAAATCACGGAATTCGGACCATAAAATTGTATTTTATTTTTTTTTTTTTTAACAATTAAAATATGCTAGTGGATGCATAGATAGAATAACTCAGAACTTTTGTGCCGGTGAAAAGAAAGCATATTAAAAGCTCCCACAAACAATATATATGCCACGCCAAAGCTTGAATATTTTCTCGTAGCTACAAACTAATTCTGTGTCGTATCTGGATCTGAACAGTCGTCGATTGGATTTGCACTAAGAAACTTACGATCAGTGTCGTGTGCCAAAGTTAAAACAGTAACGGGAACTGGTAGTGAAAGAAATATTTCCTAAGGAAACTAAGCGGCATCGTAAACTAAGGTTAGGAATTGTATGTCTGCGTATTTATTAAAATTAAGTACCGTACATTCTGTTGATCGCTCAATTTTTATGTTCTATGAATGTCTAATACAATCATAGCATATTTTACATAGAAATTAAAGCCCACGCAGTTGGACAAAGTAGGCTTTTCATAATATCAATAATTTAGACAAAACGTATGCATATTTTGACTGTAGTGAAGTGTTGACATCCCTTTATAAAGTGGTTATTAAGAAAACTCACCTAACGTTTAATTACAAAAAAAAAAAACTCATTGAAAAACATTTAGTACAAAAATAGCACACCATTTCAAGATTGCAGCCATAGCATTTTGATGGGCAGAGGCTGACGCATCTGTCCTCTTACCACCTCTCTCTTTTCCGCCCCTCATCGCATAATCAACGGTATTCGGCCATTTACATGTGTGTATCCCAATGTAGGTATACACACGCAACATGTTTACGGTATGAATGTATATTTGTATGCGTTGGTTGTGCCCGAATTCCGAACGAATGCGTATTTTTATACAGGCATCTATGTAGATACAAACATGCAGACACATTTAGATGTGCATTTAGGTCTCAGGTAAACGAAGATAACATATGTATGCATGCGTACTTAAAAAAGTTCCTTTGGGCTGGCTCCTACATGCATATTATGTATGTACATATGTAATTTAAATTTACAGACAATCGTTATTTTTTTTTCTTTTTTGCAAGGAATTAAATAGAAAATATACATTTACATATTTATAGGTTCACTGCAGGTTCACCCCGTCTGCAAATATGGAAACCAAAAAGGTAAGACTTTACAAGAAATATACAATCAGGTTATTTGTGAGAGTAGTAGATAATTGAAGCTTACGATCGGATGCTATAGAATTTGAATGAAAATAGCTCAGCTGAGCTTAACAACGGACTAAGCCGTGAACCAGTGAACGTATGAACTGAGTATGAAATGAGCCGAATAAATAGTTTAACGGTTCTACAGTTTAACGGTTGTTCTTTTTGCGTGCAAAGCAATTTGGCAAATTTTTATAAATTTCGTATGGTATGTACATGTGTACATACTTGTACATAATTTGCGAATAAGTTTATACGCACATCCTTTCGGTAAATATATATAAATACATGTATTTGTATATGTCAATATAATTAACTTACGCTTTAGCACCATTCACGTTGACGACTCTGCTTGTGTGCCAATACAGCACACGTTGTATATGCTGAACTCATTGAAGAATCCACAAATAAAATACTACAGACTCGCTTGGGTTTGTGTTCAGATTTCAATACTCTTGTTAAGTCCTGAAAATGTCATAATTATTATTCTGTTAGTTTCGAATTTCATTAAGAATTTGTTTTTTATAGCCCCTGCCAAGTGGCGTGCATTTGTGTGTGTATGTACATATGTCTATGTGAATTTGTGTATAAATGCAAGTGTGCTGCAGTGTTTGTAACGATATATCGCAGAGTTCATGGTTGACTCGGTGATATCGGTTCCAGGCAAAAGCCGGAGAAATCAGTTTGTCTCTTTTATATGTTTAATTCGTATATTTTTAATGATATCAATATCTAGTTTAAGACGATTGCTACCGCCGAGGAAGAGCATTTGAGTTCTAAGTCAATAAAAACTACAAGGAGAGTCGTTAAAAAGGCAATCAAAGTTAGTTCCAAAATTGAGGCAGCTATTGATACAAAAATCGAGGAGTCTGAATCTATGATCACAGGTGTGGAAAACGTTGTTGACCATATTTTACGAGATGCAGATCCCACACCAACAAAAGCTGCTGATAATGTATCAGTAAATAACGCGGAGGATGAAAGCGTTGTTGTTAAGAAGAAGATAAAATCCAAAAAGTCAAAGAAATGTGAATACGATAATCAAAATATATCTGTGGTAAGTAATATTCTGGTATTCTGTATATTGAATATTTTCTTAACAAGCTTTCGAATACCTTATAATATTTACCATTTATTTCACAGAAGAGCAGTTTTAGCAAGTTTGACGCCCTTCAGAAGCGCAATTTAATCCATGTACGTTCAAGTGATTCTAGTAAAGCCCAAGAAATCTTCAGTGTAAGCAAATCATTAATTAATCCAAACATTTTAATGAGCCACGACATCCAATTAATCCAGAGCATGGCCGATTCATCATTTGTGTACATACATACATATGCGTGTTTCTAGACAAGTTCATTAATATACTTCTTTCAAAATTATTCAATCAAATACAAACGTTGTAAGTTCGCGGTCGTATTGATCCAATTGCTGTACTTTAAGTATTTTGAACAATTCACCTTATTCATTATCATATCCTAAAACGGTTGCGATGCGGTTTATGAAATATATTTCAATCCATCAATTATTTTTGGATCTCAAAGAGTTTATTCTTGTTGTAGGAACTTAACACCTGATCAAAAGAAATTGTTTAATTTTCCTATAACCAATATTCTGCAGACGAGAAAAAATATTTCTAAGCTAAATTCACTCATTAAATTATTATTATTATTGTTTGAGCATCTTTTCTAAAAATCGGGCCGAAAAAGTTTCAACAAATTACAAAACCATGTTTCTCCAATGTAAATAAAAGCTAAGACCGTTTTAGCCTGCTTTAAACTTTATTATCATTCTGTGAACGAGTATAACGCAGTCGGTAACGCCCGACGGATACTTTCATACTTGTTTTTTTGTTTTTATAGAATCTACAAGATGAGCAGCACACCAATTGCCGGCAATGCGCTAAGCCAGTGTATAAAATGGAAGAGGTCATCATTCAGTTTAAGGCCGATAAAGGTATCTACCACAAATCCTGTTTGCGGTGCCAAGATTGCGCAAAACAATTGAAGTACGTATTCAAATAAAGCCACATTGCTTTATTTGTATTGGTTAGTCTCTCTAGTCGGAATCGCACGACAACCCTGCCTTGTTATATACATTTGCAAAAAACCATTATTTCCTTCTTAAGTCATTTTCAATGGGTTGAGCGTATAAAAACAAACATAACGGTACATGTATCCAAGGATTAACATATATAACACATAGCATCAAACTTTGAATACAATTTGTTTACCCCGAACCCAATAAAAATGGTTTTGTGCAAATGTATTTGGCATAAGTGAAGTGCCTATAGTGGGGGCCGTATGAGTGCGAAGGGGCTTGAATGTATGAATATAACCATTCTTCATGAATTTCATTTCTTTACAATCTCTTTGTTAGATTCGATAACTACCAGACCCATGAAGGCAACCTTTACTGCAATGTACATTTCAAGTTGTAAGTGATTTAGATGTTTAAATGTGCTCAGTTTTCACTTCTTGTCCTTTATCGTTGACAAACAGGCTTTTTGCGCCCAAGGTTGTTGAGCAGGCCGAAGAACTTAAGCCCCGTAAAACTGAGCTTATCATACGGGAGAGTCAGCCGACTGAGCTCCCTCCGGACGTTGTTCGTGGTAAGCTGAAAATATGTGTAGAATGTCTGTATAAAATAATATATGTATATATAATCTGCCACAATGAACAGTCTAACCAATGCAATGCTTTGGAACCAATTAAAATCAAAAATATTAACGAATTGTAACTTTATAAAGATTATATATATAGATTAAAATTGAAATGCCACGCACGCAATGGGCTTAGTTAAAAAACGCCAGACTTTTTGAAACTGATATTGTTATTTTGTTCCTTAATTAGCCTCTGATAAACCGGATCTGGGACTTGATGATCTGCACCAACTGAACCTTCGCTCAAAATTTGAAATATTTGAAAATGTGGAGCAGAAAAAACTTGAGGAGGAGCAGAGGCAATTGCAACAGCGACCAGTTATAAAACGGAGCACTTCGGTTCTGACCAAGTATCGCTTGAATAGCGTCGATAACGAGAATGGAGCTTTGCCTAATAATGAAGTTAACGAGAGCGATGAATCGGGTGAAGAGAACGAGGACGCCGACTTGATACGCTCTAAGAGAAGCACTCAAAAGGAACGGCCCGTGGGACTTGGTGATGCGATGAATGACATCAAGACCAGGTTTGAGAAGGGCACGATGCAATCAAAGGAGGAACGTCGGGAGGAGCGAAAGCAGGAAATACAAAACATACGCTCTCGCCTATTTATGGGCAAGCAGGCCAAAATTAAGGAAATGTATCAGCAGGCCGTGGCCGAATCGGAACAGGCAATCACATCCGCTGGCAAACAACCAGATGTAGAAATCGGCAAAGCGGCGCGTTCCATAAAGGAACGGTTTGAAAGTGGCAAGATGTTCAACGATAAAGGCAACGAATCCGAATCCCCCAATTGCAACGGCCACAGCTCAGGACTGTCGGAGGATGCCGATGTCTTCGAGTCTGGTAAGCAGAATTTTTTGATTTGATTATATTCCTTAAATATTCATTATATGAGTATTCTAATGAGGCATATCTTGATATCCCTTCGTCCGTCTACAAAAACTAGAAACCATACGTATAACAAGTTTATAATTTGTTTTCGATATCTTCTTCTGTTTCATTAATTATGACTTGTTTTAGAAGCATATCTCGAAGATTTTATATTATTAAGTGCAGTTTGATATGTTCTTGTGAAGCAGACGCAGATCAGAAATGTTTTAGAATTTTGATACCTACCCCCACTTCAAATTATACAGACGAGCATTCATTTTTACCTTAATTTTACTCTTTTATTAAGTCCTCCAAACTGAATAAGCTTGATAAATATTAATCTATTAATCTTTATATATGCAATATAGCTATCAGTAAAAAGTCGCGCAGCATTTTTATGGAGCTTGATGCCAACTTGGCATCCAATACGAATGTCCATCACGACTTTCCACAACATCGATCTGCATCTCTGAACAAATGTTCGAGCCAAAATCAAATTGGATCAGAGGTAAGATTCCAAGCAAATAAATGTACATACGGGCCATTAATTTTTATTCTCTTTGAACATAAAGAACGTTGACATTGATGTGGTTAAATGTGATGCTAAGCCAGAAGATGTTAAAATAGCCACTGACGAGTTGAGCAAGAAATTTAAGTTTTTTGAAAGCTATCGTCCAAACGACGGTGAGAAACGCCAGTTTCGCATAACGCCACCTCGGGAGGGTGTAGTCAAGATGCCGTCGCCGGATTCCGATTCCGGGGAAGTGGATGCCAAACAGATTGCATCGTTCCACGACAATGTGCTTCAGAAAACACAGACGACATCAACCATGCTAAATAAATTTCGCGAAATGGAACAGAACAAATCCAAGAAACAAGAATGTCGGGGTCCAAGGCCTCTAAAGTGTTTCACACCGCCACCAGAAGATAGACGGGTCTACTATGAAAAATCAAATAGCGAAGAGGAGGAGGAGGACGACGAGGAGGAAAGCGACGATGAAAGCGAAATTGAAAAAGAAATTTTAGCTTTGAGTTCAAGCAATGACGATGAAGCTCTCAAGGAGGTAAGTCAGTAGAAATTTGACGAGGACGAATAATCAGATTTTTATATTTTATTTTTATTATGATGATTTTTTTATTTTCTTACATTATCCTATGACTTATAATTAAATTATTGTTTCCACGTCCGTTTACAGGCACAGAGCGCGGCTCGGGCTAAGCAGCTGCGTGCTAAGTTTGAAAAATGGCAGGCTAACGAAATAAAGCGGGAACTGGATGAAGGCTATGTGGATATATACTCACAGCAAGTCTCCGATGATTCAACAATAGAAAGTGCAAAGTCGTAAGCTCAGGAATTCCATATACTTATACAAATAGATATATATATATAGATAAATAATTTTTCTCTCGATTATTTGCAGAATACGCGAGCGTTTTGAAAATATGACACACTTTGAACGTAATTCTCCAACCGGCCCCCGGTACCAAGTTAATAGATTTGTAGTAAGTATCCCCACAAAGTAATTAGCCGATATTTGTATTTATTTAGTTTTTTAATCCAATTTCAGTAACTGCTTTTTTGGTAATTCAACATAGAAAATTATGCAAACAAAGAAAATAAATAACATAATAAAATCTAATTGTTATATTTACCCATTATTTAAATTTATAATTTAATTTGTTTGTACCGCTGATAGAAGTAAAGAGGAAAGTAAAACAATGTACCCAATTATTTAAAACTATGTTAAAGTGCACTAGTCGGGAACTCCGGAACCGACAAGAAGATACCCTAACCACAGCTTCGGGCTATCGCACAACAATCGCAAGCAGCATAAAAATTATTCGGAGCAAAAGTCTACCACACGTTCTGCATTAACATCTTCTGTTTCTTTACCGATCTTAATCTAAAATTTAAATTGAAATGCGTGTAACATGGAGGAGCCTATATTCGAAAAGTCTAAATCTCTAGCTCTTGTAGTTTCCGAAATCGTACATATGGACGAACAAAACATGGCTAAACCGATACGATATGGAGTCAGAGATGCCTTCTTCTGCCTTTTACATACTTTTCACAAAACCAATGTACCGAATGGGTTTAGGGTCTAATTACCGCATATATTTTCTTTCTTTATACTAATATGACAATGTGTGTTAAAGATAAAATTAATTACTATATTAGAATATATGTTTATTTAAATCTTAAATTTGATTTCTTGGCAAGAGTACAAACCGACTGTCGGACCAAAGTTATATGAATTCCCCAACGCGTACCTCTTAGATAAACACCGTATTTTTCCTCGTCTCCTTTATTCAGCTTTCCGCTAGTCCAGGAATGTTTTATGGCAATTACGAAAAACCAATCTTAATAATTTAATTTTGATGTACATTACAGAAGCGGGGCTTTTACATTGATTGTAATTAATCAAAGATCAGATTGGAATAATGTAACGACATATTTTATATGTATACATGATTCATGTTTAATATGACAAATACAATTAAACATCTTATTCTATAGCTTTATCCATAAATTCCAGGAATCTTTTGGCATATTGTTCAGGATCACAAGTTGATATTCCATCAACATTACTACCATATTTAACTGTCTTTGCCGCTTTCGCTGCCTATAATAACAAACCAAATATATCGATTATCAAAGGTTTATACTTAAATTAACTCTTTTTTTTTTACTTGTTTTTTGACTCCGTATTGAGTCAGAACATCGATAATAGCTATGAAGTAGATTTCTCGTCTCTCTGTAAAACAATATTCTTTGTCTTATTTTATGTTCATGTTATGTTATTTTATTCGCACTAACCTTCAATACTTGGAATGGCGTAAATGTCGACTTCATAAACAACTTCCTTATATTGTGCACCTCTGGGGGAATCGGGTGGTGTGTTATACGTCCAGCTTAAAACATTTTAAATATTAATTTCGTAATGCATTTGTTTTTTGTTTTTTAATAACTATGATATTAGGTTATTTACCGTTCACCACTATCGCATTCTTCACTCTCACTGTTTTCGCTACGTCCAGTAGCCTGGGCAGTATCTCCTTGAAGAGCCTCTTCTTCAGCCCGTACACAGTCATGTATGCCAACTAGCAGCGAGTAGTCCATAATGTGCAACTTGGTTAGGAGCTATTAAAATATACCAGTTTGTTGTTATTTAAAGGATACTTTAAAGTCCTGATTTTTAATTTCACTTACATCAATATCATAGTTGAGAGTCTCCAGCAATTTCTTTTTGGGCTCCTCTCCAATCTCCAATTTGACCTTTTGCTTTATAAAGTCGTTGTCCTTGTATGTGGGTAAAAGTTTCTCAAGCTCTTTCTCAGAAGCCTCGCGATCCACAGTACTGCCTTTCAAATCAAACTTCCTATAGCATTTTATAAAAAATAGAAATCAGTACTTAAGATGTACATTTTATATAAATATCGAAACATACTTATGAATGGTCAAATGAGAACTGAAGACATTTCTCATAACAACAAAATAATACTGCACACTTTCCACAGTAATCCGGTACATGCCCAAGTATTGTGGCAACAATGTTTTTCCGTGCCGCTCAACAACGTACTGGGAAAAATTAGATAGCGATTATAATGTGTAAAATAGAAACGTGATTAAAAAACAGCTTACTGGATGATAGTGTTTGAGAAAGGCATGCATGCGTTCGATTTCCTCGGATGTTAGACTCTTAATTATAAAGAATTTATCGTAGCTCTGATAAAATTGTGCACCCGACTTCCCAGACGAGTCGATTCTCAACGGCTGCGACCTTGTCAAAGACTCGCGATAGTCAACGTCGTCAACGCCAAATCGCTCGCGCAAATTGCGAAATACTAAAGGACAGTACTCCTTTACCTTAAAATGTGACGGCATATTTTCTCTAAATGACACGGAAGAAAAATTTGTGGTGAAATTTAATATACAATAACATAGTATTCCAATCCGCTTCTTACTTGTTAAATAAATGGTTGTCGACTTTAATTTTTGAATATGCCCGAAAGTCGTCTGGCAGCAACATTACCGGTATGTTGACATGACTTAATTCGTTTATCTGGAAATGAGTTGGCGTTGTTAATACAATAATGCATTGCAAATACGCACAATGGCGACGATGGACTTACCGTATGATTAATACCCCACATAAATACGCTCAGAATCGGCTCATTAGCTCGGAATAGCTTGACTTTTTGATGTTTCACTCTGAAATGCTTTTTCTTCAAAATGCGCGGCTGCGATGTGGACGAGATCTTTTTATCCATTTTTCCTGCTGTTTATTTTGGCTAGGCTGCAAGAGTTCATAATTATTATATGTTAATACTATTCGACATGTTTAACAAATACTCCAAATCAAATGATACATATGTATGCGCATATCGATACACTTATGTATGTAAATACGTCTACGTACTTAAAATGAAATGTACGGTACATACACAAAAATATTACAAACACATATATGCATGTAAATTGGTTAGAAAGGAAACACCAAAAATTGAGTATAGCTTTCAATCTTTACTCGACATAATCATTTACATACAATATATACGTATATATATTTATATATGTTAAAATTACTGTGAAAATTTAAGGCAAAGGTAACATTTATATATGTATGTATTCGGCGACAAACAAAAAAATAGTCACACAACGCAAATACACACATATTTAGGTATGTATGTTGTATGTTTGTATGTATGCACACGTTTGTCTGAATGCAAGACGTACGAAAACGAATCAGGCTGCAACTGCAACTGTGTGTCGGTGCGGATATAGCCGAATCCGAAACTTCCAAATCACAATTGAATCACTATTGACATGAATAATATTACAAAATGCACTTGGAATGAAGATATTTTTTTTTATTATTCAATTTGTTCTATCTCTCAGATTTTTATCGACAGAACCAACGATATTAAAAGCACGGTTGATTTTTGATACTTATGCTATCGACAAAATGCATACAATCAACGTACAGACGTTCAAAAACAGATGTCTTATGTATTTTATATTGTTTCTGTTAGCCGAAATTTTTAAAATTCCCAATATAGATAGATATGAAGATGAAATTAGTTTCCACTCAACAGGTAATCGAAAATAGTAATTATTTTATTGCATTGTTGAAATATCGTTATCGGACAATTAAAAATCAACACTGATATGATGACTTACAGCGCCATTCTCAATATAAAAAACTTCCAAAACGCTCTCACTCTATCGAGAGGCAATAAATTGAGAGAATTTTGTCGATCGATTACTGGTTACTCTCCTGGGTCAGCCTGATGTCTCCAAGACTCGTGTAAACTTGTGCAAAAATATGGAAACGTATCCAATTAGTCTCAATCACATTTGATAACTGATTTTAATTAAACGAACCGCAGTTTATATGCATATGACTGTGTTTTTTGTGCCAAAAGAGACTCAACCCCAGAGACTGTTACCGTCGGAGACATGGCGGAATCCGGCATCGATCTGGGCTTTGACTTGGAGTTTGATTTAAACTTAAATTTGCTCAACGATAACGACTCAAACATGGATTTCTTGCCCAATGTGACGTTAGCTGGGAATACGGAGAATGTCGAGTTCTATGAATTAAAATCTACGCGCTCTCTGCGAACAGACGAGATGTAAGTACGAGTGCGTATGCCTAGCTGCATATGCATATATCTATGAATATACATAAATTAATGGCTGTTCGCACGCACGCTTAAGCCGTCAGAAATACATACAAACGTACATACTTGCACTTGTATATATGTATGTATGTATGACTTCGGTTGTGTTTTCCGCATGATTAGCACTCTTTTTATTATCTTATCGGGGCTTATATGTACACACATATATGTGCAGATCCACACCTATGCATGCATATGTGTCTGTGCATATGTAATTCAAAGTTAACGTTTTTTCTGTTTCTTTAGAAAGCCGTATTTCATTAATGAAGGCTCTAATATCGAAACCAATAAGTATCTGCATATGTATGTATATATGTGTATATCAGACGTTTGTATGTATGTATGTATGTATATACTTGCAGAAGTAAATATTAGTGCGTACATTCATATGCAGGCATCTACATGGATGTGTATGTACACATCAATTTATGACGAATGTGTGATTTTTAGCGTCGCTAATTTAGGAGGAGCTATTAGCAATTGATAATAGAGCATTAGTCGTCAAATTGTAGATGTGCCAATCGAATAACCATACCTATACTTGATATTTAAAAACTGATACCCAAATTTCTACTTCTTTTTTTCTACTATTAAGAAGTTCGCTGCTGCTCTAAAGATTAAATACCCTGGCAAGCATATAGCACATTACCGGTGTAATTCTCTATTATATCCACTATACACTGTACAGCTTTCACATAAACTCTCAAATTATACGATTATCTATGCTAAGATGTTGTCAGCAGTTCGAATATGCCAAGTCAATTTATTCATCTTAAAAAAATGTTCGTTTGACAGAAAGATGATGTCCTGCTTCGATTCCGATATATGTACAGTGTAATTTGTTTAGCTGTCTCGAGTACTTTCTACAGAATTTAGAGGCAGCTAACATAACCCTTTAAAAATGGGTATAGTAGGTTTATCATCTGTTTATAATTTATGGCATTGCATATCATCTTGGCGGAACATTTTAAAAGACTTTGTATTTCTTTTTATTTTTTCCCCTCCTTTCTAAGCTCAACGATCAATTGCCTTTTTTCCTTGGAGCAGTGAGTTCCTTTACCCACTAAAATTCAAATGTTTCCATTGTTATAGTGTATTTTCACTTATTTAAGTGATTTTGTAATTTTACAATAATCATTTTAATTAAACTCACTTTTTATAAATTTTTTCGGGACTTTTTATCGAAGAAGATCACAAACTGCTATTTTAATGAACAGCCAAAAACCTGCAAACATGTCAACAAAACACAAAAACATTGCCAATCTATTGAGACTTTTGGGTTTTTCTCTCTTTATATTCCATTTTACAAAAACAAGTTGCAATAGATATTATACGAAAGGGATTATGCAAAAAAAAAAAAAACAGTTATATATGTGACCTTCTGTTGCACTGCTATTCCTTCTGCCTGTTAGATAAATTTGCTCAAAACCATTAACCCATTTTCAACTACTGTTCTCACTAAGTGTAAAGAAGATACCCTAAATGCATAAATTATTCATAGATGGCGCATCTAAATTTCATAGAAAATGTCCCAAATGTACTGCCGATACGAGGCGCTTAAGTGCAAAAGGTTCTTAACTCGGATGCACCCAACGTTATTATATCACACAAAATCATCTTATAATTCTTACCAAGGAACATTTCATGCAGCCAACTTACCGATGCTGCTAAGTATCGTGACAGTTTAACAAATTATACTGTATATAAGTCCTGCGTTCAGTTTCGTCAAGATAGTTCCAAAACTGAGAGACTAGTGTAATGATTTTTTGTAATTGTATGTAACAGGCAGAATGGCCTCTCAAAGCATATATGTTATTGATCAGAACGACGAGATGAATCGATTTAGTTATATATGTACATATGTGTGATCTCTGTAATGTCAGAAAATGATAACATTCGTTTGGGATACTAGAGTTATACATTATAGTTAAATTTAAAGAGTTAGTTCAGTTTAGCTGTTCAATTTGTATAGAACGAATCAGTCGTTCACTTCTCTTCATCGTCCACTTATTAAAATAGTCATTCGTATTACAACTTCAAGCCACACTATCGCTTGTTGATGCTTCTTATTCTCAATGCTGTTTAATGCATTCTAAGTACAAATATTAATTTTGCAATGAATTCAATTTAAATTTGTATTGTTAATCCACTGTTCAACAACACACAGCTGCCTTATAGGCGCCAGGTTTGAATAAAAAATAAAACAGTGGATTTCAAACAAACTTATTCAGAACTATTCGATACAACTCTAGTTAAAACCGGATAATACAAATAGCGTTCAAGAGAAACGTTCATCTGAGGCAATAAGAGAGCATTTTCGGTACGGCGCATGTCCGTCTATTGGCCAACATATTAGATCACTGATACAAACACATTTCGTGTGTATAAAAATATATAATGTTCGAATGTTTTTACAAAAATACAAAAAAATACAGGGTCACCAATTAACAATTTTATATTTTAAATAAGTGCTGTAAATTAGGACTGATCGCTAAGTAGGATCTCGATTTGGCTCAATAAATTATCTATAAAATGGGGGAAAATGCACTCTGGTTTGGGGTTCGCTTGAAAAGGTCACCCACTTTTGGCATCTGGTTTGCATAGATGTATGTATACATGAAAACAAATGATTATCTATATATACATAAATATATGCATATTCGTGTATACATACGGCATCGCGCTAAAAACTTCTCTCACCGAAATATCCGTTTTTTCCGCATTCGTATTTCGGCTGGCGTACACAAGATCAAGGCCCTTGTGATGTTTTGTACTATTATAAGGAGTAAATTGATTGATTAAAGTAACGGAACAATCAAATCTGAACATGTTTTCATATTGGGCCAAAAAATCGGCAAATAAGAGCACCGTCAAAAATAGTGCACCAGATGAAACGGGCTTGAGTCAATCATTGAATAATTCAGATGCCCGGAGCCAGATACTGGAGCCTCCAATACAGAATATAGACATGAAGGAGCCAGTTTCGATTTCGCCTTCTTCAGGGGAGCGAGTGCAGGAGTTTCAAGAGTTTTTGAGGCGTGTTCAAACGTTGCAGATGTCCGCAATGGACTCAAATGGCGACCCAACAAAACAACGACTAATCGAACAACCACAACGTGCACAGTTTAACCCATTGATAACAGCGGACATTGAAGTCGGCGTGGAGCCTTCCGCTCTAATGGAACTTGATGAACTAAGCTATGATGCTGCGACCATTAAAAGCCAAATTGGCAGTGAGAGTGATAATAAGCACACGAACACCACGAGCACCACAACTAATATTCGAGTGACCGTTGGCATTGATAAAGATTTGGAGATGATACTCGAAATGGATCCGAGCATTGTAGATTTGGGTGATATTGCTATTAGAGAAACCACTGAGCCCCGGGTTTTGGGTCTGCCTCCATTAACGGGTGGGTAGGTATTTCTTGAAAAAGAGCTCATTTTACCAATTATTTACCATTATTACCCAAGGATTCGTTTTTAATATTATATATTTAGCACTTAAATTGACTGATTGACTGATGTGCGCATTTTTCTCTTATTTAGACCCACGTTTAAAACGGCGGTGCCCACCTCTCGTACACAGCTGAAGCTTCAACTACAGCGCGAGCAGCAGCAGCAGGAACAGCAACAAATGCTGATGCAACAACAGCAGCAACAGCAGCATATGCTACATGCCCAGGACCAAACAATGCTGAATGCTTTCGGAATGCCGCCGGGATGCTTTGAATTTGAGGCTATTGGCAGCAGTAATACCAGCGCATGTGGCAGCGGATCGTCAAGCCTGAATCAGTCTTCGCAGCTGAGCCAAAAGGAACGACTGCCTGCTTCCAGTCCCGTTGCGCTCAAAGTCCCATTGCAGAGCATTGGTGTAGACGTGCCTCCTCAGGTGCTACAGGTAAACTCCTGCCATTCAACTTATTATTGAGTTTTTGTATCAGATTTTGTACCCTTTGTAGGTGAGCACGGTTCTTGAAAATCCAACCAGATATCACGTCATTCAAAAGCAAAAAAATCAAGTGAGGCAGTATCTCAGTGAATCGCTCAAGCCATCTGTCTGGGGTTGCCAAAATTTCGATGTAAGTACGGCGCGTCGGCGTTCGCCCTATAAGAGATAGTGCCTGTTTTCATTATATGATTTATTTACAGACTAAAATTGCAAATACCTCGGCCTCGGCGGGAAATTTAGAATGTACTTCTGCACTAAACAGAAATATTCATACCGAGCGACCGAACAGTTTCGGTGGTGATGCTACTAGTTCGGGTGCTGGCAAAAAAATAATTAATTCCGAGGATTCCGCGCACGTGTCTCCGTATGGAGCTGGTGGCAGTTGCACGAGCAACGGTAACGGCAATTGCAATTCGAGTTTTTACGGAACTGGCTTGGATACCCACAGTGCCGGTGATGGGGGCAGCGCATGTCTTCCCAAAGGATTATACAGCAAGTCGAGCTTAAATCCAAACTCATCCCTAACGGCTCGATCCACTGGCATAATCAATACAATGCGCAGCTCCAACTATTCTGGGGCTAGTACAGCGAGTCCACTACAATCCACGTCTGCTCCAATGTCCCCGAGCTTAAGCTCTGTGGCAACAAGTGCATCTGAGGTGAGTGTCATTTATTATTTAAATACTCATTAAATTATAGTATTTGTGACTACAATTGCAAATGAAATTGTCGGTGGTGCGGTCCACGATTCGATTCACTGGTTTATGTTTAATTCGTGAACCCGGTTTTCCTGGTTCGATATGGTCCCAAACTTGCAGTAAATTTCAAACTTATAACAAACATCCAATTTATACCATAGCCCAATTAAAAATCCTGCTATACGAAATTTGTAACGCACCTCCAATTCAGCTGATATAGCTTTGTCGTCTATAAGTCTGTTGCTATACAAATGCCCCTTGCCAATCCGACTGCAAGTTGCACAAATGAACTTATTAAAAATGGGTAAAAAAGGGCTTAAAGAAAGGCAGAATGAAGCATCTCGTTAGCAGCATCACTATCCGAGTCGATTCAGCCATGTCCGTCTTTCTGTCTGTAGGAACGCGTTGTTTTCAGAGACTACAAAACCTCGAAAGCTGATCTTGCATTCATTCGGTTCGTATATACCATACGCCGATCAAGTTTATTTAAAAAAAGACTGATAAATCTTTTAGTTTTTTTTATTATCGATATTTATTGCTTTTTGAGCAGGTTTTTTAAGCATAATTCCTAAACTATAAGACAAATATATATCATTATTTTTGAGTAAAGCATACGTAGATTTTACATATTTTATATATATTTTCGAGTTTTGGATACTTCCCCCAAGAGCGCTTTTTAAAAGATCGTTAAATCTTTCTGTTTTTAAATATCGACACTTACCACTTTTTTGAGCCGTTTTCTTAAGCATAATTCCTAAACTTTAAGAGATAATGCATACACAGTTTTATATATTTATTTATATATATTTTCGGTTTTGGGTACCTCAAAATCGGTATAAAAACCCACAAATCAAATAATATAGGCTTGCAAATTAATTCGTTAATATATTTTAAAGGGTATATTCGGCTGTGAGCTGGGTACAGGATATCCTTTAGTCGGGACCACGCATCTAATTCATCGTTTAAAAAGAACTCGGGCTTAGATGTGTTGTACCATGAACACATTTAAAAACTAGTTTTAAACAGTATGATAGTTTTGTGGAAATGTATATGACTTCTAGATGGATCACTAACCCCATTAAGGATATGTATTCTTGGTAGGCATCAGATACTGAGCCATGCCCTATGCATGATCTTGTCAATTTCAGAGACTTAAGAGCTAGAGTTTCATTTTATGTATACTTTTTTTTATTTGTTTATTGTGTCTTTAGCCAATGGTTCGGCTCAAGGCTCAACAGTTCGTTAAAATACTAGACAGCTCAAGTCGGTAGTATGTCGTCGCGTACGCTACTGACAATACTAACAAAAAGGCATCAGGCTTAAATCCATTTCCTGTACGATTTCCACAAAACTTTTGCGACGAATTTTAAACTGTGTAAATGACATAATAGAACGTGCTGCCTGCTCGGTCTTGTACTTGTGTTAGCAATTGTCAAAGCTGAAACAATATAACGGTGAACGTTGATAACAATTTTTGCAGTTGTAAACTTTATTTAAAAGAAGTTTTAACAAAAATAACTTGAAACAAATAAGAACAGGAGAGCACTGAAAATTTCGATAAGTGTGCGTTCATCCCTAGTACAATACAACTTTTGACTTCGTTTTAGTATTTTTTTTTGTTGGGATTATTTCATTTGGGATTTATTAGTGTTTTTGTTATGCGGCAAATGATCGCAAACAGCTGCGAGTGAACAAGTAGTATTTTTCCATTGGTCTGACAACTTAAAACAGTCAGTCAAACAGGTTGTCATGGCTTGGATTTATGAAAAATTTGTGCGCGGAATTTGTTTCTACTAGTACATTGAGTGCTAGTAGTAGTACATTGAGCTGTGGTTGTAACTCTCACAAATATATGATCAATATTAACACTCTTTAAAATCTATTTGATTAAAAAGAGGCTTAAATTAATTATGCCGCTATCTGTTTAATTCAATGACACATTTAAAACCAAATCGACAGTGGTAAAAAATGGTGTGGGTCCGTTTGTACGGGTATAGCTTAAGGATATTTTGTGCGACTGCGAAGTGTTAAGACAAGCTCAATGAATGCATCAAATGTATTCACAACCAAACCAAAATCAATCAATTGATAACAAATCTTAACACATTCACACAAAAGCACCAAAACTCTATGACCGTGACAGCTCCGTTCTGAGTAGCTAATTAGAAAGAGCGAGGTCTAATGCACGTGCTACCTTGGATAGCAGCCGCCAGTCCGTCGGAGAGGCGCATGAAACGTTGCGTAGCGACAACCGTTGCCCACAGGATTGGCCTTAGGTCGACTTCACCCGTACCCAGCATACAAAGCAAAACGAAAGGGAGCCAAAAAGGAGTTGAGCGATCAAGTCGACGTATAAATATGCCGGTACTCAGCATTTTATCACGCAGGCATACCAAGGTACATATGTTTCTCAACGAAAAACCCACATTGCAAAACTGCGTAAGAAGCATACAAATTTATAAAAATTGCCATGCATTTAAAAAAGAGAGGGCGAACGAGAAAGTGATAGGGAGAGGGAGATGTGTGGGAGAGCATAAATCACTTACACAATGAAGTCTTTGCCCTCGTTTTACACCAATACAAATTCAAGCTTGAAAATTTGAGGCAGCAAATGTTCTGTTATGTGTGTATGTGTGTCCGTTAATTTCGGGTAGGTGGGGATTGAGCGCAATGTCGATGTGTATGTAATTACATACGAAATAAATTACTTTCGGGCATACTAATTATATTTAAATACACAAATGCACAATGCATATATATAAATACATATATATCTATATGTAACTTGGCAACCGATCGTGAAACTTGTTTGAATTTTACTTTTTGCGTAGTTTTTGTTATTTTTTTTTTTATTTTATGACTAGTATCTGAATAAACGAGTAAACGAATGCGCGACAGGCGAGACAAGCGAGTGCGAATATTTACAATTAATTAATTATATTTATGTTAATTATAACAAATATTTGCTCAATTGTTATTGATAATACATATATATTGATATATACACATATATGTATGCATATACCCTTGTAATATACAGTAAATATGAAATCTAAATAAATATATTCTATTTCATATTTACTGTACATTGCACGTACAGTGGCGAGCACATGCGGATACATGTTTCGATATTGTGACTTTGAGTGGCTGTAAAACCCAGAAAAATGCATGAATCGATTTGAAATTTTTAACAAAAATCCTTTAATAATATATAAACGAAAACAAAAAGATTTAATCCATTATCTCTCGTAGCTCGAACAATCGAGAAAAAACTAAAAAATGAGCATGTATCCACTTTTGCACGTTTCAATAGTTTGTCGATTTTGTCTTCGAAATCAACCGATAAAGGGATTCCTAGAAATTATAGTACTGACAATGCTTAGGGTACTGTCTTGCATTAAAATCGTCGAGTTTTGACTAAGCCAAAAGCTCTGATTCTCTTTTTTACCGGATAAATCTACTCAGGCAGAAAAATGAGGAAAATTAGTCAAACTAAAGAAAACCAAGTGGTGGAAATGACTAAAAACAATTTTTCAGCTCGCAAAATTGGAAAAGAATTGGGAATTTGCCATCAACAGTGCTTCAGGTTAGGAAGCGGCGAAATATAAGCCCACCTGAGCCGAAAAAATCGCGTCAGACTGCTTACCGATAGAGATGCTCGATCTATGGAACAAAGTCAATCGGATCAATGCGACCGAGTCAACGGTCAAGCGCCAGATTGCTTCGAATAAACGTATTGTGATGGACCAAAATCAACGGTTTCAATCATCCTCACTCCAATTCCTGTGTTCCTTGCAGAATTTAAGCCGTGCTGCAACACTCTTCGCTGAGAGCGCAGGTTTCTTCCGCGAAATAGAAGCTGTTAGGCCGATCCTGCGAAGCGTCCGGCGTGCTGTCCACTCACTAATAGGTTTATTCAAGGAAGCTGAAGCTTGTTTTAGTGTTGTCTTCGGTCGGTTGATCATTATCCGTTCCATAGATCGAGCATCTCTATCGGTAAGCAGTCGTGGACGCGATTTTTTCGGCTCAGGTGGGCTTATATTTCGCCGCTTCCTAACCTGAAGCACTGTTGATGGCAAATTCCCAATTCTTTTCCAATTTTGCGAGCTGAAAAATTGTTTTTAGTCATTTCCACCACTTGGTTTTCTTTAGTTTGACTAATTTTCCTCATTTTTCTGCCTGAGTAGATTTATCCGGTAAAAAAGAGAATCAGAGCTTTTGGCTTAGTCAAAACTCGACGATTTTAATGCAAGACAGTACCCTAAGCATTGTCAGTACTATAATTTCTAGGAATCCCCTTTATCGGTTGATTTCGAAGACAAAATCGAAAAACTATTGAAACGTGCAAAAGTGGATACATGCTCATTTTTTAGTTTTTTCTCGATTGTTCGAGCTACGGAGGAGATAATGGATTAAATCTTTTTGTTTTCGTTTTATATATTATTAAAGGATTTTTGTTAAAAATTTCAAATCGATTCATGCATTTTTCTGGGTTTTACAGCCACTCAAAGTCACAATATCGAAACATGTATCCGCATGTGCTCGCCACTGTATGTACATACAAACTGCATCCGCTGCCTAAATATGTAATAATTTGTTGACGATCTTTTTCTGAGTTTCTTATACAACGAAGTGACACGATGTTTTGCTTAAGTAAAATACAATACAAATTTTCGACTAGTATGAGAAGTATATTAATTAGAATTTCAATGTCGTTTATTGTTCTACCCTATCTATCTAGTTATTTTACTCACAATTTTGAATTGGATGAGATGAAATAAAAAACTAGACACATATGACGTGTATACGATTGGGTTTTCTAAATTTACCTTTTTTAAGAAGGAAGAAAATATTTTAAGAATTAGAATATTGCACCCCTTAAAAATGGGTTAAAGACTTTTATAAAGGTGTGCAACTAGATAAAAGAAAGATATAACAAACTCCAATCCAATCAAGTTAATTATTTTATGTATATTCTACATTAAGGGTGGGTTTAAAAAGCCAACAAAGTCCTTCAACGTGTAACCGTGCAAGTGCTCTACACATTTTAGGCAGTTTCGCTTCACAAACCGGTTTTAACTTGACCGGCAAACTGTTAACTGATTGACACACATTCAAATATAAGTGTATATATACATATATATGTGCTCTTACGTAGATATGTGAAAACAAATACGTAAACACGCAGCTACATACGTATTGAAAATTAAACAACATATTAGCGCTCAGTGTGATCTTAAATAAGTGTATGTATGTATTCGATTTGATACCATTCATATACTAGCGATACACACACACACACACACACACACACACACACACATTGCGTACATTACATACGTAAGGTAAATATTATTTATTTGATTATCTTTGCTCTTAAAAATTCAGTTCATACCTGTAAATTTCGTTTCTGATTTATATGTACATACATTCGTATATATAACTTGTCAACATATATAACAATATATATATATATATTTGTTTGACTGCTTGTATACGTAATGACAATAAGATTTCTGTTGCTTAGATAACGCGAACAATTTAGGCTCTCTTTTTTTTTTATTATCGCTAAGGCCTTCACAACAAGCACTACACGTTCTACGTTCTTGCGTATCTGCCAGTTTGCTTGTACGTATGTACTAAAAAAAACGAACTGATCTATGTACGTATGTGTGTATGTGTGTAAGCTCAAATACAACAATTCGTAATGAAAAGGGAAATAACTACTCTATTCTAAGATGGGGTTTTTTTCAAATTCTTTGTTTTTCACAAAATCCCACAATAATGAATGCTATTATTATTTAAACTAAAATAAAGATATAAAATATCAACCTAACTATTGTATGGCCTTTGGCTAGTCTCGGATTCGAACCAGCAAAAATATGCTTAAATTCGATATGTATGTATATCGATTTTCAGCTTCGTTTTTATACTCGCTAACGAATTAAGATCACACAAAATGAGATTGGTTACGCCTATTTGGGGCGTGGCAAATCGAGAAGATAAATATATATTCCGGGCATTAGAAGTTTAGCAGTTTTCTTGCGGAAGATGTTACTGTGAACGAGTTTGAATCGTTGAGTTTGTTTGTTGAACCCATCGATCTCACTTTTTTAGAGCTGTCTCTGATAAATTTCAATAGATAGTTAAGAGTCATAATAATAATTTTTGAAAAGACACTGTTTAACTTGTTTTCATACCCTGAACCCATTGGAAATGGCAAAAAAGGGTATAATGATTTTATGCAAATGTATGCAAATGTATGAACGCAGCGATTTCAGAAACTAAAAAAGCTATAAAGTTGATCTTGGACCCATTCTGTATATCAGATACGTAGAACAAGTTTATCATATTTTTTTCCGATATCTTGCTCCGTTTCATTAATCGATAATAATCGATTTCAACCTTTGGTTCTCTTACCATATCTCGAAGACTGTAAAAGCTAAAAGCAGTGTTAAAATTAGTGTCTTTGGCTTGTTTAAAGCGGACGCATAGCGCTAAAACCATAAAAACCATAAAATCTTAATAATTCCTGAATATTTCATAACGGTCATAAACATGGATTTAGTTTCCATTCACATTGTGATCTTAAATAACTCATTTAGCTTTTGGGAGCAGACTTATTATCTCAAAACTGATCGAACTTAAATTGAACTCTAAAATAGTTTAATAACGATCACATAAATGTTATCATCATAAATTCTTAATTACAGTCCAAAAAGGCGGCTCGAAGTGTTCCTTGATCAGCAATCCGTCACAAACAATCAGGACAAACATTTATATCTATAGATTAAATTGGAATACAAGTAGTTCTTAGCAACCTTTTTGGCGTATAAAAAAAGGAAACGATAAATTATAACGAAAGACAGAGGCTTGACACTTCACAAGCTCAATTATTCTAGAGCACGCACATATTGTTGTCGCAGTCGTTGGGCTTTATTTTTATTTGGGAGACATAATTTCGTTAAATTCTTTTTGTGATAATGTCAACTTTATTGACGCGCTAATGTTGACTTTAACGAGAGAGTCTCGTATGAATGTGTGTGTGTGTGTGATTCATGCGATGTGTGTTCGATTTCTTTATTTATATATGTATGTATCTTGGGGACATTTGTAAAGTACCAGTAATTGGTTTTTAAGCCTATATTCGTAATGTTTCGTAACGTTCATATCAATTTGAGTTCGCTTCGACGCGACGCGACGCGACGAACATTCGAATATTATTTCCCCGTCTCTCAATGGTGGCGCTAATTGTCAAATGTGTCCCAATAACCTTTGCGCATGTGTATGTAAAAGAGGAATACCAAAATGCTAACATCAAATCTACAATTGCCTATATGCATAAAGCTCACAGCTGGCTAACTAACCGACCTTTCTAACGCATTATTATTAACCTGTATATCTTTCTCTGCTTTCAGCTTCCATCATTTGACAGCGATGTAAGTGAAGATATTTTAAATAAACTTTTATATTCCCCGACAATTCTATCCATCTATCTATCTATTAATTATATCGAATATATACATATATATGTTGCTTACGCATACATACAAAACACAGACATACACACGCACACTTCACGCAAGGTATTCTCTTCTGATATTCATTCTGTATTAACCTTTTGTTATTTTATTTATAATTGGTTAGATGTGTTAATTTAAAAAGTTAGATGTTTGTGATCACTGAATAACTAACTATAATATAATAACTGATTTTCTGGTGATTGCAGACAATTACATTTTCAATATTTTCTTAATACTGGATATATTCAAATTTTAGATATTTTTTCTAAAATTATGCAATTGTTGTAAAATTCCTTAAACTCACATAATTCTTCATATTCCACCCACTAAACAATGGGCGATACATACACTATTTGTATCGATGAGAATTCTTTGAATTTGCGAATACACATATTTGTATACCCTGAACAAAATATATGTATTCCTGATCAGGATCAACAGTCGAGTCAGTCTAACCATGTACAAATAATAGCTACAGATAATAAATAAGATTAAAATATAAGTAATATTTTAATGTTCTATTGCGCTAAAAGAATCAATTGCATAAAGTTTCATCAAGTTCTGTTAAAAAGCTGTTCTCAAACAAATTTTACAAGCAGTGTATTGCATATGTGTGTGTGTATGTGTATGGGTGAAAATGTTTGTAACGACAGCTGTCGGCTATGTTCAGGGTCCGATCCGGGTGCTACAGTCTTTGAACAATCTTACATGCAACACACTGAAAACGGTTAAAAGGGGACGATTGATTTTGTGCCTATTAAAAAAGTTATACTTTTCGACTAAGCGGAAGAAGCTCATATTTTTTCGATTTCTTGCCCAAATTCATTAATATCGATAATAATATCTCGGAGACTAGAGACTAAATTCGCAAATATCAAAGACTCTTTAATTTGCTCGCCGATTTAAATGCTCTTCTTAAGTCTTGAAAAGAACTAGGAATTAAGATTCCATAGTGGAGGCTAAGACAGTAAAGTGCTTGTGAATTGTTGTGTTTAAACATATGTGCATACATGAATGAATGAATGAATGAATGAAATGCAT
The DNA here is from genome assembly GCA_035043915.1 of Drosophila paramelanica. NCBI lineage: Eukaryota > Metazoa > Arthropoda > Insecta > Diptera > Drosophilidae > Drosophila > Drosophila paramelanica. Next base: position 477,700 of record JAWNMO010000179.1, read on the forward strand.
GTTAAGGGGATCGAAGGGTATCGTTTAGAAAAAACATGAAACATACAAATATTTGTAATACCTCAATTGATTCATAAGATGGGGGCTCTCAGGAAATCACTCATATGCCTAAAATTGTGTGTCTAATCGCCCAATTCATTCCATTCCATCCCATAACTCATTAATTATTTACAACGAAGTCAAATTGTGTTTTTCAAAGATTTGATGATTCTCATTTCAATAGCTTTCTGAAACTTTGTAAAGTTACCATGAACCAATAAACGTTAGTTCTACGAATTTTGGGAAAAACTGCTGGAATACCTAAATATAATTTATAAATTTAAATTGTATATTTATATGAATGGAGTATCCTTCTTAACGGAATCTGATATCAGAAATTTTTGAATGTGCTTTTGCAACCAGACAATGCTATATGATATCTTATAGTCTACTAAAGCACTTCTACCACTTGTTTTGAATACAATATTGATTGCTGCCATTAACAATTCAAGGCAGGTTCGGCGACCGACTCGTTACGCACGCAAAAACGCTTTTTTGTGTGCAAATCCATTTCAAAACAAACTACTGTACTTTCGATACCGAAAAAGTTATTCACAGTCCAGTTGTAAATGTGAAAAAGTAAGATATATGGCATATGGCTTGCTGCGTCTACCGAACTTATAACCAATTACTTACGCAATCAGCTCGAACATTTTTTATTTATTACTGTGAGCCCCGTTTCATAAATGATGATAAACATTTTCAGGCTTGGTTTCTTATATCTCGGAAAATACATGAGCTAGATGCAGCATATTTAGTGTGTAATGTTCGTTTGAAGCAGACGCAAATCTTAAAATATTTCAGAGTATTCAATCACTCCAAATGTTTAAAAGACCCAAAATCAAATACTACATACTACATACATATCTCTTCAGATAATTTCATAACGATCATACTTTTAGTTAAGAAGTAAATCAATTTAGTTTCTTTATGAAGAATTTTGTATAGCGTATTTCTTGTTCTTCTAATTTGTTTGCAATGGTCAAGTTGGGTTGTCAAATCAAAATAAAGATCGCAGGGAACCTTTTTACTTGTATTATATTTATATATATTTTAATTTATTTGAACTATTTGTTATTCGAATCAAATTGAATGCCTGGTCCTTAAATATTCATTTATTATTCATTTTATCTAATTCGCTATGACTCAAACATTTTAAAAGAGGAAATAAGATCGAAATACCACATAACAAGATTTCTCGAGTCGGGAGTTGAGTTCTACTAGGATGTTACCTAAATCCAGTTGCGTGTTGTCGCTATGTACACACACACACAGACGCACAGACGCACGCTGAAAGTTGCGCACTTTGCTAAGCGGCTGCGCTTGGCCCCATTTGTGTATGTGTTGTATTGTGTCTGTTCAAGGTAGAATTTAATATGATTTCAGTTAAGCACAAATTTAGATAATGGTGATTATTAGGCAGTCGTGCTCTACTGATTAGGAAGTTTAAATCGCTCACTCTTCTCCAATAGAGTTGTTCGAAACAAGTCAGATTGCTCTAGTCGGGACCGCCCAACTAGCAGATACCCTGAACCCAGCAGCGAGCTGTAATTTCAAACATTTCAACCCCCTCAACACAATCACACACACACATAATAAATAATCGTAAGCCCTTCATGCTCTACAAGAACATATGAAACTGAGCCATAAGTACACGAACTTAAAAAGCCATAATTCAGTTTTCCAGTTATTGTTGCATATATGTATGTGATAGACACGAGGAACACACACATTGAAAACAATACACACATTGGGTTCCTGATTCAAGTGAATATTAGTGGGAAAGTATATTTTAACTAATTTTTTTAATTTGCCCTGATTTGAAAATGGGTAAAAAGAAAATATTGGGTTTGTTAAAATGTATGTAACAGGCAGAAAGAGGATTGCATCTCCGACCCCATAAAGTATATATATTCTGAGTTGATTTAGCCATGTCCGTCTGTCCGTCTGTATAAACGCAACGATCTCGGAAACTACAAAAGATAGATCTGATAGCTGATCTGATTCAGTTCGAATACATCATACGCAGAACAAGTTTATAAATTTTCGATAATCTGCTCCGTTTCGTTAATATCGATCAAAGTCGATAAGAACATTTTGTTTTCTTGCCATAGCTCGGAGACTATAAAAGCCAGGGACTACAAATTTAGTGCGAATTTTGGATACCTACTACCCTTAATAAATCCTGAACATTTCATAACGATCACAATATATCATACAGTTCAAACAGCAGCCATGTCCGTATGCATATGAATAGATAAATGTATTTATATAAATATGTATTCTTTGTGCTTGCAGGCAGACGATCTCTTTGACGACATTCTTCAAAACGATTCATATAATTTTGATAAAAATTTTAGCTCCGAACTATCCATTAAGCAGGAGCCACAAAATTTAACCGATGCAGAACTAAATGCGTTAGCAAAGGATCGACAAAAGAAGGACAATCACAATATGAGTAAGTCGTAACTTGTTTGGATGAGCATTCCATAAAATGATCCGTTATTTAACATTTCAGTTGAGCGCCGGCGACGCTTCAATATCAATGATAGGATCAAGGAGCTCGGCACTCTACTGCCTAAGGGCAGCGAGGCCTTCTATGAGGTTGTGCGTGACATTCGTCCCAATAAGGGTACAATCCTGAAATCTTCGGTCGATTACATAAAATGTTTAAAGCATGAAGTGTCTCGCTTAAGGCAGAACGAAAGCCGCCAACGTCAAATGGAGGTTCAGAATCGAAAGCTAATATCTCGCATACGGGTAAGATATTCATTTTAAGTGTTTTGTCATTTGTGCGCACATCTCTGATATAAGAATTATAAACAGGAGTTGGAAATGCAGGCCAAATCCCATGGTATTCACCTATCTGATTACAACCTGACATCAGTATCCGCGCCCACACCTGCCATCTCGTATCTTAAGTGCTCCAGTCCTACACCATCTGCATCTGTTTCCCAAAGTCGCCACAATGTCTCGCTAATGGAGGATGTTATGGAAGGCAAGGCAAGTTAAAACTTCTGCCCTTTCGGTTCTGCTCAAAAACTCAAAACTTATGATATATTATATTTATTTACACAGCTACCAGTGATAGGCAGTGATCCTGGCATGGGACTGAATCAAATTGATGAGCTGATGGAAGACTGCAAGCATCCGGTACAAGGCGGTGATCCTATGCTGTCGTCACATAGCAGCCATTTGATGTCTGCTCCGCATTCACCCATTGCGACACAGCTACAGTGCAATAGTTTTGGGCACAAGAGTGGCTCAGATGCCGCTATTTACAGCGGCACATCCGGAGGCATTCACATGAGCGATGGGGACTTGCAACGCGGCTGCCGCAGTGCTGACAACAGCACGTGCTGTGCTCAGTCGGAACATTGTCACTGCACGAGAAGACAGATGCATCAGCATCATCACAGGGGAAGTGAACAGAACTCGGCATTTGGTATGCTTAACGACTGCGATAGTTCTGGACACGATCCTCTGCTCTCCTCGTCACAACAATCGCACGGCGTGGATGATGATCACCACCAGTCGGTGGATCTGTCTGCAGTCATGATAAATGACTCGCTATCTTCGTTGGTGGACGATACTCACAGCGAGCCGATGTTGTTGACACCAGACGCCTTGGATATTGACCTTTGAATGAGTCATTGACAAATTGAGCAGCAGTAGCACCACCAACACACCACCACCACCACCACCGGCCATGTCACAGCCCGACGCACAGTTCAAAAAGTTCAAGGAATAGCTTAGTATTATCGCTTGCATTCAGAAATGCTTGACTATATTATGAAAATAAGTATTAATGGAAAAATGTTACAATAGTGCAATTGTTATGTCATTGCGTCACAAATCAAACACCCCGCGTGTATACGTGTATGTACAATGTGTATATATATAGGTATATTCAGATAAATATGTATTTACAAACTACAAATGTGTATATGTACCCACATGTCTATCCATACAAATGCATTCCGATGTTCCGGCTACTTTAAAAGTCGCCATTTGTTGTACTTACTTTTACATACGTGCATATTTTAAACAATTTTACACATTTTATATATTGATGGCAATATTTATGTACATGTAGTCGCCTAAGTTACCTCCGTTCTCGTATACATTAAAAAATATTATTTGTTGAACTTAACGCAGCCTAAAAACTTGTAGCAATTGTTGCTTGATATATTTGTTATCTTTATGGTTTTTATGCCGAAATGATTCACATACACCCGCACGCACATTGTACATACATTATCTTAATGGCTGCGAGTTTTGTATTGTTTTTGTTTGTATGCGTAATTAAAAGTTGTTGATTTAAAATGTTAAATACATATATAAAACAAACCTGCGCTGAAAGTATCGTTTCTTTTTTTAAAAACAAATAACTCTTCAAAGATTTCGACTTATTCACATACATATTTATTAAGAATCTATTCAATAGTAATTGTTATTATGGTGAAGGCAAAACAAAATCTTAGCGCTCGGTTGGAAAATATTGCAGTTTGATTCAATAATCATTTTTTGGCCAATTCAGCAGACAGCCAATCTAGGCCCTCGTATAACCCGTGTCCTTGGGTAGCGCAAGTGGACTGAATGAACCACTGAGTTGAAAAATGAAACAAATATCAATTAGGATCAAATGAGCCACAGTTGAAATGAATTTTACGTCTTACATGGCGGTTTCGTAACTGATTAAGATGCAACTTGTCAGTCAGTTCGGCAGCACTCATGGCATTTGGCAGATCCTGTTTGTTGGCAAAAACCAAAAGCACGGCGTCCCTCAGCTCGTCCTCTTGAAGCTGTCGTAGATTAAGTGATAAAAACATTGCTTGCTTATAAGGCAGTATTTGCATACCATATTTTGAAGCTCCTTTTCAGCCTCATTTATCCGATCGCGATCGTTAGAGTCGACTACAAATATTAAGCCCTGTGTATTTTGGAAATAGTGACGCCAGAGCGGACGAATTTTGTCCTGGCCACCGACATCCCAAACAGTAAAACATATATTTTTGTACTCCACGGTTTCCACATTAAACCCGATGGTAGGAATAGTCGTTACAATTTCGCCTAGTTTTAGTTTGTAGAGTATGGTTGTTTTTCCAGCAGCGTCCAGGCCAACTGTGTGTGGGAGAACAAAAGAACGTTATTCTATAAACGTTCATATGTATGTGTGTGCATGCATACATATGTATGTTTTCTTTGTATACATATACATTGATGTATTTAAGACACGTCAAAACTCAGAACAACTTGGAATAACGCTATGTACATACATATGCAGATGGCTGCGTGGCTGGATTTTTCCCGACAGTTTAAAACAAGGTGTATTTTTTATAAATTACGTATTGGCGTGGCTAGCCGCTAAGGGCTGCCGCCCGAAACTTATCATATTGAATCCATGACCTACCCATTAGAATGCGCATTTGTTTTTTGCCAAATAGTCGTGTGAGTAAACTGGATATTGTTAATCCCATTTTTCTTTTTGTTCTACGCTCAAATAATTAGAATCAAGATTTTCACACAAATTTTGTCACTAAAAATTGACGTGTAACGATAGGAGCTAAGTTGCTATCGATAGTTATGACTCCCATTTGTCGACAATATGTTATTGGTTTAACTATCGGTTTGACCATTTTTAATATTTTGAATAAAAATGTTTTAATTTTACAAATAAAATCAAAAGTATAAAGTAAAATATTATTATAATAAAATTAAAAGTTATAGTATATAAAAACTCTTGGTAATTTTAGCGAGTTTTTGTTACTGTTACTGTTTCAGTATATTCAGTTCTTTTGTCACTAAAAATGACAGAATAATCGGAATTTGCTTTGCTCGCAGATAGAGTTGCTATCAGCTGATTGCTCACTATTACCAACTAAATAACAATATTTTCAATTTATTATAATAATCCTCAATTTGTGAAAGCAAAGCAATCTTAAACAAAAACCATCTAGGTGTTTGACGCCATTACGAGTAAAGGATAAATTATAACACTTAAATAAACAACATAAATATTTGGATTTTAAAGAAATTCTCGGTATATTTAAGACAAATATTAATATTAAAAAGTATAATTTCACATTTCAGAACTAAAATGTAGAGTTTTAGAAGTTATTACAAAAAAAAATATCCATCAATATTGCATTATATTTTTATGCAATGGCCTTGCCGTTTAGCCGTTATTTTTTCAAAAAACCGTTTGGGTTGGTAATACCGGAATTTTCAAACCAAAAAGCATGCTGCCTGATACAAATGAAACATAAATTCGCGTTGAAAATTGGGAAGATATTGTCTGAACCGAGATTCGGCCAGATTCTATTTTCAGACACCAAGGATTGGGTAGGCAGGAATTATTGTTTCGTAATAAGCCACGATTGTTTATTGTTATGAAATTAAAGCAACACTTTATTTGGCAGCGATGTACCAAATTTGGTGTCATGGCTGCAGCACCATCCTACCAAATGCTCTTTTCGCATCGCTAAATGTGATGTATGTATAAATTTTCATTAATGTGTATACTTTTAGAAAAAAAATGTTTCATTAATGTTTCAGTAACAGGAATGCTTGAAAGTTTACATCTGTATGTTATATTATTTAAGGTCTTACATGCTGTGCACGCACCTGCGTGCATTTATGTATATGCATATGTATGTATATGTATTGTACATGACATACATACGCTAATACCGACGTCAACTCCAAAGTCGCCAAAGCTCGGTTTTGTTGCTCGCAGACCGCGCGGCTAGTCATATCCATACACAAAAAAAAAAAAACAACAAAAAAGAGAAAAAAGTACATAAAACTCGAAAATCCACAAGCACGATTTCGCCTATAAATAGTGGTGATACTGGTCCGGTAGTTTCAATTCGGTGTTTACTTTCGCTTGAAGCGGACTTGTTTCTGGTCGGCGGTTAGAATCGTCGATCTGAACTTAAGTAGTCGTCGTTACAAAAAAAAAAAAAAAAACAAAAATATAAAAAAGAAAGGGAAAAGAGAGCCCAAGATGAACAAGTTCATTTCACTAATAGCTGGTCTCGCCATGGCCTTGCTTCTGGTCCCTTCCATTGCGTTGGCGGCCGAGAAATCGGCATCAGATGAAGCGCAGAAAGACGGTGAAATCAAAATCTACAAACGTCTTATTCCCGCCGATGTGCTCAGAGGTGAGTCATATGCAACTGTATCTTACCTAGTCTCTTTTATATAAGAGATAAGTTCAATTGTGTCGTAGCCAAAAGTTGTGAATTAATGATATGGAATATGCACATATATAAATAAATGGATGTGCAAGCTATTAAAACGAAGTCGTGGCCAATATATGTACATATATACACATAAATATGACAGTTTCTCAGTCGAATTCAGCACTGTGCAAAACCAAAAGCCAGTTTCTAGCACCGCCGCAGTCGCATTCAACCAATGTAGATTCGCTTGAGCTGTTTTGAAAGCATTCGAGTACAACAATAAATGAGAAGTAGCAACCTATGTACATACAAATTACTGAGTGGTCCGCCTCGTTGGATCAATGCCACTCAAGGGAATGGGTACGCGGGAGTTCAATTCTAGCTAATGCATAAGGAACCAGTGATTATATATAATTGCAAAAACTAGTTTCTACACTTAATGCTTAACACTTAATGGGCATTATAAAAGTTTGTTAGAATTAAAATTAATATTTATTAGTGATAGTAAACGATTTTTTTTAAAAGGAAATGTTTAATTTTAAAGAAAAAACCAAACCAAATTGACTTTGGTTCAAAGTCTTTAACTGAATTAAATTATTATTTTTTGGGAGTTGGGATATCTTTTACGCATTGATAGTAAATGCAAAACTATATATTGCTATTTTTACAATAATTATTTAAATTGTTGGTGTTGGGAAATTATTAGATAATTATTATTAGTTTGCACATTACCGCCTTATCTTTAGAAAAATAGGCTGTTGTTAAATTTTTTTTATTTTTGAAGATTTTCCGGGTATGTGCTTCGCGTCGACTCGCTGTGCTACAGTAGAGCCAGGTAAGACGTGGGAATTAACACCATTTTGTGGCCGTTCGACCTGTGTTCAAAATGAAGAGAATTCGTCAAAGTAAGATCATAAATCAGTGAAAATTATATTTTTGTTAATAATATTCTTTAAACTTACAACTTACAGGCTCTTAGAACTAGTCGAAGATTGCGGTCCTTTGCCATTGTCTTTAGCGAACGATAAGTGTAAGTTAGATACCGAGAAGACCAACAAGACGGCACCATTTCCTTACTGCTGTCCTATCTTCACTTGTGAGCCTGGTGTGAAGCTGGAATATCCCGAAGTTGAGAAGGAAGAAGAGAAAAAGAACTAAGCAGCTCTAAATGATGACCGTTTTTTATATATTGGTATATCTATTATGTTGGCCACTGGTTTGATTTTACCGTTTTATTTTTACGTGACAGAAAATTAATAAAGTTTGTCAATTTATTTTCAATACAGATTATAAGATTTAGCCAGAGCTTGCTTTATTCTTTACTATGTTTGCTAATACTTGTTTTCAGTGCTTTCTAAAAGCATATCATTACATCCCCTGTTAACTTGTAAAGTATAGTGAATTGCATTGGGACAAACTTTTACTATTCCTTTCTAATACGAGCTTATAATTGTTTACTTTAGTGACCGTAAGTTAAAGGCGTCCAAGTATTGATGGTGCTTCTTCATTAGTTTTTTACGACGATTCCTTTACCCGCGGTGGAGCTTAACATGACTGCGTTTTTTAAAATACTCAAATTAAAGTGGCAAACTATCGATGGTAGGAAGATACCTAAGAATTTTCGTTATCGATACAATTTGACGATGAATATTTAATAGGTATGGACTATCGCCAACGAGCTCCGGATGAGGGAGAGTCGATAAAAGTCATTATAAATATCGTGTATATAGCTTTGCGCAAATTGTTATAATACCCATAATTCTCCAGATGTTCCTCTTATCGTCAACTAAACCTGGAGATGGGATTGAGACCTTTAATTCGCGGTGTTAAACTTCGTTACGCACGTAGAAAAGGGACCACCTATAGAACGTAAGTCAAGACGCTTGAAAAAATTTGAATTATGTGTTAGTGTTAGTGTGTGTCAGCAGAGGACCCCAACAGTTGTATGCCATATGTCCAAATATTGGCCTAAGGATAGCTTTATAAATCAGCAGCTTATTGCAGGAGGCTGAGCCAACGCTGCGATTGATTAGCCAGTATCGACTCAAATTTCTATACAAATAAATATCCATATGAAGCATATATTTACACAAATGGCTTAACAGTTAGTTTGAAAATGTGGCGGTACCCACTGACAGTAATAAAAGTTTGCAAGATTATGCGTGCGGTTCACGATTAAGATGTTACATTCAAATCGCAATCCTGCACAAGATCGCAAATTTTGAACTTAAAAATAACTAAATTTTCATATCAATGATTGTAAAATCAATTTTTTTTTATTCATTTAGTTTTACCGATAATTTAATACTTTGACATCATTTCCAAGAATTTACTCATTTGGCACTGTTAAACAAACGTTATTTCTTCAGTATATCATTTTTATAATTCTACTTTTCGCCGCCGGAAATCAAATAGTCGTGGGAAACTAAATAGATTTAGCCATAAGCCCGATTATTTAAAACACTTTTTAGTTACGGTCCAAAAACACTGCTGTTAGCCGGCCAAATAAGTCATGTGTCGATAGCACGCAGAGCTGCATATCGAAGAACTATCGAAAGACTGTTTAGCAGCCTGTTTTAAAAACTGGCAGTTAAATAAAATGCACTATAATTTGAAAATTCTTAAAGGCTTTTAAGAATAGATTTTAACATAAGTTTTATTTGCACTTAAAAATAATCAGCGTTTATGAATTTATTGGCAGTTTTATTTAAATGTTAACGCTCATTGCGTACTTTACTAATTAATTTACTTGTGCAATGCAAATATCATTATTTAATATGTTTTAATACTTTTTATTTAAGTTCGATCATCGATATATAATACAGATAAGCGTGTTTCAAATAAATAAACAGATTTGTAACCAACTGTTTTTCCCCGTTGAGACCATTTTGCCGTGCGTCTTACTAATTCCACAAATTACATATAATTCAACACGTTATCTTTTGAATAACATATGATTTATTTAATAACTACAAATCTAAATTTGATATCTATCAGCTTTTCACCCGATCAGGAGACCGTTGACTAAATCGGTAGTTTCCAAATATATTTACGTTGTTTAACGAATCTTTATATGTTAAAAAAATAATAACTGACATTTTCACCTTTACGATGAATGTTGCAAAGTCAGTTAAAAAACTAAAACCGTTTTCAATTATGAAAGTAATTTTTTAAAACCTTTTTTATATTCGATCAGCGAGCGAGAATAATCTGATATATATGATATATATATATATATATATATATATATATATACATTTTTTAAATGCTATTGCTAGGAGTCTTGATAAACTAATATGCTATTCATAATAGCCATTCGGGCTGTCGCCATTTTGTTTTCCCACTGAAACTCCTCCTATGCAACCTGTTTTACCTTTCGTCTGCTTCATAAATAAGTAGTTCGACTTCAGATGTATTGAACCCATCTACAAACATACAAACTGTAAAGAGAGCACTCTGCGCGCACACACACACACTCTTACTGCTCAGCGGAATGCTGGAGTGGGTGTGCTCCCTTCATAAGAGTAAGCTTAACGCTTTCTTGCCTTATGGTATTTATTTCTTAAAATAGTGATCACATTTTTTTATTATCGATCGAAAATTGGAAATTTGTGCAAGTATTTTTTTTTAGAACGTAATTTTATTTAGGCTAAAATGATCCAACAAATATACAACTAATGTTTTAAAATTAGATTATTTAAAGGAAGACATTGGTTTTTTAAAAGAAGAATTTTATGTATTATGATCTATCGATACTTGTTTAGTTTTAGCTTTAAACAGTAACATCGACATATTAAATATTAAATAAATTTCGATATTAAAATATGTACAACATGATATATGGAAGTTCAAAATTTGATTTAAGCGCTGATGTTTTTAAAAAAAAACTAAAAGAAGAAATTGTACGATTTTTCAGAATATTTTGCATTAAGAATGTACCACTTTGAATTAAGAATATACCATTCATTGTATGTTCCTGGATTTAAATGTTGCGTCTTTGTTTTGTTTCCGCTCCAAACATATTATTGCCAATCCAATTAATTGTTTACCACGTGTAACATAGCTTTCAATTTTTTTGTTTGTTGGGTAATAATACACATACAGAGATACACGCACACAAATGAAGATTGTATATACACAACCCGAAGCTTTACTTTACACAGATGAATGCATACATTCATATTTACAGACGACTTTAAAATAAAGTTCGAATGGACCGGTTTTTAATTTTTTTTTTTAATTTTGTTTTATAGTTGGATACTTCATCAAGCATAAGCCATCACTATGGAATGTCTTCATTAGTCGAGTACAAAGTTGCCCCAGCTTGTCAGTTCAGGTTCAACTTTTAATACCCTAACCAAATATCTTAGCAGCAAGATTGAGTTAATTACCTAAAAGAATATGTTTTTGGTTAAAAATACCTTCGATCTGCAAATTATTTTGAATAATGCATCTAGTTCCAAACTATTTGATTATCCTGTATGATAGAAGTGAGAGACAAGAGACAAATCGGCACGTTTTCATATAAATATTTAAATTCAACTTTTTACTTCACTCGTTATACCCTGAATCCATTTAAATTGGGTTAAGATGGTATAATGGTTTTGTGCAAATGTACGTAACAGGCAGAAGGAAGCATCTCCGACCCCATAAAGTATATATATATTCTTGATCAGCATGACCAGACTAGCCGATTTAGCCATGCCCGTCTGTCTGTCTGTCTGTATGAAGGCATCGATTTCAGAGAATACAAAACCTAGAAAGCTAATCTTCGACTCGTTCGGTTCGTATATACCATACGCAGAGCAAGCGTATCATTTTTTTCGATAACTTTCTTCGTTTCATTAATATCGATAAAATTCGATAGCAACATTTGGGTTTTTGACCATATCTCGGAGACTATAAGTGCTAGAGGCAAAAAATGTGTAAGTCTGACGCAGATTTTAATACATCCGGATTTCGAATAGCTTCCCTCCGACTTGCAATTTGGTTTTTATATACAATTTAATGCTCTCAAAAAGTCTTTTTTGTAAAAAATATACGTTGACGTGCTCAACTGGGGCTCGAACAAATACGTGGTGACTCATTCGTGTTCGTGACACGAGTCGGGTTCCATTCTGAAACCAGAAGGAGAGAGACTGGGCGAATGTTAAAAGTCAATTTAAAATTGCCCTTAGACTTTATACAAAGTACGATAAGCCACATATATTTTTTAATTTAAGAACATAAGTTACTGGCTTGCAGCAAAAGGGGCAAGAAATTTAAAAACGTATTATTTTTGACCGATTGTTCCTATTAGTGCTATAATTTAAAGGTGTCCGTTGTTCTTGCCCATTGGGGCAACATTTAGGAAACCAGGTTTTGTTTCGAACCTGGGCTCACCACAATATTTTTAAGATTTTATAATTTTGTCGCAAACGAAACTGTTTAACAACTTTTACTTGATTACGAAATTTTATGAAACGAAAATCGTATATATTTGGTTGACTGATCTTGCGTTAAATACTATCTATTCTAAATTTTGTGATTCTGGCTTTTCGGGGTCGCCGTCGGAAAATGTATTCTGTGACGAGAGGGGAGCTCCCACTCAGGATATTCTAAAGAATATTTTATCATTACTAAGCTTCTAACATTTTGTACTAACTACAGAAAAAGAGCGCACGTCGTTTTTGTTTGGAACGTGTTTAATTTCCGGTACCTCGAAAGTACCTTGTTCTTTCTGGTATTCAATTTGTATTTAATTCTAGTATTTGGCAATGTTTGGATTTTCTTTACTGTTATTTTCAGTGTGCACATATTGTATTTCATATCTCTCGCAATTAACCCAACTAAACGATTTCTTTAAACTGGCGCGTACCCTTGCGGTTGAATCCCCCATCCATGTCGGCATACTTCCATTCCGAGGGCGCTCACTTGTGGTAACATGGTGGTAAATATGAAATTCGTTAATCGAAGCTCTTCTGTCTCTTAGTAGAAATGGAAGATGAGACTGTTGCGGTCAATAAACACAAATACATATAAACCTGCCTGTTACTAACTGGCTGATGGTATAAATTCTTGATCGGCAACAGCAGTTGAGTCGCCTTTTATGTTGTCTCTAAGAGCCTGAGAGCTAGAGATTTCAATTATAAATATACTATATTCCTCTTATTTACTTAGTGAAATTTTTTCATTTTGATTTTTTAAAATTTGTTATTTACACAGACGAAGATAATGCTTTGTTTTTATATATATTTCACATTTATTTATTTATAACCATTTGTTTAGAAGAATGTTAAAATGTATATGAGGAGTATAAATAATCATTTTTTAAAGCTATTCTGCAAACGGATTAAGCTGAAAACTTCAAATTCAAAATGATAGCTATATTCAGTCTTGTGAACTTTTATTTTGAATGCAAAGAAACAAACGCGCAGCAAGCGCCCAAAATCCGTAATATTCCTAATCTGTGTGTGTTTTACAAGAACATATTATGTATATTATACTTTTCGAGATATGCTACCAAAACCCAATTCAACCATCGAGAATTATCAATTATTATTATTAGAAAACGGGGCAGGCTATCGACTATACAAAATAAGCTTGATTGCCGTATGGTACTCATGAACTTGAGAAACCAAACCTCTTATGCAGTGCTTGCTGCTATTTTATATGTCCAAATTGCCAACCTCTGAATATATCAGGCCGATCTTGATACAATTTTTTGCAAACAGTTGTTTGAGTTCTAAAATCTATAAATATACAGTTGAAAACGGTAATAACTATCAATCATGCCATTGTCGGGTCTAAATTTGAAGTAGCGCATATAGTTCTCAAAATCGATGCACTCATACAGATGGACAGACGGACATGGCTAAATCAGCTTAGCTCGACATCCCCATCAAGAATATATACACCTTATGGGATCTGAGATTCTTCCTTCTGCCTGTTACACAGATTTGCACAAATCCATTATATAATTTTTTCTATTAAAACATAACCTGTCAAAATCGATTTATTAAAATCAGTCGAACGGGTGGACAGACGGACGGTCTCTAGCTTTAATAGCGGATAAAAAAGAATAAAATTGAGCTCATATGGGCAGACAGACGGATTTGATTTGATATGTTTAACATATAAACGTGTGCTTAGGGTTTGAGGGTGCTAAATCGATACCACCTAAAATATATTTTGAATATTTTTGTCTCGATCTTTAGGGGAGGTTATGCGCGATTTGCGGGGCGGGAGTGCGGAATTGTCCTCCTAACTGTAATAGGGGATGGCCAAATTTGTGGACTCTTGCCTAAAACTATGGGAGATATAAATTTTTATACTCGTTAACAAGGTGAAAAAAGTATATTAATTTGGTCAATGTTCGTTTACTTGGTGAACGAGTACAAAAAGAATTTTTTTTTATAGGCTTAGTCCCTTTTTGCCTCTGTATTTCTTCTACTGATTTTCTCAAACTTTGTAAAAATTAGGAACAAATTTGTTCGGAATATAACTTTACAAAAATTAAGAGAATAACAAATTATAAATAGAACAACAAAGTATAGCGTGTAAGGTGACATGAAAGCGTCAAAATTGTCTACAAACGTTAACGTCAGACAAACTGAAAACGTTTTTGTTTACGTGTTGCATTACAAATTACAAAATATTCGGAAATGAAAGTATGTTGGTTTGAAACTTAGAATATATACTCATGACTGCGTCCAATTCGGGCGTAACAATTCGATTCAATCAATATATATAAAAGTTTTTCTCCCAAGGCACAAACCCCTTTATATATATATATATATATATATATATATATATATATATATATATAGGTATGAAAATAATCTGGCTTGGTTTCAATTTAAACCGCGCAAATGTATACTCGTTAATTATTACTATTATTATTAATGTTATTATTATTAATATTATTATTATATATATATATATATATATATATATATATATGTTATATGAGTGAGTATTGGCTTGTCGGTTGGACTGCAACGTTCTCGCTTCTTTGTTTATTGAATTGCAAAAATAACAATGTTTGCAAATTTTACAAAATAACAAGGTTTTTTCAAGAAACCAGCCGTTTATTTTTACGAATTATTGCGGTTTTCGATTTATTGGGGTACGAATTATCGAGATTCAAGAGAGATTTCTCCTAAAACCGGAAAACATAAAAAATCCCAAATATCCCTTTATACCCCTGATTTCTAATAACCTTCTATGTATACAGAATTTTTTCTAAATAACAATAATAAAGTTCATTAGGCCGAGAACAAGTATAACGCAGACGGGGCATCGTCCAGTCTTCGTCTATCTAAGCCCAAAAACACGATCATTATAGCGATGCAACTAAAACTGATCAACCAAAGAAATCCATATTGCATGCAAATTCAATGGAGTCGTGACTTTTTTAAGAGAAGTTAGCAGGACTGGTGAATTCGGAACGTTTTTTCGTTAATATCTTGCAGTCTTTTGTTTGCTTTAAAATCTAGGAAGCGTGATCATTGAAATATCAAACACGAAGACAGAACGCAAAAAAAGCAAAAAAATTATCAAGAATTTCAGCATCAGTATTTTTCTTGCAGTAACCTTAAGCAAAAACTGAACAAGCACTTCTGTATTGTCATATATGTATATACATATATATATATATATATATATATATATATATATATATATATATATATATATATATATATATATATATATATATATATATATATATATATATATATAATGCATTCGAAACTGCACTAACTTCTAATATATTGATATAAAGAATATATTATGTATATATAGTATTCTCCTGCACACATACATATTTTGATTTGTCCGTATGTATGCACAATAATGGGGAGTTGATGACGATGATGATACGATCAGAGAGCTGTGTGTTTTGCTGAGGGCACACGCACAGACGCCGAATCTCACAGACACGGACACGCAACATTCGCTGCGGTTGGCCTTATAAATAATAATGTCTTCATCAGCAAGAGAAGCGACAGCAGCACGATGCGAGTTGGGGCCGCTCGATGGGATGATGACGGAGGCGGAGGGCCGTACCACGGCGAAAGGGGATAGTGGACCAGGGACCAGAAAGAGAAAAAGCGATTTAAAGGGGGAGAGGGAGAGAGGTCGCGATAGCAAGCGATTGCATCGAATGAGGCTTAACTTGAGCTCACGGCCTTATTGCTCCACGTTTACCGACATGGGTCGATTGAACGCTACTGAAACTATCTTTTAATCTAATTAATAATTCATCACTATGTTATAATTATTATTTTGGGGTTTTTATTCATTTTATGTGATATTACATTATTATATTATTTGTAATCTCACAAATGAAAGTCTTTCATGGCATTCGAAAGAGTTTATTATTACTATATTTGTATGTACCATCAAAGGTCTGCTGATCCATATTTCTGCTTATTCATCTATAAAAATGCATATGGATTATTGATATAAAATCACGGCTGCGAAACTTTATTTTGTTGTTTTTTGAGCGAATCGAATCAGTGTCGGTTTGATGACTCTGAAATACTTGTTGAGTAACCCACGAAAAAAGTCGACGAAAGCAACAATTTACTTGATTTTGTTGTTGTTGCTGTTGTTGTTGGCTGTTCTTGTCAACTTTTTTAAAACTCTTTTGCCCTTCCCTGCTTCCACATGGGCATAAATGTGCGCTTGTGTGTATGTATGGATGTGTGTGCCTGTATACAAACGTACATACAACATAATTGTTGATCTCCTACGAGTACGAGCTCTTTTTCTGGCGATGCTGATGCTAACTTCGATACACAGTATGTATGTCCACATACATACATACATACATACAAATTTATATAGATATAAACTTATGTAAGTATATATGTGTGTGTGTGTGTGTGTGTGTGTAGGAACATGTGGAAGTGTAGTATGTGTGTGTATGTCTGAACACGGTCGCCGCTTTAATAAAAAAAACTGGATTTGAGAGCGAGAGTTGGTATCAACCGCCTTGACTCCGTTGACTACTTCGTTTGGGGCTTCGATTTGCTGACTAATTAAGCCCTTAAAATCGGTCCAGGCCCAGGCTCAAGTCACATTGAAAATAAAGTCATTCGGACGCCTGCGTTTGTCAGTCTTAATAACATGAGCGTGATAGATAGAAAGAAAAAAAAACGCTGAGTTCGGTAACAGCCTTGGATGTCAAGCTTATATACAACATTAATTCATATGTACATATGTATTTATTTACATACATATACATGCATATATCTCCTTTATGTACCAATTACAAACTGAGCTCAATGAAATTCCAGTAGGACTTTTTAGAAAATGTACTTATTGTTGTTCTCCATATACATCGAATCGATTACAGAAACTATACATTCTTGATCAGGTCAGGTCTGTTTAAACAGGAAAGAGTGCGGAATGCAAATATGTATGTGATCTAAATTGATGTTTGAAAACAAGTTTATTTCTCGATAACTTAGCCTGTTTCCCCAGAACCGATAAATATCGATTTTCAAATTTTGGTGTTTATTGATTTTGATACATAGTAAAAATTAAATGATAATTATCATACGTTTAGTTGCCAGTTTATTTAAGAATCTAGTTTCTATAGTAGGGGGGCCAGTGCAGCCGCTGAGTAAGCTACGCAGCATGCGGCATACATTTTTGTGTGTGTGTGTGTGATGTGTGTGTATGTATGAGTGCAAGGAGGTTGAAATGCTTGTAACTATAGATCCTAGTCGGGTGCTACACAGAAACATAAGTACAAAATCAAAGTTTGTTGCAAGTTCGTCAAGTTATAAAATATTAAATGCTATTCTTGACAACATTACACTATGTATGTATGGAGATACTGTACATATTAATCTCTTACATCAGTATATATGTGTATGTATGTACATACATACACGCTTGCACGAATATTTAAGCACAGGAGCCGATTCAGTTGTAAAAGCTCTCGGATCGCGACGTTTTCATTTATGCTGTATCTTGTTGCACTGCGGATGCTGTGCGGACTTCGAATGCAGATGCTAAAACCATACAAATACACCTACATTAGGCCGTATATATGTATGTAAGTATGTACATATATGTACAGACAAATATATGTATAAATACATACATATCTGGTTTTATGTTGTTTCCGAGAACCGACTGAAGTTCCCTCGTTAAATAAGACGAATGCGTGCAAGTGTGAGTGCGAGTGTGAGTGTGAATGCTTTGTATTCACAATCACAATCACCGGCAAGCAGGCAGGCAGCCCAGGCAGTCAGGCAGCCAGGCAGGCCGCTCGGAGCTCGGAGCTCTCGTGTTTTTCATAGAGTAAAAAGATCTTGGAATGACTTGAATAAGACGTTAAATTACAAAAGGAAAACACATAATGAGAACGTAGGAGCGCACAGCAAGCGCATTTTGAGGTTCGTTCTAGTCCCGCTGAGTTCTCTGTTCTCTTCCATACGATACGTATGGTATACGTGTATACCTAGCGCAGAAGTTGGGCCTGAAGTCTGAAGATAGTCTGAAGTCGTTTGCGACTTTTCGAAAATAGTGTGCCACACCGCAGGTTGCCGAAGGTTTGCTGATGACGCTGTTCCGAGCAGCTTCCTTCGCCTTGACAAATGTCAGCATCTGCAGGTACTTTGGCTACAATGCCAGCGACTGCTTAACTCCGGTATTAAATACAGTCTGACTGTCATTTTTTGTGCATTTTTTAATTGTTGCAAAATCACGAACATATTTTTTCAAAAGAATGTACTGTTTTTCATTCTTTCATATAGTCGTCTAGCAATTAAGCCCAGCATATTTGATATACACAATTTGAATCATTTAATATATTTGTTTTCTGCACTTCTCTATTTAATCAAATCGATTTAAGCATTGAATCCAACTAATATCCCAATCCCAATTGCATTGGCCAAAAAATTACTACATACATATACCACAAATAGTAGTTAGTTTTTGTTTTGCCAATATGTTGGCCGATGCAATTGGGTTTCGAATTTCAATTGATTGTAATTGGAATTTTTTCAACACTCTTAAATTTAGTTATCAAAGGACACAAGTGCTAGAAATCTGAACATTCACGTTTTAAACCGTCCCGTTGTCATATCTCAGAAACTATAAAAGCTAGAGCCACAAAATTCAGTTGAATGTTGTCTTGGCTAAGAGTATGTCGGATTTTTTTTACTCGTTCATGAAGTCAAAAGAGTTTACAATGTACAATGTCCGTGTTGCTGTCCATCTTTGAGAGAGACTGACTCTACACTAGACTAGAGGCGGAAAATTTTGGAAATATACTCGTTTCTACCCGCGTCAGAAAAAGCGCTAAGGATATTGGAGTGCGCCTACTGGGGGCGTGGCAAACCGACAACAGCTCCACAATTTGAAAGCTAGAGTCACCAAACTTGGTACATACATAACTAAAGACCTACTTGCGACCTTGCCCCTTAGTATACCCCACCGCCACCCCACCAACAAAAGTCGAAATCCAATTTGAAATATTTAAAAACTGACTTACTTGTTTTTTTTTATACCCTTAAGAGGCAAAAGAAATTATCTCCGACCCCATAAATATATATTCTTGATCAGCATCACTGGCCGAGTCGATTAAGCCATGTCCGTCCGTCTGTATGAACGCGTCATTTTCAGAGTCTACAAAAGCTAAAAAGCTGATCTTGGACTCATTTGATGCGCATATACCATACGCAGATCAAAATTATTCCAAAAGATCGGTAAATCTTTTCGTTCTCTTATTATTATCTTTTTTAAGAATAATTCCTAAAGTCCACCAGTCCACTAAGTAGTAGTGAACCTCCCTTTTAAATTGTGCAAATATGCAACACTTTTCCATTCGAGTTTCAAGTATATGGGAGTGGGTGTGGCCAAATAATATTTTTGCACAAATCCAATATATTCTTTTCACTTCGTGAACGAGTATGAAATCCGCAAACTAAATACTACAACCTTACAAATTGATTAGGACAGACATTTAAATGCTCTTAATAAGGGCTGCAAATTTTTTAACGATCATACCTTTAGTTTAGGAGCAAATCAAGCATATAGCTTTGGTAGTGTTTGCGTGTGTGTGTGAGTTTATGTCTAGTGTAGTGGGTATGTATTGGGGTTGAAAAGTTCGTAAAGACAGTTCGCGAGTTTCAGGGTACCTCCTAGTCGATAGAGCCTTCGCAGCTTCTAAATAGGCTGATAGCTTTTAAATTATAATAATATTCCAATTAGCACATCTATCATTTTTACACAATAATAATAAGAATTCCAAATTTTGGAAGAAACAGTAATAACGATAAAAATTGTTTAGTCGTCAATCTGGTGTGTGTAAAAGTTGGTGTAAATTTGGTGAAGTAATTCTTATGATCACATTACTCGCTATTGGATGCTCTTTCTATTTGCATACGCATGTGTACAGACATACATACATACACACATACATACATATATATATTCGGTGGCACTGGTACGTAAATATTGTCAAAGTCAATAAATCTGTTTATGGAGAAACGCAAATATGTACGCACATATGTAGATTTACAAAAGCATCTATCTGTATGTCCATTAGGAATATGCTAATTTGCTATATATAATCGAGCGTGATATTTATTCATGGGCTGTGCAATTCAGGATATTCAAAGTTGGCTTTGCCTAGTCGCTATTGATGCGACTTGAATTAAAAGTGTCCTCTCGGTTTTAAAAACACACCCTAAGAAACGAAGGATCGTGTCATTTGTTCAAATCAGTGTAGTCTGACCGAGCATTCAAAACCCGGATACAGCCGGGTAATTTCTTTATAAAAAGAGCATTTTGTTGCAATAATTGAGCACTCACGTACACATACATACATACATACTCACATCAAACCATATAAATTGTGTACACTGTACAGTATACGACTACTTCGGTGGGATCAAGAGAGATCGAGTGAGTGAGAGATAGAGAACCGATTCCGTCTGTGCGCAAGAGAGAACGAGAGGCAGCCAGAGAGACAAAGAGATAGAGAGAGGTGGAGAGAGAGATAGAGATAGAGAGAGATAGAGAAGGAAAAACTAAAGAGAACGCTGTGCAGACATAATGTGGGTGCGTCTAAAAGATGGTCTGTGCACGTCTGCTGCATAACAAGTAGCAAGTTGTTAATGTTGGGTTCGCCGACGCCAAGACAACAACAACAATACATACATACATACACACATACATACATACATATGTATCGCAATGTGTACGTATTGTACCTGCTGGCGGTATTAAGACCCAAAACGAGAGAGCAGACAGCTTTATCTTCACAAGTGCTGGCAATTCTCGATCACAGCCGCAATTTTCAGCACGAAATCTAACATGAGATACCTATGATACATATTAAATGCATTCAATACAATTACATTGAATACATTCATTCATTCATTCGCAAAGTGAAATTAGTATATTGGGTTTGAGCAATTTCCGTATGTTTGCTATTGCAGCTAAAGATTTCAAACTTGGAGCATTTGCTTAGATTTTGAGACAACAAATTTTACACATGGAAAGATTACTAATAACCGCCTCCACAACGTTTTTCAGTTTAATTTTTTTAAGCTTTGCTTAATAGTGGGTCAAATCGAATTTGAATTCGGCTTTTAGAACTGTTAGTTTTTATATTTAATTTAAAAGGGGTTAAATTACATATTTAAATCTATTCACACATTTGTGACAATAAATTTTGCAAAAAACATATTTAATAAGCACCCTGAACCCAGCTGTGTGAGCAGTTATCGATCATTGAAACAAACTTTATCTGCGCATGTAATGGACAAGTCTGAATTCGTATAGTTTTCGAGATCGACGGATGGACATGGCTAAATCGACTTGGCTGTTGTGCCTCATCAACAAAATATATACTTAATGGACGGAGATCTTTCTACCTGTTACATACATTTGTCCAAAACCATTATATCTTTTGATAAACATCTCAAACATTCCATTCTGTAGTTTATTTTTTATTTTGAGCAAGTTTTGTCATATTGGTAATAAAAAATTTCTAATTGTAATTTTTGGTTAAAAACCAGCTTCAAACTTAAATAATACTGGGAACCATTTATGAATATAAATTTTCCGTATCTAGTTATGTTTACTGTTATGTTCTGTTCCGTGACAAAGTATTGAAAGTCTGAAATAACAGATGGAAAGTAAATTAAAAATTAAATCTAACAAATTAATCGAATTTAAATTTAACAGCTGCAGCATACATATTTCGAGCCATCGTAAAAGTATATTAAAAATACATATTTTATTTAAAGCCTCAACCGTTGATTTAAAAAAAACGGATTTTTTTTCAACCAAAAATAAGAGTTGTAAAGCTACATCGGGCAGCACTGATACAGCGAGAGCCAATCTAGCAAAAGAGAAAGAGAGAGAGCCGCGTTCGGTATGGCCATCTTCAATCTGCCCGCCTTCTCTCAACGCTGGGCTGTGAGCAGGCAGAGCAGAGGCAGAGCAGATCGTGACCTGTGCTTGTGTACACTTGTGTCTATGGCGTCGTATCTGTTTGTATATATATGTGTGTGTGTATAAGTGTGTGTGTGTGTTTTTTTTTTGTGAATATCTGTGTTCAATCTATACCATACAGTATCTGTTTCTTTTTGTTGTTGTTCTGGTGTGCGTGAGCAGCCTGCGTTGCTCCAGCTAAAGCAAGCGAGGCATTGCAAGAGCTGCTGCTGCTCAGTCCGCTCGGAATAAACACGGCAGCAAGACGCCGTGCCGTACACGCCCGTTATTGACTTTGTCACACATAATTTATTTTTGCCTGCCTGAAAGTTAGTACAAATTAAGTGGTTCATTGATGTTCCAATCGGTCCAAAGTCATACCGTGCATATATGTATAACTGTACAGTGTATGTATGTGCGTACATCTGTTAATTGCGCTGCTTTGCGAATACAAATCAAAAGAATAAAGTAAAAAATACAAACAAATTTGCTAAATGCAGCGATAGTGAAAATCAACGACTTCATCACACACATATTGTATATGTAGATGTAAAAATATCCACACACATGTCTGTCTATGCATCCTCGTGCCGCGGCGAACACCTAGACAAGAAATAAAAGTGCTAAAAATAATGAAATTCTAATGAAGTTGCTGTCAATAGTACTTTTTCGAGTTCTGTGCTAAGTTCCATTTATAGCCTACTTGTGTACACATGTGTAGTGTATGCCTTTTTCATGTGCTTTATCATACATTTCCCATAACTATAATGCTGTGAAGAAACCCAATGTGCCATGTCCGTGAATATACATATATGTATGCATAATTCGAAATTGATCAATTCGTTATTGAAAATTCACCGACGGCAATTTTGAACGCAATGAATGAGGTGCCGCAACAAACGAAGGCTGTGTTTTTTTAATCCACACCGCATCAGAATTACTCCTCTCACTCGCAATCAACACTATCAAAATGGATGCGTACACACTACCAACATATTTTCCCTTGGCGTAAGTATTCTAATATTAAACAAACAATTTTTCAAAATATTTTTTACTTAAATTTGAGTTGGGAACGCCCGACTAGCAGATACCCTGAACGCAGCAGCGAACTGTGATTTTTTTGCAATCGATTCTTTTAGCGCCTTAGCATAATCAAATATTCATATTGATTTAAATTTACTGTCTCTGGCTCTCATATTCATTGAAAAGAGAAAAAATTGAGGTTGTTGTCAATTTTGATCGATTTTTGAAAAACGATAAGAGTTATAGAGTTTCATCGTTATCGTTTTTAACTTAATCTGCCCGTGCCATCGATGAGTTTAAATTAAGTTTCTGGACCATATTGTTTTTGAGATCGATGCGTTTATGCATACGGACGAACCTGGCTAAATCAACT
Organism: Drosophila paramelanica; assembly: GCA_035043915.1. Lineage (NCBI taxonomy): Eukaryota > Metazoa > Arthropoda > Insecta > Diptera > Drosophilidae > Drosophila > Drosophila paramelanica. Next base: position 501,766 of record JAWNMO010000179.1, read on the forward strand.
CGGATGTTGATGCCAATTTAGAATATATATACTTTATGTCAGAGAGGCCTCTTTCTTTACATAGATCTGTACAAAACCATTTTCAATGTGTTCAGGGTTTAAAAATGGGTAAGCTGGATAAATTAGGAGGAATTACTCAGCTTTGTGGACTGCGTATTTAGATACAAATTTATCACTAAGACTGAACTATATAAGGAGTTTTTGTAAATAATCTGTTTTCTTTTTCAATATAACATGCCGAAACTTAGCAGCATACGAAAATCCTAGCCATGACTTCTGAGTATAATCTTATCAGGATAAGACTAACATATTATTGGCCTTAACAATAATCAGTTAATAATTGATATTGAGTCAATTTGGCTTTGTTTAATATCTGATTTAATCGATATCATTGCGAATCATATGTTTGATTTATTTTTTTTTTTCGTTGTCATGTTTCAGAAACTGTTATAAATTTCAAGGGGTAAACACTGTTATAAAAAATTGTTAGGCATAAACTTTGTTCGTATTTAGCAAGTTTCTATTTTATAGTCGAAATGCAGTTAATTAAGACCTCAGCGTGGTTGCAAACATAAATACATGCATGTATATTTGTATGTGTGTGTGTGTGAGTGTGTGTGTATAAATACGAGCCGTAATAAAGAGCTCCACTTTGAAAGCCTCCCTTTTGTCGGCTGCTGCGGGTACAACTCGACACGAAGTCGATGTCTTTGTTACGGTCACGACACGACGTCGGCATCATTTTATTTCGGTTGAGCTGTTGTTTTCTAAAACCTGTTTTATAGATCCGAAAATACACACATGGGGAGACAGACTCTCAGATATAATAGGAATATCCTACTCTGTATACTAAATGGGTTAACCCGTCGTTGCGCGGTCCAGAGAAAGACTCCATTCTCAATTCAAGTACGACCGATATAGAGTCTATACCATTTTGGCTTTAAAATTAAATTAAGTATGAACCATTCTTTGTTGCACAAAAAAATTTGCTAACTTTTACTGCTTAAGTTTTAGAAAATCAGTAAAATTTATCGATCATTTAAAACAAGCTTTTTCGAATAGTCCAAGTCTCTAGCTTTTATAGTTTTTGAGATCGACGCGTCAATAGAGACGGACAGACTTACGGATCAAGAATATATACATTTTATGAATCGGAGATTTCCCCTTCTGGATATTACATAGATTTAAACAAAACCATTTTTTTTAAGTTTAAATATTTTAATATAATAACTTTAATAGAGGGGGTTAATTAAAATTTTTCTCAGCTGGTATTTTTCTTTTGACTGTTAAAATCACAGAGAATAAGTATGTCTCACACAAGACCGAATATTCAAAACTGTTTGCTTTTGTGAAAACCGTAAAACCGTGATAAAGATTGTGATTAAAGAGACTTGGAATATAATATGATACTGTGTAAGCTGAGAAAAGTTTTATACAAACTTAAACTTGCCCAGTCAGTCAGAAATGTTTGATATTTATAAAGGCGTAGTATGTCAGAGGACTCAATTAACTTAATTATTGTTATACACAAATATTCTTTTCACAAGAGGGGTAACTGTTAGTCGGGAGTCCCCTTTCACCACTAGAATGAAAGTTCCATTTCGGAGCTGAATGTCATAAGAACATTCTTATATAAATAATACATAGCAATGTTTAGTTAGGAAACTTAAAAGTGAAGAATAAAATTTGTTTTTGAACCGCGCACTTAATTTTTTTAGCCACTGTTGAAGACTTAAACTCCTGTATATCCGCCTTCAGCTTTAAAACTGTATGCATCACATAACGATCGATTTTAGGTATCGATTCTTTGTTTTCTGTCACTTGTGGGCTAAGATGATAAACATAGCCAACTTCAGGAATGAGGAAGAACAAAATTACGTTCAAACATATGTTTTCGAATTGTGAACAAAACTAGCGACAAATTTTTCTGATCACTTAAATACGTAGGTCTTTGCCATACAACGATACATTACAATTTATTTGCTGACGCTATTGATTTGTATTCGAAGGCGAATAGCTCACCCAACGAATTTTTATTGTTTATCATTGGCTACCCAGTAAATATAGCGCTCGTGTTCGGCCATAAGACGCCCCTTTTGAATCCATAATCAAAAACGTAAATTATGCCATATATATTCCGCACGCTTCAAAAAAAATCACATTTAGTGCGCACAACACATTAGCAGCTTATCAATTAGTCTATCTTCGATTCCTTTAGGAAACCTGAGCATATAGTCAAGTTTATTGTTATTAACTTTCGCAAAATTCCCTTAACCTTTTTGTTCCTTATCAACATTAGAAACGAAATTTACTACGTACACTCAAATCGAGGGATTATTATTCTACCATACGTTTTCCAACCTTGACGAATCATTTTGCAATAGATTCAGATGAGCTCTACAATAGATTCAAATGATCATGTAAACCAAACTTGGAGGCTCCATCTCTCATAACATATGAAAAAGCTTAAAAAAAGAAAACGGTTATTCTAGGTTCTTAACGATTTTAGAAAAGTCGAAGTATCTATCATAGAGAGGACTCCGCTCGTCTATTTATTCCAGTTTTTAAAACTATGCTCAGATAATAAAACTAGCCAATTTATTAAAATACCACTTTTTTGTATACCTCGTTTTAGTTTATTTTGATGGTCACAACTTTCTTAAATGGGGCCGTTGTGACTGAACTTGACTCAGAAATAATGATCTTCTCTTAATATTGCCACCAACGTCTGTCTCCACAAATCTGTTAAAAGCTGGGATATAAACGCACTGAAAGAGAAGAAATATTTGTGAGCTTCAAAACGACTGAACACGTGTTCCACCGGCTTTAAAAAATTATTTAAAAAAAAAAATAATAATTAAATAAAATTTTCTCGAAACTTTATAAACAATCAGGAACGTTAAAGTCGGTTATAGCAGATAGTCAAAAAGTTGGAAACATATGGATTTTAATACTCGTTCACGTAGTGAAAAGAGTATATTGGTTTTGTGCAATGTCCGTCTTGCTGTCCTTCCGAAATTTTGAATAAAGATAAAGTGTTAGTGTTTTTTAAAAATAACAATAGTTAAGAACGTGAACGAGTATAACGCAGTCGGTAACGCCCGACTGCAACGCTCTTGTTTAAAATTAAGGTTGCGGGAGCAGGCGTGGCTGAAACTTTTCGGGTCGATATTTAGTGGCGGTCATCAGAACACTGCCTATCAAATTTTTGTAAATCCAAAATGGTGGAGACGCAGATATATGAAATATTTTGCGATAATGGATCATCAGTGATCGGTCTGAAAAACTTAGGGAAATATATCGATTTGATCGAATCGACACGCCTCGTAGCCGACAGATCTCAACACTTTATCCGAAATTTCAAGTATCTAACTCTGTCTGTCGATACCGACAGACAGACGGACAGCAATACGGACATTGCACAAAGACAATATAGTTTTTACACTTCGTGAACGAGTATAGAAACACAGGGCAATGGGTTGACAGAACAGAAGATTGCTTTCTTAATTTCTTCTCAAAACGAAGTATTTTTTGCTCCTACAGATACACCGAACTGCAGTTTTTGGCGTCAAGGAGGGCAGCTGCCGCAGCTGCGGCTGCTTCTGTGCTGCCGAGCTCACCATCATCTGGCAACCAGGTGCACATAACGGATGTGAGCAGCTCGGTGCCAGTTGCTGCGTCTCCGTTGCCACCAGCGGTTGCGGACTCAACGCTGGCCCCGACCCTCCCACCAAGCCCAAACGGCGGCGCCGGAAGCCATACGTTGCTGGGCAGCGCTGGTCACCATCACCATCATCATCATCATGTGCATGGCCACAATGTGGGCGTGGGCATGGCTGGGCAATCGCAGCAGCATGACTTTCATCCGGCCTATAGAATCCCCAGCTACATGGAACAGTTCTATTCCTTGCAAAGAACCAGCCCCACCGCCTCCTATCACGGTGAGTAGTCAAAAGTAGTCGAACAGTAGAAGGGAGGACCTTAAGATTGTGTTTGCCACACACACAGATCCGTACGCGAACTGCCCGCCAGCATTCCATCTGGCCGGCCTGGGTCTGGGATCCGGCGAGTATTTAAGCGCGCGTGGAATGGGCTCGCTAAGCGAGCTGCACCATGCCGCTGTGGCGGCAGCGGCGGCCGCTGCAGCTGGATCTCTGGCGAGCACCGATTTTCATTTTAGTCTGGACGGCAACGGGAGGCTGGGCAGTCCCCGTCCGGGCGGCGGCGGCGGCGGCAGCATGCGGGCAAGCGTCAGCCGGAAACGAGCACTGTCTTCATCGCCATACTCGGATTCATTTGACATCAACTCAATGATACGCTTCTCCCCCAACTCCCTGGCCACCATCATGAATGGCTCCCGTGCGAGCAGCGCGGCGAGCGGCTCCTATGGCCATCTATCTGCCAGTGCCATCAGTCCCATCGCACACGCCCACACCACAATGGCGCCTCATCTCCAGCAGCTGCAGGCTCACCTGCTACGCGCCAGCGCCGGACTCCTGCATCCAATAACGCCACAGCAAGCGGCGGCGGCGGCGGCTGCCAGCTACTCGATGAGTCATGTGGCCAGCGCCGCCGCTCTCGGCCTGACCGACGTCTCCGTCAAATCCAAAGAGTTGACGTTGGCCACCGCCAGTCAAGCCTCGACGCCAACTTCCACATTAATCAGCACAGCTGCAGATGAATCCGCGATCAAACCACTCGGCTCCAATAAGGTGAGTATAGGTAGCAATACCCATCAACTTAGAGGAAAACTTGAATCAAGTGTAACTTTAGAACAAAATTATTTAACAAGAAAGTTTTCATAAATACATTTTTATTTCAAATCTTAGTTTGTACCAAATCCATCAGAAACTGACTCTCACATTTGATTTAAAACTGTGAAAGATTTGTCGATCTGGGTGTATTAAAAATAACTTTAGCACTTTGCCGAGTTTAAAAAAAATTCTCTTTTTATACGATATATATGTATGTGTTCTGATATTACTCAAGTCGGGAGTACTAATTCGTATATACACAAATTCTTCCTTTACTTCCCTCGATATGCCAGCGAAATTATTAATTATTATTAATGAAGAAATGGAATTGGAATGGAATGAAAAAATGGACAGATGAATATAGCGACGTCGACTTGACTATATATATATGTATATAATTACATATATAAATATTTGTAACATTTGTATATATATACATATATAAATATTTGTAACATTTGTGAAACCATTATATCCTTTTTAACCATTTTGAATTCATATAAAATTCATAAAGAACGTTGCAGTCGGGCGTTACCGACTGCGTTATACTCGTTCTAGCTTCAATTATACGAAGGTTGGGCGGTTGGACAATATACCCTTTTCAGTTCCCAAACGTGTATAAATTTGAAATGTTGTTCCTTGTCAGTTAGTGACCCTGAATGCATATTTTTGCGTTAAGCTCACTTTTGTGAGATTTGAGAATAAAAGACAGCATAAAAATGGCATAAAAAGGATTCATTTTTATTAAATAGTTTTGAAATTTACATCAATTTAAGAATATATATCCGAAATGTTCTTGTTTTTCTTAAAGTTAAACGACTATATTATTAATAACCTAAACAAAAATATATTTATGTATGTCTATTGAAGAACTACGATGATGGCAACATTGAGCGGCCTCGGGCGACCAAAAGCAAGTCCCTGGAACTACCCTCATCCACGTCGGAGAGCGTTGCCCAAGTCGAGGCCGACAGTGCCTCAGCTAATCTCCTGGAGCGGCGACAACGGAACAAGTCTTTGGCCGCACATCGGGTGGTCAGTCATGACGAAGGCAACGAGCATGCGTTCAACGAATATGATTGTGCTACGGCGGACACAACGGACATTAAGGACGAGCCGGGTGATTTCATAGAGACCAATTGCCACTGGCGCAACTGCAGCGTCGAATTCATGACCCAGGACGAGCTAGTAAAGCACATCAACAACGACCACATCCAGAGTAACAAGAAGGCCTTCGTCTGCCGCTGGGAAGACTGCTCCCGTGGCGAAAAGCCATTCAAGGCGCAGTACATGCTGGTGGTCCACATGCGCCGCCATACCGGAGAAAAGCCCCACAAATGCACTGTAAGTACGGCAAAATTTATACAAATCTTCACATAACGTACATATTGTATAAATAGACTATCCCAAAAGCGTTTGAAAGTGTATATTTTTAACCATCCCACCTTTTAAAAAGACAGGCAGATAGACCAAAATGTAGTCTTAATTGTGTAAAGCATTATCAAAATAAAATAGTCAAATATTTATTTTTATGTTTTACTTTTTTTAGTTTGAAGGATGCTATAAGGCGTATTCGCGCTTGGAAAACTTAAAAACACATTTGCGCTCCCACACGGGTGAGAAACCGTACACCTGCGAGTATCCCGGCTGCAGCAAGGCCTTCAGCAATGCAAGCGATCGTGCGAAACACCAGAACCGCACCCACAGCAACGAGGTGAGTTGAATGATCAATTATTGTAGATACTCTGAGAATATATATAATTCTGAAAAAAAAACTAACAACAATTGCAGAAACCGTACGTCTGCAAGGCTCCCGGCTGTACAAAGCGCTACACGGATCCCAGCTCACTGCGCAAGCACGTAAAAACCGTTCACGGAGCCGAGTTCTATGCGAATAAGAAGCACAAAGGTTTGCCCCTGCACGATGCCAACTCTGGACTCGATAGGGAGAAACACAGGGACAGGGATGGTGGACAGCAACAGCAGCATCATCAACTGCAAGAGCAGCACATTGATTCCAGTCCATGCAGCGAGGATATGCACTCTGGCAAGCCGGTTAGTGTGTCCAGTCCAAGTATCAAGTCGGAGTCGGACGCCAACTCACCAGGCCAACTGGCTGCACACGGCGGATCCTCATCAGCGTCCGATTGCATGATGCATATATACAGGCAGGATGATTTAAACAGTGCCACAGTGCCAACGCTGGACGAAGGTTGGCCCTATGACGACGACGTGGACGCTGCCGATCTGCCCATCGTGCTGCGAGCCATGGTCAATATTGGTGGAAACGGTAATGCGGCATGCGCCAGCGTTGGCGGCGCCCCCGCGGCCCGGCAGCGTTTTCGCAGTCGCCTGCAAACAAAGGTGATCAACTCGGGCAACTCGATGCTGTCCAATATACCAGAGAGCAATCGAGCCATTGGCATAATAGAGCTCAATCAGCGCATTACCGAGCTCAAAATGGAGCCGGGTACAACGCCCACAGCCCAGCGTCTGCCAGCGGGCAACTGCCACGGCACAGGCGGATTGCAACTAACCGAGTTGCACACTGGTGCACCATCGCAGTCGCAACCGGGCCATGGTCGATCAACTGCGATACAGCTCCAGATGCAGGTACAGCAGGGATACAGGGATACAACGCATACGGCAGCAGCTGCTCTCCAGGCGAACCAGCGACGCGACAGCCAGAACTCGAACGCCAGCACCTACTACTGCAGCATGCCGAGCCGACGAAGCAGCCAGTCCTCGCAGTTGTCATCGATATCGACAATGAGAGCCGGTCCCGTATATAATACGCCATCCTTGTACGATCCCATATCACCGGGCTGCTCGCGTCGCTCCAGCCAAATGTCCAATGTGGTCACTAACATTAATGCTCAAATGTTGAACTACAACAATGCAAATGGGGCCCTCAATCCCTCGACGTCTGTATGCGGCGGAGTGGGCGGAGTTCAGTACATTTCCGGAACTGGGTCGCGCAACAGTAGCTTGCCGCCGCCGCCGTCCTCCCACCTGATTGCCACACACCTGCAGCGCCTGCAGTCGGTCGATGCCAGCGGCTATTATCAGAAAGCAAATATGAACCTCAATTCGAATCCAAATCAAAGGGTTGCGCAAAGTGGCGGTCGCTTCTCGATTCCGAACGTTCTTCAGTCACCGCTGAACTCAAATTACACCGGTGCATATGAGGAAGAGCCCATGGCCAATCACAGACGCCAGTCAGAGCCCATTATGGTCCAGCAGAGCTTGGAACGGATGGTGACATCGCCTGCTTTCAATACAACCTACCAGAACATACGCCAACAATCTGTCAGCAATGCCAATCATAGAAATCGAACGGATCCTTCGATTTCATCCAGTTGTTCGCCTGGTCAAAACAAGGAGTGTCCCGGCAGTGCCCCAGACGCCGTACGAGAGCATCATCCAAACGAAAAGGTTAATTTGGATGAGGTCGAAGAGTTAATATTGCCCGATGAGATGCTGCAGTATCTGAATTTGGTTAAGGAAACCGAGAAGCCGAAAGCGAAGGATCCCAAGACTGAAGAGGCAGCACCTTCCTTCGCAACCAATAATCCAGCATATCTCACGGCAGCAACAACACCCACACCCACACACAACACACCCAGTTGTCCGTCTCCTCTAATGCAGCTCATGTCACCCCAATCGGGGCATACCATGTCAGCGATAGGTAGTCCATACTCCCAGCGCAATTACGAACCGGAAGGAGCCAACCAATCCTATCGTCATCAGCATACGGTCTACTGCACACAGAGACCCAATGAGTCGCCCATTAATGGGCCGCATGCTCAGTATCCGTATGTGACGGGCCAAGCTCCCGATTCAGTTCCAGCTCCAGCTCCAACACCGAATTCAGCTCAAGCCCTACCTGCAGGACAGCAGCCACCAAGCAGTTACGAGCCACAACCGACCACAACCCATCAGAATCAAATAATCGACTCTTCAATGACCAGTCTTCCGGAATTGGCGCCTGTTGCTGCAACTCCTGGAACGCAAATGAATCTTAATGCGTTGGACGCTGATCGAAAAGTCAACAGTGGCAATGAGATACAGTGCAGAGTCGTCAGCCAGTCCCAGTTATCGCCGACTGCTAATCTGAATGTCACATGTCCAGCGCACTTAACAAAGGCACCGATACAGAATCCTTGCTTACAGAGGCCCATTGATGGTGAACTGAACGCGCAGCCTTTAAGAGCGGAACCAAAAGTGGTGTCAGACCAGAACCAGCATCAGGCAGGCAACATGACTTCAATGCATTCAGACACTTACCAGCGTACACTGGAATATGTTCAAAGCTGTCAAAATTGGATGCAGACGAATAACAGCACTGTATTGATGGGACATGTCCAAGCGCCCGGTGTGGTAAATACGCCAGGAGCACAACAACATAACAACCCAATTTGGTCGGACGTGAGCAGCTCCACGCATCCGCATCCTAGCACAAATATGATTATCAACGATATGACAACATCTTTAAGCTCGCTCTTGGAGGAGAATCGATACCTTCAGATGATGCAGTAGTACTAAACTCATTGTAGTTTATACCAGGGCTACACAGTTACAAGTGAGCGGATGTGTACGCGTATAGTATGGGCATGCATTTGTGAATCCAGCTTTTATCGATAAGCGATTATCGCCAGACACAGCCTGTATGCACACATACATACATACATACATACGTTATCTTCTGACTCAAGCGAATCTTTTAAAAGACCTCCATTCGCTTTTTTATTACTCATTCAAAATAGTAGAACTGGTACTAACATTGACATTGAACTTACTTATTTCAAAACCAAATCTACAATATACTTTTAATTATCATTTATAAACGAACACACATGTACTTACTTAACTTCAGTAAACTGATATTTTTGAGTATTGAGATTTCCTTATGGAGCATTCATATAAACGTTAGATATAGTATTTTGAAACGAATCACTATTTACAAGCGTACATTCATTCAAACTAATGTATTTACACACATAAACAACAATATGAAAGTTTGCATACTTAAACCTGTACTTTTGTAACTTTTGTAATTAAGAAGAGCGCAAAGCTATTTAATTGCTAGATAAAGCCTTAAGCCATTCACCAAGTTGCATTTATTATATAAGCTAGCTATGTATAAGAAAATTATATCAATATTCATATGTCTTCCCAAATTTTAAATGAATATTTTTGAATATCGGTCACAATAAACAAAATAAATGTTTGCCTATTGTATATTATACATATGGATAAGAAACTATTTGTCTACTTCTATAAAAGTTTTTTTTGATCAACGAGGAGTTGCGAAACTTTTATGCTAATTGATTAGCTTACGAATCGTAAATTAAGAAGGTCCAAAATCTTCAGGGTTTTGGCTAAATCGAATCGATTTCCACCAACGCCAAGTTATATGGCAAAATAAATTAAATCATTTAAAAAAAACTGTTTTCTTGCTAACAGTGCCAAAATGAGTACATTTCGATTGGTTTTAGTGATGAGTATAGACTCAACATATATAATAAACTTATATGTTTGAGTACGTTTTTATTTTAAATAAATTCATAATACAAACTGTATATTTTAAGAACAAATAATCTAAAAATGTAATAAATTAATGAAAACCAAATCTCGTATATCAGCACACAGTCAGTTAAAAACAAGTAAAAAATGCGTTTTTTGCGTCCCGTTCATGGACACCGAATACCCATCTTCCCTTAATATTTCAAATTTTTCTTTATTTTACATTCATACATGTATTGAAGCACAAACCTAAATTTATTTATATATTCATTAGGAGTAGTTAAATATTCTTTAGAAGTAATAATAAGTAAAAATAATAATAAGTAAAAGTTGTATACTTAGTTACACTTATGTTTGACATATAGCGGTAGTCACTGCAAGCTAAAAATTATTCAAATTGGGCTTAACTTCTGTGCTAAATAAAATCCGATATTAATTTTCACATGTTATCGATAGTAAAAAACATTCATATATTTATCTCAAATTGTTACCGATAGGCTACATTTTTTGGTATTATTTCCAAGAATTTACTCATTTGGCACTGTTGACACTTTTTATTTATTAATTATTTAATTTTTTAGTCCTATGCTGAAAATTGTTTTCTCGTGGAAAACTACATAGATTTGGCAACACATTGATTTTTTTTGGACCTAGGTAAAGGTCCGTATTCTAAACACTTACCTAAAGATTTACAAAAAGTATTATATCGAAACTAGTTAGCTGTCAAATATGGTATATCGTAATAATCGGTCTCATCATCGATTGTCGCTCATGGTTTGACAGCTCTATTATGAAAGTATACACTTTTTTCCACAAGATGTATATATGTGTGTGTGTTTGAGCTAGTGTACGCAGAATTTTTTTGTTTGACAAATATTTTGTTGTTTTAAATGCAATGTAATGCTGAACTATATGCAACTACAGTGGATATCAGTATGTGATAAAAATACGCTGGTAAAGCTGGCTGTACCATTGTTAACATTACACAGCGTTCTCGCGCAGCCTCCACTTCCCATGAAAAAAACACCATTTTGAATTTACCATACATAGAAATATAGTTGCCAAAGGAGACATATAGGATGTTGCAGCAACTCATTTCGCACCATGGCGCCGTTATCGTTTTGTATGCATTTCTTACATTGCCAATGCGTTGCGCCGAATGTGGGCACGGCCTCAAAATCGAACATGGACACACACGCCCGCACCCAGATCTTGGCAATTCTGCCTCGCCGTCGAAGCAATTCCCATCTAGTGATATTGTCGCCCAGTTCGTCCTACCGCCCATTGTCAGCGGTATAGCTAGCGGGCCATTCGACGTGAGAGGCTCCACTTCAACGTCGACGGAGGCTAATTTCGCAAATCGCACAAATGGTGCCCATGAATTGGGAGCTGGTTCGCACAGCCAGTCCAAAAACTACTTCACACACCTCACATTTGACCATACACACAATGTGCTGTATGCGGGCGCTACAAACAAGATACTCAAGCTAAATGAAAACTTGCGCGTACTCTCGGAGGCAGTGACTGGTCCCAAACATGATGCTCCTCAATGCCACGCCGGCGGTTGTCCTGAGGATGTGGAAACGGCGCTGGTCAACAACTTTAACAAGATACTGGTTGTTAGCTATGCTCATAACGACGGCATTCTCATCTCATGTGGTAGCATTCGACAAGGTATGACATATTCAAAAGATATTCAATTTAATCCGAATTTAAAGTACCCTCATATTGAAAAGATTTTTAGGTTAATAAAGTGATGGGTATAATAATATTGTCACAAAACGTGTATAAATTTTACATATGCCTAGTTAGAATTACGCTTTATGTATCCATTGTTAGGTCCATCATTTTATATATCTCTATTTTTGATCCTATAGTACGAAGTCGATTGAATCGGACTACTATACATATATAGCTGAACGCTTGATCAATTTACTTTATCATATAGCTGAATTTAGAATATGTACACATATAGTATATGCAAATCTTAAATGTACTTTATTGTTGTGCAAGGGTTCTATCTTTTTACACCCGGTTTCCATTAAATATGTTAAATATGGCAATTGTAACAGAAGGAAGCATCTAACGTCGACTATCAGAGTCGATTTAGTCATGAAGTTTATATTCGGGATGTATATTGTTAGGTATGCAATTATAATTATAAACATATACATTTTCATGGATCTTAAGACAACGTTTTCCGAGCATATATTCAAGTTTATGGGAGCTTAAGACATCATATTTGGACATACAAGAAGACTTTCCATAATGGCGACTAAGTAAACACAAGTATAAATGCAATAACGATCGAATGTATGTTACAAAAGTTCGCAGGTGGGCTTTAAGTATCTCATCATAGGGACTAGATCACCCATGTTTTGTCAATTCCTTAATTAATTCAATTCCTTGTTAATTGCTTAATTATCTGCTATCCATTTCACTAATCGACTTATCTACGAAATGTTTAATTGAGGCGCTATTTTTGTGGCTGTTTTCTTTTTCAGGTGCCTGTGAGATTTACAACCTCTTGCGGTTTCCGGCGGCGCCGCAATTTGTGGCAGTACCACTGGCTGCCAATGACGAATATGCATCGACTTATGCGTTCGTCGGACCAGCACGTTATTCGTGGAAAGAGGAGGATATTCTTTATGTCGGCACCACGTTCACCAACGTGGGTGACTATCGACATGACGTACCCGCCATCTCGTCCCGCCGCCTGGACGACTTAAACTATGCTGAGTTTTCAATTCAGCAGTCAATTATTAACATAGATGTAAAGTACCGCGATCACTTTCTGGTTGATTACGTCTACGGATTTAATTCGTCGGAGTATGCGTACTTTGTTCTTGTGCAAAAAAAATCACATCTGGCCGAAGAGGCCGGTTATGTGACGCGGCTGGCACGCATTTGCATTACGGATCCGAATTATGACAGCTACACAGAGATTACCATTCAGTGCACGGCCACTGACGATAATTTGGACTACAATATATTGCGCGATGCCAAAATAACGCATGCCAGTCAGAAACTGGCCCACCAAATGGGCATCAAGCGGGATGATCATGTGCTGGTAACAGTGTTCTCGCCCTCGAAGGAGATTAGCGATCAGCCGGAGAATAAATCAGCTATGTGCATCTACAGTTTGAAGGACATTGAGGATGTGTTCATTGAGAACATACACATGTGCTTTAACGGCACCATAAAGGATCGCAATCTTGGCTATATATCTGGCACAATTAACGACGGCAGATGTCCGATTGTCGGCTCGCTGGGCAACATATACAACTTCTGCAATGTGGGTCTGAAGATTAGCGGTGTGGCGCCTATATCAGCGCATGCGCTATTCCATTTCGACAACGTGTCCGTCACTTCGGTGACTGCAACGACAACGACTGATCAACAACATTCACTTGCGTTCCTCGGCACTGAGATGGGCACCATTAAGAAGGTGCTGTTGTCTGGGCAAAAGCCTGGTGAGTACGAAGAAATTGTCGTGGACGCCGGCAGTCGCATTCTGCCCAACACCATGATGTCGCCCAAAAAGGATTTTCTCTATGTCCTGTCGTTGCGCAAAATAACAAAATTGCGCATTGAGCACTGTTCTGTGTACTCAAACTGCTCGGCTTGTCTGGAGTCCAGGGATCCCTTCTGTGGCTGGTGCTCTCTCGAAAAGCGCTGCACAGTGCGCTCCACTTGCCAGCGGGATACGTCCGCCTCGCGCTGGCTTTCCCTGGGCAGCGGCCAGCAGTGCATCGATTTTGAGTCCATTGTGCCCGACAACATACCCATCACGGAGCTGACGCAGGTGCAGCTGGTTATACGTACGCTGCCGGAGCCGTTTAACGCCAAGTATCGATGTGTTTTTGGCAACTCAACGCCGATCGATGCTGAAATACTGGAAAACGGGCTGGCCTGTGGCACGCCGCCAATTGATCAGAGGCCAAGTATTGCGAGCGACATGGACCATGTGCTTGTGCCGCTCTCGGTCCGCAGCTCGGAGACGAACAAGGACTTTGTGTCGCGCTCCTTTGCGTTCTTCAACTGCTCGCATCACGGAACTTGTCAGTCGTGTGTGCGCAGCTCGTGGGGATGCAACTGGTGCATCTTTGACAACAAATGTGTCCACAAGTCGGAGCAGTGCCGCAACATGGAAAATGCGATAAGCAGCGAGGGTCAGTGTCCGCACTTGAAACGCAACCGCCAACCAATCCTACTGCCGGTGCGCGTGCCAAAGGAGATTCGTCTGGAGATCGAGAACCTGCCGAAGCCAAAGAGCGCACATGCTGGCTATCTCTGCACAATTCAAATCGAAGCGGCCCAAATGCTCCTGACGGCTCATATTGAGTCCAACAGAGTGGTTGTTTGCGAGAAGACCCCGTACTTTTACGAGACGAACACGCACGAGTACGAGGCCAAGGTGGAGGTCACCTGGAACCGGCAGCACTATGTAGACACCGCCACGGTCATCTTGTATAAGTGCGATGTGCTTGGCTCTCATCGCGATCATGCCGATTGTAGTCTGTGTGTCACGCGAGATCCAAAATACCAATGTGCCTGGTGCGGCAGCTCCTGTGTCTACAATGAAACGTGCGGCGCTATTGGACATGGTTACGATTCGAGTTCGGTTGGATCGGCTCTCGCCAATAATCACAATAGTAATGCGCTGCTGCAAAATGAGTGTCCGCGTCCAAGAATTGACATTATTAAGCCCTTGTCTGGACCCGTAGAGGGAGGCACTCTGGTCACAATAGAGGGCAGTAATTTAGGCATACGTGAGGAGGACGTGCGCGGCAAGATATCGATTGGATCAGTGCCCTGCGAACTGGTCAACTATCAGATATCAGTGAAGATCGAGTGTCGCACCGGTGCAGCTCTCCACGAGATGTCGGCGCCGATTAAGGTGGCCAACGATGCCGGCTACACGGAGTCCAGTGTGCAATTCCATTTTAAGGATGTTCAGCTGACTGGTCTATATCCCACTGTTGGTCCAAAATCCGGCGGCACGCAATTGTCTCTGTTGGGCAAATACCTGAACATTGGCTCGAGCATTCGAGCATTTCTCGATGAATACGAGTGCCACATAAATGTGACGCAGGCCTCGTCCTCCCGCCTGTCGTGCATCACGTCCGAGGCGACACAGCCAGAACCGATACGGTCGTTGCGCCTGGTTGTCGACGGTGCCAATCGCACGTTTACCTGTCAAAATCCAGATTTCGGACAGCAGCAGCTGATAAGCACATCGCGCAGCTATTATGGAGCATATCATTACAATATGCCGCCGCCGCCCTGCTCCATTTTCAATTACACGCAAGATCCGCGCATTATGCAAATCAAGCCGTTGCGTAGCTTTGTCAGTGGCGGTCGCATTCTGACCGTGCACGGCATGTATCTGGACTCAATACAGAATCCAGAGCTCGAAGTGTTCTTCGACAATGAGCGCGTTAATAAGACTTCCTGTACGGTAATTAATTCCAGTCAAATGGAGTGCCCGTCTCCGCCAGTGAACCTCAAATTTCAGCTGTTGAAAAATGCCATCGGGAGCTCAAGCGATCAGAGGGCGGATAAATCGGATCGCAAACGAAAACGCAATGCACTTTTTAATGACAGCTTCAACATATACGCCACGGGCTCGACGGCCTCCAGTTATTTTGCCAGCAACAACATGGATGTGGCTGCATTTGTGAAGGTGCACGAGACCCAGCTGAACTTGCAGCTCAGCTTTATTATGGACAACGTGCAGCTGGTTCGGGACTTGAACAAATATTTTCATGATATTCGCAGTACCATTGTGTACTTGACCGATCCAAAGTACCTGCCGTTTCCCAACGATGGCATCAAGCTCTACAAGGGTGATACTTTAGTCATCGAGGGTGAGCTCCTCAACCTGGCGGCTGATGAGTACGATGTGAATGTAACCATTGGCACTGCCCAGTGCAACATTACGAGCCTGGCGCTGACACAGCTCTTGTGTATTCCGCCGGAGCAGCAGCCGCCCCCGACCGACGAGAATGGCGTAGATCAATCGGCCGATCTTCCCCTGGTTGTTGTGAAAGTTGGACGCAACTTACGCTTTGTCATTGGGTATCTAAAATACGATTTGAACAAACCGTACACGCTATCACATGCCATGTTGGGCATTATATTGACTGTGGTGGCCCTGATTATCATATTGGTAATAGTTTTGATCATATTTAGGCGAAAGTCCACCCAAGCTGAGCGCGAGTACAAGCGCATTCAAATACAAATGATAACGTTGGAGAGCAACGTCCGTTCCGAGTGCAAACAGGCATTTGCCGAGCTCCAGACTGATATGACTGACCTGACAGCGGATCTCGAGAGCAGCGGCATTCCGACCTTAGATCATGTCAACTATATAATGAAAGTATTCTTTCCAGGCGTATCGGACCATCCCATACTCAATTCGCCCAAAATACGGGGCAATGGCCAGCACACCAACTACGATACGGCCATGATGCAATTCGAACAGCTGATCAGTAACAAATATTTTCTGTTAACATTCATTGATACCTTGGAAGCGCAGAGATCATCGTTCTCGATACGCGACCGGGTGAATGTTGCCTCGTTGTTGATGGTGGTGCTAATGAACAAAATGGAGTACGCTACGGAGATATTAAAGTCCCTGCTATTGCGTCTTATCGAAAAGTCGCTGGCCAGCAAGCACCCGCAATTGATGCTGCGCCGCACTGAGAGTGTCGTTGAGAAAATGCTGACCAACTATCTGGCGATTTGCATGTACGACTATCTCAAGGAGTACGCTGGATCCAGTCTGTTTCTTTTGTTTAAGGCTATTAAGCATCAGGTCGAAAAAGGTCTTGTCGATGCCATTACCCACGATGCTCGATATTCGCTCTCCGAGGAGCGCTTACTACACGAACAGGTCACGCATTCCGTTGTCATTCTACACATCCTTCAGGACGACCTGGACGAGAAGGTGCAGTGTCGCGTCAATGACTGGGACACAATATCGCAGGTCAAGCTCAAGATCCTTGATGCCATATTCAAAAACACTCCCTTCTCAATGCGACCATCAGTGCATGAAGTGGACCTGGAATGGCGGCATGGCCGAGGAGGCCATTTAACCTTGCAGGATGAGGATCTGACCACAAAGACCATAAACGGCTGGAAGCGTCTGAACACTTTGTCCCATTACGGCGTCAAAGAGTCGGCCGTTATGTCCCTTATAGCTAGGCAAAACGATAGCTATAATATGCCATATAACAAACAGCAGGCGCCCTATCACAATTGTAAGTATATAAATATAAACATATAATATATTTGTACACCTAATCCCGTTTTACATATATACGAGAGATGCTCATATATATATTAACTAATTGGAAAATAATTAGATTGGGTCCTGACCTAAAAAAGCAACTTTAAAGTAGAATTAAACAAATATAATTTTATTAATTCTTTTTCTATTATTAATAATTTTTAAGCATCCATAAACACGTATCGTAGTTACTATTAGTGTAAACCAAACTATATTGCATACAATCGTGATACTTGCCAAAAAAAGAGAATTAGGTGTACATAATACTTAAATATATTATTTATTGATTGACATTTTCTCTTTCTTGCAGTTTATTATATCAACAACTCACAGAGCCATATAATAATTAACAACGATATTGAATCCGGGCTTCAGCAGCCGAGGCTTTATCACTTGGTTAAGCCCATCATACCCGATCACTACATGAACATCAAAAACTCGGCCATGTCTGGAGTCCTGGTAGCCCCAGCGCAGGGCGGCGCCCATTGCATTGGCAACGGCGGCGAGCGTGTGAATAAAACCATACCTGAGGTATATCTGACTCGCTTGCTGGCCACAAAGGGCACTATTCAGAAGTTTGTCGATGACTTCTTCTCGATAATATTGACCGTCAATGAGGAGCTTCCACCGGCAGTTAAATGGCTCTTTGATTTGCTCGACGAGGCAGCTCGACGTCATGACATTGCCGATACTGACATATTGCACGCATGGAAATCCAACAGCTTACCGCTACGATTTTGGGTTAACTTTATTAAGAACCCAGACTTTATATTCGACGTAAACAAAACTTACTCTGTAGACTCTTGTCTGAGTGTCATAGCACAAACTTTTATGGACGCATGTTCCACCACAGAGCATAGATTGGGCAAGGACTCACCGTCTAATAAGCTTCTTTTTGCAAAAGTAAGTACTTTACTTTACTTTATATTTTTGATCATTACTTGGGAAACACGTAACCGAGTTTAAAAAGCTCAAAAACTCTTGAAAGCTAATTAATATATCAGATCAGTATCGATAATTCGTACCCCGACAAATCGAAAACATTAATAATTCCTAACAATTGTTTTAATCTTAAACAGGATATTCTGAACTATAGAGCGATGGTTAAGGAATTTTACCGGGACGTTGCCAGGCTACCCCAAATCAGTGACCAGGAAATGAGCACCGCCATGCAGCAGTTGTCAGTACAGCAGAATGAAGAATTTGACACAATTTCTGCACTAAAGGAGCTATACATTTACATAACCAAGTACAGAGAGCAGGTGGGAATTTGTTTGTTAGCACCCGAGGCTGCGTGGCTCTAACACATATATTTGTTTCCAGATAATGGACGCACTGGATTCCGATCCGAATTGTAAAAAGATGCACCTCTCCAGTAAACTTGAAAGCGTTGCTTGTACACTCGACGGCGAGGATACGTCAAACTGCTGACAAGAGTGTGCGTTTATACATGTGATTAATGACGCTGTTGACCTGACCATTTGCATTTCAATTCACGATTTGTTTCTGGTTTTGGTGCAAAAAACATACATCTACACATACTCTATCAAGTGCCAATTCGAGCAACAGACCATAACGCATTTTTTTTAAATATTCTGACACGAATGTATGGTACCAGAATGCAATAATAATTTTTTTAGTAAGTGGTGACGATTTTTATCTGCTGACCTTAAGTCATATTTTACACATAAAAAACAATCTCAAAATACAAAAAAGGTACTACTTAACCATAAGAATACTACTTAAAGGCAAACCATTTGGATTTTCAAATAATTTGATACTTGAAATAATTTATAAAATGTAAACTTCTGTCATTCCCAGATTTGATTCATAAAATCTAAACACGCATTTCAAATGGATTGCCATTTGTGGTCATACAGTTAATAAGTAAAAGCACGCATGTAGATATAAATGTAATGTAACTCATTAAGGTATTTCCGGGATTCTCATGGAGCTATTAAACAGTAAAACACAGTTCATCCACATACTTCGGTATACTCCGGCATTATTGGTATTAGTTTGCATTTTCATAGATTGGTTTTAATCAGATTAGTTAGTAAGTACAAGAGTATTTGCATTACATCGATATATACTATGACTGAATTGTACAGAAACTTAAAAAATTTAAAGTCTGCTAGGTATTGAGCAAGCATTTGTTAAGGAAGAAAATAATGGCATTTATATTTTGTATCACGTTAAGGTTAGAATCATATGCATTTAAATATAGATTACCATAATGTTAAGAAGTAGTTTGTATTTTAATTGCATACAATCGCAGATATTGAAATTAATTCTGCATTTGTATTAAGTGTTAAAAACAGATAACATATATAATTTCGGCATGCCGAAACTTGAATACTCTGGAAAAAACATTGGAAGTTGCTATCGCCGTATAAATTTCCTTCCGGCCACTCAATTCCAGTAATGCTTGGATTTACTTGCAAATGAGTTAATTTTCTCTTTAGCATCTATGCTGCCCCTTTCGTTCGGCTCAATAATGAGCTTAGTACTTTAGAACATGTGATATATATTGTATTAAGGATTCATACAGTTTTATAAGTGGGAGCGCATATGGAAGGGGCTAACGTTAAAACTCTACAAGGCATAGCCATAATTTTTGGTAATATGTAGCATAACACAAACATTAGAGAAATTGATCCCCGAATTCGTAACACCTACACTTAGTTTGCGCTCTGCCAATGTCAGTAAAGTTTTCTGATTTTTAACTTCGAATATTCACGTTTAATTATGAATGCGTTGACTAAATTAAAACTGAGCATAATTATATTAAACTATATAAAAATAAGTTAGCAAAGGTAACAAATTTGCGCATATTTTATGAATTCAGTTTTGAATTATAAGTTTTTAAACATAACAGAAATAACCATCATTAGGCAGCAAGTATACATACATTTTACCATTTACAATTATAAATCATTATATTAATACTTAATTCAAACTTAAAAAAAAAACTACGAAAAATTAAGCTTTTAGTATTATTTTGCTTTCATATTTGTTTTAAACTTCGAATTTTTTTTACCAATATACGTTACCGTACCTTACTTAACCTTTAACTTTTGTTGCCTACTGTTGTATATGCCGTAGGCAATAAAAGTTCTATAATATATATAGATATATTAAAATTATATACATAAAATAATACACAAAAGAAATAAAAAATATATCGGCATAACATAACAGTACATATTTATGTATATACTATAAGTAATTTACGACAACATATTTGTAAGTGAATGTAATTATGTATGAATGTATTAATGTACTATTTTGAATAAAGTTAATTAAGTTCTTCAACATATTCTTATTTATGCAATAGTTTTTTAATTCTTGAAATTAAATCAGTACTTAAAAAATACTATATAGGCGGTATGTTCGATATATTCATATATTTTATGTAAATATATATAAAACCTAGATAAAAATAGAAGGTAAATAAGAAGTATTTAGGACTTAGCTGTATATCAATTTCAACGACATTTGAATATTTTCTGTTAGTTTTTTTCTAAAGTAACTCACCCCCTGCACCATAATTACTTCAAAATACCGCAATTTACCGAAATAACAATAATAATAAAGAACGTGAACGAGTATAACGCAGTCGGTAAGGCCCGACTAAAGCGTACTTACTTGATTAAATATACTTTGGTGTAGCGATAAAATTATCGATTGTAAAAAGATTCATCAAGATCAGGTGAGAAACATAGAAACTAAAACAAAAGACATGTTGTAAATCTAAAAAAAATGCAGAAGCCAAGTAGCAGCAAGCGCAGTTATGTTATGTACATACATCGTCTGTAAATAGTCGTGTTGCCGAACAAAAAATCACAGTACTCGTGCCAAGAAAAGCAATACGATACTCCAACTGAATTTTTTAAGCATAGCACTGCAACAGTAAAAGCGGCAGTAGAGAAAAAAGCTGTGTCATCAATGTGTCTGTTTGCGCGCTAGATCGCTTAATTAAACTTTTTGTGAGTAAAAGCTTGCCAAAGTGGTTCTTTATACAACGAGACTGCGCAAAACATCTGCTGTAAGTAGAATCGTTTGTTTACACCATTGGTATTTTGTTTTTCAAAGGAACGAGCGAGGCCGACACATGTATGTACAAGTACATACGTACATATGCGTATGTGTTGGAAACATGTGCTATAAGACTATCCCTAAATCTTACTCCCTTAAAGATTTTACATTTAAAAATGCGAAATCCCTGCAGCCCACATGTGTGCGTAGGCATGCATGTGTGTAATAATCAGTGCATATGTGTATATGTACGTATGAATTCTACGCCGGGTATACATACACACATACTTATGTATACAAGCATGCATAGCATAGGTATGCATAAATTTACAAACATACTTGTGTTTATTTACACAGGCACAGGTTTCGTATAAGAGCATGCATATGTGGTGTGCAACTAATTATCTCTTACAAAGAATGTTTACGTTAACATTCACAGACAAGACGCTTTTTATCAATGAAATACTGTCGGCTGCATTTAATTTATCACAAAGCACTAGAGCCTCAAACATAAATAAATATGTACACACAGGCAATTACTTGAAATGTTACATTAGTGTTGGGAGAATGCCGTGATTTCATTCGTGACACGTGACAGTTAGTAAATTATTTTTTTTTACTTGTGCTCGTACTACAGTGGAAAAACGGCACGTGTCTATCGAATTAGCAGAAGTTGCGTGGGGTTAACCGAGCCATACACTCAATGGAAATGCCAATGATTATATGTGTAGGGTATAAAATTTATAACGCAGATAGACACCGGCCCTTAGATAAATAGGGATGGTAAATTAAATCCGTAGAGGAGAAGTGAAATTAAACTGAAATTTAAATTCAATTAATTGAATAAAAAAATTATATTTCTTTTACTAGTTGTAAAATAAATTAAAATATGTAGATAAAATAAAATAAACAATTATATATCATATATATATAATTATTCATCGCATTAACACTTACATCACTAAATCTCATTGATAAGTTGTGATAAGTATTATTATTTATAACAGTAAAGCTTTTAACATAAACATTAACGTGAAAATCTCTCGTCTGACCCTAGTAATGTGAAGAGAACTGTTCGAAATTTAGGTTGTGTGGGTGTGTATAAGTATGAGTGAGTCTGCTTATATTGTGGTTGTTGAGTAAGCATTTACTTTCTGGTATTTTAGTCGAATATGAAGTGCTGACCGAACAGGTTTCCGTCTGTGCGCGCTGAACATATGAATGAACACGCATATGTATAAATGAATACAACGTTGTAGATCGGTGCATGAAGCGTTAATGTGAAACATCAAACTATGTTATTTTGTATAACAAACTGTGATCTTTATTTTACTCTTATTTGTACTAAACATTGAACAGTATTTTGTGTTGTAATTGCCAATAAATATTTTCGACAAATATTCTATGTCAAATCAGAGACTTCTTTCGATACTTAAGACACACGTAGATATGTATACCATATATTATAGGCGCAAATGAAAGCCACGACGGCAAGATTGATGGATATCTTGTTTGTGATTAACTCAACATAACTTAAGTGCGAGAAGTTTAATACGGTGGGACAAATACAAAAAAACTGAGATCGATCACGCAGAGTTCAAGTTATTTCTATGTCATAAAGCGATTTGAGGCCATGTGGTATAAAAATGAAAATACGTAATGAATCTGAATACTTTGCGGCAACATTCCAAAGTATTTTAAATTGGAATAATGTTCAAATAGGCATTCAAAGGTCCGCTAGACTAAATAATTTTCACTTGAACAACAAGCTACGACGAGATGGTGTAACTTGGAGTTTGCGGCCAAATTTTCCGGATGTCTCACCTAATTTATCTAGAGAGTTTTATTCGAAATATTGCATTTTATTAAATCTATGGGCAAGGCAGTCTTCACAACAACGACGCGCCCTGTCCACAACATATTTTACGTATGTTTTGCATAAATTTACGCAGCTATGTTTCGTCATCGTATTGCTATTGCCATTCCTTTTCACCTGTAATACACTGATACAAGAAGCTAGTGGCCAAGATGTTAAAGTCGCAATATCAGCAATACCAATGTCAAACTCAATTAAAGAGCTCAGGTGTCGTCAGCAAGGTTCGGAAACTAACTATGAGGATCTGCGCGGAACTAAAACAGGAAAGGAATGCCCCAATCAATGGCAATCTCTGCCTAAGCTCGACACAAACAAAAACTATTTCAAGAAAATCATTCGAAGTCATAGCATAATGAAAAGCAAGAGTCCCATTTACTCATCTAATCACCGTTTAAACGGATATAGTCTGATAATTCTAAGTCAATCTGCTAATAATTTATACTCCGGAGTCGCCGAAAATAGTGAACAAAGCCTAAATACAGATGCACAAACCTTATTGAATGCACCAAAGTCAACCGTGATCGCAAACGGTACCTCAATCCGCACCAAACGAAGCTATATTGATAATGCCAATAGCTCGCGAGCACGTGAGATTGAAGCTAAACACAAAGCTGACAACCAAAAATTAGAAGTCGCTTTCGAGAAACACAAAGAAAATCACCATATGTACAACAGAATTATTAATAAAGAAAAACTTACCAAACTAGTTATGAACGGACTTGGATTAAAAAAATTACCGGATATGAAAAAGGTAAGAAATAACAACAATTTTTCAGATGAAATCAATCAACTAATCCAGGCCCGACCATAGATACCCTGTACATTTCAACCCGACTATAGATTTCTCTATAAAAGATTTGCCCAACAAGTTTTCACAAGGTGAAACTAGTATCTTGATTTTGTCCAATGTCCGTCATGCTTTCCGTTTGCCAGTCCGGATGAACGCATTTATTTTTGGACACTATTTAAGATAGAGACTTGGAACTTTGAATATAAAAACATTTATTTATTCATATAATTCAATAACATGTCGCAAATCGATAAAAGGTGAATAGTTTCCAATATTTAAGAACTAGAGCCACAAAAGTCAAATTGCATTCTGATATCCTGGTCACGCCCACTGGAACGCCCTAAAAACTCGAATATGTCTATTTATCCGACAACTACTTAATTTGAATTTCACCAAAATTTCGCCTTTGAAAAATCTTCCAGTTCAGTCAATGCCGTTGCACAGCATATTTCCAATGTGTGGGTGTAAATTTTAGTGCCTTTTCCACACACCCACACATGATCTCTGATCTCTGCGCTCCTACTCGGGGCGCTCTCTGTTAAAATATTGATGAGCCCAAATCCCAATGCAATAATTTTGATTTTTGTAAATTGTACATTTTATTTAACTGATCGCTCAAAATAATAATAATAATAATAAGTCGTATGAGAGACACATTGAATCGAGCATATTCTTAACGAAATCTTATTTTATATGAATTGGAAATTTGTTTATTATTGCATTCCCTGATTCTATTTTCTCTTATCTTTTAATTACAGGCAAACATTAGCCAATTAGAATACTCTAGCAAATACCTACTATATTTAGAACGCCTAAGAAAACACAATGAGGGGAAAAACGGCATGGATAACGTGTATACTCCATGGACGCCCCCAACAACCCTTCAGATATTAAGCATTGTAACAAATAGTTTTAGTGAAATAACCCAGAAAAAGGTAGTCCGGCAGAGGCGTGCACCGAACGCTGCGAGGCATCAAGGAAAGACAGCGTTTAGGAAAGGCCGCAGTTTTGCCACTAGCGATAAAACAAACATTCTGTTACACTTTCCTTTGGCCATCAACGATAAGGAGTTTCACTATGAGAAACTGGATGAGGCCAATGTGCGGCTTATGATGCTCTACAACCCGGCTCTGGCAGCTAAGGAACATCACAGAGCCAGAACAGAACCAGGAAACAGACAGAAGGCGAATAGTCCAGTGAAGGGAAGAAAGAACTGCGATAAGGATTATACAATGGGGCCAAACCATTCGGCCAGTCGGAGACCCAAACTGCGCAATCATATATTAAATCTGAAAGTTTTTCAATTGCTGCCAATGCGCAAACGCAAACAATTGGATGCTCGCCGAATTGAGTTTGAGAACAGCAATTTTGGCAGTGCCGCCAATGAGGAAACCCGCAGTCAGTGGCTAGAGTTTGATGTTACCGAAGCGGTTAGGGGCTGGCTGAACAAAAGCTACGAAAATCTCGGCATAGAGATTCAATGCGATAAGTGTAAGCGTATTGGGGCTCGCATCCTAAGCGACTTTGCCATGTCGCCACATTTGGTGGACAAAACCAACGACGACGACGATGTCGACGAGCGATTCCATCTGGCGCCTGTTTTGAATATTATTGGACACATTGGCCGCACTCACCGGGAGAAAGGTGTGCAAACTTTCGGATCGGCCAGCAATCACAGCAGCAGCAATAGTAATTCCTTCTATCACCATTCAAATCACGGGGGCAACAAACAAATCAAGAAATGGCCAAACAGTTGCTATAAAGCACATCAACGTTGCTGCCGACATCAATTGGATGTGGCCTTCAAGGACATCAAAGGTTTCGAGTTCATAATCCAGCCGAAGATGTTCGATGCTGGCTATTGCCGGGGTCGCTGTCCTCCCAGACACAACCCTGCCCACCATCACGCCCTCCTTCAAAGCCTCATGTGGCAGCAAGACCACACCCGTGTCCCTCGACCCTGTTGTGCCCCTTCGAAGCTCACAGAACTGGAAATCTTACACGTGGACGAAGAGCACAGCGATAAGCTCAAGATTTCAACTTGGAGCGATATGCAGGTCCTGGAATGCGCTTGTTCATGAAATTACCCACTCCTAATTATGAACTAGTTCATAGAGGAAAAATCTGTCAGACTTGAAACAACGTCAAAACGGTTCAAAAATGTAGTCATGTTACTTTACCGATCACTAATTGAATTTGCCTAAATTTGATCAATTGGACAGCAGTATTTAAACAGATATAAATAACATTATATTTTGATGTATATCCAGGCAACAAACCGTTTTCGTATTTATAATATGAATATGCTTGAACCGAACCAGTTGAACACAAATTTGGCCAAACCTCAACTCGAATCGCAGCATTCTTTTATTCCTTTTTAAATGGTGCGCCAAAAATATATATTGCCTGAACTCATGGCAGCATTAGTGAGATTTTGTAAGACAATATGTTTCTGCTTAGTTAAAATGTAATTGAAAATAAAGCCATGAAATTATAAAGTCAATATTATTTTGTTAATAGTTGTATTTAACATGCTGCAGGCTATTCTGCAAACTTCATTCAATATTTATGTATATATTTGAAATCATGTATTTTCACAATTGAGCACCACTCTCTGAAACTTTACAAATAAAGTTTTTTAATGCATTTGTAAATAACTGTTGTTTATATTAAAAATATATGCAAACTAAATTCTTCATTAACTTTTAATAGTATTTGTTGTATACCCTGAACCCATTGTAAATGCGTAAAAAAGAGTTTAATGTTTTTGTGCAAAGCTTTGTAACAGGTAAGCTGAGTTGATTAAGCTTTTGTGCTCAGACACTGCACAAGATTTTTCTAATCAATATGCAGAACAAGTTTATAATTATTTTATTTCCCCATAACTTGTTCCGTTTTAATAACATCGATAAACATCGATTTTAACCTTTAGAGACTTGAAGAGCCATCAATTGCTTCAACATGTTTGTGCAAAGCAGACGCAGATCCCAAAATACGCAAATCAAATAGTACAGACCTAGCGCATTTGTTTGTACATATGTATATTTAGATGCTCTTCTTAAGTCCTGAAAATTTCAATGTGACTAATTTGTATTGTACTTTTAATTAAGAAACAAAATCAAGCATTTAGCTATTGCTATAGTGGGTGTGTGTGTCAATTTGTGTATGTATGAATGCAATGAGGTTGAACTGTTTGTATCGCCTAGTTGGACGCTCCCGACTAGAGTCATGTTATTTGCTTATAATTTGAAATAGTTCATATATTGAATTGAATATCCTTCACACACAGAAATTTTTTTAATCATATATAATATAATCAAAAATCACTGAAAGCCCTGCCAAATTGCTTAACCATAGAGACAACACACTAATCACTTTGATAAGATTAATAACAATTGGAATAAAATTGAAGGTAATTAGTATTAGGATTAGGTTGGATTTAATGCTGCTTTAAATTAAGTACAATTTAATTTGGCGACATTGTTATTCAATAGTCTCTCACGCACACATCAAGCAGGTTGTCTAAAATATCCTCGTTCCGATTTATCTCATTGCCGTTGAGATAATTGAACGGTTCATCGACGCCGTCCATGTATGGTCGAAAATTTGCGTAATCGCAATTAATGGTTAGGCTGCTTGGGATCTCAGAGCCAGAGACCACAGGGGCTATCAATGCTATGTTCGCATCTTTAGTGGAATCCATTTTGTGTGACGCTATGATAACGTTCTCGCTGGCTGGTGGAATCTCATCCTCCGTATAGATCTGTGCAAATAAAAGGAAAGACATTTACATTCGAAATCGAGAAGCATGAAAGCTGGATCATCGTCTAACCATATTAGTGCAGCCGAACTTGTTGCTGATGATGCTGTTCAGGCACGAGGGCTCGTCCATTAGGCCTGTGGTACTGATTATAATGGTGCCAAGCTCATACTGTTGCTGCAGATGGAAGGCCTCGGTGCTAGCTGTTATGGCCGTTGTGAACGTGTCGGGGTACAAGAAGGCACCGTCGGCATCGTGGCCACGTGGACTAAGCATATTGGGTAGTGCCAGGCCCAAGCCACCCTCTACATCGGTTAGGGCTAGGGCCTGCTCTGCTGCCGCCAATTGCACATCATGCACATCATCAGCTATGCCATCGTCGTCGTCGCCATTCGCCTGTTGGAGTTGTCTTCGGTAGCTTATTTGGATTGGCTTCTCATCTTGCGTGTATGACATGCTCGGGATGCGATCCTCTGTAGAGTCCTCATCGTTTGCGGCTCTCTTCGCGATCTCGGAGGATTGGTATTTTGACACTGGACAATGGTAAGTAGATGTCTCCGTAGTTTGGTTCAACTTTGGCCGCGTCGTTTTGCGATTACGAATGCGTTTCCTATCACATTTCTTTGGATCCACGCCCAGCTCCCAATAGCCTCCCTTGCCTTTCTCCTCGCGTTTCCGATTACGAAAACAATGGTGCAGTGACAGGTTATGCCTTATGGAGTTCTAAATAAAAACAAGAAATATCATTTATCTTTCGACTTTCAAAACATATTTTCCCCTAGCAGATTTCCGATAAAGGTTCTCTATTCTTATTCATACTGATAAATTCATTTGGTTAGTGGAGCGCCAGCCAGTAGAGCTCCTATTGTTTTGATCTTTAAAGGCCAGAATATTTGATTCTAGTGACTAGTAACTAGTCTTTTTGGATCGTCCGACTACTCCGCACCCGGCAATCTGCTTTTACAAATATTAAAACCTCTTTCCATTTATACAGAAATTAAATTAGAAACTTAATTCTTGATTTACTTCCACGCTAAAGGTATGATCGTTAGAAGTGCATTGCGATTAATCTACAATCGAATGAACAGGTCTGTAGTATTGTGGAATCTCGATAATTCGTACCCCGACAAATGAAAAAGATCAAAATATCGTAACAAGCTGTTGAAAGCCTTGAACAAAAATGTTAGTTCGTAAAATGTATATACATTTTTTTTTTTGCAATTTAATGTGTATAAAACGTCTTATAAATAGAAATTCATTTCCGAAATCTTGTAAAATTCAACAACTTCCTGTCGTATGTTTTATGGCGATTCATGCGCTTTTTACGCTTCACTTTTTTGTTTCATTGTTCTTCTTAGTTTGCTTCGCTCATTCGAAGCATTAGAATGTCAAACATATTCTATTCTGTGTTCCTTGAACGTCTTATGTATGACCGAGATATCTTTTGACCAAACATAACCACTTTGAACTCATCAGACAACAGAATAGTCCCCTTTAATTTGTAGAATATGCTGTTTCATCGCAATTATGAATTATCGGGATTCAACTGTATTCGATTTCTTGGTTTTTTTTTTTTTTATTTTCGTCTGCTTTAGCTGTAGTTCTTTTGGTTCTTACAGTTCGGTTTTAATCGATATTATTGCGTATGGATTAGGAGAAAAGCTTAGGCCACAAGATTGCACACTAGACATTCAGGCCACGCGCACTAGAACGCCCCAAATGTCCCCGCCCCGTAGTAAATGCCTATATCTCTTACAGCTTTTAAGCTAGATTTGCCACACTTGGTGGGGAGATAGCTGGTCACCTCCTTTAAAGAGCGGTACAAAATGTATTATTATTATTTTTTTTTTGTTGCTTACTATAGCTTTAATATACAAATAAATACAATTGCCATTACATGTTTTATTTTGTATATTTTCAGATTGGTAAAGATTCTGCCAAAAAATTTTAATAAGTATGCATTTATTTAAGCAAAACATAAAAACAATTGGTAAATTTATAAAAGTTGTTGATTTCAGGTGTTCGTGTTGAATTTAAGTCATTTGTAAATGTATCAACGAATTTAAGGTATATTTATACAAAACAGTATAAGAACAATATATTTAAGCATTGCAATAAGCTTGTTTGAAATGAAAATACTATAATAAAAATATAATTTAAGAGCAATACGCACACAAAATAAATATAAGCACATTAAAAGGTTGTAAAGTTGGAATATCAACGAATTTAAGGTATATTTATACAATACAGTATAAGTATTGCAATAAGCTTGTTTGAAATGAAAATACTATAATAAAAATATGGTTTAAGAGCAATACGCATACAAAATAAATATAAGAACATTAAAAGGATGTAAAGAGAAATTTAATAAATATATTTTTAAAAAAATACACAAATTCTCTTTTATTGCTGTTAGGAGAATCTTTCTGGGCAATTTTTGTTTAGTCGGTGGGCAAATTCTCGTAAAAATCGAGCTGAAACACCAAGCGAACATAATCATCAGAAAGTGGACAAAAAATTTAAAAATGTGAAAAATTTCATTGCATACTTCTAAGGTAACATTTTGGGCCGCCTATGTGCAAGATTCTTAATGCAAAATCGAGCTGAAACACCAAGCGAACATAATCATCAGAAAGTAGACGAAAAATTAAAAAATGTGAAAAATTTCATTGCATACTTCTAAGGTAACATTTTTGGGCCGCCGATGGGCAAGATTTTTAATGCAAAATCGAGCTGAAACACCAAGCGAACATAATCGTCAGAAGGTGGACAGAAAAATTTAAAAATGTGCCAAATTCCATTGCATACTTCTAAGGCAAAATTTTTGGCCCACCGATGTGCAAGATTTCTAGTGAAAATTCAGACTCAGACAATGCAGACTCAATGCTAAATTCGACGCAATAACAGCAGCAGTTTCTGGAGGAATAGTGTGAAAGGGATGGGGCAGCTGAAAAAGAAGCATACATATTTCTTGAGCTTATTCTTGCGCATTTTGCAAGGATGCAGCTCTTTAGGTTCACCAGGACTATTCCTTTGGTATGATTACCAGAGATATGGAGGTCATCTAGAAACCAATTTTTTTCTTGAGCGCATTTTTCAAGGATGCAGCTCTTTAAGTTCACCAGGACTATACCTTTGGTATGATTACCAGAGATATGGAGGTCATCTAGGAACCAATTTTTTCTTGAGCGTATTCTTGCGCATTTGTCAAGGATGCAGCTCTTTAGGTTCACCAGGACTATACCTTTGGTACGATTACCAGAGATATGGAGGTCATCTAGAAACCAATTTGGTTTGAACATTTGTTGTCCAAGGATCTGGAACTAGCCAAAATCACGAAATCCTTGATATTTACAAAAATGTCATTTTATCTTAACTCGTGAAAGGATTTTCATCCTTTTAATAGCATTGTGATGTTATGTTAATTTAAGTTATGACCTTATTTAACCGAGATGTGCAAATTGTAGTTCTTGTATAAGCTTTAAATGTCTGTATCTCGGCCAATTGTATTCCGATTTTGAAAAGACATATATCGTTCTACTCTTAAAAGTCTATAAAATCAATATCCATTGAAAGCTTTGAATTTTCAAACTTTCGAGATTTTGACAAAAATAGTGATGTTACCCCTTGTCATTTTTGTCAAATTTGGTTAAAACTTGGAATCAGAATTTTTTAATGTGAATTGCTGGTCCTTATCCGTACGAGTCTAAAAAGTCTAAAATATTTATTTTAATTTCTTTTTTAATCTCGGTAGCAGGCTTGAAGGATTCCCACTTGCTCTGACAAATCAGCCTTTTGGTATGACGAATTGGTCGTCCAACAATGTGACCAATGCTATTTTGCTTCGTTTTTTTTTGAGAGAAATATAAACAGAAAGCTGAAGAATGGTAATACTACTTTTTTTTTATAGGAAATACTAAACAATGTCAAAAAATGAAAACTTAAAAAAATCGCAACAGTATTCGCAATTTTTTTATAAAGAACAAAATATTATGAAAGGGATGATACTTATGTATATATATTCTTATGAATACATTTTGATTTTTGATGCCAACTTACATTCCACTTTTTGCGCACTCGAAAGAAGGCGAATTTGGACTCGATCCATGCACAGATTTGCTGCAATGTAACCCGTCCGTTTTCCAGCATTGCCATCCCAATAATGTGTGAGTAGTTGAAAGGCGGCTTCTGGGTAACATCCGTTTTGTACTTGTTTGCGGATTTTTCATATTCTGCCAAATCGCTGTACAACATTTTTTTTTATTATAAATGCTATTTATAAATATATAGTAAATTTAATAAATTAAAACAAAACTAAAGAACTTTTTACGTGTTTCTTTAAGTTGAAAAATAATACACAATAATACAAAAGTACAAAAAACCCTATTAAAATCCAAATACTAGGGGACAAAATGTGTTATTTGTTCTTAATACAAAATAATCATAATACAAGTTTACAGTCACATATATTTTGAACTAGATGTGATTTTGCATATTCTGGATCTTAACATTCTCAAATGTATAAATGATATTATCGTAGCTGTCTTACCGCTTTATTTTGTTGATAAATATATCGTACCGCTCGGCTGGACTTGGTCGCTTTAAGGGTGCTATTGCCGTGCCCTGTTTCCTTGAGTCGGGGAACGAAACATGGTTTCGATTACAGTGTTTATTTGTCACGCTCTTCGAAGAACCGTATTCCAATAAGTTCTGTTTCTTCTGAGTGTTGATATTTTCGACATAAGTGGCGCGGGTCCGGCTGCCGGGTGGTACGGATTGGTTTATATCATCTTCAGAGTTTACATCAATTGTCTTTGGCCATGAAAGATTTTGGTTTCGCAGAAGCCAATTTAAATTAGTTAGTTCGCGTTCCTCATCCGACTCATCCAACTCCGGATCCCCAGCAACTTGCTGGCACCCAGAGATTTGATCGTCGGCATCTCTTAATTTAATGGTCGTTGTAATCATCTTCTTGATCCTGCTCATAAACGTCAACTTACCTATAAAACATATTCATTAAATTATATTTCAATCAGAAGTCATCTATTTCTTATTAATTTTCTTATTATACCGAAATGTTTTTTTGCAAATGTCTTTAACGTCGTTTAAATGTTTGAGTTTGGGGTATATCCGATTCTTGAGCCATCTCGCTTGTTTTAGTTAAGGCTGTGATTTTCTTAATATGCTATATATTAAAGAATAAACACATAAACTATTCAAGAAACTTTTTCTTTCCTTTATATTAAGGGATGAACCAGCAGTGCACCCAATATGTGGTGTGTATTTTCTGGGTACAGTTTCTCTCTTAACAGAGAACGGCAAAGGGGGCTGTGCTCTTCACCAAAGCTCTCATTGGCTCAGCGCATTTCGAATACCAATGGCGTTATTGGCTCGGCCGACGTTGGACGCCAAAGGGTGGTGAAGGAGTCGAGACTGGTTTTGGGCGTGGATGCGCTCCGACGCCATTTTGAAATGTGGCTATGGGGACATCTTTATTTTACCGCATATCCACACCTTATAGATTCGGTATTGTGTAAATGACATTAAGAAAACTTAATATGCAGTAGTTTTCAGAAAAGTTATGGATTAATTAAAATGTTAGTTTTTAAGCGCTTGCTGTATATTATTATTGGTATTTGCAAGTTGGACTAAATTCATTTTCATCTTGATAAGTTTTAAACAGAGAGAACACACTTTTCTTGAAGCAATTTTAACACACCTAATAGAAATTATTGCCGAAGTCTTTAAAAGTATGTGTAAAAACTGTATACCGATTTTTCACACATAGTTATAGATTATCTAATCACTTCGATCCCCTACTACATTGCGATTTCTGGATCTTACAATTCACAATGAAAAAGTACACTTTTCTCTTTGTTCTAGAACTACAAATTTTTCCTATACACAGATACATTAATAATAAAAAAGTCTGTAATATCGTTTAGTACATTAGTACAAATATTTATATTTTATGATTTCACTTACTATACTTTAATACTTTGTAGATTTAATGTTTTATTAATTTTTTTTTTCTATTTGGTTACTAATATAATATGAAAGATTATTGACCAAACTGTTTCGGACGAGCTGCTTGAATTACACTGCAGTCCGACTAGTCACTACACCTGTACCCTTGTTCGTCTGGTCAGCGTACCTTCGGCAACCCCAACTGGCTATATAGAGTAAGCTTACTTGGTTGTATCGGTGAGCTGGGAAAATTGGTCATATAGGAGCATGTATTGTGAACGGCTGGACAGGTAAATTCTTGGTTACACGCAAGTGGTCAGGATAGTTCAGTGGCGTAGCATGCTTTCGCCGAGTGGGCAGGTGTCGAATGTTACCCACAGGGCCCCTTTTCTAGGCGCCCCTGCTTTCCACTGACTAACTAACGTCACCGAACCCTTAAAACTATATGGCTATATGTTCGTGACATAGCCGACACACAACGAGCCAGCATCGACCACCGTCCATTTGTGCACGAAAAAGCTTCGAGCGCATTATCAACCCCTATTTTGTATACCCTATACCCTTATGAGGAGAGTACAATAATATACATATATATATATAGTAGCTAGACGTCGTACATTTATGTTCTAATGTCGGTCAGTTCGACAGAGAACCTTATAGAATTCGATTGGGAGTATAGGCTCCAATATAGCGATCATAGATCAAATTTATCTTAACATTGAATACGAAGAATAAATATGTCAAATAACTCCCACCCCCTCAATTTCGAGCAGGTACGCACGTTATTTATAGCTGAGTGTAGGGTATCTCCTGTTTGCGCTCTCGCGATTAGACCACTCTCACTTGATTATTCTCGGCAGCAGGTCCAATTTTTTCGATGGATTGCACCCCATTACGATATTTTTTTAAGCGGGCGACTTTACACAGCACTCGAAAGGGTAGTATGGTAATAAAGGTCGCCAGCACAGGTACAGTTCAGTTGCCTGTACTACATCCCATATTTGAATCTAGGAAAGGAAATCAACAGACAATATCAGAGACTGGAACAATTTATAATGTGGTAACTATATGTTGCAAAACCTTTTTTTTTTTTTAGAGAATTTGGAGCCCATTCGAAAAGACATGTGCTAACAGGATTTACATACATTCATATTTACATAGTTCATATATATAAATGAATACATATTATGACTTAAGTTCTCAAAAGTTTTTGAAACTGATAGCATTATGCAGACGAGAGATTAAAAAATCTATGCAGAAGGAGCCATCTCCGATTTTTACCTTGATTAACAATTTAAAAAAAAAAAGAAACTAATTTAAATTAAGTTTTGATGTATAATTTACATAACATTAAGTGTTTAAATCGACTTAAAATTAAATATGCTGGCACAAAATTTTTATGACATTAAGTTCTTGTTAGGTTTCAAGAATTATGATAAATGCAGAAAAAACACTTTTATACAGAATCACGTCACGTATTATGCTATAAGGACAAATGTTCGTTAATGTTTACAATGTATAACTAATTGACTTATTCTCTTAAATGCTTAATAAAATAAATAAATGCAATCCAACAGCTTGAGCAACGTCTATACATTGTTATGTACACTTGGGCAAGTAAACTATGCGTCTATCTTATAAGGAGTCAAAGCCGGACAAGTCACTCTCGAGCTAAAATAGATCAAGCGATTAATGCGGATACAAAACAGAGAAATTTGGTAATAAGTCAAACCTTTTCTGGCTTATACAGGTGTGTATGCGGCAGCAAAAATGTAGAGCCAATATCTCGCTCAGCCATTGTGTTCGTTCCCTATACAAATATTTATTTATTTAGAATTTATACTCATATCAGATCATTTTATCGCACAGTCTCCATTTCTTACCTCATTTGTATTAGTCGGTGCCTGCTTGTCAAAACATATATGCATTGATTTGGTTACAGCCTGAACTGTCGTTTCATCAAACGAGCGTACATCAGCGGATCTAAAGAATATACAATTTTCGAAGATATCATTATTATTATTATTATTATATTTATGATTATTATTATATTTTTGTATAAGCGTAAGCAAAGTGAAATCAGTTTATTTTGATTGTGCAATGTCCGTTGAACTTTCATCTGTCTGATATGAAATTTTTGATATATACACTGGGGTCGTGGCAAACCGATAACACCTCAAGTCAATAAAGTCCACAATTTTAAAGCTAGGGTAAATAACAAACCTGGTATTTAGATAGCTGACTACCTTACTAAAAGATTGCTGTCTTGGTATCCCGGCCATACCAACTAGATCGGCCTCCACCCTACAAAATCGAATATGGCAATAGCTGACACAGCTTTTGAGCTAGAGTCACAAAATGTTGAATATATATGCGAGAATGCTCACGCCCCCTCCCGCCGACAATTTGGAATATAGCCAGCACCACCTCTCCCATAAAGGCAGGAACAGTTCTGGTTACAGAGAAAACGATTTATAGGCCACACTTACACTGTATTGGCAGGAATGTTACTCATCCAGGAGCTCATCCTATGAATTTCCCTGAAATTAGACAATTAGGTTGAGCTCAAAGGGAAATAGAAGACTTACTCCTCTGAATGTAAAATTGCTTCTAAGTTTGCCCTGGATAGTTTTTGTTGTTTTTGGTGTCCTTTCGATAATTTCCGATCACTTAGATTGTCCTTCCACTCGACAGCAATGCTATCCGACTTAACTGCACGATTGCTTACGATTGCAGATACCTCAAAGCCAGCGGACACTAGGGCGCCACCACTTTGGGGTGCGTTCGAGGGCTCAGCGGATGCTCCGGATGTTACACCTTTGGCCTTACCATCACTGTGGCTGGCATAGAAGTGTGAAGATCCCTTGGATAGTATGGTCTTGTCGCATTTCTCCAGTGTTAGCTCGTGCTGCTTCAGTTGGGCATGCGGCAAAACCGTCGGATGGTAGTATTTCGCACGCGGAATCATGACCGTAAGCGATCGGTCCGATTGTTCCGGCTCAGTATTGGCAGCGCATGGGCTCGAATCCTGACAAAGAGAAACATTCGTGAATAACTCTGTTGAATAAACATGGCCTCGAGTACACATTACCTTGAACGAATAGAGCTCGGAGTTGTGACTAGATTCGCTATGTGAGTCGTTTAAAATAGCATGCTTCTCCATGCTGCATTTACGAATGAGGGCTGCAGACGAGAGACCCGACTTGTTGCTAGATGTGGTCAACATACTTGGATGGTAATTGGAGGTCGTTATGAAGATGGGTCTCGTCGTGGCGCCCCCGTGCAGCTTTCGCCGGGTGTACAAGAGAAGCATGCAGACCAGCAGCAATACGAAAACTGTACCAATGGCAATGAGGCTGATCAAAAGAATCTTAAGATTCAACTGACACGTAGCTCCCGTATACCAGGCAAAGCATTCGCACACTGGTGTCGCATTTGAAATCAGCGATACGCAGTTCCCATGGTAATTGCACTTGTTGCAGCCGATTATATGATCGGCACAACGGCGACCCGGGTAAATTGGGTTATCCGATACGTCGGCGAACCCGTCTGGACAGCTGCAGGTGTAGCTTCCCACCAAGTTAAAGCAGTGGGCGTGATTCGAGCAGTCGTTGAAGTCATCGTTGGCACATTCATCGAAATCTAGGAATATGTCATAAGTTGTCTTAGTTAGCCCCAAAGTTAACCACATCCAGTAATATTTGTGATTAGGTTTCATCGTCAAATGATTACCTTTAATTGTCAAATAATTAATGTCCTCTTTCGATGTATGCAATTCGGTGCCGCCAATGCTGTAGTTACTTTGTCGCAGGTACTTTTTAAATACAGTTTCTAGGCGCTTTTCATCACTATTTTCTGACAACTGAAATATATATGTATAAATGCATAACATTGGAGTTGAAAGCAATTTTAACACTTTGAGTCAAACCTGTAATAAGAAGTTGCCCAAAACGGTGTCATTATTGTTAGAGTTGAAATCTTTTAGCTGCACTCCATAATATACATCACGGAAGTCGGATTGCATTACCATCCGATCGATAGCGTCGAGAATTATCGAGCTGAGATGCCGATATTGATTGGATGAATTATTTGCAAACTCGTCGCTAAATTTGAGTAAGTAGCTTCCAACTCGATTAACTGATATTTGCATCTCGTACGTATACGTTGCTGTAAGCGATTGTAAAAAATGGCGACAGTTATCGAACACTTGACACAAAATCGACAATCCTATATGTTGTGTAAACAAATGGGGAAACTTACGTTTGCATGGCCTATCCGGGAACATACGCGCAAATCCTAAACGGCACTCACAACGACTTCCGTAACCCGAAATGCTGGCGCATATCTCATTTTTATTCGACTTGCAAGCTGGATTACAAGCCTCCGATGTGTTCAGGCTGCGGTCTGGGGCGTACTGCGTTTTCGAGGGCGTGGCAATTAAAATGCCGCCCAGCAGGACACTGTTTGCGTTGATCGGTGGCAGAATCTCTTCGTCTCGTGTTGGGATCTCGAATGATATATTGGAATCATAGTCCAAAGGAACATCCAAGTCAATGATATTGCTACTCTCGGTTCCCGTGGCTTTTGTCATCACAACCAAAATGCTGGAAATGTCGGGCCGGATCTTCCTAGTCGTAGTCGTGGGAGTCAATGTATAAGGGCTTAATTTCGAATGAGCATAATCCGAAATGCGACTTTTGGTTATTCTAGGCACAATTTCTGTCTCCCCTATAAACGTTGCAGATGGTCTCGGAGCATGTGTGGTGGTAACTGCGGATTCCGTGCTGATTTCTTTCTTGGCACTGAGTGAGCGCGACGAAACTGGTTCCATGGTTTTCAAAATGATGCTTTGCATTTTTACTACCGTCGCATCATCGAGAGTATCTGTTACCTTATTTTGATTGACAGTGGCTTGCGATTCCGCTTTACCTTTAATGTCGCCAATAGTAAACTGAATTTTCATCTCTGTGGAGACAGCCGCTTCTGATGATTCCAATAAGCGAGATGGCGCTTGAGTAATGGTTTTATTGTTATGATTTATGTTTTTTTTATTGCTATTATTAGTAAAAAGCGAGCTACTATTATTCACTTTTATTTTATGATGATTATTATTTTTGTTCTTATTGGTATTTTTATTATTATTATTAATACTTATATTGTTATAAGTATGTGTTGGGATTAATGTGCGATCCACGCTTGAAATTATGATTGGTTGTTTCAACTTTGAACTAGGCACAAATTTGTTGAGTGATGTCTTGATAATCGTGTCGGGTGTGGGCTGGGTCTTAATGGCTGTAGATTCAGTTACAGATGATTCTGTAATAGGCGAACTGTTCGGCTTTACGGAGAGATCCTCGGTTCTTATAACATTGCTTCTGTGGCTCACTGTTGAAGTAGGTTGATTTTCTAAGCGTGATGGCTGCTTGAATATGGACGATGCTGTTTTCAAATCAGACTCCAGTTGTATTTGGGAACTGGAAATATCTCTTGACGATGATGGGGGTGCAATTAATGTCGGTTTCAACTCCTCTTTTATTGTGGGCGTGGCATGTCTAGTGGGTACGGCTGATGGCGGTGCTGGTGGAGGCGGCGGCTGCATTCCTAACACATCCTGTTTCGCAGCAGTGTCATAGTTTAATGTAGGAATGATTGTTTTGAAATATGTTGGCATCGGCGGTGGCGAGAGTATTGCGGTAGCAAATTTTATTTTGCTTGGCTTAACGGAATTGGAATCGGCCTGCTTTACATAATGCGAAGTTGCAATAGGTTTCGGCTGCAGCCTAAGGTTAAAGCTCTCGCCAGATGCAACGAACACTTTCTTTGGAGCATCACTTTTGACTGGAGCCAATGTCCTATTCAACTGGGTGTGATCAATGTGCTTAATGAACGGATGGCCCAAACTGGGAGTTTGATTGCTGTGCTGAGTTAAGGATACCCAGGGATTGACTGTTGGTCTGTTGGCTGTCTTCAATTTGGAGCTGGACGGTTGTAAATATATATTTTCAATGGAGCTTGCTGCATTCGAGCTAAACATGTTCGGCAATTGAGTAACCGATACCAGTGAGATATTTTCGGTTGGAAACTTGTAGTTCGAGTTGTAGGTTGTATATTCAGCCTTTTGATCTAGTTGTGAGTATGTCTCTTCACTGTCGTTATAGGGCCCTTTACCATCGTCTGGTGAACTTTGATATATGGGCCCCAGGTACAGCAAGTTCTGTTGTTTATTAGACTCGGACCTAATCAAATTTGTCGCAGACTGATCTAATTCGGACATACCCGCTGAGAAGTGCTCGTTCCACTTCACTCGAGTTTCACTTGCATTCGGTTTGACCGTGTGACTTGGCGTTATAATCTTGTTAGCCGACGCGTAATCAATTGGATTGAATTTGTTGGTAACCGATGGGTATATTGTTGTTTTGAGTATATGACTGGGTATATGACTGTTTGAGCTTATAGTCTTGCTGCTAAAGCTAGCATTTGGACCAGAAACCAATCGATGCATTGGTAAACTTTCAGTATTTCTGAAAAAGTTCTGATTGCGTTGCTTGAACGTACTGGCTGCTGGCTTGGTGTTTGGAGTACGAATTTGATCAGGCTCCGGTGGCTCAACGGCCAGCCGAGTGTTTTGGGGTGTCAGGCGGACTTCGACATTCGCCTTATTGAGGGGTATCTTTATCAATGGCATTTGCTGTGGGGCAATGTGACCGCGCACTGCCGCCGCAAGTGGAAAATTGTCGCTTTCCTTCTTGAATGTCAGCGGCGGCACATTCATGTTAACATTGTGACTGAGCACATCTGTTTT
Organism: Drosophila paramelanica; assembly: GCA_035043915.1. NCBI lineage: Eukaryota > Metazoa > Arthropoda > Insecta > Diptera > Drosophilidae > Drosophila > Drosophila paramelanica. The sequence goes on from JAWNMO010000179.1 coordinate 542,573, forward strand.
TAAATTGATGTGGTGATGGGCCGAGTAGTGTGTAGTGTGGGGTGCTATTGAAGCCTTCGGCTTGTCAGCCATTGGATACATTGTGACCGCAGGTATATTAGTGCTGAATATTTGCGGTATTTGCTTTATTTCCAAAATTTCATTATTGTTCAGCTCCGAATTCAGATTGACAATCAGCTGCTGCGACCCATAGAGGTGGCCATTATGGCTCGGAAACGGAATAGGCAACCTCATCATGTGCTGATTGACTGCCGATGGTGCCGGAGAAGTAGAAAATGGTTTAACCGGATATATCGCGGTCGGCGGCCTGAGTATACGGTTGTAATCATCACCGACTAGTCTGTTCGGATTGGGATTAGCATTCGGGTTAAAATTCGGATTGAATCGTTCCTGCTTATAAGCAGCTCCTGCGACCAGAGGTATTATGCGTGGCGGGGTGAGTGAAAGGGGTATTTGCGGAGGTGATATCCATGTTTTCTTCTTAAATGGTGGCACATTGTAACTTAACGCTGTCTTATCGGTGTACTCAGTAGTTAATGACTCCCCCTTTACAGAACTCGGCCGCAGGAATTGAGCCCCTATGCCATTCGGCCGGCCAATGATAACATCGGCATTAGCATTTATTATTTCTCCCGGACGGATGGATATGCCACTATTGAGCAGCGAGCTCTGATAGCCTGTGAGTGGCTTTGGCGACTCGCCATGTATGGGAGTGTATAGAATATTATTGTTGGTTTGGTGCACCAACCAGCTATTTTCGTCTGCTGTATCGGGAAAATCGAGTTCGGTTTCCGGTTCTGGGGGATTGATGTGCAGACTGTGCGCAGTCAACCTACTGAGATTAAGGTCTGTCCTAATGTCAGATGATTTGATTTCCGACTTGTAGCTGTTGCCTAATGAATTATGATTTTGATTATTGTGTTTCATGACAGCATCTTGAAGCGGTATATAGACGGGCTTTTCCTCAACTAGACTCTGACTTGTTTGATTCTTCTTATCGTTTAGTATTATTGAATTCTGTTTTGTTTGCGGGGTCTGCCTATTTGCGATTTTCTTTTGTAGAAGCTCGGCCATTACGTCGAATACTGGTCGAAATCGTTGTAAATTTAAAGACCCAATCAGCTGATCAACGGTTGGTGCGGCTGACTGTTGGGCTGGGGCTGCCTCTTTCAATGGCCTCACATATACGTCTTTGTTTTCTGATTCGGATAAGGTTTGATCTTCTGAGTCTGTGTGCAAATCTGGCCCCACATCAAATTCACTTTGAGTTTTTATTTGATCTGATCCAATATTTTTCACTGTACTCGGCTTGATGGTGATTTTTGACTTGTGCCCTATGCCAGCGGTGCTGGCACTTGAAGACATATCCTCCGTCGTTCGATCCGATGTCTTTAGTGGTGGCATATTCACTGCAGTTACTTGCAAGGTCTCACCGCCAACCAGTGTAGCTAAAGTTACCAGAACCTTTCGGTTGTTTTTCCCCTTTTTCTGCATTAGCTCGGTTCGAAACATGGACACAAGTTCGGGCCGCAACAGGGAACTGGGCACGATGTCCGTCATAATATTGACGATAACCTTGGTGTGGAAATTACCAACGTGTTCACTCTGACTTTTTGATGGTGGCGACAAGGCTGCGACCTGTGTACTTCCCTCGGCTGTAGGGGCCACTGGCGTGGCCACATAAGTAACAGTTGTAAAATATGTTTTCGTAGCATAAATATGAACGTCCAGATCAATTTGGTTGTCATTGTTATTGTTGTCCGACCCAACAAGCCTGGTTGCACCGCGGGCCGGAACCGATTCAGTGATTACCACTTGAGTCAGCATATTTTCATCTGTTACCACTTTCATTGACTCCAGTCCGTCTTGTACCGTTTTTGTGATGGCCAGCGGACTGTAGTAGGTGTTTGTCTCCAGCAAGGGGGTGGCCTCCTCCGACGGCTGTAAATAGGAAATGTAGCCCTCTGGTCCGGTGACTGTGTTTATAATGGTGTAGCTAGATGTGACCACATAATCGTTGTTTCTCAGCGTGTTATAATAGTGGTATGTAGTTGGAAATATACCCACTACTAGGTCGAGCGTCTAAATGGAATTTGATTATTAGAATAAGTATAAAATAAATAATCCTATAGAAGTGTTACTTACATTTGAAAGGGTTACTCCCAGCGGCAATGGGGTACTTGCTCGCAGAAAGTTTCGTTCCTCGGTATATCGGTTTGACACTACCTTCTCTCTGCTTTCAATTGTGGTTGTTCCTTGGTTGAGATACGTTGTGTGGTATGTATAGGTCGTGAGGCAGGTCTTCGTAATAAATTGATTTTCATCTACAGGAATTGTAAAGCTCTCCTGAGCCACATCGTTGAATTTGTTGGGGATAGACTTTGGGTTAGATTCAATTAAATTGGACTAGTACGTACTTACCTGTCTGATAGTGGGCAGTGCCAAGATCATATGGTTCTTAAGAGTACTCGGGGCCAGAGTGACTGGCTTCTGTTGAATTGGTCGTGCGGACCCACTGGCCAATCCTTGAGAAGTCGTCATTTGTTTATTATCATTATGCTTTACCTTATCGCTGGCAATTATTAGCTCTACGCCGTTAGACATGACATGCGTGGCTAGATTGAATCTAGCCTCGTCCAAGCTCCTGTCCGACATATCCTCAATATTGACCCCAACTAAATGGCTAGCGTCCGTTAGCATGCGGATATTCTGAAGGCGGTACATTGTGTCAGTGGATTCACTTTTAGTACTAAGTGTTGTATAGTGTTTAACGTGTCTCTTATTGTAGCCTGCAGCAATTACAAGAATTTCATGTGGACATTTAGTGGACATTGCGCACAATTTTAATCACTGCCTCTTGTTAAATACGATGTTATCATGTTTTAAGTTAAATGCGGATATATTTACAAGACTATTTGCAAAGGAAATTAACATTTAAATTCATATGTGCTCCACAATTCAATTGAAAAGTTACCTAATTTAACTCAACTTTTAGGCAATTATTTTTTTTTTAGAATTTTTACATAAAACGCATTAAAACGCTGTATAAACGAGTTTGATTAGTTGGATGTGTGTATTATACCTTACCTTGGACACTTTCTTACATTTTGGAAGAATAATTATAGTTCTATGTGATTATCCTGAAGACTCTCACTCACTTTACTCAATAGTATGTACAAACTTGTTATTAATACTATTTTAATATTAAACTCTATATCGATAACTCATCTATCGAGCACTGTGATTATTTCAAGGCGAACAGGTTTTTTTATTGCCTATAAATGAGTTCTGAAATAACTATGAATAAACTATATAATTATTATTATTAAAATCAATCGTTTATTATCAGAAACATGTAGATACATAATGCATACACGAGTTATACTTATCGACTTTATTTATATCATAGATTTACATTAAGATTAAGTGAAATTTTTTACATTTGAATACATATTTCGAGATTACAATATTAACAAACCCATTTCATACATACACAACTATTAACATGTAGATAACTGTATTAAATGCCCGTTGTTATCAAAAATATATTGATATTAACAAAAAATTTAGCTTAAAATTTATAACTTCAGTTAACAGGTAAGTCCTTATATACTATACAGCTAATATAGTTATGTAAAAAGAGTATGCTACTTTTCATTTTTTTTATTCATTAGTTTTGAGTTGTACAAAAAAAAAATATATAGATATTTATATATGAATACATATATTTTAATTTTTTTACAATGCAAAACTAGCTGATCTCCAGATACGAATCGGGCCTGGAGTATAAATAATCATAAAATTTGCCATCAACAAAAGAATATATATTTAAATATATATATCTATATATTAAGATGTATATATGAGTATATAATGTTTATGTGTGTGTTTTTTGTGGCTGTCTCCGCGAGTGTATTTGTGTAACTGCTAATTAAGTATCAAAAGATGCGCATTAACGATCGATGTCCGGCATAGAATTCTAAAAAAAAATCTCAAAATTATACATAAGTCGCACATAAACTTAGAGAAGAAGAAGAAGAATCTAATTTTAATGGAAGAACAAAATTTGTAAGATGGAGTCATGTATTTATGTCCGAAATAAAGTTTGTTTTCGATTAAATCAAGGAATGTTTAATTGAGTATATTTTGTGTTAACCCTCTTGAATTAGGTCAGAATGATTTTAGTGCGGTTGCAGTCACTGAAACATTTAACGATTGGCTGCGAGTAACGGTTAATGTGACAGGCACAGTTCGGGTATTCACTCTGGTAAACGTTGAGATGGACTTTATTAGTTCGGTTTGATCATTGTGCACCCGTTCCACGACATAGGTGTAGGTACGTGTATATAGCTCGGTACTCGTCGTGACCAGTTCCAGTATCTCGTCAATTGTTTTGGACGGCTCCAAAATTACCAATTGATTGGTTTTATGCCGAAGTTTCTTTTGCTTTCGACTTCTAGTTCGCTTTAACGACGCGGACTTTGTCGTGGACGTTGGTAATATTGGCGATGTTTTCGGCGTTGTTGTTGTTGTTGTTGGTGGTGTTGTTGGTAAAATTGGTTCGGCGTACTCCTGGGCAGAGGTGGCTGCTGGTCTGGTTTTAATTGTATTATCCGTTTGGTTTCTATTTGTAAGTCTATATTTGAAAATTACAACACGATGTTTCTTTGGTTGCGTTGTCTGCGGCTCGGAAAGTACAACTGATTGGCTCATTGTTTCGTTTCGGTTCTTCTTGACTAGTGTTGGGACAGCTGCTTTATTATGAGGCTTTCGACGTACAAGCACTTTTCGCAGTCGGCGCATCTGTGAAGTCATGACTTCTCGTTTTGACTTTCGTCCAACTGCTGTTGTTGTTGTTGTTGATGTTGCTGTTGTTGTTGATGTTGTTGTTGTTGCTGCTGCTGTGCACGTCGAATTGCTCTGAGGACATAGTGTATTTATGACCTGCATCTGAAGTGGGAACAACTCAGTGAGGTCATTTATACTAAAAAATATAATGAATTTGTTAAATTCTCGTTTCTATTCAAGGGCTCCATTGTACTACTACTGGACACTGTCGGCTGGGACTGTTTGGTGGCCTTGGCGTACCAGAGATCAACATCACCAATGATGCTCTCCAGGGAAGCTGTGTTGTCCTTCCATGTCCTTCCACAGTCACCGGCCATATCGTTGCCCTCTTCGCACTCATCCAAGCCAGAACTGATCATGTTTTTGTGGGCTAGCTGTTGTTGCTCCAGCTGTACATAGGACTGCACTCGTTCGCTTTCGCCGAATTCATAGATGTCTTCCGGGCCGTAGAGAGACGCCGTTTCTTGTATGGGCTGGGCATAGGCATGCCTCTTGTGCAGGCTGGACGGGGCCAGGTGGTCATAGGTATTGTGAACCGTCGATAGTATGGTGCTGAACTCGCCAGGTCTACGGCCGGAGACATAGAGCGTGATCACACTGCTCTCTTGCTCTGGCCTTGCCACTGGCTGTTTGTTGCGTTTGTGGCCCTTTCGCGATTTCTTTCGGCTCTTACTGGCGTGCGCCTGGTGATCCTCAATAGCTGGCACTATGATATCATCGATATTATCGTGTGCATCAATGTCCGTATCGAATCGAGCCCCCTCTTCCAAGTTTTGCAAGTTCTCACTTAGCAGTATTTGCGGCGATGCTGTCTGTGTTATCTGCTGCAGCTGCTGCTGTTGCTGCTGCAGCAACAGCTGCTGCAACAGCAGACTGTTTACCTGAGCCACCTGTGCAGTTGGCTGTGTGGGCTGGATCGGTGTATTGACTATTGTGTCCACGCTGTATTCCGTGGCTGTTATCGTTTGGGCCGTCGTGTCAAAGACAGTTGTCAGAATCTTCTTGCCCTGAAAGGTGATGGGCAATATGGTCGATTTGCCGTCGTATATGGTTGTTACGTAGGTGGAGGTGTGGGTGCGATATTCCGTAACGGGTGCCTGGACGGGCGCCACCGACGGCTCTACGGCCGGGACCAGCCCCGTGACCTGCGGCTGCCCAAGCGCGCCCAGGAGTGGATTGCTCGGCAAATTGATATTGCCCAACAGCAACTGAGAGAGCAGAATATTGGCTAGCGGCGCGTTGGCCGATATCTGCGGCTGCAGCGTGGAGAGTACGTTCTCCACCGAGTACACTGTCGATGGCAGTACGTGGGAGAATGAGGTCTTGCGGCCGCGTATTGTGGTCGGTGTGAAGGTGACCGTCGACGTCAGTGAATCGTGCAGCAGATATCGCGTCAGCTCCGTAGCTCCGGCTGCATTGACGCTGGAGTCTTCGCGGGTTAGAAACAGCGACGTCTGTCCATTGTTGCCCAGAATTTGGGTGTACTGATGGGGTCCGAGCACCTCGAGGCTAGTCTTGCCAGTCACGATGTTTTTATACTCAGTCACCTGGCCGTTCACCACGGGCACCGTCACCTCGGCGGGTATTACATGCGTGACGGTGATCGTAACGCTGCCCAACTCTGTGGACGGGGTGTCCTGGTTGTAATCGTTTCGATTTCTGCCGCGCATTGTGCCTCGGCCCCGGCTGGAGCCACTGGCATTGCCATTCCGTGACCGGGAAGTGGTCGACGTACGCAGACCAGGGCTATCGACATTGTTATTGTTGTTGTTGTTGTGATTGCTGTAGCTCTTTAGACGGCGAGCAGTAGGCGAACCCGATGAGCCGGACGAACTGCGTCGTATCGTTGGCTGCTGGCGTCGAAAATTCGATGTAGTAGTTCGTGGTTTGGTAATGCTCTTAATGGTTGTGTCCTTCTCGCGGAGCGTAAACTGTGTACGTGCCGAAGTGGGTCTCGTGGGTCGGATGGCTCGATGGCTTGATGTCGACGGCGCCGTAGAGCTAGTCGGCTGCTTGTGCATGGACTGATACCTGGAGCCAAAGCGCGAATTTATTTTCGCCCGCACCGCACTTGGTGTGGTCTCAATCGGCTCGTCGTTGCTGGAAGCGGTCGTCTCCTCTGTTGTTGCGGTTTTCGGGCGACGAAATCTAAATCTGTTTCTGCTTAAGGCATCAGCTTGACGTCGTTTGCGCGAAAGAATTGCGGCATTTTTATTGGAGTGCCGGCGACGTCTGGCCTCGTTCTGTGCATCGCCATCGGCATCGTCCTCGTCGCCGTCCTCGTCGTCATCGTATTCGGATTCGTTATCCGCATCATCATTGTTGGTTACTTCACCATTTTCCGTTGATCCTTGATCCTTTTGTTGCTGTTGCTGCTGCTGCTGAAATAGCCCGCGCGGTGGAAACAGGTTGTTTTGTGGCCGAGCTCGCGCTTGTAGACTGGATAGTGTGGGTCGTTGAAAGCTTCGCGGCCTTGGCCTTGCTGTTGTCGTCGTTGTCGTTGTTGTTGTTGACGTTTTGGCACGACCCGACAATGGATTTCTTCTCGACGAAATGGGGGCTTGACTGGCCGGACTAGCACGTGGCACAGGAGTAAAGCCACTGGGTCGACTGAGCGGTCGTCGGAAGCGTAATAACGGGTTTTGATTGCGTCTAGAGTTTTGAGCGGCTTTTTCCTCCTCGTTGCCAGTTGACTGCTCCTCAGTGGAGCTCTCCTCTTCGAGGTCGTTGTTATCTGAGCTTGGCTGCTTTAGAGTTAGCGTTGATGCAACAGATTGGCCAATAGCTGCAGTTGGCTTAATGCGTTGTCTGGAGTTGCTGGCATTCAATGCGGATGCGCGGAAATTGGGACTGCTGGATGGGCGATATGAGGCGTTTATACTGAGACGCTTCGAACTGGATATTGGGGCGCGTGAGGACGAAGCAAAACGGTTTCTAGACGGTGCAAAACCTGAGCTCGCTTGAACGCTACTCGAACCTAACTGACTAATTCCAGAGTTGATCGACGGTTTTATTGGGCGCCCAAATAGCCGTCTGGACGAAGTTGATGTCGGGCCACCGTCAAGAGCATTGATGGGCACATTGGATATAGCTCCCCTACGAGATGAGCTATATCTGCCCACCGATTTGAGGGCCGGAGTTGCTGTTATTGTCGGCGTTATGTCAGACCTTGTTATAATTGTTGCACTGCTTGGACTGAGAGTCTTTTGTTTCGGAGCAAATGTTGGTCTATTCCGGGAAGCAAACGGTCTAATCACAGGCGCAAAGGTGCGTTTTTTCGTTTGAAATGGTGCTTGACCATCAGAGTCAGCATCGGTGTCGTCACCGTGCTCCTCAGGCTCATCAGTTGCATTTTCGCCCGAATCGCTATTAATGCTGCCTTCTACTACAACCGCAGACTGCTGGTTTTCTCTCTGGGTGGTGCTCACAATCACCTCATCAACTGTCGCTGTGGGCAGAACTGTGGCCGCAGGTATTGCTTTCTCAAACAGAAAACTGGACGTACTCTCAATTATCTGCGCATAGCGGTTGTCGATAATGGTGCCGATTACCTTTGACTGGTAAAGCGTGGTCGTACTGTTTCCAATTCGCGTACCCTCAATGAGTCGCACCAGACCGGTCTTATATTGCCGTGCAGAGGCTGAGCCCTGGTCAGTTCCTTCGCTGGCCATTGCCGTCGCTAAACTCAACTTTTTGGTTTCATCGATGTACAAACTGGAGGTGCTACTGGTAAGCTCAATGGCAGTGCCTTCATCGTTCAGGGTCGATTGAATTTTAGTTGTGAAATACAGGGTGCTAACTCCGTCAGCATCGATTATATGTTTATAATCATAGAACACCAGGTCTTTCTTACTGTCATCTGCATTCGATTCAGAAACGCTGTTCGATGCGGATATAGGTACTGCTACCAATACTGTCGGCTCTATTTCCAAAGGAGCCGTCGCAGTTGGGGTTACCACATTCGTAACAGTCTCAAAACGAGAGTCCGTAATAGTTTTGTTCGCTTCATAGGAAGTTGTATAATATGTATATGTGGTGTAAAATGTTGTTGGATCCGATGCAACGCTTGCACTCGTATCGATTACATTAATCGTATTATTGAAGATCGGACTCGTTGTTTGAAGTGGCACACCTAAACCATCGATATTATCATCGGCTATTGCAGTTGTTAACATCGAATTAGTTGAAGTTGAAGTCGCATTCGATTCAAAACCAAGTCGATTTGTTGGCTCGATCACATTCGATATGGTTTCTTCCCTGCTAATTGTAGTGATCTCTCCGTCCTTGGCCAACTTGGTCCAATACGTGAATGTGGTGAAATATGTTATGGGCAGTGTGGCCTCCTCGTGACTCAAGACTTTTGTGGGCTGCAGCGTTTCAGTGGCAATGTTAGTAACGGTTTCGAGGCGACTAACAACATTTGTTGTATCCGAGACATACATCGTCGTGTAGAACGTGAATGTTGTGAAACTAGTCTGAAGAAGCAGCGTCGCCGATGGAAGTATCTCTTCTGTATTGCTCTCAGAGCTCACTTGATCATCATCCCTTGATCTGCCAATAACCTGTTGATCCCCATTCGAGCTGCTTGATCGGACATCAGTAACCAATGTCACATGCTTCTCAACTTCTTGTTCGTTTGCTTGTTCTTCTCCTCCTTGTGCTAGTTTGGAAACGGCATTTTCAGAGGTTGGATACGTAGTTGAGGCTTTTATATCGGTTGTTGGATCTGCAGCAAATGATTGTTTAACTTGTTCGGTAACATAATTCGTAAAGACTTCAGTTCGCGACATTATCTCTGTTTCACTCTCAGCAAAGATAGTTGTGTAATATGTGTAGGTTGTGAAGAACGTTTTTGTATATTTAGCATCGTCAAGGAAGGTAGTCTGTTGACTTGAATCCCTTATACTAGGTTCATCATTAGCACTAGCGTGCAATAAGCTCTCCAGCTCATCAGGAATCATATATTTCGATGGTGTCGGCTTAATTGTGGCTGTCATCTTAACGTCTACGCTTTCAGTTTGGGTGGCGGAGATTTCATTATCACCAATCTGCGCCACAATATCTGTGGATGCAGTGTCCATATCCTTACCAGCTCCGAGCGTAGAGGTAACCACATTGGTAACAATCTCAGTATGGCTGGATATAGTTGTTGATTCGCCTTGAAAGAAGGTCGTCAGATATGTGTAGGTTGTGTATAGTGTTTTGTAAATAAGATCCACCTCGTCCGATCCATCATCGCTATCATAATCTTCATTTTCACCTTCGCCATTATTATCGCTATCCATAACATGGGTATTGTCAGGCTCAGTAACGTAATCGTCATCTGCATCTGCATCAGATTCCGTTGAGCTTTCCTCCTTGGCAGCTGGCTCTGTGGTAACACCTTCGGTTTGTGTCTCTTGTGTGGTTGTTTCCTCTTGGATCACGGTCTTGGTCTGCGAGGAAGAGATGGAGTGCTGCACAACTGCCGTGGGTATAGTAGGTTTCTCCAGCTGCGCCACTTCAATCGCCTGTGAAGTCTGTATACAGTAATATTTAGTTGTCTCTTTAATGTCAAACGGCAGTTGATCAGGCTTATCATCCGTGCTCAAAATCGTGGCGGACTTTGGCAATTGTGTCAAAAACACTTGTGACTTGATCTGTGCACACTTCTCTGCACCAGTGTCATCGGGAGAACTTATTTCCCTGAAAATCGGCGACTGGCTGCTCGATAGCTCTGTGGTAGCTGCAGGTTCTGTCGTATGTTCTTCTTCACCTGTCACCCCTGGCTTGAGGGTAGTTGAGATATCCTCCTCGTCAAGGCCCATTGTCGTCGAGCCTTCCGACTCATCGGTATTGGCTAATGTGGTGGTCTCCTCCTCGTCCAGTTTCTCTTCCAGCGATGTGCCAATCTCAGCTGTTGCTGTTGCTGTTGCTGCCGTATATTGACTAGTCGTTGCCACCGATGTTGGCTCTACAAAATTTGCAAAGGGATCGTCGTCAATGAATATAGTTGTAGCGCCTCCATGCACCTGGAGGCTTGATTCCGATACAGATGATTGGACGCTGGATATGCTGCTCTCTGTTTGCTTACTTTCCGAAGGTGCAGTAACCACAGCTTGAACTTGATCCTGAGCCTGGGCTTTGGCGAGGGACGCGTATATTTCGAGAATCTCTTGGTCAGTGGGCAGTGAAAACATTGGCTTTGCCTCGCTTGTGCTGATGTGCTGGGACAGAACCTTTTCTGCTGCTGTCGAATCAAGAGTAGGCGTGGCAGTTGAAAGCGAACCAATTTCCGACATTATCAACTCCGAAGTTGTTGGCGTGGGAGCAGCATTCACTGCTGAGGTAGTGGTATCCTCCACAGTTGCTTCCGTGGCATCCACAAAGATAGCCCCCGGATTTATGGTTGTGCTATCACTTTGTACCGTCAAGGTGCTTGTGGATAAGATGTAATCCTCTGTGGTTGTAGCCGACAGATGGACCTCACTGGTTCTTAGCGTGGCCTTGCCTTCTATAGAAGTGACATGGCCAATGGTAGCGCTGGGCTGAGCGGTGCTCGGTAGGAAAACAATTAGACTGTCTCCGACGAGTGTTGTAAAGTCGGCAAATCCATAATATGTTACAGTTGAGAGCACCCGCTTGGGTACATTTAGAGGCTGTGGTTGCGATTGAGATCGCTCGCTTTGCCTTTCCTGCATAAGATCCTGATAGTAAACTTTTGCGGAGCGGCCCTCTTCCTCGGCAGCGGATGAGGAGCCTGTCTCGATCAGTGCTGCATCGTAACCCTCAATTGTCTGGTAGCCACTGGGCTCAAAATGATTTTTCACCGTAATCGTAGGCAAATCGCCAATTGGCAGCACTTTGTGTGCGGCCAACTTGCGGGCATTGTCCTCCGTGTGTCCAGATCGGGCCACAAGATTCACACCAGAAATCTGCTTTGGCTCTAAGACAGGCGCCGCAGGTGCAGGACTGGCCGCAGGCAGGGCCACCAATTGACTGGCGCGCCTCAGCTTGAAAAAGTCCGTGTTGCCAACAAATTCATCGCTCCTTGAAAATGGTACAGAAACAGATGCATAGCCCAGCCTGTCGTCAATGTCCCGCCAGTCTGGCGACTCTGCATTAAGTAAATCGTTGTGGCTCTCCAGATAGGAGCGCGTCTGGGCACCCTGGACAGTATCACCCACCCAGCTGGTGATAACAGACGGACCATTCTCGAAGAGGACACGCGAGCTCTTCTTCAGGTATTGCGCATACTGGCGACCGTTGTTCAGAGTGGTGCCAACGACCTGTGTCGCATATTCCGTTGTGACACCCTCCTGAATGAAGGTGCGTGCGGTCGATGTCAGGAGACCAACTTCCGGACGAACCGATAGAAATCGGCCATGACTGTCCCCCAAGCGACCTACCCCGTCATTGTTTACCAACAACACAGTGGTTAAATCTAATCGATATAATTCACAGACACACACACACAAACACACACAGGCATTGATTGATTGATAGAGCGATTCGGAGAGAATTAGACACAGAGGATACAATGAAATAGATAAATATAGTACAAATATTTACATAGTAAAATACATATATAACAATATTAAGGAGAGTTGTTAAAGATTAAGTTAACATGTCCAGAATGTACAGCATAGAGAGATGTTGAAATCATATACATAAAAAGAGATAAAGAAAAGAAGTCACAATAGAAGTAAATACATACACATATATATATATATAAATTAACATTAAAACATTATAATTATTATTTACAACATCCTGTTCCGATTAATGCATCTTTAAGTAAAAGTTCTATATACATGGAGGCATTATTAAATGCACTACCTCATCTCACAGAGAGTTCAAATGCAAATGCATTAAATTCGGAATAGGCTTGAATAGATCAGGAAACACTAGTAATATATTAAACGGTTGTTGTTGTTTTTTTTTTGGTGCAGTTTATAAAATTTTAGGTCAATTCATCGGTATTGTTATATACATATACATATGCAACGACTAAGGCCCGCTTTGGGGATTGAAGTGCTTACCATCTGAACCCGCCAGACGCAAGACAGGCGTCGGCCTCACAATGTAAGGCTCGTCTGAAAACAACAACAAGATTAATAACACGAAAAATCAGTAATCTTCGGTGTCCGAAGGTTAAATACCATTGCAAACATAATTTCAATTATTATTGTTATTTTAGTGCAATATATCTATTATTCTACAATTCGTAAGATCTGTATAGTTAGATAATCATTTTAGATTTATAGAATTCATTATAAAAACAATAACTTTGTCTCGAATATTTTCAAAATAAAGTACAACTCCATAAAAGTAGTCAAGTAAAACTGTAAAGTAAAAATTCCAAGATGCGCACACACACTTACAAACTATGGAAACGAGTGGGCGAAGTATCCAAAATTCGGAGTATGCCTCACAAGAACAAGTTAAATCAAATTTTATTGCTTTTTTAGCTCAGCTGTGGTTGCTCTGGTGGTCTCTAAAGTTGGAGCCGGACAAGGCTAAATCAACTCGGCTAATGATGCTTTTGCGGAAAACCTTTTTACCGATTTTCAATGGGTCAAGAACAATGTGCGAACCGAAACCAGCAACTTTTTTTGGGGTATACAATGTGGGCATGACAAAAACAATATTTACAAAAGAATTGTACCTTTTAAACTCAGAGAAGTTCTAAATACTATTAAAAAAAACTATGGCTATGCGGACATTCCTTTGGGGAAACATGTCCAAAATCGAATATATATAGATAAGCATACGTTCATATCTACATGAATACATACATATATGTATATACATTCATTAAAATAACGATTACGAAGAATGCTAAGGAGAAGAGGGAAAAAAAGCGAAAGCGTTTCTCTCACCTGTACCGGAACAGCATCAAAACACATTGGCAATTGTTGCTTGGGACAAGTTTGGGTGAAATGCCTCTTAAAATATTTCAAACCTTGAATTGTCAAATTTCCCCCGAACCAACTGGCATAGGTATAAATGATTTCATTCGGACCCACCGTCGGCTGCTGCGGCTGCTGATGATGGTCAATAAAAAGAAAGTGGCCAACTCACAGAGAGCTTCACTCCACGAATAGTTGTTGTTGACCATGGCCGTTTCTCGACATCTAACAAAACAATTGCACCTGTATCTGCAACTAGCCGCAAGGTGCCCCCAAACTTTTGTAGAGGCGGCAGCACGCGTCTGATTGTGTTTGTCATAAACACATACTATATAAATAAATTGGCCAGATAACATAATATAAACTTATTGACAATGGGTAAAAAGAGTAAAATGGTTTTGTTTAAAACCGACAAAAGTAAAGTATGAATATTCTTTGTTAGTTGTAGTGGACTACAAATTAGTAGAGAGATAGTATTCTATATCAAAGAATCTATTGCAAAAACGTTTGATAAAATTAAACAAATTTTACAAATCAATTTGCAGTGTGTATCTTTAGTCTTCTTTAAAATGTAATTTATTTTTAGCTATATACTACAAAAAAAAAAGTTTCCTTTTAATTAAAATTGTGTTTTTTTTTTAATATATAAAAGAAATTCCAATTTAAAGTGTCAGAATCAATCCTAATGCACACAAATTATTTTTGAATTTTGATTTATTTTTAGAATTGATCGGTGTGGAAATGCGTTGTACCGCGGACACTTGTGAAGAAATCTGAAATCGGAATCTCCGCAAGCCTGATCTTTTCCTATTTTGTAGCAGAAGGCCTTCTTCATTCGTCGTTGTTGACCTAAATTTTGCTGCTGCTGATGCTGCTTTGGCTTCTGCTTTGCTTTCAGTTCGGTTCGTCTGTCCGCCTTTCTTTAATGATAATGCCGACAATGCTCTATAGCTATAGCTATAGCTATAGCTATAGCTATAGCTATATCTGTGCCCCTGTCTCCCTGTCTGTCTCCGTCTCTGTCTGTGCTTTTTTGCGATGGTATTGTAAGTTTTTCTTTGGCTTGCATTGTGAAAGCAGCTTTGGCTGTGAGTTCAATTCTTGTTTTTTGCCGACTTGCTTGTGTACACATACATATACACACATACACACATACATACAGGCAGTGTTTAGTGGTTGGCGACGTCCGTGTACGCGTCAATAACTAGCCCAGTCAAGCGGTCTATTGATCAGGCATTCGCCTTAACAGTAAAACGGACGTAAACGAGGACGTCGACAATGCTGTTGCCGTTGTTGGCTGTATTGTATCTCAGGTCTGCTCAAGTCCAATGACATTTCCCCAAACTGTGGCTACAAATACTTTGGCATCACTCGCACTTGCCTCATTCGTTCACGTTATTTATTGTAAAATGATTTAGTTTATGATATTAATTATTTTCAAATTCAGAAATTGTTTGGCGATTAATTTGATTGAATCTTCTATCGCATTTAAACGCAGCCTCAAAATACATTTTTTTCATTCAAATTTTCAATACGAATGCAAAACTGTGCGATTGTCAAAATTTGATTGAATTTGGTTTCAGTGTTTGTGTGAGTGTGTGTGTGTTTATTGTAAACATTTTGAACATCATTGGGCAACAATTCAAACAGCTTTCTCTTCCCTCTTTTGTAAGTTGATTGTGTTAATATTGGGCAATTCGCAGATAGCGTAAGATTATAAAGATTATACCCCACCCAAAAAATGTACAATAAAATGTACAATATATAACATGTATAATAAAGACAGGGTAATAGACTACATAAGTAATACCAGAGGATCCAGGTAATATATCAAACAAGGTTACATTTGAGATAGGTAATAATTTTAAATAAATTTAGAAAACATATTTGTACAATTGTTTTTTGTTTTTAAAAATATTTAGCCAAACAAAATCAAATTAAGTGAAAATGGAATATCCGGGTTTGAAGTGCCTTTAAAGGTTTACAACTACTATTGTTTTATTTAAATTTAGTTTTATTCAGAGTATTTTGCCATTATTTGCCATAATAATGTTAATATCGTGATGATTCATGGCATTCTTTCAGTCAAATATCAGCATAACAAGCTGAGGGAAATTGTTTTTGTTTTTCGCACACGTCTAAAACCTGAATTGCAGACTTACCATATGTTTGCGCCGATCCGAAAGGTGGCGCTGCCATCAGAGCGACGATTAACAGCAATAGGCAAAGGTTACGGCAGAGTGTCGGCTCCGACATTTTGAGAGCAATGCAACGCCCACTTCCACGTTCCTCTTGGCGATTTCTACGGCAGCAGCTTTGGCGGCCGTTTCCCTTAGCGGGCGAATTGAGCGTCTTTCTGGCTAATATAGGGGGCTCCTCCTCGTTCAATCGGTTGCATGCAGGACTTGCACACATTCTACATATGTGCACTTATGCAGACATATGTACGTGAGTGTGGTTAAAAATCATAGATCATTTATTAACCTCACACATATGTGCATGCATTTGCAGGTCTGTATGAATGTATGTGTGTGTGTGTGTGAGCAAGTCGCTGTTTAGTTTTTCCAAGATCTGAATGTGAATAAATATGTTTCTTCTTTGTAGTATATGATTGCGTTATAGTTTCGTATCGGATGGTTGTTGTTTTTTTTTTTGTTTGGGTTTTTTTGGTTTGGTTTTTTGTGGCTCGTTTCAGTAATCGGAATTTTTAATTCACACCGATGCGGTTAAATTTTCTTGTGTTGAATTTTGATTTTATTGTACAACAGCGAATGTAGTTTACAAACTGGATTTTTATGATGTTTTTGTTGTTTTCTGATACTCTGTTCACAAAACGCAAGCTAGTATATTGGTTGTAATGTACCAGATCAGTGGTAATATTTTTAAAGATCAATCGAACTAAAAAATTACCGCAACTTTATATATAAAACAATACATCCTAGGATCGATAGCTATTAGAGAATTGAAATTAATAGGCATACCCTTGCCAGACATTGACTAAAAAATTTTGTCTACAAATTAATATTTCCAGAAAATCACAGTTTAGAGCAACACAATAATCAAAAGACTTTTTTTTATACTTTTTAAAGCAGGTGCGCTACACTGTGAACAGAGTATTGAGCAGCGGTTGTACTTGATTTCAACATTCTTGTGCTTTTTTTTTTTGTTTAAATATAATTCGTTGGTTAACAGGTTGTTGAGTCTTCGTAAGTGTATGTATATACATACATGTACATATCTTTCGGTATTTTTTTTTTTTTGTATGTAAATGTCTGCAAAAGTATTTGCACGGCTTATGGCATGACTGTTATGCACATGCAGAAACACGCTCGCTTTAACCCTGTCCACTTAGTACGCATACATGCACCGTTATTAGTTTGACACTTTGTTTTTGGCTTTCGGTACTTTTGCACAAATGTAAATGAAGGGAAACGTAACAGGCACAGAGCTACTTATTGGCACACCACGATGCGTCGTGGGAAACTGCGATCGAATATGTAGAAATTTGCATATATGCAAACATATACAATCAAATAGACACATAGTATACATATACGTACATCTTCTTAAACTCTTTTTTCTGATGCGCACACACGATCATCCAATGCAGACGAAAGCCACAGAACTGACTTGGTCAACGCAAAGGCAACGAGTTGCTGGTCCAAGCTCGAACCAGAAGCCGAACCGCAACCCCAACCCGAAGTCAAAGCCGAGCTCGCAACGTCCCATTAAGACAGCCATCGCGTCCGTGTTTGTTGCTGTTGTCGTGTTTTGTCGCTTTGGCTCTTTTTCTTTTTCTTCGCTGCGCGCAAGTGCAAAAGCTGTTTGGCTGGTTCAGGTGGGCAAATGCGGAGCTAGACTACGCAGCGACAGCAGCAGCAAGAGCAGCCCGTTTGACGGCGTTTGATGTTGTTGTGGGAGAGCGGGAACCATAAATGGATATTGTATACCAGACAGATCTGCAAATGTCAGCCTAACCTCACCCAAAACCTTACCACGCTATACATATGTATGTACATACATACGTCTGCGTATAAGCGAAATCGAATTGCACATGCATATTTACTGTGAATACCTCACACACACACACAAACATATGCACTTATACATAACTTTATGAATTTGTATATTTACCACATTTGTTGTGAATCCCTGCGAAGACATACTTATGCAAAGCCAAACCTTGTCATTTGGTTTTATGTAACACGCACATTTCCAAGCCGGGCTAGTTTTATTTATACCCTGAACTCATTGCAAATGCGTAGAAAGGATATATTGGTCTTGTACAAATGTATGTAACAGGTAGAGAGCGGCATCTCTGATCTTATAAAGTATATACATATGTATATATTCTTGACTAGGAAGACGAGCTGAGTTCACTTACCCATGTCCGTCTATCCGTCCATCCGTCTTTATGAACATACATTTCATTGTTCTTATTAGGTCCTCAAAGTTTCATAATGATCATACTTTTATAATTTAGTTTTTGCGTTTTTTCAATCCGGCTCTCAGACTTTCTAGGTCTTATAGTTTCCGAATCACCAAGAATATATATACATATATATATAACAGCCGAGTCGATAAAGCCATAAAGCCTATTGAGTACTTGTCTGTTTTTTTATTAGAGCCACTACATATGCCGGAGTCGGCCCACTATATCATGCAAGTGCCCTCATATGGTTCTTACAAATCAGCAAAATATCACCAATACAATATAATTTAAAAATCAGCGCACATCTTCCATGACTGAAAAGGGTCTTTAATTTTCGATAAACCTTCTTTATCGTTAACATTTGGTAAAAGGAAGCATTGGTTTTTCCGTCACTCCTTGATAATTATGAATAAGTCCAGCTGATGTGTCGATGGTTAGAAAAAAAACATATTTTTTGTAATGATTTCGATTATATATAAAAGTCAATGTAGCATGTTAGGTAAAGTACTTAGCCCGGACAAGGTCAGGTGACATTGTCCGGGAAATATATAACGTCTTTATTGAATACTTATTAACAGCCATTTGATTGGCTACTGCAAAGATACATTATAAAATAAATATTAAATACAAATTGGAAGCTGCCTACGCTTGCAACGCACGCAGAAACTGCCGAAAGTGAATTCGTGTGTGTCCGATAGAAGAGGTAGTAAGTAGTCGGTCTAATAATCAATACATTCGTTACACACACATATCACACAATTAGCTGAAAATGTATGTAAAGGTGTTTAATTTGTGCTCCTTCCATAATTTATCTACGAACCCTCATTATATTAATACATCATCATCATAAAATACAATTATAAACTTTCATGTTATTCTAAATGGTCGGCGTTGCAACTGCCAAAACATTGTTTCTATTAAGGCATTTAGCCAGATAAGTACATAGTAAGTACAATTTCATTAAATATACATAGGTATTACGAGCTGACATGCAATCAACAGTACATATATATATGTACAAAAATTATCAAAAGTAACGCTGCCTAATAACTATTATTTAAACTATATATCTATATAAATATAAATATATATATTTTATGATACATATATATATATATATATATATATGTGTGTGTGTGTAAGGTGTATATACAAAATGTATGTACAACATTTATTACATCTATTATTATGAGCAGAGACTTCCCATTAATATTTGGATTTCAGCTGTGCTGTGCATCCGTACTAGATACATCAGAATTGAGGGTAGATAAGCGTTGCCGATGATGATCCCCGATATTTTCGGACGTCTCAAAAAAGCCAGGAAAAACACCGTGCTGTCCGTCCAGATTTTGTTCAGCACTAAGGTTAACATATGTCGGCTGTACATCGGCTGCCCGATCGGTTGGATCGTGCAGGTCACATACCTCCGTTATGGGCGGCCAATTGTCAAGCGATTTAATGTTATACTCCAATCGCATATACTTGCGCGTTGATGTGCTCAAATTTTGCTCGCGTCGCACCTGGAACCGCTTAAATACCAGGTACTCCACCACGAAACACTCGAGAAATGCATGGGCTATAAATGCGGCCACTCCATAGATTAGCATAGTGTAGCGAAATGACATATCCGATGGCACGATTAGTTGAAAGAAGCTGGCGATCCAATCACTTGGATAAACAACCAAATAAATTACAATGCAGGCGTTTATCAACAGGGCCAAGCAGAGCGGCCAGTTCGACCATATTGGTTTGCGGTATGGTGCGCCCTTTGAAAATACAAATGCGAGTATGATGTACTGAAAGCTCGATATAGCAAACATGGTGTAGTTCTCATAACAACCCAAGTGGTCCTCATCGGATGACCGGAAAGGCGTAAACCAAGTCTGTTGATGTAGTTGAAGCCAGCCTATAAAATTAAAAAAAGTCACAATTAGCATTGTATCAATATCAATATAAATTGCTGACAATATTATATTTATTGTCACCCACAGTATTAGAGCACCCCAAAAGCAAGAAAAATTTTAAATTTCTAAGAACCGAAAATAATAATAATAGTAACGCTTGTTTTTGTTTTTGTTGAAATACTTACCGGCCACCTGAAACACAATCACAACGGCTAGATGGAGCAGAAGCGAAGCCAGAGGCGTTGGCGATATAAGCGAACTAAGTGGCACTTGCTTAACCAACTGACCACTGTAGGCCTCCGTTTTGCCAAAGAAGAATGCGAATATCGATATCAGGCCAAGGTCAATGTAGAGATATTGCTTATCCGTGAGATTCGAGTCGATTGAGTATAGGATCATCACGGATATGAACTGTACCAGGGAATACGCGGCCATATATTTGAAAATACCAAACGATGTGACCAGTGCTGCGCGACCCTCCTTGATAACGTTTGGTACGGCTGCAATGGTGGGATTACGCGATGTGAACGGCGACGCTATCGAGGATTCGGTCTCACTGAGCGATATGCCGGTATGGGCAACCTTTAGGGCGCCGCAATCGTTAGCTCCGTCTCCACACATCGCCACATAATAGTCCAAGCTCTGCAGCTCCATGACCAGCGACTGTTTTTGCTCGGGTGACATACGTGCATAGATGGCGCCGCGCGTCAAAATGATTTCCATTTGCTGCGGAAACTGATCCCGAACAATTTGCCATGTCTTGCCATCCATGGCGAATATATAGTGACGCCGCCAACTGTCGCTGCGTGTTGGTGCCGCCGTTGCAGCTCCAAGCTCCACATCATCGCCATCATTATGAGTCCAAGTGTCAATGGTCTTAACACTGGTCAAGCTGTTGCTGTTGGGTAGCACACTTGAAGAACAGCTCAGGCCGCCGTTCACCAATGAGTTCGTTGACTTTGAAATTTCAATATCCAACGCGACCTCTGTTGCCGCGAAGGTACCATTGCCATTGAGTACTGGTGAGCATGTTTTGCTGCCCAACTCAAGGGTATACTGCAGTTCATACTGAACATGTTCAGAATTTGCCTTGTCAAAAGGTTTCACTACGGGTGCCGCATGTACTGTGATGACTGCTTGTGTGGAACTCACAATGCCGCAGTCTCTGGCCACGCTCATAGCTGTTAGTATGTTGTCGCCGGTGACCATGATCGTGCGAATATTTGCCGTATTCAGTGAATTTATAACCGCTGTGGTGTCTGGCTTCAGGCGGTTTTCAAGTATCACGAAACCGAGAAACTCCAGATCGTGTTCGACTTCCTCGCGAGAGAGCCGCTGTATTTTTGTATAGTTGATCTTTGGATTGAGGGGCTTATATGCCACAGCAATGATGCGGAATCCCTTCTTAGCAAACACTGAGAGCTGTTGAGTGTAGTCGTTCGGTAGACTCTGCGGTTGACACAGCTGCTGCAACATTTCTGGTGAGCCCTTGCAATAGACATTGAAGCCCTGGGCGCTGAGGCAACGTGTTATCACAGCCATACGCTGCAGGCCCGATGTGAATGGGAATTCCCTTACGATGCCATGATCAAAATTCGACTCGGAGTTCAATAATCCAACGTTAGCCAATAGATCGTCTACCGAGCTCTGTCGCAACACGGGTGCTGCATCCGTTTTCGGTGACTCCTGTGCGGGTGAACGCAGTATTGTTGGGTAAATCAAACCATATTTCTCGTTTTCCGGTATGTTACTTGAGTCCTCCAGTACCCAGCCAGTCGATTCAAACATCTTCAGATCCAGGGGATCACCCATCATCATGCCGTTCATGACCGTGATGGAATGGCACGTGGCCATGCCAAACAGAAAATGATCGTAGGGTAGTCGCTTAATATCGTTCAGGGGTATTTGAAATTGATTTGTTGGCGACTTCGGAACAACACCCCACATATCTAAGCCATCCTCCGTTAGAGTTCCAGTCTACAATTAAATAGAAAAAAGCTAGCTTATAAAACGAACAGTACTCGTTGTGGCTTAACACCGACATACCTTGTCAAAGCAACAGCAATCAATACTACCTGCCACGTTAATAGATCGCGGCGATATGCAAAATATATTGTTGGCCTTCAAGCGTTTTTGGGCATAGAATCGGCCAACGGTCATCGCTGCAGGCAAGGCTGGCGGCACAACGATTGTGATTAGATCCAACGATTCCACTACGATCTTAACGGCTTCTGTGCCACGCAATATCTAATAAGAGCATATCATAAAATAGTTTTTCTTCTGTTCTATCCCATTTACTTACCTTGGTCACAAGAGTATATATAAAGCCGATGCATGCAATTAGTGCTAAGCACTGAATAAACTTGTACGAATCCTGTTCAAACTTATAATCCACTGGCGGCGGATAAAGAATGGATCGTATGAGGCCGCCTTTGGCTGTTATATTACCGGTATTGATGACAAAAGCCAAAACTTTCTTGGACCCAATGTATCGGGTCTGTATAACTTTAGTTCCACAGAAGAGCGTATGCCTCGCATGTTCCTTCTTATCGAATATCACATCGCGCTTCATGGGTAGAGGCGTTTTAGTAACTGGAACACTCTCGCCTGTCAGCATGGACTCGTCTAGGATGCAATTTCCGGATAGTAACACTGCATCACACTGCATTGTGCAGCCAGATGAGGGTATTTCGATTATATCGCCAGGCACCAGTGTTTTCGTAGATACCTCCGTAGAGACGCCCTTGTTGTTTATTACCCATGCATTGCCCGTGTTTAGAACCGTTTCCTGCAGGACATCTTGGTTCTGAAAGCACAAATCTCTGGGATTGGATTGACAAAACAAAGGGAACCTTCGTATGATCTCACCTTCTTCGTTTGCACAATGGACATAGTAATGCCAAATATAGACATTAACAGGATGACGCATGCATAGTAGTAATAGTCGTAGGTAAACCATAGCACGACGGAAAATATTTGGAACACATAGAAAGGATTGAGAACCTCAAGGAAAAGTAATGTTTTAACATTCCGCAACGGCACGGTTATCTCGTTTTCACCAAAAACAATGCGCCGACCGAGCTGCTCCTGCACGGTCAGCCCGCGTTGCTGATGGTAGAAGGAGCAAGCCACATTTACGTCCAATCCGTTGACTTTACTGAAGTTGTTGATGCTGTTGTCCCAAGCGTAGACCAATTGCTTGCAACGTATCACCCTCACGGATCGAAAGCCTAAACAAACAAAAGTTAATTTTTAGTTCAAGACGGTAATTCCAGAAAATAAATAAAAAAATATAATCGAAAAGCAAGTTGCAATGTTTGACATAGCTTTTCGATTAATTAATTTTTTTATTTTTGAGTTGTACAAACTTTTAAAGTGCGCCGAAGAGAAATGCACCAGCAGCTGTAGTTTGTTATGATCGATGTCCTCGCCCGACAGTTTATCCCTGAAAAATAAATTCTTTATTAGTAAATATACAAAATCGTATAGTAATTAATTTTCAATCTTTCCTTGGTTCTAAATTCATACTTTATATACCGTGAACCCAATGCATTTCGTATATACATATCTTGTATTTGTGTTTTTTTGCGACGATATATTGCATTTTTGAATATAATAAGAGTGCTATGATACAGACAACTAATATAGCGAGGAACTAATATACTCGTGCCCTCACGGAGACTTTATGTTTTTAAAAAGCATTTTGGATGAATCCTAAATATAAAATTGCTTTTGTTTGTAACGATCATACTTTTAGTTTAGAAGTTATTCAAGAATATTTTGATCATTGTGGGAGCTAAGCACCACATGTAAGGTGCGTTTGTGTATATATGTATGAATACAAGGGAGTAAAATGAATAAAATTGTCTTTTATATAACTTTAAAAGAGGCTGAAGAGATTCTGTTCAAAATTGGTTACGCAATTTATGGGAAACACTTAGAAGAACACGTACTTGAACTGATCCACGTCCAGTATGTGCACGGGCTTTACGTGATAAAGCTTGTGATTGCCCTGATAATCTTCTTCGATGATCACCTGTTGTGCCTCCTGGAGAGAGCACGGCTGGCATGTGGCGATCAAATACCAATGACGCCACCAATGCAACACAAGACGTAAAAGTCCTCCCGTGAGAAATATGAATATCCAGCAGAAAATTGAACGCACGAGGGAGCGCCGGTAGCCTGTGATCTTCATTTGATCCGGCTGATCTTGGTTTAGAAGGGCAACGCATGGTGTCGGATCTGAAATTAGCAGAATGGGTTTAAACTTTATTAGATTGGGCGAACAGACCAAAATCGATTTGGACAAATGTTGGTAATTATTTGCCCAACCACACACATATGCACACCATTCACCAGATAGTCGTATAAGTGTATTATGTTTCATACCTCGCAATACTTCGCAGTTCATCATCAGTTTAGCTTACAAATTGCCCGCTTTTTCAGGAATGTCTGCAATATGGCACAACATTTAGTTTTAAATCTCACGACTTAGATCAGGCATCTTTATTGGTTTGTTTTTGTTTTAATATTATTCGCTAACTGATACATGGTAAAACTGTAACATTATAGCGACAACATTTCGAGCTGACGAACCGACCGACCGACCCACTGCATTCACAAACACACACAAACATAAATACACACACATTCAAACGAATATTTACTGTAAATGAGTCCCATTCGGAGTTAAATAAGGCCGCGTTCTGTTTTTTTCATATATAAGAACACATATAAATTGACTTGTCGATCTAAAACAATTTAGCACATAATCTGAACAAGCTACTTTGCGACATAAGTCAATATTCACACACACACACACACGCACAGAACAGCACACACTTACATGTAAATTTGTAGAAAGATAAAATACGATTGATAAGGAACAACGTGCATTTCTACAATGTTGCTCATTTAGGCCAGCTAACATCAACGGAAACAGACGAGTGTTTATTGTATTCCAAATGAAGTCTTATATAGTGCTTAATCTTATTAGTTTATATCTTTATTGGGATATAATTGTACTCACAAGTGCTCAACCGCATGACAGCTGTGAGTGCCAATGTGATTATGAGTGTTTTTATGTATGTAAATATATATGTGTGTGTGTATGTAAATGTGCGCGCTTTTTCTTATGTGTGCATGGTTAGATTTGAACAAAAGTGTCCCGTTAAAAGTAGACACGCTCTTGAGTATATACTCTTGCTAGTCTGGCTGTTCACATTTTAATTACAACAAATAATCTAGGTAGACAGGTATCGCTTATTTACTTAAGCTTTAAGACGACTTCTAATCTTTACACAGCAAATCAAGGCCAAAGTGTTTCCAATGCACTTTTATGCTTTCAATGAAATACCCTGTACCAGTGGAAAATATTCCATATAGATTACACTGATTTTCTATATTTTTTGTAAAAAATATTCTAGAATTTGTTTTAAGTTGTACATCAAGATTTCGTATTATTTTCAAGCAACATCACATAATTTGGAAACATATTGGGAAACACAGGTTATATGCTAGTCGGGCACTTTGTTATCATTCTTTGTGCTTTTGCTTTTTGTGTCCCACATATATATGTATATATATATAACTCCACTCAATTCAAGCTTTGAGCACTTAAGAATCATTGTTTCCAGGCTGGCAAGAAACGCACGAAGCGCCGCGCAATTAATCAACAATCTTCGTCAATTAAAACATTCGGTATGCGTATTTTTATGTATGTCTCTGCATATATATATATGTGTGTATGTAATATTTGACACCCTAATAAATTTTAATATCGTAAATAAACAGACTTTGAAAACAATAGCAGCTTCTTCGTGCCACATCGTCACCGTTTTACAAGCACCCACACTGACACACGCACACACCAACATGCAAACGCACATGCACACTCACACATACATATACATAAATTTGTATATGTATTTTTATATGCGTTTTTATATGATATGTTTATAAATTCACGCGCCCTTGTCCGAAATTTACGCTCAATAATTGACCTCATGTTAACCCCAAATATTTATAAATTATAAAAAGAAATATATGTAAATATATATAGCAACAGGTGCCTGTCCAAATATGTTCAAATATATATATATATATAATATATATATATATATGTATATTATGTATTATATATATATATATTGGCAGGCACCTGTTGCTATCGAAACTCCAGCAGGCAATCCAATGCCAATTAACTATATCGTCGTTTTGGACTAACGCACTTTTAACAACTACTTTTGATATTGATAATATTTTTTAATCTTTTGGTACTCCGATTATACACTCATATATGTACATATGTACTTACACGCGTCTGTAAGTACATAATTCACTTATTATTATTGTTGCGCTCATGTTATAAGATTGCTGTCGCTATTCGGAGAATCAGACACTGACCGAGACCGAAAAACCGAAAAAAGAAACCGAAACCGAAAACGAAACCGAAAAGGGAGCCCGATTGCGAACACAAGCGCTTCGCTTAACCAAACTCAATTTGTACTCAAAACCGAACTGAACCCAGCAGAGACCACAGAACGACTGCGGCGCGACCGAAAATTAACAGTCGAACGCTCGTAGAAGCGATTAAAAAGAGCATTTATTAATTGATACACATATTTTCAATATTAAGAAACGAGTTTAAACTTTGTATGCAGTCAATTAGCTTGTAACGTACTTTTGTTTTATACTCTTTCAGAAGGTAATATAATTTCAAAGAACATTCTTATCACAAGGCAAACCAGTTTTTTTTAGTTCATTTGCAGACTTTTTAAAACTTATTTTAATAAAGAAATCATATATCACAAAATAAATTGTTTTTTGTTAACAAATGGTCTTAGAACAATTGAAGATCTTACGGTATTGAAGCAAAAGTATGGGGAAGGCAGTTATAAGAAAAATATTGCATACCATTAAAAACTGATTAAATGAATTTGAAATTGTAATCGCTTAAGAACTTTTTAAATCGAACCGGTCATCTCAATAATGAATTTTATATTTTCCTATAAAACTTAAAAGCAACGAATCAAGATTCGAACCAGGGCCGTATGAACTCCGAATTTGGGACTCTCTTCACTCTAAAACTGTGGGAGATATCGTTTTTCACATTTAGCGGGGCGATCCTTAAGGGATGACCTTGGCACTATAGCTATACACGAGTCAAGTCTCTTTGCGGTTCGTGAACGAGTAAAAACAACGGCCTGATGCTCGCTGGTTTTTATAGTAGGCACAAGCAGCAATGACTGCTGCGAATGTAGTTTATGTAAATGCATTACAAATAGTAACAATAGAAATGGGAAAATAACAGCTGACGACCCAGCGGCGTGCTTAAACTTAATTAGTTGCAGTGGTCGCTTGATAATTCGAACAACTTCGAAGTTTTGAATACTGCTTAAATGATTATGTTGCAATCACCATAATAGTTATTCAACTCCATAAACTCCATTAATTGGAAACATGCATTTTCGCTTTAAGCGGATAATCCGTAAATTTCCCTTTATACCCGTTCCCGGTATGAACGCTTGGCTTTCCGTTTATCTGCCCGTATTAACGCCATTTATAATATTCCTAAAAGAGACATATTATTTTGAATATATGCATACCAGCGTCAGATAAGGTATTAGGAATTCTTGGATACACTCCCTAGGAGCGTGAAAATTCTAAATAAATAAGATTGTCTTCCTCAGTTTTAAATGCCAAATTTTTTTGAGTTCCTCTAATAAAATAGTACTGGGGGCGTGGCAAATCGATAAAACCTATATACTTTGTACTGGTACTAATACCAGTTAATGCGACTTGACGGTTCTTATAACGAGCGTCCACTTTACTTACCTATGTAAATATGCAATTGCAAATGTAGTCGTTGGGGATAAATTCCGAATATTAACACTTGGCTTTAATTACTGTTTTTAATGAGTATTTTTTAAGTATAACTGTACACTTGTTTGGGTCACCCCGAAAAAATAATGAAACTACACTAGAAGCTAGTGCTAGAATTGGGAATGAGTTGTACCCAACGTCGAACAGTGTGCTCTTTGGTTTGGTTTTTATCTACAAAGAAATATCCCTTCAGATTTCTTTTAACTTCGACATCTCTTATATTCATGGGAATAAAGCCTACTTATCAAATTTGGCTATGAACAATCCAAGGCCGGATGGTTGTATGTTCAAATTGTTATGTGGTATGCATAAAAATAATAATAATTTTCAGATCATAAAAAGTTTTATAATGTCAGGGGAAGAGTATGTGAACTATGTATATACTCTGTGTATAACTTAAACAAGTACGCAAGCAAATATAAGCCGCCTTATATTCCTGAGAATGGTTAAAAACTCAAGAAAATAGAACAAGTGTGAATATGTATTCATAACATGTTAGATAAGTAGTAATAAAATAAATATATAAGTACGATACGATATTATAATACGATAAGATTCTCGTTAGCTATATTAGTTCTTTTTCGCTTCATAATAATCGACTGTTTCGATCATATTATGTTCACATCAAGTCGATTTGAACAGGAACATTTCAAACTCTTTGCATTTAGAACCAAACCTGTATTTGCTTTATATGAACATAGGACACTAAATTTGGCCAACCTACCTCTTATTGTCTCCGAGTTATGGTAAATCGATTGAATTCGATTTGTATCGACAATAACGAAAAGGGAAAGCTATCGAGCTATCGATATATATAGCAAAAAATATACCCTCAACCCAGGATATAAAAAGCAAATAAATTCATTTCACTCATTATTTTCTCTCTCTCTCTTTTAAAAAAAAACATAATTAAACATTTGAACGCGTCGATCCCAGAGACAACAAAAGCTAGTGAATTGAATTTCGTATATACCCAAAGCAAGTTTATGCGATAATCTGCCTTTATTCTTAGTATTGACATTTATCGATTGTCTAACCCGGTTTTTTAACATTTCGCAGAAAATATACGAGCTAGAACTGATAATCAGTTCCCGTAAATCATACGCAGATTAAATATATTTCGTTTGTTTGTAATGTAATGTAATGTACGTATGTATGCATGTATGTATGTATGTACCTTCTAGTCTGATGCACAGAAATTGAGCACTCTAACTTATTTTACTGTGTAAAGTTATATGTACTTTCATGTAATGTTTTAAAAGGGAAAATTTGTGGCACTAACTATCTGGCCACAATCCGCTTGTTAAAGCAATTCTTTGTAACAAGGACATTATCAAAAATATATGCTTACCCTTTACTAGTAACTGAGAATCCTGCAGATCGAAATCGTCATCTGGCTCCAGAATTGTGTTGTCTTTATACCTCTGATCCTTATCATTTGGACGATGGTGAGTGTGCGATGAAATTGATTTCGCTGGCGTATTAAAGCTGCTACGGGCAGCTGTGTTGTTGTTCTCTATTTTGGCTGGTCCACATGTGTCAGTGTTGATGCGCTGAGGTGAGGTGGCGGAGCGAAAAGACGCTTCGATATCGATTGGCTGTGTTGGTGAATGCCACCAATTGAGTTTCAATAGATTGTTCTTTGTGGCTATTCGTGGTAGGCGAAGCAATCTCTCTTGCTCCGCTTGCACGTTGCTGTCCGAGAGGGGCTGTAGAACTAGGAGTTCCGACGAGACAGGGTCAGGTGCAATCAAGCTTGCGCCAACTTCATTTTCGTTGGCCGACATGACACAGTTTGCCGCTTCTTGTTTTATTTCACGTTTTGATTTTGTTGAACCTTTATCCACACTAAATAGTTTTTCTTTTCTTTTTCGTTTTCTGTTTTTGCTTTGTGTAAATTTGTACACAGCAAACCATACACAAGTCCAAGTCCAGTAACGATGTCAGCTGCACACCTCTTGCTCGCGACACATCATCGATGTAAACGGGCTGTGGTCAGGGAGTGAGAAGACCATGCGTGGAAGCATCTTTGGCACCGATGCAAATACGTTAAATACAAAACCAGAGAATGGCGAACACTAGGAAATGGAGAAAGACTAAAAGGCTTTGGCTTTGAGGCGATTTCTTTTACGTTGACGCAAAGCGTGAAATCTGTTACGGTATTTGGCAGTCCGATTCCAATGGTGCCCACCCCCACACAGCTTACACCTGGCAATACTGTGGGCTATGGGCGCTGTGGGTTAGCTGAGCCTAAAGATCTTCAATCATCCAAAATTTGCAGTAGCCTTGGATAGACGCAAACGCAGACGCCAAGCGATGGGCGGTGCCAGTCCGCCGCTGCCCACGCGTTTCTCAAAATAGAATTGTTTCACGTACTCCTTCTGCACAAGTGACAGATCTGTGAAGACACCCGCAGTCACAATATACGATGCTAGCTGCTGTGTAATCCAATTAACGACGCCGTCAGCGTGGACGTCGCAGTCTCGACGTTTACGCAATCTTCTCTTGAATGACCCGATGTGCTCCTGCTGCTCGCTTGTACTTTGAACTGAATTCATTACGTTATGACTAGAAGGCAATACTTGTTTCTTTGACAACCGAAGGCCGTGCCAATGTATTAAATGGTTGTATATGACAAATTCGCGTGGTCTCGATTTCACAATATTCTGTTCTTGTACGTTCATATGTGACTTTAGTATATGTGGTACATATATTTTTCTAGTTGATGAAATTACACTTCACACACACACACATTTATTTAAACAGGGAGTGTTCAAGTTTAAGTTATTTAACTAAAAGTTAAATATTTTTAGCTCAGCGTTTATGTGATTTAACGCGAATTGAACGCACGACAACTTGTGATTATAGAACGTTGATTTATTACGTTTACAGATCGTTGTTTTGTTCTTCTGCTGAGCCACAATAAATTCGTGGGCTTGTTTTAAAACTGGAAAATTACTGTTCTTTACGCTCATTCCTTGATGAGTGATAAACAATGTCATACTCATCGCGACAAATGCATTCGGCGGATCTGCGTTAACTTAAACATAAGTCAACATATTGTAGAAATTGTGTGTATTGCAAACATAAGAAGTATATGCGATTCCATAGATTATCTGAAATGAATACATTGTTATTACACATTTCAATTTAATAAAACTATTACTTTTAGTTATTTTTATTACGAGTCCTCTTTTGTTTTTGAGTTTTCCTTTAGTCTTTACCCATGTCTTAAAGGCGATTTGAGAATAATCGATAACGATGTCGCTGTTGCATTGCAGGTCGTGGTGCCTCCTCCACAAAGGTGCTATGCATATATGCCTAAATATGTTGAAGTTATAAACAACTCTGGCCAATTTGGCGCTTGCTTCGTTCAAATATTAAGTAATTAAAATTCTGAACTCAAATAACTAAAACGACGACCCTACTACACATTGACATGAAATCTAGTTATATATTGAGCAATGTTACCAATGTGAGTCATGCGATACTTTTAAAGTGACATAACAAGAATCTCCACACTTATGTACATGTCAGCATACCTATGCACAGATATATGTATGTACATAACTAATAATATATTTCATGTGTGAGTTTATTACATATTTTCACGGAACACCAAAAATAATTTGCAATATGCCGTCTAACGTAAATTAATGTATGTTTTTCTTTATATCGTAAGAGCACGTACCACAAATTTGTCGCATATAACATTTAGTATTGATTAATTACTTTTATTTTATAATCTGATTTATAATTATTCCTTAAACCGTTTGCACTTCCACGAGTTTTTCTGCAAGACCAAGCATGTGTATGAACGTTTGTATACACATGTATCTTAATAGGTATGACCAAGTAGATAGAAATATGTATGTGTTAATGCGAAAAGATAGGCGGTCCCATTGATCTCATGGTATCGAAAACTATTCGATTAATAGTTATCGTTTTCTTGTTTAATTTTCGGTCTGCCATTACCGATGTTTCAAAGATGATTTAAGAATAATCGATAACGATATCGCTCTTGCATGGAAGGTTGTGGTGTTCCCTTCTCAATGGTGCTGTATATATGCTATACATGCAGAAGTTTGGCGCTTGCTCGTTCAAATATAATATTCATTACTTTTACTTCCCTGAACGTAAAATTACGGCTGTGGTGGAAAGGAGACATTCACATTGAATATATATTTTTTTCGGTTTGAAGATTTCGCCTTTCATTTTGTGTTTATAATATTATTTGCAGAAGAGATAACAATTTTGCTGATTCAAAAGGGTGTATGCTCAAAATGAAGATTTAATATATTATCTGAATATATTATTTCAATTTCATATTGTAAATACATATATAATTACCGCAAAAAGTTGTAAAGAAAATGTAAAATAATGACTGGTAGAGTTCCCATAGTTACACTTTAAGATTATATCATATGTGCCCATTAAAACAAAATATTAACGAGTACAATTAAATAGTTCAACAATTTATTTTGGAAATACAATATTACTACTCGAGCCAATTTAAAGCGGACAATAGACAGGTCCTCTATTTAATGCAATGCCGAGCTAAAAGTATATATTATGTTTGTTATGATAAGCACACGGATATTGAAAAAATATTGCATGACAATGTCGAACTTGTATGGGCGGTAACCGCTAACAAGCAAAAATAAAATAAATTTAAGACTTACTACTGCAATGGAGATATATTGGGCGTTTTATGTGAAAGCTATCGCAGTCACACAAAAAAAAATTATAGAAAACAAAAATATTAATAATAATATAAAATAAAATTGTAGTTTTCGACCTGTCCGTTAAATAAAATATTTAATACATTTGAACATGTATAGTATACTACATGAGCTTCGTTTGTAGTTCAAACAAAAAAGAGTACATACATACATAAATAAATAAATAATTCGTATCATAACTAAAGACGAACTGTTCAATTTTCTGCCGTTTTCTTCGACATATTGCTTCCTACATCGGAATCTAGCGTCGTTATTGTTTTGATATGTGGATGCTCGGCCAATATGGTATCATTGTTCTCGAATTGCAATTCATTTGGGTCAACTTCGGCCCACTTCGCAGCAGTTTCTGAGTGGCATTTATCCGCCAGAGACTGTAGTAGCATATCTTCCCGTGTGGTTATAAACTTCTCAAGATTTTCTGTATCAAGGGCTTTAATTAAATTATCTTCCGCGCTAATGCCTATACATGAACAAGATTAAAATAACACACAATAATATTATTTATAAAATTTGACAGAAAATATCGTTGAGATCTTTTACTTGCCTATTGACTCAATGTTTTCATGCGCTTGGTCAGGTCTGATTTGCTCATCTATTTTATAATCATATTCTTGCGAATCACTTTGGAGCCCAATCGGAGTTGGCGGAGGCGTAACACAAATCCCATCTGTTGAAATTACTATTTAGTTCATTTGTTTATCAATTTGTCTTTTTAGAAGCTACATACCATTATTGGCTTGGTCTTTGTTGGGACACACTGCTTCCTGGCTCAATTGATCTATGTTCAGAGTTTCGTTAAGGCCATCGGCGAGATGATGAACTTCCGATTGATTCGCTTGCGGATGTTGCATTCTAACCGCGGCCAGTCCGCGCTCCAGTTTATCAGTAACGAGCTCCAAGTTGAAAATGCACTGCTCCACAATGTCGTCACGTCCTATTTTGTTTAGGGCCTCGGACATGGCATTGCCAGTGGCGCGCGGGCCCTCCTGCTTTAGCCAGAGACGCAGCATGACCAAGCCCTGCTGTGCAGTTGGTTGATCAGCATACTCAGCTTTGACTAGGTCGATGTCGGTCTCGGGTACACCCAATTCTTTGGCCAGCTGCGGCCAGTCGCTGCCTAGCAAGTTCGATATATCCGATAATCTGATATCAGCGCGCTGTATCTCCTCCTTTGAAAGACCCTCCAGTTGGCTCAATGGCTGCTGTGTTAGGCTCAAGGGTAACACTGGATTCAAAGTTATTATGTTGTCTGCCGATTTTGTGTTAGCTTTTATTTCGGCATTGATCAAATCTTTGTAGTTGACGCCATGATCAACGTTATTTCCATTGCTGAGGCCATTCTCATACACCGGACTGGACTCTTGGCTAGCCAGTGACACATTCAGAGCGCAAATTGGCTGCAACGGAGCCTCGCCGGCTCCCACTTTCGGCTCGCTCATGAAACAAACGCGAGCGTGTGGTTGCTCCTGATCCTTGATGTGAACTATAAAAGACAGGCGATTCTCGCGAAAAGCTTGGAACTTAGTATTCAGTTGCTCGCCCGATTTCAACACTGGCACCAAATTGCCAGCAAATTCGAGATAAATGTTCTGGTTCTGCAGTACTTCAACGTCTCGACTCTTTGCCACCTCGCTGAAATACTCTTGTTGCTCCAGCGTCTTGTCCTCCTTGTCATCGGTCATGCAGAACACGGATAGTTTCGCCTCCGTTGTGGATATTCGCTTTGCAAACACCACAAACTTGACCATAAACGGCACCTGAGCCATATACGTATACAGTTCGGTGGCCATGCGGCCAGCGTCAGCAACATTACGGCAGTCCATTAGCCAGAATCGTGCCGATACGGTTGTGGTGAAGCTAACACTATCTTTGACAAATGCCAGGGGCGTTGAGCCAGTCACATCTTCCCAAACAGCTCGATTTTGTCCGCCAGTTATTGAGCACAGAAGCCGCAAAGTGGGCGCGTTACCGTTCGTGCCACCATACGGTGAGTTTACCATGCCCTGGTTACATGTTTTTGGCGCCGGAATGCTCAGTGTTATCGCCTTGTGGAACTTGCGGCGACGCGGCTCCACGGTGACAACTGGAGATACTGCGACGCCCTGACCGAGTAACTTGGAGCAACCAATCAAGTCCACTGGCTGTGCCTGAAGACCGACTCGAATTTTCTTAGTCAATGCATGAGGTGGAAATATTGCCTGGACCTGGGGCACAGCTGTTGATGAAACAGTACCGCCGTCCGGTCCAATTGCGTGCACCTCTTGGCGGACGCGCGAAACAACGGCAAAGAAATGCGGCACATTTTGTGTCACAATACGAATTATTCGGCTCGTGTGCAGATCCTCCAGTGGATTCACATCCGCATCAATCGTTTCGCTTAGTGCGCCCAACAAATGCTCTTCGTCCTCATATATGCTATGCTCGCGCCAACTCTCGCCATTGTCCGATCGCAATATAATGATCTCACGTTCTTTCTCACGCAACGAACCAAAGTGTGGCACTTCCAGTACGATTGGGCTAAATTTAGCATACGTTTAGAATGAAAGTGATTCAGCCAACTGATTTGTTGCACCTACCTCAGAAACTTGCCCTCGACTGGAGACATTTCCAGTATACGGCTTACCAGTGCCTCGCCCTCCATCAATGGCGGCGGATTGGCCACTCTCTGCGGCTTCACATAGCGGCAAGTGATACGCGTGGGCTCTGCACAAGCCTTGGGTGGCACAATTATGCGAACTCCACTATGTCGGCAGCCTCTCATAGATCCTCCACGCGCATCCACCAGAAACGAAACGAGGAACCTGGGGAATACACATTGTCATTTGGTTGGTTAAATTTTGGCTATGATGATTATAAGTTACAACTACTATCACCACATACCCTAGATGAACTGGTGGTCGCACAATGACCACATTATCATTCTGACGTTTCATCAGAGATGCATTTAGATTGGTTTCAGTTGTCCGGGTTATTTCTGAAAATGCCAATTATATTTATAAGATAAGCAGTTAGCAAGCAATTACGTAATTCAAACAGTTCACACCTCTTTCGACTGAACGACCGCCCGCACCGTCCAGTTGATCGTGTTCGGGATTAGTTGTGTCAAAGTTCTGGTTATCATGATCAGTAGTCGTTTTTAAATCATCGGTCGCCATATATTTGTATTGATTGTGATCGAGGAGATCGTCACCACCCTCGTCTTCGGAATCGGATAATAGCGTCTCGTGCATAAACTCTGGAGCTACCACTTTGTACTTCTCCTCCAGCACACCGGTCGTTGTATTAATCACAGATGTCTGCGTGACGACCTTAAGAGTCTCAACGGCTGTTATATAGCCCAGATTATGAGCGATATTTAAAGCTGTTTGACCATTCTGGAAAATTGGCGAAACATAGATAAGATATAAATATAATTATGATTAACACTAGCATGTGACAAAGTGTCAATTATTTATTTATTTATTTATATATATATTTAATTTTTTTTTACTACTTTAGTACATTTATTTATCTGGAGAAGTGACCAACTCAAAGATTTATATACAACTATTTAACAAATTTCGAACAACGCCCGAATTTTCCCCAAATATAAGAGCACGCCAGAGAGAGAGAGAAAGAGAGGGGGAGAACCACAGAGAGAGAGAGAGAGAGCGCACACTGTTTAATACTTAGACTCGTCTACGGACTCAATTGAATACTGTATCTTGGCACATTGTATTCTTTGTATGCACATGTATATTCATTTGTATATGTATGGAAAATAAATAACAAAAAAAAAACGACCCTGTTTAAAAATAGATACAATCCAATATGGCACTGTTGTTGTTTACTTGGACAGCTCTGTTCAAGTGCTACAAAAAAAATAAATGGAAAAAATTGAAAAAGAACTTCTGACGGTTTATTGCCAAATGTTTAGTATTCTGCGGTTGTTAATTCTGTCCTAATCGAAACTAGCAAACTGCCAACTGCTTATTGACGCAGTAAGTAATACACCTGTAATATATTACTCTCCCTTCAAAAAGTTTAGAGTATATTGGATTCCATTTACATTCATGTTTAACAATACTAACCACGGGCGGACTCGGGCCAAATGCCACCCACCTCCCACCGCTACAGATGACACAGGAGAAGAGATTTAAGATTAGGAATAGAGGCAGCATTAAATGGTATTAGCAACAATTTATTCATTTATTTAAATAAGATCCGAAATGAGTATGCATTAGCATAGCATAGTTTGTGCTACAGAATTAAATCGAACAGTGTGAAAATATTTTGGCCACGTTCACTAAAGAGTCGTCAGTTTAAACAATAGTTTCCTCAAAAAGTATATAACAAAAAATTATGCGCCAACAGTCGCCTTTTCGACACTGTGAACAGAGTATTTAGCTGTCGGGTGAAACTGACTTAAGCTAGCTCCCTTTTTTATTTTTGAGGTAAGTTTGACCATTCATTTATTAAAAGTAGCTAATTTTTTAATTTATAGAGTACTGCAAATAATGTGTTCTGGCTGACAATTAGTATTTTAACTTTCTTTTTTTTTTAATTTTTTTCATTTAAAAACCCAAGTACCAAAAGTGGTTAAGGCTGTCTCCTAGCCGGGCAGTCCCGACTGGACCCTTCTCACTTGTTTAGTTTTAAGATTCGGGGAAGTCAAAAAGAAAATGTGGTCTTCTACACTTGCATTAACTAAGCGTCGTTTAAGACATTAGTTAGTGGTAGTATTAGAAAAGACGCCTGAGATTTTAGCATTTCAGAAAAGCTGCTGAAAAAGGCATACGTAAAGCTCGACATAACGACAGGGATGTTGGCCTGATCGGGAGAAATGTGTGTCATTTTGATAGCTATATTTGAACGCCCTCTGGTAAAAGCGTAGTATTTGTATACATATATGTAGCTGCCTACCACAATTATCGGCACATTATGCATATATGGAATCTACGCTGATCACAGCATTTCATCCATACACACAAACACACGGCACTTGAAGAGTACTCAAGGGCAAAACATTAGGAAACAAGTGAGAAGGCCCTAGTCGGGTCCGCCCGACTAGGAGATACCCTGACACACACAAATTCACACACAATTCCACTACAGAAACGTAATCCTTGTTTTTATGAAATTTTCAGCACTTATTAAGATTTATGTTTGTACAAACTAATTTGCAAGTCTTTAGTATGTTATTTGCAGGTCTTATGGTGCTGTCGATAATGGGGCCGATTGAGGGGAGGTATCAAAAATTCAGAGTTATTAAAATCTGCGTCAGGTTTACACAAACATAACGCACTAAATTAAATGCCTCTAGCTCTAATTATCTTTGAGATATGGTATTGATTTATTGTTATTGATTTTTATCGTTATTAATGAAACAAAGCAAGTTATCCAAAAAAAATTATAAACTTGTTCAGCTTTCTAGCTTTTGTAGTTTTCGAGATCGCTGCGTTCATACAGACGGACAGACGTACATTACTAAGTCAACTTAACTGATCATCCTGATCAAGAATATATATACTTTATGGGGTCGGAGATGCCACCTTCTGCCTGTTACATACATTTCAACGAAACCATTATATAGCCTTTTTACTTATTTTCAACGGGTTTGAGGGTATAAAAACAAGTAAAAAAAACGGTCCCTCTAGTCGGGAAGATAGAAGATACCCTGAACGCAGCTCTTAACACTACACTACACAAACTATCGGCACTTGCTGCGAATCGAGGTGCTTAAAATTGAGAACAAAATTTTAATTAATTAATATTAACGAAAACAGTTGGTAACTCACGCACAACACTACCATTCAATTGCCCATAACAAAACATAGCTTAACCAGCGCAAAACAAATTATAATAAAAGCGCTTTGACAAAATTCTGCATTTGTATGAATGTGTACATACCCTGCAGTACGGCTCAGGCATGAATCAGTACTGAAATCATCCCATACTTTGGAAGTACCAGTACTGAAACTTCAGCTTCCCGCCCGTGTGTCGAGGCATGAATTTAACGAAAGCATGTCCTACGACTTTCATGCCTCGATGACGTTCGCTTCATTTAGCTGTGAAAAGCAAGTGCAAGTTCATGCATGAATTCGAGTTCGAATTCATAGCTGAAGTCATCGGTGATCTAGAACAATATTTCATACCTAATTTCATGAGAAAAATTCTTGGATAATTTCAATTTTAAATTTCAATTTTATTCATTTTTATTTTTTTTTGTATGTATATATATAAAAGCTAATCTTAATTATTTATTTTTTTACAAATTCTATTTTTCTGCAATTGCTTTGCGCAATTGTTTTTGGCGGGCCAGAGTCTTCAGTCAGTGTTGTGAAATCTGAAATAGTCAATAATGAAAGTATACTGTAGCTTTGTATATATTATTATATTTTGCCCTGGGTTCCGTCAACGTTGGTTGCGTTTATCACTTTATCGCCCAATATGCATCTCAAGTTTATGGCGATATCCTGCTTTAAAATGTAGGTTGTTTCCCCGTCGAATTGTATCTAAAAAGTGTATGATTATAAAGTAAAGTTAGTTAAACTAGTTTTTGTGCAATAACTTACCAATAATGGAATGTTGCAAACTCAGATTCAACATTCGCTAATTTATCTAGCAGTTCCTGCTTTTTGGACTTAACCAACCTACGCATTTGCTTTTTACACACCATAGCTTTATTCTTACCTTTATTTGTTTTTAATTCCAAATTCAGCGCGGCACAATTTTTTTTAAACGAATTTTAATTATACTGTAATGCACTGCTCGAGCAAAATAAAAAGAAAATTGTAATTGATAAATTCACACTAGCACAAGAAAATATTTTAAAAGTGCAATTAAAAGTTAATTGCTTTAAAATTTTATAAAAACAATTAGAAATTGTATTACGCTGTATGTAGGTGCTTTCGCTTTGACAACTCAAGAGAAATGACGCCAAAATGCAAAAAAAAAAAACGAAACCGAAAAAGGCTTGCATACCAACAACAACAGTATACACATTTTCTGTCAATTCACCGTTAGGTCTTTTTTGGGCATTGCATTTCTACCTAAGCTGAAAGCAACAAAAACGCCACACACTTTCGACATACGCTTCGATTTGTGTTCTTTCGTTTTGCATTGTCTATTAATTACATACATATATATGTATATATATATATATATATATTTATATATCTATAAAGAGAGAAAGAGGCACAGAGCACTAGCTAACAGAGTCGAATTTGTTCGACCCATGAGACGTTGCCTTACCATTCAGGCCTGATTTCGTGCAGGCATGATTGCTGGATGAATTCTTGCATGAATCAGAAGCAATTCATACTTCAGGGTACTGAATTCAGGCATGAATTGGAACAATCGCATCCACTGGTACTGGCGGGTAAGTATGTGTGCACATAAGTATGTGTGCACATAAGTATGTGTGCACATAAACACAAAAATTGTTTGGGCTTTAACCAAGCAGCTGCGCTTGACCACCATTATTGGGGCCGGATTCTTGATTTGCTCCGCAGCAAAAAGTATGATCATTATGAAATTTGCAGGACTTAAAAGCATTAAAATTGATGTACAATTCAATTTGCAAAAATGTGGTATTTGATGTGTTGTTTTTTTTCTTCTGTTCTGTCTATCCAATTAAACGCATTTCGGATATACACTCGTGTGTATTCGCTTCAGAAAGAGTGTTAAGGATGTGGGGACGTGGCGAACCGATAACACCTATAATCGCTAATCGATAAAATCCACCATTTTAAAGGTAGAGTCACCAAACTTGGTATGTAGATATGTAGCTGATGACCTCCCAAAAAGATTGCGGTCCTGATATCGAGGCCACGGCCACTATAAAGAAAAAAATGTTGGCAACGTTCCCTCCCGCCCCCGTGTTCGCAAAAACTCATATATCTGGCAGCTCCAATCGATAACACGTGTGTATTTTCCTCAATTTGTAAGATTGATCTGCGCGTGCCATTGAAAAGTCTACATTTGAAGTCTCTAGTTCTAATAGTTTCCGAGATGGACGCGACGGACATGGCTAAATCAAGATGATCGATAATATATATACTATATGGGGTCAAAAATACGTCCTTCTCCCTGTTACATAGATTTTTACCCATTTTCAATAGATTCAAGTTATAAAACGGCTTTAACAGCTGATATAGTCATATGTTGGACAGTGTAAGCGAGAGTAGTTGGAAATTTTCTGACACTGTTAGTTTTATGGATCGTGGATACTAAAATAGCTAGAAATGTGAACTTTGACATTTTTAGTTTGTGTTTTTCAGAAATTATTAAAGCACAAAATTTAGTGTAATATTTTCTTTTAAGACAAACACATGGATAAGATTATTTCGGATATCGAATACCTAGTCTCAT
The DNA here is from genome assembly GCA_035043915.1 of Drosophila paramelanica. Lineage (NCBI taxonomy): Eukaryota > Metazoa > Arthropoda > Insecta > Diptera > Drosophilidae > Drosophila > Drosophila paramelanica. The sequence continues at coordinate 583,626 of JAWNMO010000179.1, forward strand.
TTGCCACATATATCAAAAAAGCGCGATTAAACTGATAAAGACTTCCGATTTGGTTTGTATATGTACAAAGATTATACTTTAAATTTAAAGGTTATTCAAGATATGCTTGAACGACTTTCTAAATTATGTTTTTTGGCTATTTCAATGAACCCCAATAAGATTTAAAAAATGTCTAGTTGGACCAATCAGATGTAAATGAATATCTAGTTGGACAACGCTAGGAAGTTAATATGTTGAATACACTTACATTGGTTAGAGCATCGGGATTGGCTTTGTGGCGCAGCAGCAGGCTGATTACCATTGTGTGTCCCTGCTGGGCCGCCTGATGGAGGGGTGTGTAGCCGACATTTGTGGTCATTTCAATGTTGGCATCGTTTTCGAGCAGGAATTTGATTTCGTTAATTTGATTGTGGTGAGCGGCAATGTGGAGGGGCGTGTAGCCAGCGTTGGTGCGCTCCGAAATGTTGGCGCCATGCTCGAGAAGAATTTGGGAGACTTGCACATGGCCCTCCTGAGCCGCCAAGTGCAGCGGGGTCAAGCCGTTCTTGGCCGCAATATTGGCATTGGCGCCATGTTCGAGCAGCAGCTGAACCATTTCAACGTGTCCCTCCTGCGCAGCCAGATGGAGCGGCGAGAAGCCAGACTTACTGGTCGCTCCCACGTCGGCACCGTGCTGCAGCAGTTCCTGTGCAATGTCCAGGTTGTTCTTCTTGGCAGCGATGTGCAGAGAGCTGTGCCCGTTGCGGGCGCTTATTTGCGTCGAGGCGCCCTTTTCCAGCAGGAGCACAACCACGGGCAGGTGATCGTAATGCGTAGCCACGTGCAGCGGGGTCACATCGTTCTTCCCCTGGCAATCGATGGCGGCGCCCTTCTGCAGCAGCAGTTCGGCCACCGCTGCCTTGCCATACTTACTGGCCAGGTGGAGGGGTGTGAAGCCCTTCTTGGTCTCAGCGTCTAGCTGGGCTCCATTGTCGATCAGCAGCTGGCAGACTTCCTCCTGGCCCTCCTTGACAGCGATGTGCAGGGCGGTGTACATGTCCTTCGTGCAGGCCTCCACTTGGGCACCGTGCTGTATCATCAGCATGATAATATCAATGTTGCCCAGGCGCGCTGCAACATGCAACGGGGTCTGACCTTCGCGAGCAACCGCGTCCACCTTTGCTCCATTGCGTAGCAATATTCGAATAATGTCAGTCTGCAAATAAGTAAACACGCAAAAAATATGAGTAACACAATATATTTTAAAGTGCCACCTAGCGGCTAGTAGATACTCATGTTATATTAGATAGGTATGGAAATTAGATAACTTAACGAAAATGTTTTCACATGAAAAACCAAACGGTTGGCGTGTTTAATATCTAACACGTAGGTGTCATTTGTGACCGCGAAGAGGGAAATTTAGCTATTTATTATGTATTATTATTATACAAAGTACTACTGGACCATATTTTAGCTATTATTACACAGTGAACGAGTATTGCGCACTTGTTATACTCGTTCACGATGTTTTCTGCAATGTCCGGCTTGCTGTCCGTCCGTCCTTCCGTCTGTCCATATGAACGCAATTATTTTCGCCGCTATTAAAGCTAGAGACTTTGAAATTTTACTGGTGTATACCCGCGATATATAGTGTTTAGGATTTAAGACTATAATCGCAAATCGATAAATAGGATAGATTTGAGATAGATTTAGCAAACTTGGTAACCTCCTTTAAAGAGCGGTTCAAAATTTCGGCTATATTCGAGGTATGAAATTTGTACGGAACTTGTCAAGTTAAATTTATCAAGTTTAATAGTCTTCCAATTTGGAATGCACTGATAGAAGATTTCACTAAATACTAACTTAACAAAAATTACTTACAAAACAATAAAGTTTTGGTTAAAAAGACTAGACGCCATTAAATTACTGCACATTAAAAACTATTGATTATGATCAAAACTAAAAGTATGACGGTTATGAAATTAGAATTTTTCTAAGCACAAGCTTCAGTACTTGATTTGCGGGAGAGATCCGCAGCCCAAATGTGGGTGTACAAATGTATTGGCTCGATCTCTAGAGATCATGCGAAAACTGTCTTGCAAATTTTGGGACTCTAGCTTTAGAATCATGGGATGGAAACTTAAAAGTTAAATTGATATGTGATAAAGTCGTTTCTGTTATTTGTTCTTTCACCCAGCATGTTGGTACAAACCTGATTAGCACGCGCAGCCAAATGAAGCGGCGTCTCTCCGCGCACCGTGGGCATGTCGGGACTGGCGTCGTGTTGCAGCAAGTAAATGACAATGTTCATACAACCTGCAAACAGTTGAGATCGTAAGTATATTGACGAATACAAGAGCTGGTGGTGGTCAACATACCCATAAAGCTGGCCACGTGCAACGGTGTCAGGCCGGACTCCGTGGTGGCACCAATATTGGCGCCATGTTTCAGCAAAAGTTCGGCCACCTTGATGCGGTTCTTCTTGCAGGCTATATGGAGAGGAGTGAAGCCATTGAGTGCGCGTGAATTCGGATTTGCACCGTAGTCGAGCAATAGCTTGGCCACACGCACGTGGCCACAGTGGGCGGCGACATGTAGAGCCGTCAAGTAGTCAACGGTCACCTCGTCGACGGGTGCCTTATGGTCGAGCAGCAGGCGCGCCGCCTCGTCGTGCTCCCCTTGAGCGGACATATGCAGAGCTGAGAGGCCATTCTTTGTCTTCGATAGAATGGGCGCATTTTGGCTCAGCAGGAGCTGAATGACCTCGAAATGGCCGGAGCGCGACGCACAATGGAGCGGTGTTAGGCCGTCGCGAGTGGTAGCATCAATTCGGGCATTCTTCGACAGCAGAAGACTACAGACGCCAGCCTTACCCCATTTGCATGCCACATGTAGCGGCGTAATATTATGCTTGGCCGTATAGTTAACATCTGCCCCATGCTCCAGCAGCAAACTGGCAATCTCCACATTGCCATAGTGGGCAGCAATGTGCAGCGGCGTGAAGCCAGATTTCGAAACGATATCGGCATTGTTATCGTGCTGCAGCAACACTGTTGCCGCGTTCACATCATTCTTCTTGGCCGCAATATGTAACGCCGGCAGACGCACCTTGCCACGCACATCGCTCTCGAGCAGAACGGCCACCACCTTGTCGTGGCCCTGCTGCATAGCCACTGCCAAGGGCGTGAAGCCGTCTTCGGTTGCCAGCGATGGATTTGCGCCCTTGCTAAGCAGCAGGCGGCAACATCCGTCATGGTTCTCCTGCGCGGCCATGTACAGTGGGGTGAATCCGTTTAGCGACTGCACGTTCACATTTGCGCTGTACTGGATAAGCTGTTTGATCACTTGCTGCTGGCCCGCCAGGGAAGCTATATGCAAAGCTGTGTTGCCCTTCTTTGTTGCGCTGTCGACCTTAATGCCCCGCTTTAGAAGCTCGTTGCAAATGTCCACGAAGCCATCCTTGGCCGCCAGATGCAGTGCATTCAAGCCATTCTACACAAACACATTATTATTATTATTAATGAAAACAATGTTAGTGCATAAAACACAAATATTTGGTCTTGAATATGCTTTTGACTGATCATGCGACGTTTTTTAAGAGTATTTTAAGGATATAAAATGTAATAAAATAAAAAAACCTGTGTCCGACAGTATATATCTTACCGCATTGCAAGTGTTTATGTCCGTAATAAGTCCAGCATCTATGAATTCCAGAACCTTTTCAAGGTCGCCACTTCGTGCAGCTCGCAAAAATGATATTGTTGCATCGCTCTGGATGTACATAAAAACAAGATAAAATACATTAAAGCAAACAAAGATACAAGATCTTAAGCCTAGAATCAACAATTGGAGTTTCAAGAATTCACACTGAATTATTTACATTAAAAGCATTGGAAATGAATTCTTGAATAACCTCTAATCTCTTAACTAAACTGTAGTAGTCAAATCGATTTAGTCCTGTCTGTCTGTCTATGATCACGTCGATCTCAGAGATCTCCCATTAAGTTGGTAAATACCATGCGCAGTAAAGTTTATTTTCATTGATCCTTAATTCGCGCGGGTCTCTTATTATTGGTTTAATAGGTTCGCGTACGCAGGTTTTGAATACTTCGGAATTTGGATGCTTCCCAATCGCCCTTAATATTTAAAAACAAGAAAGATAGAAAAGTGCTCAGCTTACGGGATGCGAGGCGGTTATAATGGCTAAAGGTTTAGGGTATCTTATTGTCGGGCATTCCCAAATATAGGATTCGAGCTTGCAATAATAAACTACGGACAAGTCGACCCGATTTAAAACCGTTTTGCCGCCTTGGCTCCTAAATAAATAAAGAGTAAGTTCTGCCTATGGATAAATCATCCATAGATGAGCTTGAGAGCTTCTCTTTAGCAGAAAATAATTGAAACCTGAATGGAGCTCACACATGTATATATATATATATATATATATACATATATATATAGTTTATAGAGTCATCTCGCCTAAAACCAGACGATAGCACAGACTGAATATGTTTTATGATCATGCACATATACAAATTCAGATACGTAGTTTACATATGTGCGTATGTGAAAATAAACTTTTCATTGGTCATCATCGCAACAATTGTTATGTACAGTGGATGGGGTATGTTTCGCATTTATATATATATATATATATATATATATATATATATATATATATATAATTCTTTTTTTGTTGTTGCTATAAGTGTACGTGTGTATGTGTTCTTGTGAGTTTTATGCACGTCAAGTGATCTCATCATTCAGATGGTTCAACTAATAGTAGGGCAGCTCTACATTCTATGGTCAATTTAATCCGCTATTTGACATTTTGAGATACAATGACGTAGGCTTCCAACTATGTGTGTACATGTGTGCATGTGAACGTTATGTGTATAATTGTGCGTTGTCGGTATACGGTTTTCCTTTTTTAAATTTGTATTATTTACCTGTTTTTGGTGCTTTGCATTTATGTTGGCTTTATCAAAGTTACCGTTGTCCATTGGTTCGCCGTTCTGATTTCTGTTTACTAGCGTTCGCTTTATAGCTGTTGTTGTTGGTTTTTCGTGACCCTGGTTTTTCGTTTGTATCTCGTTTTGTGGCTCGTCAAGTGTCATTGTTTTGAAATTGATTCCTGAAAACACGGCACTCACTAATTAGTAGATTACTCACGGATATGGGTTCAATATATGTTAACACTTTTCCCCATTCACATTCGTGTATGTATGTGTGTATGTTTATACATACAAATGTGCAAATGTGGTTGGTATCTATTTACATGTACGGTGTGTACAAGTGCAGTGTGTGTATTTATGTATATTTTCTTTCAATAAATGCATTTACACACACTTTTTTTACATTCACATCCAATTAAAAGAGTTTTAATTTGTTTTCTTTTGTTATTAATTTGTTTTCTATATTGCGTATGACGTCATTTCTCCACCTACCTTAATTTTGTGCGTATGAATTGCAATGCTAATACGAAATGTATTCTATCGGTTTGATACCAAACTCGATATCTAAAACATCGCGATTAATTGTAAGCGATACATTTTCACATCGATATATGTCCAGAATTGCGTAATTGTATAGTTTACTGACCCTACTCAAAGTAAAGTCCAAAATATTATATTATTATATATCCAAAATGGTTATATTGACTTAAAAATTAAAAAAAAAATAATATACAGCTTTTCTGGTTAACAGTGCCAAAATGAGTACATTAAATGGGGTTTGGGGATGAGATCTTCACATTATTTCAAATTGTGTACGGTAAAGGAATTCAAGCATAAATTGTTTGAGATAATGAAATTTGAACATCTTTCTTAAATAATATCGGAAAATATTATTTCTACATTAACTTTAAATTTTTTGGTCATGATGCATCTTTCTGTGGATAAACCCAAAGATGAATTTTAGCACATCAATTTTTTCAATAATCATAATAATTATTTCCTTAATGCAAATGGTTTTTATATTTAATTACAGTTATTTTTAAAATATAGCAGTAGTCACTAAACGTAACGAAAGATATAACATTTAAATTGTAGTAGTTAACAAAACCGCAACTTTTCAAATCATAAATGAATTCAAATAAATTATGATTTTTGCGCCATATAAAATTCTATATTCATTTTCTCATGTCATCGATAGTTAAAAAGCATCACCTGTTTATTGCAAAGTGTAACATATTGTCACAATTTTTGACATTGTATCCAAGAATTTACTCGTTTGTCACAGTTAATCACACTGTTTTTCTGAATTATTTAATTTTTTAAGCAATAATAACAATTACCACTTGATGTCGCTGGAAATCAATCCGTGGTGCGGAACTACATAGATTTATTTGACATTCTTTACCACCGGTCTGTAAACTTAAGAATTACCGCATTTCTTTATTGATTCTTTTAGTTTGAATAATATTTTAATATATCAGTTGAAATTAATTAATTTTACTTCTTTTCTGAGTTATTGAATCGTATAAGTGAATTTTTATTATCGAATCGATATACTTAACGACACATCAACTAAATGAATAATATCGTCGACATGGTTCATTCGTTGAGTTTATAAATCGCTCAATTGAACGCATTTCGAACTATCGGATACAGCACAACATTACTGGCTCACAAAGAGCCGCACGTGTTTATATTGTTCTTGAAACTTGTGCCTATAATATAAAGATGTCTTTTGGTCGCTCTCGTGGAGGTGGTGGAAAAGGTTTGGAAAAGCATTAATGAAATTTTGAGCATTCTTTCATATATTTTGGACATTTGTGAATAGGTTTTCGTGGCGGCGGCGGCGGCGGTAATGGTCGAGGTGGCGGTGGCGGAGGTGGACGCGGCGGAGGCGGTGGTGGATTCAACAAGTTCGGCGGAGGAGGATTCAATAAGGGCGGAGGACGCGGAGGTCGTGGCGCCTTTGACCAGGGCCCGCCAGATCGTGTTATCGCATTGGGAAGTTTTAGTTATACATGCCAGAACGACCTTGTTTGTAAAGTAGATATAGACGATGTTCCATATTTTAATGCTCCAATATTCCTCGAAAACAAGGAGCAGGTCGGAAAAATTGACGAAATTTTTGGCACAGTTCGAGACTATTCGGTCTCCATAAAACTTTCCGATAATATTTACGCAAATAGTTTTAAGCCTAACCAAACGCTCTTTATCGACCCTGGAAAACTGTTACCAATTTCAAGATTTCTGCCTAAGCCGCCACAGCCAAAGGGCGCTAAAAAGAAAGGTGGTGGCCCCAGTGGTGGTGTACGGGGCCGTGGAGGTGGAATGGGTAAGTAGTAATTGTAAATACGATATATTTTTTAATTTATCATGATTTAAAAAAATTAAGGTGGACGTGGCGGACGCGGCGGCGGGGGATTCAAAGGTGGATCAAACCGAGGAGGAGGAGGTGGATTTAATAAGGGCCGTGGAGGTGGCGGCGGCGGCGGAGGAGGTCGCGGGCGTTGGTAATTCAAGAATGACATGTAGTACTTATAGGTTTGAGTAAATAAAAAAAAAGTGAAATTTGAGAAAAGGCTTTATCAAATTAATTGCTTGGTAAATCGAAAATTGTTTAATTTTTATTTGAAAATACTGATCATGATACATGCAATATTTTACGGGTATATATGTATGTATGTATATTTATGTACATTTGTATAATTTTGTGCACTTATTTATTGTGCTATTGTTGCTTTTAATGATGTCAATTATTTGTAATATGGAAGATTTATAGCCCCTTAAATTTTGTATCATTCATATTTTCGATATTCTGGTGATCAAGCCCCATCGCCACAGCGTTTGACTCGGTTATGCGAGAGTTGTTCTTCTTGGCCAAGGCGCGCCCCGACGAGGCGATCTTCGCATCTTTGTGGCCCAATACACTTGTGTCAGCAATGGTATTCTCAACATTTTTATATATCATATCGCTGTAATTTGAATTGAACCGTAATGAACGCGTATAAACCCCTTCCTGCCAGAGCTGGATATTTTTCTGTCGCTGCGCCTCAGGATATATGTGCTAGAAACGAACGGTAATTTACATCAATCATTTAATATACTATATATGTGTTTGTGTTTGTATATATATTTTACCGAGATGCTGTTTCCTTCGGTAAATGCAACACTATTCCTGATTATATCTTCCGAGTGATGGTGATAATAATATTGCGGCTTTTGCGTCTGGGCGTACCTGCGGGTGGTGCTGCTTACCTCGCCATTGTGGTGTCCAACATTGTTGCTATTTGTTGCACTTATATAGCCGTTGCCATTACCACCGAATATATCATCCACAAAGCTGAAGGTGCTAAATTCGCTGGGATAGATGTAAAAGGTTGTGATCAAAGTTGCGTAAACAAACAGATGGAACAGAATGCATGTCCAAATCAGGTTTATCTGTAAATATAAAATGAGGAAACATGTTTTTAAATCCAATATTGCCAACTGCTCACTCTCTATCTTTTTCTCGCTTGCCTTTTTTCTGCGTCCGTATTTTGTAAAGCTCGCAAACGGCACTAATGATATTGTTAAAAACGCCCCACAAGCAACCCCAGCCAGTAGGCCAGCAAAGTTTAGCTGGTAAGGCAGTGTTCCGATGCCAAAGAGAACTGTGGTCAATAGCAACAGCTTGAACAGTGCGACATATGGTTTGTGTAAATGCTTCCAGTGCATCCAAATAAGCAGTGCCACCAGCGATGACACCACACCACACAGAGATGCGGAAGGGCCCACCTGTTATATAATAATACAAAATCGAATTAAGTTTGTTTACATAAATGTTGTTATATCAATTAGGATAGCAATTAGGACACCTCTTGTTTTCGATTTAAAACTAAGGTATCTTCTTCTTGTAAAACTGGCACTAAATTAATAAATATATTAAATAAAAATATTTGTATAACCAGAACTCATTGAAAATGGGATAAAAAAAATGTGTGTACCAGGCAGAAGGAAGCATCTCCGATCTATATATATTATCTTGATCTATATATATATTCTTGATCAGGATGAATAGCTAGAAACTTCAACTTTTCGAATATGGACTCGTCCATTGGGTACGCATATAAAGTTTGATTTATATGATCGATAGCTTTTAGCATTTTTGTCAGACATAAGAGCCAAGCACACCAAATTTGGTTCGAATGCATATTTTTATATACTGTGGCACTACTTGCTATAGAATTTAATTTACTATAGAATTTTAATCCCTGTTTTCTCGTTAGAGCATTTTCAAGAAGAGGTATCAAAAATTCGAAAGTACCAAAATTTGTGAAAAAAAACCAAAAATTTAAAACGATTTTTATCGATATTAACGAAACGCTGTTGTAGTTTTCAAGATTGGTGCGCACATAAAAAGACGGACATAACTATATCAACTGAACTCGTCGTCCTGATCAGGAATATTTATATACACTTTAGGGGGATGGGTTGCGTCAAAGACTTTCTGGATACATGAATGTGAAGCTCAATTTATGCAGCATATATATATATATATGTACATGTACACTTTGTTAACGAGTGTAAAGAATCTGGTTGTTTTTGTGTATCATTAAATGGTTAGAATAACGACTTAGAGCCTGATTGCCTTTTTGTTTGTTTGGGTAAATTCAATCATGAAGCCTAGAAATAAAAAAATTACTTACCTCGGGTCGATGGGGTACTAGGACTGCGCTGGTCAGATTTCCAGCCAAGCCCGACATTATGTACACTACGGCGGTGCGCAGTGTTCCAATCAATCTTTCCAAGTCAGCGAGGAATAAATACTGAAATATAAGCGTAATTGCGAGATGCAAAACACCAGCGTGCATGCACAGCGATGTCAATAGTCTATAAATCTGATCTGGGATTTCCACAGAGATAAATGGAAACATGCCGCAAACATTATTTAGGCAGGATATCTATAAGAAAACGAAAAACAAAAAGTTAGAAATTTATACATAAATAAATACAATCATTACTTGTTTATACCCTTGCAGAGAAAATAATCATAAAATGATCATAAATCACAAAATCTTATTTACATTCGCAAATAAAGTGCAGAATAATAATTGACGTATCGGTTTTCTATATCATATCTGACTTAAGTATTTTAATTTCTCTCTCAGTGCCATCTGCAAGGATATAAAATCTTTGATACTTTTGCTTGCTTATAGAATTACTTGTGAACATAACGAGGCTTCTTCGTGGAAATACCCATTAACGAAATCACAATATTCTCGGGTGGTTATCCTGCATTCACCATAAAGCCCGGTACAGCATGGATGCCCGATAACCTCGCAGACCATGTGCTCGGCCGTGTGATCCTTGTAGCGATAGCGTTGAGAGAACGAATTCGTTTTCCGGCAAATTGGCCACTTTGTTATGTCGTCGGGCCACTCATACGGCGCTATCGATGCGGGTGCATCGCAAAACTTTGGATCCAGACCACACACCGAACCAGAAATTCGACCGCCTGGTCCCGATTCGCCCGGTGACCATTTTTTCCAAGTCGATATGGATTTCTTGAAGAAACAATGTGACATAAATGATGGAAATCGATACATTCACATCGAATTCGAATGAATACTCACTGTGGGATAGAGACCCCGTATGGAGCAGTCCGCTTGGGAGCTTTGAACACAGCCGGAGTCATCGTTCCGTATGCAGCAGGCCGTTTCACGCTCCTGTCTTCTGGTTTTGGTGACCACCTCCATGATCTTGACGTCGCGCCGCATGCAGGCCGCAAACTTGGCGCCCATGTGGACCAGGTCATTGTTGCGTGGCCCAATCCAGAGATTGCGCTGCTCGACATGCTGCACCGTCTGCAAGCTGAGGCTGGTCACCAGCACCTGGCCAGTCTTCTGTTCGGTGCCAAAGCCGATCGGAGCGATGCCATAGCAGATGATCGACAGAAATAGAACCACGATTTGCACTGTGTTAATCCAGTACGTGAAGAACGGTCGGTGATCGGTGCGATCATCGAGATCATTGATCGAGAAGTATTTGATGTGACGCATCTGCGGTCGCCTCGAGTTCTCCAAGACGCCATCGAGCAACTGGGCTGTGATGCGGTTGCCGCGATTGGTGGCCGTCGATGTCGATGTCGAGTTGGATGTGCGCAGCACGGATTGGCCCTGCCCGGAGCTGCCGAGATGCATGTGGTTCGCCTGGTGTGGATGCGCATCGGCCATCAGATGCATTTCGGCGTTGCCAGCGCTGCTGCTGCTGCTGCTGTTCAAGGCGGATGTGCGCCAGCCGTTGTGATGACGCTCGGCCATATATACACCAACGCTGCCTTCGACACCGACACCCAATCCGAGGGTGCCTGTGGTCGCCTGTTTGTTTGCCTCAGCGGTTTCCTCATTTGATGCAGATGCAGCGGTTAACGCATCGCAGGGGTTATCAAAGAACACCTCGTCCTCGATTAGAGCAGCCAGGCTTTCGGCAATGCCCATGCTACAGTCCGCATCCAGGTCCAGCTGTGACTCCCCTTGCACCGATTCGACAGCTCGGCCCTGCACATGGATCGGCGCAAAGCTGCGCGACCATTGCCGCTGGCGGCGCTTGCTAATCCCGTGGCCATGGCTATTATAGTTTGTCGGCCGTTTGCTGAACACGCTGATCAGATAGCCAACACTGGTCATCAGCATGTGGGCCACCGTTGCCTTGCGCTCCACAAATTCGCCCGCATTGAAATCGCTGTGGGCATAGCATCGGCGCCACCTGCACGGCCCCGTCGCATGCAGCGTCATGTCCACATTCTGGGCATCCTGCGCTGGCAAAATATCGGGACGATCCGGCGCATAATAGCTGCTGCTGCCGCCGTTGGCTTCAGTGGGTGGTGGATTGCCCAGCATCATATCGCCACGATTGTCACTGTACTCCAGCTCAGCGCTGGTGTCCAGTGGGCCAAAGCGTCGAATGGCCAGACGGCGATGGCGTCCATACCAGAGCGCAAAGTCCGCGGCCTCGCTTGTGGATTCTACGCCAAAGAAGCGCGAAATTTCCCGTCTCATATATATGATAATGCGCTTTTTGCAAGAATAACGATGCTGCTGCTGCTGCTGCAACTGTTGCTGCTGTGGCAGCGATTGCTGTTGCAGTTGCTGTTGCTGTTGTTGCTGCTGCTGTTGGTGCTGCTGCTGCTGCAGTTGCTGCAAGTGTTGCTGCTGCTGCAACTGTTGCATTTGGTTTTGTTGCAAGCGAGGCGAACTGGAAAGATGAGCTGCAGCATATAACTGCTGCTGATGCTGCTGCTGTTGCTGCTGCTGCTGACGCTGGAACACTATTTGCCCGGCATTGTCCGGCGTTGTCTCGATGTTTGCCGGCGACAGAGAGATCGAGTTGGCGTGCGTCATTATCAGTTCCTGCTCGTGCTGCTTGAGCTTGGCCAGATCGGCTGTGGTCACGGGCATGGTCACCGGCACGGGACTAATTGGGCCAGTTGTTTGCGTTGTCTGATGGACGCCAGTTGTGCGGCGCGCCGTATTGCAGTGCAAGCAAGTGCCGGCACTCTCCTGGCCCTGACCCGGACCCTGAGCCTGACCTTGACCTTGTCGCTGCCCCTCGCTTTGACCCATTGCCGGCTGTATGATGGCTATAATGGACTCAGCCTCATCGACTTGATTACCGGGTCGCAGTTTATTGTTACACGTGCCCATATTCTTGCCAGCTGTTGCAGTTCCGGGCGAGCAGACGCTTGCGGCTGGTGTCGGAAATGTCACTGATAGTGAACCGGATGATGCTGATGCCGGTGATGGCGAGGGGCAGGGGCAGTTCGAGTTCGAGTTCGAGTTCGAATTCGCGTTCGAGTTGGAGGCGACGTTATACGTTTGAGCACTCTTTGAATAGCTGCCCTGAGCCTGCCCGGAATCAGTGTGCTCGCCGTGACAGCACTTGGCACGATAATTATAGGGTATATTCACGTACTGCGACGATAGAGGCGGCGTTGCCACGTTGCACGTTGCTGCGGTCGATGTGGCCAGGCTTAAGTCCGTGTATAGAAGATCAGCAGCTGGCGGCGGCGTTGGAACATAGCGTTTGACCGGCGTGTGGACCGTTGAGCCCAAGTAGCCGGCGGCGTATGCATCACACTGCACCACCTTGGGTGGCAGAAAATATCGCGTTGACGACGACGATGCGGATGACGGCGCCGATGGTGACGATAAGTTCATCGTTTCCATCAGTTTGACCTTTTGCGATGGCATCGGGTCGCGGTAGCGCTCCAATCGGTACTTCGAGTTGGGCGACAGGGCACGCGGATGCTGGATGCCGACATTGTATTTGCCAGTTGCCATGGCTGCGGCTTGTGACTGCGACTGCGACTGTGACTGTGACTGTGACTGCGTGCTCCCAGAATTGTTGGTGCAGAGCGATGAGGTCGAGTTGGAGGATGACAACGGATAGTTCTGCGCATGTGTGTGTGCATGGTGTTGGAAGTGATTGAGATTCAGCTGTTGCATTTGTTGCGTGGCGGTTGTACTAAGGCTGATCTTGGTTTGGAAATTCGATTGGGTTTGAGCGTGTGCATGGGCGTGTGCGTGCGCGTGGGCGTGACTTAGGCTAGCGGGCAAGCAATCGCTGTTGGGAGCCGGTGATGGCGGTGGCAGGCAGCCATTTATCAGCGAATCATCGAACTTTGTCAACGGTATTGTTAGTTTGCCAGACTGGGCCAAGAATATCTCGTTCGGATGCGGACTAAACCGACCTGCCGATGACAGCAGCGGCTCATCGCCATTCGACTTAAGCGACAGCTGCTGCGGCTGATAATTAAGCGATTTCCTTCGTCCCGTGCAGGCGTTCCCAGCGCTAATTGTGTTACAGTCATTGCCATTGGCGTTACGGCGAATGCCACCCGGATGCTCGCCACGAACGGGATGCATGTTAAAATCTCTCGATTCTCAGATTTATTACAAGCAGATCTATCTATAATAAAATTGGGTGCATATAAAACATATGTAAATTATTAAATCCCTTATCAAATATCAGCTTAATTCATTATTTTATCCAGTTATACATATGATACTACCTTATAATTATAATAATAATAATTTTTCTTAATAATATATAATAATGATAATATGAAATAGATATGGTTAAATATGAGATATGGTTAAATATAACGAAGTTAAATATATCTGCGTTTTGGAATTTGAAAATCGTACGAAACTTAACAGTATATCCATTCATTTTAGGTCCGGCTTGATCTATTGAGCTGATCAGGATACTTTTCGTAATCGAAAATCTCATTATTACCTTTGTACGTACTTAATGAGTTGATAGATAATTGATTTCGCTATTAATAAACCTAAAGAGTGAAACATAGTTGAATCCTTCGTATTCGTAATATTTGTTTACTCAAGAATGAAGTGTTGGAGTCTTAGGCCAGGTACATCCACATCATACATACATATATGTACATATTTTTTATATGTATCGATGATACATGTATGGATACACACGTATTTACTTTTGCACGTTCATTAAATAAAGTACAAGAAATTCCTCCTCACTGTTGTTTGTTAATATTTTCTTATTGCATAGCATGCTTGCATAAGATTCGAATATTTTTGTTTAACAGTAAAAAAAATTCACAGTTACACTGAATGTAGAGGAATTCAATTATATCGATTTTCCACAATAGGACACAAGCATACTTTTTGGCGCAACTTACAATTATGAATTCACTTCAGAAATTGTGTTCGTCGTATTATTGCCATGTTCAATCAATATTGCGTTTCCTTCTATTTTGATTATTTTTTATATACGTTTTGTTGGTTATTTGCAAAATGCTTTTCACCAAATTGCGAGCAAATTCATTCAATTGTAAATGCACAGTCTCACACACACACACACACGCACACAAACATCTACGTAAAAGTACATGCATATATTTGCCATTCGCGTGTTTGTTTGTGATATTGTCATTCACTTGGGTCAGCAACACATAGTGCCCATACGCATGTCCACATTTGTGACGTCATCGTCACCTTATATTTCATTCTAAATCGCTCTCTCTAAAAGTATAAACACTCAATATAACCAAAAGACAAAAGAAAAATCATGACAAAAAGCACGTAACTGCTTATTGCCAAGAAGCAAGAATTGGTAGCATTTGCATTTACTAATGAAAATAATCGTTTTAACAGAATTTCAAATAGCCATTCAGAGAAAGATGATGGTGCTGGTAGTTAAAAGTATTGCGATAACAAAATTAAATTCAAAATTGTACAATACCTTTTTCATACAACTTAAGATAACATTAAGTAAAATAATAAATTTAAAAAGATCCTATAATACAATTAATATTAATTAATTGTATTTTTCTAATTTTTTACTCAATTGGTATTTATTAACTTTAAGGCGAACACCAAACAGAATAAAAAGCCGTTAAGCCGTCTATAAATTATTATTTTTATACAATAATAACGCTCGAGTGCAGCTTTTTAATGTTTGAAATCACAATTTTATTTAATTGGTCCTTTCAGACCTATAACTCGTTAAGAATTCTGTGTAAACAAACGGAAAATTAAATTCTAAAATTTGAACACAGCGTTAATGTTTTTTGTCATGTGAATTTTTTGAAATTTAAAGCATTTCGCAAGAATGAAAGCTTTACTCATACGATCCTAACAACTAATTTTCCATCCAAGCGGTACATTTTTTTATCGTTTGGGGATTGAATTTTCCAAAATCCACTAGTTTCGACTAGTTTAATTAGTTTTCTAGCTCAAATGCTGTAGTGCCCACGTTTATATATAGATAATGAAAGTATTTTAAAGGACACTCAAGGTGTCAGAAGGTGTTTTTGAAATGTGTTTCGTGCATTTGCTGTGACGTCACGCGCCCATCTCTATTGGTTATATGTATTCATATGTATATGTGTATATGCTGAAGCCCTGAAATGAACACAGTTTTGCTTAAGCGGGAAGTCAAAAACCGCTTATTGTGAACACAAATCGAAACTATTGAGAATTATTTTGCTTAGCTTTGGGATGTCTTAGTCGAAGGTCGTTGAAGCCAATAAATTAAAATACATGGCTATATTAATTATGAATATAAAACGGTATAGTTTGCATTATAAGGATACTGACGAGAAATGTTACATACATATACATATATGTATGTATATTCAAAGGTAGAAGAAGCCTGCTATAATCACGCCTTGGCTTACAAGTACTTAATAACAGCAAGGCATTCACTTTGATTCAGTTGTTTTTCGTGCGTGAGACAGATTGGTCGTGGTTGGAGGCATTGCATCAAATTGCTTATATATATATATACATACGTACAAGACATACATTCGTATGTATTACATACGCACACACAATCCGATATACGTACATATCTAACCAGTTAACCAGTTTCGTACATAAGCTATGATGAAGTCGTTTCATTTTATAATAATTAGTTTTCTTTCGATCATTGGCCTTCAATACTTTTCAATTCGTGTTCGCGTATCTGCAAGCGGTGTAAAAACGGACCAATCTATTGACTGGGGCTTTACGTTCCAAAGCTTTAAGCCGCTCGATGAGAAAAAGGTGGCTCCATCATTTGAAGTTGTTCACGAGTGGAAATATTTAGATTTCGAGTATCCAACATTTGTCGAAAGGCAATTGGCGATAAAAAATGGGTAATAATACAAATTCAATAACTTATGCTCTAGCCATTACAGATTAATTAATTACTCATTTAGCGAATCCATTTTGGATATAACAAGTAACAAGTAAAACAAGTAAGAATATGTCTGTTCGTCCGTCTGTATTCAAAAATAAAAATATAGGCCCTTTCATGGCACGCGCAGGTCAAGTTCATTTCAAACTCTTACCGTTTTCCTATCAAAATCTACAACTTAACGTTTTGTAAGCAACACCTAAGAAATATTTAAATAAACTATTGCAGAAATCTATTAATCAAGATTGGCTAAGAAACATGTCTATACACACACACACACATAAATACATGTATGAATGGGTTTAAATGTGTGTAACGACAGCTCGCATTTGGGTTAGGGTATACTACTCGGCTGCTACTGACTCGATCAATTTCAGTTGAGAGCTTAAAAACGAAAGTTGATTCACATTTGAATATTCCATAGTAGGAACGGCCGAGTCCTCTTGACTTGAGAACTCTTGTTTATTTTCTGTCTGTTAGTTAATTGGCGTATTTTTCGATTTTAGAGAGTTTATACCAAGAAATAATTTACCTTTGGGCATCGACGTCTATCGGAATCGACTGTTTATCACGACACCGCGCTGGAAGGATGGAGTTCCAGCGAGCTTGGTGACCGTGCCATACCCAACGAAGGAGATAAGCCCCTCACTCAAGCCCTATCCGACATGGCAGGCGCACAGTAGTCCCTACAATCCCGACTGCTCCAAGCTGATATCTGTGTATCGCACAGCAATCGATTCGCAATGCAATCGGCTCTGGCTTATCGATTCCGGTATTGTGAACGCCACAATCAGCTTGAACCAGATATGTCCACCGAAAATTGTCGCATTCGATTTGGGTACGGACGAGATGGCTGTGCGCTATGAGCTGCCAGCATCGCAGATCAAACAGGATTCACTGCACTCGAACATCGCCGTAGATATCAGAAACGACGATTGCACGGACGCTCACGTTTTTGTTACGGATGTTTGGCGATTTGGCATTGTTGTCTACAGCCTGGCGAAGCACAGAAGTTGGCGGGTGACTAACTACAATTTCTCACCCAATCCGGTGGCATCCGATTTCAATGTCTACGGCCTAAACTTTCAATGGTTGGATGGTGTTTTCGGCATGAGCCTCTCCCAGTCAGCAGCCAAGAGTAATGATCGTGTCCTGTATTTCCATCCCATGGCAAGCTTTAAGGTACCTCGATTAACTGATCTTAGTTATAGTGTATAAACCCATTCAACACCCTTTGATTTCTTACAGGAATTCATGGTATCGGTAGACCTTCTATTGAATGAATCCCTTTGGGTCAATAGCACTGTGGACACGTCCAAGTTGTTTATTCCGATTGGCGATCGAGGCTTCAACGGCCAATCTTCGACATCCGGAATTGCACGGAACGGTGTCATGTTTTTTACCCAAGTACATCGGGATAACATTGGATGTTGGGACACAACCAAACCATACAACAGAGCAAATTTGGGAATGCTGCTCGATGTCGACAATTCATCACAGTTGATTCAGTTTCCAAACGATTTAAAAGTGGACCACGAATCAGGACAGGGCGTTTGGGTAATGAGCAATCGCTTGCCAATTTATCTATATAGTCAACTGGATTACGGCGATATCAATTTCAAAATCTTAAGAGCAGATGTCGACACCATTATCGATAGCACGATATGCAATCCGATGTACCAATCGGTCAGCAACGACAAAGCGCTTGTGTCACTACAAGAGGGCCAATGTTATTAGACAATATGAAACCTAATCTTAATCAAATAATAAATGTAACATCTTTTAAAACGATCATCTTTTAACGAAAGTGCAATGTAAATTAATAGATGCTCATAAAAAACCAATTGGCGTTTAAATCAGGGGGAGGTGACCAGCTTGAAAACTGTGCGAGGTATAGGCATATCCGATTTCTTAGTGGGCTTGGCCGGAATGTCAAGGTCGCAATCTTTTGGGGAGGTCGTTAGGTGTCTACATACCAAATTTGTTGATTCTAGCTTTAAAATTGTGCAAATATGCAACACTTATCGATGCAAGTTTTCAGGTATGTCGGGTTTCGCGAGTATGGGGCGGAAGGAGGTGCTGCAATATATATGCCAAATTTTGTGAATCTAGCTCAAACACTTTGGCAGATATAGTAATATCCGATTTTTTATGGCGGGCGTGCTGGGGGGTAATATATTGTGCGGGGATTTGATAATTGATGACATTATCGACTTGAGATTTTAGGTGTTATCGGTTTTGGGGTGCAACCCAAAAATTCTTAACATTCTATTTGACGCGGGCAGACGGAAAACCAATATACTCGTTTTACTTCGCGACTATAAACACTTCTGACATAGAAAAAGTGATTTTTCTTCATGTGTATAAAAATAAATAGGTTTGATGAATGAGGCAAATGGGCTGTTCCTAGTGTAGTTAAGGCAATGGTCGACTTGTTTAAATTTAAAATGGTAATTAACTTAACTAAAGCAGCTTCGACAAACAGTTTTGTGTAGGGCAGTCCATGGTTGATGAGACTGAACCCAAACTGAAATGATACGTTGTTCTAGAATTTTATCAACATTAATTCAAAAGTAGTCGCCGCTCTGTGAGAGATACGTATTTATATCTGTATCTTTATCTGTGTTTGTCGCACGCGTTACACGACAAGCAAGCATGCATTCTTATTCATATTCTCCCCACGCAAGTAACTCGATTGTCAGTTGAGAAAAGCCGTCCCATAAAGCACATTACAGCTTCGAATTTCGAATTTCACAGCAACATATAATCTACACATAAAAATTGATGCCAACGTTTCCTCTTAGCTGTTCGATATGCGTGCGTCTACACAAATCAAATATCTAAGCATATCGGGCATTATCTTTTTCCTGGCCGTGGGTCAAATTGGAGAGGTATTGGCAGACGGTGAGTCATAGTCAGTAAGACTTATTTGAAGCAAATCAGAACGTTATTTATCTAATATCCTACAATAGCTTATCTACACATTTTTTCTGTATTTTAAAAATAAACAAGCAATTGGATTGGGAAATTTTTTTACCACAC
Source organism: Drosophila paramelanica (assembly GCA_035043915.1). Taxonomy (NCBI): domain Eukaryota; kingdom Metazoa; phylum Arthropoda; class Insecta; order Diptera; family Drosophilidae; genus Drosophila; species Drosophila paramelanica. Next base: position 603,296 of record JAWNMO010000179.1, read on the forward strand.
GTTTTCTTGAATAACTTTCATAATTCTTAACCGATCAGGATACTTTATTGATTCTTTTAGTGCTACAGTTCATGAAAATATTCATTTGAACCAATATTGGTGTCCATAGTTCTCATATTTTCAAAAATGTTAAGGCTTTTAAAACGGTAAAAGCTATCGATCATATGTACGTCTTTAGCTATTATAATTTCTGATTTCGGTTCGTACAGACCGACGGACGGTCATTCGTAAAACATAATATATATATATATATATATTGTATATATACATTTAGTTTTGGGAAACATAATTAGTATTTGTTGCTTTATAAGTTTTATGCGTACTTAAGAATTTTTATTACAATAAATCATATCAAGTATGTAATAGTATATATGTATGTACATATATATTTGAATAGTCGTTATCAAGCGGTGAGTGTGTTTGCCCAAGATAAGCCGATTCTTCTGGCAGTGAGAATACATCTTAATGTCCACTTGAGTATACAGAATCTTAGCTTGTATGTTTTAATTATTATGCACACGTATATCTATTTATCTATTGCTTATGTACGAGTGTATACATTCGTATTTATGTATAGGCGCGTCCAGGGCCATGCACATGATAGTCGTACACTTTGGTATCAAGATAATCAAGAGATAAATGGAGGAAAGCGAAACTATTTTTTCAAGGTTTGATCTGTGGGTAACAATTTAGAAGCATTATGTATAGTGGAATAGCTGTAGGTTATCGGTAGACTGGCTTTTAAGATATGATGGCATCAGAGCTTCGCAGTATTATTGGTTTTAATATATAATCTGACCAAGTTAAACTCATAAATTCAAGCCTTAATGCTAATCTATTTCATTTTGCATTTCAATCGATTGATAAAGGCTAAAAATTATATAAATTTTTGGTCAGTCCACGTGTCTGTTCGTATGAACGCGTTGATATTACAGACTACAAGAACTAGAAGTTGAACTTCGGCTTTTTAAGTTTAGGTTTATTTAATACGATCCATAAGCCGTTCCGTTTTCTTTTTTATTATCGATATTTATCGGTGTATTGAACCGGTTTTGTAAACATATCTCCGAGAGATAAAATACAATTTTTTTTTTAATATATTCACATAAAGCATACCCTGATTTTTAATATGCCTCTAGCAAATAGAAAAAAAGAATGAAAAACTTGTTGGTATTTACGTATGGTATTTACGAACTGAATAAGTCCAATATCAGCTTTCTAGCTTTTGTAGTTCCGAGAACGCTACTTTCATACAGACGGACATTCATTGGAGATGATTGCTTCTGCCATTTTCACACTTTTACCCATTTTTAATGGTGCAGGGTATAACAAAAACAAGTAAGAGATAGAGATATTGGTTGGCTCTTTTTAAAGGTGTGGCCAGCCGTCTATCTACCTTCTTCTAGCTTTAAAACTGTGAGAGATATCAACCTTCGCGATTGGCGGGAGGGTGGCTGGGGACGTTCTAGTAGAAAACCCCTAGAAATTATTGAAAATACTGATTATCGTGATTCTGACTGTTACTTTTGCGTATACAAAATTAAGAAACAAGTAAGATTGCGCTAATAGGGACCACCCGACTAGGCAGTTGATGAGTATTGAGGTTAAAAATTAAAAAAAAATTTAATTAATAATTACCAACGAATAAAGGAATTCTACACACCGGGAGCCCTTCGGCTTCGACTGCACAACTCTTATCGACTGTACCACTACAACATTTGATTCAAATATTATATAGCATGAGTTAAACATCTTTTAAAAAAGTTTTAAGAAACGATTACAGAAATCTGCTTTTGCCATAAAAAAAGATAAATTTTATTAATAATTATTGATAATTATAAAAAGAAAATCAATCCCACACTGCCCCAATGCGTACTCGAACTGTCTGCGCCACGCTTCCATTTATTTCTTATGTGATAAAATTCAACTTAACCATTGCAAAACAAAGTACAAGAAAAACGCTGGACCAAATTCTGCATTTGTATGTGCACATATATGTACATATGTATGTATGTGTCCACATGAACACAGAAATTGCTTGCGTTTTAGCCAGTACGGAAAATAGATAACGGGCTCGTAAACTAAATGTATGATCGCTATGAAAACTTAATAAGAGCATCACCAATCGCAAGACTGTAGTATTTAATTTGTGAAAGAGAATAAGTTAATAATTATCTCATTTTTTAGTAGGACATTTCCGACAAAAGCTCTCTTGTTCATAGCATTTTTTAATGCTGTTAATATTTTAATTATGCATGTTATATTTATTTAGTTCAATTTTGTAGTGCAAAATCATTTAAAACATAGATGCGATTCTGCTGTCTTTATGTTCCGGTGCAAGCCTAATATTTGTATTGTATTGTTTCTAATACAGTTCAGAGTGGATCGAAACAGTTTGGTTTAAGATTAGCTTTCAGCTTTCCTGTTAATAACAACTAACTGCGGGTACAACCCTGATTTAAAGATATAAAAATAAGTTTCTGTTTATGTTTTAAAGAACAAATTGCCGACTATATTCGAAAATGTTGCATAAGCGGACTTAGAAATGCGCGCACCACAAATGGATGTGAAAAGATGGAGTCCCCTGTGACCGGCGTTTCTCGACTTTGGTTCGGACTGTGCTCTGCAACATTTGGTGTGTGTTGTTCGAGGGTGCTGGAGCGACAGAACTGTGAGCTTGGTCGGTTGGCTGCTTTGGAGGGCACTGCATGTGACAAAGGACTCAATTCCACTTCCTACAAAGATTGCTGCCGAGCGTGTCAAGGTATGCTGTACTTGAAGTAGAAAGTTAAACTTAATTTATTAAAAACCTTTTTGGAGGGGCTTTTCAGTTGGTTTGGCAGTTAAGGCTAGCCAACAAAAGTGTAGGGACCCTTTATTTTCATTTCTCCGAAACATAGAATCGTATCGGATATGTTGCTCAGAGGACAGTATCTCGGACTCTGGTGAAAATGACAACAAACTTCAGATAGAGGATGAGAACACCGAAGATGTGGACGTGGACGCCGATCAAAGTCAGGAAAATGCCGACGGCACTATTATCCTGAGAGATGATGGTAAGCATTAAAATTTCAATTTAACTGCGAGTATCAATTAAACTTAATTCACAGATGATATTTGTGGAAAGATCCCGAATCTTTGCGCGCACATTTGTGAAAATACATTTGATGCGTACAAATGCAGTTGTAATCCCGGCTTCAAATTGGACGAAAATAATGTTACGTGTTCTGAGGACAAATCGGACATATGTCCCAACGGCTACATATTGGATCCAAAACAAGGCAAATGTGTTGACGTCGACGAATGCACAGAGAAATTGCATGAGTGCAAAACAACTCAATACTGCCACAATACAATCGGTGGATACCATTGTCTCAACATAAAGGCCAAGAAGTGTCCCTCCGGATATCTGTACGATACCAAATCGGATGAATGTGAAGGTAACTAACTTTTCCTTTAACTAGTCGCTTTGACTTCTAGTTGCATTATATTTCAATTTAAATTTTCGGTCTAGAAACCGACAGTCAATTAAACATAAATATATACGTGTAAGAAGACTCTAGTCGGGGACTGCCTGGCTAGGACTTTTTCCCAACTTTTCTCACGCCAAAATCGCGGACCCTTTTGTTACTTTAAAGAACTCTTCAAGCGAAAGGCAAGAAGAGCGAACATTCGCTGCTTGCACTTGAAGAGAGTGCCAACGCTGGCAAAGATTTGTAGTGCGAGAGAGCAAAGTATACGTTTGTTTTCTCGCCCAACACACATAGAGATAGTGAGAATCCATGCAAAACCGAAGTGTTCTAGATGGACCTTCAATATGTTAAAATTTAGTGGTTCAGGGTATAAAGAATGAATTGTTGCTGGTTTTGGTGGAAAAGTATAATATAATAATCATATATTCTTCATCGGGATCAACATCTGACACGATTTAACCCAGTCCATCTGTCTGTCCGTCCGTCTGTAGGAACGAGTGATCTAGGAAACTATAAAAGCTCGTGAACTAACCTTTTCGACTTTAGTTTCTAAATAATAAATAAATAAATATTTATACTAAATAAATTTATACTAAATAAATCTACAAGAAGCGAAGTTTAAATAGTGACTTAAGACATAAGGAAAAATTGATTTCTAAAGACAAATTTGTTTTTTCTTTAGTTTCTAAAATAATGCTTATTTAAATCTTAAATACCTTTTAAAACAGATGATGATGAGTGCACGCAGTCGCCATGCGAGGACGGATATAAATGTACGAATTATCCCGGCGGCTATGACTGTAATCCGATAGAGAGCCAAACATGTGGAACTGGCTTTTATCTAAAAGAGGGCAGTTGCGCTGATATTGACGAGTGTAATTATAATACGACCAACTCTTGCAAAACTGATATGCATCAAGAGTGTAAAAACACAGTAGGCAGCTATCACTGTAACTGCCTTCCCGGCTTCAGTTTGGATATGACACAAAACGAATGTGTTGGTATGTATGCTTATCAAATGCAATTTTATGTACAATAAATGAATGCACTTATGTACACATATCTGCACATACACACATACATACATATGTACGTATGAATGTTACGCTAACAAATTATGTATGTGCACACTTCCTGTAGATATTAATGAGTGCTCAATTAACAATCACAACTGCCTGCCAACTCAAAGATGTGATAACACGATCGGTTCATATATATGCACGGTACTTTTGATTTTATATATCTTTAAACGCGCATTTTTAATAAGTGATGCAAATAATTTCATAGCGCTGGACATCTTGCGGAACCGGATATACACTGAACGCTGGGACAGGAAATTGTGATGGTAAGCTTATTTGTTTTGATTTACCTCGTGTAGCGCGGTACGCTTGGCGCGATATTTCGATATTGTCTATCGGATAATTTGTTTTGGACTGACGAAAAGCAAACAAGAAGAATAGCCAAAAAAAAATACAATTGTTCGACCATTCGGCAGGCCTATTGCTCTACTTGTTCGAATTGAATTGAATTGAATTGAATTGAATTTTATTTTATTTTTTTGCACAGATGACGATGAATGCGCGCTCAGTACTCACAATTGTCCCTTGGATTATGATTGCTACAACACTAAAGGATCGTTTCGGTGCCATAGAAAAACCACAACAACAACGACTACTACAACAACGACAACCAGGGCTCCATCAACAATCCCATCAACAACGCCGACGCCATCGCCTTCGCTTACGCTCTCCAGGGATACTAATCCGCACTATGTGTCACAACAATCCTACAATCGCTTAGACTATGCTCCAAGTTATTCGACCAATTATGGATCGCGGCGACCTTGTACCACCGGTTTCCATAGAAATAATCTAGGCGCATGTGTCGGTAAATTACTAATCATAATGTATATTAATGACTCAACAGCCAAAGTAGGTAGGCAAATCTATACTTGACTTGAAGTCCAGAGCAGAACAAAACCCGCACATTTGGCTCGGCTCTACCAGCAAACTAACATTGAGAGACAAACGGATATGGAGAATATGAATACTATGTGTATATTTTTATTTTTTATAGTATTAATATTTGATAATATTTACAATTACAAAATGTATTTCCATTTAGACACAAACGAGTGCGTAGAGCACAAACCATGCATGAGCCACGAACGCTGCATTAACACGAATGGTTCGTATCGCTGTGAGAGCCTAATGCAATGTCCCGCTGGATACAAATCGACTCCCGATGGAACTACTTGCATAGGTATGTGTACCCAATTTAGGGTGTATTAACGTTTATCGTTGGAAACTTCGATGCAGTGTCAGTTATTAGAATAACCGAACAACGACGTGTTCTATGTTCGAAATACAAACTAGTTTATGGGATTGTCTTACCGTAGTGTGCTATATGAAAATATTGCCTTAATTCTAAATTATTTAAATTAAGATTTGAATTATAACCGACAAAACAAAAGTGCGTTTCAGCTCTGTGACCCTGAACCCATGATCAGACTTGCCATCTAACTCCAATATTTTATGTTTCATGTCAATATTAATCGATAGAATAAAATATAGATACATTTGTATCGATAAATGACAGTTGGTGAGTTGTACACTGGCTAAGCTCACTACTCTTATTAAAAATACAAATTTGAATGAAATATATTAACGTTTAGTAAAGCCTCGTGCTGGGCACGCAACAATAACAGCAAGGTTCTGCGTTTAAAACCGAATTTAGATTGATATCAAACATCCCTTACAATTAAACTTACAAACTAATAAAATAAGATTTTCATATTTTTTTTATCCACACGTACCATCTACACAGACATCAATGAGTGTGAATCAGGGGACCATAACTGTGGCGAAAAGCAAATATGCCGTAATCGAAATGGTGGCTATATCTGCGCTTGTCCAAGTGGGCATCAGGTGATACGTCTGCCCAATGGTGTCAACAGTTGCGAGGACATTGATGAGTGTGCACAGGATCAGCCCGTCTGTTCGTCGAACGCGCACTGCTTCAATACCATTGGCTCGTACTATTGTGAATGCAAATCGGGTTTTCAAAAGAAGCCACTCAGCGGCAATGCTAATGACCAGGATCAGGAAAATTGGCATACCCATGCACAATGTTTTGATGTCGATGAGTGTGAAACCATACCGGGTCTATGCCAGCAAAAATGTGTCAACTTTTGGGGTGGCTATCGATGCTCCTGTAACCAGGGATATGAGCTTGGCCATGACAACCGAACCTGCAACGATGTGGATGAGTGCCAAGTGCACAAGGAATATAAGCTGTGCATGGGGTAATTACCATTTATCCCCCCTCTTCCTTTTTCTCAAAAAAAATAGTATATCAGTCCAGTGCAAGGTCTGCCTAGCAGTGCGTTTGCTGCAACGATAAAACGTCTCCCAATCCAAAAAGTACAAAAATTGTTGATTAATATGCACAGTTGGCATATCCGTACTTTTATATCTTAAAAATGGATTGAATGGATTCATTGTTAACTTCTGTGTTTCTTCATTAATCTTGATTAAGCTTTTTGCAATAGATTCCTAAGTGTTGGTTTATTTTAAAAGTTGAAGTTTCTACCTCTTATGGTTACCGAGATCGAAGTGTTCATACAGACGGACGGACGGATGTGCAGACAAACGGACAGACGAACTAAATCGACTGATCTGTTGATCCTGATAAAAAATATGTATACTTTATGGGGTCGCAGATGATTTCTTCTGTCTGTGACGTACATTCGCACAAAACTATAATAGTTTCAATGGGTTCAGGGTAAAAACAAATAATTGGGAAATTTTTGAAATTTGAAAATTCTTTCATTCACAATTCATTAGAAGTTGACTATTAATCTTCATTCAAAATATGGAGTCTTTAGCTCTAAAGCTGTGGAAAATATAAAATATATGAGGGAGGGTGGGCGTGGCTGGGACATTAAGGCCGCAATCTTTGGAAGAGGTCAGCAGCATACCAAATTTGGTAACTCATATTTAAAATTTTCGGAAATATTGCATTGGAGCTGCCCGGTAGATCGATTATTGCGACTAAGGGGGCGTGGATAAATAAATTGTTATGTGATGGTTGGGGGAGCATTCCTGTTTTGAGAACTACAAAATTGAGAACTCTAGTTAAACAACTGTGAAAGATATAGTCGTTTCCGATTTTTAAGGGATGGGGTGTTTGGGGCCAGGATATCGAGGTCATAATCTTTTGGGGAGCTCACCAATTATCTACGTATCAAATATTATTTTATTCCATAATAGTTTGACTTTTTCGAAAAATATTAAAATATATCTCTATTTTATTCTTTAAAAACCTGTAAGCGATTGCATTAACTCGGCCGGATCGTATCGGTGCTCCTGTCCACGCGGCTACACCTTGGCGGCTGACCAAACCACTTGCCGCGACATTGACGAATGTGAGACGAACCGTGAAAATCATGTTTGCACCGGTTGGGTAAGTAGTTCACCGTTAAGAGACTATTGACAGACCGATTTTGATAACAACTGCGTAACCCGATTATAACTCTAAAAACAAATACCAATTAAATTGATATTTTAAATTTTGGGCACTCTTTCGCTCACTTGAAGCGTTTTTTGAAAATATTGAAAATGTTTCCCACTTTTAGCCATGTCCGTCTGTCTGTCTACAAAAGCTAGAAAGCTGATCTTGAACTCATTCGTTTCGTATATGTATTCATACGCAGATCAAACCTATTTTAAAAGATCGATAAATCTTTCCGTTTTTCTACAATCGATATTTTTCGCTTTTTTGACTCGTTTTTTTTAACCGTAAGTCCTAAACTATATAAGCTACAGCCGCCAAAATTTCAATATGTTCGTAAAGCATACGAAGACTTTGAATATTTCAGATTTTGGATACCTCCCCCAAACGCTCCCAATACGGACAAAATTATTAAAAACGTATATGAAATACTACAGACCTGCATTTAGTTTAGAAGTGCAAACGGGTTGAAATTTTTATGAAGACAGATAGCAGGGTTCAGGGCGGCCCCGAATAGAACACTCTCACTTGTTAATTCTTAATTAATGTTGCAATTTTTTTTACAGAAAGATATTTGCACCAACACTCGAGGCAGCTATAAATGTACCACAATTAATTGCCCAAATGGCTACGTAAACGATCCGGAACAAAAGAAGTAAGTTCCTTACTGTAATCATATCTGCAAATCGAACGTCGTGCTAGGATTTTTACATCGAAAAACATAAATTATCTTTTGATCTTGCTTTATTATATTATTTGAGGTTTTATGAATCATACCTGGGCATTTTATGTTACGTGCAACTTATCGCTAAATTTTTGTTTAATTTTAGCCGATGCCGACAGAATAGTAACTTTTGTGAAGGAGAAGAATGCTACACAAAACCATCTGCATACACCTACAACTTTATAACGTTTGTATCAAAGTTACTGATTCCGCCAGATGGTCGCACATTATTTACCCTACGTGGCCCAATGTGGTACGATGACATTGACTTCGATCTCAAAGTTGTTCGAGTTCAGGCGGCGCCCAACATCGAAAGAGCTTCGGAGAATTTCTTCGAGTAAGTACCTCCAATTGAAACTAACCAAAAAAATTAGCATAATATAACAGGGAGTGTGAACTTTATTTGTACTAAAAGTCCCATCCTATCCCTTGTACATACAAACAATATAATATTTGGTTAGTGGTTATGTGGTTTAAGCTTTTCGTCTGGTCTCTTTAATTTTAAAATGATATTACATATTCATTGTTTTTTGGTTATTTTTATTTATTTTGTTTGCAGTACAATAAAGAACAAAAACCAAGTTAGTCTCGTATTGAGGAAAGCACTGGAGGGACCACAAGACATTGAATTGGATCTTAGTATGACTGTGTTTACGAGTGGAATGCCCCGTGGTAAAAGTGTTACCAAACTGTTCCTGTTCGTGTCCCAATATACGTTCTAAACTTGTTGTCCAAAATGTACATTTTAAACATAAAATTATAAATAAATATTAGACAATTTAAAGTTAAAACAATTACGATGAACTGATGAGTTTAAATCACCAATTCGGCATTTTGAGTAAGCTATAAAAATTTGAATTTTCTGTTATGTTATATATTTCACAGCCAATATAAATACTAAAACTTGCATCAGTGCTTAAATAGTTAATTGAACAAATTAATGGTAACTAAGAGCACGGATACCACCGACCAAGTTAGAACCACTGCTAGCCAAGCATTTGATTGAAACGGGCTTTGGAAGTGATTAATAATTCCACTTCCGAAAAGTTCAGAACATGTAAGTCGCGCAAAATAAACCAAGAAAACAGGTATAATATATTGAATACCGACCCCGGCGTAACTACCAGTAAATGCCACTAGGGTAGAAAGGCTTTCGGTAAAATATGTCACACAAAACGGCGGGATAATGGCAAGAAGGGGAAAGAGTAGACGTGTAAAAAGACTATACGAATCATATCGGGACATATCAAGAAACAAGGTTTGAAGGTTGTTTTTGAGTGTAATAGCGATAAGGGGAAAGCTGGTCGACAATGTAAAGACTGGAAATAACGAGAGAAAATAATCAATTACAATAAACACTGTTGATACTAAACCATTATTAACGACCTGATATGGTAGAAAGTTCAAAGTGTAAAGATCTTCCACGTGCTGAAATGCGAAAATTCCGGTCATGGCTAGTACTATATAAAAAGTACAAATGACAATGTAATCGTATGAGAGAATTTTCGTCACCATTGACTTGCTCCTGAGGGGGGCCAATAAGCTGGGCAGTGAATGGTGGCACATAAACGAATAGACACATGCGCCAAATAACGATGGGATGCCGTAAAAGTTTATGGCAACCGGATGTCCTTGGGCTCCATCGACAGTAAGCATCTTCAGGGCAATGCAGATCATCAAGGTAAATGCTGAAAAGCAACCGGACGAAAAAAAAAGTAATTATTAAATTAATCAAGCGGATATTAGATTATATAAATCTCACCCATCCAACGGAAAACAGCAGTAAGTATTTGCAAATACTTTGTTTTCTGCATGCTAAACGCTACAAGTGGTCCAAAAGTAAGTGTAAACCCAATTAAGATGAGCCTGTACACGATTAGCCGTGATATTGTATGGTCATTCCAGCACGATCGGTTTTCATTACTTTTAAAATCACCAAGTAAATGCACTGAGGATAATTCCATTATCGTGATATTTGAGCTATTTGAGTGGTCATGTTCACTAAAATGGAAAATACAAATTTAATATTACGGAATTAACAAAATATACTTTCTATTTGTGACACATGCTTGAACAATATTATTCATCCCTTGAAAATTGGTAAAATTTACATTAAATTAATTATCGAAAATATGAAATAAATTTGATATGCGTGTGGTATACACGAACTTAAAAAATCAATCTTCAACTTTGTAGCTCTAGTTCAGTGCTTGCTTCAAACTTCTCTAATTTTACCAAAAGTTTTCTTTAATAACTTGTGTGCTTCTTCACCGATCTTGATTGGAAACAATACTTTGAGTGCTATAGTATATATAAAAATACTTGTAAACCCGTCCAGATGCCTCTAACTCTCAACATAATAAGAAAAACACTTTAAAAATTCGAGCTTGATGCAGATCTATTTCGATTTTAAGAAAATTTTAAAAGTAATCGATCATTTGAATAATCTGCGCGCGGTATGAACAAGTCTAAATCCCCCAGCTATTCATCCTGATCAAAATTATATATGCTTTATAAGGTCATTGTTCCCATTTTAATGGGTTCGGGTTTGATCGGGTAATCCTGTTAAAATAATACCAAGGATTCGGGTTTCTTAAATGTTTGAACGTTTAAACAAAACTTTTCACTTTCAAATAAGTTTAACCTGTAAGCTGAGCTGTCTCTAAAAGTTTTGAAATTCATACATACATATATCATATTAAATATATAGAAAAAAAGGTTTTCACTCTCACCAAATAACGTCACGCAAACTTCTGGCCACCGCTGCAGAGTATATGCTTAAGTCGCCATATAGGTAAATGATGAAGCAGAGATAGAACATGATTCGGCCAAAGTCATTGAAAAATATTGTTGCCATCTCGCCCAACTCAAACTTTTGCGTCAACTGGTAGTAATGAAATTCATTTTGAATAGTCAAGGGAACTGTTTCCTGGTCCGCATGGAAAACGTCTTCGTCAGCTGGTTCTGTTGAGCTGCGTCTGCGGCGCAAAGCCTGTAGATTCTGCCAGTTTTTTATCGCGTTCGCACAAGCCATGGCTTCGATGACAAAGGTTACAGTTATGTAGCTTATGATAGATAGCAGTATTATTACAAGGAGGCTTAAGCACCATCCTGCCTTGGCAAATACTCCTGGCAGAGTTAACGCTCCTGTTCCGACAATTAAATTAAATACGAAAATGAAGCCAACCTGCAATTAATGAAACACAAAGGCGCATAAATATGTATATACATATATCCCATTCACGTATGGTATGCGGGTGTATCTTACACATATATAATGCGTACGTAGAAAATTTACATATTTAAAATATTATTCACACGTATAATTGCTTATTTACCAAATTTGAGTAGGAGCCCGCATCAACAGGTCGAGAAACAGTTCCTTCTCGAGGCATCTCTCTTCCTTGCTTTGTTGCACAGATTTTATGGAGTGTGACCATTTGTCAGAAGACGGAAAATACAGAAAATGGCAATCCGAATTTTGGCAGCTCATAATCCTGATTATGTTAAGTGGCAACGCTGTCATTTCATAAATAAATTCTCCAATTTACCGATGGAGTTCCGCACATTCAACACACTCAAAATTTTCAGCCAAATGACCGTCCAACCGAGCGTTTCATTTAGCAAATTTAGCCAAATTCAAGAAAAGTGTCAACCGGAATTATTGCCGCTTTTGCTGACAGTGTGACCTGATGTACCGATGTGCATACAAAGATGGCATCAAAATCAAAGCGGCAAGATCACCAAAATCATTAAGAGCATTGGGAAATGTATTCATATTGTCCATGAAATACTGTTTTACAGCAACAAGTCAATAAAATTAACAATAAACCAAAATACAATTCAAAAGGGGATAAGAGTATAAAAGTATATTATTTTACTAAAAGCAACTAAAATTACAATTACGACTTTAAGGCAACGGTAAATGATTTTTGAACGATTACGTCTGTTGGAGTATGTAAGTACAGACATACATATGTATGTATGTTCGACTGCAGCTATTGGTTGATTATCTTTAAACAATTATCATACTTTTAAAGGAGTTTGTGCGGAAAGTGTAGCCAGACGTTCCGTTAACTTGCTTATACGCTCTTCTTTGACTAAGATAAGGCTCTGAAGATATTGAACCTTGTTGCTCGCGGACGTGATATACTTCTCTTTCTTGCGGCTCTCCTCGATCAATCGCTTATATTTCGAATATGGCACCCTCTTGCGACTCCCTTTATCAATCGCTAGCTGATCGTCCTTTGGCATTTGATCGGACGGTTGAGGTTCCAAACAATCCCGACTCTTCGGAATATCCCCCCCTGAATTTCGTGCTATTTGGGGGCGTGTCTTTGATAGGAAATTGTCGACTCCCTTACGCTCAGCGCACATCAAATAATAGAGCAGCGCTTTTAAGGCGGTCAGACAGCCTGAGGCCAGCTGTTCCAACTCTTGGCGGGACAATGTATAACCCAGTTTTCGTAGTACTTTTAAATTGAAGATCTCCCAGTTATCCAGCTTCAACGCAAGACTGCTATGCGAGCTATAATTGTACGTGTCCACCAGACTTTCGTTCAACGTCTTAAACAGTCGCGCCACGTTCACCACATCGGAAAGTTCGCGGCGCGTGCGATTGTTAAGCTGGATCTCTTTGGTGTTCAGCCATTGATCCAGCTCTTGCTGCTCATAAGATTTTAAGGTGCGGCAGAATCGCATAGTTTTGTGTAACGCTGTCATTTACCCTTTTATAACAATCTCTTAAACTAAGAATTTGGGAAATAAATTTTGAAACTACAGATTTCCTTTGAAATATTCTAGCAAAATTAAAAAAAAAAACAAACTTACATGACTTAGGTTTTTTTTGAGATTACATAAAAACATATGTAATTATTACCAATCAAATCGGATTTGAATCGAACCGCTTCGTATAAGAAATTCAATAATATTTATACACTGTACCCATTAGAAATGGCTTTACGTTAAGCGATCTTCACACGTTAGCGAAGATGGACTTATTTAATTAGCTCTATACCTCTTTTCTATACGACAGGCATAATTCTTGGCGATCTTCATTTTCTTTTGAATTATCTATGATTAATCAATGTTTAATATTTTAACAATCGGTAAACACCACTTAATCATTACATTTTAATATATTCGCTTAACTTAAAATATAAATTATAATTGAAAATTATTGTTGTTCGGCCCAATCATTATTTAATCGAATGTCCGCACAGTTATTGGTTACATCACAATCATCGACAAATTCTACGTGTGTAAATGGAAAATGACCTTTGCGTCCATTTAGCTCTCCTTCCCATTGGCCATTTATATTGGTTTTAGTGACTTTAATTATGTCCCCCACTTCCAGTTTAAGCGCGGTCTTGTCATATGCGTTTGGCACACGCGACTGTTTAACACGGGCTCGGGCTGGCAACTTGCGCTACGAATAAAGATGATGATGATTGATTATATAAAAAAATTGATGAATAACGTACGTTCAAGTCCGTCCTTTTCAAAGTGCTAAATTGGCTCGATGACACAGAGGGTGGATCGGAATTGCAGCCCGAGGAAATGTTTGAGCGCACATTGCAAGAGCTGGTGTTCGACGTTGACGTTTGCTCCATGCTATCCTCCTCTACAGAGTCATCATACTATAAAAAATTTAAAAAAATGATATATAGTTTTATTCAAAAAAATTCCATTCATGCACATATACACAGATTAAGACATACACACACCGCGTGTGGATACGCTGGGACTCCACCATTGAAACTAAATTCTTGATTAACATCATAACAAAAAGAATGATTTTTATAAAAATTTTAAAGCCTTGAAATGTATGTATAAACCAAAGCAGAAGTCTGTACTATTTGATTCGAATTATTTTAAATTAGAGTCGATTGGCGGGAGATATCCTAAACCTTAAAATTTACGCATGGTAAAAAAAACATAAGCATGATATGACAACGGAAACAATTGAAATAAAATTGATCAGCGTATGGTATTATACGAACTGAAAAGTCCAAGTTCAGCTGAAATAGAGGTGCTCATGCAGGCAGACAGACGGACGGACATGGCTTAATCGATTTGAATAGTAATACTGATTAAGCGTATATATAATTTATGGGACTTTTTGAGGATTCCTTCTGCCTGTTACATACATTATAAAAACTTATTCTACCAATAGGTTTGGGGTAAATTATATTACTAATTCGGTACTCGTTTTTTATATATAGTAAACCAAACTTCGCACCGAATCATAGTTATCATAAATAATAAAATAAATTTATTTAACACTATAGATCATGCTTCATTTTGAAGCATCACGGACCGAACATTGAATTAATCATTTGTTTGAACCAGGACATGCAACAATGACAGATAAGGATACTCATTGAGATAAAACAACAGAAACCGACTCAAGATATTCAATGGACAATAACACTCGAAAAATTGTTAGAAACTTACACGCTGCACATAGGGTACCGGTATTTGTCCAACCAGACCATTGGAATTGCGGGCGGTCCACCATTGGTCTTCATCCTTGCGTATAATTGTGAGAATCTCACCTCTTTGAAACGGCAAATCATCTTGATCCTAATTTAATGGTTAAAGTTGAGATAGATATTTGCATTACAAATAACAGGTATCGATACATACACTTCCGACAAAATCAAATTTTCCAATAACCTTTTCCAGTTTTTTCTGCGCGGGACGCTTTAGTGGCGTAGTGTCTAAATAATGCAGCGTATAGAAGGTGAGTAGCCTTGCCAGATTATCGAAAGATTGATCGCCTATACGATAAACAATTTGGTCCTGCTGCTGCACCTTGTTTATAATGTAGTTACTCACTTTGGTGTCTTCTCTGAATTGAAAAGGAGTATAGCTTTGGAATTCTCAATTATGAATATAAATATTGGTGCCTACCTAACGCAAAGGACGTAGTCGCCTTCAATTGAATTGCTGTCGCGAACCAAAAACACTCCCCGTTCGCGCTCATTCATTAAAACTTCGGTAGCATCTTGTCGGGACATGGACCCAAAGTACCAACTGAAACGAATAATCAAATGTGAGTCAAGGTTATCACAAATACATGTGTATATACAAAAAGATAATAACAATAAGCGGCAACTTAGTCTTCTTGTTTGCTGGGACCGGAACACTAGTTTTTATTAACATTTTCTTAATGTCGACCTTACCTGCTCCTGTCTGATACATCAAATGTATCCATGTTAAATTTCAAGTATCCGTCAGTAATACAATATGATTATAATTCTTTTGATTACTAAATTAGTTAAGATTAATCTTAATTTTGACTTTTTTCTTCTTTGTGTATTCTTTTTTACCTCTCCTTATGGATGTTCATATCGTATCGATACTTCATACTAATTCGATTTTTGAATCGATTGAGCCGATGGTTTCGATACTTAAAGCGATAATTTTAAAACTGGTCAAATAAAGATACTATTAAAATTGAATGAATATGAATGTTATATTATTACAAATCATTTTGTATGTTATAAGTAATAGGGTGAATTTAAAATTTGAACAATCATACCTTTTATCCAGAAGTATCAAAAAAGAATAACTTACGGCATTCCATATTAATTAAATAATCAAATCATAGCTTTGTTAGCTACACAAATACACAAAATGACGACTTTCGAAAACATTTGTTTTGTGTGTTCATTTGCCAAATATGCCATATCGATACAAGGCAAAATAATTAATGGGCAATAACAAATCGCACAATTTTCAATCGATATTAATATGGTATAGATAAAATTATCGAGTTTTACAGCAGTCCAAAAATCGATACGTCGACGTCTCGGTGCTTTTTATCATCTCTAGTGGCTACGCCATTTTGTGTAAAAGAGAAAAATTGAGAAACACAATAAAAAAGTGAGTTCTTTGTGTTAATTATGCAGTTTAAATTAATATAAATATATGAAAAACCTGGTTAATAAGTGCTGTGTTGTGTTTAAATATTGACGGTTCGCGTAATACGGCTATTCGCTGCAATTCGTGTAGATGTACACATTCATGTGTACATGCAATCTATCCTAATATTCATATGGGTGTACATACGTAACTATGTGCATGCATATGTATGTGCAAAGAAACTTGTTTGCTGTAGATATACATATACATATATATACATAAACGTAGTGCTGTATGTTTGTTTTCTATACGCATACAAATGCACCACTGAAAATTTTGAATAATTTCAAAATGTGTGCGTGTCTACTCTTTAAATAAAAACAATAATGTATTTCGAGCGCTCCTTAAATGCAAGTACTACTTCAATTCGACAACTGCAGGCATTGATGGAAATATGGATTTAAAATAACCTGGAAACCTACCTGATGTGTAGGCGTATATAGGTATGTGCAAGCGAAGCGAACCGAGTGTTATGTATATTTACACATATACATATATATGTCTATGTACATGTATATATGTATATAAATCCATGTATATATTTTTTGATATATATATATATGTATGAATATATGTATTTATCACCCATTTGTTGGCATTATTTGCTGCTGATGCATTTATCGATTTGGGAAATCGGTTTGATTCCTTACAAAAGCGATATCATAAAACATATTTAGGGACATATTTTGCGCTATTGCG
The DNA here is from genome assembly GCA_035043915.1 of Drosophila paramelanica. NCBI lineage: Eukaryota > Metazoa > Arthropoda > Insecta > Diptera > Drosophilidae > Drosophila > Drosophila paramelanica. Next base: position 620,633 of record JAWNMO010000179.1, read on the forward strand.
CAACTTGGATTGCATTTTCTACACGAAGATGCCAAGCGTTAACAAAACTTGACCCCAAAAGTAGGTATGCATGTATACATATATATTATTTAACTGTTTGTACGTTTGTTTGTATGCAAACAAATAATGTCTTCTGTTTTATTATTAAAACTTCAAACAATTGCAAATGTATGGAGAAAGGTCTCTTATATTCAAAAGATAATTGTTTATTTTTTGTCAATTGATTATTCTCAATGAACTGATATTTATCATATCTCTTTACTTCTACATTACAAGACTATCAATAAACTAAACTACTTAAATATATGTGGATCTCCGAAGAAAAAACAATTATCCTTGAGATTTGTATAAACTTTTAGGGAAATTATTCCATAGTTAATAAACCACAAAAAATAAAAACAATTTTAACAACTTTTTTATTTCTCTTGATTGTCTATTCTTAACTTGTCTCCAAACTTTGCTACTAATAGAAGATACCGTGTTGGAACAGTTAAGAACTGTCACGTGCTCTGCACGAATTGAATTTTCTTAAGCTCAGCACTTCGAAAAATTTGGCTTTGAATAAAATCTCCAAGAATATCACAGTTGGTTTGTCCGTCTTGGTGTCCATCCATATGTCGGTATAAACGTAATTTAGATTTAGATAAATAATAGATTTGTGCAAGTGTATATAACAGGCAAAAGGAAGCATCTCCGACCTCATAAAGTATATTATCTTCGACGACGAGCTGAGTTTGTTTAGCGATATCGTAAACTACAAAGAAGATCTAAATTTTTCGATTATAGATTCTCTATATTTTTTTTCAAATCGAGCCCCGCTGCATTAATATTGATAAAATATGATAAATTTTTAACAGTGGGTTTTTTTTAGCATTTCTCAAAGATTCTAAGAGCTAGAAGCACCAAGAGAGAGAGAGAGAGTTGACATTTGTCAGATATAGAGTTAAGATTTGTTGCGTACGCCTATTAACTCTCTCAGTTCACATTTTTCAGACAGTTTACTGATGGTCTCTTAAGATCACACACCCTCTCGATTAAGTCTATATATCTATATATATATATCATATTTTTCACTCTAGAGACCTACTGTAAGGTTAGAACCGAAAAATTTCGCTCACACCCACTCCCACTTACAAATCACAAAATGTTTTTTTATCATCGATATTTATCGGTTCTTGGCCCGGTTTATTAGGCATATCACCGAATCCATTCGTGCTGGAGCCACCAACTTTGTTTCACTATTTCGCGTAAAACATACGCAGGCTTTGAATATTTCGAATTCTAGATACCCCCAATCGCCCCAAATCAAATTAACAAAATAAACCAAAATAAACAACGTAATTTAAATACTAAAAACTTGCGCTTTGGTTTGTTCAAACATTAAAAATGTTCGTGTTTAGTTCTGAAAATTTTAAAATGATCATGGTTTTAGTTTAGAAGAGAAAGAGGAAAAAGAATTTAGTCCATAATGAGGGCCAAATAAAGCGGCTGAATAAAATGCGCTGCCTGTTTATCTGTCTGTCCGCTTAACTCCTAACATACGCGGAACTGCCTACAGATTTAAAATTTGGTTGGGTTATTGGTTTTTTAATTTATCGATAACCATTCTCGTTACCTTTTTTTAACATTATTTTCGTTAAACGTGTTGGCTAAAGTCCGATGATGTCCGACTAAGTATATGGGCTTCCAGTGGTAACTTGCCAGATACGGATGTCTACCCAGTATAGTATATATATAGTATAGTATACTATAGTATACAGTATACTACAAATAATACACTTAAGTTGTTACCATTTGGGGTTCCAAATCAGGTAATCAGAGCCTAAGCAACTTCCGTCGTTCCGTTTTTTGGTCATGGCCTTGGGCGTGGTGGCTGTAGTTTGAAACCAAGTTTCGGAAAGAGTATTTACTCAACGTGGAGTTGTGTATCATCAACATAGTGCTTGTGCCAAAGATTTAAGATGGTTCACACCCAATAACGAGAGGGAATGTTATTTCCGATAGCGGCCATTTATTTGGTGTTTATAACGTAGGTCGAAGGAAGCAACTTGGAGCCCATAAAGTCTATATAAGTATTCCCAATCAGGGTCCGCGATCTTGGAAACTACAAAAGCTAGAGACCTAAACTTTTCAATTGTAGATTCTCCAAATCCATCCGCAGAGCAAGTTTTAATTTTTGTACTCGTTCACAAAGTGAAACTTGTATATTGGGTTTATCCATATGTTAAAGATACAGACTTGAAGCTTTGGATTATTACTTGTAGTTATCTGCTTCAAACAGTGTAAGAATTCTAAGTTAGGGACAAATTTGTGTGTGTGTGAATTTGTGTATGTATGTATTAAGGCAAAATATGGTTAAAATTTTTATGAAGACAGATTGAGGGTATCTCCTAGTCGGGCGGCCCGACTAGAGTAGAGACTCTTACCGTTTTCCTACAATCAATAAAAATTTGCAATAACCTTAAATTAAAGCGTATTTCCGATTATTTTGAGAGTTTGAGACACCAAAACAGGTACACATTAAAGAAAACGTGTGATGAAATTAGACAAATTTGACAAGGCAATCAACAGCAAGAATTGCAGTCAAGCTGGAGAGTTTCATTTTGTTTTTTTTACCATTCGCATTAATTAATATTATCGATAATCTCCGTTTTCTTATTATAAACTGTGTTTTATCTGTGTTTTTGTGTATGTCTCAATCGAGGATTGGCGACCTACTCAAGGGCTCTTATTTGTTTAAACAACTAAATTGTTAATGCATATACATCTACATTGTTGTTTTTTCTTGCCAGGTATATTGTCTTCAATGATGCTGACATAATATTTGATTGTTAACTGTTAGTTGAACTTAATTTTGTCGGCCAAACCACCGGGTTTAAACAAAAACCAACCGACATGTCTACAATAAAACGTCGCATTAAAGTTAAATTTCGGAATGCTGTAAAGAAAACCCACTTTCCAGGCAAGTATTAAATGCTTAAAAGTAAATTCATATTCATACGTAAATCAATTGAAAACTCCAAATACAGGTGTATAGTGTTTATTCAATTTCTTGATATCGATAAAAATGTATTTCAACATAGCTAGTGGTACCAAATTTGATAAATTCGTGTAAATCAGACGCATATCTTGAATAGTTCGAATTTTGGAAACCTCCCCCAATCACCCTTAAATATCAATAAAACTAAAAAAAGAAAAACGCAAGTCAAGTTCTACAAACATTCGAATTCGAATACATTTAGATTAGAAGATTTGCGGCTTTTATGGTTTTGTCGATACTGGGGCTGATTGGGGAGATGCATTCAAAAGCCGGAGGTATCAAAATCTTCGCCCGGCTTACACAAACATAACGCACTAAATTTATAGTCTCCGAGATATGATAAAGAACAAAAGGTTGTTATCGATTCTTATCGATATTAATGAAATAAAGAAAGCTATCGACACAAATTATAAACTTCTTCTTCGTATGATACTTACGAACTGAATGCGACCAAGATCAGCTTGCTAACTGTTGTAGTTTTCGAAATCGCTGCGTTCATACAGACGGACAGTCATCCTGATCAAGAATATATACTTTGTTGGGTATGAAATGCCTTCTTTTGCCTGTATAGAAATGATAAGCTTGTTCTACGTATAATATATACGAACTGGAGAAGTCCAAGATTAGTTTCCTAGCTTTTGTAGAGAGACGGACAGGGGACGGACATGACTATATCAACTAAGCTCGTCGTCCTGATCAAGAATAGATACTCTTTGGGGTCTGTTACATACATTTCCACAAAACCATAATACCATTTTTATTGGGTTCAGGGTATAAACAAGTAAGAACGCTGCAGTCGGGCGTTACCGATTGCGTTATACTCGTTCTCTTTTGTAAGTTGTGCGATGGGGGTGACTAGCTTTGATTTTTGCGGAGGCGGGAGTTTTCGTGAGTGGGGAAGGGGGTCGAAATTTTAGTACCTATTATTGAAGTTATTTACCTTCCAAATTTGCTGACCCTGGCTTTAAAACTGTGCGAATTATAGATTTGCGCGGCTTGTGGGTGCGGGAGGGTAATGGAGGAGCAATATAAATCCCAAATTTTGTGACTAGACTTATTTAGGGTGGGGCGCTGTGAGGAGTTCTAATGGGCGTCGCCGAGATATCAAGCATGTATTATAAATCTTTGTAATCTTTGGGGGAGGTCACCAGATATCTACATATCAAGTTTGGTGGCTTGGTGCGATGTTTGTGGAAGCATCTGCCGAATTCGCTGACTAGCTCAAAAACTGTGGGCAGGGGCGCTGGGAGCTTTTCTAGAGGGCGTGGTCGGTATATCAAGGGAATATCTGCAATCTTTGGAGGAGGTCACCAGGTATCTACATACCAAATTTGGTGGCTCTATATTTTAAATTGAGGGAAATATTCAACTTTTATCGACTTGCGATTTAAAGTGTATCGGTATGTTATCGAATTGCCAGCTTCCCAGTGGGCGTGGCACAAAAATCTTAACACTTTGTCTGAAGGGGATAACTATAAGTATATATCCAAAGTTTTAAGTCAGAGGCAGACGGACAGCATGACGGACATTTCACTTCGCGAACGAGTTAGTTGTCAACAGCTCAGATCTGATTTCATTTTGTTCCCAGATAAGTCACTAATAGCGAACTGTTTGTATGTTTGTGTATGTTCAACAAAAATATAAATCAAATGAATGTATCCCTTATTAATTCCTTTTATTACGCTTTGCATAGGCCTAGAGGAGATACACTAACCCCAGCAGCAAGCTGCTTTGTAAGCATGTCTCATAAACATCTTTATAAATCCATAAACACATATATAATGCGCATTTCAACCATATTGTATATTTTTATCAATCGACGTGTTCATTCAGACAGATAGCCTGTCGGACGGACATGGCTACATCCCTCAGTCAATCTGTTAAATACATTTGCACAAAACCTTTACACTCTTTAAATGAAAATGGGTAAAAAGTATCTAATGGTTTTGTTAAAATGTATTTAACAGGCAGAAGGAGGCATCTCCATAAAGAATATATACTCTTGATCAGAAAGACGAGCTAAGTCGACATAGCCATGACCGTCTGTATGAACGCAGCTGATCTTGACCTCCTTCAGTTCGTATATATCATACGCAGCACAAGTTTTATAATTTTTATACCCTGAACCCATTGAAAATTGGGTAAAAAGGATAATATGGTTTTGTTAAAATGTATGTAACAGGCAGAAGGAGGCATCTCCGACCCCATAAAGTATATATATTCTTGATCAGGACGACGAGCCAATTTGATTTAGCCCTGTCCGTCTGTAATCTTGACCTCCTTCAGTTCGTATATATCATACGCAGAACAAGTTTTACCATTGTTTTTTGTTACTATCTATTGGAGACAATAAGAGCTAAAGGCATCATCGTTTGTTTGTGTAAGCCAGCCCCCAATATCGACAAACCCATAAAAACCGCAAATCAAATACTTCAGACCTGCAAATTGATTTGTACAAGCATTTCAATGCATGATCATAACGATAACGTTTAAAAGAAAACGAGGATTTCGTGTTTGGGTGTGTGAATTTTTGTGTACGTATGTATGATTGGGTTGAAATGCTTATGAAGACAGACCGCAGGATTCAGGGTATATTTGTTTCGAACCGATTCGGCTTAGGAGTGGCTTGCAGGCTAAGTCGGGTATATTTTAATCGTGCTATTTGTTATTTGTACTTTTACAGTCAATATTTGGAAATATGATCCGGAGGCTTTTGTGGACCCAAGAGCCCAAGGCGTCAAGTTTGTGGATGGAAAAGTTTCTTTAATGGCAGGAGAGGAGTGTTGCCAATCAGTATTAAATGTCAAATTATCAAGATCGAATAAGTCTGAATTTGAAAGAACGCAGAAGTCTATCAAAGCACCTTCGGCAAATGCTCACTCGAAGCGCTGCAGACATAGGCAGCACAAAGGCATCCCAGCGAAGGAGTCGCCCATGATATGCAGAAGTCGCCAGAGTCCATGGCTCAGCTGCAAGATGAGTTTTGCGATACTGCTGACGTTTTATCTAATATGCTTATCGCAAGCGATATTGGTTGAGGAACAGAACACAGCCGCCAGTGCTGAAGAGTCCTTGTCCATCAGGAGCGTCGCCAACGCGAACAATTCTAGTTTTCGCAGTACTGGCAGGTCGATCTCGAGTAACAACACCACGGGTAACACCGGGCTAAGCAGATCTTCCGTTGCGGCGAACGGCTATCTGGACAAGCTGGACAACTTGGAGCGCAGCGTAGCCGCTGTGCTGATTAAAGTGGCCTATGGGACAACATCGACGACCAAACGTAGCATACCCGATAATAGTTATAGTTTGGGACTCACCACTGTTGCGACGCCACTCTTAACTACACTTCGGTAAGTAACCTTGCAGAGGATATGAACTGTTCCTTTTTGCTTGTCTGAAAAATGGGAACTAATGTTGATTGACCTTTTTTAGATACCAATCGGCGAATCAGGCACAACATAACGGCGGCCGCCATAGGAACTATGAGCTGGACCTGGAGAGAGATCATGCCCTGCCAACGTCGGCGCCAAACGCTGACATATTGAAAAGTAACAATAATCCAACCTACCCGAATCCAAATCGACATCATAGCAGCAGCCATGACAGGGATCGCCACCGACACACGATGCAATACAATTCGACGCCGATGCCATCGAGTAATTATAATTCTTAACTGATTCGACATTCAAGATGTTAACACATGTATCTATATATATAAACATGGTTTTTGTTTTTCCTTTAAATAGTTCCCAACCTATTAAAGAAAGTCAATGGCCAGCCGACAATACCAATGTATCCTGGTGATATTCCGTCATATTCACCGCCATCAAGATCGTTCTTCACGCCGCCCCTGCCGCCGGAATATCAAAACCCGTTCGCAGACAAGCCCACGTTGCGGGGCACCAACAACGAGGGTCTCATATCAAACACGGTGCCGTTTAACAACCGGCGACCCATACCACCGCCCAGCCTGATGCCCGGTCACGAGAGAATACCATTTCGTCCGCCCGATCTAGCCGCATCGATTGGCGGCAATGGCGATGGCAATTCGAATGCGAATCTCAATGAGAGCTATCACAGTGGATCTGTGGATACGCGAAAGCCACTCGTCTCGACCAGCATGCAGGGAGCATTTGACTCGGCCGGGGATCGCAAGAAAGCACTGAACACACCGTCGCGCACGGGGGGCAACGATGCCGTCGCCGTCGTCGAAGTGTCGGATCATAATCAAAATAATAATGAGCACAAGACCCAGGATCCAAGTGCTGGCAATGGGAAGGAGAGCAATACAAATAAGAGGCAGGAGGTGCTGCCGAATATCATTCGCATTCTGGGATCGAATGGCAAGAAAGGCGACATTCCGGCCGTTCTACTGCGCCACGTGACGCAGCGGCCCATGGTAAGCTATCAGCCGCCAGCGTCGCCGATCGTTTCGGTCGATAATGCCGAAAATGCAGCAAAGGAGAGCCACGGCGGCAGCAGCAGCAGCAACAGCGATGGTGGCAGCAACGATGACGGATCTGCCGGTGCCGCCGCAGCCAGTCCGAATATCAACAAGAGCAAACATTCCCCGGGCCAATTCGATTTCAATGATGCTGGCAACAATGCTAGTCAGGCGGCTGTCACCACACCATCGGCAGCAGCTGCAATTGGCGAGGCCGCCGCCACATCATTCACATCGGCATCGGCAACGACAAACACGAGACCGAGCTACACATCTTATCCGCCCAATGGAAATGCTGTGCCAGGAAAGGCCGCTACCGCAGGAACGGGAACAGGTACTGCTGCCAGTGGTGCCGGTGGTGCTGTTGGTGCTGCTGCAGCTGCAGCGGCATCGGCGCACACCACCTGGACCTGGGCCTGGAACATACATATATATCTGTCGGCCGTTCTGTTCACCATACTGGCTGTCTATTCGCTGTACAAGCTGGTCACATACAACAAACTGACGCATCTGTTTGCCCAGTCATATTTTGTGTACATACACCTCATTCTAATCACGATTTGCATTATGCGCATCATTTACCTGTGCGTCGATGCGTACAATATTCATGGCACTTTTCATATATTCGCCGCAGAAATTCTGTTGAATTTACCATCGACGCTGCTGACCGTCGCGTTTGCAGTGCTCATTTTGTTTCTGTTCTTGAAATCGTTGAATCACAAGAACAATCGCTATTCGGCGCTGGTCCGGCCGCTGACCGTGGTTGTCGGCTGCGGTGTGCACGTGGGACTCTGCATTACGCTGCATTATGTTGAGTCGTATACGCTGCAGAACCACCACATGTACTTTCAGCAGCAGCAGCAACAGCAGTTCTTTCGCCGCCAGCAGCAGCAGCAGCAACAGCACTTGCAGCAACATCAATTGTTGCAGGCGCAACAGGCGCAAACCTCATTTGCACCAGCCACCAATTTGGCCAATCCGCCGCCACCGCCTCGAGTCCTGTCGCTGATATGCCAAATAATTTACATATTCATATGCATTAGCCTGGGGCTGCTCTATCTGTATTTGTATCGCATCCTGAAACGGATACTGCGCAGCAAGTCCCAGAACTATATACACGGCTATCAGAATCTATCGTATGCCATACACATAACGATCGCAACAGCTTTGCTTTTCGTTCTGCTGGCTACCCTGCAAATCTTCGGTGCTGTCTGCATCTCTCCGGCTCGACCGTTGATGAGCCAAGCGAACATTGTCGAGGTCGATTGGATGCAGTGGGGCTATCAGTTTTCGCTGCGTCTCATCGAGATTGCAATCATCACGCTGATCTCCTGGGTGACGGGCCTGAAGACGAGCGTTGGCAGCAATGCGAATGCGGCCGTCGCCGTCAACGGGGACGTGCGTATGGTGGGGCCAGCTCCCGGCATCGGTGGTTTTGGCAGTGCCAACAATGCCGCCGGCGGTGTCATGCGAGAGAAGCACGGTGCTGGCGCGCATCACAATTCGCACTCGAATGTGGCCAACTTCTTTTTGCCGTGCACGTCCAGCTCGAGCCAGGAACAGTTTGAAACCGATTACCCGGCCATTTGCAATGCAAACACCAATCTTCATACGTACACGATGCGCACAGGGAAACTGATATATGACGATAGCTACGCGCTGAACTCGCTGGCGGGGCCATCAGCAGCGTCGCCGATAGCCGGGGGCGGTGGTGGAGGTGGTGGTGTAGGTGGTGGCGGCGGCGGTGGCACCGAGTATCAGCTGCAGGAGCCAATGTACCAGAGACCCTACGATACTGGCTCAATCAGGAGCGCCGTTAATCACAATATAACAGCCGAATATGGACCACAGGCATCCCGATACCATCATCACAACTACAATCATCACCACCATCCGCACAATCATCACGGGAATATGCGCATCCATGAGCCGGCAGCATATATGAGCGCTGATTACATGACGGATGCGACAACCGATCACTATGAGAATCCCAATTTTGATTTGCGCACCAGCTCAACGGGTGCTGTGGGCACTCTCGGGGTTGGCGCCATGCAAAAGCTAAGCAAGAATACGGCTAGCTCAGGATCCGCATCGGCTTCTGGTTCCGGCTCTGGGTCCGGTTCGTCCGGCACATCGCAGCAACAGATGCTTTTGCTGCAAAGTGACAGCTGCTACTCGGAGCCATTGCAGGAGAACTCAAGCTACGAATTTAACAACTTTGAGCGGCCCGTCTTCAAGGATAAGTCCATGGGCAGTAGTTCACATCCGAGCGATGAGTGCTGGCCGGAGAGGGAGCGCGAGGGGCATAAGTTGACAAAGTGCCGTGACCGAAAGCAGAACAATAGTGCACTCGACGGAGCCAACTTTGATAATCCGGAGCGACGCAGTTCCAATTCAACGAATTCATGTTCCTCGTCGAATGGCATACGATACGCCAGCTATAATTCCTACGAGCGCGGTGGCCACTTCAATGGGGTGCGAAAGAGCGGCACTTTAAACAATATCGGATCGACAACGGGTCCAAGTCCGGGTCCGGGTCCAGGTTCAGGTCCAGGTCCAGGTCCGGGTCGCGCGATAGGCGTTATGTCGGGCGGCAAACGTGTAAACGGTGCTCAAACCTTGGCGCACACGGAACGCTCGCACTTTTTCCAGAGAAGTGGACGTAACATAAACACCATAAATCGGTCATTAGCATCTAATGATTTTGAGCTGGCACCGAGCGTAAAGCAAATGAAACAGCAGCAGCAGCAGCACCACCCGCATCAGCAGCAACAGCAGTACAATCATAACAACTCGGAGGAGGAGGATGAGGAGGAGGAAGAGGACGACGATATGATATCGGGCAGCAATGTCGAATGCACCAACTTAATCAGTAACAATGAGCACGGCTATTGCATAGCCAGCGACAATAGCATCACATCAAATTTGCATGGTGCAAACAAACCGAATGCCACACACCTGCACGTACAAAACAATGCGAAGCCCATGCACCATCTGCATCAGTACAACAATCAGCAGCAAGAGTCGACTGTGCCAAACGAGGTGGGTGCAACAGCAGCAGCAGCAGGATCAGCTTCACCCTCAAGTGCCTCGGATAGCATGATTGTGGCCGAGCAGGGTTTCGTACGATTTCGTGCCCAGGATGATATCAATGCCCATCAGGAACATCAGCTGGGAGTCAGTAGTCATGGCGTAAATCAGCCAAATCGGGGCGTATCAAATGCTTTATCGCAAATTTGTAATAATGTTAATGGCATCGATTGCTAGGCAACTGTAATTTATAATAATTAATAATATTATGGATAAGGTTCTCCTCGTTGATTCTCGATTCTAAAACACTTTATTACGGTCGAGTGCCGATGCCGCCGCAGCCGCCGCCGCCGCCGCTTACTGCCAATTGTAGTTAATTCGCCACTTTCTACTCTCTTCAAACTTGTGATATACATATATAGAAATCCTAAAATGTAAAAAAGAATTTTTTTATTAAAACAACTGAAGTTCTGCGACCCACAGTTGTAAAGGCCGAAGTATTCATACTGAAACATTTGCTGCAACAGATATATATAAATATTTATTATATGTATTTTGTATATATACATCCACACACTTATTTGTTTTTTAAATACGTATGCCGTCGGGCAGCTAATACAACACTTAGCACTTAGCAGCTAAACAACAACAACAACAAACAGATACATGTAGTAATATAGCAAGATATGTATTTTTAAGTAAAATTACATTTAATGTAAATATAAAAAATAAATGTATTCAAACTGTTAATTGTAAACAGTATTCCGAAGACAAACGCGTGAAATACTTTTACAATGTTTATTTTCCGTTTATCTTAGATTATTACTCCACACGTATCTAATTCATAAAAGTAAAATTAGTCCATTTATAAAAACAAAAAGAACGAAACAAAAAAAACAAATAGTAATATGAATAATTATAAAGTGTGTCAATATGTTTGAATTTATGTGTTTTCCAAAAATGAACTGTTACACTTTTTTTTATATATTCAAATACTTCTTTTTTAATTTTTATATATATTTTATTTTGAATCTGTAAAGCCATATTTTAAGGCTTATTTGAAAGCACACACACACACACGCATTTACAAATTATAAGTATGCACACTAAATAATTGTGTTGAATTTTTAGCCATGCCATTGTCGCTCTAATGAAAATCAAAATTTAAGCATTATTACCGTCATCTTAAAATAGTGTAGGAGAGAAAACGTTACACATTCAAAAAGCATACAACAACATATATGAATCTGTCAATATTAATATTGCAATTGTATAAATGTATTCGAATACTCAAGAAACTCAAGACAGGCTGGCTTCAACGCGTCCACAGGTGCTCTAACAACTGACATTTCTAGCATAAGTTACTATAATACAAATAAGCAGAAATTACTATTACAAATACAACAAAAATATACATTCATATGCAGCTTGTGTACGGGCCCGCATAATATATAAAAATATCCCAAATAGAACTGCTGACATATGGCAGATTTTATAAGTTTAATAACTGCGACGCGGATTCCGGTCATCCAACGTGCTTAAAACTGAATGTAGAATTGTTTGTCATGTATAGAATTAAACAATTGCTTTGGAACACACACACGAGAAATAGTGTACAATATCACACAGTGTTAATTCTTAACGTAAATAGTACTGATTAGATAAGGCTTCTGCATTTTTAATGTAAAATTAAATTGATTTAAAAAAACAAACAAAAAACACTTATATTATATATATATATAGATATATCCATTATTGTGCTTTTAAGGATGAATTATCATCACCATTACAAAGTATTTATACTAAAGCAGAAAGTAAAGCAAAATAATAAAGCAAAATGAATGAAATTATTATAATATTGATCCTACTATGCGCACTACATTATAAACATAATGAACACAACTCATTTTTAAATTTAAAAAAAAAAAAGAAAATAAAGTATTCCCCTTATTATTATACTACTTACATTAAAGAGAAATATGTATACATATAATTAACTGCATGTATATGACACAATTACTCTTATAATAAAAATAACTACATACATATTAATACATATATTCATTATTAATTTCTTTTGTGTTTTTTATATCTAATGTCTAACAAACTGTGTTATCTGTGTTATGTATATAAGAACTGATCGATTCTTTCCTTGGGTCCAGGAGTTGACGAGATGAATCTTTAATGCCTGCGAAATAACTGTCACTTTCTTTCTAGTGGCTAATATATCTTTACGAAATCTGACATTTACGAAAATAAGACCCGTGTATCGCATGCGAACTATCATATGGGTACAGATGGGAAGTCTAAATATTCAACCTATAATCTAAAAAAAAAAGTTGGTCAAGTCAACAACTTGATGTAATCTACCTCTTATGAGATGGATACATACAAAAAGGATAAAAAGAAACAACCATTTTAAAAAATTAAAACAATGTTTTATACAAATATGTCTTATGAAAATAACAGAGTAGGAGTGGTCCGATCCTGCTAAATCCGACGAGGAGCTTTTTGTAAAAACGCCAAACAAATAACAGTAATAAGAACTTATCAAATATGAGATCCACTTGAATTTCCCGATTTACTGTTTACATAAAGTATACAATATTTATCTGTATTTTGAAACAGAGACATTTTTGTAATAATACACTTTATTGATACTGAGATTCGTATTTAAAATTATCCTTTGCCCGCTGATTTTAAAACAATAATAAACAAAACAAACAAATTAAAAGGGAATGGCAAAAAATAGTTGTCATTATTTGTTATTGCCATTAAGATCCATTAGAGCCGTATGAATCCTAAAGTGCAGTCGAGATTCTAAAGCAAATTTTGAGAACTTTTTCCTAGAAAAGAAATATATGAAACGTTGTGATATGCAATATAATGAAAAGAATTGCTCTTACTTGGTGTCCTGCAGCATAGATATGGCCAACGCTCGATTATCGGATGCGTAGCAAAGGGCAGCCTCCACATTGGCGTAAGGGATAATAAAATGATCCTCTGTAATGCCGTTTTGTGCAATGCACTCGTGAAAATCCCTAAAAGCATTTTTCACATTTATTTTAAGCGCTTGTCGGAAATGAAATCTACTTACTGAAGAGCTAATGCCGGTTTATTCATTTGCACGTAGCAGGATCCACGAAGCAGCAGGCAGAGTGCCCGATTGTCGGCATAGTACAAGTCCGTGATTTGCTGAAACTGGTCCGGTTTGGGGAACATGGCTAGTTCCGCATCGATAATTTTTAAAATGCCATCGGCTATTTCGTAATCCTTGCCAATAAACTTGAACATGTTCCACAGATACAACAGCTCGATCAGGGGTAAAACGAGTCGATCGTTTTGGGTCTTGTAACGGTTGGCGCGTTTTGCCATAAATTTTTCCATTGGTAACGACTTGCCAGCTATTTTCTGCCTGCACGCGGGCACCTCGAGCATGAGCTTATCAATTTCCTGCATGTCCTGCGCTGATCTTGAGGCCGACATCAGCTTGACGGCAGCCAGCTGATAGGCGTATATTGCCCGCGACCAATTGCTCTTCTCGAGCAATAATCTGGCATAGAACTCAGCGTTATCCCATTTCCGTTGCATGCAATTGAGCCAGAGTAGCTCCCAATAGCTGAGGTAGTGGAATTGTGGCCACACATTCTGTGATTTCCACGATCGCAAATACCAGGACTCAGCAGCCTCCAGATTTCCACTAATCAGCTCGAACCGGCCTTTAAAGTATAACATCCAGACCCCATTTGGATACTTGGCCAGCTGAGACGTTAGGATCTCGTCGCATAGGCTTAGATCGGTGTGGGACTGCTGTGTGCTGATCATTGGCACAACCATCAGGTAATAGCCGAGCAGGGACAGGGCACAAAGTATTTGCCGTAGCCCATTCTCCTGGTATCCTGTACGCAGATCCTGTAGACCGTCACTCTAAACGATTTTAACATAGCAATATATCGAGCCGTTCGTAGTACTTATTTATATACACTTTACACTTACCCTACCTGATGAGAATCCGATAAACTGCAATACTTTTATTATGCGAACGGGCAACATGGATATCATTAAATTAAACGTGCCGATTCCCATGTGAACTCCGCTACTAAAATGATTCCTCAATGCCGCTCCACTCAGGTCCCACTTGCGATTCTTCAGTATTTGTCCACAAAATCTGTGAAAATCATTCAAATCTTGTTTTACTTAGAATTTGCTGAGAAAGTTTTAAGCAATACCTGAAACAATTATAGCACTGGCGAACTTGCAGACTGCCACGAATCAATCCACTGAGGTTCTCTTCTTCAATAAAGGTGAGGAGAGCGCTCATCAGGAGTGCCTCGGCCAAACACAGCTCTGCGTGGCATTCGAGATCGGTGAGTGTACTGAAGTTTTTCTGCAAAACATTAACTTACTGTACTTATCACACATATGCATACGCCTGTTTTATTAATACTTTTTTAAAGGTGTTGCCAATGGACTCTGTCAAAGTGCTTTTCTTTCTGTGACGCTGACACAGCTCCACACACTTTTTGAGCTCTGCGGATGCCTCATCAATGTGCTCAAAGGTCAGCACGGCCTCCAGAAAGGAGAATACTGCAGTGCCCATTGCGTGATACAGGCTCGAACCGGCAAACGGTCTCAACAGAGTTCGAGCCTCTTCAAATTTGTTATTAAAGAAATAATTTATAGCTAGCTGCGCCTCCCCCAATGAGGTTTTCAGGTCCATTTCAGGTGCTGGCATTTCCAAAGGCTCCGAGTTGGCATCGAAAAACTCCTAAGTTTATGAATATCAGTTTGAAATATGAACAGATTCTATATAGACTTGTGTTATATTTGTTATAAATAAACAATGTCTTACCTCCGAAGAATCGGATTGACTTCCGTCGTCCATGTTTTCCTCTGAGTTTCCGGGATCTCGCTATTATGCTAAGTGTATATAATAGATTTTTATCATTTTTAATTATAATCAATATCATTTAAGTCGATATTTAAATTAATTAAATAAATATCACTCTCTTTGCTTTGATAGGATATAGTTTACTAAATATACAACAAGTTTTTTGAAGGAATTCAATCGCTGCGACGTCAAAATTGCATCGTTTTCGTTATGTTCTGAATTGCATTTCACTCCAAGCTAAAAGCCGGACATTAAATAGGACCTGTATAGTCCCGGAATTTCTATAGCTTGAACAAAATCAGTTTGTTAAGAAACAGAAATTGATGTTCATCTCAACATAAACCGATCAGGTATTTGTTATATATATTTGAAATAATTTCGTTTTTGCATATTTAAATTTGTGAAATAAACTCATTGAATATAATGCAAATAGAAAAACAAACAAATAAATGTATAATTTGAAATTGAAAAAAATTGAAATAAGTAGTTTCAAAGACTTTCGAGCCTAGAACTTTAGTTTTTTTTTATATTAGTTTTGTACAAATGTATATAGATTCTCCTAGTATTATTATTATGTTCATTATTATGGATTAAATTCAATCGGAGACTATAAAAAAACCACAAATAAAATACTACAGAAAACCGAACTGTACACACATTTCAATACGATCAATTTTTATACCCTGAACCCATTGAAAATGGGTAAAAAAGGGTATAATGGTTTTGTGCAAATGTATGTAACAGGCAGAAGGAAGCATCTCCGACCCCATAAAGTATATATATTCTTGATCAGCATCACTAGCCGAGTCGATTTAGCCTTGTCCGTCTGTCTGTCCGTCTGTCTGTCCGTCTGTCTGTCCGTCTGTCCGTCTGTCTGTATGAACGCGTCGATTTCAGAGACTACAAAAGCTAGAAAGCTGATCTTGGTCTCATTTGGTTCGTATATACCATACGCAGATCAAGTTTATTTCAAAACATCGATAACTCCTTCCGTTTTCTTATTATCGATATTTATCGCTTTTTTGACTCGGTTTTTTAAGCATAACTCCCAAAATATATAAAAGCTAGAGCCACCAAATTTAATTTTTTATGTTCGCGTAAAACATACGAAGAATTTAAATGTTTCAGATTTTGGATACCTCCCCCCAATCGCCCCCAATATTGAAAAAACCATACAAACAAAGCAAATCAAATACTATACACGTGCAAATTGGTTTGTAGATACATTTCGATGATCTGAATAAGTCCTGAAAATTTCATAACGATCGTACATTTAGTTTACGAGCAAATCAAGAATCTATTTTCAGTAGTGGGGGCAAAGCGCAGCTGCTTGGCAATTTCTGTGTACATGTGCACGCATACATATGCATATGCAAAATTTGTCTTGCGTTCTTCCAGGAATTTTGTTTGCAACGGTTAAATTGAATTTTAACACAACGAAAAGAAGTAAGAGCGTGGTCCAGTTGGTAAGAGTTAGGCCGCGTAACGTGGAGGCCCGGGTTCGAATTCAGCGTTGGTATGGTAGTAAATGTTGAATTGTTTTATTTTATGTATAATTATTATTTTTATTAATTTGTATCGTTTTAATGACAAGTGCAAAATTTTCGTTTTCCTCGACTTTTTGCGATGGCTAAGTAATATTATATCATTCGCGAAAAATTTGGTAGTGTGGTGCAGTTGGTAAGAGTCGTGCATTTAAGACGGAGAGAGCGAGTTCGAGCCCCGGTTTTGGAACATTTGTTTTTCCGTTGGTAATTGTTTTTTTTTAATTTTTAAAAGCCTCAATACTTAATACAATCAACTGCCGAGAGTTTGTGTGTTAATTTCTGGGTTCAGGGTATCTACTAGTCGGGCGGTCCCGACTAGAGCAATCTCACTTGTTTCCATTTTGTTTAGAAGAAAATCAAGAATTTTAAATTTTCACTAACTTTAACAGACTTATGTAAATATGGTAAATTCCGTTATTAAACCTTTGCTTTATTTAAATGAAAAAATCGGTTAATTAAGTTGTCTTGGAAATTTATCGTTTCTAAAATATATGTTTATAGTAGTTAAATATAATTGAATAGTAATGAAAAGTTATGAATTTTTTAAGGTTTTATAGCCAGCAGAGTGCCTGAATGTACCGTATGTATGTATGAATTTAGATTGACATTTTAAATTATTTTTTCGGGCAAGGGTTAAAATTTCTCTATATGTATATGTATATAACCCATTATCTAAGGTGATACTAAGAAATACGTATGTATGTGTGCATAGAATATGTTTGTATATATGTATTTTTGTTAATATTATTTACTTATGTACATAGATATATTTATTTTTATGTTCTAGATTGCTTTGCGTTACAGCCCGGTGTTTGATGTAGAAAATCCGGTGGTACGGCTCAGATCCAACAGTTTCTGATTCACTGATTCACATTTAAATGGAAAAGCGTAATATATATTCTCGCATACATGCATACGGGGACATATGTGTATGCATATAACTAATTACGCATACATACATACGTGTAAAAACACAAACATTGCGATTGAACTTTAACTTGTGAAAGCTTACATAATTTCATATTTAATATGTAAAATAAAATAAATAATGGGTTCGCATGAAACTACACTCAGAAGACTACACTAAAAGTTGCATATGTATACATACGTACGTACAAATGTATGTAGGATTGTACGCGCATACTAATAAATCCATGGACCTGTATCCATAATTGTTCCTACATAAATACATACGTGTATTTAATGTTATGTACATACCCATTTACCCATGTATGTATGCAAATGCGCTGTTTTATTCGTGCCTATGTGTACATGCATGCATACACACACATACATTTGCCATTATAGTGTTTATTTTGATTGTAAAAGCAAAAGGAAAATGAAAAACTAAGCTTGTCGGCAGCAAGTACATATGTACATACAACATTAAGCTTTAAGCTTTCGCGTTGTTCGGTCGTGTTTTTATTGCGTTGCCAAGCATGGCAAAATTTAATAAATAATTTAGTGATACTCTTTTGATATTCAAGTTGTAACTTTTCAAGCTGAAATAATTCGTTTACAACAATTGCGTTGCTTGACTGTCTTTGTTTCGTGTTAAAGTAATTAAATTTTATTTAGTTAATTGTGTACTCTGATTCAGTTGCGCATTCTTTTGCTTTATCTCTATCTTCGCGTCGTTATTGAAACTTTTCGCAATATATTATTTTGTAATCGAGAAATACGAATTACAGTGTGTGGCAAATAAGTGAATAAAGCGCAAAACAGATAACAAGTAAAAGCACCCGCACTGCGACATACATACATATGTACACAGACCAATCAGCTGTTGCTGGTTGCTGACCGCGACCAAAAGCTGACTGCTACAAATTCCACTGTACGCACTTTGTTTATTTCACAGTAGTATTTCAAAAACACATATACATACATATGTATGTACTATACGGAACACACGGTCGTAAATATAATACAAGTAAGAACGCTGCAATCAGGCGTTACCAACTGCCTTATACTCGTTCACGGTCTTAATTATTATTATTTTGGAACACTTTGGTATGACTGACTTGGTGAATTTATCTTTAAAACAGTGAGAGATGTGATATTTTCGCGATTTGCGGGCTTAAAGACTGTGGGAGGTATCGTTATTTCGATTTGGAGTAGGTTGTAGTGGGCGTGGCTGGAATGTCAAGAAAATCTAAATCTTTGTCCCAGCTACTGTATCCAAAATTTAGTGACTAGCTGTAAAATAGTGGAAAAAATCATCTTTGATCGTGTAATATCAAAATGGCAGCCTCCCAAAGGGCGTGGCACAAAAATCTTAAGACTTCGAACAAGATATATATCCAAAGTTTCATGTCTCATTGCACAACCCAATATACTAGATGCAATTCGCGAACGAGTATAACAAATGGTCTGATTAGCTGATGTTTGTGGTAGAACCTGTTGACATTATAATAGCATATGTATATCATATTTATCATTTGTGTTGTACGTAATTTACTCTATAAATAAATTTATTTATTCGACGGCGGCAAGGTACGATCAATTATAGATTCCGTTGAAACATTGGTGTTGCTTACCTTACCGCTCGAAACTGACACTGAGGTATTGTTGTTTGACAACAGCTCGCGCCACTTGCTGTTATTGGAATTGACTTGATGCAGCTGTGCCCAAAGCGGCGCTACGCTTCCGTACATCATAATCGCGGGGTATCCACCGTTTAGCTCGTAAAACCGTTACACTCCGCACACGTGCCGACAAAGCCTTTGGGTCGATGTGCGCGTTACTCACTCATTGCGCTCTTCTTCGCTCAAAGGCAATATAAATACTAAGATGAGTAACGCAGTACAGAGAACGAAAACGAAAGCGGTGCACTTGTGCTCTCACAATTTGAAGAGCGCAAAATAGAATACGCTCTCAGCTCGGCTACCCGAGTGCCGCCTGGGTATTTGCATGTGTGTGTATATGTATATATATGTTTTTGAGCACTGCATCAGCTTTAGTTGCTGAAAACGAATTTTTAGTTTTCTTGCGCCGGGCAAGATCCACACATAAATACCGACCGCGACAATACCCTATTTTAAAATTCAATAGTTATTTTTTTACGGCGGTATGTCTGTAGAATTTTAATCATTTAATCCCATTGTAATATATAAAAATGTAATTTAAATTTTTTTAAAATTTATATTTTCGAGAGCGAAAAGCCACTCAGTTGGTGTGGCATTTAAAGAGTAAAAAGCGTTTCAAGTGGCTTACGTTCAAATGTATGTGCGTTTCTCGTCGTAGTATTTATTTTGTCTTTGGCTAGATGCTGTTATTCCTCCTCCGCTAGCTTATCTCGCATTGCTTTATCGAATGCGTTGAGTGTTTCGAGCTGATCGCTGCGTTGGCTGACCAGTGCATGTACTAGGTTTCTAACGGGCACGTTGTTGTTGCTGTTCGTTTGCTGTGAAATGGTGCTCTGCTTGGAAGTGGCATTTTACTGTTACTCCAATTTCAGTTCCTTTTTGAACAAAATGTCTTTAACTGTTGTTTTTGCTTTACATTGAAAATAAAGTGCTTTGTTCACATTTCTTACGCATGAATGTATGAGAATTCAAAGTACAAAATGTACTAATACAGTGAATACTCGGTATTCCACAATAAAAGCATTAAAAATAAAACAAGACAGAAGTTATTTTTGTGGCGCCGGAGATTGCAAAATACCCAAACAAGTTTTTCATTCAAAAACTCAACTTATCAATTTAGTCTCTCGGTTTGCATAAAAGGGGGCCGACGAAGGGCGGAAAGACGGAAATGGCTACAATGACCGAATTTAGATAAAGAAAAATAAAATAAAATTCATAGGATCGGAAAAGACGTTCAATGCGAAACACATTTCATTGAAGAAAAATACAGTTTTATAAATTGTTGTTGTATTTTTGATCGTTTTAATGTTTGTACAGATATTATTAAACTATACGTATGTTTGTACGTACGTATTTACGTCAAAATTGATTAAAGCGTATTTTGATCTACATGCTTTCATAGCAAATTTTCGATATATGTATGTGTATGTATGTATGAATTAGATTAAACATAGTGTATATTAAAAACAATATTTACAAATATTCCAATTTAAAATTGAATGCTTTTGGAAAGACCTAATTAATATAGACAAGCCAATACTGTTCGACCTTATCTGTAAATCTGTCTGGCCGCAGTTCTTTTTATACCCTGAATCCATTGAAAATGGGTGAATCGTAAATGGTTTTGTGCAAATGTATGCAACAGACAGAAGGAGGCATCTCAGACTCCATAAAGGACGACGAGCTGAGTTAATTTAGCCATGTTCCATGTTCCATGCTTTATGAACACAGTGATCTTTTCGACTTTAGGTTCTCATAATCAAGAGTTCTGGGTATCGTCAAGTCCCTTGTTTATTTGGGTTATAAACGAACAGCTGGCACTTTTCTCGTATAGCATATAAAAAACAGCAATAATTTACTTTGTTATGTTCCCAAATTAGATGGGCCTTGACTCTGGTTTATTAAGAGCCCTCGTGTTAATGCAATCTAAATAATTGGTTGAAGTTGCAAAGTTCAATTTTGGCTGAAACCCTATCAACTTCCGTTCGCTAATCTGAACTACATACTTTGTTCCTAAGCCAATCGTTTAGTCTTATCATACCAATGTTTACTCGTATATTTATTTCTTAAAGACTTTCTGTGCTGGCCTGTAGTATATGGTATTCGTGCAATCTTTGGTAAAATAATACGATTTCAAAGATAAGGCTGTTATAGTTACGATCAGTCTAGCACACTCGACCAAGACAGAATTAAGTACCTACTTGTAATCAAAGCAAAAAAATTATTAAATTATTTGTGCCACGCCCAGTGGGAGGCTTGCACATCGATAACATGTCGATACGTCTCAAATTGCAAATCGAGAAAAGGTAAAAATCGGTATATATTCATATCTGGCATATATATTACTGGGAAGCTATCCCAGACGTCACGGCCACGTCGAATATAACGAAGTCGGTAACGCCCGACTGCACCCGAAACCCATTGAAAATGGGTAAAAAAGGTATAATCGCTTTGTGCACATGTATGTAACAGGCAGAAGGAGTAAGCTCCGAGCTTATAAACAATATATATTCTTGATCAGGAAGACGAGCGGAAACCACAAAAGCTAACAAGCTCATCTTGGACTTAGTATGATATGCAGAAAAAGTTGATAATTTTCTTTCGATAACTTGCTCCCTTTCATTAATATCGATAGAAATCGACTTAAGCCTGTGTGTGTGTGTGCGTTTCTGTATGTATGTAAAATGCAAGCGGGCTGAAATGCTTATAAAGACAGATTGCAGAGTTTCTTCTAGTATCTTCTAGTCGGGGCCACCCGACTACTCACCTGTTTGTCTACTTATAGCGAAATTAAAATTTTTCAATTTGCGAGAAACTGTTTGTTTCTGCAGGTTATCTAATCCGAGCACATTATCAGCTCCATTGATTAGGCTAATCTTGGTTTACAAATTTTTCGCAGCTATCGAATGGATAGTTTTATAATTCTGGTGTTAATAAACCCTTGGCCGCATGCAAGCCAAAAAGGCAACTCTGTTGAACCCACCATAAAACACACCGAGTTCATTTCAACGTATCATTTTAATGGGGATTGCGAGGTAGTTTAGACCTTTAGCATACGCGAAGGTAAACGTTTTACCTAATCAAATTAAAGCAAAGCACCTCGTTCGTTGTAGTCGCTTGAAAACTTGAAAACCCGTTAATGCAAACAGATATATACACACATATATATATATATAAATAAGTAATCATAAACCGTCAAGTTGATATATATTTGAATGTAAATAAATATAATAATAATAAGAATAAAACAATAATAAATAAAAATCCGATAGTTCAGTTCTGTGTTTCCACATGACGGAAGTTATTACATAACAGTCCATTAATCTAAACTAGTTGGGATCTGGTTGAGTTCAAAGTACAACTAATAGTAAAATATAACAAATTGAAATATAACTGAACAAAAGAATATACAATTTATAATTATAATCGCTGAATTCTTTAAAAACACACTTTTTTTTTGTACTTTCAGTGTGAAATAGTCTGGAAATAGTGTTTAAGAACACTAACACTAACAATAGATCAATCGTAATTTACTAACTGGAAAGTCTGTGTATTTAGACGTGTAAATATGACAGTGTTGTCCAAATATGTTGGCCGTATAGCGGAAAAATATGAACAGACTGGACTCCCAAAGCAAGCATTTAGTTACGCCCTAGTGGGCACCGCCCTATTTGCCTTAACCATCAAGGTGACCGTCCCGTACATAAGAAATAAGGATCAAAATGCGAAATCGAAAGCCAGCAAAGGTGCGCTCACCCCCGCAGAGATCGAAGGCTCCGACGAAGATCTCAAGCTGGCCGAGGCCGAGAAGCTGCTGGTGGAACAGCAGCTGAAAATGAAGAACAAACAAATGCTCGAGCCCGGCCTGAATAAGGAGTTCCTAAAGCAGCTCGGCATGCTGGTCAAGATAATGATACCGCAGAAGCTCTGCTACGAGACCGGACTCCTCACCGTGCACACCCTGTGCCTGATTTCGCGCACATTCCTCAGCATTTATGTAGCGGCCCTCGAGGGCGCCATTGTGAAGTTCATCGTGCGCAAGGACGTCAAACAGTTTGCTCTCGTGCTGCTGAAATGGTTTGGGATTGCGATTCCAGCCACATTCGTTAATTCGATGATACGGTTTCTGGAAAGCAAACTGGCATTAGCCTTTCGGTTGGTACCGGCAAACAATCACATATTTTCTATCTTTCTTAATAACCACTTTCTTTTCCTCTTTGAAAAGTACTCGTTTGGTGCGGCACTCGTATCGATTGTATTTTAAAAATCAGAACTACTATCGAGTATCGAACCTGGATGGTCGCATCGAAAACGCCGATCACAGGTAATGCATATATTGAGTAGAGTAGAGTAGAGTATATCGAAATTAATTTTACAATATACTTTAACTAAGTGTTATATTGTTAATAATAGTTGCGAGCCATTTATTTTTGTACAGACTCACTGAGGACATTTCAGTGTTTGCCAGTTCTGTGGCCCATTTATATAGCAGCTTGACCAAGCCATGCTTCGACCTAATGCTAATTGGATTGGCCTTAATGCGATCCTCCAGGAAAATGAAGGCTAACATCTTATCAGGTAATTATGATCAATATAGTTCAACTATATATGTATATATGTATATTTTATTTTATTTTATATGTATATATATTTCTTTTTTAGGCCCGGCTTTGTCAGTGAGCGTTATTGCACTTACCGCTCACATATTACGGATTGTCTCACCGAAATTTGGACAACTGGTGTCGGAGGAGGCCAATCGATACGGCTATCTGAGACACATTCATTCGCGTATCATAACAAATGCCGAGGAAATTGCATTCTATGGCGGACACAAGGCGAGTCTTCTACTTTTCATTGATTTTGATCGGTTTAGTTAGAATACTGGACTCGGTTGCTTTTATAGAACTCAATATAGAATGTTTAACAATTGATTTTCTTTTTTGCAGGTTGAGCTACAGCAGCTGCGTCAGGCTTATAATCGTCTGGTCAACCAAATGAATAGTATATTTAGCCAAAAACTGTGGTTCATAATGCTCGAGCAGTTCTTCATGAAATATGTGTGGTCCGGTACGGGAATGGTGATGGTGTCTCTGCCAATTCTAACAGGCGCCACCGGGCCGAGCACCTCGGCAGGCCGCCCCGCTGTCGAGGGCAACAACGAATCGAATGTGAGCGAGCGTACCCAATACCTGACAACGGCTAGGAATCTGCTCATCTCGGCAGCCGATGCCATTGAGCGCCTGATGTCCTCCTATAAGGAAGTTGTTGCTTTGGCCGGATACACCTATCGAGTGGCCGGAATGATGGATGTGTTCGAGGAGACCGCCCAGGGCATTTACAGCAAGGCAACGGTGGTCGAGAACGAGGATATGAACGGGATCATTGAGTTCCGCGATGGCAAGCCCATAGCCAAGGGTCGCATTATTTACACCGATGATCCGGGCAATATGTCAATTAGTCTCCGGGCTGTGCCGGTCGTAACACCCAACTGTGATATTGTTGTGCCAAGTTTGACGCTGTGCATCGAGCCTGGAGTGCATCTACTGATAACGGGGCCCAACGGATGCGGCAAGTCCAGCCTGTTTCGCATCCTGAGCGGACTCTGGCCGATTTATGCTGGGGAGCTGCACATACCGCGTCCCGTTGAGAACAAGCCCTGCATGTTTTACATTCCCCAGCGGCCGTACATGTCCATCGGTAGTCTGTGCGACCAGATCATATATCCAGACACGCGTGACGACATGAAGCGCAAGGGCATAACCGAGAAGGAACTGATGAGCATCCTGAAACTGGTCTGTCTAGAGCATATCGCACAACGGTATGTGTTAATAATGCTGAATTATCTGAAAATTACCCTCTGAAACAAACCTCATTCTTTATGCAGTGACAGCTTTGATGTGGTGCGCGACTGGAAGGATATACTCTCTGGTGGTGAGAAACAGAGAATGGCAGTGGCTCGTCTATTTTATCACAAGTGCGTAACAAATTGATTAGTTGACTAACTAAAGAATTGGATTGACTTGATTTTGAATTTCGTTGCTGATTTAGGCCACGTTACGCACTCCTTGACGAGTGTACTAGTGCGGTGTCCATCGACGTGGAGAGCTCCATTTATGAGATCGCCAAGAGCATGGGCATCACGCTTCTGACAATAACACACAGGCCGACCTTGTGGTAAGATATATACACAATTAATTGGTAGAAAATAGTCGATGTTAATATTTTGTATATTTCTGTATTTAATTAGGAAATTCCACACACACATTCTGGAGTTTGACGGCCTGGGGAGCTGGAAGTTCAGGAAAATGGATGCCAATGAGAAGCAGAAAGATCAGTTCATTCACTAATATTCATATTTAACTAATTAATAAGCATAACGTGAATAGAATTCTTGGCTTGTCGATGTTTAAATTCCTATTCTGATATTGTCTGTGCTTTAATTCACGCCTATTATTATTTTCTGGTATACATATATGAAAAAAGGAACTACATTTGTGCGCTTATGTATGTATATTTATAGGCGAAGCTGTATTAAAAAATACAAAGTTAAGTAAAATACCGTTTTTATAAATCTAGCTTATAGTGTAATGTAAAGATTAAGTATTGTCCAGTCAGGAGGTAGCTTTTCTATTAAGTAAAAATAGCCTCTGCTAA
Source organism: Drosophila paramelanica (assembly GCA_035043915.1). NCBI lineage: Eukaryota > Metazoa > Arthropoda > Insecta > Diptera > Drosophilidae > Drosophila > Drosophila paramelanica. The sequence goes on from JAWNMO010000179.1 coordinate 646,824, forward strand.
TTAGTTTTAATGAGTTTTCATGCAAAATAAACAAAGACTATTATTGTACAAAGACCACTATTTAAATTGTGCTCTTCTTTAATTTTTAGTGTTCAACGATTAAGTATAGATAAAAAGGATAAAAATTTGCTAAATCATTTACAGGTTTCCCGTAGAATCTTCAACGAACGTGTATTGTTCAATAGTCTGCTCTGAGTGCACCTGAGTATTACCAAAGACAATATAAATAAATAGTATTTATAAATAGTATTTATATTGTCTTTGGTATTACCATATATACATTCCATTTATTACATACATAAAAACAAACATATATACACTTTACTCTATCAAAAATCAACCTTTGTATAACTTTTAAATGAAAGCGTTCAAATGTATTTACAAACTAAAGCGCACTACTTTAATTGCGTTATTAAATTTTCAATATTACGATCTGATAAAAACAAGTTTTAAAATTTTCATCGATTATGAAAAAAATTACAATTTGTTTTGTTTATAGTATTCTATATACCCGAAAAATAGCGCTGCGTTCATATCGACGGTCAGACGAACGGAACAACAGATGGACAGACATACATGGCTAATTAGACGGCAACTCCACCAATCAACCCCTGCAATATAAATTATACGGAATCGCAAAAATTTCATTTTCAACTTATGGCACTTAACAGGAACTATAATAAATTGTTAAGAGCTGAAATATATTACTACCAAAAACTTGTCAGAACGAACCAAAATGACAAATTATTACAATTAATAACAATTTAAACAATCGAAAACTGTTTTAATTATTATTGTTGTTTTGAAAAATTTTAATTTTAACTTTAATTTGTGCGAGCGGAATAATTTTTTCGACAAAAGCCTTAGTGACTCTAACTATATTATTGCGGCTCCCAAGATATATAGACATAATGGATATGCCACGCCCCAGGTGCCGTATCAAAAAAATTGATCTTTAGAGCTTTTGTCATCTGTCTAAAAAAAGGTGTGCATCTAGCTCTACAATTGATTGAGATAAATTGATTAAATCGACGTGGGCGCACCTAAACATTCTTAAAATTATCTGATGTGGGTAAACACAGGTTTCAATTCTCTAGTTTCGGCGTTCAAATGTTTTATGAACAAGTAAAACAAGCAAATTGTGGAAATCGAACTTATCGCACCTAAGTAACAGTTACTTATTCAAAATAATTCTAAGAATTATAATTAAGAGCTGTAATTACATTCGTATAAAAACAATAAAGAGGAGTCGACTGAAGTAAATCGCGGGAGATATATAGACAAAATCGTATGGACCCGTTTGCTTTTAGTAAATTGCTTAAAATTGAGAATTTTTCTAAACATTTGAAAAACATGATCATTTTCATACGAATTTTTTATATTTTAGATTCGTTTACAATATACAATGTGTGTTATACAATAAGATTCACAATAACTTCTTAAGTTAAGTAGTTTTATATTTATTCGGCTTTTGTTTTTTGCATTATTTTAAAAACATCAACCATGCGTAGAATATTCACTTGTATTCTGTGTAATACAAGTATTCGGAATTTATATATGTATATATATATATATGTTAATGCATATGTATATCATACATCAAGTTATTATTATTATATTTATATATATAGATCATATGTATGTATATACATATGTAACAAAAATGTCTTTTTATTGTCCGGAACTCACAACTAGAGATTTATTGTCAATTGTTAATGCATTATTAACACGTTGTGTGTGTGTGTGTGTGTATAGGTAAGTTAATACTAGGATAGAGGTCGATAAATAAAATCAATAAATAGTATGTATGCGTGTATGTTAATACTTGTTTTTATAAATTTAAACACCATTGGTACATAGTTGATTATTACAGTACACAATTGTTAGTCTCTTATGATATAGTTAGCACAAGTACATTGGGTAAGTTCGATATGTTAAATTGACATTTATTTTTTTCATTTTTTTTGTTTTTTTTTAGGTTTAATAAGTGACTAAATCAATATTTGTACAATAAGCAGAACGAAGAGTGTGTGTGTGTGAAAAGGAAGCGATATTTGATATACTACAAAACAAAAATCTTTTAAACGATAGAATAAAAATACCCAAGTGTTACTATTTTGTTTTTGATTTGCTTAGTTTTGTTTGGTTTTTTAAAATGATCGTTTTGATTGTTTTTAGTTCTTTAGTTAACGAGTTTAAGTTCAGGCACAGTTAGATCATACACATGTATGTAGGTATTACCATACCAGGTGTCTGTATAAGAAGTGACTAGCTAATACATTGATCGTAACGATAGTTCAATTAAATAATACAAAATATTTCCTATGATCATTCTATTTGAGCACTTTTCACTCAGCCGCCCTGTTGTCATATGCAAATACAATAAAAAAAAGCAAATTACAAAAACAATTCGTGAACTCGTACCAATCATTCCAGAAACACAACTAGTTTCCTTGGTATCTCCTGTACACTGATGATTGTTTTATATTGGAAGCATTTGATCATTTCCAAATAGGAAATTAATTTGAATATGAATGTATACAGTATGTATATACATACATACATACATCCGTATACACACTGACAGCACATCCGATATGGTATTGAATACTCGTATTCATAGTCAATTGTAAAATCAATGGCTAGTCAAAAAGTATATGAGCTTCAATTATATACTTTTAAAATTGATACATTTTAAAAACAAGTCAAATTAAAGTGATATGTAGACTTGTTCTTCTTTGTGATATAAAGTTTATATTCATTTCAAAATATACCCAATACCCGGGATGTCCCATGTGCTGCCAGTGTGTACCTTATATGAATTGATCGATTCGTATTCATTCTGGGTTATGTATGTATGTACATACTTACACTTACATTTATATATGTATGTAAACATGTTATGTAGGTACATTATACCAGGTGTACTAATTTCTCCTTAAATATATATAATTCAATTGACAACCGTTTCTCCTGTTATAAGTATGTTCATGCTAATTAATTTATATTCTGTATTTACATCTTTAAAATTAAACTACCCATTCCATCTTTAAAACCAAACGCAAAACAAACGAATTAAAAGTAAAACAAATAATTACATATATAGAAAAAGAAATATAGCTATTACAGCTCATTTGGATACCGTTTTGTTTTGCTTTTTTGTTGTTATTGTCCAGTATATATTGAAAATTGAATTACTTTAATATCCGTTATTTCCGTAGAAATCATAGTCATATTGATTAGTTGTCGGAGCTTGAGCCGATATAGCATTGATTCCACCTTCTTCGGCGATATCATTGCCAAAATATAGCAGACCACTGCCACTGGGCTTCAGGTCATATTCGATCGACGAAAAGGGACTCAAATAGTTTTCATTGAAATCGCCTTTGAGTTTCAGGAGCTCTTTTTGAGGCTCAACTTGCATACTCTTCATTATTCTAGTATTCCGTTGAAAATATTCACTCGGTGAATACTGGAAAAGATTTAAGAAAATTTACCGTTTTTAATGCAGCTGAAGTGTCTTTATATCCAACTCCAATTCATATTATTTTATTATTATATTATTATATGGAACTAGTTTCAATGTGCAATAGATATTACCTGTTTTAAAAGTGACCGATTTCTTTCCCTGAAGTGGGATTGTCGAACAGGATATGTCCTTGGTATGCCAATAACTTCCTGATCCCGTTCCGATAAGTCACCGACATTCACTTCGGTAGCTGGGATCCGTATGCGAGAAGCGGCTTTCGAGTTACCTGAAAAATAAGATTCCTTACGCGCTGATCCGGCTCCGTTGGGAGCAGCTCCATAGGGACTACCTATGCGACGCGTGGACGCGCGGGCGCCACTGGTTTTGTGACCATTGTTTTTGTTGTTGTTCTCTAAGTTTTGTATGTTTGCGATTGATCGATCGCCGGTCGAATATTGATTTCCGCCATCTGGGCTGCGGTTCTCGTCCATCAGAATCGAGTCTCCTTGGCTATTGAACGGTAGCTTGTAAGACGATTGTATCCTAAAGAAAAAAGGGGAAACAGTGCCGGTTAGGATCACTCCTTAGTTAGCTTCACAATCCACCGCAGCGACATACTTTTGGCCATTGGCGATTTCCTTGAGCACAGCCGCTCGGGCTGCCAGCTCTTCGGCTCGCCGTTGCTGGGTTAGCTCCTTGGCTCGTTCTGTCCAGATGAGCTCCTTAAGCTTTTGAAAACTTCCCTGCACTGCAACTGAGTTCTGATTGCCACCTGCGGCTTGGCTGCTTACGGAGCTGCTGCTGGGAACGCCCATATACCGGTTCTTGCTGGTTCTACGCGGCGATGCCGAAGGCGACCCAGCGCTAGCTGGACGTGTCTCGGCCCCGTACAATCGGCTCTGGGTGGCACCGCCTGGACTCCCGTCAACATGGCGCTGGCGTTGCTCAAACGACATGCGCTGTGGAATTATTGGCTCCCGGCTGACAACACGGCCAAAAACAGGGGATCGAGGCCGCTCCCTGGCGCCGGTGCGAAGGCTATTTGGAAAAAGTAAAAAAAGTTTGACATTTACTGTATTTTCGAGCACTGATAATGGTACTCTTGGGTCGCCAGAACTTACGAGCCGAGCAGTCTGGAGTTGGAGTAAAGTGGCTCCCAAACATTGTAGGTGAAAGGGTCGCGATATGTTGGTATTTCATTGGTTATCTCTGCTGCTCGCGATTGTCTCTTCGAGAATCTATGTAATTGTATATTGTTGTGTACTCAATATATGTTTGGGTATTAACGAGAATTCCGAAACTCACATCCACATGGCGCGGAGCTGCTCGCAAGACGGCTCCTGCGAGCTGAGGGGGAACGTTTTTGGAACAAACACCTCGCCAACGGTTCGAACACCACCGCTCTCAACTAAACCGCTGCTTACACCCGATGTTCCATCTTCGCTCTTGACCAGTTTATTATCCGTATTTCTCGGCACCCCATAGTCACGGTTACGTGCATTGAGAAAATTACCATTTCCGTTAGTTAGGTAAATCAAGATTACCAATATGTATATGTGTAATAATTTGTTCTGAAAAGTAATTGATTTATTATTATATATTAATAATAATAATAATAATAATAATAAAAAAAAAAAAAATAATAATAATAATAATATTAATAATAATAATAAATAAATTTCAGGTTTCAAGACCAGTTTCTGTCTTTAATACCTGCGGTGAACAGATAAACGGACAGACAACCGGATAGGGCTAAGTATACTCGGCTAATGATGCTGACCAAGAAAATATGCTCTACAAGGTCGGTAATGCCTCCTATTACCCAGCATTTTGTATCCATTTTCAAAACGTTTAGGAGTAGTACTAGATTATTATATTGCGAAACAGTGAGCAATTTTTGTTTTCGTATTTGCGGTTTTCTACAATAAAATAGATTTGGAGAGGCTGAAAAGAGCCGCCAAATTTGTTATATATATATTGGTGGAATGCCCACAGAAACTATACCGCCCTCACGAGTCACCCCCTTTAATAATCGGTAAAAATGTATGTAAATATATGTATATGTCGCACAGCTTTAATGCCAGATAGCTGGCGACCTCCCCCAAAGAATAAGACCTTGACCTATCAATATATCAGTAATAATGGGTATAAGGCAGTCGGTGAAGCCCGACAGCGGCGTTCTTTTTGTTTTATGTTGAATATATAATTAATTTAACTATGTTTTACCTATATTTAATAAAGTTTGGAGACACACTTACCGTACTGTGATAACAAAGCATCTTTCAGAATTATCTAGGCAATATCCAGTTATGAGTATAATTCATAAAACGACCAAGAAGCTGATCACGTTACGTCAAATAGATATGTTTTTAAATATGTAGATATTGTCTGGCATTGGGAAATATATGTAATTGAATAAATTAGCAATTTTTAAAGATAAATATATCACACGCTCTACAGTGACATGCATATATAAAAGAATAATAAACAACATTATAAAAATAAAATATAATATTTTAAAGTTTTAATGGTGAATTTTTAATAAATCGAAAAAAGTTACTACCTATTTGATGCTTCGGAACTTGATGTGATATATCAATTATCAATAAATTATATATTAAATAAATGTTATTTCATTATATTATTATTTTAGTAAAAGTATAAAATAAATGGCTTTTTTTTAATTTTATAAGTAAGTATTAAAATAATAAAAATGAGTATAAGTATAAGTATGAGTTTAAGTATAAGTATAAGTACAAGTACAAGTACAAGTATAAGTACAAGTACAAGTACAAGCACAAGTACAAGTATAAGTATAAGTATAAGTATAAGTATAAGTATAAGTATACGTATACGTATACGTATACGTATAAGTATAAGTATAAGTATAAGTGTAAGTGTAAGTATACGTTTAAGTATAGGTATAAGATCCGATAGGTATAAGATAGGTATAAGATCCGATGTTTGCTTAAGCCCTTTGACACAAAGCCTTCAATAAACATTAAGTTTCGTAATGAAAGTGTATTTACATATGTATGTAGAACGATGTATATTTAATTAAATTTAAACTTAAACTGCCATAAATAACATCTCACGTGTAATATACTTAACCAACGCTTAAACACTTTTGAGAAAAACAAAAAAACAAAATAATAACTCCCTGTGGTATAAGACATAAACTATAAACATAGGTATGTACATAAAATGATGTACATACAGGTTACATCAACTTATTACGAAATGTGCCTTAAGTTTGCAAGTATATCTTTGTACACTAATTGGTGCAGGTGCTGGACAAACAAATATTGGTGCTCTTATTTGAAACGTGAATTGAATTTAATTAAACTGAATTGAGTGCCGTTTTTAAAAATTGGATTTACTTTTTTGCGGTATTTAAAGGCTTGTCCATTTATGAACCGACAAATAAGAAGTGAGATGCTCTTCGCCGATAGCCTCATACCGTTGAAACAGACGTGTTTATACCTTTGGTGCGTTGATTTACCACTTGTCTCAGCCATATTTTCTTTTTTCTTTACCTATCTTATAAATATGTAAGAATATAAGCATTTAGCTGCATTTATAAATAAATATTTTATTAAACATCATGTTTTTACTCAATTTATTTTAAATATGAAATAGTTATCAATTATTAGTTTGACACCCACATGATACGAAAGAGCCATTCAGACATGTTAATCTCAATCTATATATATATAGATATATATATGTATATATATATATATATATATATATATATATGCATATACATAGATGCATGTGAATGTGTGTATACGTGTTGAAGACACACATTCAACTTAATTCCGAACATAAGGGTGGATGTAGCTCACCTTCGGCAGTGCCGAACTCTACTGGGGTAAAATAAAAATAAAATTCGGCACAATATCTAAACTCATTGACAAATGTGTGCGCACATACATACATACATACTTTTGTAAAGCTGTATGAAACTGTAATGTATGCAATAAAATTTTCGATTTGAGGATTAAATCGACCTAAATATTAATATACATACACACACACACCCACACTAATGTATCGCATTATATCCGTGTACGGGTGCAAACATTGGAGTTATTTGATGCATCAGCCTACTTACATTTATTAACAGCCTGCCATTATTAAATCGAGTACATTTTCATTTTACCGGGGTAACAAGCACGCACATAAGCACAAACAATAAGTTGCAGATCCTTTATGAGATTTTTTTTACTCCTTCTTTATTTGAGACTATGAATGAATGTGAACTTTTCCAACACGCGTTATAAACTGAACTAAGTGTACAGACAGGGGTTCGACTAGAGGCGCACTCACAGCATCCACAGTCCCTGAAAAAATTAAGAAGCTCGCACACTAACTTCCTTCCGATTTATGTGTTTGTATTCGACGCACGCTTCGGGTTTGGGTTCGGCTTTAAGTTCGTACGTATCTGCCTGTCGGATGGGCGTACGTGGGCGTAGGTATTCGGTTTTTACTTATATGTATGCACGATTATGTATATATTTATGTAAAACTGTGCGCGAACACATTTGAGCCATGAATGAAATTGTGGGCAAGAACTGTTGCTGGCTTTTTCGTTTTACACCCAACTAGGGATGAATTTATATTCGCTGTCCCTGTCGCCGCTCTCCTTGTCAGCTGTATGGCAGTAATGAATGCCAAAGTGTTCCGAAAAATACACTAGGATACTATCGAGCCAACAAATTGTATTGTGTTGTATTGAAATATCGTATTTCAAAATTTTAATTATTATTAAACTGTTTTAATTACTTGCGAAGAGAAGATATAATTCACGGAAACACAATGATATGAAAAAAATATACATATATATTCAGGCTCCTACAGTTGAAGCTCCACTAATTAATTTAAAGTCATCAAGCCATGTCTTGTGGGACATATAATTATTATTTTTATTAAATCACGCCCTGTAGTTGAAGTATTTAAATAATTTCAACATTGCGCGATGGCAGTTCTAATTGTCCAGCGAAGACTGCATAATTTATTTATTATATGCGTTACCAAATTCGTTTTTATGATATTTATATACCTTGTGCTTTCTGTTCATCGACGGGTTACAATTTAAACAGTTTGCGCTCATTTTGAATGGCCAGTGTGTCCACAAATGATTCTTTTTAATAAATACCATTATACGTTAAAAGAAATAGTGTGTCCAAATGATTTGCAGATAGAGATGGTCTCGATAGGCATTTGCCAAATTTAAAGACGACGCAAAAGTAACTTGGAAGCTCTCGCAACTGCGATGTTCCATGTGGATAGAGTTTAAAAAAGAATGGAGCTGTATTAATTTCATTATTGCCATATTCATATTTTCTAACAACGTATGTTTTATTTTAGTATATGTAGCTAGGACTATTATTGCATAACATAGGACATAAACACATTCAAAAGTTATAAAAATTATACTTTAAAGCGTGAAGTCCCAAAATGCGAAGTAATGATATTAAACCGATACAAATTTCGACTTATCGATTTTATATAATCGGGCACAGATTTTGTGCGTTAAATTGTTGTGGGAATATACACAATACACCAATCGAACGACTCTAAAATGATTTGGGATTTTTTAGGTCATTCCAAAACAACTGATTCTTTTCTTGGCAAATGCATAAAAAATGTCGGATAAACAATTAATAAATGTCCGACCAAACAATAAATAAAGATCAGCTGAAGTTTTAGATGTTGCAGCTGAAAAAAAAGTTAACATTCTTCAATTGACGCGAACAGCAAGCAAAGTTAAGGTATCAATATTGATTTTTGCATATCCTGTGTGGGTGAAAAACTGAGATGAATTCAAATAAATACTGTATTTTACAGTAATGTGAAATGCTGTTCAAAAAGAATTTTTTTGACTTAAAAGTGAAGAGTTTTGCTTTTACTATATATTTGTGTGTATTAACATCTTAAAATGAAGAGATACATATAAATTTGTATGTATATACATATATGTGCATATGTATCTCGTAAAATGTGTATCTCATGAAGTCAAACACACACACACACGCGCATCACATACACACAGTCACATATACATGGATACATTTAAACATGCATCTGATTTACAAGAAACTTTCGTTATAAACTTTTAAATATTGAATCAATAAATAAAACGAAATGCCAATGGTTACGTTTATCATAATATTCCTTTACAGAAAGTAAAGGACGTTAAATACTTTAATTTTGGAAACTTTGGCCATCCATAATACAGCCAGAACTATGGTGTCGCTACAAAGCATAAATTATGTCTACCTGGGTCTAATACTTATTGTTGCACTCGGCTCTTCAGTGTCTGCTGGGGCCTCTAATGAAAATGAGGACGAGTATTTGACACAACGAGGTGCGTTTATATATTTATTTATTTCTTTCGTAACCTAAAATAACCGAACTATTAAATTAACGCCTAATGACTTGAAAAATATTAATAGAATTTGCTTGTTAATTAAAAATTTGATAAGTCAGCCAGTGTTGTATATTTTTTTTATTTACAATTTTCTATAATTACAGAATATATATTAGAAAAGTCGTACCATGGATTGATTCGGGAAAATGAGACCCTGGTGGAAATAACACCGTTAATAAAAGTTGACGAAGAGAAAATTTGCAACTTTCGCATTTTGAAAAAGCCATATCATGAAATTCCATTCCAGGTAGGTTGTATTAAAAGACAACAGAGTCTTATATTGTTACTGGTGTCCAGATATCACTCCATATGATCAACGTATCCATCTCCTTTCTCAATTCTCAGATTGAGTTGGTTAACAATCTGGGAATATTGAAAGCCCGCCACACATTGAACTGTGAGAAACGCAAAAGCTATCACTTTGAAATTGTTGCCATATATTGCGACGGAACGCCATCGAATTCGGCCAACGTTCACATCACAGTCATCGATATCAATGAGTATGCCCCGACCTTCCTACAGCCATCCTATGTCACCGAGGTCGACGAGGGCAAATTATATAACGAGATTATCCGTGTCGAAGCTGCTGACAAGGACTGCACACCCCTCTTTGGCGACGTCTGCAAGTATGAGATACTGAACGGTGACGAGCCGTTCACCATTGACAATGAGGGCTCGATCAAGAATACTGAGCCCCTGTCGCATAAAGTGTCCCACAACCACATTCTATCCGTTGTGGCCTATGACTGCGCCATGAAGGAGTCCGCGCCAATAATGGTCAGCATCAAGGTGCGACGTGTTTGCGATGCCAAGTTCTTGGGCATACCTGAGCGAATTGATTACACTGTAAGTATATCTTATTTTGATCATAATTAGTAAATAGAATTCGAATTCAAAGTGAAATCTTTGTAAATCTTCTTATTGTTCGAATTAAAATATTAGACTATACTATCTCATTTTCTTAACGATTCCAACATTGCTTTATCGAAATTACTATTTAAAGTTTAAAGGGGATACAACAAGGGTAGGAACTTAAACTAATCGCTATTCTTATTTGCAGTCCGGTAGTACCGAAAGCCTACAGCTGTTTCCAAATGCTCGGCTGGATCTGTGCAACATACAGTGCAGCACAGACGATCTCAATATACACGCGGCGGTTGCGCTAAAGGTGAGCAAACATTTCTTTTCTTGTCCAGTTAGTTGCTATAAATATAAATTCCCACACACAACGAAAACCCTCACAAAGACCAAACATATATCCTTCGGATGCGATCGAGATATATCCAACTGCTCGGCCAACTCAAACCTGAGGGATCTTCTGCCTCGCGGTGCCGACTGGACGAAGGAGCTAAGCTATGATGAGGGTCCCGAGCCGATATTTCATTTCGACGGCTCCGCCGGCGTGGTAGTGCCCGACGGCTTTATCGGACACCACGACTTTTCGGTGCGTCCCTTTAGCATTGTGACCATTTTCCGGCACGGCAGCCAGAACTCTATAAACAAGCACGTCAAGGAGCACATTGTGTGCAGCGCAGACGATCACAAAATGAATCGCCACCACATGGCGCTCTTTGTGCGCAACTGTCGTCTCATACTGCTACTGCGGAAGAACTTTAACGAGGGCGATCTGAACATATTTAGCCCGGCAGAGTGGCGCTGGAAGATACCGCAGGTGTGCGACAACGAGTGGCATTATTACGTGGTCAACGTGGACCAGTCATCGAAGGTGGAGCTCTACATCGATGGTGTTCGGTTCGAGAGCTCCGTTGAGGATCGACACGCCAACCCTGAGGTAATCGACGATTGGCCACTGCACGCTGCCCATGGAGTGAACACCACATTGGCCGTAGGCGCCTGCTATCAGAGCTCCGAGAATCGGCTGAAGCATGGCTTCAACGGCGACATCTCAGAGGTGAAGATCTCTGTCAACGATGTGCTATCGACGGAGGACATTAAATGCGGCACAAGCTGCGCGGAGCATTTGCTGCCATCGACGGAATTGCAATTGGAGCAGCCGGAGGACTCGGCCGAATTTCAGGTTCAGGTCAATGCCAAAATGAACGAGATATACATTGAGGCGCAGAGCAAGCATAAAATTGAGCAACTTATGCGTAAGATTCAATACATCAATATCAAGAAGAGTCCCACCATCGGACGCCGCAACATCGAGGTTCGGACGACAATGATGTGTACAAATCAGAGCGCCATACGCCTGCCCACCATCGAGACGTACATTATGGTCAATGAGCCTATCCAGCCGGTGGGTATGACCGAATCGCCAGCTTTGGGCAACAAGCTAGCTGAGGATAGCGCCGCGATCTATAAGGTTGAAAGCGTTAAGCCTCAAGTACAGCACGATCAGCTTTCGTCGAAGTTCCCTCAAGGCATGCACCCATTGACCAAAATTGCGATTTCTGGTAAGCGCATATTTATAATTCATTCTTTTGTTGTCTATTACACTATTTCATTGTTTTGCAGGAACCCAAAACAAATTGGTCTCCTATCAGGAAATCAAGTTGGGCGTACATATCCTGGACAAGGTTCACATTGGGCTCGCTACCGATAACAAAAAAACTAATGTGACCCCAAAAGAGAATCTGGATTCGTGCAGTGTGATTGTCTTTCCATCACTTAATCCCGATCATGAGGAGATACAAATAGACGGCGATGAGTCGCTTTCATCCACAATGGACATTCGAACGAACATCAATAAGGATGGCGTTGAGATGATCGGCACCGATTCCATTCGTAGCTATCTTAGCGTATTGCGCGCTCTAGTTTATAGCAACAAGAAGCCGGCTTATTATTTGAATCGAGTGTTTAAGCTTTCCTGTACGCAGCTCAGCTCACAATATAAGAGCGTCGAATATACTCTAACATTGACCGTTTTGCATCCGAAACAATCGTCCAGGACAACGAATGCCCCATCTCCGATTTCAGTAACCAGCGCCGAGGGAAATGACAATTTTATGCCAAATTATCATAATGGGCGTGGCCTAAGCGAGAGTGATGATCAGGGCGCACAAGGTACGCTCTTTAAATACTGATTGCAACTACAATGCATTACACAATTACGTTCCTTTCAGATACGAAATTCTTCTCAAATTCCCAACTTCATACCAACGATGTGCAGGAGCCCAAATCGCACGTACATTCTATTGTGCGCAAAGGTTAGTATTTTAGAAAAGCATCTATTGTATATTAAACTCAATTCAATTCTTATCTATTTTAGCCGAAGCTTCGCATCCAACAATGCTGATCATCCTAATATGCGTTTTTCTTGTCATATTGCTCTGTGGCGTTTCCATTGCAAGGCTAAAAAACAACCAGAAGTATACAGACCGACATCAGCCTTGCCCCAAGGTAAGTGATGATTTTGAAAGCTTACTTAACTGGCCGTCTCACATTTAATTTGTCTACGTGACACAGTCACCCAAGGTTTGAATTTGGAAGATACTGCATGGAGTTTAAAGTTTTAGTCGAAGGCCAATTCTCATAGTACCATATTCGTAATAAAATCCTTACACCTATAAATATCAATAATATACACGCTATATCGATTGGAGCTGTTAGACATTTTGGGAAATTTGTCTATGGTAGCAATATATACATATATAAACTTGGTGGCTAGCTTTAAAACTGTGAAAGCTATAGGAATTTTATATTTTTTAGAGCATGTGCGCTGATGTGAGTTCTTTGGTGACTCTATTTTTAAGCCCTCTACCCATTGAAAATGGTTTTGTACAAATATATGTGACAGGCAGACCCCATAAAGTGTATATATTCTTGATCAGAATTATTAGCCGAGTCGATTTAGCTATGTTCGACTGTCTGTTCGTCTCTCTGACTGTCTCTATGAACGCATCGTTTTTAGAGACTACAAAAGCTAGCAACATGATCTTGGAAACATTCGGTTCGTAAATACCATACGCAGATCTTGTTAATTTCAAAAGATCGATAAATCTTCTCCTTTTCCTGTTATCGATTTTAAGCGTTTTTTTTGCTTGCGTAAAGCATACGCAGATTAGAAATATTTCGGGTTTTGGGAACGTCCCTCCACTCGTCCCAAATATCAAAATAACCAAGATATAAATTACAAATTAAATACTACAGTTTTGCAAATATGTTTGTACAGACATTTTGATATTCTTATTAAATTCTGAACAGTTTATAATGATCATACATTTAATTAACGAGCAAATCAAGAATATCTTTTCAGTAGTGAGGGCGCAGCAATTTCTGTGTTCATGTGCACACATGTAAACACATCTCCAAAGATTGCACTCTTGATATTCTGGCCTCGCCCACTAGAACGCCCCCTAGCTCCCCCACCGTAACAAATTGGAAATGCCTATATCTCCCACAGTTTTTGAGCTAGGGTCACCAAATTTATCTATATCTTAAACAGCTTTAAAGCTGTAGTCATCAAATTTAGAAGGTAGATGACTGGTGAGCTCCTCTGAAGATCGGTAAAAATTCGCAGCCACACCCCCTTCCACCCCCGCAAACCGCGAAAATCTATATCTCGTACTGCTTTAAAGCCAGAGGCACCAAATTTAATATGTAGATAGCTGCTGACCTCCCCCAAAGATTGCTTGCACTTGACATCCCGGCCACGCCCACTATAACGATCCAAACGCCCCCGCTCCACCGGAAATGCCTATATCTCCCACAGTTTTTAAGCTAGAGTTACCACATTTGGTGGGTAGATAACTGGAACAAAATGTTGCCGACGACCAATGCAATTTTACCAGTTTTTGCAAACAGGGTGCAAGACACCCTTTTATCTGTCTTTCTAAATATAGCATGTCTGCATATTGCCGCCGTTTGAGCCGCCGTAATGTTTTTGCCCCAGCCAAGGGGTTAGCCAGACGTTTTTTGTAACATGCTAGCCCACTCGTTTGTACTCGATATTCTATCTATATGTTGTTTGATTAGTGGCAGTACTAAGTATTTCGGATCTTATGTTCCAATTACAATAATATTTCTGTCTATTTGGTATTTTATGTATTATATATGTTTTGTAATTTTTTGTTATTTCAGGTTGCCGACGAAGGTTTAATTTGGGATGATTCTGCGTTGACCATCACCATAAATCCAATGCAAACGGATGCCGCATCTGAAGAAAGCTCGGATTCTGAGAATTCTGATTCGGAAGATGAAGAAGGTATGTATTTCTACAATGTACTAATCGAGTTTCTTAGTTATAATTGCTCATATTTTGTTGAATGCAGTAATTAAAGATGGATTTGCACACATCAACCAGTTGGAGTGGGACAACACCAATATGTTTTCATCGGCGAACTAATGCGGATGTGTGTCGTTTATCAATAAAAGTTAAAATTAATTATATGTAAATGTGCTTTTAAATATAAATTACACAATCCACTTATCCTACTAAAGTAATCCGCAAATACCCATATGGGGACATCAGCAATTAATTCAGCACATAACTGCATACATAAATACATACATGCCAATATGCGAATACCAAAATAAACTTGTCATATGTGACTAAGGAGGTACATGCATATGGGCATGGATGTACTACATGCTATATGTATAGCTTTTTTGGTTGAGAAAGTATGTGTATGGCATATAAGTAGCAGTGGCAGTGGAATGTGCGTATGTATATCTTCATGTAATCCTGCTGAGAAAGAAAGAGATATATTAGAGATGAATTATACATATGCTTATATACTTCAACTGTAATTAACATATAGTACAATTATACCCGGCATTGGTCGACCCAGAGTAAACGCATATACTTAATACATAAGAGCAGATTGGTCGATTTGTATACCCTTGCAAAATTATAATTATATATTTACCTTTACCCATACACACCTAAACACACACATATATATACTGTCACAGACGATACTCGTAATAAATAGAAGGAGGCACTTCCGTCCCCATAATATAAGTCTAATCTTCTATTTTTATTTACGATCATATTCATTTCATTAGCTTTATCTGCACATCCGATCTAAAACGATTCAACTATTGAAAACAAAATCCTCTCCAATAGCAATAACAATAGATTTTAGAAAATATTGCAAAGCAGTTTGTTATTATCCGTACAGATTTTATATTATTTAGGTTTACTTGTAGTTTACAATACAATATAAACAGAAACAGTTCATTATGCAAATTAGATTGTCTTGTCTCAAAAATGAATCTTCAAGATAGTATATATATATACCATAAGGTGTTTATAATAATACGTTGACTATTGTTTTCGCTACACTTTCGAGAGCTTACAATATTTTTAAATAAATGGATTTGAAAGTTACCTAATTTAGACCATCAGGCTCATATTATATGTTCGAATGTCCTTGTGCAATTCTAATTGAAACAAAAAATGTCGCTTAAGCGTTGCTTTGCAAGGGTATTTCATTTTCGGTTTGCCGAATATAGCACGTTTGTTAAGTTGGCATAAGTATTGGTTTCGGAGTCAGGGCAATCCAATAACATCCCCATAACTCAAAGTTTATGAACCACTGGCATGATAATACATAACATGTAAAATATATATATATATCTATATCTATATCTATATATATCTATATATATATATATATATATTTATAAATATTTTGTCCATGTACTTAATATAGTCATATAAATGTTTTGTTCAAATGCTCTCAAGAGGATTTCTCTAGAATCTTAATGCAAATATAACACACTAAACCGAAAAGAAACAACAGTGTTAAGGCCCATACCACGAAATCAGCTAAATATAAAGTCTCAGTACTTTAGTTACTGTTATTATTTTATTAAACAAGAAAAACAAAACCATGTGTTCTCATTTATGGAATGGAGTATTAACTATTTAGATGTACGCGTGAGTATTTCATAGATTTATCAATATTAGTTGGCTAATCAGAATGAATGATAGCTTTGGGCGCTCGGTGATAAAATTGCCTTGTCAGACATTTGGCAGATGTACAATTTAATTATTATTTAAATAAATATAATTAAAAGCACACAAGTCATACGAAGAATTGCTAGTACTGGGCAGCCTATCGAAAAAGATAGGTGAATTTTATTTAAAATAACTATATCAGAAAAAAACATAAATAATAATATTAATAATAATGATAATAATATAACCTAGTGAGAAAATGATCTTTAAGAGACTTAACTCATATAAAAATGTATCTTTGCATTGATTGTTCCTTCTATGGTATCTGCTTGGGTACAACAAATTTAGCATATTCATGAATGCTATATTTGAATGCGTTAAATAGTAAATATATATGTTAGTTGGTTAGCTTTGGAATATTGCAATACTCTTAATTTAAAAAAAAACATACAATTGGTCCAATGCGGGGGACACCGACGCGGTACATATCTTCTTGTACGGTTTTTAATTTCCCCATAGGGAATAACGGTGAAGCATTGATTTATCTTGTTTTGTTTTGTTTTACAGATATCCTAACTATACTCAGTCGTTGAAGGCGGTACTGGGCTCCTAACAAAACGGCCAATTCCTTACAAACATCGAATAACTATAGAAAAGATTTGATAAAAATTATTGGCAGAAAATGTAGTTTGTTTGAAAAGTTCGTTTGTTCTTCGTAGCCAATCTTGACATTTGTTTGAATATATGAATGTGTCGATTTCAGAACTCATAAGAGTTTAAGTCTTCAAGGCACGTGCAGATCAAGTTTACTATAAATGATCGATAACGCTTACTGTTTTTCCAAAATCTATAAATTATAAATATTATATTTTGAATATTGTGCTTATTGGAGACACTATATTTGATTGACATGATGTATATCATTAAAATAATATATTAATGTAAAAGTTTCATTAAAATCGGTTAACAATTGTACAAGCTTATCGATGGTAAGCACTGTAATAAGAGAAGGAAGGTTGAAGTTGAGCTTTCTAACCAACCGCAGATCAAGTCAAGCGTATGACGAGCTATCTACTTCCCAAATTTGGAGGCTTTATTTATGAAATTGGGGGTAAATAGGCTTTCGCGATTCTACAAACCAAATTTGGCGACTCCTTTAATATGTGGGGAAAATACTTACCTTTTTGTACCCTGAACTTAATTCTGGAATGTCTTTTAAAGTAAATGTATGATCGTTATGAGATTTTTAGGACCCTTTAGGGCCATTGAAATATATATACAAATAAATTTGCAGTTGTTTGTGGTATTTGATTTGCGGTTTTTATATGGTTTTATCGATATTGGGAGCGATTAGGGGAAGGTATCCAATCTGCGTCTGTTTTACACGAACAGACCTCACCAAATGATATGCCTCTATATCTTAAAGTCTCCGAGATATGTCAAGAAAACCATGTCTTGAAATCGATTTCTTATTAATAAAAGAGGGCAGGACATCTACATAAAATAAATAAACTTGCTCTGCTCTCTTTGGTATATACAAACTTAAAGAGTCCAAGATCAGCTTCTTAGCTTTTGTAGTTTCGGATAGTATTTCAGTTCAGTTTGCAGTTTTGCATATTGATCATTATCAGGATCAAGTTTCCCTGATTTGAAACAATTTTGCACACTGGCAAGTATGTGCGAAAGAAGAATATATATTTCCGATGTTGGATGTTGGCCTTTGAGCATTATTGAACCTATATATATTTTGGATCAAACGCTACATAAAATGTAGCAATCAATTTTGGAGCTGCAAAATAATGTAAATATGGAACTGTGTATTTTGATTAATAATAAGCAATACATTTTTTATTTTCGAAAAATTTTATTATATAACCATTTAGTGATACATATCTTTGTATATATTTGTTATATAAAGTTATTTTTTAATCGACATTAGTATTTGCTTAGTATTTGTTTAAAATTAATGTCGATTAAAGTTGTTTTATGAAATGTACTTTAAAGATATATATTTCCTTACGAACACAATGCGGATATTTCACTATTGATAATTATACTTTTGTTATGGTAATTTAGGTCTTACATGTTTAATAAGAAACATTTATAAAATATTCGTTGTAAATATTTTAACCGCCATCTACAAATTTGATGTAAAAGCTTACATACTGTGTAAAAAAATATTTTCACGCGGTTGGGTATGTATGTAGTACAATTAATTGTAAACATTTCATTAATGCTGTCTTTTATGAACTGCAATCCAACATATATATCAAGAACATTTCGAATTTGTAACCAAATAACTAAAGAGTTGGTTATCTAATAATATTGAATTTACATTTGGGGGAGGGGTATCAAGAGTTCAAAACATATATATATTTTTCAAAAGATCGAAACGTACCTAATAACAGCAGAGTAAATTCAACTGAAAATTCACCTATAGATGCCCCTTTGTCTCCGCACGATGTTTTGAAGAACATCATTTAAATACTCTCCGTAGGAGAAAAAATGGTTGTTAGTTATTATTGATTCCATAGCTAAGCAATTTTAAAAACAGGGGCTTACCCTGCCAGTATTCCGCTGACTGGCATTGAGAAGAATTTACATACATTTCGTAAAAGTCAGTATCTCACAGATCTGCACACGAAGTCCCCCAAGGATCTTGCAGAAATTCATTTACATTTGCTCTAAGGGTACGCAGTTCTTGAGAACCAGTCGAACACGAATTGATTTTTATGTGGATATTAGCTTAAAAAAGCTTACTTTCTTGATCTGTATTTCGGCCTTTATATTGATTTATGTCATATAAATATTTTATTTATTTTATTTTCATTTTTCGTCTGTTTTTTTTTTTAATATATATGTATATATATTAAATATATATAATTATATATATTCATATATATATATAATTATAACATAATTGTGTAAAAATTTACGTGTTTGGTATCATTTTACATTGTACTAATATTGTGTGATTATATGTGATTAAATAAGTTTTCAATATTTTGCGCATTTATTTAACTGTATTTAGTCTCACTCGTATTTACCGTTGTTCTACAATTTGAAACTAAAATTTAAAAAAATGTATCATATTAAATAATCAGTTAATAACTATATGAATGCATGTATAATAAATTAAACGTGTCTAAGCCTCACACACAATAATCATGAATAAAAATTTTTATAGAACCACATACGTAAATTCTGGTTGGACTAGACATTTGTTCTTGTTGTTGTTCTTGTTGTTGTTGTAGTTCTTGTAAATAAATAACAGTTAAAAATATATACAAAATTTGTTTGTTAAATACAGACACACATAAACGAATACAAACTAAATTAATCAAATTAGGTCTTTAGTCTTTGGAAATCAGAGAACAGAAACAATTGCTTAAAAACGAATCTGATTTTCAGCGCAAGATACTATCGGTTGTGTCAATCTTTAATATGATTGGCTAATAAATATATAAGTCTTTTTTATTCACATTAATAGTATAAGCTATATATAGTTTCAATGAATATTTCTATATGCATATGTATATATGTATGTGTGTGTATGTTATTTATATTAATTTATGTATTGAATAAATAATATAATATATATATATTATTTATACCCAAATTTATAAAGGTTCGTATATGTGCTTCACCTAATATTACTGCCTATTTATCAGTCAACTTATAATAGAAAATTATATATATTTATATATGTTTTTGTTTTTGTTTTTGCTTTCGTTTTCGTTTTGTTTATGACAATGAAAGTACATAAATAAAATCCTGTTGTACACATATTACATATTACTTTTGTTTAGTAAGTTGGGGTTATGCATTAATTAACATAATTTAGTAGCTATTTCCTTCAAAGCCATTATGCATCAGAATCGAAATTTACTAGAATATAATAAATTTTTAAATCTAAAAATTAATTATTATTAAGTGTTCTTACATAGAATGTCACATAGGTATTATTCGAATATTTGATATATATACATGCGTTAAAGGTTGACAAAATAATCATATATGTGTCTCTATTTGTATATATAATATATCTATATATATATGTATGTATGTGTGTATATGTGTGTGTCTATTTAATTTGCTTGAGTAATAAACGCATGTTTCCTTATGTGTCTACCGATTTTTAAATGCTTTGGATATACCTAATACGAAATCGGTTTGTGGAAGAATGCATTTGAGATTTTCAATATAACCAAGTTATGCTAAATATAAAAAAAAAACAAAAAAATGATCAATGATCAACTAACTTAAATCGTTTTTAAATTTGTTTTAACTTGGCTCATCTGTTTAGAAAAAGAAAAAGATTTGTTATGGTTTTTCCAATTTAGTTTGATTAATATTAGTATATCCTCGCAGAAGGTATACAGATTTTGACAGAAAATGTTGAAGAGGACTCCATTGATCATTCTCAATAGGATACAACTTTCCGCTTTGTCTTGTATCCAAGTTGTATTATTATTAATATACTTTGGCAAAGTTCTCAATATCGGACTATCATATCATATACAATGTAATATATATCAACGCAACATTAGGTCGAAACTTATTTCTTGCATAAATCATCAGATCAGATCATTATGTTGAAAGTCTCTTTATGGGCACCTTTCTTCGGTACATCGAAGAAACCTCTCTTTTTCACTTTTCTGACATGGGATATACATATGTAAGTTTATAAGTTGTATAAAAGAGATTGCAAAGTGTTTCGGGAACCAATCAGAAGAACAAATCAGTGAGTATTGAATAATCGGCTTAGGCTAAAATGCGCATGGCATGGTATACAATGGAGTGGCAGATGGGACAAATGGATTCCATGGAAACACAGATCTGGTTGGCGCAGTCCATGCAGAACATATTGTGTCCACAAGGAACAAGTGCGGTGGTTACTTCCCTCTCATTGCAGACGAAGCATTCGCGTGGATGCAACTTGTCCGAGCTATTCGGGACCGTTGATCGTTGATGCTGCATCAGGGCGCTGCTGCTGCTGCTGCTGTTGGGGCATGGCTCCTTGAAGGTGTTGGCCATTTTCTGGCTCATGTTGCTGTGTTCGCCAAGCAGCGAGTCCGTTGGACTAATTGAAGCGGTTGGCGAGCAATGGGATGTGGCCGTTACGGCTGTTGCTGCAGGCAGATTCCATATGCTGGGAGAGTCTCCGATGCCCTCGTCCACGTCAATGGAATCGTTCAAATTCTTCCATATATTCAAAAGCTCTGGAGGAGTATTGACGCTGTTAGTGCTATTGGCGCTATTGTTCGTGCTTTTTGTGGATGCTGTCGAGGAGGCTGATGAACATGACCGCGTCAATATGTTTGCCGAGATCGAATGGCACTGGGCGGAAACGTTCCCCGGGGGCGGACAAAACGGCAATGTTTTATTCGAATGCGAATTTGAATTGGAATTTGAATTGGTAACATTGGCATTGGCGTTGGCATTGGCATTACCATTACCATTGCCATTTGCATTACCATTACCGTTACCGTTAGCATGGGCATTGGGTACTGGATTGGAGTTAGGATTGGTATTGCGGAATAATGTATTTGATTTCTCGCTAACGCTGCCGGTTAGTGACAGCGCGAAATTTTTGTCCGATGCCGCCACAATGGGCGCGATATCGACCAGGTCGGGATTTGGGAAACATTTCGCCAAATTATGGACTTGAACGGTATTCATAATAGAGCCGCCGCCAGCTGTCGGATTCAATGTGTTGACGCTGTCAATAACACTGTTGAGCGGATTATCCGTGTAGTTAACAGTGGGCGAAATGTCGCTCTTGTAGATCGACGACAGAATATCTGAGTTGAGATCGTCATTCAGTATTTGGGTGAGCGTGTTGATTGTGTGCAGAGTGGCAAAATCGTTCGATTCTAAAGACTCAGTCCCGTTCTCGCTGCCGTGGGCACTGTTGCCCGTCCGCAGCGCTATGTGCGCCTCGATCTGCTTGCGTGCGGTCTCCACGTTCTCTGGCAGTCCGGTCACCTCAAAGATGGGCTCTTTCTCCCGAGACGGCGTGACTATGTATGTTTGTGTTTCTTGCTGAATGTGCTTGATGGTGGCGCCTTTGGGTCCAACCACCAGGCCCACGACTCTGTAAGGTACACGCACCTGGATTGTGATCTGGCCGGGCAGGCACGGCGGCCCAGATTGCGCCCGCGCCACGATGCCCACGTTCAACGAGCCCGAGTTGACATTTCCAGATAGCCCACCATTCGATCCTTCGATTGAAGGCTTTCGAGACGCGCGAATCAAACTGAAATGATCCGCAGCCGAAAGTATTTCCCGTTTGGCCTTGTTCACGTCCTCCTTGCGCCCTGTCACAACAAATACGGGCTCCTCTCCGCGAACCGGAGTCTTGATGTACGTGTTTGTCTTCGCCCTCAAAGCTTTTATCTTGCAGCCTAAATAAAAATTAAAAAAAAGGGTTTATGTTACATTATTTTTTATATATTTTTTCAATGTACGTTGGGATACGCTCCCGACAATTCGTAAATGCAAGGAAACAACACATTTACGAATTACAGGAAATTTTTAACTGTCGCAATTACGATTTAACGAGGTTCACAAAAAAAAAATAATAATATATAAGATGATGTACAACTTATTCATTTAATAAGAACAATAAAAACAGAAAGATATAATATTAAAAAGAAACTCAAGCTTAACTTGGTCTACAGATACAAATGTTTTTATTAAAAACTAAAAAAAAGAATACAGTTAACTGAAAAAGCGTTTCTTTACGTTTTGCATTATCAATTATAAGACTTTTCGAAAATGAATTGCTAATTTATCGTGGCACGAATTATCAAGATTCGACTGTGTATAAATATATTTATATTGATTTATAATAACACGATTTTATGAATTGTTCCCATGTATTATTTTTACATTTACTTTTACTTGCACTCCTCACAAATTAAGAAATTTTAATTCTAAAACTGGACTTTAGTCGGGGCCGCCCAACTAGGATATACCCTGATCACTGCGATCTATATTTGGTGGCTCAAGCTTTAATAGGTAAGAAGTTACGCTTGTAAGCTCGACTATAAATAGTAAGGAAACGGAAAGATTTATCGACATTTTAAAATAAACTTGATTATTATTTATTTCTAATCATACAGTAGTGAAAGTCAACTTGCTCAAGCCCGGACCTTCAATATGTTTAACATGAAGAGCTGTAGCTTAAATTTAAAAAAAAAAAAAAACATTCGATTCGAACCGAAGCATTTCCTCTTTTTACAAATTTGGTTTACTTTCAGTTGAACGAAACATTGCAAATGGTTATATATATAAATATATATATATAGTTATATATATGAATGATTTAGCTTACCTTGGCGTCCCACGATCTCAGCTACATGCTCTGAACTCGGAACCGGGACACATTCGGTCATGTTTTGCGACTTCTTTGATCTGTCTTCTAGACCGGCGGAGGGCATTAGGAGGCCAGATCCTGTCGTCGGTGGTAGGGGCAGATTGTTCATGTGTGGCATCTCAGTCCTAGCGAAAGCGGCAGACACAACATTAATCGAGCCGATGTCAAAGTCGCTTTGTGCGGATATTGGCTGAACGTAGCTGTTTTGATTGCTTTCATTTAGCCCAACCAGAGACAATTCCAATGCCAATTGCAGGGTGCGCGGGTCTTCGGATAATGGAATCGAGTGCACCTTCTGCTGTTCGATCATTTGGCTGTGGCTCTGATTGAGTTTATGAATCGAATCGGTCATGTTATTGATATCATTAAGCATTTTTGGAGCTAATTGTACGGCTGGAGCGGCATTCAGAGCACAAGCATGATTAGACATTATTGGGAGTGAGCATCTGTTGGCTATGAACGATGAACGATGAACGGTGCAGGTGGTTCGGGTGGTGCAGGTGGTGGTTGGCACTGATTTTGCTCGATTTCTGGATGTATGAAAACCGACAAGGGCGATGAACTACGGTCCCCAACAAAAACAATGCCACCTATCACACGCAATAGTCGATGATGAAGAACAAGAAGAAGAAGCGTGCGACAACGATGATACTGAAGATGAGTTTCTGTTATTATTATTATTGTTATCTCGTTGGATGGTAGCGAAGCTATAGCTATAGCTAAGGAACTCACTACTCTTGATCTGTTTGTCTCCGATGCGATTTATGTGCTTCAAACATTTCAGTTTTTTTTTCAACTTTGCTGTGTTTTGTTTTTTTTTTCGGTATTTATATTCTTGTTTTTTGTCGACACACTGTTTGCAATTGCAGTGGCACTCGTGAACTCATGATAATAGACAAGTCTACACACATTGTGCTCTGGAGCAATATAAGTTGCGAATCAAAAGCCTGTTACTGCCCGCCCAGGCATTTGGTGTTTGCTTTTGCAGCAGCGATTGGTTTCCTTTTTCTGCAATGGACAGAAATACTGAAATGCATTTGGTATACATACACGCATACTCGTGTGTTAGTGTGTGTGTGTGTGTGTGTGGCGCGAGTGTGTTGTATAGGCATGTAATACATACTTGTACTCTGCTGAATGTACCTACAAAATATCTGGCAATTTAAATCAAATAGAATAATGGCCAAAAACCTTACAACAACAATAATAATGATAATAATGCCCGGAAATGGTTCTTTTGCCGCGCTGATTTTGTATATATGTATTTCACATATATATAATATATTAAAATATTTATATATATGTACATATGTATGTGTTCACCGTTCTCTTGTTCCTCGGCAGCAACCCCTAACTTACGCCCTGTGTCACTCACCCTGTAGCCTCTCTCAGATTTTCAGGCTCTGCGTGGAAACCCCACCAACATATCCTTACCAAAATGTGTGTATAGTCTAAGCGAGTTACACCCAGTTAATGTTTTTTGTTTGTTTGCAACAAATTAAAGTCGTTCTCGAATATGCCTATGCGCTTCGATTTTCAATAATATTATGTTAATAGAGGCATTTATACCGCTATTTGTTGTCTACCTTTTAGCTATACACAACACACACGGACGCACGCACTCACACATATGCACACACGTATACCGTGTCTACACACATTCCTGCAGTAGGATCGCAGCCACGCCTCGCCTTTTGTAGTGCATGGAGGATATGTTATGCACAAACAATTCAGAGAATTTTGTTTTCGTTTTTAAAACTAACCGCAAAAGGTGCTTTCCGTTACCGGTTCACTTTTCCAGCGTTTCAATAAAATTAATTTTAATTTTTAATTCTTTTGCCGGCTACGGAATAATTTTTTGCCGGCTTCACAACTTAACATATCAATTTAACATGTAAAGAATGTTAAAGATACAGACACACCTAACATGAATGAAAAATTTACAGAGCTCACAGCAGAGGTGCCCAGTCTGTATATTTCATGTTTTGTAGATACAACAGCACAGCATGTTGCGGCGCACGCTCAGTCAACTGCTGCAACATGCTGCTGTTCTGCACAGCTTTACAAAGGTACTATTAATCGCGCAGCATGTTGCTGCGCAACATTTTATACTATACATTTTCATAGCTCAGCATGTTACAGCACATGCTTACTCAAATGTTGTAATATGTGTCTGCAAGTGCTGTTAGCTGCGGGAGAGATAACATAACACAAGAGAGTAGAGACTTCTTTTAGGTACTGAATTCTAAATACCCTTGCAAGCATATGACAGATTTCGAAACTTAGGTACATAACAGACTTTGCTTACATGTTAGAATGTAATCCACAATTGTTAAGATTGATTAAAAATTACGTTTTCTCATGCACCCTTTATTCATGGCACACCCAGCGCTTTGCTGTTTGTGAAAATAAAAGCTGCATTGATACACAGACGCACCAAATTCAATAGTTTTTTTTGTTTAAATATATAATATTTTTGGGCTGGACAACGCATAACAGAATTATATGATACTAACTAAAATGCCCAAGCAAACATCCATACTAACACAATAAATTTACCAACTCCAAGCTCCCACCATCCACAACTAAGATAACGGTCACTTAAGCATTCCCACTCATATCATCCACATTGAAATCCAACGAAATATTTCGATCTGAAGAGGAGGAAGAGGAAGGCTAATTGGTGACTCTACCTCTATATTGATGGGATATATAAATTTCTTTGGTTTATCTGCCCCAAGATTTGCCACGCTCCAGTGGGCGTATCCAACAAATATGGCAAACGAAGGTCAGCAAATTGTTGAAAATAACAGAGATAGACAGCATTTTGAGCTCACTCATCCATTTATACTCTATAAAAGAGAGTATATTGATTTGGTATTTTGTTACTCGTTAAAATATTGCTTTAAGGACTATAAAACTGATTTCAGTATTTAAAGATTTGTTTATTATGTACATTATAGTATAGCTATTTGGATGTACTAATGTTAAAAGGAATCGGTTTTATTAAGATTAGCATGACTTGAATACAACTAAAAAAAAAATGGAGCGCTCTTTAATAATTATTTCAACACTGGAAGAAAATTTAATAATTATTGTTGCATTAGAACTAGTTTACTGTCAACATCTTTAGGTGCTGTAGTAATTAATCAATCTGCATATATCATGTATATATACAATTGCAAATGTAGGAGATAAGTTTCTGCATATAACGTCCAAATATTAATTAGTAATATTCGTAGAGTTGTCATATCAATAGATTTATTTTGATTCGTGTTGACTTTTGTAAAGTCACTATGGATTATGCTTAAAAACTGTTGGTTGCTATTTAAATTTTTGGTTTTCTCTCGATAATCTACTTACAAATACGAATAATACATTTTTTTAATTCATTTAAATCGCATCCAAGCTGTAGTCCGTCAAATGTTAGAATATATCTATTGCTCTGACGCTTTTGAAACCTGGCATTTCGGATACGTATACGAATAGCATATAATATATAAAGTAAATTTATTCTACAGGTTGCAGGATGTTAAAGCTAAATAATAGTAGTTATTGTGTTGGGAATTGCTGTTGCTGTTGTTGCTGTTGTTGTTGTTGTTGATGCAGCATCTGCTGGTGATGCCGCCGTTCCCGCGCCCGCTCTATGTGCCGCTTGCGCTCTTCTTTAGTCCAGTAACGCCCGATCTTAACTTCCGATATTGTATCATCTTCAGTTGTGGTTATCTCAGTGTTTCGAATGTTTTTGCGTACTCCCACGTTCACACTATTACGCACTGGCCGCTTAACAATATATCGTGTTCCGTCTGGACGTCGCTTTACTTTCCAAACCATCGGAATTTCTTCGGAAGCGTTTTCAGTTGTTACAAGAATCGAACTCGGTTTCGGAACTGTAACAGTTTTATTGGCGACCTAACAATGCAAAAAAATAAATATATATTATTATTTAAGGTTGCCAATTATTTCCACTTTCGTTTCCATTGCATATTTCAACAAATAAATGCAAATTTTTAACAATGTAAAATGTAAAATGTAAAAATGTATATCCTAACAAATTAAATTAATTCATTTGTATAAGATTTCAAGAGCTTGCAGCAATGGCTTTAACTAAATAACTATTTGAGCCAAATATCATCAACATCGAAATACTTCTAATATATAATATAGCTGGAACAATCGGATCAAATTAACTATACATATATAGCGCACGTCTTTCAACAAAAGACAAATTAATCGTAGGTTTGTCCGATAGTTTTAATAGCAACTATATGATATAGTAGTCAGAACTAACATTTGCATAAGTATATTGCTAGCAACAATTAAGCCAATCTACGTAAAACTTTATCAACTTACTACACTAGATTACTGTAAAGAATCAGATGTTTACTTTTAAGACTTCATATATCTGAATGCATCGAAAATGTATTCTTACAAGCGTTGCATGTTTTTATTTCTTCATCGTTCAGTTTCTTAACTATTATTGTTATTTTAAACAGTTTCGGTATTTTCGGTATTGCGCGGGTGGGGGGCTCGTTTTCGCAATTTGTATATCGGTCTTTAAAGGAGGTGACTAGTTATCTTCCTAATTCGGTAACTCTAACTTAATACAGGCATTTCTGATAGTGAGCGCTGGATATAAAATATGCAATCAGTGTGAGTTCACCAGCATTCTACCTTCAAAAATTTGGTGGCTCTTCCCTTAAAATTGTGGAACAAAAGTTTTAAGTCTGTATCCTCAAAACAGACTGTCGGACGAACAGACGGACATTGCACAAATCCAATATACTAATTTCACTTCGTGAACGAGTATAAAAATCCATCCGTATAATTGTTCTAATGTAAATTGACGAATAAGAGAAGTTATTTTCTTGTTTTTAAAAAATTGTATGCACTGTACGAAAAATAAAAACTGACTTTTGTTCGCATAAAAATTGGAATAATGCGCTATGATTACAACTTTCAGCTAATGCTTATCCTAACTGCTCGACAAGACAACATATATATATATGCATATTGTACAAATGTGTATAAAACTTACCTCTTGACTGCTGACAAAGTGATAGCGACTCAGGTTGGGCGCGTTAAATTGCGGGCATTGACTCAGCTGTTCCTCGGTTTGCTTGGGTCGTATCAACTTTGAGTCCGCCTTAACTGCTGCCGATGCATCTGCAGACGTCTTATTGACAGTGACAGTTTCTAAATTAACAAAAAATTAGTTATTTCACTCGTAATGCGTAATTAACTAAATAACTCTTCGGAGACATACCGTTAAGAGCTCCCGATTGGGTGTGGGTGGAACAGAGTATGCGGGCGGTTTTTCCGAATGGCAACATTAGCATGCTGTTTATGGGGCTTGTAAGGAAGGCATCCTTCTGCGCTGACTGCAGCAATACGGGCTGGTAAGAGCTAGCGGAATTAATAGGATTGTTGGCACCAGTTGGAATCGTTTCGGTCTCTATATTTGTGGCATTTTGGCGTGGCGACGCGCTATTATTGGAACCACCTGTATTGTAGGCACTTGACGAGTTGTCCACCTCCTCTTGCAGATTGACGCTTTTGTTCTCGTTGTCAGCATTATTATGGCCACACGCACTGTAGCCAGCCCCGCTGCTACTGGACCCACTCGTGTTCGTTACGGCACTGCGGAGTGTGTACACACGATTCGATATCCGATGCTGCTGTTTGTTGTATGAATTTGGACGGCCAGCCAGTGTGTGTACGGATCGGGAACTGATCTGCGACTTAATGCCCAGCCATTGGGCTACACGCTGCGTTTGCTGTTGCATTTCCAAGACCTCGGCATCGGCCAGTTGTGCGTTCGGCGATGAGCAGGAGCCCATTGCGGTCATGTAGTTGGAGCTTTGATATGGTGAGCAGTACAATGGCTCGGATTCGGAATCCTCGGGTATGGTTTCGTAAATATGCTCGCAATCATCATAATCATATTGTTTTGATTTTGCGTTGCTGGGGCTTTTCGCAGCATTTGTCAGGCTTCTAACTATCAATTGGTTTATTTTAAGTGCCCCTTCTTCTCTCGAGTTGCTATCTAACTCGAATTTTGATTGAACCGATATTTTCGGCTTCTCGGTGGCAGTAAATTTTTGTGTTTGAGCGTTGCTTTTGTTGCTTTCCGTATTCACTTGCGAGCTAGGAGGTGTTGGAATTTTAATTGGCTTCGCCGCTGGCTCATTTACTAAATTGTTGGCAGCTTTACTGATTGACTGGTGTTGCGTTAAGAGTACTTTATCCAACTTGTCAACGACATTCGTGTAGTCATCAGACAGAAAGCTATTGGCATACTCAAAATTGCTATCGATATCTTCATCATCGTCCTCATCATCGTCGTCGTCGTCGTCCTCGTCTTCCTATTGTCACAAAATCAAGGAATAATGAATGTAGCGTATATATATTTGTGTATAGATGCATTTTTCTCTACTTACGGGATATAAGAGTCGACTCACAAGTAGAGTTACTGGCATGCTATTCTCGGCGAGTTGTGCCTCGGCGTGTTTTCTACTCTTGATGTCTATGCCGTTGATGCGCAGAATTTGGTCGCCACGCTTTAGGCGACCGTCTCGTTCGGCCACGCTCTCTGGCTGAATATCACTAATGAACACATCCTCACAGGTCTCCCCATCGTCGGGTATCAAGTCCGTATTACTGGTGCATATCACAGGCTTAATAATACTTTCATCGCTCTCCCTGTTGCTGTTACTGAAGAAGCTATTGCAGCACATGCTTAATCCAATTTGATTGTTGGTTAAATCCCGCTTAACGAGCGTTACTTCCTGAAAATCCGAAGAGGTTAAAAAGATTTCCCCATTTTAACAATAATTAGCCACCTCACCTCAATGTCGATTTCCGGTTCGAGGCATTGCTCAAACAGATGATGCTCTTGCTCGATGAAGTGATCAGCTATCGTTTGCGCCAGATCTCCACTTGGATCGCAATTTCCAAACGTCTGCGTCTCACTCGATACTGTAGCGGGGGCGGTATCGATACCGGGGGGATTGTTATGTTCGCCATTGCTAAATGCACGCAGTGTTAGAATTATTTGATTATTTGCTGACGTTAGCAATGAGCTGCTTGAGTTAACATTTTGTGAGGCACTGTTTGCTCGAGCATTCGGTATTTGCACATTATTTAATTTAGCACTAATCTCCTTCTCATGGGCAGCAGCGTTCGTGTTTGTTGGGCCGATTGGATTTTTCTTTCGGCATAATTCAACTACTAGGGTTTCTTTAGCTTGAAGGAACATTTGAACCGCTTCATAACTCGACAATGATGTAATGTCACTACCATTTAGCTGTAATAAATTATTTCATTCATTAATAGTTTATATTAATATTCCCTCTCAGTATCAAAATATTTGCGGCGAAGTGGTGTGTAAACTTGCATGAACACATGCACACATATACATAAACACACACAGCACATTATTACCAAAAATTGATGCGAATTGTTTTGTGTGCGTGGGTGTGTATATGTGTTAAGCAATGTTGTAGGCGAAGTCCCAGCAGATACAATTTGAACGCACCTTTAGTACAACATAGTCCAATTCAACAACATCAACAGAGTTATTTGAGCACATTTTGATAACAAATTACATATTTTTATTAATTTTTATTCCGTGAAGTAAATCCACACCCACACAACAACAGAAATACAGACATGGTTTATCATCGCTCAATTCGCCGTGACTGTGTGACCAGAGTATGGATTAAGAAAATTCCCACCAATATTGATTATTCCACTATTCTTTAAGATGACCAACAGACTGTTTAGTATTTTTTTTCTTTATCTTCCGTCAGTCATTATAAATTTGCGAAAATGGTAAATGTATAAAATAGTCTTATAACATATTATGATTTTATTACATCCAGGACTTTTTTTTTCAAGTGTACATGAAATGAGTGCTGTATATTTGGTTGCTCGTAGTGAATGGCAAATGGAAAATTGTATTTACATTGGCACTAAAAATGACAGCAAACGTATTTGTAAAGTTATTTACATTCAAATTTGTCCTGCATTGGAATTTGCGGGCTTACAAAACATAGAAATATGGGGTCAAAGAGTATGTTAATGCAATCAAACTAAATCTATGTAAATATTTTTTAACCATTACATGTATGTACATGCAATGCCCAAACAAACAAATTACAGGTACTTTAACGTATTTATGTAATGTAGGCATATGAGTGCAAGTATTTGCATGTGTATGTGTATGTATGCACTTATACTATTTTATTAATAACTAAACGCTTCACATAAAATATTGCTTATTATGTATGTATTTAATTTGTCGGCTAGGAACAGCTGCATCCCTCAACGGACATATTTGGTATAACACTCAACACCAGGTTGTGGTTCTCGTCAAAATACAATAAGCTTAAGGAACTCATTTTGGTTGGGGAACAACACGGTGTGGCCGACGTCGTCAAAGCGGCCAAATGCGTATGCGGATATTGCTCCAAATAACCCACTCTGCAGTCGCCACTGCAGAAGTATGCATCAAATGAAGTGGGCGCCACCACAAAATGCCATCCAAAGCTTGTGAAGTTGACCTTTAGTGGATATCGACAGCAGCGCATGTCGTGGTCGCTTTCTGTGCAATCCATGAAAACGCTCCGTTTTCGGCGATGTTTTTTCCGGGAGCCAACTTCAACGTGAACTGTCTAAAATGATAAGGATTTTATTAAAAAGCAGACAACGTGAAAGAAGAAGAGCGAAATTTAAAAACAAAATTCTTTGCCACGATTGCGACCCATTGATTAAGCAAAGTCACAATTTCGGATTAAAAAAAAAGTACAATAATTTTTCTTTCCCTATAACTAAACGGTTAAAGCAACAAGTTATTTTGTTGAAAATTAATCGCAATAAAACTCTTGTTTGGGTGATTTGCCAAGCATATCAGAAATCTTAAGGGCATTAAAATGCCAATAACACTAAAAAATAGCCTTTACGCAAAGCTCAAAATTTCTGAATTGTGATTTTTTAGTACCGTACCAATGGATTTTTTGAAGTGTTGTCCGTCGTAACAACTAAGGGCCTCATCCAAGGCTCGACGCCTTTTATGAAAATCTCCTGAGTTCGATTCGGACCCATTTCTGCACCGAACAAGGGCTTTAAGTCCACATTGACCCATTGCCCCAGTCCAGGGGGAATTTTGTGACGGAACTCGAACATTTTTGCCTTGTGCGTATAACTCGTGCTATTGGCACGACGAATGGCCCGATGTAAGGCCACGACAATGTCTTTGTTCTGATAATCTGAAATCTCTTCGATAATCTTCGGCTGATGGGCACTGATCCAGTCCAATCCACGCAGATACAGGTGAAGTGTTATGTATGATATGTCAGAGTATCCAGTGTCAAACTTAAAACGTAGAACTTCTGTTTTCCGGTTGTGTCGCACATGAGGCTCTTTAAAACAAAAAAATTAATTTTAAATAAGATATCGTTTTAGTCGTTATATATTCATCATTAAGAAAAATAAAAAACTAGACATCTTTCATAACTTTAACTTCGCTGCTATTTTTGTTGAAAGTGATATGATTCTATATTTATATATATATTGTATATTGAATATGTATGTATATAAGAACAAGATTGTTTGTTTTTACTTTCTTTGAAACAAATTGGCAAGATTGTGACAAACTGAGGTTTAAAGCATAAAGGGTATTTCTGATAATCAGTTCATCTTTCAGTCATGATTTCCTCAACCTTATCGCATTTGAATTCACTTTCTCTTTAGTAAAAATTTATAAAATTATTCTTAACGCAGGAAAAGCTAATAAATCTTCTTTCGTCGAATTTTCCGTTCCCTTCTTTTACTCTACCTTTTTCTACATTTAAGATTTACTTACTCTAAATTTACTTGTCTTCTCTTAAATACACTTTTTAATATTATATTTAATTGTTTACTTTTTATTAACACTTTTTTTTTGTTACTTTTTTTTTAAATAATTTTCTAAAATTAATATAAATTTATAGTTTCCCTCACAATCAGCTTCGAAAAGAGTTAAAGATTCATTTAAACGTGTTTTTAACTATTAACTATGAATGTCGGTTTAACTTACGTTCCGGAAATATATAAATGCTGCTTATGTGCGAAAGAATACTCTCGTATTCGCCATCGTCATCGTGATGATCATCGAATCCAATATTGTAAATATACTGAAATTCCTTAAAACTATTGGGATCGTCACCTTGCATTTCTTCTGAAGAATTCTCGTTGGATGCATTATGCTCTGATGCACGCTCCGAATTGTTGTTATTGGGCGGACTGCTTTTCGTGTGTTTAGGGCTCTGCAAAGGTTCTGTCACAATTTCCTCGGGTACATAGAGCCCGGTTCGGGGTGTATTTGCTGCATTCGGCCTGTTCGAGTTTAAAAGCGATGTGTTGTAGTTTTTGTAGAAGTTTTCCAGTATGTTTTGTGGCACTGAGATTGGCTTAGTTATGTTGGGGAGTTTTTTTAGATTCAATCGCATCAGAATGTGCATCTTTATCGATTCAAGGCTATCCTGTTTGGCCTTTTCGCGCAACTGCCGCTGAAGTACACTATCCCCACTTATCAAACTGTTTCTGTTCATGCTGACTCCGCCCGCGGTCGTCTCTAATCCTTTGCTGCTCCTTCGGCTCGGCGCCTTGATGGGCTCGGGGACAGATGTCGCGTTCTGGCTATCCGATAAAATGTGGTTCTCATTAGCAACAGACGTGAGCGACAGTGAACTCAGGCGACTGCTTTCGTTTAATGCTAGGGTATTGGCAGCGCTGGCTAGCGAATAGCTTGCGCCTCGCGATGCTGCCTGCTGCTGCTGGTCATTCACATCTTGGCCAGATGCTAAAAGAAAAACCATCGACATTAAAACTGCAGTCGCACATCGGGCGACTAACAAACGGAACCGCCAGCTCCTGTAGTTCATCCGCAGCCGCCGTCGTCTGGGCTTATTGCAGCAATAGCTGCACGCGTTGAAACAACTCACAAACGAATTTGTGAAATCGAGTTCCGAATCTGAGTCGGCCGTGTATATAAAACTATCGATCGGCTTAACGCAGCGGTAAATTTTAGCGAATCGCTGCTCCTCGCTTTGATCCTTGGTCAACTGTGGAGCTCTATCAAGCGAAGCCATAGTGTCTTATAATTCAAATTATGTATTTGTGCCTAGAAAGAATTGAGAAAATTATAATGCTTATGAGTTTATATATCATATACAGGATAAGATGGTAACAAAAGTTGTCCATAAAAAAGTCATGTCTGATCTGTTGGAACATTATTACACAATATTCTCTACTTGATAACCAACCTTATATCAGATAAACAATACTATGCTATCTCTTATTATATGATTTTGTGCAGGACAAAATGGTTTCTTCCCTTTTCCATTCATTTCCGATCTTCTTGCATATAGAATTTTTAGTTATAAATCATTTTATTTTTCAAAATACTTTAAATAGGGTTTCTACAAAGGTATTTAAAGATAATTTCAAGCTTTAACATTTTTGAATTTCCCACAATCCCAACGTTTGGATTTTGCGTTGATCACCAAATAGTTAATATGTCAAATACTTATCAACAGAACTGGCAAATAGTTAATGCCAGTCCCTGAATTATGTTCCGGGCTTAATAGGAATTAAATAATACATTTTCATAATCGTTATCAACATATTAAATTGAGAATATAATCTACGTTTTTATACCTTGAACCCATTAAAAATGGTTAAAAATGGTATAATGGTTTTCTTGAAATGTATGTAACAGGGAGAAGGAGGCATTTCCGATCCCATAGAGTATATACATATATATTCTTGATCAAGAAGACGAGCTGAGTGGTTTTACCCTTGTCCGCCTGTCCTTCTGTCCGTCTGTATAAACGCAGCGATGTCGAAAAACAGCAAAAGCTAGAAAGCTGATCTTGGTCTCATTCATTTCGTAATATTCATTCATTAACATCGATAAGAATCGATGACAACCTTTTGTTTTTTTTACAGTATCTCGGTACCTAAAAGGGCTAGAGACAAAAAATTGCGTTATATGGCTTATATGCGTTTTGACTATGCGCAGATTTTGATGCCTCCGGATTTTGGATACCTCCCCCAGTTGGCCCCAGTATCGACAATACCATGCTGCTAATAAATCCTAAAAGATTCATTACGATCATACATTTAGTTTAGCAGATCATAAAGATTTCGATTCTATAGTGGGCCACGCGCAGGAACCGAGTCTTCATGTTTATTTGCCGGTTATGTTGACGGCAGTCTTGGTAAATGCAATATTACATATCAAATTAGTATTCAAGGACTTGGGATTATTTAAAGTGGGCACATTTCAAACGCTCATCAGCTAAAATCTGTGGTTCCATTTTTTACACCCATTACACTAAGTACAACAAGTATATTGGGATTGTGCAATGTCCGTTACGATGTCCGCCTGTCCGCAATTGAAGAAAAAATTTAAACTTTGGATATATACTTGCAGTTATTCGGTAACTGGTCGATACACCTTTAATCACAAAGATTGCAACCTTGACTGCAACTGCAACACCTCACCCTAAAAAATCGAAATGGTCTATATCTCGTACAGTTTTTCAGCTAGAGTCACCAAATTTGGAATATATATTAATGGGAAATCCGAAAATGGATGTCTCGCACAGTTTTAAAGCAAAATTTGAAAAATAGAGAAAAACATTCGGCCACGCACATATTAAATAGTTTAAGGTTAAAGATGATTTATATTAATTTAAACTTGATTTTGCCATATTCGCGATGGACGGACATGGCTATATTGACTCGGCTAGTGAGGCTCACAGATAATATATATAATTTATAAGATCGGAGGTGCCTCCTTCTACTTGTTGCATACTTTAGCTTACAACAATGTGCACACGACTTTAAAGAGACATATCTCTCGAAGATTGGACTTCATTGCCCGAGATATGGACGTTTTAATTAAAAAAAAAAAACCGTTTAAATTACCATATCTCGGCTATATGTCATCCGATTTCGGAAAGATACACCTCATTGGTATCGTATAAGTCCATAGAATCGATGGTACTGATCCACCCGAGTCTAAAGGGACATATCTCTCGAAGATTGGACTTCATTTGCCCGAGATATGGACGTTTTAATTAAAAAAAAACCGTTTAAATCGCCATATCTCGGCTATATGTAGTCCGATTTCGGAAAGATACACCTCATTGGTATCGTATTAGTCCATAGAATCGATGGTACTGATCTACCCGAGTCTAAAGGGACATATCTCTCGAAGATTGGACTTCATTTGCCCGAGATATGGACGTTTTAATTTAAAAAAAACCGTTTTAATCGCCATATCTCGGCTATATGTCATCCGATTTCGGAAAGATACACCTCATTGGAATCTTAAAAGTCCATAGAATCGATCGCCATTAAAACTTTTTGATTTCCGAATTTTCGCGATTTTTGCAAAAATTGTGATGTTACCCCTTGTGATTTTTGTGAAATTTGGTCAATATTAGAGTTGGGATTTTCGAATGCCAATCGATGGTCCTGCTCCATCACGAGTCTAAAGAGACATATCTCTCGAAGATTGGACCTCAATTGCCCGAGATATGGACGTTTTAATTATAAAAAAAAACCGTTTAAATCGCCATATCTCGGCTATATGTCAGTCCGATTTCGGAAAGATACACCTCATTGGTATCGTATAAGTCCATAGAATCGATGCTGATCCGAGTCGCATTTTCAAGATTGGATTCCCCGGATTGGATTTTAATACAAGTGAGATTTTCGACGCCACGAGTCCTGCCCAGAAAGAACATACCCAATTGGCATTGGAGTATGAACCTTTAATAAAAAAAAAAAAAAAACAATTACCACGGAAAAAAATGTTCGAGCCGGGCTTATCGTTCCGTTTAAGATTGCACACTCTTCATGCCCGCATATGACTTTTTGGAAATTTTAAACATAACTCGCATTTTCGAACGCCAATCATGTCTGACGATACATCTAAAATAATATTTCGAAGAAAGAAACACCGTTCACATTGATCGCCATATATCGGCTATATGAGATCCGATTTCGGGTACACTCTTACCCATGACACGCTCTACAATGTGTGTTAATTCCATTTAACCGATCTGCCAAAAATTTGTGATACCGCAAGATTTCTGGACGGCATATGTAGCGTTGAATTACAAAAATTGCCAAGATCGTTGCCCCACTCTAAATAGACATATTTCTCGAAATATGGTCATCTCAGATTTCGGACGATTCATCATTGAAATGTATAAAACCAAATGCCGTATCTGGTATTGATGTATCCGATTTTTGATACGATTGGACGTATAACCTAAAGGCTTAAACTTCGATGTTTTCGCGACAAAAATATGTGATGTTACCCCTTGTGATGTTTTGAAATTTGGTCAAAAAACAGAGTCGCGATTTTCGAATCGCCAATCGATGGTCCTCGAGTCTAAATAACTATCTCGATGATTCGGACCAAGAGACCAGATCACTCGAGTTTGTAGTCTCAAATGACCGTTATACAGAGACGGCTATAGCATCGACGGAAAGATACAACAGACGACAGTCTAAATCGACTGGTATGATCTATCCAGGCTATATAGACTATTCTCGAATCTTCGGACAACATTATGACCTATTAGGACTTTTAATTGTTCAGAAAAACGTTTAATCGCCATATCTCGGCTATATGTATCCGATTTCGGAAAGATACACCTCATTGGTATCGTATTAGTCCATAGAATCGTGATGTTACCGAGTCTAAAGGGACATATCTCTCGAAGATTGGACTCATTGCCCGAGATATGGACGTTTTAATTAAAAAAAAACCGTTTAAATCGCCATATCTCGGCTATATGTATCCGATTTCGGAAAGATACACCTCATTGGAATCTTATAAGTCCATAGAATCGATCGCCATTAAAACTTTTGATTTCCGAATTTTCGCGATTTTTGCAAAAATTGTGATGTTACCCCTTGTGATTTTTTCAAATTTGGTCAATATAGAGTTGGGATTTTTGAATGCCAATCGATGGTCCTGCTCCATCCGAGTCTAAAGAGACATATCTCTCGAAGATTGGACCTCATTGCCCGAGATATGGACGTTTTAATTATAAAAAAAAACCGTTTAAATCGCCATATCTCGGCTATATGTCATCCGATTTCGGAAAGATACACCTCATTGGAATCGTATAAGTCCATAGAATCGATGCTGATCCGATCTAAAGACTTTTCAAATTGACGTTATCCGAATTGTGACGTTTTAATTTGCAAAAAGTTTGTGATGTTACCCCTTGTGATTTTTGTGAAATTTGGTCAATACTTAGAGTTGAGATTTTCGAACGCCAATCGATGGTCCTGCTCCACACGAGTCTAAAGAGACATATCTCTCGAAGATTGGACCTCATTTGCCCGAGATATGGACCTTTTAATTAAAAAAAAAAACCGTTTAAATCGCCATATCTCGGCTATATGTAGTCCGATTTCGGAAAGATACACCTCATTGGTATCGTATAAGTCCATAGAATCGATCGCCATTTTTTTTTGATTTCCGAATTTTCGCGATTTTTGCAAAAATTGTGATGTTACCCCTTGTGATTTTTGTGAAATTTGGTCAATACTTAGAGTTGGGATTTTCGAACGCCAATCGATGGTCCTGCTCCACACGAGTCTAAAGAGACATATCTCTCGAAGATTGGACCTCATCTGCCCGAGATATGGACGTTTTAATGAGATATGGACGTTTTAATTAAAAAAAAAACCGTTTAAATCGCCATATCTCGGCTATATGTAGTCCGATTTCGGAAAGATACAGCTCATTGGTATCGTATAAGAAATTTCGTCATTTGAGTGATTTTCGAACGCCAATCGATGGTCCTGCTCCACACGAGTCTAAAGAGACATATCTCTCGAAGATTGGACCTCATTTGCCCGTTTAAATCGCCATATCTCGGCTATATGTAGTCCGATTTCGGAAAGATACACTCATTGGTATCGTATAAGTCCATAGAATCGATCGCCATTCTTTTTGATTTCCGAATTTTCGCGATTTTTGCAAAAATTGTGATGTTACCCCTTGTGATTTTTGTGAAATTTGGTCAATACTTAGAGTTGGATTTTCGAACGCCAATCGATGGTCCTGCTCCACACGAGTCTAAAGAGACATATCTCTCGAAGATTGGACCTCAATTGCCCGAGATATGGACGTTTTAATTTAAAAAAAAACCGTTTAAATCACCATATCTCGGCTATATGCAGTCCGATTTCGGAAAGATACACCTCATTGGAATCGTATAAGTCCATAGAATCGATGGTACTGATCCATCCGAGGCTAAAGAGACATATCTCTCGAAGATTGGACCTCATTTGCCCGAGATATGGACGTTTTAATTTTTAAAAAAACCGTTTTAATCGCCATATCTCGGCTATATATCATCCGATTTCGGAAAGATACACCTCATTGGTATCGTATAAGTCCATAGAACCGATGGTACTGATCCACCCGAGTCTAAAGGGACATATCTCTCGAAGATTGGAACTCATATGCCCGAGATATGGACGTTTTAATTTAAAAAAAAAACCGTTTAAATCGCCATATCTCGGCTATATATCATCCGATTTCGGAAAGATACACCTCATTGGAATCGTATAAGTCCATAGAGCCGATCGCCATTAAAACTTTTTGATTTCCGAAATTTCGCGATTTTTGCAAAAATTGTGATGTTACCCCTTGTGATTTTTATCAAATTTGGTCAATAATCAGAGTTGGGATTTTTGAATGCCAATCGATGGTCCTGATCCATCCGAGTCTAAAGAGACATATCTCTCGAAGATTGGACCTCATATGCCCGAGATATGGACGTTTTAATTTAAAAAAAAAACAACCGCATTGTAACGATCAGTCCATAGTCATCGCGCATATATGTCTATGTCATCCGATTTCGGAAAGATACACCTCATTGGATCGTATAAGTCCATAGAGCCGATCGCCATTAAAACTTTTTGATTTCCGAATTTTCGCGATTTTTGCAAAAATTGTGATGTTACCCCTTGTGATTTTTGTGAAATTTGGTCATAATTTAGAGTTGGGATTTTCGAACGCCAATCGATGGTCCTGATCCATCCGAGTCTAAAGAGACATATCTCTCGAAGATTGGACCTCATATGCCCGAGATATGGACGTTTTAATTAAAAAAAAACCGTTTAAATCGCCATATCTCGGCTATATGTCATCCGATTTCGGAAAGATACACCTCATTGGTATCGTATAAGTCCATAGAACCGATCGCCATTAAAACTTTTTGATTTCCGAAATTTCGCGATTTTTGCAAAAATTGTGATTTACCGTTTGTGATTTTTGTGAAATTTGGTCATAATTTAGAGTTGGGATTTTCGAACGCCAATCGATGGTCCTGATCCATCCGAGTCTAAAGAGACATATCTCTCGAAGATTGGACCTCATTTGCCCGAGATATGGACGTTTTAATTAAAAAAAAAACCGTTTAAATCGCCATATCCCGGCTATATGTCAGTCCGATTTCTGGAAAGATAGCACCTCATTGGTATCGTATTAAGTCCATAAAATCCGAATCGGCATATCTCGACATCCACCCGATGGTCTACACGGGACGCATGATGCTCTCGAAGATTGGACCTCCAATATGCTCTCGAGATATGGACGTTTTAATTTTAAAAAAAACCGTTTAAATCGCCATATCTCGGCTATATGTCATCCGATTTCGGAAAGATACACCTCATTGGAATCGTATAAGTCCATAGAATCGATCGCCATTAAAACTTTTTGATTTCCGAATTGTCGCGATTTTTGCAAAAATTGTGATGTTACCCCTTGTGATTTTTGTGAAATTTGGTCATAATTTAGAGTTGGGATTTTCGAACGCCAATCGATGGTCCTGATCCGTCCGAGTCTAAAGAGACATATCTCTCGAAGATTGGACCTCATTTGCCCGAGATATGGACGTTTTAATTTAAAAAAAACCGTTTAAATCGCCATATCTCGGCTATATATCATCCGATTTCGGAAAGATACACCTCATTGGAATCGTATAAGTCCATAGAACCGATCGCCATTAAAACTTTTTGATTTCCGAATTTTCGCGATTTTTGCAAAAATTGTGATGTTACCCCTTGTGATTTTTGTGAAATTTGGTCATAATTTAGAGTTGGGATTTTCGAACGCCAATCGATGGTCCTGATCCATCCGAGTCTAAAGAGACATATCTCTCGAAGATTGGACCTCATATGCCCGAGATATGGACGTTTTAATTTAAAAAAAAAACCGTTTAAATCGCCATATCTCGGCTATATGTCATCCGATTTCGGAAAGATACACCTCATTGGTATCGTATAAGTCCATAGAACGATCGCCATTAAAACTTTTTGATTTCCGAATTTTCGCGATTTTTGCAAAAATTGTGATTTACCTTGTGATTTTTGTGAAATTGGTCATAATTTAGAGTTGGGATTTTCGAACGCCAATCGATGGTCCTGATCCACCCGAGTCTAAAGAGACATATCTCTCGAAGATTGGACCTCATATGCCAGAGATATGGACGTTTTAATTTAAAAAAAAAAACCGTTTAAATCGCCATATCTCGGCTATATGTCATCCGATTTCGGAAAGATACACCTCATTGGAATCGTATATGTCCATAGAATCGATCGCCATTAAAACTTTTTGATTTCCGAATTTTCGCGATTTTTGCAAAAATTGTGATGTTACCCCTTGTGATTTTTGTGAAATTAGGTCATAATTTAGAGTTGGGATTTTCGAACGCCAATCGATGGTCCTGATCCATCCGAGTCTAAAGAGACATATCTCTCGAAGATTGGACCTCATATGCCCGAGATATGGACGTTTTAATTAAAAAAAAAACCGTTTAAATCGCCATATCTCGGCTATATGTCATCCGATTTCGGAAAGATACACCTCATTGGAATCGTATAAGTCCATAGAATCGATCGCCATTAAAACTTTTTGATTTCCGAATTTTCGCGATTTTTGCAAAAATTGTGATGTTACCCCTTGTGATTTTTGTGAAATTTGGTCAATACTTAGAGTTGAGATTTTCGAACGCCAATCGATGGTCCTGATCCATCCGAGTCTAAAGAGACATATCTCTCGAAGATTGGACCTCGTTTGCCCGAGATATGGACGTTTTAATAAAAAAAAAAACCGTTTAAATCGCCATATCTCGGCTATATGTCATCCGATTTCGGAAAGATACACCTCATTGGTATCGTATAAGTCCATAAAATCGATGGTACTGATCCACCCGAGTCTTACGGGACATATCTCTCGAAGATTGGACCTCATATGCCCGAGATATGGACGTTTTAATTTAAAAAAAAAACCGTTTAAATCGCCATATCTCGGCTATATGTCATCCGATTTCGGAAAGATACACCTCATTGGAATCGTATATGTCCATAGAATCGATCGCCATTAAAACTTTTTGATTTCCGAATTTTCGCGATTTTTGCAAAAATTGTGATGTTACCCCTTGTGATTTTTGTGAAATTTGGTCATAATTTAGAGTTGGGATTTTCGAACGCCAATCGATGGTCCTGATCCATCCGAGTCTAAAGAGACATATCTCTCGAAGATTGGACCTCATTTGCCCGAGATATGGACGTTTTAATTTTTAAAAAAACCGTTTTAATCGCCATATCTCGGCTATATATCATCCGATTTCGGAAAGATACACCTCATTGGTATCTAAAGGGACATATCTCTCGAAGATTGGACCTCATTTGCCCGAGATATGGACGTTTTAATTTTTAAAAAAACCGTTTTAATCGCCATATCTCGGCTATATATCATCCGATTACGGAAAGATACACCTCATTGGTATCGTATAAGTCCATAGAATCGATGGTACTGATCCACCCGAGTCTAAAGAGACATATCTCTCGAAGATTGGACCTCATTTGCCCGAGATATGGACGTTTTAATTTTTAAAAAAACCGTTTTAATCGCCATATCTCGGCTATATATCATCCGATTTCGGAAAGATACACCTCATTGGTATCGTATAAGTCCATAGAACCGATGGTACTGATCCACCCGAGTCTAAAGGGACATATCTCTCGAAGATTGGAACTCATATGCCCGAGATATGGACGTTTTAATTAAAAAAAAAACCGTTTAAATCGCCATATCTTGGCTATATGTCATCCGATTTCGGAAAGATACACCTCATTGGTATCGTAAAAGTCCATAGAATCGATCGCCATTAAAACTTTTTGATTTCCGAATTTTCGCGATTTTTGCAAAAATTGTGATGTTACCCCTTGTGATTTTTGTCAAATTTGGTCAAAATTTAGATTTGGG
Organism: Drosophila paramelanica; assembly: GCA_035043915.1. NCBI lineage: Eukaryota > Metazoa > Arthropoda > Insecta > Diptera > Drosophilidae > Drosophila > Drosophila paramelanica. The sequence continues at coordinate 691,334 of JAWNMO010000179.1, forward strand.
ATTTTCGAACCTCTTTTAAGCCCATATAAAAATCAATTTAACATTCATATTTACAAAACTTTTCAGTGGTAAATGCTATACTTGAAAGTATTTCTAATTTACTATATTTCATCTTTTAGCTGTGGCTTTCTGATTGAGTTTTAATTCAGATATCTGTTTTAACGCGGAGCTTAAATTTTATCAGTGAACAAACTTATTATGTTGTGGATTTATTTAATGTTTGAATTTGTTTGTTTTACATATTTTGAATCAAAAGTAAGTTTAAAGAATTACTATCAGGATGTATGAGATCGAGAGCTTAAATTAATTGTTAAAATATTAAGTTTTTGGTTTTAATTTCAAACTTGAGAAAGAAGAATTTTTTGAATGGATTATTTGAGATTGATCCAAGCTTGGTTTTTATTTATTATTATATAGATTTATATGTGTTTGTAGATGCGAATGGTTTTATACTCACCAGATTTCTTATCCAAGTCCAACAATCAGCAGCCACAATCACTTAACAGTTCCAATCTGAGCATATTCCGTTATAGCTATTGTCACTGTCCGCCTTTAGATACATATGTATCTGCACACAGGCACTTGTGTATGTTTTTTAAGTGAGCTTATAAATACACAAATACGCATACATACATATGCATGTATGATTTGTATACAAATGTAACGTAGCGACGTTTCAGTGTACAGTTTTTAAGTCCAATGCATTGCTACGAGAATAAGAGTATTCACAAATTGAACCATTCGAAACCGTCAACCATTATTATTAAACCGGCGAAGGCGACACACTACTTCTTTTATTTATTCCCGAATTTAATAAAGTGTGAGTGTGTGTGTGTGAGTGTGTGTGTGTGAGTGTGTGTGTAGCTGTGTTCACACTTACTTTGGGCTTTTATTTTATTTTTTTATATATATATATATATATATAAAGATATATTTTTATTTTTTTTATTGTGCGTCCGTCGTTGTGTAGTTTTTAGCGCTTGTTTATTCTCTGAAATTGCAATTCTTTAATGTTGTGCCGTTGTCTGTGTTGGTGTACAGACACATGTGAATGTGTGTGTGTGTGTATGTATGTAAATTAGTATATGCATGTACAAATACGGAATACAGTATGTGCATATATGCACACTTATTCTTCATACGTGTATGCATTGGATATGCCTGCGAGTGGGCCTCTGTATATGTGTATGTGTGTATATGTGTGTGTGTGTGCGCGCATAAACGATTCATATTTATGCGAATCTCACTCACAAGTTCTTGATGGATCACTCTCACTCTATTGTATTCAATTAAAACCATTTATAAACATCATAATCAATTTTTGTGCTCTTGAACTTCAGTTCAGTGCTGAAAGTGCAGTATTCCCTCTTGATGCATTCATTTGTATGAATGTATATGAGCATATATGTATGTACATATATATATCTATATATTCACGAATATATGTAAACAAGCTTATATACATATATATATATATAAGTACATATTTACAAACATTCACAAATATGTATGGACATATGAATTTATTACGTATCGCACACACACACACACACACACACACACACACGCCAAATATCGAGAGATAACAAACATTTGTATACATATATATATGTATATACATTCATATATTTGTTTGTTTGCTTGTACGCGAATTCTATTTTGATCATTTTGCGATTCTCTACGTATTTTTTTGTTTTACGTATTTACATACATTCGTATGTGTACATATGCAAGCACGTATATAAATTATATATATGTATGTATATATGTTCGCAGATATTCGTCCGTCTACACTTATATGCGTTTGTATACAAAATTTATATATAATTATTTGTATGTATGTAATTAAAGTATTCGCACATGTGTCAATTATTTCACTCGGTACAGATTTGGATTGCAACGCGCTGCTTTTGAGGTGGCTACCACACAAAAACAAAAAACAGGGATCAGTAGAAGCAGCAGCACGGGCGGCGGCAGCGATATACAACAGAGCCTGAGCGTGCCATATAACTAACTGACGGATTCGCATCCACATCCACACATCTACAGACATAAGCAAGAAGCTGCTGCGCTGAGGATGAGTGTGCTCGCGCGCTACGCTCGGCCGGGGCACCAGGTCCCATTTCAGAGAGTGTGGGTGGGCAAGCGCTATCGTCATGCACTCTCCGTATTCCCGCATTTCTGCTCATTACACTCGCTATTGTCTAACACATAAGGTGTTTCTCAACTTTCGACTCTATATTCATTTTTTCTCCAAATACAAAACAATACGATCTATCGAGTAATAATCATGAAATTGCTTTAAATTACGAACACTGAAGGACCCTGGTGCCGGCCCTGTGTTTTCGTATACCCTATATATTTATAATAGCTTTTAAAGTGTCTGTGCTAACACTACATCACATTCATGTAACAGTCAGACAGAAATGTATATACTCTTTAATTCACAATTGGGTATACCCATTTCCCATATGCAGAACGAGCTCATTTCAATATTTTAGCATTAACGCAAGATGAAAATTGAAATATTAAATTGAGCATACTCTGAGCGTAAGTATAGGGAATCTTCTAGTCGAGATATTTCCGCTGAATAAGACTTGCTTGTTCTGATTGTTGTTGCTTGTCACGAAATACGTCCGACGTTTATTGCGACATTTGCCGAATCATTAATTCCCTAAGAAATTTATACTTAAGCGTTCTTTGGACTATCATATTAAAAGTGTGCTTCTGTAGCGGATACTGATCTGGTTCATAACGATCATTTGGAAAGGGATATAATTTGAAAATAAAATAAATAAATAATAGCTTTTTTCTAATTGTTTATTCTAATTCTTAGTTTAAGAAATAAAACAACTACACTTACACTAACATTACTGTTAATAATAAAATAAATATATTTAAAATTTAGTTTATTAATGTATTATAAATTTTTCCATTTGCAGTATCTCAAGAGATGGTCGCGTAACAAGTTTGATAACATTATTTAAAAGAACGCAAACCCAATTACAAAGCTGTTGTACTCATATTCTCGTTAAGAGTGCAAATAATGACAACTGACGAGTTGCTTGCCACAGTTATCTACTCTTTACAGAATCAATTGCTCACTTTTGGCCTCCTATTCATCATTTTGTGGAACGTTAGTTCTTCTTGATGTCCTAACTGGTTTTTAGCATCGATTGTTCCTTTAGTCACTTCGGTCAAAGACACAGATACAATTTGCCAACCATTTGCTGAGTTTGTGCAAAAACTTGATTGAGGGCTATTTTGACCAGCACAATCAAAAATGCCTTTCTTTCAATATTCAGTTTCGAAGCAAACTGAGAAATTTAGTTCTTATGCCAAACAAATTTTTCAATACAATTTTCGTAGATTTAATTTGGGTTTGGCAGTTAAAAGTAATGCCTTTTATTGTTTAAGTAATAAATCATTAATAAAATTAAAAAAAATAAAAAAAATTCATCTCACAATAACCAAAGCATACAAATATATTTTAAAAATGTAATTAAACATTAAATATGAACCTATTGAAAAATTGTGTAGCTCTATGGCATCATGAATGACAATGCTGAAGTTCAAAACATTCCAATTAAAATATATATCATTTTATTTTGTTTTTTAAAAGTTTAACGTGTGCTTTTAGTAGTGAACGAAAAAATATAAACAAAAAACTTTTGAGTTCAAATTGCAAAATACTCACCGCATTTTTATAACTGTACTCACTCATCGAAATTTCGAGCACCGACTTTCGATAAGTGAGTAAATTTACTCACCCAACGAAGTTTAGCGAATTCAAGAACCGCAAAATACTCCATACGATGCGAATTCAATTCTTATAGCGGCTGTATAATTTAAAAGTATATATTCAAAAAGAATTAGAATAAGTACAACACATATTGTTTGTGATCTTTATGATAAACAAGCCCGATAAAAAATGATTTTGAATTTTGTCCTTATGGCAGCTATTTGATATGGCAAATTGATTCAACAGCAGTGTGCATATAAATTATTTCATATCATTTTTATATAAAAACACTTAGTTAAGTGCCCGACTATTTAAATCAACCTATATAATTGGAGTACATAAACAAGAGAGCTAATGCTTTAATGCGATAAATTCCCATTTACTTGTTTTGGTTATTGACAAACCACAAGCCAAAATCACACCCACAAGTGCGCAACAACAAGCGGCTTCAACGGAAGCAAAAGGGCGAATCCATGCACACATACCGCACACACACACACACATACACAGACAGACACACATACCGCACACACACATACAGAGATAAGTATGCACAGAATGTACATTTAGGTCGCAAGCAAACTCTGCGGTTAGAATTCGGTAAGCCACATTTGCACAGTCGCTACAGGTCCAAACACACGGACGTGTACACACAAACACATGCACATCGATTACACATACACATACATACATGCATATACATGTGCATGCACATGCATATAGAAATACAAATTGTAAATATAGTTTTTACGCATTTGTGTTATTACAAAATTGACATGGTAATTTTTTTTGGAAACGGAAATATTTTATTGCCTTATAAAAATGTAAAATAACAAGCTGAAAACCATCTGATTATCATATAAAATTTTAGTTTTAAATAAAAATTATATTTGTGTATTTATAATAAAAAATATTAAAAAGAAAATCAAAGAAATAAAACAAATAATCAAAACTGCTGCGCTTAAATAACTGTTAAATTAACACCATGGTCCTTATGAAGCGTTTGGGACTTAAAAAGGAGTATTCAAATCTATGTAAAAACGAAATAATAAAAGTAGTATTTGAACTGCATTTTAGCTTATATTTGCGGTGAATATGGGAAGGTATCTAAAATGGGGAAAGTATACAAAATCCAAAATATAATATATACATACACCCACACACATATATCTATACATATTTTGATTTTTTGGATAATTGCGTTTATATAGACGGAAAACGGACAGCAAGACGGACATTGCACATTGAATATTCCCATTGAAAATTGGTAAAAAAGAATTTTATGGTTTTATGTAGCAGGCAAAAGGAAGCATCTCTAACCCCATTAATAATAAATACATATACATATATATATATATATATATATATATATGTATATATATATAACATGTCCGTTCGTCTGTCCGTCCGTCCGTTTGTATAACTGCGTGGATCCAGGAATCTATAAGAGCTAGATATTTAAACTTTTCAAATTTATAGTCGTCTATGGCACACACAGATCAAGTTTGTTTCAAATGATTGATAATTTTTAAGGTTTTTCTAAAATCAATACCCTTTTTAAAAAAATATGACAGCTAGATACACCAAATTAATTCAAATTAATATATTTATATATATTATATTGAAAGAAACAATGCAAAAACTTTCAACTCAGATCGGTAAGAAAATTAAATAAATTTCATATATACAAATTTGTCTTTGTTTTATCGCTCCAGAGTATATTTCGCCATTTCTTCTCACCCACCGATTCGCACCCAGTTTTGCGATCCAATGCACATTTTTTTCCTCATCTTTAAATTTGCAGATCGAAGCAAAGGTGCCTTACGGGCAATTCTACCTAGTAGATTTGCATTTGCTAAACGTCGCCTGACGGTTGGTGATGATATAGCATTACCAATTTCACTGGTGATTGTCCTGGAAAACAGGAACGGGTCGCGTTTGACCAATGTTACTATGTAATTGTCGGTCACTAAAGAGGTTTTGGTGGGGCGCCCCTAATATCTTTCGTTGGTTGTAATGGATTTTCGACAAAGTTTTCTGAAAGTTTCATGATCATGACAATAATTTTGTACGATTTTCGTAGTCTTTGAACAATTCTTTTCTCCTCCGCACCAGGACCCATCTAGTATATATTTACTTATAAATAAACTCACATTTAGTTGCATTTTTTTTTTGATAACTTACTTTCTGCAACCAAAAAGTTTGTCTAACTTATTAAAACTTCAAGTTTTTCTACAAACACTAAAAAATTTGTCTCAGCAAATACGCGCTTGGTAAATTTAATTGGCAACAAAAGTAAATCGGGAATTTACCAAATTCACACCAAAACAATGTAACCATATGTAAAAAGTGTTATGTTTATGTAGAAATCGTTCTGTACACATTTTATATCAATACATTCAAAATTACAATGGTTACAGCTATTATTTTGTCCATGAGTGTATATATATATGCTTTCTTCTGCCTGCTACATAGATTTGGACAAAGAACATTTTTACCCTTATTTATCTATTTTGAATTGATCTAGGGTTTAAATAATCAAACACCACCGAGTTGCGCTCCGGTTTGTGTATACATTTCAATGCTCTTATCATGTTCTGAAAACTTAATAAAGATCATATTTTAGTATAGAAGTCAATCAATTATATAGTTCATACAGTGGGGCGTGCGTTTAAGTACAAGTGAGTGAATTTGTGTGTGTGTGTGTGTATGCATTAATGCAAGGAGGAGTTTGAAATGTGTGTAGCAACAGATCGAAGGATTTAGGTTTGTCAAATAAAGACTCGTTCACTGCATGTGCAGTTAAAGATGTTTTCATACGATCGATAATCCTCTTGTCCCAAAATCAATAAAAATCTGAACAATCTCAAATTAGTTGGATCATTTCTTATATTATGACAGAGCCAATATTTATTGAAATGAGATCTGGAATATACTATAGCACTAAAAACATCGATTGAAAATCGTTAAGATTAAAGAAAATGTATAGTCGAAGTAGAAGCCCACTAAATATACTTATTTAATATTGTTATTGTTATTTTTTTTTATATTTGTACATAAATTTGCGCGCGAAAACTTTCTCTGAATATTTTTTGTACTGCTTGCGATTGAGTAGTATGAAGTTAATATAAATATTTGTAAGGACAGTTTGTGGCTGGGTTCAGGATATAGTCTATTCTATTATTGGATATATTCTATTATTAATGGTTATATTTTTTTTAACTTTTGCATTTTATTCTTAGCTCTTATTGAATGAATTTTCACGTCGGCACAGTTAAAGTTTTCAGTTTGAAATGAACTATGATTATGGTGAGTTTAATTTTTAAGTTGCAAGAGATATAGATTTTCGACTTATTCTTCTTCAAGCTATACCGATATATCGATTTTCCACTCTCCTAGTGCATGTATTTGAAATATATAGAAGTAATCCTTGGGATATTCACGATAAATTTATATGTAAATATATTCCAAGTTTTAAGTCTCAAGCTATAATAGCGGACGGACAGCTAGATAGACATTGCACAACTCTAATATTCTCTTTGGTACGTGGATTGTACCCAAAGATAAATCATATTTGACTTGGAGTGCCGAAGATTAAATATACGGCTGCAAGATCCGCCATATTAACTTAACTCAAAAACTTGAAAAGATCTGTAAACGGATATATGCAAACTTGTATAAAGTTAGCTGTAAAACTGAAATAACTAGTTTCTATAGAGAACGACAAACTAATTGACGGTATAATATAATAATAAAATATATAATTGATTTTCTCACGCTCTTAAGATCTCTATTTGGAAGATTATTGACTTCTAGTCGCAGTAGTAGTGTTTATGCAGAAGAATATAAATGTTAAAAGAAATATATTTTATTTTGCACAAAAAAAAACGAAATTTATGCAATAGCCGAATCATTACTTGAGCTTAATTAAAATATCCAAATTTCTCTAACAATGGTTGAATTCATTCGGATCTCTCGGGGTACGACTGGCAACCTCAGAGAGAGAACTATTGAGCACATTCACACTTGCATATGTCGTAAATGTACTTAATTGTCCAAATATATACACACATTTGCCAACTATGTGTGTGCGAGGTTAAAGGACTAAAACTTACCTTGGAAAGCACAGGCCCAGACTCCGACTCCTGTTTATTGTTATTTGTTGTTTTACGCTTTTGGCATTGTTTAGAGCAGATCGAACATTTTGATCTTTGCTGGTGACTGACTGCGCTCGGGAACAGGCCCATTGGCCCAGCGTGTGGCGAAGTCAGCGTGATTTTCTTTGCTTTAAAGAAATAGTCCAGATCATCGCAGCCTTTCGAGCAACCCCTGTACAGGGACAACGGGGACACTGGGACGGCTATCGATTCTCGTGTGAAAACATGCAATTATGGTTTTATTTGTACTATTCTTGAGATTTCTTCAGTTTATGCATGTTCTGTATTTTATCGCTGGCTTGTGAATGAACAACTTTTATTGGGCCCGATCTCTGTAGGGTTGCCCTTTCAAACCAACAACAAATAGGTATACAAAAGTACATGTATATATATATTTGATATATATAAGTAAATAAATATATATATATATAAATATTTTTGAATTTTCCAAAAATCGAACCAAAGTTAATTAAGACAATGTGTTTGAGTGCACTTAGAGGTACAGAGTATCTTCTAGTCAAACTCTAAGGATTGGAGGACTCCTGTTTGTGTGCTAAGGTTTTAAAATAACACAAAAAAAAATCACTTATAAAATTTGTTGCTTCGTAATAAGTGGCGAAAAATGTTGATTTTCTATTTGTTCCACTCAGTTGGGTTTTCAAACCCAACATTTACTCTTTCCATTTAGTAAATCACAGCGCGCAGTTTCAGTCCACATGCTTTCAGGTCCCCCCTCCCGTCTAAGGTTGCCAGCATGGTCACCCCAGCAGGCTGGCAGGCAGACACAGGAACAGAGAGAGTGGAGAGCGGCGTGGAGGCGCCACAAGGGGGCGAGCAAGGCACGGTTATTTGGGACAGAGCATGAAAATATTTGCCTACCATTGGCATTGGGGAAACGCTAAGCCTATGCCCCAATTTTTTGCAGGTCTTTATTCGTTCACAAATTATTCGCTTGGCTACGTATATATAAATGTATACATATATATATATCTTATATATATATAAATATATAGAATGTCTTTTGGTTTCGACTAAGGTATCAGTTTTGGCTACCCGCATACATGTTTGCCTTGCTTGACGGCAATCCATCGCCACAGCGTTTAATATACCCTGTATCTATTTATTGGGCAACTGAATATACAGGGTATACAAAATGCTTTTCATCAATTCTTCTGCTATGTGATCTCAAGTTTTGAATACAAAATCGATAAATTTTTGAATAAATAAAAAGAGAGTCATCAGTTTTCCTATATATGATGTATGATATACCAACTCCCAACTAACTAACACTATAACTGTTATACATTTGCGCACATTTGAATACCCATCCTTAAGTCCGGAATTATATAAATTCAAAAAGGAACAGCAAAGCATAATGTGTTTCATTTATTTAGACCGGGCACAGGGTATTTATTAGCCAGCTACCCTTGTGTAGTTTGTTTTTCCCAAAATTTGATTCTAATCCGCTGATAATATTTCTAGACTTTGACGAATTTTGATATTTCGCTCGGTTGGTTTTAATGCGATTCCGACGTGGACCGTGTTGCAGATAAACACACAAGAAAGAAAGAGTAGCAAGGGTGCAGCAGCATAGAGCAATAAGAGTAAGTAGTATGTAATAACAAAATATTTAGAGATGTTAAATGCTCCTTTGATGATGGCAGGGGCGGACTGTGACGGCGGCGGCGGCGGCGGTTGTTGAATCCGTATCTGTAAACGGTTCGTTGCGCATTTACAATACTTACTCGAGTACGATATAGGTATTGGTACATCGTAAAGGAATTTGTGTGTTGCGCTTTCTATAAATACCCAAACTAGTATTCATTTCGAAAAAAAAGTTACTCGAACAGCCACCCAATAGTATGTATCATTTTATGTCTGCGTTATACCCGTTTACGATCTTAATTATTATTACTACGGCGAAAACTTTCTGCCGAAATTTGTGACTTTAGCTTTAAAGCCGAGATAATTACTTATCTTTCTTCCAAAACTGTTCGAAATATAGATTTTCACTGTTAGTGTTCCGCGACGTCTGGGAGCTTGCCAGTAATATATATCGCAAATTTTGTGATTCTAGCTTAAAAACTGTGGCAGATGTGTTTTATAGGGCGGGAGTGCTGGGGAGCGTTCTGGTGTGCGTGGGGTGGGATATCAAGGTCGAAATCTTTGAGGGAGATCTCCAAGTATCTGCATACAAAATTATCGACTATTTACAGAATTTCCAGTGGCATTAACATCTTAACACTTTGAAGAGGAGAATTACAAGTATATATCCAAAAGTATTGCAGTTCTTATCTTCAATAGTTTAACTTTGTGATCGAGTATAAAAACGTGTTGTGATATGTGTTATAATTAATAATAAATATAATACACTACTCCGTGTCATATGTCTATTTTCTCCTCACAGCTTATTCTTAAAATTATTATTAAAATGAATATTGTTAGAAATGTTCTTATTAGGAATATTTCATAAATGATCTAATTACTTTTAACGAATATTATTATTACTATTGATAAAGAATCATCGAAAACGATGAGAGGGAAAGCGCTTTCAAAATGGGAAAACAAATAAAAGGTAGGTTTAGTTATCAGGGATATGTGTGTTATGTTTGCTCCAAAAATGTGTTGCTAAACTTTTTCAAGCGATTCCTTAAACAGGTTTTGCTTTCTTTTTTGTATTTTTTGGTTGGTTGGTTGGTTGGTTGGGTAAAGGGTATGTTGAAACAAAAAATGAAAAAGGGAACTGAAACGGGGTAAGCGAACTATGGGCCAAATCAGCATGGTTTCTTTTAATTACGTATGCATTCTTTACAGCCACTCAACGTGCGCTGTGCTACGCATCTGCATATTCCGTGTTTTTGTTGTTGTTGTTGCTGTAGAGAATAACCAGTCACGGTGGGGTTGGACGGAAGTGGGATTGGACTTTTGTTAAGTGATAATCCTTATGCGTGATGTGTGTGTGTGGGAGGTACGGCGCGGCATGAAACGGAATGCTCATAATAATTGAAGCATATTCGCAGTGGTTGTGGGCCTTGGGAGAGATGGGCGTGTTGTGCTTTAGGTGAACAGCGGCATCCCCCTTTTCGCCGATTCCCCCTTCTCCACTTCCACCCGTTCTGCCCGCTGCCCGCTGCCCGCTGCCCCTTTAGCCGCATTGATTGCACACCATGTCTCTGATATGTGTTTTTGGTTGTTTGTATTTGGTTGGCTGGTCAAATGCTTCGCTGGCCAACGTTGGGCTTCTCATCTCGCCGTCTGTCTGCCTGTCCGCCTGTCCGTCTGTTCGTCTGCCAGCTTGAGCCCTGACGATGTTTTAATTGTTTAATGGCTCGTTAGTTGAATTCCCAGTGGGGAGCAACAGCGTCAAAAGCAACAACAACAAAAACAACAACAAAAGCAACCACGAGGGCCTGGCTAACATTTTCAAGTGTGATAATTGTAACCAAATTTGGATTAACCAAATTTAGTGTAAATTATACATATGTATCACTCGAAAAGACAATGCCAAATGGGTCTTGTAAGTGTGTTTGTGTGTGCGTGTGTGAGACAGTTCTTAAAAATATCAATTTAACATGTGAAATCGCTCTAGTCGGGACCGCCAGACTAAGACATACCCATCACTTCACACATATACACGCTAAATGATCAGTATTAAGATGGAAAAAATGCAATTACTAATTGTCCGGTAAAAAAAGTCTGACCCCACGCAAATCAGAATATGCGACACATTACCGTTACTGACTATATTCCATTCGTTAATGATCTCATTTATTCTTTATAGGATGTGACCAATTATCTACTTTACAAATTGGGTGACTCTAGCTTAAAAGCCGTGAGAGATATAGGCATTTCAGATTTTTTGAAGCGCTCGAAGCAAACTTTTGGAAAGGTCGCCAGATCTATCTTTAAAATTGTGAGAAATATACACCTGTTATCGATTTGCAATTTTCGATGTATATTATCCATTTGGCAGCCACCCACCCAGTGGGCAAATCACAAAAATCTTAAAATATTGTCTAAAGAGGATAACTACAACTAAAAATTTGCGTTCATATGGACAGGCGGACGGACATTGCACAAACCCAATATACTACTTTCAGCTCGTGAATAAGTAGCAGAAGCTTGCTTGTGTGTATGTATGTGTGCACATGAATACAGAAATAGCCTGCGATTGAAAACAAAATTGTTTACTTATTTCTAAACTACAACCATGATCGTAATGACAGTTTCAGTTGACTTAATAAGAGCATTGAAATGTATATAAAAACCAAAATCTGGAATCTTTGATTTGCGGCTTTTATTTGCATTCAAATTCAATTAGATAAAAGGAACGATAAATATCGATAATAATAACGATCATTTATTATACACAAACCAAATAAGTACAAGTTTAGCTTTCTAGTTTTGGTAGTCTCTGCAATCGACGCATTCATGCCAAAGACAAACGGACAGACCAAATTCACGCGGCTAGTAATACAGATTAAGAATATATATACTTTGCGGGGTCGGAGATGCTTGCCTTCCCCCAGTATAAATATTCTTGATCGTCGTTGGGCTCGTTGGGGTGCATTCTAATCGAACGTTCTCGACTTAATTCTTTCTAATTATTTTAGTCCTAATTCGATGTGTTATGTCTGATGTGATTCTACTTTCATTCTCATCAGGTCTCTGACATATTGTTTCTTGTCGATCATTACCAAATAATACATTTAAAAGACTTCATCTAAATTGTAACAATATAAGTAGTTTTATAACATTTACAAGGTTAAAGGAGTTAATGAATGAAGTGTCGGGTTTGTCCGTCTGTCCATATAAACGCTAAAGACTGAAAACTTTGAATATATATTATATATATATATATATACATACACAAAGATCACGCAATTACGTTAGACTAAATATTAATTTGTTTTTAGCATATTAATCTTTGTTAAGGATATTAATCAATATTTGTTAATAGTAGTCTTGAATTCAAGTTTGTGTGCATATTTGGGCATTAGAGATGCCTCCTGCTCAATTATCAATGAATGTCACTTTTCGCAACGTTTTTGGATTGTTGTTGACTGACATTCCCTTTAACTTCCGCTGTGTGAATATATGTAAGTTTCTGTGGTTTCATGCATCTACTATAGAGTATAGATGTACTCGTTCTCTTATTTGTGTTCACAACATGTACATATACATATATATATATATATATATATATATATATATGTATACCTACACAATCTTGCGCCATGAGTAGTCTGTTGCCTTCGGCCTCGGCTGGCAGCGTTAGTTCTGAATAATAGGGCATTGCGTTGATGTCCTTATCGCTTACTCGCAAGACTTCACGCAGGACGCAGAGACCATATCAGCCGGTCGCATGCTGCCAAAGCAACAACAACAACAACGACAACAGCAAAATATCAGCAACAACAAGTTGGCGTTAAAAAGCGGTAAAGCAGCAACAAAATTGCGTAACAATTTACAGTAATCGAATTGCAATCGTAATCGTAATCGCATGCTTGCACGACGCTCGCAATGTGTCCCTGCCACGCCCCTTTCAACATGAGCCAAGCCACAGTTGGCTCATTCTTGAAAATAGCTATTAAATGTATTTGACGAATGGGCTTAAAAAACCAAAATCAAAAAAAAGCAAAGAAATTTACACATTTTGGCAAGCAGTTTTTGCAATTATTGATTTAAACAAGTGAACAACAACAACGAACCGGGTTTGGGTTGTGCGGATAAATAGGAAGTATGCTGCAAATATTTAAACTATTTGAGTATATTGGGTTTGTGGTATTTCCGACACGCTGTCCGTATGTTCGTCTGTCTGGACAGATGAACGCATCGTTTTTCGGCGCTATTCAAGATAGGGAAAACTTGGGATATATACTTGTAGTTATGTGCTTCAGATAAGGTAATACGATTTTTGTGCAACGTCCTTTGGGGAGGCTGGCAATTCGATAGCATTTGAATAAACAGCAAAACAATAAATTTTAGACCTCTTCCTGGGGAACCTCTTCCAAAGATATCGCGGCCATGCCTACTAGATGGTCCCCAGCGCCTGCTCTATCTATATATCTCAGAGTTCTTGAGCTGGAGTTACAAAATTGTAAATATATATATCATTTTGAAGCTCCCTTTGATTTCCCCCTCCCGTCCTCGCAAGTCTTGAAAAATGAATATCTTGCACAGTTTTAAATCTAGAGTCACCAAATTTGGAAGATTGAGAGACACAATTTTCACAGATTTCTCCTTCTGCTTTAAAACTAGAGTAACAAAGTGTTGTAAAAAGTTCCGTTACATTACAAAAAAAACCAAATATTTCCAAAATATCAATAATTGACGTAAGCTTCGATATTATTTCTTTGAAAACCAATAAAAAGTTTATCAGAGCAAAAATATTTTTTTGATAGTTTGTTTCTGTACCACGCTTCACGAAGATAGCTTTAAGACTCAGCGACATGACAAACGGACTATTCAGAAATATATGTATATTGGGGTTACTCGATTCGTATCATACTTTGTGTTCAAATATCTTTGTAAGTTTATCAGTTTACTTTCCTGACAAGTTGCGACATTATATCAACCAAAATTGAAATTTACACCCTGAAAAAAATCAATACTCAAATACATGAATTATTTCCTGATTCTCTTTGTTTTCGTTACTTTAATTAAATATCTGCTAAGCAGGACTCTCTTTGCAAGACAAAAAAGAAACTGTTGCTCACCCACTCTCCCTCTCTCTCTCGCTCGCTCTCTTTTGTACTTGTTATCAAACCGTCTTAAGCAAAAATAATAAGCCCCGGAAGATGGCAAAGTACAGCGTCATCTGGCATGTGGCATGTGGCATCTGGAATCTGTTTAAAGCTAGCTTTTCCTTGATAATGCTCCAATTCGGTGTTTCGGCTTTATATGCATGCACATACATATATCCATGCAGATCGGAAAAATAGATTCTGATGTCGCTTATTAATACTTATTGGTGCGAAACATGCTGCAGCCAGCACACCAGGCGGCGGATCCGGCAACGGCCTCAGCATCTACCCCGATGCTCCGCAGAAGCGGAAAACTTTTGCACCAACGCCGCTCAAACGGCACGTGGCAGCGTTCGTGTCCAGAGAACTTGGACTGGAAGTGGGAGTGGGACTGGGACTGGGCGCTCGTTTAATGTGTTTACTGCAGCTTGGGCACAATTTCCTGCTGAGAGTGTCTGCTTTCATGTGTCTTAAACTGTGCAGTGGAATAATACTTACTTATGTATATTGCTCCCGTTGCCGGCAGTGCGTCGCGTCGTCTTTGCCGTTGTTAATAATATTCGTATGAACGCCGAATGATAAAAGCGTACGCGCACATTTGATCTAATCTTAACAAATTAAAATTCCAAGTTTCATAAAAAGGGGTGCTACAAAAAAACTATACTTGGTTGCGACAAACCCGAGCAGAGTGCTCGACAAACGGATACTCTGTATAGTTAATGTTTGGAGAAAAGCTCCGTTTGGGATCATCAGGATCAAGTTTAGTTCAAACGATCGGTACAACACAATCGTTTACAATATGAAATACTATATAGTTATATTAAAAAGTTGAATAATACATTTTGTGTTATTGTTAATTATATTTTTATACTCATACGTAAAGTGAACAGAGTATATTGGATTTGTGGAATATTCAAACTGGGACTTGACATCTAACAAAATTGATTTGAGCAAGCTTGAACGAGGCTCTAGTAGGGACCGCTCGACTAAGAGACACCCTCTTATCGCTGCGATTTGTCGTTACAAACATTTCAACACCCCTTGCATTTATACATATGTATATACACAAGATAGAGTCCTAACGTTGGCAAAGAACAACAACAACACATGGTGACTGAGAGCGTTCCATTGGGATCAGCACGATAACTTGGACCGCTATTGTGGGATGTCATAGATGAACCTGTCAAAGGGCAACACAATCATTAGATGTCGTTATAGTGACGAAGGCAAAGAAACTGGATGAGGTCGCACAAAACAGCAGTCTAGTTATCCGCATGCTAATAACTAGCTGATCCAAGAGCAGTGCTAATAAGCACAAGAATATAGCGGATAGTGGAAAGGATCAAGCGGACGATTGATTGACAAAAAATAACGAAGATAGCGAGACAGCTGAGTAGGAAATTAATTGCTGGCGTTGTTATGTCCACAATCCTGTACGGAATTACCATATAAGCTCCAGCCATAGATGTCTCCTCCTGTCCTCCAGTCGAGAATGCAAGTCAGCGCCTATCGTAAGAACCTGCTTTCGCAGGATATCGGACGAGAAGGCGCTAGTATTGGCAGACCTACGGGCAGCGGAAACGCAGAGTTAATCAGGTCCTAACCGGACAACACAATCGCGCATTGACAATCCACAGTTGTGGGATGGAGTGATTAAGCGCGCGCCAAAGAAAATGGATACGATGGGGCATAGTACAGAACTGAAGCCCCACCTTCTTTCGATATTCCCTATTGTTCACTTGGATTCTTATACATTTATCTAAGCAACCTTAAATAATTCTTCACAACAAATGTTCAGGATTTATTGGGAGCATTCAAATTTGTGTACAAACCAATTTAAAGCTCTGTAGAATTTGATTTGCGGTTTTTCTGGTTTTATCGATATTGGTGGCGATTGGGGGAAGGTATCAAAAAAAAAACAGAACATAGTGCACGAAATTTATTGCCTTTATTCCTTTAAGTCTCCGTAATCTGCGAGGAAACTCAAAGGTTAAAATCCGTTATTATTGATATTATGATAATGAAAATGTTATTCTGCGTATATCATACTTTCTAGCTTTTGTATTTGGCGGTCATACAGACAGGTAGACAGACAGATAGGGCTAAATATATATACTTTAAAGGGAGCCACCTTCTAGCTGTTTAATACATTTGCGCAAAACCAATATACCTTTATTTACCCATTTTCAATGTGTTCAGAGTATAAAAACAAAACCAGCTGAGAGCTGTCGTTACTTAGCTTGTGAAATTTTCTTAATTTTTAAATTTTCTTTAATAACTTCTCTGCTTCTTACCGATATTGTTGAAACTTTATGCAAAAGATTCTCACAGTGCCATTTGAGGTTGTTGTACATTTTCATCGATTTTACGAAAACGGTAAGAGTTATTGATCATTTGAAATAAACTTGATCTGAACGTCTCTTAAGGTTTCCAATAACCATGCGTTCGTGCAGACAGACAGCAGCATGGATGAACAGACGGACGAACGAACAGACAGACGAACGGACGATGATTATTGATCCTGATCAAAAATATATATATACATTATGGGGTTGCGGATGCCTCTTTGTGTCTGTAACATAGATTTCTATAAAACCATTCTACCAATTTTACCCATATTCCATGGGTTCAGAGTTAAAAACAATAAAACAATATTTTGTATATACAAAAACTGAGTTTTTCGCTTATTGTTCCTATAAAATTTGTGTAATGAAGCGGTACGCTTCTTTGTTTAAGTGACGCTTGTTATATATGAATTGGATTAGGAAGCAAGAACGGTTTTCAAATACAACTTTCAACCGATGTTTCCAATCTCAGCTATATAGAAGGGGGAATAAATCATCAATGCAGAACTACTTCATACTATTTCATGGAAACAGAAAAGCAGCAAATTTTTGAAAAGGGCTCTAAAGTTTGGATGTATTTTTTAGAGTTTCTTTTACAGTTTTATGGTATTGTGGTAGCACAGCTAAGATTAAAATGAGCTACTTCGAATATTGATTTAGCATAAATGTAATGTAAAACAACAAACAATTTATAATAATTATAAATTATTCGTTTATTTAATTAAGAAATAATTTTTAAAGCGTAATTGGCCTCACAATTTTTATTTTCAGCGATTCGTGATATTTTTGTATGAAACTGCAGGATGACTTTCTGGACTCATGAAATAATGAAATCAGAAACAGTTTCGTCTCCCGCAGGAAAGTGTGAATTCAATATGAGATTATACGCACTCGACGTTTGTAACAATTTCCATAAGCATTTTGTAAACATTTTGTGCAAAAATTTGAATAAGTGCCCTCGCTTTTGGCCACCATATGACCATCTTTGTCTAACGTTAGAGTGCGTGCTCGCGAGCGAAAGCAGGACGAACGATCATCGACTGACGATATCAAGGCAGCTTACACGCGAGTGTCTCTCTGTGTGTGTGTGTGTGTGTGTGTGTGTGTGTAGATGTGGGTGTGTCCGCGACCGTCCTTGTCGTCATTTTGAAAACAACCACACGCCCACGCCCAGAAACAGAAACAGAAACAGGAACAGGCTCCATGAGCTCCATCCCGCCCATTCGTATTCGTGCGCTTGTTTTTGTGTTTGTGCTTGTGTTTGTCGGAACGGAAGCCGTGTGGGTAGTTAACGGAAGAGTCTGGCGGTTATTGTATCGGAATGAAACAATTCAATTGGGCGGCTGCAACTTACTCGCCCGTTCACTCGGGAAATTCAAATAGAATTTTAGTTTACCCCAAATGCCAGTTCCCCAATCCAATGTGTGTGTGTGTGTGTGTGAGTGCGTGTGTGTGTGTATATATATATATTTGATATGCAATGCATATTATGCATATTCAGCAGCTATCCTGAATGGGGGCATGTGCTACGATGTGTGTAGTCGTGTATATAAAGAATATAACGATTGCAAGAGCTAAATCGGTTAATAAATAAATGCTTGGAAAATATTTTAAAAGTGGCTTGCATTATAAAAGCATTTCCTTCGGGACTGTTATCAATGCGCGCGACTATTAGAATGGGACGAATCAATTTATGAAACTTTATTTATTCAATAAGTACAAAAATATCTTTACCAGAATTAACAAGCCTTGAATTGTCCTTTTTAATTTTTGTTCAACGCAACAAGCGAGTCAACTTCTCAACGAAGGCTCAGGCACAGGCACAGGCACCGGCACAGGCGCCAGTTGTCAAGTTTATATTGCTGTACCGTTCATTCAACTGACATTGGCAGGCCAAGCAAGAGCGAGATCGCCAGTCGTCTGGCGAGCAGCCAATCATTGTCGTCGAATGCGCAGGCAGTGGTAGTGGATGGTAAGTGGACAGACTAGGAGAGCCAATAAGAGAGCCGCTTATCCACCACGCTTCGAATTAGCCCGGACGCTTGAACCTCAGGCCAAAGTCTGAAGCATGCGATAGTCATATTGGCATTTGCATTCGCACTGTGGCTCGCGCATTTACTGTAGCTGTATTCCGACGGCCCGAATATGGGCTAAAGCAACTTCTGTGAATCGGTTACGGTTTTTAAAAGAATACGCAACGTGGGTTAAAAATGTGAAATTGAATTCGTTGATAAAATATTAATTTAATACATTTACAATCAAGTAAAAAGTGAATTTTGTGAATACGAATACGAATGCGAATACAAATACGAATGTATGCAAGCCCAAGATGGAATTAAACAGTGTTAACCCGACAACGCGACAGCCTGAGTTGTATGCCCTTTAATTAAAACGGAAAGAGTGAAAAATGAACAAGTGAACTAAAACAAAGACGGCTGCTCACATAACAAAAATAAAGGTTGAACAACAACAACCGAATGCACGAAAAAGCAAATACATATATGTACATACATATGTGTATATGGTTATTGCAAGCATACCCCTTGAATCAAAAATCATCACCATCTGTATGAATTCCTTTGAGGCAGGCTCGATCCTGTGGTGGCAGCCCTGCGTGAAACATTGCCGCCTGCAGTGAACCCTGGGATTTCTTTAAAATAGTCTTTGTTGGCACTCAAATGACGAGTGGAGCTAAACAAATTTCTTAAAGTGCATACATATAAATTAAATATTCCATACGGCAGAGACTTGAACAAATTCTCTCAAGTACCAGCAGCAAAGACGACTCCTCTATAGTAAAATATATTTGCCACGATCCTCGCGGATTGCCGGCAGCGCAAGGATCTTCTTAGCTACACACTAAAAAACATATCTAACTGCACAATGTTTACGCTGCAACCAACTCCGGCTGCCATAGGAACGGTGCCATGGTCGGCGGGAGCCCTCATTGAGCGACTCCCAACTTTGGATGATATGAACCATAAGGGTAAGCCGACTATATGTGTATACAAAGACTTGGCTTCAAGAAAACGGATTTCATCAAGCAAAATTAATGTTTTCAGATCGTTTTCTCGATGCCAAAATTATTTAATATAAGTTAACTCTTTTTTCAAACAAGTAAACTCTTCCATTTACTTATTTCTGCTTAACTCAAGAACTCTTATATGAAAATTATTTAAGATTGAAATGTATTTAAAATTTCAACTACAAAACAGAATAGAACAGAATATACCGGTTTTAGGCTATTTGAGTATCGCTCTGATTATCGCAACACTAAACTATCTTATGGAATATGAGCGTGTTAAAGTGCATTATTATAACATTAAAAAATATATTTAAATTTTTTTCTACTGATGTGTGCCAGGCTAGCAGTCTTAGCAGCCAGCGCTATATTAGTAATACGTTTAATCTAATTTTAACTACTGGTTTATCTTTAAATACAATAAATAAGTAAAAGTATTAAAAAAAATCTGACAAATGGGGTACATTTTTTAATTACGTTTTGTATAGTTTCTTCACGCATTTATGTTCATAACAATAATTCTCTTAACGCTTATCATTAGCCTGATTTTGGCTCAGGTGCAAAAAATTAATGAACCAAAATAATTTTAGTTATTTAACTAGAAACACGATATTGCAATGGAAACCCGCGCCGGGTTTAGAGATGTAGATCGAAATCATTTTAAGTTAGCGTTGAATACCAAGTCAAATTTTATAAGCTAACATCTCGAAGGATGTTTCCAGGTTTCATAATAATAGTGCTCTGAAAAGCTACAACCAAAACAAGTAAAAGGGCTCCAGATTAAGAAACGCCCGTTTTTAAAAATAGTTCTACTCCCTATATATAAACTTAATTCTTGATTTACTTGGGAACTAAAAGTATGATCGTTATTCAATTTTCAGGCAGAAAAAGAGCATTGAAATGTCTTTAGAAACCAAGGCGCATATCTGTAGTATTTGATTTGTGGTTTTGCTGTTGTTTGTTTGTGTTTTTATTTGGGTTAATTGGGAGGAGGTATTCAAAATCCATAATATTCCTTATACGTCTGCATTATACAAACATAACACACAATTTGGTGCCCTTGGCTCTTATAGTCTCCTATATATGGTAAGAAGAGCATGTCTTAAATTTGAATTTTACTGTTATTAATAACACGCGGCGAAATATCGAAAAAAAACTGATAAACATGTTCTGCATATGGATTAGAAGGATCTTAGGTTGAAAAGTAGAGGTATCTAGCAATTGTAGTTTCCGAGATCCGTGCATCCATAGAGACGTACAGACAGACGGACATGGCTAAATTGAATCGGTTAGTGATGCTGATAAAGGGAATATATATTTTATGTGGCCAAAGAAGACTTCTTCTGCGTGTTATATACCCAATTTCACATATAAAAATCTTTTTATGTAAATTTATTTAATTCAGTTTATCGCCTTGGAATTGCCCCGACTAAAAATATAACATTTCAATCTTGCGTGTCAGCACTTTTGTTGCTAATGTTTCCAAAATTTCTAAGCATTTCCATTGCTTCCAAACATTTGGCTAAATTCTGTTGACAAAAATGTGTTGTAAGCAGTAAAAGTTGTTAAATCTTGAAGGCAATGGAACAATTACCAAGCTCAGATCCGGTTTAAGTATTAACTTATATATTCTATTAAACGAAGTGTGTAAGTGCCTAGGACCTAACTAATGGTTATGCTTGTCTTAACCAAGGCCAAATTAATCAAAATCTCAGACAACAAGTTACTTTAAATATGGGCAGGCAAACAAAATAACCCATTGTGGTGGAGATTTTAATATAAATTTGTATAATTCTAGAAGAATTAATATAAATTGTAATATTTATTTGTGCATATTATTCTTGAACATTTTAAGCTTCGATAATATTCGGTTTGTCGATTGTTTATAAATAATTATATTCTAAATTGCAACACTTCAGCCAAAGCTTTGAGCATAACAAAAGATAAGAATAAACAAATCTACTTAAAATTTAACTGTTCTAAATAATGAAATGTAATTTGTCAGCTTACATTTAGACTGAAAAGTAATTCAATCCATTAAAGTTTTCCCACGTTAATTAATGACTTGAGAAACTCAATAGATATTTTTTGTTTTTAAAATGGCTTTTGCATTTTCCGAATGCAGTTTGAAACCGTTTTCAAATATGTTTTATTTACTTTTCAGTGTTAACATTAGGAGTTTTTATATCGACCGCCCACTGTAGCTTTCAGTTAAATCCGCTAAATGTTTCCAAGAGAAAGGCAAAGGCAAATCCGAATGTGAAAAGAGAAGTGAAAAGAGTATGCTCGGATTGTGCAATGTCCGTCTTGCTGTCTGTCCATCTGTCCGTATAAACGAAGTTTTTCAGCGCTATTGAATCAATAGACTTTAAAACTTTGTTGTTTTTATATTGCTTAGTGTTTATCTTATTTGTTAATATTATTATTTTTGTTTTTATAAAATCTAAATATATCACTCAGTTTCAAAGCTTGACTTCAGAAATGGCAGATTAATTGTAATTATCTAAGCATAATATAACTTGGAAAAAACCGTCTTAAGCCACAGCTGATCCAATGTAAAAGTACAGACATTTAAATTAGTCAACTTTATGCTAGATTATTTTGAATTTATTGGGTATTTGCGACACTTGTGACAAGAGTCGACTTTTGATTCATTTAAGTAGTTATCTTTTAATTGTTATTGTGTATATATGTATGTCTATGTATGTCTGTATGTAAGTTTGAGAGTTGATGTGATTATTTTCCGTTTGCTTTGCTCTTTTCTTATAGACAATGTTCTTGCTATGAGAAATCTGCCCTGTTTGGGCGTCACTAGTGGCAGCGGACTAGGCGGCATTGGCGGAAAGGCCGCTGCAACTGCTGCGATGGAAGCCGCGGATGCGACCACAGCACCACAGCCACCACATTCGACATCCTCGTACTTTACCACAACTTACTACCACTTAACAGATGATGAATGTACGTTTTTTCCACCTCAAATCTTCTCCATCCCACTTTCATATAAAGCTATTTTCACCCATATTTATCTCTAGGGAAATTGCTGTCTGCCATCTTAAATACCATTTAAATATTATTTAGCACAAAATTCTGATAAAGTTGAACAAGTAAAACTCTATTGGATCAACTTGGAAAAAAGAAAATTAATTGCTTTCCTACCTTTCTTCCGCGTTTAGAGATTAGATTCTCAATTTAATTAGTTTTGGTGACTTGAACACAATTGTGATACGAAATTTGTATATATATGAATATTATAAAAAAAAACAACACATACATCAGATGATCAAGCGCTGAGCAGATTGTCTGTCAAACAATTATTGAATCCTATTATTTTCGACAAAAATTGTTCCAATCAAGAGACGAAAAACTGTGTTAGTGTAACAACTATTCGAATTGGCCTTTGTGTTTTCCTTAAGTTAATTCCCTTGTTATCCAATTATAATTATTTACATTTCTAATAGTAGAGTAAACATGAAAAAATATGTATATAACAGTTGAAAGTGATCAAAGATCAGTTTAGTTTATTTACTATTTATTATTTTATTGCACCTTGTTTGATGCCAACAAGGAACAGTTCTGACATAAACACAATTTGGACAACCTCAGAAAACTTCTTCTTAAGCTGTTGTTCAAACATGCACCTCAATTAGATATTTTTATACCCTGAACCCGTTGAAAATGGCTAACAAGGGTATATTGGTTTTGTGCAAATGTATGTAACAGGCAGAAGGACGACGAGCTGAGTTGATTTATGTCCGTGTGTCCGTCTGTATGAACGCAGCGATCTCGAAAACATCAAAAACTAGATCATTCAGATTATATATATCATATGCAGAACAAGTTTTTAACTTTTTTTTTAATAAAAATTTATATCAACCTTTGGCTTTCTTACAATTCTCAGAGACTATAAAGCTAGAGGCAACAGATTTGACGCAGACTTTGACAACTTCGGATTTTAGATACCTTTACCCTCACCCTCAAATAAATTTGTGTATGTATGTTTGAATTCAAACGGATTTAAATCTTGATAAATACAGATCGCATGGTTCAGAGTATCTTCTAGTCGGGCGGCCTTTCTCACTTGTTTCAATTAGTTTTGTTTTCAAAAAAAACAGAAAGGCTTTTGTTGTGTCATTGGAGGATAATTAATAAAAACAATCGAATTTAATCAAGGTGAACAATTAAATAGGCATTTCTGGGTAAATCATGTTAGTGCTCATATTAAATTCTATATTAATTCATTGAAAACAAGCTGGTATCAAAAATATTTTCATTTCGAGTCTCAGATTTCGGAACCCGAAATATGGTAATAAAGTAAAAAGGTCACTTTTGGGACATTTAATTGAATTATACAAATTGTGTGTCAAAATATAGTAGAAACACTCGCTCACACACACACACACACACATCTTCGAGTAATTGAGTCATTTGCCTAAGACACTTCATAGGGTAGCAGCGGGTTGCTTTGTTTGAAAACAGCGTGTTGGCAACCGAACCGATTTGTGAAAATGATGTGAAAAATTTGGCATTTGGTGTGAAAATTGCGAGACGTTAGTCTTCATTGATTTTTCCACTAATTGTTTTGTTGGCATTGTTCGGTCGATGACTTGGTCGTAAGTCTGGATGCAGCAGCATAAGCTGGCAATTACAGCAACAACAACAATGCGCGTGTTCGGAATTGTCAGATGAAAACCATAGCCGGGCTGATCATTGCGGACAATGAATGGGGCTGGGGTGTGTTCGGGTTCGAGAAGTCCGAGCAAATACGTTTATTGGGCATCAGAGGACCGACAAAGAACAGATCCTCGATTGAGCTACTGTTCCCGTTTGTTCGACATGGTCCCGTCCATTTGGGTTCCTACCTGGCACTCGACGGCACTCGGCACTCGGCAGTCGGCGGCACCCGCTGTGCTGATAAGTACTTTCAGTTATGTCCGTGCCATTGTTTGTTTTGTGAATCAATACAATCATTTTCCACCTATATAATGATATTGAAGAGTGTGTGTGTGTGTTCGACGATCGTTCGTTCCGTGTCATGTCGCTACAAATGAAAACAATTATCGACGACGTTGAAAGCCGAAAGTCGAATGAAAACAACAAACAAAAGCGTCAGCAGTTATTGTTTTGTCTCTGTCTTTGTTCCATCCACACTCGTGTCTAACATGGACAGTCTTCTATCTTCCTCATTATTTATGTTATATGTATATATCGCTGCCTCTTTCTACCAAAAAAGAAACTCATCACACAAATGAGCCTCTTTAGCGGCTCTCCTAGTGGTTGTTTTCTCGCCCTCGTCATGCTCGCCTCGACCTAGGTCCTGTGTCCTGTGTCCCCTGGTCTAGGGTCCACTACACAATGCTCCGCACACAATTGTTTCCCAAAACTGATTTGTGTGTTGTAATTACATTGTTAATCCCATTCGCAAGATGTTTTCGGCTTTTGTCAGTCTTGTTGGATTCGTTATTGTTGCATTTACTTGAAGCTGTTGCAAAACTAACATACATAAATATATGCATACTATTCGAAATTATTCTTTTATTCACATTCACCTGGCTTCAATTAAGTCTTATCCGCTACAGCTGACTCTGGCATACGAGTGGAAAAAGTAAAAACTGAAAATCGTATCAATTTGTTTGTGTACATTACATCGAATGCGATAAGAGTAAGGATAGATTTATCACTGTTATCTATTTGGAATTGATGCCACTTAAATCCGTTCGCTGCTCAACTAGCGCACCCGGACTCCACAGTGTTCGGAGTCGGGCTGGCCTTTCAAGGTGCCTTGACCCTCATCTCCGGGCAGTCGATAATGGGGTAAAAGTGGCAGGCGAGTTGCCGGTTCGCTGGCTTCAAGTAAAAATCAAATTGATACGCAGATTTTGGGGATTATCTCGCAATCAATACTAGGAAATTTTGTTTGAAATCCATGCTTGACTGACGAGTACGACCTTTTTTTCAAAATCTTTTTGGTTGACCGCTTGATTTGATTATCTCCTTTTTCTTTTCTATTATGTTTTTGTTTCATCGTTCAGGTCTAATAAAAACGTTCTCTTAAATCTCTAAATTTCTCAGCAACCAAAAGTTTCTGCGACTTCAGAAAGATTCTTCTCCCTCGACCGTATTCATTTTGACATTTTTAGAGCGTGCCAAACCCAATTTTGTGCCTCATTGAAAGCCAAGTCCTAAAGAAATCAAATTGAATCGATCTCGACATAACACGCCAAACAGGTTGGAAATATTTATTTGCAAGTATTTACAATCCGAGTGTGAATAATTTGCAACGTTTTCAAAATTTTTGAAGAAATTTTGGTGTTTTGATGTCATTACTTTTCCTTTATGCACATTTTAAAATATGGTATTATAAATAAATCTTGTTAAAGTTCCATTGACTCTATAAAGTTTATATATCATCTGATCAGTATCAACTCCCGAATCACTTTATTAACGATAGGGAAAAGAAATGCAAAAGTGTGTTAAGAAACAGTTATTTATGTGTGTAATAGAGTCGCTGTGTTTTTGTAGATGACAGCTCTCAATCAACCTCAATACCACTCAATTGTATAATAGTACCTGTTCTCTATCGGTGCTTCCATCGTTCCGAATTATTAATTATATCAGCGAGTTTATTGAGGCAGAATCTTAAGCGAACTAATCGAATCCAAGACCTATGGTGCGATTATCCTGCAATTCTAAGGAAATGGATCCGATTGGGAGTAAAACCAAAAAACTAGACAGCATGTTTCGTAAAACCTTTGATAATAACGAGACATACAATCCTAATTCAGCATAACAGTAAAAGAATAAAATTAAAAATATCTTTGAAACGAAACTGTATTTAACACAATACGACAACTAATACCTTGGGTTAGGGTATCCTATAGTCGAGCACCTCAATTATTATATTATACTATTATTATTATGTGATACTTGATGGCTGTCGTATAACCTCATCTAAAGTAGTTAACAATATGTTTTGAATGTTTCAGGTCACAGTGGGGTAAATCAGTTGGGTGGCGTCTTTGTTGGCGGCAGACCTTTACCCGATTCGACGCGCCAGAAAATAGTTGAGCTTGCCCATTCCGGAGCTCGACCATGTGATATTTCTCGCATCCTTCAAGTGTCCAATGGATGTGTTAGCAAAATTTTAGGCAGGTGAGTACCAACCAATTTATAATCACATAAGTTTATCATAAATTTGACCTCCGATACTTACATATATTCAAAAAAGGAGATAATAAATTGCTACTTTTCATACTTTATATATCTGAGAAGAATAGAAGAATTTAATATAATAATCAAGAGTACATCCTGACTATTTTTTGGCGGCTTTAAGGCCTAATTACATTTTATTGAATTTTGTTTCAGATATTACGAAACAGGAAGCATTCGACCACGTGCGATTGGGGGCTCAAAGCCACGAGTGGCCACCGCGGAAGTCGTTAGTAAAATCTCACAATATAAGCGGGAATGTCCTAGCATATTTGCATGGGAAATTCGGGATAGATTATTGCAGGAGAATGTGTGCACAAATGACAACATACCAAGTGTAAGTTTATATATATATACAAATATCTTATATCGATAATTTCATTAAAAGCACGAATTAGTCAAGTTCCTTTCTATGAACAAGTTATTCCATTTGAGTTCTTAGTTCGTTAAATACTTCCTGATTTTACCAATTATGGGCTAGAATATATACAAGCGAATGTTAATGTTGACTGTGATATCCAACAATATTATATTTGAATTCTTAGTTTTTGATTCGTCCTTTTTAATAAATAAATTGCCCCATCAGCTAATGTAGTTAATTACAATGTCAGAAAGGTCATTATTATTTTTTTATTTGAAAAACATGTTTTATTAAAATAATTTTGTTAAACTCTATTCGGTTCGAGATTTTCCAAATCTATAGATGCATGATGGTAAATTAAATATAGGAATTTTGCAAAAATTAATTAAATAAGTAAAAAAAATATTTCAATATTGTAAATCACAGGTCCTTATCGGTCCGTAAAGGGTGGCCAAATTTGAGGCCAAATTTTCAAGTCATTATTATTTACCATTTTGCTCGCTATTTGAATTTCTTTTGTAGTCTTGACGCCATTTTATTATTTCTTTTCTTTTTTTTTTTCCTTTCTATTCTTACATCTAGTTAGCATTACCATTTTTTTTTTGATTGTTTATTAAGTATGCCAAAATGGGAAGAAGAAGCAAAGAAGGAAAATGAATTGTGACAGCGATGCCGATGGCCTGCGTTGTACTTTTCCTCATTGACAGTTGTGTGGAAAATGTGCTCATTCAAATGGAAGGGAAAATCTTTTATGCACATTAAACGACAAAAAGGGAAATCAGTGCTAGAAAAAAAGTATGAAAAACGTACAATATTAAATAAATACAGCCCGGCCCAGCCCGTCACCACAAAGCGTTAGGCGTTGAAATTCACGCGAGGGGAAATCACATTTTTTGCTTTCATGCTCGAAACAGAAACAGAAACGGAATCGACCGATTGGACGGAACCCAGGATCCGGAAGCGGGGTCGCAACAAAATCGTTGAGGGGTGAAAGCGTTACTGTTTGGCAGTTAGCCGTTGGAGTTGGACTTTGCCGCATGCTCTAATTTGTTCCGAGAGTCCGAGGGTTTAATTATGAGCATGAAAAATGGCAACAGCCACACAAAAAAAAACTATTGGAGGTCTTTTTTACTTATGAACAACTGTTGACCGTTAAAGAAATTATCGAAAACTAACTCTGCAATCAAAATAAATTCAAGCTTTATATATTATAATGTCTCTTCATAATATTATGTTGATATTTATACAATTAGATCCTTATTCTTTATTGATATGAACAGACTCAGTGGCTTAGTCAGCTTTATCTAGACGAAACTTAGTTAAATAGAGAAATATTTGACAACATTAAAATTTTAGTGTTCTTAGACTGGAATCAATTTAAGTCATACTAGGTATTAATTTAAATTTTATTCAAATGTAAAGAAAACTGTATTTGTATTTCAAATCATTCCATTATTCTCTAAATTAGCACCTAGACTCAGATTTTATATTTTTTAACACTACAGATTTTTTCAAGTCCATTTTGGAAATTTGTTCATGAATTTAATAATTTATGTCAAAAAAACATATCAGAGAATTGCAACCTATAGTATTTGAAAATATTTTGTTAAATGAAGTAAAAACTATTAAATAGTTGGTTTTTGACAAATATACATGTAGATACATTTTTCACTAATCGTTAGCAAGGAAGCTTTTTGAAAATATCAAAATAAAGTTAGAAAGCCAAATTGTTTATTAAAAACGATTTTTAAGATTCTCCTAGTATTGTATGCATTTTGAAATAAAAAAATATGTATCTCAAATAAAAAATTGTTTTTGGTTAGGTTTGAATGTATGTATGTATACACATATGTACTAAATTATGTACCAGCCTATGTACTCCCCTTATGTACTTCCTTATTTATGGACATTTTTTTTATATATCTAAATACATATGCCACTGTTGGCACTGTATGCCTCGTTTGGTAGGGGTAACCGAATGCATATAAAAGGTACGCATACATACATAAATATATATGTATGTATGTATGTATGTATGTATGTATGCATGTATGTATGTGCAACGCTTTCGGGGATGGCGCTCATTTTATTTTAAAAATACGTTTTTACACAAGCGTTCGCTTTCGTTCCCTCGAAAGGACATTTCTGCCTAATTTTTCCACTCAAGTGCACATTTCCCTGTTGTTCTCACTCGCTCATTTATATGTTTTGCGCGTTTGTTCTTTCTTTCGTTCGCTTTGGCTTTGCTTTTGCCTTTGCCTTTTGAATTCATTTCAAAAGCGCTGTCATGCGCAGGCACTGCCTAAAATAATAATAGAACAAGTAAGACCGTTACAATCGGGTGTACCCGATATCGCACTACTCGTTGATACCTAAAAACTATCGACAAACTTATTATTGATACTATGGAAAACATTTATTGAAAATCTTCAGCTTGTTCTTTAAACAGATCAGAAAACATTCTGTGAATTTGTGGGTTTCCACGCACCCAAAATATATAGATTTGACCGATTTCCCATGGCCACAGTGGCATATGATCAGTAATCTGTGTAAGAAAGGGCTTACTCTAATTGTCACGCCTCTAGTGGCAGTAGCCAACAGATCTTACCTCTTTATGTGACAGGACACTTTCAAGTCTTTATCTCTAATTGCGCCGACAAGTTGCCGAAAGTTGCATTCATCCAGGAGAGATGGACATTGCATATACCCAATGTACTCTTTTTAGTTCTTCAGCGAGAATAAAAGCTTTGGTTAAATGTTTACGACTAACTGTAAATACATTTTTAAAATACTAAAATCAATAATTTGAATACTTAAAAAAAGCGTAAAATGTTCGATTGGAATTACATTTATGCCTTGCGTTTGTGTTTTTAAATATTTTCAAACTAAGATTGATTTTGTGCAAAGATTAAGAAGATTAAGACTTAGATTGAATTAGATTATAACGTTTGTACTTCCTTAAAGAACACATTTCATTAATTTTCTTTTCTTTGAGTGCTTTTATAATAGTTTGTAAATTAAAATGTAAGCTAAAACACATATTTAAATTTAAAGACATTCCATAATTGAATTTTTATTTTGTGATTTTTTTTGTGTGTCTCCACAGGTATCGTCAATAAACAGAGTATTAAGAAACTTGGCAGCACAAAAGGAGCAGCAGAGCGCTGGAACGAGCAGCTCCACCAGTTCGAATCCCTGCACAAGCACAAACAGCAGCCATGCGGCGGGGAGCGGCAATGCGAACAGCAATGGCAATAGTAATAGTAACGGCAATAGCTTGAGCGGAGCAGCTGGGGCCGGGCCGGGGTCGGCGACAAATGATCTGATACAAACGGCGACGCCGTTGAACTCGTCGGAGAGCGGAGGTGCGAGCAATTCCGGGGAGGGCAGCGAGCAGGAATCGATCTACGAGAAGATACGTTTGCTGAACACCCAGCACGTTTCGACGCTGGATAACTCTGCCATATCTGCCACATCGGGGGCGCCTCCGGTCGGTCACGATCAGCTGATGACGACCGTGCCGAGCCACTTCAGTCCGCATCCCCATTCGAACCACTCGATCCACCCACACAGCCACCTCCAGCAGCAGCAGAGCTGGCCATCGCGCCACTATCCCACTGGGTCCTGGTACGCAGCTCCTCTAAACGGCGGCGAACTGGTTCCCTCGCCCGGCGTCATATCCGTGAGTGGATATGGCAATGGTGGTGGTGGTGGAGTGACCGCCGCCCCCGGCACGGTGCCGGACCATCCATTGACCCCGCCAAGTGATCTCATTAATATTGGTGGCCCCAGCGTGCGTTTGGGCAACTGCACCATCTCAGCCGACGATGTTATGCTCAAAAAGGGTAAGTTTATTTCAACAGATATTATAATAATATTTCACTCTTCGAAATGCCACAAAATAAATAAAGCTTACGCCAGATATACATTTCCATTTGATCAGTTTCAATCGACCGCCGTCGGTCTAAACTAAATCCTTTCCGGTTAATTTTTGCGACAAATTATGGTTAATGTTTGAGATATTGCTGTCGTTAGCGTTTTGGGTTTAGGAAAGATTGGGTGCTTTTTTGAACTATATTCAATTTTTGGGTGAAACTAGTTATTAGGTTTATGCAATGTCGAAAATCTATATCTATATCGCACAGTCCGAAATTTGAAATGTAGATAACTGGTCACCTTCATCAAAGACTGAGGGAAGACATTTAACCGCCGACCCGCCCATCTATATTTCGCACGATTGTAAAGCTAGAGTAAGAGAATTTTCCAAAAAAAACAATAATAATTAAGACCGTGAACGAGTAACGGAGTCGGCAACGCTTGACTGCAGCGTTCTTACTTCTTTTAATATATATAAATATATATCCGTTGAAACGGGTTTAAAAGAATTGAGTAAAAAGGATTTGAATGAGACAATCTGAAGGAAACATCTCTGACTTCATAAAGTAAATATACATTTCTTGTTAAGACAACGAGGTCTGTTCATTTAGCCCTGTCCGGCTGAGTATCTATATAAAATTCATTCAGTTTGTAGATATCACACGCAGAATAAGTTTATCACTTTTATTTTGATATCTTGTTTCATTTCAATAATATCGATAAGAATCGATTTCAACCTTTGTTGTTTTCACTATATCTTGGAGAAGCAAGAAAGCGAATCAGCAAATTCAGTGCGTTTATTTTTGAGTAAAGCTTGCGCAGATTTTAAATATTTCAAGAATCTAGTTTCCATAACGCAGCTGCTTAGCTGAAGCAGGAGTATTTCTGTGTTCATGTGCACACATACATACAAATGCAGAATATTGTCTATTGTCTATTGTCTTCCCTTTTTTTTTGTGCAATGTTTCAGTTGAATCACAATCACAGTAAAACCAAATGGTTACATTTTTTTTTTAATTTTGACCAAGCCAATACGCATTATGGCCGATAGTTTGTGTCTATGTGTTAAATACTGTTTACAGAGTATCTCCTAGTCGAGCAATCTCACATGTTTTGGTGTGTTATGTACAAATGCGTCAGTTGGGATTTTGGCAGTTGCAATCAATATTTTCTATGCGTTTGAAGATAAGAAAGGTGGCAGAGCATATTGCACAAAAATTTAAATTATGCTCGTTCTCAAAGTGAAAAGAGTATTTTCAGTTTGGCAATTTGTTGCTGTCCGACCGTCTGTCTGTCCGTATTGGTTATTATTGAAGCTAGAGACTTACAATTTTGGATATATAATCGTGTGTACCCGTGTCAGATAAAGTGTTAAATAGTTCGGAGTGCACCCACTAGGGGCGTGGCAAAACGGAAACACCTAAAATCGCAAATCGAAAAAAGCTGAATATTTACACAATTTTGAAGTTAGAGTCATGAAGTTTTATATATATATTGATTTGTGGTGACCTTCCCCAAAGATTGCGACTCGGTATCACAAAAGTTGTCAAAAAGTTTTTACATAGCCAACTCTAAGAAGCCACAAATTCCACAAATTATATTTACAAACAAAATAAAATGCAATTTTTTAATACCGATTTCCACTATTTGCGCAGTCCAAAGAGTATTGCGCTGTTGGTAGAACCCGACTGTAACTTTCTTCCCAGCATTATCTGGATTAACTTTAGCATTGCGCCTGTTTAGAGTTTTGATAAACTTTCAATAAATTCGATTTAAAATTAATTTTGAGGTCACAATTCATAATATATCAATTAAATCAGTACTATATTCAGCAAAATATTTGCATTAAATAAAATTTGCAAAATTATTTAAAGGAAGGAAGTGCATCTCTTTAAATGCATTAATAAGTGTGTAAAACTTGTCAAGTTCTGGTAGTGTACACGTGGCTACACGCAATATATAGCAAATCTGGGGGAAGGTTATGAGCATTACACTGGGAATAGAGACAGCTGGAACAGAAAAGCTGGCAAGGACAATCAAACAGTGGGCGCTGGGTCACGTGCCTGGACTATTTACGCACGCACGGCAGAATTGTCCTTATCGAATTGCCGACGATAGGACTGATAAATAAAATACAATCGCAGTGCTGAAAAAAAGGTTAGCCTGTATAGGTGAGGTGAGGTGAGGAATGTATGTAAATAAATACTAGCAGCGGGCAATAAAATGAGCGCCATCCAAAAGATATTTCAAGTCAATCGTGCGTACTTTGGGCAAAATTGATTCATGACAAAGTCTGTATATGATTGCTTATATATATTTTCACCCTGTGTCTCAAAAAATTGATAAAGAGGGTATATTGGAGTTGTAAAAAAACAGGTGTAACAAGTAGAACAAGTTATTTCCTACTTTATTAATCAGCAAAACTTGGATACAAACTGTTTCATACATTTTGTCTGCGATTAAACATTTATTTAACTTTAGAATTTCAATATCAATTTATTTCAAAGCTTACAAATTTCACAGACAAATATCACATTTGATGATCTTAAAAGTTGTCTTTTTGATAAACAGGAATACTATTTCCTACATTTCAAAGTTGAATACAGCATATCTGCACCGGTGCATCCTTGACATTATAATGCGCGAAATGTTTTCGCAATCAAATTTGTTTTGCAATTCACCGTGTAACAATTCCATGTAAATTCCATAAAAATGGTTATGGGTGGGATAAAAGACAAAAGCTGCAAAAGCTGCAGTCGAAAGTATCCGACCAGCAAACTGTTTCTTTAAAAACGCAAACTGCACTTTAAGCAAATTAGACTGCTCAAGTTGGGAGAACCCGACTTGGAGATGCCTCGAACTCAACTTATAGCTGAGTCGCAAATATCTAAGCTAACCGTATACAAAAACTTGTTCTGCTTCTTAAATATAACCATGCATTTTAGTTCTTAAATAACTTCTGTTTTCTTAACCGATTTTGAGTAAACTTTTTGCAACAAATGCTTTCAGCTATACTGTAGATAAAATATTCGTTTTAACCAAATTTGGTACATATAGCTCTTATATTCTTTGAAAAAATTATTGCAAATTTTTATCGATTTTAGAAAAACGTCGATTATTTGAAGCAAACTTGATCTGCGTATGCCATCGACGAGTCTACATTCGAAAAGTTGACGTTTATAGCTCTTATAGTTTCCGAGATCGAAGAGTAATACAGACGGACGGACGGACATGTGGACGTGGCTTTATGGGGTCGGAAATGCTTAGTTCTAGCTGACGCGGATATACAAAAGTATTTATATATTGAAAATATGAATTCTCCTGCTGCGATAGCGGTGAACAACATTACATACAACAACTAAATTTATACGGACAGCAAGACAGGCATTGCACAAGCAACATACCCTTTTCACTTAGTGAAAGTGTTTAATTATAATATCCCCTGCAAAAATTTAACGATCAAAGAGTTGTTCCAGAGTCTAATCGATCAACTGTGTTAATAATCAAACAATTTTACGCCAATCGGAAAATATATTCAGCAGCAACTGCAATAAATATTTATATCTATATCCGTCTGTCCGTCTGTCTGTCTTTCTGTATGAAAGCAGCAAGCTAATATTGTTCTCATTCAGTTCGTAAATATCATATGCAAAACAAGATCATAAAAATCGATTTCAACCTTTGTTTATGTAAGCCAGTCGCAGATTTTGATAGCTTCGCATTTTGGATATCTCCCCCAATCGCCCCAAATATAGGTAAAACCGCAAATCAAAGACTACAGACTTGCAAATTGGTTTGTTCATACATTTCAATGCTCAGTCCTGAATATTTCATAACGATCATAGATTTATTTTAGAAGAAAACAGGAAATTAGTTTCAATATTGGGTGCAAGCGCAGCTACCGAGTAAAGTGTGTGTGTGTGAATTTATGAATGTATGTATGAATGCAAGCGGGTTGAAATGTTAATAAAGGCAGATTATAGTGCAAAGAATGGACAAGTAAAGGGTAATTAACTTTTCAATATTCGGCTAATAATTTTTATCGAACCGGGTAAATGGGCCTCGTAAACAGAGCTTAACAATTTCTGATAGTTGTGGATTTCACTAGATTTTTCGAAAAACGGTAAGATTTATCGATGATTTGAAACCAACTTGATTTGTGCAAGCCAACTCTTATTCGATATCGACGCGTTCATAAATGCGGACGAACGGACGGACGCTCTGTACCCATTTTCAATTGGTTCAGCGTATGAAAAGGTGTGATACAATTGAGCAAATATCACAAGCCAATCAGCAGCGAGCGCAAGCGTGTGCACGCATGCACCAATACATACACACACATAGTACATCTGTGTGTAAAGTCATTTTAATCAAATTGATTTTGTGCTGCTTTAAATGTATTAAACGACAGCTCGCAGTTTCGACAAGAACATTCTAACTTGTTTTGTTGTCAATATAAAGAATACTTTAAAGTTATTTAGGAATATTAAAGGACATGACCATGATATAAAAGTGTTCTTTGAGCTTATGTCTGGTGAAAGATTCATACGGAGCTACAGAAACAGAACCTTAAAGCCACAGTAAAGCAAGGTTGTGGTATCGGGATGTTTTGGGTCTGTATGTCTGTTATTGGTCCGGTGAAAACTGGCATTTTTTGAGTCTATGATGAACAAAAAGATGTACCTCTATAATCCCAAGATCAAATCGTTGCAAAGTGCCAAGGATCTGGGAATAAGGCACAATATCCGCTTTTATCAAAACAACGACCCAAAGCATGTAATGAATCCACCGGCTCAAACTCCGGAACTCAAGGTCATTAAAAATTTGTGGTCAATTTTAGAAAATAATGTTGAAAAATGGGAGGTAACCAACAAAAAAGAGTTAAATGAAGCTTTAATAAAAGAATAGAGTAGTATTTCGTCCGAAGTGACTCAATTCAATGCCAACAATGCTTCAAGCTGTGGCAGACAACAAAGGCTGCCATACCAAATACTAAATATATATAAATCTGTGTAATCTGTAATCTGTGAATTGGAGATAAACGAAGTCACTGTAGATATTTTGTATTTTTATTTGATATCACATTTGTTGCAATAGCTATAACTTAATTAACGCTTCAAGTAAAAAGTATTCACTGCATACCTTTAGTTGTGAACCACGGTAAATAACTGAATGATTGACGCTGGCATAGATTAACCAAAGATCTAATTAGTTTAACCACATACGCTCAAAGATTTCAAAACAAAATCTGTGCGTAAGCTCCGACCGCGTGTTTGCCTTAACTGTTTGGGTGTGCCGCTAGAAGGAGGATGTTAACTGTTACTCCAACTCTAGCTGTAACTGTAACTGTAACTGTAGCCCCTGTCTATAATCCGCAGCCTCTGGCAACGGGAATCGCTGTGCGTCGTACTTGACAAGCTTACCCTTAACCGAGTAGTTGCTTTAATACGATTTGCAGACTCATTTTACAGGCGATGACACTTCATTAAACGCCAAACCCGTGGGGGTGGCAACACTGGCAGGGGTGTGGGTGTGGTTGTGGGTGTGGGTGTGGGTGCGGGTGATGATGGTGATATGGTCGTTGGACTTTGTTGAGATGGGGTGCATAAATCGTACAGCGAAAAATACATATTTATAAAATCGTATCTGTAAAACCTCATCCTACAATTTGCTCCTTATCTGCTGCTTTGGTCTCTAACGTATTTAACTGTGAAAGACTGTCTGTCTGTCTGTCGCTCTGTCTACCTCCCCTGTACCGTATCATCTGCTTTTGTATACATTGTTGTTGATGTTGTTGTTGTAGTTTTTGTTTTTACCTCATTCCCCCTCCTTTATGGCTGCTTGTTGTTGTTGTTGTTCTCGTTATTGTTGTTGTTGCCTGTCAGCACATTGCAGTTTGCTAGGCAAGTGACGTGTGCTTCGGACTGGACCCGAGTCCGGACCTGCGGCATGTCTCAGAGCTATCAGCATCTATTTGCTCTGTCACATTCACTAACATTCACTGCCAGTTACACACACACACACACACACACACACACACACACACAATCACACACTTTTTTGCCTTTGGTATATCAAAAGTGACAAGCTGAGATCCAAATGTTGCGGCCTGCGGCCTCTTAGATGTGGATATTAATGTGGTTTGAAGTAGGACTGCATGTCGCATTATTATCAACGATCTGATTTTTTGTCAAGCCTTCTCAACTCGGCAATACCCTACTTACACAGGTGTAACATAAGTAACTAGAGAGCATAAACCGATTTTTGTACACCCTCAATCCATTCAGAATGGGTAAAAAAACGGTATAAGTGTTTTTGCTGATAAATGTAACAGGCAGAAGGAAGCATCTCCAATCCCATAAGATTATATATATCTTGATCACTAGCCAAGTCAATTTATCCATGTCCATCTGTCTATCTGTCTGCCCGTCTTCCATCTTTCCGTCGATTTCAGAGACTAAAACCTTTTTGAACCTTTTTGGTTCATATATACCCTGCGCAGAACAAGTTTATTTTAAATGATCGATATGTCGTAACTTCTTGTTATCGATATTTATCGCGTTTACCCCGGTTTTTTAAGCATAACTCCTAAACCATAAGATCTAGAAATCAATATAACAAAAA
Source organism: Drosophila paramelanica (assembly GCA_035043915.1). NCBI lineage: Eukaryota > Metazoa > Arthropoda > Insecta > Diptera > Drosophilidae > Drosophila > Drosophila paramelanica. Next base: position 729,413 of record JAWNMO010000179.1, read on the forward strand.
AACAACAAATTGTTGTCTAACGTTTTACTTGGATTTTGTTGTTGCAATGGATAACTTGAATTTGATCACAACAAAATTAGTTGGAAGTGTGGCGCAGCTGTTAAGAGTTGTTCAGTTGAATCCGAAGGGTGGAAAAGTCTTTTTTCTTATCGCTATATATTAGCTGAATGTGAAGTTTCATAAAAGTGAGAGATGCATTTGCATGATAGAACAATCGTTCAGATGGAAAAACGGACAATATGCACTGAGTACTGATCAAAAAAATATGTATACATACGTTATACAATCGGACATAGTTATAATACGCTTAACAAAGGTAAGCAATTAAAAGGTTAATTAGTATCTCAAAATCCTACATATATGATATGACATTGATATGGCCATTACGTTACCATAGACGATTGGGAGCTAAATGCCATTTTCTTAGCTTAGAAAATTATGTAAAATTCCTTTTTAGTGAACGTTAACAAATCTGAAGCCAATAAATCAGCGTTTGAAAAAGCTCGACCATCTGATTATATATATTTTACGATTTTTTCACAGTCCAATCGCATACCGATCACATACCGATTATATACCGATTGAAAGGTATCCTTATATAGATACATAAAACGCATTTATCAAATACTAATTATTGTTATTATTAACACTGTTTTTTTCACTTTCCCGAAAATGTTGCTTATGATTTAAAGTAGATATTCATTTATTAATATATTCTCACTGCTAACACTTTCTTATCTCGATGACAACATTAAGCTGTGATCAAATAAAATACCCCCTTCGTGTGTGTTGATGTTATTAGCAATGCTTATAACTCCGTTGGGCTTTAATAATTATATTTTTGTGTATATAGTTAGTATTCAAACTCTATATCCTTGTTGACACTCGTTTTGTCGACTTTCTATATAAAAAACATAAATAAATAAATAGGTAACACAACATTTGATAGCAAATGTGAGCTAAAAATATATTTTACTTTTGCATATGTTTACGCTGTGGATTTCTGAAATGTTGTCAACTGAGTCCTTATTATAAACCAAGAATGTTTAGTTCTACGACTTTTAAAAAACGCCGTCGCAAAATATATGATAATATATAAAATGCTTTCGCCATTAAGTTTTTACTTTGCGTAGAGGTTTTTTTGACAAACAGAAATAATTTTTTTTAATTTTTAAACAAGAGAGAAAAGCTGTTAACATATGGTGCATATTCGTTTACCTTACTCGGTATGTAATTAAGAAGTCCGCTTTGATAAGAATATTTTCATCACATTCAACTTACTCTTGGCTTTAGCTATATTCGATTTTATTCATTTGTGCAATATATTTATTTTTTTTCTATTTCCATTTAAATACTTTTAATAACTTGTTGTGTTGATTATCTTGCAGAGCTCGATGGCCACCAGTCCGACGAAACTGGTTCCGGCGAAGGGGATAATTCCAACGGTGGCACCTCCAATATAGGAACGAGCGAAGATGATCAGGCCAGATTAATTTTAAAAAGAAAATTGCAAAGGAATCGAACATCATTCACAAATGAACAGATTGACAGTCTAGAAAAGGGTAAATATATATATTTTCTATCTGATTATTCTCAACTTAAGGAAAAATAGAAAAAAAAATTATTTTTTCAAAGCATCAATTGTGAAGGAGCGTTTTTTTTATGTTCTGATAAATATTCAAAATGGAAATACATCAGTTATCTTCGGGGTGCCGAAAATTAAATACGATTGCAGACATGTGAAAAATATGTACGACATATTGATTGTTCCCATATAAGGTTTTATAATACAGTAGTTTTATGTTTGTAATATTTCGTTCCTATTTCAAAGGGAAGCGGATTCTTACGGTTACCACAGTTATGAAATCTTAAAAAAACAAAAAAAAGGTTTTCATACAAAAACATATATGCAAAATATTATTTATGTTAGAAACTATAATATACATTTTCGAATCGGTAGAAAAGATAGTTTTCATGTTATAAAAATATCAAAAGAGTACAATAATAATAAAGTTTTTTATAGGATTGGTTGAATATTTTTTGTGACAATTCAATTAACTTTTGCCTGCAATGTTATTCAAATCGACACACTCAAAATAGCTGTTGGTATTTAGTTAAATAATACGATTTAGTTGTCGCCTGATTGTAAATCAATTTGATATTGTCATTTGCCGTTTTCAGAGTTTGAGAGAACCCATTATCCGGACGTCTTTGCACGCGAACGATTGGCCGGAAAGATTGGGTTGCCCGAGGCGCGGATACAGGTTTGGTTCTCGAATCGACGCGCCAAGTGGCGCCGCGAAGAAAAGTTGCGAAACCAACGGCGAACCCCAAATTCAACCGGCACAAATGGAACTCCATCCTCGACGTCGGGCACCACATCTATGACTGACAGTCCCAATAGCCTAGGTGGTTGCTCCTCGCTATTGGTCGGCTCCACAGGTGGTAAGTTTCACCAGTTTTCTAACTTGTATTCCAATGAAGTTGTTGTTTTTGTTTCTATAATAAACATGAGTAAAAATGTGATAAAGATTTTGTGCAAAAGTATTTAACAAAAGAAAACCAACCCTATAAACTATATATAAACTATATATATGCTTTTTTACTTATTCAAAAATATCGATACCCAAGTATTGTCAGTTTATGGGTTCTGTTAATTTCAGCCCTGCTAATTTTAAATCGTTAACTTTTCTAATTCCATTTGCCTTAAATATAAATTAAATTAAATTTAACTTTTGTTGATGAAATTTAATAAATTTGTTTTAAATTTGAGATAATTTATATGATATTTTTTGCAACTATTTATAGGTGGACTGAATGGGTTGGCCTCGCCGAATCCACTCGCAACATCAACTGGCGGTTCCGAAACACCCGAAGCGCACTCAGGTTCGAGTGGTAACCAGATCCGACCTGGCACCCATTCCATTGGTGGTGGTGGTGGTCGAATAAATGATGATGTGGGCAACGCGTGTTCGCCGGGTCTGGGGATTGTTGATCCGCGCCATCAGCATCATCATCATCACGTTCCTCACACACTCGTCCCGTCCATTTCGCCGCGGCTGAACTTCAACAGCGGCTTCAGCAGTTCAATGAGCGCAATGTATTCGAATATGCACCACAACGCGATATCGATGGGTGAAGGTTACGGGTAAGCCTTCAAAAAAACACAATGTTAATTCCCCTAATCATATATATGCATTTATTTAGATCCGTCTCATCGATGCCAAGCTTTGGCCATGGTACAGTGGGCTCGCCAATGTCGCAACAGAGAGATCTGACGCCGCCGTCAATGTACCCGTGCCACATGCCACTCCGACCTCCGCCCATAGCACCCCACCAGCTGGTTGGTGTGGGAGGCGCCACCAATGACAGCGCCACGCACAGCAGCAGTCCCAGTGTGAACATCGCGAATCCAGGCGCCAGCAGCACCAACGCGACTGGCTACGAAACCCTCTCCGCTTACGGGCTGCCGCCTCCGCCGCCGGCACCGGGACCTGCACCAGCTGCCACCGCGAATTCGATCATCTCCTCGGGGCATCATCACAGCATGGAGGGGCGCCAATCCACCTGCAGTCCCAGTCAAATGGGCGGCAGCACGGTTCATGGACTGGGCCATGGCGCTGGCTTCGGGACCGAGAGTATTTCACCTGCCGCCATGCCTTCCTACGCGCACATGAGCTACAACTATGCCAGCAGTGTGGCGCCCTCTGGCGGCACTAATCCAGTTGGTGGAATCAACTCGCACGGATCGGGAAAGCAGCAGTTCTTTGCCTCTTGCTTTTACTCGCCCTGGGCTTAAAACAACAACAACAACAGCAAAACCCATCCAAAAACATGCATATAGAAATATATAAGGATTACTCTTGTCGAATCTTTCATATCGAGGCAGCACTACAGAAACCCCCAAAATCGAATTTACATATCTCTAAATAAATACTTCAAATCAATGATTTAAGAATGGAGGTTGTAGAAAAATGCATATGTATATTTCCGCCCAAGGATTCCACCAGTCATTACAGTATTTGGTGTGATTAAATAATATAATTTTGAAAGAAAAATTTGTATATTGTTTTTGAAATGTTTTTTTGATTGCAAATTAACAACACTATCAATGGTAGTGCGCGCTAGTGATAAAGTGCGATCAGATCGAAAATATAACACAACATGTGATACGTCTCATTTGGTTCATGAGATATGGAACAGTAAGTAATAAAGACAAAATTTAAACTTTTTAGCAAATTGTTCATTTATCTACATATTTGTCTTTTAAATACGCACATAAATCTATATCTCGCACATAGTTACGAAATTTTGGAATTATGATATTCTGGTCACGCCCACAAATTTAACAGACAGTTTTTCCATGAGCTCCTCTAAAGATGAAGCCAAAAATGTTCTGCCACGCCCACACTCGATATTTAAACGAGGTGACCAGTAATCTACAAAACAAATTTTAGGTCTCCAGCTCTATAAATGTGGAAGATATAGGCTTACTCCATTCGTGGGGACGGGGGCGTTCTAATGGGCGTGGCTGGGATATTAAGGATTCAATCTGTGCGGGAGGTCACCTACCTACCAAATGGGCAGCTCTAGCCCTAAAATTGTGGGAAATATTTACGTTTAATCGATTTGCGATTTGAGGTAAATCTTAATAAATCTTAACACTTTGTCTGAAAAGCATAACTGCAAGTATATATCCATAGTTTAGCTTTACTTTGTAAACGAGTATCAAAAAAGCTACAGAATATGTGAATATGAATTACAATCTTAAAGCCGACTCTAATTCCAATCCCCTGTGATTCATAAAATAGATGTTCTTTAGCAAATTCTTAGTATCGGGATTTGGCTGTACATAAGTGCACAATTAATTAACTGTATGTACAGTTTTATAGCTCTTACAGCTTTGTTTATCATGTTTGATTATAAATATAAATGTATATAAATATATTTTTGAATGAATGTACTTATAATTTTTTTAAAGCAGCTCTAGTGCGTCAGTTGATTGCAGTTAAATAAATCTTCGAATCAATTTTGAATTCGGTCGCATGCTTAAGGGTCCTTCTCGGAGTTAAGTTGAACAAACATTTTAATGAAGTTGTGCTCAATGACTGCTAGTCTGGAGTGGGCAATAAAGACATTTATGATATGGGCTTTCGTTCAAATGAATCGTTCAAAAATAAACAATATTGCAGAGTGGTTGCTAAGAGAGCCCTCCCAAGCAGACAGGGGTAAATCGCGGATATGGATGACCGTTTTGTAACCCCAATTTTTTGTTTCGCTATGTGTAATTAAGTGTGTGTACTGAAAGTATTAGCTGACGCTACACAAATTTATTACTGTACACACGCACGGTTTGCAATATTAGTCAATAGTTATGTGGACCCGATAAAGTATAGAAAAGTTTTTGATCCGTCTGTGCGTTCTTTAAAATGAAGAAGAAACTTAAACAAACTTAATATTTAAAAGTTGACCTCTCTAGCTCTTGTAATTTCCAAGATCGAGCCAGAAATTTGAAGAGCAGGAAGCCATAAGTGCCATGCCCATTCAAAGCTCTTTGAACAGCCTTTTTCTCTGAGTGCACACACATGAATAAATATGTAGGTTACTATAAATAGAACATTTTCGAGAAGAATGTCATAAATAATTACTAGTGTGCCTATAAATAAACGCATTTGTATTTTAGCGGCTACGCGTATTGTTATACATAATCACAAGACTTTACATCTAAATAATGCCGGTTATGTACACACATACAAATATAAGTATATGCACATACATACAAATTCATTGAACAAAATTATAAATATCACTCGGTTTTACCGTTGAAACAGGCTACTCGGTAAGTAGTTTTGTGCCAGTCTTTCGGCGATGCAGCTGAAGGTTTCTGAATTTTGCATGTATGCATGTGTGTGTGTTTTCTGGCTTCCACTACATTTAAAAAATAAACTGTTTATTTTCCATTTTCTTTAGCAGCATTCGTTCAGCGAGCTGCCGAAAACAACAAATTCCACAAATCGAATGAGAACTGAGCAATAAGTTTAAGAGAGCGAGAGGCAGGCAGAGTGTTAAGAAAGCGAGGAGAGAACTAGTGGCAAAATAGCTGCAAATACTAGCTAATGTCCGATTGCCGATGCCCGATGCCCGATGCCCGATGCTTATTCTCAACGAGATCAGTTCAAAGCCAACAGTAATAGATTAACACTCGTGGAGTTCGCTTCGTTTCCGCAGAAGGATAATTTTCTTGCTGTGGGTTGCACTGTGTTATCTGTAGTCTAGTTGTACGTACCAACTTAATTACATACTACGTACATACATACATACATACATATATGTATGTGAATGCATAAAGTAAATACTTACATACATATGGAAAATTGTGTTAATATGAAGTGAAAGTGCACATTGGAATTAATTTAATTGAAATATTGTATATGTACATATACATATATGTGTCTGCATATATACATACATATATAATTAAAAATATATATAATTTGCCAATACCAAGTTCAACATATAAGTATGCAGTCCCCGTAACTAAACAAAAAATATAGTTAAATACACATTTTTTTAAATGAATACATATAAATACATATGTATGTAGTATGTCTAAATATAAAAGTGTGTATATTCCTACATACATACTACATGCATATAGCTGCGTCTATTCGTGGAATTGTGTAACGGTTGTCGGGCATAAAAATAGAAATGGCTCATTTCAATAAAATATATATCCCACCAGAGTGATCCGAAACAAATATGTCAATTGCTATGCTTATATCAACTAAAACATACATTCATAGTTACCAAAAAAAAAAAAAACAAAAAATTAAAATTTGCTCTCCTATCGCCATTTATACATTTACATACATTTCTGCTTGTACATAACGGCTTTGATAAATTACTTTGCCATGAAGTGCCAAAAGGTGATGCAAACTGAGAGAATTGTATATGTATGTGTGTGTGCGTTTGCGTGTGTGTGTATGCGTGTACGGGTATGTATGTAACATACATTATTGACTTGTGAATCGTATTTGAAATGTAACTTGTGACTGTTTCTAAATTCCTCTTCCTCCTCCTTTGGATACATTATTCTTTGCACTTATTATTTTTATTTCATTAACACACTGACACACTATATGTGAATGTGTATGTATACCCAAAAGATGAATACCACACACATACATACATACATTAGTGCTCGTTAAATGTATATGTATTTCGTATAAGTAACATAGATCGATGATGATTGGAGATGCATGTGGTTAACATTCTCATTTTTAAATACATATGTACATACATACGTACATACATGCATACAGATGTTAGTTCTCAAGCAAATGCAAAGCTATTGTACATACACACATACACATTCATACATATCACTTGCATATGTATGTATTTATACATATGTTTGTATGTATAGTTTATATATGTACATATTTGATATATATAAAAAAAACAAACGGTGACTACTGAAGACTAAAAATAAACGAGCAACACATTCAAATTTTTCGTTTTCTGCGGGGCATTTTTTCCATTAAAACATTAGTGCCGACAGAGAGGAAAGCGATCAAATTTCCATCTTCCAAAATATCGATGAGACGTGCGCACTACACCTATCTATATATGTATGTATGTATGTATGTATAAATGAATGTATGTATTAACACACATATATATTATGGATCCATCTAGAAGCTGCATATTTAAGTTAAACTATGCAAATTGTGAAATACCAACATATTTTGTCACCTTTACCTAAACTTATTGAAATTTCGGAATTACTCGATCTTTATTCAATAGGCTCAACGAGTAAACAAATGTAAAGTGTTCATAGCCGTACATTCTTACATATACATGTATAAATTTGTCACCAAATCAGCCTAAAAACAAGGTAGAATGCTTTAGTCGGGACCGCCCGACCAGGAGATACTCTCGGCCCTTGTTGAGTATTGAGGTGGTCAGAATTAGGATAAAATGTAATTAATATCAATGAAAAAATAAAGATTCCGCACCGTTGTTAACTTACCCGGGTTTGGAACCACCTACTATGCAACTTAGCGAGTGCACCACACCTCAATTTGATTTGTTGTAATCAAATTCACGGCAACTGTGCACCAGGACACAGAATTTATTACACTTTAGCCAAGTTAGCCCCCGCGTTTTGAAAATTTGAAGGACTTAATAAGAGTATTAGAATGCATGTACAAATCAATTTGTGAATCTGTTGTATTTGATTTGGGATTTTTATTTGTTTGATCCAAAACTAGCTTAGCTAGCTTTCTAGACAGACAGACAGGCAGACAGATGGACAGAGCTAAATCGACCCGGCTAGTTATGCTGATCAAGAAAAATATATGCACAAATTGGTGAAAATTTGTGTTATGGTTTTGTGCAAATGAATGTAAAAGGCATACAGTATATGTATATTTCCGTCTACCTATCTCAGAAAATTCTAATCACACAGAACCATACACAAAATGTTTTTCCCTGACTTGAGTGCCTCTTTTTAAGTCCTTAAATCTCATAAGAATCATACTTTTAGTTTAGAGACTATAAACAATTTACAAGGTCTTTCAACCATCAGAAAAAAAAAATGTTTTAAAAAAAGTGAGAACGTTGCAGTCGGATATAACCAACAGCGCAATACTCTTCACAACGTAATAATTCCTAAAACATGTATCCCGTAGCATTGATAATATGAGTTTGTCGCTGCGTAGTCACGCACAGGCTCTGTGTTTGACATCATCGACACCAACCGTTCAGTTTTTCATGTGACATCAGTTTCGTTAAGTTATCTAATTTCCGTACCTTTATAATATTGCAGTGGTTTGTTTATTAAAGGAAGCAAATTTCACAGTTAGGTGCGTCTGCTGGCCGCTAGGTGGCAGCACTTTAAGATACGCTATAATTTTCTTAGCAGCCTCGAGTACTTTGCACAGACTTACGCCGCAGCTATCCGAAAAAGGCAGTTGTCTTTAATTTGTCATTAATAATCATTAGCATTATTTTTTTCTTGTCCTAATGAATAGGGCGAAAAGAATTTTGTGTATTTATTGTTTTGTAATATAACTAAGAAATTTAAGACATAATAAGCAAACTATAGTTCGAAATACGGAAGTGTCTTTAACACAATTTTTTTTATAACATTTTTCTTAAAACTTGGTTGTCATGCAATCCATCTTTTAAGGTATATGAAACCGGCATGTCGAAAATAAAAGTGCTGTCTTCATTGTATGATTCCTCATTGTTTAGTTCCATCGATGATTTGGAAAACCGAATTTATCGAAAATAAAAAATTGCAAAATTGGCATTCACAACGACTATCAATAACTTAGTTAACTTGTTAATTTATCATTTGAAAATAAGGAAATTTTCCTCAGTTATCTGCAATGGAGTAAAACACATACAAGAGAATATAACGGACGGATGCACTGTTGGACAGCAAGACAGATATTGCACAAGCCCTCATTTCACTTTATGAAGGTTTATAAATTCTTGAAGTATGGGTTATTAATAAATAACCTCTACAGTGGCTATGACAAAATTAAAAATATTTATGAAACTATGGGTTATTATTTATGAATCCAGTCTAGTAACTAAACAATTAGTATTTAGAGTTAGAAGTGGTTTAATTGTTTTTTCAATTATTTACCATAGAAATCTATACTTTTTTGAAATATTCGTTCCATTTCGAATCGCACAACTTAAAACGAGCATATTGATCGCTTCTTTGGGGCGTTAAAATCGCGGATCTTTCTAGATCATGCGTATATCCAAGATTCATCAGTACCTCTTATAGGGTAGCAATCATAAGGTATATCGGGCACAACATGTCCCGGACAAGACAACTTTCATATCGATATCAAAAGATATAAAAGGCAATCTAAGTGTCCTTAACTGTGGTCTAATGAGGCACATTAGGGCTGTGCAATGGTGTAGAATACCTTATTCGAAATAATTCTATTCTGACTTAGGCACCTATCATCATTTATCAGTAGAAAAGATTTTCCAAAGTGTTTATCTTTCTTTAACTCTGAATCTAAAAGAAGCCAGATCTAGGCGTTTTAAGGTATTACCAAAGACAATATAAACACTAAGATGAGTAACGCAGTACACCGAAATCCTACAAGGCAGCTTGATATTTTGCAAAATTGAGAACGAAACGATATCGATGCACTTGCGCTCTCACAATTTAAAGAGCGTAAAATTCTAAAAATAGAATCCACTCTCAAGCTTGGCATGCTAAGTGTCGTGAGAGCATTTATGTTTGGTCTTGGTTTCAATTTTAGAAGGCCGGCCAATTTTAATAACTTTTGATTTTCCAGCCGCATGTACACCCTTTCCCTGAATAGGCTATGTTTACTTTTTTAGTGCTTTTTACATTTTACTTCAAAACTTTGTTATATGTAATTGTTTATCAGTATGAAGCAAAATGTTTGCTGCATATATACTGAGTTTCAATTAAACTAATACATTAAATATGTTTTATATAAACATTTTATATATGAAAAGTATAAATAAGGGTATTTTTGCCTCGATGCACCAAAACAATACACACATTGTCGAGCCAATGCATAAGTACATATGTGTGTCCGCAACCCATAATATGCATGAAGATCTAAAGGTTGCATATATTTTCAATACGCGACGTCACATCTTAGGTTTCGTTGCGACTGTGCATAAGCTGATGTGACGTCACGTCGATGCGTCGAATTATGGACCATTTCCCTTTTTACTATGCTACTCCGGCAGGCAAAATTTCTAGCTACCTGCGCCTTGCTTAAGCCTGTACCCCCCTCCCCGCACACTTCTCCTATTTGTTCTTTATTACTCTATGGACTTCGGCATTGAATCGTGTGGCTTTTCGCTCTCGAAAAGCCACTCGGCTGGTGTGGCGTTTGAAGAGCGAAAAGCCACTTGAAAAGCCACACCAGAAATTTTTGCGCACGTTCAAATGTATGCGCGTTACTCATCTTAGTGTTTATATTGTCTTTGGTATTACTAAACATATACATGCCTTTAAAGTGTACAACTATAATGGAATGCAATGGATATGGAATTTATTCGTTGTTATATCGTATTTTTGAAAAACTGACTTTATTTGAATGTAATTATTTTGTATTTGTTTTATTTTGTTCGCAGAGCTTAAGTGCCTGAAGTGCCGTTGAAGACGAGAAACGACAACCCTCAGCATGGGGGTGGCTGAAGATTTCGCTCCCAGCTTTGTGAAAAAGCCACAGCTGCATCAGGAAGATGACGGCAATCGGTTGATATTCGAGTGCCAGCTGTTGTCCTCCCCGAAACCAGATATCGAGTGGTTTCGCAGTGACAATCAATTAACAGAGGATGCCCGTACCAAATTCAAAATCCAACCTATCGGGGATAACAAGTTTACGGTAGTATTAGAGCTCGACGATGTAGTCGAAACAGATGCTGGACTTTACAAAGTAAAGGCTAAGAACAAATCGGGCGAGGTTTCCGCATCAATCAATTTAAATTTCACACGTAAGTTGATATATAGCTAAGATAAGTAGGATCAAATTCAATAATGAGAGGTCTTAACTATATATATATAGAAAACTCTAGTATCTGAAACGAAAGAGTCACTTTCTGTTGATTTGTTTTTTCAATTTTAATTAAATTAAATTAAATTTGATGAAATTTCGTTTCAAATAATATTCTCGTATATGTTTACCATTTTGTTTAGCTGCTGACGAACCCAAAGAAAAGTAAGCCAAATTATTCAAAGTGTTTTCCTCTTTTATCGTTTTCTGCGCCCTAACTGCTGCTTATAACGCAATATTCTTAAAACTCCCCAAAAATTAGCCAGCTGTGCGTCCTTTTTCTGACAGAGAAACAGCTACAAAATAATATATATATACTAAATATTTAACTAGCGTCCATAGTTAATTGCTTTATAAATAGTTAATTGCTATATTAAAACTGCTTTTTTATTGAAACTTAATTAATGAGACCTGTTCGTGCTTTTTTAACAAGTGGGAAAGTTTTCGCTTCTCGAAGACTTGCGGTAAGTTAAGAAACCGAAACCTGCCCCACACATTGAATGTAATGTGCTCTTGTGTGCATCTGACTAATTCCAAGCCATACAACAATTAAAGGTACCAATCCCTTATATGTTAAACTGGTTAGAAGCATCATGTTATTTCATCTCTTCTTACATAGTAAAATATAATATTAAGACACAAAAAATAAACTATTTTTCATGCAAAGCCGTGTCCTAATGCGCTTTTGTTTTCTTATTGTGCTGCATGATACTCCTTTCTTTTTAAATAACCTTTAACTACAAAGCTTTACTAACATATTGTTAAATTTTGCAGACAAATCGACGGTTTCGCGCCGACATTCGCGAAAAAACCTGCCATACGACAAGAAGAGGATGGAAAACGCCTTTTGTTTGAGTGCCGGGTTAACGCTGATCCCCTACCCAATATTACTTGGTTCCACAATGGCACACCTGTCAAGGAATCCCCAAGACATAAAGTAAGCATTTCTCAAGATATTATAGACATTATATATATATATATACATATATATATATATATATTATTTTAGTGGGTAGGGTAAATGTTTTTTCTAGAGGAAAACTTCTTAGTTCTATCTATTATTGTAAAATGAAATTTATAGAAAATATTACTTTTGAGAGATAATCGACAGAAATTTAATTTGTGAGTTACAGTTAAAAATTATTATTTTTTATTAAATTAATTGCAATGAATTAAAACTAAAATATATATTAGATAATTAGAAACAGTTTACAGCTTAATTTAGTTCTGATTACAAATTGGTGTAATGAGACCTGTGAAAAACTGACAATGAAAATGTTATCAAAAATTCGTTTAAAACCAAATTGTTTTTTTGCAAACTTTTAGCTAACCATTGACAAGGACGTTCATTCATATTTTGCGACACTTGAAATACAAAATGTTACAGTTGAGGATGCTGGCAAATACAAAGTGAACGCAAAAAACGAACTTGGCGAAAGCAATGCAACAATTAGCCTCAACTTTGACAGTAAGTCCCGTTCTTTCATATGATCTCCATTTCAATATATTTTAGTACAATGAAATTGTTTTGATGTTTGATTCACGGATGATTCTTTTTTCGCTGAATAAAAGGGAAAAAGGAATGCTTAAATTTATATAAAATAAATTAAATCTCACCCGAAACTGAAACATCAAAAAAATGACATGATAATGGTATAATTTTAGTTTTATAGATTCGACGTTGTTGCATATTAAAAAAAAAATCATCATAACCATGTCACCATTAACTGGATTGCAACTTTATATAACTCAGCTCTCTCAGTTTTAGATTCAATCGTCTTTTAATACTCTTTCAACTTTTTTTTTGAAAAGTATATAATTGCATTTAACAATAAACATTAAGTTAAAACAATAATTTAACAATGGAATACACCGCACATAAATGAAATTCCTTTATAAGCTATTACACGATAGCAATTAAATAAAATATATATAATCTGGATCAGGACGATGAGTTGAGACATAAAGTTTTCGATTTTAGATTCTCCTAAACAATACGCAGAACAGCTAATCACTTTTTTTTTTAAAAAATATTTTATTAATATCCTTTCAAATCGATTTCATGACTTGGTTTTCTTACCATAAAGCTTAATATATACTATGAAACTAACGCGAGTATAAACGAGTACATATCCAAGTTTCAAGCGTCTAGCTTTAAAAGTGGACGGACAGGAAGTCAGATATTGCACAATTGACAAATCAACATAAAAACGTCCTTTTTGTGCAGTGTATTTCCGCCTTAACATACAAACGCTAAATACATATTCGCATACAATCATACAACCATACATACATACATACATATGCATATGCATGCATATACAAAATGAGTTCTCAGTGTACTATATGTGGAAAGTATCCACAAGAATGTGTGTTCAAGCCTAAAAAACAAAAAACTAACGAAAATAAAAAAAGAAGAGCTCATAAACTGCAATTGGAACACAGTATAAATTATTACAAATTGAATAGTAAGATAATAAAATTATGAAAACACAGTATTGATTTGATTGATTGATAGTCTAATTATAAATGTGATTATTATATGTTGAAAGATAACTTTAATAATGAACGTTCTAATATATTACAAATATATTACAAATGCTTTATGTACGTGCTAAATTATATGCATATGTCAATGAAATAATAATAATAATAACAATAATAATAATAATAATAATAAGAATAAGAATAATGATAATAATAATGATAATGACAATAGAATGGGTCGCTATTAAACGTTGTTGTGTATTTAAATACATGAATATGAATATAGAATAAGTACTTACACATGATTTGGATAATTTATGTAACATAGAAACTTAAACTTCATAGGCGACGAGGCTCCCGTGCCGGAGAGCACCGATGGAATAAAACCAACGTTTACCGAGCGCCCCGTCATTCGTCAAAGTGAGGATGGTGGAAATGTCACATTTGAGTGTAGATGCGTTGGGGACCCCACACCAACGGTTACATGGTACGCAATCGAAATTGCAATAGAGTAATATCTGATTTTCTAAAATTTTGAATACCCTGAATGCATTTGCGGAAGGCATGATGTGAGATAAACCTGATTACCAAACAACATATATATATATATGTTTTGATCGTGTACCCAATTAATTTACCAACCAAATAGATCGAAAAATAGTTATAACTTATAGACTTACAGCAAAAATGCATGCAATTGAAGAAGTAATAAGTATTTCCCTCTGTATACAATCGCATAAAAAGGTCCCATGGCGAGACTGTGTTGAGTGAGGGCAAGCGCTATAAAATGTCACTGACACTGGATCAGAAACTATATCACATGGCGCGGCTAGAGATTAGCAGCGTCGTCTCCAGTGATCAGGGCGAGTACAAAGCCCAGGCGAAAAACAAACACGGCTCGGGCGTGGCAACGATTAATTTAAATTTCGAAAGCGGCTCGAAAAAGTAAGGCACAACCTCAATGTACATACATATACATAGCTACCTTCCGAACAATCTACTATATTTAATAATAACGCAAATGGCTTCCGTTTACGCAGAATTCCCGATGGTAAGTCGCCACGATTTCCTAAAAAACCGACAATACGCCAGGAGGAGGACATATTAATAATGGAATGCATCCTGGAGGCGCATCCAGTGCCGGATATAACATGGTATTGCTCAGATAAGCAGATATTAGACAACCAGAGAACCAAAATGACCCGCAAGGCGATTACCAAAGATAGCTATGTCCTAACCCTCGAGATTCAGAACCCGACCAAAGATGACGGCGGCAACTATCGCTGCAATGCAATAAATATGTTTGGGGAAAGCAATGCGAATATAGCGCTTAATTTCCAAGGTATAATACCCAATAAATTTTTACAAATTCAAGTTCCATTAACAAGAGTGTACCAACTCAACTCAAATGAACTACAACAAACAGTGTCCAAACCTATCAAATGGAATGTACTCTAATTTTTAATATAATTATGTACAATATATATATATAGCATATATAAGCAATTATTATCATATCTCAAGTCTATGTATGTACACCACCTGCCTGCACCTTACGAGCATTTAATCAAATATTACCACCTTACTAATTCAACTAACTAACTTTTTGTAATATTATTCAGCCCAAACATATGGGAGCATATGCTATCATTTGTGCATTGATTCATATCATTCAGAAGTTATGTAAGACAGGGTATTGGGAAATTTGACCTTGTATATAAATAATTCAACTATAGTTCTTGAATTGTATAAATTTTAACGCATAAATGGAAGCAGTCTCGAACCCATCAAGTATTCATATAGAGACAACAACGATGAAATTTTTTTTGTATTAATTAAATATGTAACATAAAAAATTTGCATACGTTTCCCAAAGTGTTTTGTTTTTTAAAATTGATTATTTTCAACGTGAAATAATAAATTTATTGTATTTCTTAAAAATAGGCGCCAATGACGCGAATGGGTTCGCCCCCTCATTCATTGAGAAACCCAGGATTATTCCAAACGAGACGGGCACTTTGATAACTATGAAGTGCAAATGCAAGGCTAAGCCCGAGCCCACTGTTACCTGGTACAGGGGACAAGATCTAGTGGAGAAGAGTAAAAAAATTAAGATTAACAGTACGGTCATTGCCGAGGACACCTATGAACTGACGTTGGAAATTAAGGTAACTTACACAAATGCTTACTTATTTGAAAGACCAAATGAATTCAACTTGAAATTTGACTTTATCTAGGATCCTGGCGCAACAGATGGTGGCACTTACAGATGTAATGTTAAAAACGAATACGGGGAATCCAATGCTAATCTCAATCTGAACATTGAGGCTGAGCCCGAGCCCGAGGGGGAGGGTCCAACGTTCATTGAGAAGCCCCGCATTATTTCCGAAAATAATGGTAAGCTAGTTATTATGGAGTGCAAGGTTAAGGCAGATCCAAAGCCAGACATTGTTTGGTTCCGTAACGGTGAGGTGATCAAGGAGAGCCACAAGCTGAAAATGTCAATGGAACAGCGTGGCGATCAATACTACATCAAATTGGAATTGATAGACCCGCAGTTAGAAGACTCGGGCCTCTACAAATGCAACATAAAGAACACATTAGGCGAACTGAATGCCAACCTAACTCTAAATATTGAAAGTAAGTAGAATTTAGTGTAATTGATAGTTGATTGATTGATTGAATATTATTATTTTCGCATTTACAGTTGTACCTGTTATAAAGGACAAGCCCAAAATCATAAAGATCATTAAGAAGCGAACCGTGGTCATTGAGTGCACAGTTGCGTCCAAATTCGAGCCAAAATGTACGTGGTACAAGGAGTCCAACACGGTTACGGAAAGCAAACGCCACGTTTATCTGGTTGAGAAAACGAAGGAGGGCGAGTTTGCAGTCAAGCTCGAAATCAACGAAGTTGAGGACAGCGATAAGGGCGCCTACAAGCTGGTGGCCAGCAACGAAAAGGGTGAAGCGGTATCACAGGTTGTCAATCTGGTTGACATTCCCGAAGAGGAACGCAAGCCCTCAAAGCCAGAGATTGGACGCAAGCTGGTGGACCAAAAGGTCACGGAATCGAAAACGTTTGAGCTATTGATCAGCCTGAAGCAGGCAGATCGTAAGTGCAAGGTGGAGTGGTACAAGGGTAGCACCCTGATTCGTGAGACGAAGGATATAACGACAACATTTGACGGCACGACGGCGCGGTTAACGTTTAGCAGTGCCCGATCTGAGCACACTTCGAACTACAAGGTTGTTGTGGCGAACGAGGTTGGCAAAGATGAGTCCAGTTGCAAGATAACTGTGGAGAAGAAGGACAAAAAGAAGGACGATAAGGCCGAGCAGGAGAAGGAGGAGGCTGAGAAGAAGCGAAAGGTAATTGAAAAAACGGAGGCCAAACAGAAAAAAATCGAGGAGCAACAACAACAAGAATTACGCGTAGAAGAAAAAGCAGAAGAAGAGCAAATCAATCAAAAATCCTTAAAAGTCCAGAAAATTCAGATTGCCAAACAACAGCAAATCATTCAAGAGCAGCAATCGACAGTTGTAGTTCAGCAAACTGAAATCAAGCAACAACAGCAACAGGTCAACGAGACAGTTTCGATTAGTTCCAAAACCCAGCAGGTTCATCAACAAGAACTGCACGTACAAGAGCAAAGTTCACAGAAGGTTCAAGTTAAGGTTTCATCTTCTGGTGCCCAGGCAAGTTTAGGACTATATATATCGTTGTTTATATACCCGTTTTATACATTTCTAAATCAAATATTCTTGAAAATGTTATAGAAAACATAGACTTTCCAAGATGATCATTCCTAAAGCAAGCCATGAGCGCTATTGAAACTATTTACTACCTATGCATGCATTTCTTTATACAAGATTAGATTCATTTGTACATATACTCAATTCAATACCTTGTCAATGCTATAAGGGCGATTTATATGACTCCAAATGTACTTTAAATTGGTAAAGTATATTAATGTACATAGAAATTATTTTATTGTTTTCCCCACAGTCGGGTGTGACTTTATACCAAATACCTAAGCTTAAACCGCGTAAATCAATGGACCACCTGCTGGATGTTGCCCAATCGAAAGACTCGAAAAATATATTCGGGGTTAAATTGGTGCCCGTCAAACACGCACCAAGTGATGAGGTTCGAAAAACAAGTCCAAGTTTCGAAATTCTACAAACTCTCTTTTCAATATATTCTCTCTTATTTCACTATTTTCAATATATCCTATTTACTGATTCTATCGAAACTATGTTTCCTATTTATACTTCAAACTGTTTCAACAATCGTAGGCCCAACCCGTACTAAGTTTATTATTTATTCTACTTATGGTTTATCTATTGGACTTTTTCTGGCCACGTTTATTCTTGTTTTGGACTCTTATCATTTATCTATGGCTGTGTGTATATTTTTTCTTTTGTCTTTTATCTGTTCTATGCGTGTGTATATTTCCTTTGTCTTTTATCTGTACTATGCGTGTGTATATTAAAAACTGAAAAACTATTGTAAATCTCCCATTACTTTACGCCGTATACTTTTGTGACTTATAACACTTATAAGACAGCTTCGGTCTGAAGTTGTATTCGTTACATACAAACTAACATTTGTCTCTTTTTCTATGTAATCTTTGTTAATAACAACACAAATACACACACATTACAACTACACAAAACACATACGGCCCACAAAAGGCTGAAGATGAAAAGGAGAAGGAGAAGGAAGAAATAAAGGAAGAGGCTAAAAAGAAGAATGATGAAGAGAAGATCCAGAAGGACGATGTCGTTCCCGAGAAAGAGAAGGTTGTTGAGGACGATAAGCCAATAGAAGTGAAAGAAGTTTCGCAAAAACAAGATGAGAAAAAGAAAGAGGAAGAGAAATCTGCAAAGACGAAGGAAATTGAAAAGAAAAAGGAAAAGAAACCTTTAGAAGAGAAGTCAACAAAACCAGTTGAAAAGAAAGAGGAAGAAAAACCTTCAGAAGAGAAGTCAACTAAACCAATTGAAAAGAAAAAGGAAGACAAGGATAAGGCGCCTAAGCCAAGTGAACAAAAGAAGGAGGAAAAACTTGTAGAGCAGAAGAAAGAAGAAGAAGCTGACAAGAAACCACAGACTGAGAAACAGGAAATCGTCCCAGAGGAGAAGAAAACTCCGAAAAGAAAATCTATTTCAGATTCCAAACCAAAAAGCGCCGAAGATCAAAAGTCAGAGACGGAGAAACCGGAAATCGCGCCTGAGGAGAAGAAATCTCCTAAGCGAAAATCAATTTCAGATTCCAAGCCAAAGAGCGCTATAGAGGCACCTAGCACAAATAACGATCTTATCCCAGACACAGAACAGGTAACGATACTAATATCCCGCATAGATCGCAAATTAGACAAACACAAAACACAAAAAACCTATCTAAAAGCATGCAAACTGTTTAAATCTAATATTTACGTTAACGAACTAACATTTTTCAAATATTATAATATTGATTTTTTGCTTTTTCTTTCGTATTTTACACATATAGCAAGGGCCGGCCGAACAGATTGGCTTAAAGAAAGTTGAACGCAAGGTAAGTTGGCTAATATAAACAAGCTTAACTATATATCGATAATCATTATATATGATATTGCAATGATGCCAAACATTTGCACATCTTTATTTTAATGGCTTTTACCATATTTTTATTACTCAAATGCTCACATTTATACTCGTTTCCGAACTGAAAAAAGTCCATGTTTTATTCGTCTGTCCGTCCGTCCATCAGTCCGTATGAACCTCATTTGTTCGACTCTATTATGGCTAGATAAAGTTTGAAGGATGTTAGGGTGCGTCCACTGAGGGCGTGGCAAACCAAGAACAGCTAAAATCGCAAATCGATCAAATTTTACATATTTAAGCTAGAGTTCCCGAACTTGATAAGTAGTTAGCTGGTGACCTCCCTCATTACCGCTACGTTTAAAAATCGGATATGCCCTATATACCCTTTAGTTTTTGGACTAGAACCACAAAATTTTGCATATATATTGCAGGAAAGCTCTTTCAAACTTAAGAGAAAAAGATAGCTGGTGACCTGCCCCAAATAACAATTTACGGTGAACGAGTATAACGCTGTCGGTAACGCCCGACTGCAACGTTCTTACCTGCTTTTCACTTTGTCGATTTTTTTCTTCTCTTTTTATTTGCTGATTATAAATGGCAATTTGCCAATATTGCATTGCTATTAATTAACTATAACCAATTGCCAATCAGATTTAGATACTCAATATTTATATATGAGTATCGTTCTCTGCCGATTACCTATGCTTTTGTTGCGTAAACGCTGATATTATCTTCAAAATGTCAAAATGTTAAGTCAATTTGTTGTTGATGATTTATATTAGGCGAGTATTGTGTCCGTTAAGGAAGAGTCCACATCGGAGGTACGTCGGCAGTCGATAATCAAGAGCCGTGAGGAAACCTCCAATGAGGATACAGAAATTGTATCCAGGAGATCATCACTGGCGGTAAGATAAATACTCAACGCAATCACATCAAATACACATACCCTATAAACACTCCCCTATTGTTTTCTCTGTTATATGTTGAAAAGGTTGAAGAGATCAAATCGGAATCGCGCCGCTCATCTGTGGTTGATAAGAAGGCATTAGAGGTATGTATCATAATGAGTATGTGTGTGTGTGTGTATGAACTCCCAAGGCAAGAGGTTTCCCTGATTGATGAACGAATATGTAAATTAAATATATTTTAATTACTATTATATATAAGCTATAAAATATGGGAGATAGGATACTCTTAAGTGCTGTCTTACATATAAATGTGAATGTGAATTTATTTCGACAGAAGCTTGAGAGCAAAAAAATTGAGGCAAACAATAATCCCCAAGCTATTAAAGAAGAGATTCCCAAGCTGAAGCCAGCAGAAAAGCGCCGCATTCCAAAGGTGAGCGATGACAAATGAGAGCGAAAGGAACAGCGCTCCGTTAAACAATGTGCTCGCATACAATTCGATGCCAAACTATGCTTCTACTATTCTTCTGCGGTCTTTCTTTCTTTTCACAACTATTTCACAATTAATAACTATGAGCTGCTAATGTGATAAACAAACAAAAATTACTCGTCTTATATACTATATATATGTGTTAAATAGATCTCTTCTTACATATGGAAATACAAATCCGTCAATTTATATAAATACACTTATAGATCTCTGTCCGAGTTCCGAGAAGTTCTCTTGAACTTACTAATACCATTATCTTTATTGCCTTCTTTACTCTTACTTTTGGATTGTTATAATGTAAGAAGATTTCATTTACATATATGCATATATACAGGTATGTGTATGTATAAAGTACCCCAAAGACATGGTTAATACATATATTTACATACATTAATAAAACTATCTATGTATTTTTATGGGTGTATAAAGGTAATTTCTGCTTGTTTTTTAATATATATAAATATATTGTGACTAGCTACGATTCTGGTAGGAGTAAGGAGCATGCTTAATGTCAATCTATGTATCTGTCTATCAATGAATACTTTTATGGCTAACCATTTACGTATGTATTATGCTAATAACGCTATATATCTCTCTCTATTTGTCTGTGAATCTATCTATCTCTATATACGTACGTTTGTGTCTACAAAATACTTGTGAACATCTCAACGTATATCTATCTTCTATATCTGTTTAACAATCTGTATCTTTAACAAATAATAGCGATGCTCTCATTTATATTTGGTAAATAACAAACTCATCTTTATATATTTATGTACCCTGTGTTACACGAAATAGCCTATAGAAGAGCCAAAACCGGCCGAGGAGTTGCCCAAGTTGCGCAAAACATCGATTGCCCAGCCAAAGGAGGAGCCAAAGCCCGAGGCTGCTAAGCCAAAGGCGAAGGCAAAGCCAAAGGCTAAACCAAAGTACGAGGAGCTGCCAGAAATTCCAGATTACGAGCGACCCGAACTCGAAAAATACGAAAAGTCCGATTTTACGCCATCCGATTTTGCTCGCG
The DNA here is from genome assembly GCA_035043915.1 of Drosophila paramelanica. Lineage (NCBI taxonomy): Eukaryota > Metazoa > Arthropoda > Insecta > Diptera > Drosophilidae > Drosophila > Drosophila paramelanica. Next base: position 751,478 of record JAWNMO010000179.1, read on the forward strand.
AGCTCGAAATACCCAACAAAATGGAGAAGCCGGCATTGGACGCGGCCAAGAAGCCCCAAGAGTTGGCGCCACAGAAAAATGGCTTGCCAAAGGTAAGGTTTTAAATGTTTCAATCTGTTTATATATATTTATATTATATATATATATATATATATATATATATATATATATATCAATGTTTCCAACTTATATGTAACGTGGCATTATCATCTTTTCTCTGTTAACACGATGTTCGTCTGTCTGTTTGTTTTGTGTGATCGGTTTTAAGAAAGCGGAAATCATTGAGCAACCTATGGAGCAGCCCAAGTCCATTAAATTGGGAAAAGGCAAATTGCCCGATGAGGAGGACACTAGAGACGGTGCTACGCTGAAGCCTGTCATTGTCGAACCAGAGGTAAGTTTTCAGCGAAATACATTTAATAATTTAGAGTTAGAGGCAAAACTTAGCAAATTTAAATGGGTTTCCGTAGAAGTATTACTACTATTTTATCATATCCAAGTCAGGTTTGATTTTGTCTCAATGTACATCCTCTGTTAATAACTCCCTCTTTAAACACTTTCATTTTCATATTTCCAATCCCCTTTGAAACACAACAACATGCATTCGAATACACTCGCAATACAGAAAGATAAACCCAAAACAGACGCTGAAAAGCCGGAGACGGTAAGTGTAAATAAAATTTCTAAAAAGTGCCCAACTAATCAAATTTACATTTTCGAAATTCGTCAAAGTCATCCATACGCTTTCAAAGTAACTATAAAAAAAAGAGTTTATTAAACAAATATTTCTAGATCTAATATCAAATTTATGTAGATAGGTGAACAATTAATAACCTGTAAAAATGGGGTTAATGATTTAGAAATGTCCCTATGTCCGTCCATCTGTATGAGCGTTTCGAAACCAGAAGAGCGAGCACTTTAATTTATATCAAATGATTAATAACATTAGGTAACAAAATTTTACTTTTTTTTATCATTCACCAAAACTACTTTTTCTAATATGTTAGCAGAAGTTTTTCTTACTTTTTAAAATCAGGTTTTTTTAGATAGTCGTTTAGATAAATTTCCAAGTTTTGAAAGCTACTCGAAATTGAGGAGATATATCAAGTTTAAAGAAAGGATTTGATGAAATTAAAAAAGGCTTTCTTAAAACTTTAGTTTGTTGTAAGAAGTTTGGTTAAAATATTAGATTTTAGGTATCTTCTTGTTTTAACTCTATTTTAACATATTAATTTTAATTAAATTAAATTTGTATAAAAGATTTATTTTACTGGAAAGTGTATAAATGACCTGAACGATAATGCAATCAAAAATTAAAGCAGAGCCAATTTTCTCATCTAAAAATATATTGTTTTTAACTACTCGAAAGCAATAATAATCTAGATCTATGTAGTTGAAAAACTTTATACGTTAGCCAGATGAGATAATGTGGCTGAGAATAAGAAAACATCAAATTTGCACAAACTAACTTTAAACGCAATAAAAATGCATTACTCTCAGGCCGAAAAGCCATCTCTGATGGATATAATAAAGCAGAGGCGTCGTTCCTCTGTGAGACCTTTGATGACCAAGGAACCCATTCAGAACGAGTCCTTCCTTGGTGTAGTTTTGAAACCCGTAGTAAAGGAAGCGCAAGAGCAAGCTGCACCCCAGCAAGCTAGGCAATTGCATAAGGTAAAACTGAAACTCTGGGCAACTGCAGCTTCCGGCTCGGAGTAGCAAACTTCTTCTCTACTCTCTTCGCTCTTCACTGTCTCTTCAATCCTATGGTTATCTTCTCGTCTTTACTTTCTATTATGTCTATTCATTAATTTGCAGAACACTTTCTATTTCTTTCGCTACGGAAATTAAGAGCTAAGCCTTAACTCTACAGCTTAAAGAGTATAATCAGAAAATTCGAACGATTTATTAAGCTTTATATATGCAAACTTCAAGAACTCTATGTCTTTATCTCGCTCTCTTCTTCTCTCTCTCTCTCTGTCTCTCTCTCTTTATCTCTCTTTGACTACCCTCTACTTGTCTGTGTTACTCTGTCTATCTGTCTTTCGCTGACTCTGTCTCTATCATTTTCTATAAGAAATTTGATTTAAATTGACATCCTGTTAATTATTCAAATTTCATTCAGATCTAAAGTAAATCATATATAAAAGATATATATGTATCTATAACTCAGTCTTCTATTCTATCTTCAAAATGCTGTGCAGTACTTTTGTATATGCATTAAATCTTCAGGCTGACTTCTTGCAATCGCTTGTCTTCGATTTCGCTGGCTTAAAACGCATAATTGCCATTTGGTATTTAATTTCTGACTTGGTATTTAATCCTGTACGAAACACAATTTCGCTCGGTCAAGGCTAGCGCAACGGAACAGTTTAATCCCACAAAAGCGAGCAAAGCGCAAATATCCGACATGAAAAAGCCCGAAGCCCTTGCAACCATTGTGGACGACTATGAACGTCCACAGTTGGAAAAGTATGAGCGGGTCGATATTGAAAAGTCGAAGCCAAAACAGACCACACCAGTCGTAAATACCCCGGACCAAAATACTCCCGAAGTGAAACTACCCGCCGAAGACTCAAAGGTAAATCCGACGTGTGAATACTTATGTACTTATGTACTTATGTACTTATGTACTCAAATAACTGATGTAAAGATTTAGGCTTTTTGGTATTGTTTTGGTTAATATTAACGTGAATGGGAACATATTTCAAATTGATAGAAATTTTGAATGCTGTTGATGGCATTTGTATACCCTGCACCAAGCTATGGTAATGTAGTTATAGTTTTTATTACAAAATAATGGGAATTATTATTCAATAGTATTCACTATTTGTATTTGTCGATCATATTGTATCAAAACATTTGTGTTTATAATAATACATGGCCTATTTCTAGAGTTTTTCCTTCCTTGACAAAAATATGCTTGGCCTTACATGATTTCTATATGTATGTATTTAGTTATATATACATATTTATATATTTATGCGGGTATACGAAACATTCTTTAGTAAATATTTTCTTTTTTATAGTGCACAACAGAATAGAATCGTAGAATATTCACATAAGATTTGTGCATATGAAGAATGTATGTGTTCTGTTTATGAGAAATTGGAGGCAGGTTTTATTTCGTTTCGCTTCTCTTTTTGTGTATATATATGAATATATATATGTATATCATATATATTTGCATATGCTATATATAAAAATTATATTTTTATTTTTATATTTTAATGTGTTGAATATCTTTTGTCAAAATATATGAATATATATCTCACACATACCATCTATCTGTCTCCGCGTGTCGTTCATGACAAACGGTTGAATTTGAAATAAGATTTTAGCGCGTTTCCACTTGCCTGCGAACCGAAATAAACGAGCAGCGAATCCAATTACACTCTGCAATCGTCATGTAACTGTGGAACTTCAACTAATCAAATCCCAAATAAGTACACACATGATACAGAAAAGATAGAATCGAGAGGATTATACATAGATCGACAAAATGGCAGCCAACATTAGGGTGACCATAGTTGCGGTGCGTATTGGAGTCTCCAAATTTTAAGTACTCATTCTCGACTAGTCCTACCCGAACATGTCAAATACCTCGCAGAATCCGAAGCTCTTGGTATATATTCAATCTTCTACAAGGACGACATAATAAAAACATATATTCAATGCATAAATGTTCATATACAATACATATACATAAATGCTGTCATTTTCCTAAATTAACAAGTAGCAAAGTCTCAGTTGGATGCCATCGACTGCGCTATACTCTCTTGATTCATTGATTCTAAGATTGCAGCATATATTTATATATATAAAAACTGCAGCGGATCAGCAGTAATCTATCTAATCCAGCACTTGGAACCTCTAGAAAACTAATTCTAAACGTATTATGATCATAAATTAAACCTGATCTGATGCTCCTATATACAACTGAACCCAAGTATATATTCTTACATTTATGTACATATATAAATCTGTTAACTATAATAATTTGAAAGCTGACATGTTAACAGTAGTTTCGCCTTTTTTTTTTGTTCTTCATCCGATCAGTTTCTACTCAGTTTCATAGCTCTATGTGCAAATAAAACATATAGTTTAGAATATGGTTTTGCACAGTGGTAAGTTTCACAACTATATAGTATAGTTGAAAAAAAACATATCCGATGTGGAGAGAATATTGAAAATATAGTCGGGCATAGCACCGCATGCTGTGAAATGATACTAAATATGCATATATATAAGTAAAGCTTAACTCCAATGAGAAACACCAAAACGAAAACCGAATAATGTTGTATTCCCACACACATCCAGGTTGCGTGTTGGGCCAATAATACATACATTTGTATGTATTAATAAAAGATATCGATTCCTATACGAAATACGATATTGGTATAATTTAATGCTTATTCTTAAATTCCTTTTTGCAAATAGGATGAGACGCCAAAGGTACCCAAAATGCAGCCCCCGGCGCCCGGTGAGCCGCCAAAGATCGAGGTGATTCGGGAGAAGCGTCCGTCCCTAGCACCAGAGCCGCCCAGTCGACGTGGCTCCCTAGTTCCACCAGCGGACACGGGTCGTCGACCCTCATTGATCATCAATGACGAGGTAATTTATTTCCCCCCACATAAAACCAACCCATATATAAATATTCCCCGGAGCAGTGGTCTAATCTGCTCTTTACCAAAAGCCAAGCTTTTATCAGTGTCCCCTTCACAAGCCTAAAAAAAAACAGATAGAAAAAACTACTATATATCATAATTACCACCAGTTGATGAGCGATAATATATGCGAAAAACTAGTTCTATGCGTATGAACAATTTTCTATATGTATTTAATCATTTTAAGATTCGGATATACCCTGAACCCAGCTACGCTTCTTTTTATGTTTATGTACAAACCAAAGCAGAGTAGTATTTGAATTGCCTTGTTTTCATATATGCATATATATAAACTTGATCTGCGTAAGGTACACACAAATTTAAAAATCAAACTTCAAAGCGTCCATTCTGACAAACAGTAAGACAAACCGGCTAAATCAACTGTGCTGATCAAGAATATATACTTGATGTGGTCTGGCTTTTATACACAATTACAGATAACCATTTTATCCGTTTTTTTTCTTTCTATTTTCTATGGGTTCAGGGCAAACCAAGTTCGTCTTAAATTAAATAAAAACCGATAGTAGAAAATATCGCTCATCTCCACATAGTAAATCACATGTATAATTCACAATGGAGTAATTTTGATATATGGCAACCCCGCTTTCTTTAGTATCCGCACCTTATTTTACAAGTCTGTATATTGCGTACATATAGATTTACAACTTATGTATGTAATGGAACTGGGACGAGTCCTATCGAGAATAACTTATTTTTTGCTATTCAGGCTAAATTTAAACTGATTTATCTATATTACTTGAATATATTATTTTATATTTATTTTTAAATAGTTTTTCGTACTCAAAAACTTTTTAAAAGGAAGCAAGTTTAATTGAAGTAAACAAATAGAGTATGCATATTTGTAGTAAAGCTTTTATATAAATTATTATCAGTGAAATGGTTAACATAATGATTACTTCAAAGTATTTAAAGCAATGTTTTTCACTAACTTGGCAACATTTTTAAAAGTTGTTGGGAAATTTACTACTTTTGTTAATTCGATAGCGCACTATTGATATGTGAGCAGGAATATTATTAGGAATAATTAGTTAATTAGTTAGTATATATTATTAGGTAGTTTTTGCTTTTTTTTTGTTTATTTTAATTAATTTATAATTAACAAGATGCCAGTACTGAAATAGTCCAATTATATACTATTTTAGATGAAAAATTAGTTTGAGAGTATTTTTTAAATGCCTAGTTCCATCTGTATATTGAAAGGATATTGTATTTAAGTCGAATTCCTGTCATTAATACAAATTAGTGTAATTTATATCGTAGTATTGCTTAAGTAATTTACATACTTTGAATGGCTTTCCAGTAAACGTACCAAAAATATGCACGGATATATCAATAATATGTAGTTAAAACCCCATATATATATATCATAGTACTTATGAACCAAATGAATGCTTACTCTAGATGAAGTCTTAGGAATTTCAGTGATATCTGTCCAAAAGTAATTAGTAGATGTTGGGTTGCGAGGTACATATAACTGCATAGAAGCTGAGTAGAGACCTTAAAGACGTTTGTTTTGAGCTTATCAAAGTAATCTGTAAGAAGTATATTACAACTCAGTGTATTGTATTTAACCGACTGTTTGTATGTAATATATATACTTTTATATAATATGTTACGAGTAGATGTAGTAGTGTACCTAATTAATTGTAATGTGCCTAATGACATATGTATTTCCTATGTTCCCTTCTATGTACCTATTTGAACACTGTCCACAAATTAAAAAACAAAATACTACAACAACAAAAACCAACCGATCAACCAAACAACACCATTTAATCATTTAAAAAACCGAACCAACCGAATAAACCATATTGGTGTGCCACAACTCAACTCAACCAACGCAACCACCGATCAACAAAACCAACACTCCAACGCCACCCCCCTGCCTACTACAATCAACCCACAACCACAACCACATCCACACGCACTCACGCACACACACACAATTGCACGCACACACGTATGTGCTTACACACACAAATTGAACAGAAGAAACTCCGCCCCGGCGAAGTCATGGATACACGGGTAAGACATTCCAAATATGCTAAAAATCAAATCCTAAGCATTATTGAGATGAGATCGAATAAGAAAATAATAATATATATATATATATATAAATCATAGAAAAGGTTTCAATTTCAATACATTCCGAATTTAGTGAAGAAACAGGCTGAGGAAAATCGAATATTATTTAAAAAAAGAAAAGGTTTCACAACTTGTTGAATAAATTATTAAACATAAGCTAGACAATTTAAAAAAAAATGTTTCTGAAATACCTTTCTCCCCTCTATTAATAATTATAACTTATCTTTTTTTATTAAATTTTTGTGTTAGTGCTTTCCGATTCATTTCTATGGAAATTCAAAATATTTTATATGCACTGCAGATAATGACCTTCTCCTTGTACCCGGCTATATAATTATAGTACGCTCGTGAAATCGAATAGTATATGCTTTCATATAAGAGGCCACCCCACAACATATGCAGAAATTGAATGTAGCATATTTTGCATTCACGAATGCAATTATGTAGGTACATAGATATATACAGGTATAGAGATATATAGATTAGATTTAAGGTGGTCCTTCTTCGTTTCAATCTTTGGCATTCGCATTATTTATTTGCTGCACTATTTATGTGAACGAGAAATAGATAAACTACAAAAATATAATTAGAAAGAGAAAGCAAGAGAAACTGGTTATCATCGGTGCGCCGAAAATTAAATACCCTTGCACATATCACAAATGTGAGATGAGATCGAATGAGAAAATAATATAGTATATAAATAAGGGATATTGAATCATAGAAGAGGTTGCAAGAGTTTGCTTTTACAACAGAAAACCATATCAATAAAATATACTGAGGAAAATCGAATATTATTAAAAAAAGATAAAGGTTTCACAACTTGTTGAATAAATTATTAAACATTAGCTAGAAAATTAAAAAAAAAATATGTTTCCGAAATACCATTTTCCCCTCTATTAATAATTATAACTTTTCTTATATCGATATAGCGTAATATTATTCATATCTTATATTCATATCATTGGAGATAGTTCGACAATACAATTAAGTAGTATCTATGTATATGTTTAATAGACCTGAATTATAATGACCATTGCAAGGGTATATAGAAAAGAATATGAATACGTTTTCATTTGAAATGACGTCAAGGGTACTCGATAGAATCTGGCATAGTGCACAATGTATCTGAATAAATACTCATTAATACGCATCTATATGCAGCTATATGCAGCGATTAGATCGAAGTGAACGGCTGCAATAAATAATCTGTATATAAAATCAAAATATGAAAGCGAGCATAATTGTTGCCGTTGCTGAGTTTATTTAATATTCAGTTCTGTCTGTCGCGAGTGAAGAATAATAACATCGAGTCCTCGCACCTCGTCGCAGTTTTCTAGGAAAATAGTTAGCTATGCAAGGTCTTTCGTTACTTTGTTAAGGTAATCTTAAACAGAAATAAGTGGCTTTACGTGTTTTCTCTACTGGACTTAACTCGTCGACGGGCGTCATTATTCAAAAGTTAATAAAATTGACCAAACCCGGAATTGGCATTCCATCTATCTAATACAAAAACATTCCCTTTTACTGTTATGCAATACCCCAAATATATGAGGCACCTTTTGGTCAACTAACGAAATGAAATTAAAAACTTAAACTTTGCTCAGCATTTTTAATTGAATTTAAAAAACAAATATTACAGTTGTTGAGGCCAGGCGAGGTTGGTGAAGGACAGGTGAGAGTTAGTTGTGCTTTTCTTTTCTCATTCGTAGAATTTGGTCGCATTTCTCTTAACAAAACTCGTTGTGAAATGCTCAGCAAATCTCAAATTTCACAAACACCACCAGCATCTTGAACCTGCCCAAAACAAAAAAATTTTATAGCACTTGCATAACACTTGCGAGCTCCCAATTTCAATATCAAAAAAAAAAGAATGTGCAAATCAAACTCAATCACATCACCTACACTAACACATATCATATTCCAAAAAGGTTACTCTGAAATCTGCCAATATTATTGGTGTGATCAAAACACATATCACAAGTAAAATCACATTCATAAACATACACTCACACATTCATAAGTAGGATTTAATTGAGATTAGTTTTTTTAATACGCTACTAATATGAATGAACTTTCTTATAATCGAATAATCAGTGAAATTAATTAATTGCATTTAAGAAACATTAATTTGCCTTAAATTAAAAAATAAATAAATATCCTTCCATATACACATAAGAAAAAGTGCACTGAAAAAAGTATTAAAGTAATAAATATTGATTTGAAAATGTTGAGAATTTGAAGACATGTTCGGTTTAATTACGAAGGTTTTTAATTTCAATATTTGTAGGAAACCCCAACTCGTTTTTCCCCAGCTAAATTATATTCATTATAGAAAACGTATTGCATGTTTTTCTAGGTTTAACGATTTGCTTAATTGGGCATTTATTTATGTTTATTAATATTTTTTTTATTAATCTTGATAGCAAAAACAACAGCGACCCGGAGAAATGGGGGATGCAAAACAGGTCTTAAATTGTGATCAGATGATCAGATTTACTTTCAATTGTTATCGCTTGCGTTCTTATTACTATTCCTTATGATTATGAAAGGCGTATATAACATTCAAGTTTCTCATATTTTGTAAATATCAATTCAAGCAAATCACGAATCGAGAATTCGAGCGCCTTGCATATGTATATATATGCATATATACATTCGTATGTGTATAAAGCACTATACTATAAATAAATTTGTATTTATAATTAGCTGTGATTGACCCAAAAATCTTAAACCTTTATATAAAATATGTATATAATACACATTAGTTTGTATTTGTATGTTTGTTTCTTAAGGGGTTCTGCTTTTGTGTTCTATTTTTGGTTTGCAGCAGGCCAAGTGTAGATTTTGTTACTTATTTGAGCAACAAAAGCGAAAACAAACATTTTGAAATGTTAAAGGGGGATTCCATCAGTTGAAGGTCATAAAAAAAGCAGAAGAAGAAGACAGTGTAATTAATTAATATCACTAACAACAATCATTTCTATTAACAATCCACCCAACCCCTCGCATTATGATAACATTTGTAGTCGCGTTTAGTTTGACATTCACATTGCTGCACTTAATCAAAGCCACTTCGAGTGTGTCTCTGATAGAATTTATCACACATATCTTTTATCTTTTATTATTATAAGTATTGTGTTGTAGATGTTGCTGTTCAGTTTAGTAGTTGGCATTATTTGACAAAACCTTCACCCTACACTCCGCAGTATGCAGTATGCGTTTTGATTTTACGTTTGTATATAATCCGTAGTTTTGACCAGTGAATAACAATGTTCACGATTTGAATCTGCAATGTACTTACATTACACACACCTCATGGAACAAATGAAAACACCAAATGTATTAATTATCTGACTTTTCTATGTTGATGTCTTTTTTTTCGTATTGTTTGTGTGCTCGTCTGTGTGTGTGTGTGTGTGTGAACCCAACATTTCTGTTGATCGTGCACTTGCTCACAAAAGCGGAGACGTCCCTCGATTGATGTGCGTCGACCCAGCGTCCAGGACTTGGAAGATCTTATCAACAAGCCATCCACGCCTCTGCGCGATGTCGGCGATGGCGGTCCACCCTCCATTATCGATGTCCAGGAGTCCTACTCAGTGGTCGAAGGTATGTGTCATTGATCATTTTGTACATTTGTATATGTGAGAGACAGCCCAGGATCTCAAAGAGGTAAAAATGAAATAGCTTTGTGAGATATACATTGCAGATAGTCAGAAATATCCATACTCTATCTTTGGGCTCGAAGATTTCCCCCCTCTATTTATAGATATTTATACGTTTTTATTTGTGAGTGACTAATCAATATTCTTGTTAACCTATATATTTGTTTTGTACACCTATCCAATTGTAGACTCGACAGCCTACCTCACAGTGGGCATCGAGGGTAACCCGGCGCCGACATTCAAGTTTTACAAGGGAGTCAGTGAGATCCTTGAAGGCGGTCGATACAAGTTCCTCACAGATGGACAAACGAACACGATCACATTGTGCATGCGTAAGTGCAAGCCCAACGATGAGGGCAAATATAAGGTTGTTGTCTCGAACATACACGGCGAGGACTCGGCCGAAATGCAGTTATATGTCTCCGATTCCAGTGGCATGGATTTCCGTGCCATGCTTAAGAAACGTCGTTATCAAAAATGGGACAAAGAAGAACAAGACCCCAATTGGGGCGATCTTAAAGAAACCGAAAAACCATTGCCGGCTTTGAAAAAAGTCGAGAGGGTAAGAAGCAGACGTTTTTTTTTTCTCTCTTGCTTACTTTCATTTGCTTCTTACTTACTTACTGCTAGAACCACCCTGTGGTTTTTCTCTTCAAATTGCCTGATCATACTTCGACCAAAAAAAAAGCACACAGCGTGCTTGGGAATATTGATAAACTGATAGATAAAGAGACTTACTCTTTCTGTTTTACATACTTTCTTATTAAATGCTAAAATAGCTAATAGCTATTTCCAGTTAGTGGCTTCTCAACTCTATAAACTGATCATTTATAGTCGCATTACAATTGTTTTTAACATTTTGATTAGAATTTGCTTGTTAAGCTAATAAGCGAAAGTAACCAATAGCAAAATTCGCCCTAATATCACAACTTTACCATTGCTCATGTGGCTCAATTCATTAATATTCCGCAAAAATCTAGCAACAAAATATATATGGTACCTTTGGTACTGATCCAATTTCGTCAATTATTTAGCTAGTCAATTTGGCAGCTTGTCTACAAATTAATGGTACAATCAATTTCTGAAGTTTTAAGTATTAAATGATCTCTTCATTATGTATGTATGTATGTATTGTGAAATACAGACGCCAACATCACGTAGACCGTCCCTAGCAGAGCTGATCCCCGATTGGCCGACGTTGCATCCATTTCGACGTGAGGAGGTGCGCTTTACAATTCTGAGATAGTTACTTAAATACTTGAATAATAACTCAAATAATTGACATTTTAATTGTAATATTATTACTTTTCCAGTAAACTCTTAAAGAGAAACTCTTGTTTTTTGCTGATTTTGATTGTGAAGACGATTTTTCAGTGTTGTTTTTTTTTTCATTTTTCATTTTCCTTTTTAAAAGAATTAAACATGAACAGATGACGAGCTGGAAAAGCCCCATCGGTCTAGTTTTCAATAATTCCGAACTGAATGTGGAATGTGTCTTTTCTTTACAATCCACTTATTCTTCTCTGTTAGCGCAATTGATAGGGCATTTGCATTTTGTTACTACCATTTGTCATCACATACGACATATTAAACTAATGAATATACGAAAGTGCTAAGGTTTATTTTTAAATTCGCATTCCATGATCAGTCATCCATGATGATGATTTTCATATATCTATAAAATTGCTGCTTTTGGCATACTTTTCTATCATCAATTTGCTAACGGTTATCAAAATATAATTTAAATTCGATATACGACCCAGCCGAGACAGAATCGTGCTAACAAAATATCCTTACAAGGGTATCATGATTTTTTGTCTAATAAATATGCAGATTAGCTAATTATTAATCTCTGCATAATTATTAATGCCAACGTACAAGTGCAACCTTGCTTTAATTGCAAAGTACATGTTAACTTAGTATGAAGTTTACCAAGTAGTTGGCCATATGAAAACTAAACCACCAAACATTCAATACGTAGAGTCGTCAAATCGCCAATTATAAAATGTTCATAATTATAATATAATTCATAATTCACAAAATTACTTTTTGTCGATTTAACGAGTCTATTTATCGTATGCATAGTGGTTATACTTTTAATCTAACAACTTTGTCGGTATATAGTCTCAACATATGTAGATGTATATCGACATTGTATTTAAAAGAAAGATAGGTACGGGTACTTACTTACTAAAATATTCATTTGCATTGCAAATTAACAATATCAAGCAAAATATTGTTTTTTGAGATTTTTTTTTATTATTTTTATTTACTATTTGTGATTGTATTTTTTTTTTTATATTTTGTATACACTTTAACATTTAAATTACTTACATATATATAATGTTAAGGGGTACCAGTACCTTCTAATCTAAAAGAATAGTACACATATGCTTCAGACAAATAATGCGGCAAAACTTTTGGCGTTTTTTAAAGTCCACATATTTGTACTATTTATTAATTAAATGAGTCGCATTTGAGAATGAATGCTAAGTAATCGTATATCAAATTTATTTGACGTCTTTACCCATTTTTGACAACGCAAAAAACAAAACAATTTAATACCAAAAACAACAACTACGACGACAACAACAACAACAGAAGGTAGAATCGTTCCTAAGTCCATTGATCGACCAGTTCGCCAAAGAAGGCAAGGATAAGAAGGTTGTATTTGAGGCGAGATTCAGCAAGCCCAACTGCAAGCCGAAGTGGCTGTTCCGAAAGGATGTAAGTATGATATATAAAAAAATACAAAAAAAAAAGTGTGATTTACAAATAACTTGGCGCAATTTTTTAGTTATCGCAGAGATTATGTTTCAATATTAACATTCCTAAATACATTTTCGTAGGAGGTGTTTACAGGCAGCAAATTCAAATTCAAGCAAGAGAATGACACCTATCAGTTGATAATCACAACGCCAAAGGTCGAGGACAGCGGTAAATACACCATTGAGATCGGCGGTGTCTCGAGCACTGCGTTCCTCAATGTCGAGGAGGCCGATCCCACGTACACATTTACGAAGCCCCTCAAAAAGAAACTGGAAGGCTTCACGCGCCATGAAACAACCCTCGAGTGTTCCGTCAGCAGCAGCATGGCGAATGTTCATTGGTTCAAGGACAATACAAAGCTGGAATCGGATGATCCACGCTATTTGATCTCGAAGGACATAAATGGCAACCTTAAGCTAATTATCAAGGAGTCTGTAATGGAGGACGCCGGTCAATACAGATGTCAACTGGACAAGCAACCAGATAAGACCGAATGCGCTCTCAAGATCGTCGAGTACCCGTACAAGTTTGTTAAGGTCCTTAAATCGCAGCAATGCATTGAGAAGGACACCGTCACGCTCGCCTGTGAAATTGACGATGCTCAGGGTGATGTGCAATGGTTCCGCAACGATGAGGAAATCAAGCCCGACAAACGCATTCAAGTGATCAAGGATGGCCGCAAGCGAAAGCTTGTCATCAAGGACTGCAAGGTAACTGATGCCGGCCAGTTCAAATGTACAACCAACGCTGATAAGACTGAGGCTGAAATAATCATAAACTGTAAGTTGAATCAATCAATATCAGTTGACATACTGACTGATTGTTGATCAAACTAAAATTTGATTTCCAAGACATTTTATAAAAATTGTATGCTTTTTTTCCGATTCGTTTCTGGGAAACATATTTTTGAGACGTTACTCTTACTCTTACAATTTAAGTTTCGCCATTCGTAGAATATACACACCTGATCATAATAATAGGTACACCCATGTACGTAAACTTCAACTTAACAGAAAACAGTTTTATTCAATATTTTCAACTTAAAATTTGGTTTTACTTCTTTGAATATTTGTTTTCAATCAAATAAACATGATAACATATATTTTGGCTGAAGATAAATTAAATTTACCTTTATTAACCAAAAAGTCTAGAATTTCAAAACTTTTCACTATATTTTAGTAAGTTTTCGGCACTTTACCTATTAATTTGATCACCCAAAATGTGTGGTCAGCTCGCAATTTCGTTAGAAGCTCTGTTATCCGTGTTCTCTCTCTCTTTTGCCAAATAGAAAGTACTAAAAAAAATTATATTTCATACTCTTAAACTACGATAAAACGGATTATTATTGAAAAGTTTCATGGTGTACCTATTAATATGATCAGGTGTGTATATCACATTTGGTGGAAATAATTAGACCAGAAAATGGGTGAAATATTGTACTTGGCCCGGAGAAAGCCGGCCAGTTTCTGTTAGTTTGTATTATGTGTATTAACTTGTACCCAAAATTTCATTAAAGACCAAAACCGATTTAACAAGAAACTTAAGGACACCGACGCCGTGGAACGCGAAAAGCTTGTGCTGGACGTCGAGCTGCAGGACCAGACAGCTCCGTGCGACTGGAAGTTCAATGGCGAACCGATTGTGCCGAATGAGCGCATTGAAATCAAAAACCTGGGCGGTGGTAAGCACCAGTTGGTTTTCAACGGTCTGGAATTGTCCGATGCGGGTGAAATTACATGTGAGTCCGGGCAACTGAACTCATCGTGTAAGCTTTCCGTACGCAAGGGTGAGAGCAGGCCTAATATTGACTGTCCGGATGAGTTTGCAGGACCAATAAGTGCGCCTGTTGTCATTGAGGTACCATTCAAAGGTAAATACAAATAATTATACACACATTTATTTATTTATACATATACAAATGTAACCGTATATTCATCCACAATTTGTTTGTATATATATCAGTCAGCGGTACTAAACAAACACCAGTTGAGGCAAAATTAATCAAGGACGGAAAACCGTTGCCTGTCAAGGATGTTGAGGTCGCGGTAACGGACGACAAGGTCACATTCAAGATTAAGAAACCATCGAGAGAATTGTCTGGACCGTATCAGATCAAAATTTCAAACGGACAAGGCGAAGACACCAAGGATGTGCAAATTATTTGCCAGGATGTTCCGCAGCCACCACAGGATGTCGATGTCACTGATGTATATCAAACATCGTGTGTGGTTAAATTCAAGCCACCGGCAGACGATGGCGGTACCCCCCTTACCAAATACGTGATCGAGCGGCAAGACTTGAGCAAAAAACAAGGCTGGGAGCCTGTCGCTGAGGTTCTACCAAGCGAACCATGTCTCAAGAAGATTGATGACTTGGTGCCAAAGAAGCAGTACAGATTCCGCATACGTGCTGTAAATAAAATCGGTCCGTCTGATCCGGCCACATTCAAGAGTTCAGTACTCGCAAAGGATCCATGGGATGAGCCTGGCAAACCCAAGGGCGTTGACCTTACCGACTGGGATAAGGATCACGCTGACCTGAAATGGGAGGCTCCAGATAGTGATGGCGGTGATCCGATTACAGCTTATGTTATTGAATACAAAGAAAAGTTCTCAAACGATTGGGTTCCCGGAAAAGAAGTGCCGGGAGATGCCAGAGCGGGCACCGTCGATGGCCTCAAGGAGGGCCAACAGTACGAATTTCGAGTCCGTGCTGTTAATCGGGCAGGTCCTGGCGAACCTAGCGACAAGACTAAAGCCATTATTGCCAAATGCCGTTTCGTTAAGCCTTTCCTGGTCGGCGACGGGCTCAAGAATATCACCGTGAAAAAGGGACAGACCGTACGCTATGACATTAAATACGATGGCGAACCAGAGCCAACAGCCAGTTGGGTAAAGTCCAATGAACCTCTCAAGTTCGACAATCAGCGTATCTGCCTCGAGCAGCTCGAGCGCAACTCATCGATAACCATAAAGAAGGCTGTGCGTAAGGACACTGGCAAATATAAGCTGGTATTGACAAACAGCTCTGGAACAATTGAGTCCGAGGCACAAGTTATTGTCTTAGATCGTCCATTAGCACCGGGTGGACCATTCGAGCCCGAAGAGGTACGTGCTAATCACATTAAGATGAAGTGGAAGCGCCCCGAAGATGACGGTGGATGTGAAATTACGGGCTATGCCCTCGAGCGCATGGATGAGGAAACCGGACGCTGGATACCAGCTGGCGAAGTTGGTCCTGATGAAACACATCATTTGACTTTAAGGGTCTGACGCCAAACAAGAAATACAAGTTCCGCGTCAAAGCGATCAACAAGGAGGGTGAATCCGAGCCCCTTGAGACAAGCGATGCCATTGTCGCCAAGAATCCCTACGATCCACCAAGTCCACCCAGCCAACCTGTTATCGACGACTATGACAATAAGAGTGTGCTGCTTAAATGGAAGCGACCACCATCCGATGGCGGACGTCCAATTACCCATTACATTGTCGAAATCAAGGACAAGTTCTCTCCCACATGGAGCGAGGTGGCCAAAACAGAGGATCCGACACCCGAATGTAAGGTGGAGGGCCTCAAAGAGAAAATGGTATATCAGTTCCGAGTGCGGGCAGTCAACAAGGCTGGCCCCTCAGAACCATCCCAACCCACCGACAATCATCTTTGCAAGCATAAGAACCGTAAGTAACATGTTTAAATGCATGAGTTTAAGCTTACTGCAACCAAAATGCATAGAAAGCAAAGTTCATTCCCTTTTGCTTTGGCTTAACATACATTCAATGCACTTATATAAAAATATTAATTTCAGAATCGCCTCGCGCTTCTTATTATTTTTATTTTTATTATTTTTTTTTACTATTTGATCGTAGCTACGGATTTCAGATTCGTAGACTTTCTTGTATAAAGATATTGATATAATAAAATCAGAAGAAGTTTTAGACAAAACCAACTAATATCAGAAGGAAATGAAAAACGTACGGGAAAATATAATAAATAGCTTATATAACTACGATTATGGGATTCGAATTTATTCCAAGAAAAATTGTGTAACCGGTATGAGTGGTACTTAAACGAGGACTTCTTCCTCACTAAATGTTGAATTTGATTATTTTTTTACCTAGCTTTTTTTTATACTCGTTCACGAAGTGAAAAGAGTATATTGGTTTTGTGCAATGTCCGTCTTGCTGTCCGTCCGTCCGTCTGTCCGTCTGTCCGTCTGTCCGTATGAACGCAATTATTTTCGCCGCTATTGAAGCTAGAGACTTGAAATTTTGGATATATACTCGTGTGTACCCGCGTCAGATAAAGTGTTAAGGATTTTGAGCTCCGCCCACTGGGGGCGTGGCAAACCGATAACACCTAAAATCGCATATTGCTAAAGTCCACAATTTTAAAGAGAGTCACCAAACTTGGTATGTATATAGCTGGTGACCTCCCAAAAAGATTGCGACCTTGATATCCCGGCTACGCCCACTATAACGCCCCCCAGCGCCCCCGCTCTCAAAAATCGGATATGCATATATCTCCCACAGTTTTTGAGCTAGAGTCACCAAATTTTGCATATACATTGCAGGAATGCTCCCCCAAATATTAAAAAAAAGTTTTTTGGCCACACCCTCTCCCGCCCCCATAATCGCGAAAACCGATAAACCTGAAAGGTCAAATCGATAAGTGTTGCATATTTGCACAATTTTAAAGCTAGAGTCACCAAACTTGGTATGTATACAGCTGGTGACCTCCCCCACAGATTGACCCTTTGATATCCCGGCCACGCCCACTAGAACGCCCTCCAGCGCCCCCGCACTGAAAAATCGGAAATGGCTATATCCCCAACAATTTTAAAGCTAGAGTCACCAAATTTGGCAGATATATTACCAGAATGCTCCTCCATACATCACAGGAAAAAATTTTTGGCCACGCCCCCTCCCGCCCCCGTAATCGCAAAACACGTTATATATGACAGTTCCAATCGATTAACACGTGTATATATCCCACAATTTAAGCGATAGAGCCACGAAATTTGGTATGTAGATAGCTGGTGTCCTGCCCCACAAATTGCGCCCTTGATATCCCGCCCACGCCCACTAGAACGCCCAACGCCCCCTCCCTAAAAAATCGAAAATGCCTATATCTCTCAGAGTTTTTAAACTACAGTCACTTAATTCGGGATATATATTAGTGGGAAGCTCCCCCAGAAGTTACAGAAAAATATTTGCGGGCAGTCCCCCCCCCTCCCCCTTCCGCCCACGCAACCCGCGAAAATCTATATCTCGTACAGTTTTAAAGCCAGAGGCACCAAATTGAATATGTAGGTAGCTGCTGACCTCCCCCAAAGATTGCACACTTGACATCCCGGCCACGCCCACTATAACGCCCCAAACGCCCCCGCTCCGCCGGAAATGCCTATATCTCCCACAGTTTTTAAGCTAGAGTTACCACATTTGGTGGGTAGATAGCTGGTCACCTCCTTTAAAGAGAGGAACAAAATGTTGCCGACGACCACCCCCACCCGAACGTGAACGAGTATAACGCAGTCGGTAACGCCCGAGCAACGTTCTTACTTGTTTCATTTTACATTTACATTTTTTAAGGGCTTACCTAATTAATTTTGCAGCAAATCGCATTAGCTTCACTGCAACCGCTGTCTGTACGTATTGGCTTAGCAACCGCTTCATCAATGTAAAATTGACCTTGAATTAAATATATTTTATACACGTTCACAAAATGAGAAGAATATATTGTATTTGTGCTATCCGTCCGTCTGTCCGTATAAACGCAATTGAAGCCAGCGCCTTACTGTTATGAACCGCATCAGATAAATTGTTCCATAATTTTAAAGCTGGAATAGATATGTAAATTGTAAATAGTGACCTTGATATCACAGCCACGCCCACTAAAAGGCCCCCAATGCCCATCCTCAAAAATTTCTAGTTGACTATCTTCACAGTTTTTTGGCAAAAGTCAACAAATTTATAATGTATGTTGCTGGAAAGCTTCCGCAAATATCATTGAGATAGTTTCACGTATCTATATATCTGATATATCCAATCGATAATAGATGCATATTTCCAAATTTTGAAATCTAGAGTCGCCATGTTTGATATGTAGATTGCCTTCCGCCATATATTGTGAATATCCTTATATCTCACAGTTTTCAAGCCTCCTCTAAAGGTGGACTCGCACCCCAAAAGTTTCTTTTCCAAAATAACAATAATAGGATGATAATTAGGACCGTGAACGAGTATAATGTAGTCGGAAACGGCCGACGGCAACGTTCTTACCTGTTTTTATTGACTTGAACCATTCTTGTCGTACAAACAAACCTGTAGTCAAGCCGCAAATTGATAGATCGACGTTTAAGCGCGTTACAATCAAAAGCGGACGCACCCACAAGTGGGCGGTTGACGTTACCGGTGAACCTGTGCCGGAACTTCACTGGAGCTGGCGCGACGATGTTCCCCTCACAACTGGGGATCGCATAAGCATCGAGAACATAGATTATCACACGGACTTCGTTTTAACGAATGCGAAGCGAAAGGACAGTGGATTCTACACATTAAAGGCGGAGAACCGGAATGGTGTCGACCGCGAGACCGTCGAGCTGGTTGTCCTGGGCAAGCCCAGTTCTCCAAAGGGACCGCTAGCTGTCAGCGATGTCACAGCAACTGGATGCAAGTTGCAGTGGAAGAAACCTGATGATGACGGAGGCGTTCCGATTAAGGAGTATGTCGTTGAGAAAATGGACACAGCGACAGGCAAATGGGTCAGGGTTGGACGATCGCCGGGTGAGAAGGAACCACCAAGCTTCGATGTGACGGGCTTGAATCCAGGCTCCGAGTACATGTTCCGCGTGTCGGCTGTCAATGAAGAGGGCGAATCCGAGCCTCTGACCACGCTCGTCGGAGTTGTTGCCAAGGATCCGTTCGACGAACCCAATAAGCCGGGTACTCCTGAAGTTACTGACTATGATAACCAGAGTATTAGCTTGAAATGGACCCCGCCCAATAATGACGGAGGCGCTCCAATACAAAAATATATTATTGAAAAGAAAGACAAAAATAAGCCAGAATGGGAAAAAGCATTGGAAATTCCTGGTGACCAATTAGAAGCGACTGTTGCGGGTCTGCAAGAATACGGTGAATACCAGTTCCGTGTCATTGCAGTCAACAAAGCCGGTCCATCTCCGCCATCAGACGCTAGCGTACCGCAAATCGCCAAATACAAAAAATGTAAGTAGTTCAATTTCAAAGAAGACATACAATTTTCTTAACTAAACTGTTCTAATTATAATGTGCTTACAGTGAAACCTCGCATTGACAGAACTAACTTGAAGCCTTTGCTGATTCGCGCTGGAAAGCCCATTAAGTATGATGTGAACGTACGTGGCGAACCGGTTCCTACAATAATTTGGTATCAGAATGATAAGGAGCTGAAGGCTGAGGAGTTGCCAAGCAACTGCGAGATCCAAAATGTACCGCACAATACAAAAATTTCAATTATCGATACGGTCAGAAAGCATACGGGTACATATAAGATTCGTGCCGTTAATGAGCACGGTGAGGACGAAGCAACCGTTGAGGTTAATGTTCTGGCTCCTCCCGGTAAGCCAAAGGGTCCACTGGCTGTTAAAGATATAACCAAAGATAGCTGCAAATTGAAGTGGCAAAAGCCAGAAGATGACGGTGGTAAGCCTATCACGGCTTACCAGGTCGAAAAATTCGATAAGAAGCAAGGTCGTTGGGTACCTGTCGGTCGAACGTCTGGCAATGATACCGAATTTGATGTCAAGGGCCTTCAGGAAGGCCATGAGTATCAGTTTCGGGTTAAGGCCATCAATGAGGAGGGTGAATCCGAGCCTCTGGAGACCGATGGCAGCATATTGGCAAAGAATCCATATGATGCTGCCAGTAAGCCAGGTACACCAAAGATCGATGATTACAATGAGCACATGGTAAAGCTAAAATGGGAGGCACCAAAGGACGACGGCGGAGCACCTATTACTGGATATGTTATCGAAAAGAAGGATAAATTCTCACCCATTTGGGATGAAGTCCTTACCACCAATGTAAGTACTACTTTTATATATATAATTCAGTTTACTTATCGTTCAACTTTAATATTTACATATCATATATAGACACCTGCACCCGAGGCAACAGTCGACGGCCTTACCGAAGGAAACGTATATCAATTCCGTGTCCGTGCTATAAATAAGGCCGGGCCCAGTGAGCCCAGTGACGCAACAGAGCCTCATTTGGCAAAACCGAGAAATCGTAAGAATTCATATTTCGGAT
Source organism: Drosophila paramelanica (assembly GCA_035043915.1). Taxonomy (NCBI): domain Eukaryota; kingdom Metazoa; phylum Arthropoda; class Insecta; order Diptera; family Drosophilidae; genus Drosophila; species Drosophila paramelanica. Next base: position 772,976 of record JAWNMO010000179.1, read on the forward strand.
TATACTCTTATTTATGCTTTTAACGCGAACAGAGTAAATTTTCTTTGCTTATTTGCCAAATAATAATATCATAATAATTTATTTTTGATTTCTGGTACGTATACGCATTTGCTTGTTTTTATGTTAAGCCAAACATTAAGTGTCATTTTCGTTTGATTTCCCTTATTTTGCGTTTTTCGAGAGCCGTTCTTGTAAATTGTGAATAGAGACTAACATTTAGAACTGTGATTATTTTAGTCAAGCCATCCATCAACCGCGAGAAAATGAAGCCAGTCAAAGTACGAGCTGGCCAAACGGTTAAGTTCGATGTGGATGTTAAGGGAGAGCCGGCACCTACTCTAACTTGGTTCTTTAAGGAGAAGGAAGTCACGCCCACTGGAAAGTCGCGATTAGATAACGAGGACTACAATACGAAGATCACATTATTGGACACAGCGCGTGCAGATAGTGGAGTTTATAAGCTCAGGGCTGAGAATATAAATGGTGTTGACGAAGCTGAAGTGGAGGTGATCATTTTGGATAAGCCATCCAAGCCCGAAGGACCACTAGAAGTATCCGATATTCACAAAGAGGGCTGCAAGCTTAAATGGAAGAAACCCAAAGATGACGGTGGTGTTCCCATAACGGGATATGCTGTTGAAAAAATGGATACAGCAACCGGTAAATGGGTTCCTGCCGGCACTGTCGATCCCGAAAAGACAGAAATTGATGTGAAGGGCCTGGATCCAAATCATCGTTACCAGTTTAGAGTTAAGGCCATTAATGAAGAGGGCGAATCAGAGCCTTTAGAAACGGATTCGGCAATTACTGCCAAGAATCCATTTGATATATCTGCCCCGCCTGGACTACCCGAACTTGAGGACTGGGATGAGCATCATGTCAAACTGAAATGGGAACCGCCAATCCGTGATGGCGGCTCTCCAATTACAAACTATATCATTGAGGTTATGGACAAAGACTCAGGCGAGTTTGTCAAGGCAGCCGAAACTGATGGTCCAGTCTGCAAGGGCGTCGTTAAAAAACTAGAAGAGGGTCAGCAATACAAGTTCCGTGTACGTGCTGTGAACAAAGCTGGTCCCTCTGAGCCATCAGAACAGACCAATTGGCATACTGCCAAGCCACGCTTCCGTAAGTCATTTCATCTTATTGTGCCTGATAATTTCGAATAATTAATTTCACTTGTTCTCTAAACAGTTAAGCCACATATTGATCGTACAAACCTGAAGCCTGTTATTGTGAAAGCAGGCCTGTCGATCAGCCTGGACATCAATATCAAGGGTGAGCCAGCTCCTAAGGTTGAGTGGCTGTTCAATGGATTGCCCGTGGTCAGCGATGAGGAGGGAATCAAAATTGATAATGTTGACTACAACACCAAATTTTTCGTTATGCGAGCCAAACGTCCTCAGAGTGGCAAATATACTATTAAGGCCACAAATGAGGTCGGCGAAGACGTTGCCGAACTGGATGTGACCGTACTGGGCAAGCCAGGAAAACCAAAGGGACCTTTGCAGGTCAACGATATAACGAAACACAGCTGTAAGCTGAAATGGGAAAAGCCCGAGGATGATGGTGGTGCACCAATTGATTATTATGAGATCGAAAAACTGGATCCACATACTGGCCAATGGCTGCCATGCGGCAAGAGCGCTGAGCCTGAAGCCAAGGTAATTGGCTTGCATGAAGGTAAACCCTATAAATTCCGTGTACGTGCAGTCAACAAGGAGGGCGAATCTGAGGACTTGGAAACAGATAAGCCAATTATTGCCAAAAATCCATTTGATGAGCCGGACAAGCCCGGCCGCCCAGAGCCAACCAACTGGGATAAGGACTTTGTTGATTTAGCTTGGGACCCGCCCAAAAACGATGGAGGTGCTCCCATTCAGAAGTACATTATCCAAATGCGTGACAAATCGGGACGGGCGTGGGTGGACGCTGCCACAGTTCCTGGTGATAAAACCAAGGGCACGGTGACGGCTGTTGAAGAAGGACACGAATACGAGTTCCGCGTGGTCGCTGTTAATAAGGCTGGTCCCAGTGAGCCCAGCGACGTTTCCAAATCTGTTGTGGCGAAACCGCGTTTCCTGAAGCCGCACATTGATCGCAAGAACTTGCAAAAGAAGGTTATGCGCAGTGGCCAAATGTTGCACATGGATGCAGCTGTTAAAGCAGAGCCACCGGCTAAGATAACATGGACCTACAATGGAGCCGAAATCAAGACCAGCGACAAAATCAAAATTGAGAACGAGGAATACAAAACAACGTTCATAATGCCAAAGGTGAGGCGTGCCGATAAGGGAATATACACAGTTACAGCTAAAAACGATTCTGGCGTGGACACTGTGGAGGTAGAGCTTGAGGTATTGTGTAAGCCAAGCAAGCCAAAGGGTCCTTTGGCTGTCTCCGATGTAACTGCCGAAAGCGTTCACCTGAAATGGGAAAAGCCCGATGATGATGGTGGCGAGCCTATCGAGCATTACGTTGTTGAGCGCATGGATACGGAAACGGGCCGGTGGGTGCCGGTGCTAACGACCAAAACACCCGAAGCGGATGTTACCGGTCTGACAGAAGGCAAAGAATATCTATTCCGTGTGAAGGCCGTCAATGCCGAAGGGGAGTCGGAGCCTTTAGTCACTGATACACCAGTCACTGCCAAGAATCCATACGATGCCGCAGATACACCCGGTAAGCCCCAAATTACAGACTGGTCAGCCAACCATGCGGATCTCAAATGGCGGGCTCCGGAAGATGATGGCGGTGCACCCATTACTGGATATATTGTTGAAAAGAAAGACAATAATACCGGAAAATGGCAAAAGGTTTTGGAAACGAATACACCAGATACCAAAGCTCGTGTCAACGATTTAATCGAGGGCACCAAGTACCAGTTCCGCGTTAAAGCGGTTAACAAAGCTGGTCAGAGTAAGCCATCGGAACCGTCGGATCAAATGACCGCTAAGGATCGATTCGCACCACCCAAAATTGACAGAACCAATATCAAGGACATTACTGTCAAGGCCGGCCAAAATGTTCGATATGACATCAAGATTTCGGGCGAGCCACCACCGAGCAAAACATGGTTCCATAACAAGGCTCGCATCGAAGATGATGATTATAATATTGACATGGAGTCGTATCGCACAAAACTGGCTATACCTTTTGCCAAACGATTGCATACCGGCAAATACACAATTAAGGCCGAAAATGAGTCCGGACATGATGAGGCTTCATTCGAAGTGACCATTCTCGATAAACCGGCCCCACCAGAAGGTCCGCTACGTGTCACGGATGTGCACAAAGAAGGATGCAAACTGAAGTGGAACCCGCCTCTGGACGATGGCGGCTTGCCTATTGAGCACTATGTTGTTGAGAAACTCGATGTCGAAACTGGCCGCTGGCTGCCCTCTGGTCGCTTCAAGGAGCCATTTGCTGAATTGAACAACCTAGAGCCCGGTCACGAGTACAAATTCAGAGTATTGGCTGTGAATACCGAAGGTGAATCAGAGCCGTTAACCGGCGAGCAGTCCATAATTGCTAAAAATCCATTTGATGAGCCCGGGAAACCCGGCACTCCTGAGCCAGTTGATTGGGACAAAGACCGTGTGGATTTGGTTTGGCGACCACCACTTAATGACGGCGGTTCCCCTATTACTGGCTATGTGGTTGAGAAACGCGAAAAGGGTTCCGACAAATGGATTAAAGGAACTGAAATAGCCGCCCCGGCATTTGGCGAGGAATGCAAGGCAACAGTGCCAAACCTTGACGAAAACTGCGAATATGAATTCCGCGTCAAGGCAATCAATGCAGCTGGCCCAGGCGAACCATCTGATGCAAGCAGATCTGTCATCACCAAACCGAGAAAGTGTAAGTTACTCATATTTCCAAAAAACAAAAGCAACTGCATCCATCTGCACGTGAGATGTGATATGGATAATAAACATGTGGGGCAAATCGATATTAGCCGAAGAAAAGGGGGAAATTCAATTATTGTATTTGCAAGATCAGGTAGATTATTAATAATTCTCTTATTCTTGAAGCCAATAAGGGCTTTGGTTTTTTTTTATATATATATTTTTGATCAGGATCAACAGCAGAGTCGATCTAGCCATGTCCGTTTGTCGATCCGTCTGTATGAATGTCGTCGATTCCGCAAACTATAAAAGTTAGAGACGCAAAGAGTGATGAAGTAATCTGAGAAGTAGTCTTTAATTTATATTTTTTCAGCGGTGTGTATATCCTTTGATATTTTACGATCCTTAATTTTTAAGAGAATTATGCGCTTTGTTTTACATATTTTTCGATTTCACAACTGATGATGAATGTTTGCACCAAAAAGCAAAAGCCGTTATCAAAAAAAAAAAAAAACGGTGATGTGCAGCACAAAAAAAAACTTGCAAACATTGCCATTTACATTGAATATAAAGAATTATTTTATTTGCAAAATTAACTCGAGGCAGCTAAAGATATACTAATACTGTAAAAGAAAGTCACATTCGGAAAATGACGACTGTAATTTATTTATTTTTATTATGTTTTTGTTTAACGTATGCATTATTTTTTCAATAGTGGCTCCAAAGATTGACCGTAGAAATATACGCACCTATAATATCAAGGCTGGTGAGCCAATATATCTGGACATCAATGTCAGCGGTGAACCAGCCCCCGAAATTGGTTGGACACAAAATGGCAAGACCGTGTATCCAACATCTGCAAGTCGCATCGAAAACGTGCCCTACAACACCAAGTACATCAACGATAATCCAGAGCGCAAGGACACTGGACTCTATAAAATTGTTGCTCACAATCTTTACGGACAAGACCAAGTCGAATTCCAGATTAATATCATAAGTAAGTACGAACAAGAGATGTTATCGCGTTAAAATAAATCTATAAATATTACATTCAAAAATACAATTACAATTTTAAAATTTTTAGCTAAGCCTGGCAAGCCCGAAGGCCCGTTGGAAGTATCCGATATACACAAAGATGGTTGCAAACTAAAATGGAAGAAACCCAAAGATGACGGTGGCGAGCCAATTGAAAGTTATTTGGTCGAAAAGTTCGACCCAGACACAGGTATTTGGTTGCCTGTTGGCAAGAGTGATGTTCCAGAAATGACAGTTGACGGTCTGATACCTGGTCACGAGTACAAATTCCGAGTGAAGGCTGTGAACAAAGAAGGTGAATCGGAACCGCTTGAGACCCTGGGATCAATTATTGCTAAAGATCCATTCAGTGAGTATTCAAATATATATACGATAAAAAAGTTTGTATTTTAAATGTAATATTTATGAATCTTACAGCGGCACCCTCGAAGCCAGGAGCGCCAGAGCCCACAGACTGGACGGCCAACAAGGCAGAGCTTGCTTGGCAGGAACCAGCTAGTGATGGCGGCTCACCCATTACTGGGTACATTATTGAGGTGAAAGACAAGTACAGTCCATTATGGGAGAAGGCCTTGGAGACAGACTCCCCCACACCTGTCGCAACAGTGAATGGTCTCATTGAGGGCAATGAATACCAATTCCGGGTGATTGCCCTTAACAAAGGTGGCCAATCGGAGCCCTCGGATGCGAGCAAAACATTTATTGCCAAGCCGCGATACCTTGCACCCAAGATCGACCGAAGAAACCTACGCGACGTGACGATATCGGCTGGAACCGCTCTGAAATTAGACGCTGTTATCACGGGTGAGCCGGCGCCAAAGGTGGAATGGAAGTTTTCCAATTATCCATTGCAATCGGGCAAGAACACAACTATCGAAACTCCGGACTATTACACTAAACTGGTAATACGACCAACTCAAAGAGGTGACTCTGGCGAGTATTTGGTGACAGCAACGAACAGCTCTGGCAAAGATAGTGTGCTAATCAACGTTAACATTACCGATAAGCCCACGCCACCCAATGGACCGCTTCAAATCTCTGATGTGCATAAGGAAGGTTGCCATCTGAAGTGGAAGCGACCCAACGATGACGGCGGCACTCCCATTGAGTACTTCCAAATAGATAAGCTGGATCCGGAAACAGGATGTTGGCTACCATGCGGCCGTTCAACGGAACCTCAGGCCGATATTACTGGCCTTACGCCCGGCAATGAATACAAATTTAGAGTATCGGCTGTTAATGCGGAGGGCGAATCAGCTCCGTTGGTTGGCGAGGAATCAATAATTGCCAAGAATCCGTTCGACGAGCCTGGCAAACCAGAAAATCTAAGGCCAACTGATTGGGATAAGGACCACATCGATTTGGCCTGGACACCGCCACTCAATGATGGTGGATCTCCAATCACTGGCTATCTGATTGAAAAGAAAGATAAATACGGACAGTGGGAGAAGGCTCTGGAAGTTCCAGCTGATCAATGCAAGGCCACAGTTCCCGACCTCACTGAGGGTCAATCCTATGAGTTCCGCGTTAGTGCCGTCAACGCCGCCGGCCCAGGTGAACCATCTGATGCTACAGCACCAATTGTTGCAAAGGCACGCAATAAGCCGCCAGTTATCGATCGCTCCAACCTAATCGATGTGCGTATCAAGGCTGGACAAGCATTTACATTTGACTGCAAGGTCTCTGGAGAGCCAGCACCAAAAACCAAATGGCTGCTTAAAAAGAAGGAGGTTTATTCAAAGGATAACGTCAAGGTTACGCATGTCGACTACAACACCAAACTGAAAGTAACAAATGCGACCCGCGCTGATTCTGGCGTGTACACGGTGCATGCTGAAAACGCCAACGGCGAAGACAGTGCGGATGTTAAGGTAACCGTTATTGATAAGCCCTCACCTCCGAATGGACCACTTAAGGTAGAGGATGTCCATGCAGAGGGCTGCACGCTCAAGTGGAGTCCTCCCGACGATGATGGCGGACAGCCCATTGAAAGCTATGTCGTTGAGAAGCTGGATGAGGCAACGGGACGCTGGGTACCAGCTGGGGAGACAGATGGCCCCACGACTAGTCTCAATGTAAAGGGTCTAACGCCAGGCCACAAATACAAGTTCAGAGTGCGTGCTAAGAATCGTCAAGGCACATCAGATCCACTGACCACACCTCATGCAACTGAAGCTAAGAATCCATTCGATGAGCCCACCAAACCTGGCACTCCAACTATCAAAGATTTCGACAAGGACTTTGTTGATTTGGAATGGGCAAGACCAGAGAGTGATGGTGGATCGCCAATAAGCGGCTATATAATTGAGAAACGTGACAAATACTCACCCGATTGGGAGAAGTGCGCTGAGGTTGAAGGCGATGTAACCAGTGGCCATGTGCCCGATTTGATTGAAGGCGTTAAATACGAATTCCGTGTGAGGGCGGTGAACAAAGCTGGCCCCGGTGTTCCCAGCGATGCAACTGAGCCTCATGTTGCGCGTGCCAAGAACTTGGCGCCCAAGATCGACAGAAACTTCATGTTAGATATTAAAATCAAGGCCGGAAGCGTATTCGAATTTGATGTGCCAGTCATTGGCGAGCCAATTCCAAGCAAGGAATGGTCTCATGAAGACAATATGGTTATAAATACAGATCGAGTGAAAATTTCCAACTATGACGATCGCACAAAATTGCGTGTACTCGATGCCAAACGCGCAGATACCGGATCATACACCCTGGTTGCACGCAACATTAACGGTATTGATAAGCATACTGTGAAGGTGACTGTCCTCGATGTACCAACCGCACCCGAGGGTCCACTTCGTGGCGATGAGGTCACCAAGAACTCGATAACATTACGCTGGCGACCACCCAGGGATGATGGAGGCTCTGAGATCACACACTATGTGGTCGAGAAAATGGACAATGAAGCGATGCGCTGGGTGCCAGTCGGTGAATGTGCTGGCACTGAAATTCGTGCCGACAATCTGATTGAAAATCATGATTATAACTTTAGAGTGAGGGCAGTTAACAAGCAAGGACAATCGCAACCATTAACATCCAGTCAGCCAATTACGGCCAAGGATCCATACTCGCATCCAGATAAACCAGGTCAACCACAAGCTGTTGACTGGGGCAAAGACTTTGTGGACTTGGAATGGGCAGCGCCTAAACGTGATGGCGGCGCACCAATTACTTCATATATTGTGGAAAAGAGACCCAAGTTCGGTCAATGGGAGCGTGCAGCTGTCATACCTGGCGATGAAAGGAAAGCCCATATACCCGATCTAACTGATGGCGGGGAGTATGAGTTCCGCGTAATTGCTGTGAATCGTGGTGGCCAAAGTGATCCATCTGATCCGTCTGGCACCATTATCTGCAAGCCCCGCTTCCTGGCTCCATTCTTTGACAAATCTCTATTGAATGACATAACTGTGCACGCCGGCAAACGGCTGGGCTGGACGCTGCCAATAGAAGCTTCGCCACGGCCCACCATCAAATGGTTGTTCAACGGCAAGGAAATACCATCCGACACTCGAGTTGAGTCGAACTTGTTCCAAAACGAGCTCACATTTGAAATACCATCAGCACTGCGGACCGATGAGGGACGTTACACGCTAATACTTAAAAACGAGCACGGCTCATTTGATGCCTCAGCACATGCAACCGTATTGGATCGGCCTTCACCGCCAAAGGGTCCACTGGACATCACAAAGATCACCAGAGACGGCTGTCACCTGGCCTGGCATGTGCCAGATGACGATGGTGGCTCACCCATATTGCATTACATTATTGAGAAAATGGATTTGTCCAGAGGCACATGGTCAGATGCTGGCATGAGTACACATCCAGTTCATGATGTGATCAGACTTGTCCATCGCAAAGAATATCTGTTCCGTGTTAAGGCGGTCAATGCTATTGGTGAATCCGAACCATTAGAAGCTTCTAAGAGCATAATTGCCAAGAATGAATTTGATGAGCCCGATGCACCAGGCAAACCAAATGTCACCGATTGGGATCGTGATCACGTTGACCTGCAATGGGCCGCACCAAAATCGGACGGTGGTGCACCACTTACTGAGTATATAATACAAAAGAAGGAGAAGGGCAGCCCGTACTGGGTAAATGTCGTACATGTACCGCCAAACAAGACTACGGCTGTTGTTCCCGAACTCGTTGAGGGACAAGAGTATGAGTTTAGAGTAATTGCTGTTAATCAAGCTGGTCAATCGGAGCCATCCGAACCATCCGATATGATAATGGCCAAGCCACGCTATTTGGCACCCAAGATCATAACACCACTGCACGAAGTGCGTATTAAGGCTGGACTCATATTCCATATCGATATCGATTTCATTGGCGAACCAGCACCTGAAGCGATCTGGACTCTCAAGAGCAATCCACTGAAGTCTAATGAAAGATCAACTATTACCACCATTGGACACCACACGGTAGTCCATACTGTGAATTGCCAACGCTCGGATTCTGGAATGTATCATTTGCTATTGCGCAACGATTCCGGCATAGACGAGGGCAGCTTTGAGCTTATTGTTCTCGATCGTCCAGGACCTCCAGATGGTCCATTAGAATATGAAGAAATAACTGCCAACTCTGTTACCATCTCATGGAAACCACCAAAGGATAATGGAGGCTCTGAAATATCCGCATATGTCATTGAGAAACGTGACCTCACCCATGGAGGTGGCTGGGTACCAGCCGTTACGTATGTCAATGCCAAGTATAACCATGCTGTTGTACCACGACTTCTGGAAGGCACAAAATACGAGTTTAGAGTAATGGCTGAAAATCTGCAAGGACGTTCCGATCCGTTGACTTCGGAGGAGCCTGTTGTTGCCAAAAATCAATACACCGTACCTGGAGCACCAGGCAAACCAGAACTATCTGACAGCGACAAGGACCACATTACCATTAAATGGAAACAGCCCATCAGCAATGGTGGCTCACCAATTCTCGGCTATGATATTGAACGTCGTGATGTGAATACTGGCCGATGGATTAAGCTTAACGGCGAACCAGTGCCGACAACCGAATATAGAGACGACAGAGTGTCGCCGAATCATCAATATCAATACAGGGTATCTGCCGTTAATGCGGCAGGAAACAGCAAACCATCTGAGCCATCGTCCACATTCGCTGCGCGACCAATGCGCGAGAAACCAAGACTTCATCTGGACGGCATCGTCGGCAGACGCATCAAGGTTCGTGCTGGGGAACCAGTCAACGTTAATATACCCATATCGGGTGCACCTACACCAACGATTGAATGGAAGCGCGGCAATATTAAATTGCCAGAAAGCAAGAAGGTCTCGTATGATACAAATTCAGAAAGAACCATTTTCCGCATCGACGATTCGACCAGAGAGGACTCTGGGGTCTACAATGTTACAGCTAGCAACGAGTTTGGCAAAGAATCTGCTGATATCGAGATAATCGTGGTGGACAAACCATCACCACCGGTTGGCCCATTAACCTATACCGAGACTGCTCCGGATCACATTTCATTGCAGTGGAATGCACCGAAAGACGATGGTGGCAGTGAAATAACCGGATATATCCTTGAATTAACCGAGTTCGGTGTTGATGATTGGAAACCTGTTCCCGGTTACTGCCCGAAAACCAATTACACTGTTAAGGGACTCACCGAAGGCAAAAAGTATATATTCCGCGTCAGGGCTGAAAACATTTACGGTGTTTCTGATGCCTTGGAGGGTAAGCCTGTGGTGGCTAAGTCACCATTTGACCCACCAGGCGCCCCCACACAGCCGCAAGTCGTGGCCTATACACCCAACTCAGCATCATTGGAATGGCATCCACCAGATTACTGCGGTGGCAAACCCATTACGGGCTACATTGTCGAGAGAAGGGAACGCGGTGGAGAATGGATTAAATGTAATAATTATCCAACTCCGAACACCAGCTACACCGTGCCGGACTTGCGTGAAGGTGCTCGCTACGAGTTCCGCGTGACAGCCGTTAATGAAGCTGGTCCTGGTAGCCCATCGAAGCCATCGGAGCCCATGACAGCCGAACTACAGCGCTACCGCCCCGATCCGCCCGAGCCACCAAAGCCCGATCGTATCACAAAGGATAGTGTCACATTGTCCTGGCGGCCACCGCGCAACGATGGTAAATCCAAGATCAAGGGATATTATGTTGAGATACGGCCTAAAAACTCAAAGGATTGGAAGCCAGTCAACGATATTCCAATCAATTCAACTGTATATACGGTACCAAATCTAAAGGAAGGCGAAGAATATTCATTCCGCATCATTGCCGAAAATGACGTTGGCCGCTCGGATCCTTCTAAGCCATCACAGCCCATCACAATTGAAGAGCAACCAAATAAACCATGCATGGACCTAGGTGGCGTCCGAGATATCATTTGCCGTGCGGGAGATGACTTTAGCATTCACGTGCCTTATGTGGCCTTTCCAAAACCCACGGCATTCTGGTACTCAAACGATACTGTCTTGGATGACGATCAGCGTGTGCACCAACATCTGACGGATGAAGCTGCTTCATTTGTTGTTAAGAACTCGAAGCGCTCCGATTCTGGTCAGTATCGCTTGCAGCTTAAAAATCCATCAGGCTTCGATACAGCCACCATTAATGTCAAGGTTTTGGATAGACCCGGACCGCCAAATAATTTGCGTGCTGATGAGTTTGCTGGTGATTCGCTAACGTTATACTGGAACCCGCCAAAAGACGATGGTGGTTCTCCAGTTCAAAACTACATTATTGAAAAGAAGGAGGCACGCTCCTCCACATGGACCAAGGTCAGCAGTTACTGTACGGTGCCATTTGTTAGAGTTCGTAACTTAACAATTGGCAGAGAATATGATTTCCGTGTCATTGCCGAAAACAAATATGGCCAATCAGATCCAGCGAATACGTCAGAGCCCATTCGGGCCAGACATCCATTTGACGTTCCAAATGCTCCTGGTATACCGCGTGGCATTGACTCCACAGAGGATAGCATCACGATTGCCTGGTCCAAGCCCAAGCATGACGGTGGATCGCCAATTACCGGATACGTGATTGAGAAACGCCTGTTGAGCGAAGACAAGTGGACCAAGGCTGTGCATGCCCTGTGTCCGGATCTTACCTGCAAGATACCCAACCTTATCGAGAACGCCGAATATGAGTTTAGAGTGGCGGCTGTGAATGCGGCGGGTCAATCGCCATTTAGCGCATCAAGTGATCTCATATTCTGTCGCCGACCACCACATGCTCCAAAGATAACATCGGACTTATCGATCCGCGATATGACCGTCATTGCCGGCGAAGAGTTCCATATCACAGTTCCATACCATGCGAACCCCCGACCGGTGCCATCGTGGAATATCAACGGCATCGAAGTATCTCCCGATGAGCGCATTCGATTTGATACCGATGATTACAGTTCGGTTTATCACAATAAGTGCGCCAAACGATCTGAAACGGGATCCTATTCGATCACGTTGACGAATAGCAAGGGCTCGGACACCGCCTCGTGCCATGTGACCGTTGTCGATAGACCCGGCCCGCCACAAGGTCCACTTAATGCCTACGACATCACTCCAGATACGTGCACGCTGGCCTGGAAGACACCGCTCGACGACGGCGGATCGCCAATCACGAACTATGTTGTGGAGAAATTGGACACCAGCGGCACATGGGTGAAGGTTAGCAGTTTCGTGCGCAACACCCACTATGATGTGATGGGCCTGGAGCCAAATCACAAATACCACTTCCGTGTTCGGGCCGAGAACCAGTATGGACTCTCAGATCCTCTGGATATGCCAGAACCAATTACGGCGAAGCATCAGTTCACAGTTCCCGACGAGCCCGGCCAGCCCAAGGTAATTGATTGGGATTCGGGCAATGTAACATTGATATGGACGCGGCCTGCCAGTGATGGAGGCTCGCGTATTCAAGGCTATCAGATCGAATACCGCGACATTGTGAATGACTCCTCGTGGAACACGTACGAGTATCTGATAAAGGACACCAAATACCAACTGTACAATCTGACTAATGGCAGCGAGTATGAGTTCCGCATCAAGGCCAAAAACGCAGCGGGCTTCAGTAAGCCATCGCCGCCTTCTATGCGATTCAAGCTAAAGGGCAAATTCAATGTGCCCTCACCGCCAGGCACTCCACAGGTAACGAAGGTGGGCAAGAACTATGTCGACCTCAAATGGGAGAAGCCGATAAGTGACGGCGGCTCTCGCATCACAGGCTACATTATCGAACGCCGTGATATTGGAGGAGCCGTATGGGTTAAGTGCAACGATTACAATGTTTTGGATACCGAATTTACGGTTATTAACCTCATCGAAATGGGCGATTACGAATTCCGCATTTTTGCAATCAATGCTGCGGGACGTTCAGAGCCCAGCCTATGCACCATGCCGATCAAGGTGTGCGAAGTGTTGGGCGGCGAGAAGCCCGACTGGATATCGCGTTTGCAGAACAGAATAGCACCTTGTGGCAAAGATTTCACGCTGCAGTGTGCTGCCTCTGGCAAGCCGAAGCCCACGGCCAGATGGCTGAGGAATGGCAAGGAGATCCAGATGCAACCCGGCGGACGATTCACCTGCGACAGCAAGGATGGTGTTTTCCGTTTACACATTGCAAACGTGCAGGCCGGCGATGACGGCGACTACACGTGCGAGGCAATCAACTCGCTTGGCTTTGTACACACATCCGGCTATCTGAAAGTGGGCTCCCCACCGATTATCAACCGCTGCCCCAGCGAGCTGTATCTGCCTGAAGGTGATAACACGAAGATCAAGGTCTACTATTCAGGCGACCAGCCACTCTCTGTGAAGATCACCAAAAATAACGAGAACATCTCCGATGGAGCCGATGAATCGCATTTCAAATACACCGTTTTCGATGATTATATTGCCATCTTTATTCGCGACATTGTTAAGAGCGATGCTGGCAGTTATATAATCGAGCTGAGCAACGACTCTGGTAGCGCGTCCGGACACTTTGATGCACATATAACTGGGTTGCCATCGGCGCCAGTTGGACCAATGGGTATATCGCACATCAATAAGCATTCGTGCACGTTGACCTGGCGACCACCATCCTATGACGGTGGTCTGAGGATAACGCATTATGTTGTCGAACGCAAGGATATATCGTCGCCACACTGGATAACCGTATCGAGCACTTGCAAGGACACCTCGTTCAATGTGCAGGGCCTGCTCGAGAATCAAGAGTATATATTCCGCGTAATGGCTGTCAACGAGAACGGCATCGGTGCACCCTTGGAGGGCTTGAATCCGATTCGTGCCAAGGCACCAATCGATCCCCCATCGGCACCGGGCATTCCACAAATCACCGAAATTGGCGGAGACTTTGCCCACTTGGAATGGACCAAGCCGGAATCGGATGGCGGTGCTCACATTCAGGGCTACTGGGTTGACAAACGTGAAGTTGGCACCGAGACCTGGCAGCGGGTTAACCCCATCATTTGCCCCGTAAACCAAATCAACTGTCACAATCTGATCGAAGGCCGTCAGTACGAGTTCCGCGTGTTCGCACAAAACATCGCCGGACTGTCGAAGGAATCGACGGCATCTCAGGCGGTCAAAATTATCGATCCAAAGGCGGCAACAGCTCCGGTTATTGTCAAACCACTCCGCGATGCAAACTGCATACAAAACCACAATGCTCAATTCACGTGCACAATCACAGGCGTGCCGCGACCAACCATTTCCTGGTACAAGGGAGCCCGTGAGATTTCCAACGGAGCACGCTACCACATGTACTCCGAGGGCGACAATCATTTCCTCAATATCAACGATGTATTTGGCGAGGACGCCGATGAATACGTTTGTCGTGCTGTCAACAAAGCTGGCGCCAAGTCAACCCGCGCCGCTCTTGCCATTATGAGTAAGTATACAGTAGAAGTAGTCAGAAAAAAGGTTAATTTAAGCAACAACTAAAATAACAGAATAACTATTTTCGGGATGGATTTTTAATGTATTTATTTATATTATGGAGAACATTTGAAAAAAGTTTTTAGTCGTTAAAAAGATGTTTCAGACAAACCCTAAAAAGCAACAAAAAAACCAATTGAGAAGACTCTAGTTGGGGCCGCCCGACTAGGAGATACCTTGAACCAAAGATAATATAAATACTAAGATGAACGTAAGCAAAAATTTCTGGTGTAGCTTTTCAAGTGGCTTTTCGATCTTCAAAGGTCACACCAGCCGAGTGGCTTTTAATGCCGAATGCCCTTATTTAAACTTTTCATATTTAAAATGTTAATATAAAACATATTTAAACTAATGGCTTAATTGAAACTCAGTATATATACAGCAAACATTTTGCTTCATACTGATTAGCAATTTTTTTTAGGGATCACATATCAAAAGATCACTGCTTGCGGCGTGCGCTTGTGTGTCTGGGTATAATGTTGGGTTCAGGGTATCTCCTAGTCGGGTGGTGCCGATAAGATCTTCTAACTTGTTTAGCCTTGCAAAAGAAATATTTCACTGTTGTCTTGTGTCACAGTATAATTTTGATAACAATTAAATTTAATATTATATTTACAAACTATAATTTGATCAATTATAATTAATTTATTTTCTATATATTTTAGCCGCTCCTAAGCTGAACGTCCCACCACGATTCAGAGACACCGCCTACTTTGACAAGGGTGAAAATGTTGTGATCAAGATTCCGTTCACTGGTTTCCCCAAGCCACGCATACACTGGGTGAGAGAAGGTGAGAACATTGAATCTGGTGGTCACTACAACGTTGAGGTGAAAGATCGACACGCCGTATTGACCATCCGTGATGGCTCACGCCTCGATTCCGGCCCATATCGTATATCGGCGGAGAACGAACTTGGCTCGGACACAGCTATAATTCAGGTTCAAATCAGCGACCGACCAGACCCACCACGCTTCCCCTTGGTGGAGAGCATTGGCACAGACTCACTGTCCCTCAGCTGGAAGGCGCCTGTCTGGGATGGCGGCAGCGATATTACCAATTACCTTGTCGAGCGACGTGAGCATCCGCTTTCCTCGTGGATTCGTGTGGGTAACACACGGTTCACGTCAATGGCAGTCACTGGCCTGACGCCGGGCAAGGAGTATGACTTCAGGATCTTTGCCGATAACGTATACGGTCGCTCTGATTCATCGGAAATCAGCACATTGATCAAAACAAAAGACTCAATCAAGAAGAAGCCAACCGAACGCAAATGGGAATTGGATGCGAACGGCAAAAAAATACGCGGCAAGGCTGATGGCCCCATTAAGGACTACGATTCATACGTGTTTGATATTTATTCGAAGTTCGTGCCGCAGCCAGTCGAAATATCGCATCACAGCGTTTACGATAGGTACGATATTCTGGAAGAGATCGGAAACGGTGCATTCGGAGTTGTACACCGATGCCGGGAGCGCAGCACCGGAAACATTTTCGCTGCCAAATTTATACCCGTGTCCCATGCTGTTGAGAAGGATCTCATTCGACGCGAGATCGATATTATGAATCAGTTACATCACCAAAAACTGATCAACCTGCACGATGCGTTTGAAGACGACGACGAAATGGTTCTCATATTAGAATTGTAAGTGCAAATTCAAATTCCAACAGCTCAATTATAGTAGCACCCTCACGAATACTCTGAATTTTGAGACTAAAAAGTTTTAGTTTAAAAGTGAATCAAGAACTTAATTTCCTTTGTATGCGTATTTGTGTGTGTATGTGTGAATGATCGAAAGTGTTTAAAGTTGTTGGGATCAGAGGACTACTATTTATAATTTGGTTCAGGTTATCTCCCAGTCGGGATAACATATTTGTATGTTTTGTGCGAAGTCGTCATTATAGTTAAATATAACAAAGAGTATTATTTATTATTATTATTATTATTGATTAAATTGTTGTTTTTTTCATTAAAGCTTATCTGGTGGAGAACTATTTGAGCGCATTACGGCTGAAGGTTACGTGATGACCGAGGCCGAAGTAATTAACTATATGCGGCAAATTTGCGAAGGAATCCGGCACATGCATGAGAAGAATATTATTCACTTGGATATCAAACCTGAGAACATAATGTGCCAGACGCGTAGCAGTACAAACGTTAAGCTCATCGACTTTGGCCTGGCCACACGATTGGATCCAAACGAAGTGGTTAAGATCACAACTGGAACAGCCGAGTTCGCGGCTCCCGAAATTGTCAACAGAGAACCTGTTGGCTTCTACACGGATATGTGGGCCACGGGCGTTCTAGCCTACGTGCTGTAAGTTGACCCAAACAGTTTATAGAAAAATTTATTAACAATCTCTAAACATTAACATTTTGTAGGTTAAGTGGACTCTCACCTTTCGCTGGGGACAACGATGTACAGACACTGAAAAATGTGAAAGCCTGCGATTGGGATTTCGATATGGACGCTTTCAAGCACATATCCGAGGAGGGTAAAGATTTCATAAGGAAGCTGCTCATTGCCAACAAGGAGAAACGCATGACTGCGCACGAATGCCTCCTCCATCCGTGGTTAACTGGAGATCACAGCGACCTGACGCAGAAGATAGCCCGCGACCGTTATCTGGCATATCGCGAGAAGCTGAGGAAGAAGTACGAAGACTTTGAGAAATACTTACTGCCGATCGGACGTTTGTCCGAGTATTCATCGTTGCGTAAACTGTTAATGGAGAAATACAAGATGCACGATGCCGTGTTTGACCGGCGACAAGCCGCTCCGCGATTCGTTATTCGGCCGTCATCGCAGTTCTGTTATGAGGGCCAAAGCGTTAAGTTCTACTGCCGATGCATTGCGATTGCCACGCCCACGCTGACCTGGTCGCACAACAACATTGAGCTGAGACAGAGCGTTAAGTTCATGAAGCGCTATGCGGGCGACGACTATTACTTTATTATTAACCGTGTGAAACTAGATGACCGTGGCGAGTATATTATACGCGCCGAGAACCACTACGGTTCCAGGGAGGAGGTGGTGTTCCTCAACGTGCATCCACTGCCAAAAGAACAGCCAAGATATCGCACCGAATCGACACCGGTTCGCCGTCGCGAGCCCCTGCCATACACGTTCTGGCAGGAGGAGTCCGAGTCGGCGCCCAGTTTTACATTCCTGTTACGTCCGCGCGTCATGCAGGCCCGTGACACATGCAAGCTCCTCTGCTGCCTCAGCGGCAAGCCGGCGCCCACGGTCAAATGGTACAAGGATGGCCGCGAGCTCAGCAAATACGAGTACGCAATGACCAACTCGGACGGTGTTGTCACAATGGAAATAATCGATTGCAAGCCCTCGGACTCGGGCAAATATACATGCAAGGCCACCAATTGCCATGGCACAGACGAGACAGAGTGCGTCGTAATTGTTGAAGGTAATTTCGATTTTTTTTTTAATATTTCAAATGAGTTTTTTTCTACATATAGGTAAATATGTATGCATATACAGGTAGCATACCTCTTTAGTTGCATTTTTTTTTAAATTTAGTTATACTTTTTTCATTATCAAATATTTATTAAATACTTATACAGTGAAAGCTCTTTTCAACTTTTTAGGACCCACAAATTTTCGTAACTTTTCTAAACCAAATATTTAGACAAAACTATATAATTTCCATATTTTTTAATGCGATTCTAAATCCGCCTCAGAGAGCTTTCACTGTACAAAGCTATTACATACATATATAATATATATACAACTTGATCACTATCTCCAGGAGAATGGGTTACGCCTGAGCAGGCAGAACTTGCACACAACTTCCTTTATTCAGGAGGTAAATAATGAATAAACTCGAATAAATTTACAATTTACTTTTACATTTAAGCATGCATACTCATCTATTTGAGTACATTTTCGTAGTTACCTGTGTCAACAATATTATTATATATTTTTTCATCTTTAGTCTACCCACATGCATGTTCTGAACAGACTTGATTAACAACACAATTATTGGGATATTTATTAATAATAATAATTATTGTTGTTATTATTATAAAGCAAATCCTAATTAATAATATTTGTCTGAGTCCAAAACAAGTTCAACTTTACACTTTTTTTTGCACTTTATCAATAACTAAACGAGTAAGCCCTAAAACTTAATATTTGAACAAGTGAGCGCCCGACTAGGAGATACCCTGAACCTGCGATCTGTCTGTACAAGCAAGGGATTGCCCTTGCATTTATTGAAATTGATTTTTATCAATATTAATAAAACGATGCGAATCAAAACAAAAAATGTTCTGCGTATGAAATAGAAGAATTTAAAGTAGTAGTTTTTGAGTACTCTCGGACTCTACGGACGGACGGAAAAACAATCATGGCTAAATTAACTCAGCTTGTCGTTCGATCAGCAAAATATATATACTCTATGGTGTTGGAGATGCTTTTGTCTGATTGTTACATATATTTATACAGAACCAGTATACCCTATTTATCCATTTAAAATGGGTTCAGGGTATAAAAAAAAGAAGACGGTTAAATAAAATCTCTAATAAAATGTAGAATTTAATAAATTCAACTCAAACGCTCTTTAAATATTTTACACTTACCTCTCGACACTCAATAAAGGCATTTATTATAACCTTGTTCTAAAACTATTCACTTGAGTTGATTTTGAAATATATAACCACAAGTTTGAATAATATTCCCGTACATGTAATCTATGTATGCAAACTCCCCCAATTCCCAATTCCTCAAGTTACTAAACCTGCATAAGTATTGAAGTAAAAAAAGTTAAAATAACAAGCAGCTGATACCCTTTCCTCTTTCCCAAAATATAAACACTAAATGCTTGTATTTCTTTTCTCCTTGGAAGACAACCTCAGTTTTTAATTGATCAGAGGAATACAGGAGTAAATTAATATCATTGTAATTTTGTAGTACTATATATGATTTTTTCTTTATTTCTTAAACTACTCCTACTACAGATCGTAAGTATATAGAGCAGCACTTTAAGCCGGCACCGCCCCCGATTATTACAACCCGCCAGTTCACATCGTCGGCCAGTTCCAGCAACACACAGCACAACTCATCAAGCACCAAAACGACATCGGATGGCAAGGTAAAAATAATAAAAAATCAGTTTCTATTTCGTTTTCTCATTTTCACAATTTTCGACTTTCGATAAGTATAAGTTTGCAGGGCGTGAAAAGATATAGAAAAAACCCAGTATTATGAGGTGGTTAAAAGATTAAAAAAAAATTTTAATAATAATTATCAACGAAAAAAGAAAGATTGCTCACCGAAGCTCGAACCGCCGATCCTTTGGCTTCAGCTGATCTATTTGATTCTGTTGTGAACATGAACAAGTTCCAAGCAGCTGCGGTTGGTCGTTAGGAAATTTGCAGGGCTTAATAATTTTTTTTTTTTTGGTTATATAAATATTCCGGACGATTGAAATAATTGAAATATGCGCATGCAAATAAATTTTGTATAGTTTTCTTATAGTTTACGAGCTATAAATATTATCGATCATTGGAAATACGAACCGAATAAATCTAAGATCTGAAATCGACGCGTTCATACAGACAGACGGACAGACACGCGGACATTGATAAACGAGCTTTACTTTATGGGGTCGAAAATGTCTCCGTCCGCCTGTTCAACACATTTGCTTTTTACCTATTCTCACTGGGCTCAGGTTATCATTAATAGAAAACAGCATAAAAGTATGTAAAAAAGATTTTATTGGATTTTATTCCTCAAAACTTTAAAATAGATAATTGTTAATTACATAAGACTTAGATATTGGTAGAAGCCAAAAAGGCGGCCCTCTGTCTATAAATGCGCGATGTAGGAAGGAAAGGTAAATTTAAGAGCGCCTTATAGGAGAGGATTGCTCAACATTTTGCGCAAAAAAATGTTTACTTATGTAGTTTAACTCACTGCAATGTTTGCCCATATATATATATAGCCATCTTCTCAGGAAGATAGGCAGAAATAATTTGATTTCATAGCTTTTATATGCTTCCCTTTGAATTCACTTAGGTAAGATCAGAATGAGCTACTAAAAGCTGACTGAATAAATTAAGAAAATTACACTTAATTCGATAGTATATAGATTTTTACTATATATTAGTCTAAAGTCGGCCAGTTTCGAATTAAACAGTTTGTTTGGGAAAGGCAAATCAGACTCAGATGTTGTGAACATTGGGAAACCGAACCCATATTTGTAGAATATTGTAATCGTCAGATCCATTGTTTAATTATTATTATTGTTTTCACAGACTATCACCAATACAAGCGCGAGCACAAGTTCCTCAACAACACAGAATAGCATTTCAAGCAAAAAGAAATACGCAGCCAGCAGCTTACAGGCACCCGGCAGCCCATCTCGATCTCGTAGTGCCACCAAAGAGCTAATACGTACGTATCTGTAATATATATATATATATATATATATTTTGCATATAATTATATTCATTGTATGCTATCTACACAGTTCCTCCCGACGATTCCTTAATGTGTAAGCCAGAGTTCACGAAGCCACTGCATGATTTGACCATTCGCGATGGCGAGCAGTTGGTTTTGACTTGCCACGTTAAGGGCGATCCGGAACCGCAGATAACGTGGTCCAAGAACGGCAAATCGATTTCCTCATCGGAGATAATGGATCTTAAATACAAAAACGGCGTCGCAACGCTAACCATTCACGAGGTTTTCCCCGAAGATGAAGGCGTCTTCTCCTGCACCGCGACAAACTCAATCAGCGCTGTTGACACTAAATGCAAGCTAACTGTTAAACGTAAGTGTATTTTTATAGAGTATATTGTGTCTGTGCAATGTCCGTCTGCAACGCAATTTTTGAAGTTAGACGTACGAATATAAATATTCGTGTGGATCCGTCAGATCGGGATAGAGAGAGAGACTTAAAAGTAATCATCGTCATCATGAAGAAACTTTACGATGAGATCCACTTCCATCCGCGCAAATACATATATAAATTTAACAGTAATCAAAATAAAAATGTAATTTTTAACGGAAGATATCCGATTTAGATGCATCATTATAAATATTATAAAAATATAAATTATCCTCGACTAGAGTTGGGAAAAAACTGACCTAACTTACATATATAAAATGTCTCTAATGATGACAGATATATGATATATGGTAATAAAATAGGAACTAACTTTCCGATAGGTAACATGCATTCAGCAAACTGGACGATGCCAGTGCATGCAAATTAAATAAATAAATAAATTAAATCTAATTTAATTTGTTGATGTTGACAATTTCATCACTTGAATACCAACAATCACATACATATGAAAATCACAGTATTATCGATGTTTATGTTATATACGAAATAAACTTTTGAATGCTTCGAAAACGGGTTTCGGAGATCAAAATGATTCGATTTAAGGAAAGGAGAATAAATCCTTTAAAATATATTTTTATGTAAGGATTTGATGTACTAATAATTTGTTTTTTGCATTCGTTTTGTCTTCTAGCGTTGGACAAGCAGTCAAGCAAACGGCAGACAACTGGCAAGGACAAACAGCCGAAGATAGTTAGTCACCTGGAGTCGAGATTTGTCAAGGACGGAGATGCAGTTACATTGGCGTGCCGTATTATTGGTGCCGAGCACTTTGATGTCGTTTGGCTGCACAACAACAAGGAGATAAAACCAAGCAAAGACTTCCAATACACGAACGAGGCGAACATCTATCGTCTCCAGATCGCCGAGATTTTCCCTGAAGACGGCGGCACCTACACATGCGAGGCGTTCAACGACGCTGGGGAATCGTTTAGTACCTGCACAATTAATGTCAACGTGCCCGGAGACGAGCCCAAGCAGCCGACATTTGTTAAGTTCCCCGTCTCCGTTTCGGTGACAGAGGGAGAGAACGCCACCTTCGAGTGTGAGCTGAACGGCGAGCTGCTTAACCTCGCCTGGCTCAAGGACGGCAAGCCCATTGATGAGGCCCGCTCCCGTTACTCGTTCACCAAAGATGGCAATCGGTACACGTTTGCTGTGACCAAATGCACCCAGGATGATGTGGGACAATATCAGGCCAAGGCTGTATCCAGGAAGGGCGAAAGCCTGTGCGCATTCTCGGTGAATGTGCTCAGCTCCGATGCCTAGATCCCATTAAACCCACACAAAACTTGCTAACCACACGATTTGAATGAACTCATACTTGTGAGTTAAAAAAAAAAATACATTAAAAACAACTAATTAGACTGCTCATCGAATAGATATCATTTAAGTATTTCATTCTTAGCACAATCAGAAAGTTAACTTGAAATCGCAGAACGAAGCAACAACAAACAAAAGAGATCTGAGAGGTAGTAACTATGTACTCTTATGTTCATATATTACCTAACTATTACATATATATGTACTTTAGAGATAAACGAAATAATATTGCCACCACACACATACTTACACATATAAGCGAATTGTACAATATTTTTATCATTTTTACATTTGTATTCATTTGTTTACGTTTATTTACTGAATGTATCTATGTATGTAGATTATATATCACTGGCACTATGATAAACTCACTTCAAATGCACCGATGCACTCAATTCAGACCGATCGCCGTTCCGCTTGATTGACTGCTGGCATCCTCAAACCGAACATCTTCAAACCAACAAAAGTCAACCAACTGGTTCCGGTTCCGGTTTGCTTTCAGCTGCAACGGTGCACACGCCATATAACATATAACTAGCGATGGACCACGGTACTCACCTCAGATCCACATATATACATATGTGTGGTAAATTACTTGTATAAAATGAATACGATGCATGAACTATGTTTGTATTTGTGGTATAATCGCGTCTATTGACCCAAAAATATATGAAATTTAAACAAACAAAAATTTTAAAAACGAATTCAAATAAACGACGAAATGCAATAATCAAAAATAAAATCGTCTGCTTTTTCATTTCAATACAAACTTACCACAATAGAAATCCAGCAATTGATTAACAACAATATTCTTATTACTCTATGAAATCAAACCATGGGTTACTTCAAATTTTTCTTAGTGCATTTGATATTAGAGAAACAATGAGGAGAAATCGGAGATCCAAGCATTTTTACCGTTGCAAAAACCCCCCAATCGCCCACAATATCGATAAAACCATAAAAACAAAGTTAATCAAATACTACACACGTGCAAATTGGTGTGTACATACATTTCGATGATTTGAATAAGTCCTGAAAATTTCATAACGATCGTACATTTAGTTTACGAGCAAATCAAGAATCTATTTTCAGTAGTGGGGGCAAAGCGCAGCTGCTTGGCAACTTCTGTGTTCATGTGAACGCATACATATGCATATGCAGATATTGTCTTGCGTTTTTCTAGGAATTTTTTTTATTCAACGCTTAAATTGAATTTTAACACAACAACGCCAAGCGAGAGCGTGGTCCAGTTGGTAGGAGTTGTGCCGCGTATCGTGGAGGTCCGGGTTTGAGTTCAGTGATGGTATGGTAGAGCAATGTTGAATTCTTTTATATTTTCGTTATTCATAATTATTATTATTAGTAATTTTTATCGTTTTAATGACAACTGCAAAATTTTCGTGTACCTTGACTTTTTGCGATGCTTAAGAAATGTTATATTATTCGTGAAAAAGGTGGTGGTGTGGTGCAGTTGGTAAGAGTCGTGCATCTTAAGGCGGAGAGGGAGGAGCGAGTTCGTGCCCCGGTTGTGGAACAATTTCTTCTTCCAATTGGTGGTTTGTGTTTTTTCATTAAAAGGATCATTACTCATCAACTGCCAGAGTTTTGTGTTGTGTATGTGTTCATTTCTGGGTTCTCAGGGTATCCTACTAATCGGGCAGGGTCCCGACTAGAGCGATCTCACTTGTTATTATTTATTAAGTGGTATTTATTAAGTGGTAGGGGAACCTGTACAATAAAACTTAAGTACTTTAACTAACAAACACACATGTACACATGTAAGAAAATATATATATGGAGCCAGCCCGAACCCTCAAACACACACAACAACCACAACGCAACAACACAGTGTGAGGAATTAATAATGTGCAAGCAATAATCTGCATTATGTGTATGCCGTGCACATACATGAACATGAACACAGAAGTTGCCAGCAGCAGGAGGCGGGCTGCGTTTTAAATAATGATAATGATTAAATATATGATATATAACGAACCGAATGATGGAGACCATGATCAGTTTTCTTCTAGCCTTTCGTAGTCTAGTCTATGAAATCGACGTGTTCATACAGCCAAACACAGACAGACGGACATGGCTAAATCGACTCGGCTAGTGATGTTGATCAAGAATATATATACTTTATGGGGTCGGAGGAGAATGCTTCCTTCTGTCTGTTTACATACATATACATTTGCACAAAACCATTATACCCTTTTTTAACCATTTTCAATGGGTTCAGCCAAAAACAATATAAACACTAAGGTGAGTAACGCAGTACACCGAAATGCTGCTACAAGGCAGCTTGATATTTTGCAAAATTGAGAACGAAAACGAAATCGGTGCCTTGCGCTCTCAGAATTTTCGAGCCGCGAGTACACCCTTTCCCTGAATAGGATACGTTTACTTTTTCAGTGCTCTTAACATTTTATTCCAAAACCGCTACAAAATATTTGCTAAATCAGTATGAAGTAAAATGTTTTCTGCATATATACTGAGTTTCAATTAAACCATTAATTTAAATATGTTTTATAGGGGTATTTTTGCCTCGGTGCACCAAAATAATACACACATTGTCGTGCCAATGCATAAGTATGCGTGTTCGCAACCTATAATATATAATATATGCATGAAAATCTAAAGGTTACAATGGTTTTCTATTCGCGACGTCACATCTTAGGTTTCTGTGCAATAGTGAATTTTTGGCCTGCCGAACAGAATCTGATGTGACGTCACCTCGATGCGCCGAATTATGGGGGACCATTTTTTCCCTCTTTACTATGGCTGCTGCTACTCAAGGGCAGGGTGGTAGGCAAAACTCGTAGAGGCTAGCTAAAAAACTAACAAACAACCTGCGCCTCTTCGCTACACCCACCCACCCTTTACCCTCTTCCCCCAACACCACCTTCTATATCTCCTTTTGTTCTTTATTATTACTCGGCATTTAATCGTGTGGCTTTTTTTCGCTCCCGAAAGAGCTGGTGTGGCGTTTGAAGAGCGAAAAGCCACACAACAACACACTTGAGAAAAGCCACACCAGAAATTTTTGCTTACACGTTCATCACACAGTTCTCATCAAATGTATGCGCGTATATGCGCGCATTACTCATCATCTTAGTATTTATATTGTCTTTGGTATATAAAAACACAATTAACATTAGAAGTAGAAAATTGTTCCACAACCGGGGCTCGAACTCGCTCCTCCCTCTCCGCCTTAAGATGCACGACTCTTACCAACTGCACCACACCACCACCTTTTTCACGAATAATATAACATTTCTTAAGCATCGCAAAAAGTCAAGGTACACGAAAATTTTGCAGTTGTCATTAAAACGATAAAAATTACTAATAATAATAATTATGAATAACGAAAATATAAAAGAATTCAACATTGCTCTACCATACCATCACTGAACTCGAACCCGGACCTCCACGATACGCGGCACAACTCCTACCAACTGGACCACGCTCTTGCTTGGCGTTGATGTGTTAAAATTCAATTTAAGCGTTGAATAAAAAAATTCCTTCAAAATTCACCATAAACATAAAGCCCACACGTTGAGAAACTGGCTGGTTTACAATTGCGGATAAGTATTGGATATTCCGCCTCAAGTCCAGAATTAAATCTAATAAAGAATGTGTGGGCACTTTCAAAGAAAAGGGTGGCAAAACGTAGTCCAGTCTTCAGCAGACCTAAAAGCTGCCATTCTCGAAGAATGGATGAAAATCCTTCTGACTTCTGATATGGAAAGCCTTATAAATTCAATGCCACGACGATTCGAAGGATGACTATACAAAATATTAATTTTTTTTCGCTATATTGCTCCGTATATAATTAGCTGAAATATTTTACAATATAAATAATGTACATGTTTTTAGTTTTTATACCCTGAACCCTTAAAAAATTTGTATAACGGTTTTGTGCAAATGAATGTTTGGTATGAAGATAGCTGATCACCTCCTGTACAAAATTTCGGCGAGAAGTTGAAAAAGGTGAATTTTTCTCATTGTCAAAACACTTTATTTGCTGTGTATTTGTGTGTGTATGTTTTTTTTTGTGTACGTGTATATAGATGGATGATTTGGGATCTTTGCAGGGCTCTCTCAATAAATAACTATAATAAATGAGTGTTTGAATTTGTGAACTGCTTTTTTGAAGAAAACGTGGCGCTCTCAGCTGGTAAATGTTCTCAATTGAAAAGAAAGCTGCTTTGGCCGATAATGCAAACAGTTAGATTGACATAAAACGTAAAAGATCAGCGTATAAACTAGTTTATTTACATTTCATGTACATTTCATTTCCGTAACATATACATAAGCATATGTAAATTTAAAAAAATATGTATGTATATATATGTATATAAAGATGCGAAAAAATGATCAACGATAGAATGTAACAAAATATATTTGATGTTCACTTCGTTATGAAAAACTTTTAGCTAAACGGTAGCGAAATTTAATTTTAACATTAAATCTGCTGTATTAAAGCAATAAAGAAATAATAATATGAATATTAACCGAGTCAACAAATTAAAAAAAAATATATATGAAAGTACATTATGATAGTGACTCGCTCTTAAATTATTAGATTTCAGAGTTAATTCATATATATATAGATATATATATATATATATATATATATATATATATATATATATATATAGTATAGTATTACATGGTAGGGGATCAGGGGATCATCAGCATAGAATACCTTTTTCAAAATGTTACTTAACGGTTTCTCACGCAAAATATGGTATTTTTAATGTTTTTCATTAAACTTCCTATCACACATATCCTATATCCTATACAGGTTTAAAAAACAATAAATGTTAAAGTTTTCAATTCACGATCCGTACCATCCACATCATGTTGCACTCAATAGCAATGAGTTATTCAAGCACAACGTATGGCAAAACTATCAATGGTTCATTGTTGTACGACTGAAGCTGAAGAACTTGGTGCCATTCCTTGAACTCTTGGATCCGGGAACTGTTCACGTCGGCGCATTTATTATTGGGAGGAGCATCATCGACAACAGATCGAATACCAGTTCTATACTCCATGGCCGGTTGCGGTACCATCTCAGGATCAGACGAGGCGATCCCAGCGTTTTCTTTTATTTGATTATTCTCCAAAACTAATTCAGATAAATTATCATTGATGACAGAACCTAGAGTATGTGTTTTAACTAGACTTAAATTATTATTATTATAGCATATATTGACATCATCACAATTCTGAATTTTTAGTTCGTGTCCCTCGCCCAATTTGAGTTGATTAGCCGAGTGTTTTCGCTGATGATCATCGCTGATGTAAATCGAATTGAACGATGGCAGCATGCCATTGTTATGCAATGGTAATTCATCTTGCGTATTGAACTTAGTATCGTATTCTTCCTCTACTTCTTCTTTGTTATCCTCTTCTTTGTACAGACTGCCAAATTCATCATCATCATCATCTAAGGCATCATCACTCGAACATAAGTACAGGTCCTCCTCTTGCTCATTATATTTATCTGCAGCTACCGTTGTTTGATCAGACTCATTACTTAATTTATAATTATTTGAAAAGGCATTTTGACATTTAACAGTTTTCTCCAACGACAAAGGCTTCAATTTACGCCCCATTTCCGATTCCGATTCCGGTTCACTTTCATCATCATCATCATAATTTGAACTGCTACTGCTACTGCTACTGCTGTAATTAACTATGCGCTCTTTTCGCCCCGCGCTGTCCTGCCGGCATATTTCGTTAGTGAAAAACAACTTTCGATGCGTTTTATTTTCGGCCATCGGTTGTGTGTTGCTCTGTGTTTGATTATTGTTAAACAAATGTTTTAGTTCTATATCTATGGCTTCCTTGTTGAAAAGCGCATCTCGATGATGGTGGTGGCGACGACGACGACGACGACGGCGATATCGATAACATCTGTGAAACTTATTAAAATTATTCAGGCAGGTATGCGACAAAATATCAGGTTGTTTGTCTGTGTCTAATTCTCTTGGCTGATGAAACTTATCCCCTATCAATTCAGTTTCGATTTGCTCCATATTCCTATAGGTGTCACTATTTGTATATTGGTTATCCTTAGCAGTCTCAATTCCAGTCTCAACGCTCGCGTGACCAACACTCGGCGAGGTTGCCGATATCGAGTTGACAGGTGAATTAATTTTGCTGGGTGTTTTCTTTATTGTTAGCACAATGTGATTGCTGCCGCCACCCAGAATGGGCTTCTGAACGATGGCATATTCCTCATCGTTGCTGTTCTCATACTCGTTCTCCAAGTGCCCATCGTCATCCGCCGCAATGCTGTCCACAGTAGTTGAATGACTTCTGTACGACTCGTGCTCATCTTCACTCACAGCCTGACCTCGTTGGTGCGAATAGCCCGTCGCATCATATCCAAATTCTGCATCGCTCAACTCGCTGTGAGGCTCACCATCTTCCTCTTCATCCTCACTGCTATTGTTACTGCTGCTCAGGTGTGATATCAGTCGCTGCGTGGCCACGCTTCCATTAATAGCAATTTTAATGCGTTTTATGCGCGGCTTTTCGTCCACTGATGCATTAGCATTTTGCACATTGTTGACATTATCGATGCCTCTTGTTTGTCTTGCTGCTTTTCTGCGTTTCTTTCGATTTCTTTCGACAATATCATATTCAGATTGCGCTTGTTCAGAAGTTCTATGATTCCTTAGTTTCTCATTTATGGAGTTTTGTGTCAGTTGCAAACTAGAGTTACTGCAGCTACTGATGCTTCGGCAGCGGCTGCCTGTTTGGATTTCAACGTTACTCTCCGGATCATCCTCGTTGTTCGCCAACTTTAGCAGATTGTAGCTGAGTGCAGTGTTGTTATTCAGTATGGGATCGTCGCCCGTGTATCCTGTTTGCACTTGGTTATCGTTGTTGTCATCCGGTGTATCGACTTCTACTCTCAGCGGACTGGGGCTCCTTTTCACAATTGTTTCGAAATAATTGCAATTATTTTCAGGCGCTTCCACTTTTGGTATCGCATTAACTAGTAAGTTAGCCGCAGACAATGCTTTCGTTTTATCCTTGAGCCGTTTAGCGGCCAGACGACATGTCGGCAAACATTTGGCAACACCCAAAAACGGTGGTAGAAATGATTTAAAACTCTTCGTTTTCCAACTTTTTACGAATTTCAAACAACTCAGGTCCTTACGTATGCGTTCATATGTGAGTGAACCATATTTGGGTACAACATCGGCGCCATCGCTGACCGTGTACGACTCCAATGTTTGCAGGAATTCGGATATCGTTGACGTAAGGGCCAAGGAGGAATCAATGCTATTCCAATTGCCATTAATATTTGGTACGTAATAGTTGTGCAATGCATTAATATGAAATTTGGTAACGTCATTCGTTTGCACATCGAACCTTTGCCTTGCAACACAGTCAGGATCCTCATGGACAGTATACATAGACACTGGTTCTGGCACAAGATTGTCTGGTTCCTGTTCTTCGCAAGGATTATCGCCTCCCACAGCTGTTAGGTCCTTATTATTAGCATCATTGAATTGACTAACTTCATCCGTCGGGGATTTCGAATCGTGATCATTCTCAGGGTTTTTCACTTTTAAATTCGCATCGGGTGGTGAAATCGTTTTGATAATTGTTTGAAGCGGATCGTCGTCGTCATCAAAGTCCAAATCAAATATGGATTTGATTGGTTTCTGGGGCACCGGCTGCGTAGCTTCCTCAGATTTGCAATTATCAGTTTTCAGAGTTGGCTGCTCGTTAGGCTTCTTTTCGCGAGCAATCTGAATATCGCATGTAGCTTTTTTTGCAGCATCTGCTTCCATGTCTGACTTGCTTGCATTTTGTTCCGAAGTTTCGATTGGCATATTTTCAACAATTACACAAGTGCATGGCACAATTTGAGCCTGATATAATTGTTCAGTCTCGTTTACACTTAGAGGGCTGTTTAAACTGCTAACCATATGCATTAGCTGAGTTGTTACATCGCTGTAAATTGTTGAAGACGATGTTGAAGCTTGCGCGTTTTTGGGCAACAATGTGGGAACTGAATTGCTGTTGCTATCCACAGAATTTGTTCTCTTCATATCTCGCGATTTCATACTGTCCCGCGAAGGCTCTGATGTAATCGTATCACTATCCGTATTCCCAGCATCTGAAATTATAAAAATGTTGTAGAGTTACATAAGTTACATAATGTTACATAAATTGCCGCTGACAGACTGACTTTAACAACGTTCACGAGCCGAACCATTGATTCAATCAACATACATAAGTTTTTGAGTTTACAGCTATGTTCATATTTAAGGAATACTGTGCAGAGTACCTACTAGCCAAGTACTTTTGACTCTTTAGCATATAATAACCTATATAAATAAATCTGTTTGTCGCCATTGCTGATGGTGATTGGCAATCAAGGCAGGGCCGAAACCACAAAACCCAGAAAGCTGAAATGTGCAGAGTACTCTCATCGTATTACGGATGTGAATACTAAGGCTGGATTTTATTAAAGACAATAAAATTGAATTCGAATCTTGGAATTTGCAAAATTACACCTATTTAAAACATTTTAACATCTCGTTAATTTTTGTCAATTTGACGGAAAATGGGGTTGTAATTTAATTTTCGTGCGATAAGTTTCAAGTTTTGTTTTCAAAGCCTGACAATCAAATTGACAAAAATTAACGAGATGTTAAAATGTTTTAAATAGGTGTAATTTTGCAAATTCCAAGATTCGAATTCAATTTTATTGTCTTTAATATTCACAATAAATAAATATATTTTGTGCATTTTTATCTATATATATCCATCTACTATCCACCTTTCGGTTAAATTGCTGGATCAGCGAATTCGCCCATTGCAAAATGGGTCGAATATGAGAAATTGTGTGTATATCCAATATGGATAAAATGTTGAAAATATAGCTGACTGGCAGCCATCGAAATCAGATTTCATTCACATACTAGGCATATGTAACAATTTTCTCTTAGACTATGATTACACACAATAACCATGAGATACGAAAAAATACGAGGGACTGAGCGGCGACCTAAGCTGAATATTCAAATCAAATCGATTTAAACCTACAAGCTAAGCTCCAAAAGAAAACAGGAGCATGTCTTTATGGGAAATTAAAAAAGTAGGTTCAGCGTATGTTATAATCTGTCCATTCAGTACAAAAAATTGTCGACCTAAATACTGTTTACTCGGCTAGCGACTTACCTTCTAGTGTATTGGACATTTTTTCTGTGCCGGCAGCTGAAACATTGGAGTAAGTTTCCAAAGCTTGCGGCGAGTGTACTGATGTTTCTGAAAAAAAAAGAAGTATAAAATAAGTAAACTAAAATAATTATCTATGGGCTCACTAAAATAACAATCAAACCTGAACAAGATGACGTTGGTCTCGTTAGCAACGAGCGCGAGTCGCGGTTCCGAATTGTAGTTGTATTTGAGATTTTATTTGCTGTTGGGTTTGCATCGCCGCGATTGAGGGAAATACTTAGCTTGCGACTTTGTATGTCATTGAAGAGCTCCTTTGTGGTTTTCACCTTTTTAACGCCCGAGCCGAAAAAGATTTGCTGCGACAGACTGGACTCCTTCGCAATTACCGAATCCACGCCCTTGGATCCCTTCTTTCGACCGCGCTTTTTAGGAACTTTAGACATAATGTTACAAATCAGTTGGCTTCAACGTAGGCAAATGTATTTAATATTGTTGCTTACCCGGTTCGTCGCTTTGCTTCGGTTTGCTCTCGAGCTCCTCGTAGGGTGATAATCGACTGCAAGAGGTACTCGAGTCGTTATTAATATATTGATCATAAATTTGCCGCATCGGCAGGTCAACGCTTGTTGGTTCGTTATTTTGGCAAACAGTCTTTTGGCCATTTGCTTGCGCGGAATTGTCATCGTTCAAAGCCGACTTAAATCTGCCTGCAAATGTCAAATCTGCTGCAGTAGTGCGAAGCCTGCTTTGCGAATTCCCAGAAACAGCGTCTCCAGATAGAATGGAGCTCATCGAACTATTCGACAATGAGAGAATTTCTACAAAACAACAACAAAATGTTGAACATTTAATACAAACATATTGTATGGCATTATAACATACCCGGATCCGTGGGATAAGTTTTAGACATTCTCCCTTCCTTGACCGGAATGTGATTCAAATTGTGTTTGTTTACATTTTTGGACTGTTGTGGGATTGCCTCTTTAAAATTGAACATTGATGTCTTTTCGCGGCCATCCTTTTCTTTACGTTTTTTATCCTTCTTCATTTTCTTGGGTCTCGGGTAGAATGCGGGAAATGCCAGCGCAGAAGATGTGACAAATTTTTGCTGACTGTTGACTGCTTGTGTGCTTGAGTCATTCTCATCGGAATCCGAGACAATATCAATTACAATAGAAGCATCATTCAACTTTTCGTTAGCGACCATCACGTTTGATGCCGAATTTGACGATTGTTCATTGATAAATGTTTTCGTTTCCATATTTCTCTGGTGTCGGTTTGGCTTGCTGATGAAAGACTCTTCACTATTTTCAATATTAATATTATTGTTTATCAAGCTTGAGAAGTTAGTGTGGTGTTGTTGTTGGCTGCCAGCTGTGCTTAAATGGGGCTCAGATGAATCAATGTTTGAGTGCAAATCAGCGATAACTCGTTGTGAAGGTGGCGGCGAAGACTGCGAAGATGCGTTTACCACGATTTCAGCTATATTTGACTCGGATTCAGTAGTATTCGTTCCAATGACCGGCTTGAATGACGACAGCGGCAATGGCTGGGACTGAGAATCGTTTGGTGTCTGATGTATGCCAACCATTTCACGCCATTTCTTTAGAAGAGATTTCGCCCGCCGGGCTAACTGATCATTTTTAGTGCGACGCCGAAGTTGATTTATGTATTTAGCCAATCTGGTGGCCTCCAATTGCTCCTTTGTGATCGTTGTACCTTCCAATGTACAAATAACAGAGAGAACCGCCTCCATATTAACGACCTTAAACGATAGAATGCCAATGTTTAATTTATTATTAAATAGCTGAGTTTACATCATTTAATGTCGCTTTTAAATAAGCGTCAAAGGAATGACCTACATATATATATATATATATTTACATAAATTTGTCAGTTTCATACACTTACATCATAGTTTTGATCAAGTGCCTGTGATAGGTGTGAGGTCAATTGTTGGATTTGGTTTTGGTTCATTTATACCAGATAACCAAGTCTGCCTGATCCAAGGAACGGCAAATATAACTTAGATGTCTCGCCCAATTACGCACAAAGTTCGAAATAACATGAGCTGCGAAGAAACAAATAAAAGCAACAGAATAATGTGTTATATACATTTTCATTTCCATGTTCCATGTTTTTTGTTACATACACAGCTGTAATTCTATAATTATTAAACATAATTATTTATACACGTTTCAAACATGTTTAATTATGCTCAACAGTTTTTACATAGGCGTAAATTATGTACAATGTATACATACATTTTTGTATTACATACTACCATGTATTCTCACATACAGACGCACTGCATGATTGCATGTACATATATACTTTTCCACATATATACGTCGATTAGTAAAAACATACTTATTTTAAATAACAGCTTGCGTCTAGGATTCGTTCAGATTTGTACAATCTACTGTTTTTTATATTTAAGCGTATTGCTTACAGCTCAAATGCTTTTAAACGCTTCAATTAGTCGCATTAATCCAACAAAAACTGAATAAAAATTTAGTGAGCACGGACCACAACGCACACAAACACACACGCACGCACACACTCGTGTACATGCGTTCATACAATATAAGACGGATTTGATTACCTTTATCAACAAAATTTAATTATCTCATTAAACTATTGTTTTTAGCAGACACACCTGTTGAATTTTTTTGTATATGGCTACTGAACCGTTCAAACTATTTTTTAATAATTTTCAACACAATTCGCCATTTTCTGATATGGAGATGTGCAAATGCATATCGATTAATTGCTACAAGACAACATTGATTCTATATCGATATAATCCCATCGTGTTACATCAATACAAAACGTTAATCGATTTAATTCAATCAATTCGATTTAAACTTAATTCATATAGTTATTAAATCATAAGTTCCCTTTATTTTAACTGGCTGCAATTAATAGTAATCACAAATAGGTAATAACAACAAGTAAGTCTCTTAAAATTTTAGCTCTAAAATAATAACCGTTGTTTCATACGTTCTATCGATTATAATTTAATATTCGATAAGTTCCCCCAGGACTGCATTGCAACCATATTGAGTGATTTAACGATTAAATTTTCAGTTTTATTGAGAAGATAAATAAAAATATCTTGTCATAACATCGTAATTTTGAAAATTATTCGCCTTAGTTCCACTAGGTGACTAATCTATTTAGCGACAAAAACGATTTATATTGTCCAACACTTAGTGCCGAGTATATTCTTGGATATATGTGATAAATTATTGTAGTCTATTGGCAACGCTTTGTAATAAACAGATGATCGTTTCTAATTATCGACGGCTTTTAAATATACCGATTAAAGTTATTATTTGTTTCAGATTTATTTACTTTTAAATTTGCAATCTAATTTTAATTGTAAACTGTTAGTTCCTAATTCAGAAAAGTTGAATGTTCGTTATAACAACAGCAATTTTTTTCAATTTTAATGCGAGTATTGTATTTTTGATAGTCGCATATTCGATAAATAGACGAATCCATAATCAGCTCGATTTTTTAATCCAATATAAATAAAGTACTTCAATTTCGCCACCACATCACTATTTTCATTTCGATTTACACTAATTTAATGATAACAGTCGTCTTTAATTAGCCTGATAAACGTTTTTTATTATTTATAGACACTACCTATCTGTGCAGCAAATGGAATCGTTATTCAAAACTTCAAAAACACGGATGCGCCGTCTCTATATTCGGGATGTTAACTTAAAGAGAAATATATTTTATATATTATGATAAATTTTACTTAATAATAATAATATGTGACTGTACTGTTCATTACCGTAAGACAGATTTTTGTGAAATGAGTGGCATCATGTATTATCTCTCTAAGGGAATTAATTAGAGTAAAAAGAAAATCGTTTGAAATAAAACCAAAAACAAAAAACTGCATATATGCGACTTTGCAGTTAGTTTACTCATCACAGTAAAGGAATACAGGCATAAATTGTTTAAATTAATAACATTTGAATTTTAATTAGATAATATTAGAAAATAAAGTTTCTAAATTAAGATTAAATTCATTGGCCACAGTGAACCGTACATAGCAAATACCCATATGTAAATGTAAGATTTATGAGTGTGGTGACACTGTGCTTTGTCGTCGAACAACTATCGATAATTTATGTAGGTTCTTACGTAGCTCTGTAATTTCGATAACTAAGTGTTCATTACTTTTGAGAAGTAACACGTATTTGACGTACTGTTCACCTCTAGTTAACATACACTACACTTGCATACATACACTATATGTGAGTGCCAACACAACTATTAGTTTTTAAAAGATTTGTAAGCTACAAGTTGTAGTCGAATTCTCAGTTTATAATATTCGAGTTGGTTAAGTTATTTGAAATACATCTGCGGCCATTGGAATTAGGTTTAAGAAATTAAAATGACGAAGGAAGGCATTTGGGCTAAGTACATTTTTATGCGATAGGGTGTGAATACTTAAGTATGTGTGTATGCATGTGGTGCCACGGTGCTACTAGTAGTAGTCTTGGAATGGGCTGCCAACTTTTTAAGACCAAGCAAAAGACCTAAAAAATGACATAAAACGCAATCAAGTGCTAAATTTGGTCAGTATTCATAGCTAAATTCATATGTACATATGTATGTATGTACACACATTTACCAAGTGCAACGCCAGTTACTGAATATAACGTCGTTTATTTTCTAAACAGTTAATTTTGGTAAATACATATCTATGTTAATTGTAATATTGAAATGGTTTGGCAGGCCTACAGATGCGCACTTTTAAAAAAGTTAATTATCGCTAATTTTCTTTTTATTTCAACTTTGTGTGTAATATTCAGCCCGCTTTTTATAGGTTATGTTGCCTTGTTCATATTCCGCTAGTGTTGTTATTGTTCCAAGTTTTGCAGTGCTCACACACACTCATGTGAATCCACATTGGTGGGTGCGTGTGTATATATTTATACATATATGTATACATTTATATGTATGTAAGCAGTGGAAGTTAGAAAAAACAGATTTTTGTTCGTATTTCGATTTAGTATACATAGATTCAAAATCGTAATCGAACTTGTCAAACTAATATAGCGTGTGTGCTAGCTAATGCTGATGGTCCACTTTGTTATTTATTGAACGATTTTCAGCGACAGAAATTAAGCAAACAAACTCAAGAGTTGCCCAAAATGACAGACTCAATGAAATTCGGACCAGAGTGGTTGCGCAACATGTCCGCGGAGCCCTCAGTCGTTGGCCCTAATAATTTATCTGCCCTGAGCGGTGCGGGTGGCAGTGCCGGCGGGATACACAATGCTTTGCCATTACACAGCCTCGGCGGCGGCGGCGGCGCTGGCAGCGGCGGCGGTGGCATTGGAGTAGGCAATATGCTGGGCGGCCACAGCCATGCAGTTGCCGCTCGTAACATGTTCCCGGAGTATCGTTACGGGCGCGAGGAGATGCTATCATTATTCGATCGACATTGTCTGCTGCCCCAGATTTTGCCATCGTTTAAAAAGCTGTTTGTTGAGAAAGTCCAGTATCCGCTTGCTCTAACGCCAAGCTCTGAGGAGGAGTTGAACAGCCAAAGTCAACTGGGTAGTGGCGTGAGTATACACCCTTATGCCCCAGCTTTAGCCTAGAGTTTCTTTATGAACATACGCCGCTCTTCACAGTCGCGCCCAGCCTGGCAGCAGCGGTCCCCGGGCGGATTTGGTATACCTTCACGGGGTTCCGGCCGGGGTGGAACAGTTGAGCGTGGCCGAATGCGTGGTAAATCGGTTTATCATTCGATGTATCAGAGACCAAGCACTATATACGATGACGGCCTGCCGGCTATATCAATGAAGGTAAGATCTGTCGGCTTCACACCCCGCTTAACTTTGCTGATCCGATTTCCATTTAATGCTGTAGCCGGACCGAAATTGGAGCGAGCGAAACGGCACTGGTGACTCAGCAGCAGTGGGAGCACCGCCTGCTTCCGGCGGCGGCGGCGGAGGCGGTGCGGGGTTGGACTGGAACGGAACACCAAGCTCTAGTCCACGCAAGGACTTTTCAAGCCACAACCGCAACCTGGAAAACTGGCGCAGAAACCGTAACGAAGATGGGTCAGGAGACGGCCCAACACCAGGCGGCGTAATTGGCCCAGAAGTTGCAGGATGGCGCAGCGGCGGAAGTCATCGTTGGGGTAAGCTCTTTCGAAAAAACACCATGGTACAGGTTTGTTACTCGCCTCGTCGACATTTCAGGGCGCTCCACTAGCTGGCGTGACGAGGAGTCCGTGCAGGGTGGGAGCATCGATGGGACCAGTTTCGGAGCCAATGTCGCAGGCGCCAATATTCAACGATCGATTTCAGTGATAGGAACTGTTGCCCAGGAGAGAACCAGCGGCAAACCACTCGGCTCAGGGTCAGCTCGCCAGCTGAGCTCCAAAGGCAATCAATCGTGGCCCGGTGGCGCTAATGCCGGCGGTCCAGACGGTGATGATAATTTGCCAGAATGGGCCATGGAGAACCCATCTGAAATGGGCGGCACTTTTGACTCGAGCGGCGCCTTTCACGGCGAGAGCGCTGATGCCGAGCTGGTCAAGAGCCGGCAAAAGCCTGCGGAAGCTGCCAACGATGCAAACGATGAGGGTAGCGTTGCGGCCAAAGAGAAAGCGACTGCTGGCTCGACCGGAGCTGCGGACCAAAACCAAACGGAGCATGGAAATGCGGCTGACAGCGATTCGAGTGCATCAACTAAGCTAACTGAATCAACTGGCTCCACTAACAGCGGCGACAACAAGGTGATTGCAATTAAGCAAAACAACAACAACAACGTGAACGCACAGGAAGTGAAACCGATATCCGATGAAACAGCGGAATCAACGCCCACGCACAAGACAGATAAAGCTGGTCACGGCGACATCTCGGAACGCTTCAAAGAGGTGGCAGATGAGGTTGAGAAACTGATTATGGACGATGATGGCGACAGCCAAGTGGATGTCATCGGCAGGGAGCTGCCGGACCCAACAAGCCGTTTTAGTATACCTGGCCTGCCGAGCACTGTGGTGGACGCAGGACAGCTCCAGCACCAGCAGAACATGCTGGTTAATCAACATAAGGAGACCGCAGCCACAGCAATGCTCGGCGGTGATTTGTCGCATAAGGGCCTGCCCTTTGCCGATCAGTTGGCCATACAGCAGCAGCAGCATCATTTGCAGCAGCAGCATCATTTGCAACATCATCAGCCGCAGCATTTGTCTGTGGCACCGCCGCCGCCGCCGCCGCATGTTAGCGAAATGTGGTTCTACCGGGATCCGCAGTCGAATGTCCAAGGACCGTTTAGTGCCATAGAGATGACCGAGTGGTATCGGGCGGGCTACTTCAACGAGAATCTATTTGTGCGCCGATACACCGATATGCGTTTCAGGCCGTTGGGCGAGCTAATAAAGCTCCTGCACGGCAACATGCCGTTTACCAACAGCCATCTTCTGCCACTGGCCTTGGACTTGGATAATCAGCAAATCAATCTAGCGTCGCGGAAACCCTCAGCACTTGCCTTACCGCTTACGTTGAATGAACAGCAGCAGCAGCAGCAGCATCTTCACCATCAACATCAGCAACATCACCATTTTCATCGCCCTGGAGTCGGAGTCGGAGTGGGAGTCGGCGTTGGCATCGATGAGCAATTGAAGGCTAATGTAACGGCAGCTGCGGATTCGCTAAGTGCGGCCGTTAAGGGTCATATCAGCGCGCACACGATGGACACATCCCATATGCTGACGATGCGATTTCAAATGCTGCAGGATCAGTACTTGCAGCACCAGGAGTACCAGATCCTCTCGGAGCTATCGAAAAGCGAGGTGTTTCAGCGCATGGACGCCGCCCAGCGCGAGGCCGTCGTACGCAGCAAAGTGCAGATGTTAGTCTTGCCGGAGTACTTGAGCAGTTTCAGCGGGCTAAGCAACTCCCTGGCGGCCTTAAATCCGATTGCCGGTAGTCAATTGTACGATGCAATTGCCCAGCAGGCCAAGAAGGATCAACAGCAGCAGCAGATTTTCCCTGGCAGCGCTGACCAGCGGCCAGAGGGTAACTTTTTGGATGCCAACGATTTTATAATGAATGCCCAGTTGATGCATCAGCAAACCCAAACGCAGACACAGGTTGCCAATCCGCAGGCGACCCATCCGGAGCGAGTGCAGCACCAATTTAGCGCCGAACCGGATGCAAGCAAATTAAACGAACTGCATGGCAACGATTTGGACCTACTAAACGAATACAATTTGCGAATGCTGTTGCGAGGACCCTCGGCAGCAGCAGGAGGAGCCACCGCTGCCAATCAGCAGCAGCAGCAACAGCCACAGCCAGCTGCGCTGGTCAAGCCCAATGCAGGCGTAGATTTTATGACGGAATCGCAGTTGCTGGCCGCCCAGAACATTATCATGCCGATGTGGCCTCAGAACTTGCCACACCAACAGCAGCAGCAGCAGCAGCCGCAGTCCGCACAGGGATGGCCTGCAATGCCGAACGCTAAAGTCACCCTGTGGGACGTGGCCACATTAGAAGAGGAGCAGAACCAACAGTTGCTACTCCAGCAACAGCAACAGCAGCAGCAGCAAAAGCGACATCTTTCAAAGCCGGAGAATGTCAACAACTCGGCTCATTTGGATTTCGATGCTGGGCTACAACAGGGCCACCAGGACAATCAGTGCAAGCCCGATGGAGGAGAGCTGGCTGCCAATCTTCCAATAATGCAAGCGACCCCACAGCAGACGCCGGCTCAGGAGCAGTTGACAATTGTGGACGTTGCCGCACAACACAACAAGGATCAACAGCAAGTGCAGGCAACTGCTGGTAAGCAGCAGCAGGCCAACAAACAACAGCAGCAGCAGCTCCAACAGCAACAGGGTAATAAACAACAACAACAGCAGCAGCAGCAGGTGCAGCAGGGCAAGCAGCAGCCAGAACTGAAGCAAATTAGCGAGGAAGAACGACGCCGGGAGCAGGTCGAGGAGAAGCGACGCCTCAAGGAGGAGCGCAAGCGTCAGCAACAGGAAGAGGAGAAGAGGCGAGCCATGCTAGCGGAGGAGGAAAAGAACCGACAACAACAGGAAGAAAAGGAGCGCCAACAGCAAATTCAAGCACAACGTCGCAAGGCTCTGCTCGGCAATCCCCAGGCCACAGCCACAGGTACATCAGGTGATAACTTGACAAAGTCAACTTTGATATCCCATATATATTCCCTGGGTGAATACATATCCCATAGTTACAAGTCAATCGGCTAAACAACACGAATAGTTGCAATCAACAATTTCGCCTAAAGCATGTATTTACTTGATTATTGTGTATAGGTTAGAACAAAATAACAGTAACACACTCTCGATATGTGGGCATATTAATTACACCATGCACTTTTAATATAATACCCATTCTTTGTGAATAATGCTAGATATATATATATTCTTGGTCAGCACCACTAGTCCATTTAACACTGTCTGTCCGTCTGTATTACCAACAATTTAAAAGTGTATAATGGTTTTTTGCAAATGTGTGTAATAGCCAGAAGGAAGTATATCCCATCCCATAAAGAATATATATTCTTGATTAGCTGAGTTTATTTAGCGTAAACTTTTCGAATTTAGATTCTCTTAATCCATACACGGAAAAAGTTTATTATTTGTTCTCCGATATCTTGTCCTGTTTCATTAATATCGATACAAATCAATTTTGAGACATGGTTTTCTTACCACATCTCGAAGACTATAAGACCTAGAGGCACCATATTAAATGTGAAATGTTCGTATAAAGCAGATTCAGATTTTAAATATTTCGGAATTTGGGATTTAGGGTTCAGGGTATCTCATAGTCGAGTTAAAAGCTTTTAAAATGGCATTGTGCTATCTGTGTAACAGGCAGAAACTACCAAATTTAAGTTATTTAAGAAAACGTTCGGTAAACATTAAAAAAAACCACAGCTCGGAGTATTTTCTTGTCGGGTAGTGCCAAGCAGCGCTTTCTAATTAGTTATTTTCTGAAAATCGCATGAGGATCACACCTTTGTTTCGAAGTTATTTATGATCTGTGTGTGTGTGTCTGTGTGTCAGGTGTCCGCTACTTTGGCGCTTTATTCTAGATCTCTCTTACTTGATTACAACTTATATATTCGATTTTTCATTAAGTTATTTATAGACCTAATTATATTTTGTTTGTTCAATTGTCTTTGTCCCATTTGGATGGTTAAAAGAGGGCATAAATTTGTTGTGCAAAGCTATGCAACAGATAGAATGAGGTATTTCAGGATGATCTGAGTTCATTTAGCCATTTATTAAAAAAAGTAGGAAAACAATCCAAAAAATTAGTTTCTGATCAAACCTTTTGTTCTTCGTTTATAGAAATTATATTTCTAATTTACTACTAAATTAAAAGTCTGATCGTTATGAAATTTTTTGTAGTTTTGATATTTGGGTCGATAGCGGGGAGGTATCCCAAATGTAAAAATATTCAAAATCTGCGTTTGCTTTAAACGAACAACACATTTTGTGTTTGAGTCTTCGAAATATGGTAAGAAAACCAAATCAAAATTTTTCTTATCGAAATTTATGAAATGGGGTAAGATATCGAAAATAAATTGATTTTTTTAGGTTTTGTAGTTTGCGAGATATTTTGGCGTTTATACAAATGGATGGACGGACAGACGTATAGACGGCCATGGCTAAATCAACTTGGCTCAAGATAAACATTCCTTATGGGGTCGGAGATGCCTCTTTCGCCATTCTATTTAACTACTATTATTATTGTTGTGCGTGTGTGTGATTTTGTGGTTTTGTATGTGTGAAACGATAGCTCTCAGCTGGGTTCGGCGTATCTCCTAGTTGGATAAGTTTGCAATAGGTGTATTTATATAATTATTTGCATCATATTCTTGACAGGCTCACCTGCAACTGGAACAGCGAGTAAGCCGGGTGGCGCCAAGAACGAGCAGCAAGCAGCGAATCGGTCGCATGCGACCTCAATTGCGCCGTGGTCGTTGCAAGCACCGAACGTGAACAATGCCGCTCCGGGCCTGGCCGAGATCCAGAAGGCCGAAAGGCGGGAACGACGCGCGGATCAGCAACGGCAGCAGGAACAGCTGGATAAGCAGATGCGGGCCACAGCAGCGGCAGCGGCCGAGGCAAACGATGCCCTACTCAAGTGGCAGGCATCGCCGGCGCCAGCGCCCGTTATGAGTTTGGTCGACATACAGGCCGAGGAGGCCAAGCGGCTGGCCAACGAGCTGCTGGAGCAGCAGCGCCGTCGCGAGCACGAGCAGCAGCAGCAGCAGGCAACCCTGGCCGTCAGCCTGCCCGTGTCGGGCGGCCTGGCCAACATCTGGGGCAGCAGCAATAAGGCGTGGAGCGGAGCTGCCGTCAGCAACGCCAGCTCGACAGCGGCCAGCGCGGGACTGTGGGATGATCCAACGCCCGCTCCTGTGCCCACGCCCAAATATGTGCCACTGGGCACGGCTACAACAGCCGCTTCTGTGCTTGCCGCCGGCCTACCGGCGACTGCCAAACCGCAATCCCATGCGCAGCCCAAGTCGAGTCAGGGCATCTTGCCCTCGCCTCGCAATCTGCGCAAGAGCCAAACATTGCCGACCATGCAAAATGTATTATCGAAGAATGCTAGAACTGCCAGTGGTCAGCACAACTCTCAGCAGCAGCAGCAGCAGCAACAGCAGCAGGAGAAACCCAAAGTGGCACAAAGTGGTGGTAAAGCAACGCCAAAATCCTTGGGAGCCGACGACAAAAAATCAAGCGCCAAAAATCAGCAGCAAAGCGGCGACGCATCCAGCAGCAAAGTTAGCGAATACGAAAACGAGTTTACCACATGGTGCATGAAGAGTCTCGACAACATGTCAGCCAAGGTGGATGGTAAGCAAGCAGAATTACAGTATATACATCCATATAGATGACTATATATATATATATATATATATATATATATATATTTATTTGCAGTACCAACATTTGTGGCCTTTTTGCAAGATCTGGAAGCACCCTATGAAGTTAAGGATTACGTGCGTATATATTTAGGTATGTTAAACTGGGTTGGAGACTATACTTGTAACAGCCTTATATTATATTTTCATCATATATGTATTGCTAATCATTAACAGCCGAATCTTTCAATTTGTAAAGTAAACTAGTATATAAAGTATATATGTATATATGTATTTTTACGTAAAATTGTACCAAATAATTATAACCTAAAGAAACCTTAGGCATAATTCGGTTTGACAACAACACAAGTTGTCATCACCGTTAACTAACCATTACACATCATATGGATTACAAATTGTCTTGCTCTTTGAGCTACGATTTATATATATATATCCATTCCAACTATTCGTTTTCTCGATCTGAAGCTAACAGACTGTGGCAACAGCAAGATGGACATGGATGACATGAATATATACTC
The DNA here is from genome assembly GCA_035043915.1 of Drosophila paramelanica. NCBI lineage: Eukaryota > Metazoa > Arthropoda > Insecta > Diptera > Drosophilidae > Drosophila > Drosophila paramelanica. Next base: position 817,636 of record JAWNMO010000179.1, read on the forward strand.
TATTACACTCTATTCACTTTGTGAACAAAGTATTAAATATATATTAAAGTGCTTAATTGAACACATTTAAGTTAGCCCTAAGTTGAACTTGACCTTAATCAGGCCAATAACACTATAGACCCGAGTGCCCGACAAGGGCTGTTCTGTTCAAAAATTCTTTAATTTGTAGATATAAACAAGTGGATTGGCAGGAGATTCCCTGAACCCTGCGATCTGTCATTTTAACATTATATACACAAATTCACACACACACACTCTGCCCTTGCCCCTACTATATATATGATCGTTATGAAATTTTCAGGACTTATTAAGAGCATTGAAATGTATGTACAAACTAATTTGCAACTCTGTATTTGATTTGATGTTATATACCGATATTGGGGGCGATTGGGGGGAGGTATCCAAAATCCGAAGGGTATCAAAAAATGCGACTGGCTTACACAAACAACGGATGAAATTTTATCAATATTAATAAAACGGAGGAAGCAATCGATAAAAATTATAAACTTGTGCGTATGATATATAAATGGCTAAATCAAATCAGCGATTGATCAAGAATATATACTTTATGGGATCAGAGATGCCTTCTTCTGAGTGTTACATACAGTTTCTCAAAACCATTATGCCACTTTTAAAGGGTTCAGGGTATAAACACGGTAAATCAAATAATACATTTCAATGCTCTTAATAAGTTCTTAAAATTGCACAAGGATCATACTTTTATAAGTAAATGAAGAATTTAGTTTATATAGTGTGTGAAATTTGGGTATGATTGATAAATCGCTAAGTTCGGAGTATCTTGTAGTAGTTTCCTCCTTCCTATTTTTGTTTAGGTCACGGCTATATGATCCAAGTTGATTTTGAGCAATATCTTATCTAAACTTCACATTTTTTATTCATTTTCAGGGGAAGGCAAAGAGTCGACCGAGTTTGCCAAGCAATTTTTGGAGCGACGTAGTAAATATAAGAGTCTGCAGCGTGCTCAGAACGCACATAATGATGATATGTGTAAACCGGCACCGGCTATAACACCGTCTTGCAATGACAACGGAGATAATAAAGTAATTACTTTGGTGTTTGTATTTTTGTTCAATATATACTAAAATTGATTTATGCTCAAATTGCAGAACAAGCAGAAGAAAATCAAGAAAAATAAGATGACTAAAATGGACGCACGTATTCTTGGGTTCTCGGTGACCGCCGCCGAGGGTCGCATCAATGTGGGCGGTCGCGACTACGTCGACGGACCGTAACCTTGAGAAGAACAACAGCTGTTAATGTTCAACGGAACGCCGAAAGTTGATAGATATACGATTGAAATTGAATTTGAATTGAAAGACAGGTCACAATTGGATGTGGTAATAAAACTGTTATAAATAAACGCGCATATGTATGCATAATTTTCCAAAACATTTCATAAACACTGTACTTACAAAGTAAATAAGAAGTTATTTTCGTTATGGGGTACCTTTGCCAAGTAACCAGTAAATTTGCGATCTGTTTATTATACACAAATCCAAATTCCCGTCGATTTTAGGTTATGTAGTTTTTTCCATTTTCATAGGTTTTTCTTTCATCGATACGGCTGTTTTTGATCATAAAATATGACATTATGTATGCGTTTGTGTAAATAATGTATACATATGCATATTATTTGTGCCGTCGGCATGTTAACTCCATTCCGTTGCGTCGGAACTTTTGCGACAGGTTCCGCCGCGGTCTGCGCTTGATTCCACCCCGAGGTAGAGACGGCGATTTCGGTTGGTTCTCTCATATTTCTTGTTCGCGTTTGCGCTTGATGTAACTGTATTTTGTGTGCGTGTGTGTGTGTGTTTATGTTTGCAATGGTGCCATATACAAGTATGTGTGTATACACAAATCGTAAATGTATTTGGCAGTGAACACTGTGGCGTTGTGTGCGAAAGTGATGCAGAATGAGGCAACCCAGTTGGAAATTGAATGAAACTTTTTGCTTATTGACTAAAGTGTTTATAAAAATTCTGCTTTCTTTAAACAAACTGATATATGTATATATATACATACATATGTATGTAATAATATATACAACACTACTCAAAATAAAATAGTCGTAGGTATTGTAAGTAGAACATAACTACAAATTGAAAACCGGGTTTCCAGCCGAATGATTGTGGAATTTTACATCGGGCGGGTAAAACGCAGCCTGTGGCGGCAGCGGCAGCGGCAGCGGACGAAAGCAGTTTCAAAGGGGAGGAGGTGGTATTGAAAATGAACAATGGTCGTCGCTTTGTCTCGATGCCGGGTGACATGTTCGCGCCTTTGTTGTTACTGTTATTATTTGGTCTTTCTCGAGTGCATTTGTACACCCAAACTGTATACATTGCGCAATCGAATAAACAAATTAACGACTTTTGTCCTTTTCCACTCGAGTGTCAAATAATATAACACAGCATTAACTTTAAATAAACCAAAAAGTACGCACATACAATACGTAAATATATGTCTGTATCCGAATATAATATATTCTACTTATAAACAAATTTAAATATCATTATACATATGATTAACAGAAAATTTAAAAAAAAGCGTCATATTTATCTGCTAAATTCCGCAGTTTTAAGCATTTGATCAAAATATTTAAATAAATATCAATTCAAATCATTTATTGAGTGTTGGGGCGAGTGGGGGAACGCAGCCTAAATCTGAAGTATGGTTAAAAAACCAAGTCTTGAGAATCTATATCTGAAAAATATAGATCTCTTGCTTTCATAGTTTCCAAAATCGACTCGTTCATACATAGACATAGCTAAATCGGGATAGTTGTTGACTCAGATCAAAAATATATGTAGTTTATGGGATCTGCCTGTTACATATGTATGTACATATATTCTTTTTACCCAATTTTAATGGGTTCTGGGTAAAACAAACATATAAGTACTGCATAATAATAATATTGTTATATGCAATTTGTGCTAACTGATTATGGATATTTATCGATATTAAAGAAATGGTGTATATATATCAAGAACTGATGTGACATAGCCAATGTAAAAGTAAAAGCTCCCGAGAAAAGAGAGCAGCAAATTACCGTAAGACAGGGTGGGTGAACGGCTTTTGCCGCAGGCAGCTTACGCCTGCAATTTTTGACTTTTATTTAGCTCCCCGTTGTCCGCCGTGTACTTGAATTGATTTGAACATCTTGTTACCAGTCACCAGTCCATAGAGTTTTACATAAACGTTCACAAAACATGCATTTAACATGTATATGAATATCTTTTATAATATGTGCAGTGTGCCAAGACTTCTGAAGAAGATTGCCAATTTGTTTTTACAAACTTCAAAATTTCGAAGTGATAGAAAAATAAAAGATGCGGCGTGTTTTTCTCGAAAACTTTATATTTTTTAATTGTGATATAAATGCTAGTTAAATGTTGTAATTTCTATTTAATCTTTATTATGTATATAAATTATTATTATAGGTATCATGCTAAAAAACACAAAAAATCAAAAATAGAAACAATACATTTCAAATTTCCTCAAAACTATTGATTAACAGGTTTGTTTTTATTTTGATATTTTTACTAACACGATTTTTGGAAGCATCCACCAGATTATCATGATCAATAGTCAATCGCTTTCTTCTCGGCCTGAACTTGTTTTACAGATCTGTATTTTCTTTTAGGTTTATACTCAGAAAATATATGTTTTTGCCTGACTACAACTTGTTTTTCCAATTCCTCAACAGTCTGTTAGCCAATCTTCCTATGCATGAATGATTATTTTGTTTAATCTCCTGAACGCGAATGTTGTCAAAATTTACGAATGTTTTTCGTTTTGTTCCTCGATTTGCTGAAAATGAGTAACTTAAAGCATTTATTTGGATTCTAATAACTAGGTTCAACTTAGGAATTGTAAATTCAACCGTTTTCATACTTTAAAACTTCATAATAGTAATACAGTATTTTGACAAAATTATAAAATATGCATTAAAACAAAGTGAAATATTGTTATTAGAGAATTGTTGCATTCATGCATTAAATTCAGTCTCAATATTAATAATATAAATACACAATATACATTTTATTGAAATATTATACATGATCATCCATCCATGTGGGATCATTGCACAAAAGGTGACGGGATTGGATCATTAGCGATTGACGCCCAATCGCATTAGCGACGATTAGCCAGAGCTACCTACGATGAAAGAAAAAATGTATTTGGCCTAATCCGGGCAAATAATTTTGTGTAAGTCGTATCATTGTCGCAGTAAAAACGTTTTTATTGGTGACAAATTGAGTTATCTAATTGAGTTATACGAATTTCAAATCGACGCGTCGACGTTACGGCGACAGATGTTGACGCCTGGATATAGCAGTTGCAGCAGCATCAAGTGTAACCAGATACCTGCAAATTATCTGGTTGAGCTGTTTATTCTCGCCCAAGGAGGGTGCCGCACTCGCCGCTGGTGGTAGTTGCCAATAATGCAGAAAACTCCTCCACTTACCCCGAATGTCCTTTATTTTGTCGCACTCAAAAAACCAAAAAAGCAGCACTTGGCTTGACTTCCCCTGAGTATGTCGTCGGTCGTCTTCTAAAATTACATTTATATTCAATTAATAGCTTTACATATATTGAAAAAAAAACCTTGGCTCAAACCCGCGCAGGGTAATTATCTTCCATTCTTGAAAGCTGCATTGAAAACTGTTTGTGGTAAGTGGGTAACACGCAAAAAGAGCGTGAGAGAGAGAAAGGTGCATGATGAATCTTTTTTTTATTGCTAACAGTCTTAAAAATTCTAAATACTTACTTTTCAATTTACATGTTTTGTTGTTAACAACACGAATTCATCTCTGACATGGACATTGATGTTGTATGGTTTTAGTATGTTTTCTTTTGTTAATCCAGCAATTAGAGCGAAATTAATTAATTATTAAATTCGACTCTTTGACTTTGCGAAAATATACATTATTCTTATCATCATTGTTATCACAAACACATTAACAACAATTTCAAGCTTCAACTCATTCAGAACTCCAATGAGTCAAACGTGAAAAAAAAACAAACAAACACAAAATAATGATTTTGTTAATAAACTTTATGCGAATCATTGAAAATTTGTTTGAAGCTAATCAGGCGAAAATTTTAAATTAACCTTTCAATTTTTTCGTAAGGGGTGGATTTACCAAAAATAGTGAGTACCGTTTTTTTTTCAGAAAATTTTGTATCCGATCGAATAAAAAAGGGTTTTTTACATTTACCAAGATTTCAATAGCACTTTGTTAATAGTTAAAGTTTTCAAAATACATTTGAAGGTAGTCGCACAAATATTAAACTTTCACCCATACAGCTCATTTTCCATCCAGGGGGAAAGAAGAACAAAAAAAATACATAAAACAGTTTTTCCTCTTTTTGGAATTTTTAAAAATCTAGCCGTAGTACTAACTTTTGTACTAAGACGAAACTATTGTGAACATATCTGACTTCTTATAGTTGCGTTGACTGGTAATCACCAAAAGCAATCAGATAAATTACAAAAAAATGGGTTGATTGAGGTGGAAATGCTTTCTTCTGCGTGTTACATACATTTGCACAAAACCATTATAGCATATATTAATTCGGAGTATGTAAATTTGGCATTTTACTTTATGATTTAAGATTTTATAAAGTTGTTGCTATAATATAGTATTTTAAGTTATTATCGTAACAAAAATGTAATTTTAAAATCCAAATAAAAAAAATTTTTTTTATTTAAGTAAATACAAAATTAATGTACTAAACTATTTATAACTTAAATAGACTTTGGCCTGATCATAATTTGTATAAATTGCAGTAGCTCAAGAAGCCGAAGATTCCCAGCTATTTTCTTCCCGTCATTGTATATATGTAGTCCATTTAAATAACTGAAAAGGACCAAAAATACGATTTTTGTAAAATTTTTTTTTTTTTTTTTTGTGTTTTATTTACCTCCAAACGCAGTCATTGAATCACCATACAGACACGAAATCAGTCGCACAGTTACCCTTTGTCCCATCATTTTTGATACTATACTTCATGTTTAAACGTTCTACCATTACCTCCCCAACACATCCAGCATAATCTCCAAGCATTTCTATCTTAAAGCTTTTCATGTATGTATATATAAAGTTCGTGAGGCTGAGATTTCGTTAGCCAGTGTAGTTTCTCAAGTCCCAAGAAAAACTCGATGCGTCAATTCCGATCCTTCTATTAAAATCAACACTGCCATCTATTCGACTTTGGAAAACGGTCCAACCAGCACCAGCCAAATCCGAGTCTGAGGGCACAGAAAATAGCGTAGAAAATTGCACTAAAATCGCATAGATAACTCCCTCTTGTTTGGCTTTAACAATGTTAAATTCAGATTCCCAAAGTGATTTTGATTTCACCTAAGATGGCAGAATAGCTACTAAAGCATCCTTTGATTTGTTGCCAGATAGTTTCCTTTAGGCTCGCTATATTCGCCTATTGGTCTCGGATCTTATCTTGCAGCACTGCGAATTTCTCTTCCTTGGACCTTACAGAGGAGGCGTACTTTGGGAGTGGCTTAAACAGCTGAACATTCATCCTCCTCTCTAGCATCCTTCGAGCAGTGAGTAAATGTTTAGATTAACTTACCATTTTTGATATTGATTATATCACTAATTTAGGACACTAACCGTTGATTCACTTGAGTTTACTTTTAAGGGAAAGAATTAAATTGGTGAGTTTCAACAGGAGCTTATTGGATTATATCACTGGGGAAGTGTACAAAATCGGCTAGGAAGATATACATAACCTTTTGTTTATTTATTTTCTAATTTTAATTTTATTTATTTTAGGGATATAATTTGTTTTGTTTAAGTAAATAATGTTTACAAATTTTTCTATTTCATATACTCGTTTACGAAGTGAAAATAGTATATTGATTTGATTTTGGGCTGCACCCACTGGGGGCGTGGCAAACCGATAATACCTAAAATCGCTAATTGATAAAGTCGACTATTTTAAAGCTAGAGTCACCAAATTTGATTTGTAGATAGCTGTTGGCCTACCCAAAAGATTGCAACCTTGGTATCCCCGCCACACCAACTGAGGCGCACCCAAGCAGCCCCGCCCAAAAAAATTGGATATACCCATATCTCCCACAGTTTTTGAGCTAGAGTTACAAAATTTTGTATATACAGGAAGGAATGTTCCCACAAACACCACAGACATAATTTCTTGAAATTTTCCGTTTGACTAAAATTAATCTTTGATTTAGGTCCAGTTCAACTTTGGCCAATTAGCTCGGTTCTAGAATCTCTTAGTGATTAAAAAATTGTAATGTTGCGGGCTTGCACCGGTTCTGCTTAGGACGAGTTCGTATTCAATTTACCGCCCATAAATTGATGCTCGTGTATGAACAAATAATACAGTCTCTATGGGAACAAAAATTATATGTTTTATTTATTTATTTTTTAAATCAATTTGTTTTATTTTTAGTCAACCAAAACAAGCAATTATGGTGATACAGCAGAGATGGGTGTTTTCTTTAATATTATTCGGTATTTGTTATACTCGTTGTGCAATGTCCGTCATGCTCTCCGTCCGTCCGGATGATGGCAACTTTTTTCGGGGCTATTAAAGATAGAGACTGGAAACTTTGGATATGTACTTGAAGTTATCCCCTTCAGACAAAATGTTTCGATAATAGTTCGATGACATGTTGATACGCCTCAAATTGCAAATCGATAAAAGGTCAATATATTCCATATATTAATATCGATTAAAGTCGATTTTTGGTTTTCTTACAAGACTTTGGAGACATTTGGTACATTATGTTCGTGATACCTCCGAACTTTTGATATTTCTCGTACATTTGTGCCAAGGTTGTAGGGTATCTCTTAGTCGGGCGGTCTTGACTAGAGTTTTCTTACTACTTCTCTTTGTTTTTTTTTTTGCATACATATATTTGGTACATGTAAGTACGCGTAATGCGCGCAAATTGTTTGAAAATCACCAACTCTGGGGAATTAATTTTCATAACGAGCTTAAGTTATACATGAATATATTTATATATACATATATATATATAAAAGACAAGTGGGTGAACGAGGGTAGGTTAGTGTAGCTTTCTTGCTCATTTGCTTTGACCGAACAGGACAAAAAAAAAGGAAAAGAATACAAAACTCGCCGACGGGAAATTGTTAAACGGTATTTAAACATAACAAGCAGCACGAGGAAAGGGACTTGGACTGGGTCTGGGACTGGGACTGGGACTGTTGCGGGGACGGCTAATCCCAGGGCGCACGCACACAACAGGAAGCAACCACAAAATTTGTTATTTCAAGAGCAACAGCAGCCATGCAAGGATAACCCCAGCAATAAGGCGGATCAGCGCGACACTAAGAAAGGGAACTCTAATGAAATAAATAGAACACAAGCTATGACCAAAGGGGCGCAGGGGATGGGAGGTCGAATCTACGAATATGGTTGTCATCGCTATTGTTATCGCCACATAAATACATATTATGTATTATATAGCATTATAGTCTGCGGCGGAATTGAGCGCCGCCAACTGATTGTTCATTCTGCTAGTTAGTGCGTTTAGATTTTCGTTCGATTGAAAGCCGTTGATAGCTTTCTCTCATGTTGTGTTGCCGTATTTCTGTTGACTGGCAACTGGTACAAAATAATCCGTTTATAGAAAATAACAAAGACCATAGGGAATTGAAGCCACAGAAGCCCGCTAAGCTCGACATTAATAAAGACCTCGTCAAAGCTTTACAGCTAATTCTCTCTTCAGTGCCCCGAGGCCGTTTTCGGTCTTGGTCCTAGTACCTGTGCCATGTTATCCTGTCCAGCCCGTTGTTATCGCTCGTCCACAGTCGGAGTTGTGCGCGTGTCCTTTTTCCAAGTTTCGTGCATGAGTTTTATAGAAATATTTAGAAAAAGAGTGAGGGGACCAGGAACCGTAACTGTTTTGTTTTGTTGCTCAAATTAATAATTATTCTTTTAATTTTTTGAACTTTAACTTAAAATTTCCATTTAAGTTCAAATAAGTTTCTTGTATTTTTTTTCAAAAGTGTTTTTTGTACATTTTGTTCAATGTAAGTTGGGCAAAAAAGTTAAAAATATTTATTGAATGAAAACAGTTTTGAATTACACAAACCTATAGTAAAGTTTTGCACAAAAGTATTATACCCTTTTTTGGCCATTTTTCTCATGGGTTGACGGCGTACAAATTAAGATTAAAAATATAATCGTTCAAAGTGTTGTTCAATTGAAATTGCCATTTCGAGAAATAGCTGGTAAGATTAACAAAACAATATGATCTGAATCGGAAAAATGTAAAAATGTATCGTTAAAGCTTCGTTTTTTAATCAAAAAAGATTTAAAATTGTTTTTAATGTATAACATTAAGAAAGATTAGTAATTCTATAACCAACTCCTATCTAAATTAAAAAAATTTTTGAAGAAGTTTATAATCTATCTATTTTTTTAAAATATTTTTTATTCCGTTTTCTAAATATCGATAGCATTTGATTTCAACCTTTAATTGATCTTGTCATATTTCAAATACTTTATGAGCTAATATCAATAATAGCAAAAGTAAATAGAATATTTCAATCCTTATAATTTTAGTTCAGAAAAACAATTAAAAACAAGCTGAAATGTTTGTAAAGACAGAACCCCAGAGTGTAGGGTATCTGCTAGTCGGGCGGTGCCGACTAGAGCAATCCTTACCGTTCGTGTTATGTGCGAGTTTTCACACCGTGGCTTGGAATCGTGTCTTGTGTCGGGCTTTCAAAAATTCGACACGCGACCATCCCTCTCAATTGAAAGGGCCGTGTTCAGCAGCGCCGATGATTCCTCATTGCGTTCCCGAGTTCGCGTTGAGTGCGCTTTCAATCCCCGTGTTCACATACACATCCAGCAGCTCCCCCTCCAGAGCGCAGCTCCCACATAGTCTCTAACATCGACTAATGTCAGTTGCTGTCTCTGTTGTTGTGTGTTCCTGTCTCTGTCTCTGTTTTTGTCTCTTTGTTTCCTGCTCTCTCTCAGTTCTGAAAGCCAACAACGCGCCGGTGTGTATCTATTAGATTTATTATTTTTGATACACCATAATAAAGGTAAACAGCAACAGAAACAGAAACAGAAACAGGCTCTGCCAATGAGAGAACAGAGCAATAGACAGAAGGACGGGGATGAAGATAAAGACGGGAATGGGAGTGGGAATGAGGATCGGCATTATTGTGTGTTTGTGGTGGTGTTATTGATTGCGGCTCATTGATTGCTATGCTCAATCGCTTCGATTGTGGGCCAAAGATATATACGAAGAGCACACACACACACACACTCACACTCACACACACACGCACACACATTGTGGAAGATGACTTCTCAAATTTTAGCAGTTCAATTGCCTTATGTGCAGTATTATCAGGCTCTTCAATCTACTTTAGTTTGATAATTTGATTCTATTATTGAAATGTGTGAAAAGCAGAAATGCAATCGACTCAAATCTTCAAGATCCGGGTCAGGATGTGGCTGCGCCCAATAAAAAAAAAAATGCAGGTGTGCGGTTAATGGTTCATTTAAACAATTCCTTTCATGAACTGCATACAAAATATGTATGTAGAAATTGATTTTAATATTTTTTTTCTTTAGACAAGTAAAAATGTTTAGTTGAGTGAGCGCAGATTTGTACAAGTTTCGGAGCTATCCAAAATACTTTTAATGAATCAGGCGTTATCTAAGAAGAAACATCTGTCGGGCGTTGCAGTCTTAACTATTGAAATTTTGAAGAATTTCGGTTTTTATTTAAAAGAGGTGACCAATAACATTCTTGACAAATTTGGGCTCGCTTTCGCGGTTTGTGGGGTGGCTGGGCTGGGATATCAAGGATTTGTCGATTCGCGGTTTCAGGTGTTATCGGTTTCCTACGCCGCCAGGATTTCAAGCAAAATTTCAAGCAAATTTCGGACAGCAAGACGGACATTGCACAAAACCAATATAGTCTTTTCATTTCGTGAATGAATATAAAGCGTGTCAAACAATTTACATTCGGAGTGTTAAAGATTACTACAAAAAAAAGATGTCAGCTTAAGATCTGATTATTTCTCCAGAGAGCAACAAATTTTAAAATGGCTATTAAATAAATGCTATCCTTATTAATTAAGTTGCTTCTTTTAAAAGCCTACATTGAAAATAAAAAAAAGTAATCCGTACTTAAAACATGTCAACGAGGTGTCGGAAGTACGGTAAATACGGATTTTCTTAAACCATGTACAAAATATTCAAATCAAGTATGTTAGTTTTAATCCCGAAATACTCAATTTAAGTACGGTTTTAGCCTTAGTTGGCTTGAATTATGCCGAAGCCATACTTAAATTCAGACAATAAGGAATTGATTTAACCTAAAACAAACTAATAACAAGAATGCCAAAACTTAAACTGAGAGATTTAACATGAATTTTAGTTTGGCATCCATACTCAATTTAATACTGAATTACATTTAATTTCACAAGTGCAAACTCAATCGAAATACGATATTTATATTTGATCCATAGCATTTTCTTATTTTTTCCTTTAAGTAAGTATTTTTGTCATTTAGTGATTTAAAGTCGTTTAATTCCATTAAACATAGATCATCCATTTTGGCGCCGACAACATTTATTTTCTTACAAGCTACAATACACTTTTTCTTTGTGAATAAGGATATTATTTTATATTATTCCAAACATCTGTCATATATTGGTAAACAATAATTTGTTTAATTTTAATTTTTAATTCATTTTTAAATTTTAAAGGATAACAGTTTTTATAAAAAATATATAAATTTTCAAAATCAATTTCGATCCAAAAAAAGAAAGACTTAAATAAAAATAAAATGATTTGTAATTATTTAAAAGTGAATGAATATATTATATAAATATATTAGTCAATAAATATTTCTATGTGTATATATCAGTTCTTTTTGTTTAACTAACAATTGTTAATTCCGGAAGATCGCGACGGTTCATATGAAAAGTTTTTCGCCACTTATCGCAGATTTCATACCATGAAGCCGAATCGTGATATATTGCAGTCTTAATAGCCGATGCGATGGATATGCCGGCTTCCACAAGTTGTCAAATTGATTCACTATTCACATTTTCTTTATTGGCACTGCAGTCATCCATGCTTGAAATAGAAGCTTCACAAAGTTCCTATATTTTGTCCGTTTTTAATCCGTGGAACGAATTATTAATCCTTAAAAAGTTATAAAAATAAATTGTATGAATAAATAATTAGGCAAAAAAAAGGAAGAAAACAAATTCACAAATTTCAACACCCTTGCATTCCTTTATACATATATAAACATATTTCGAAATCGATATCAACGAAGGCGACAAGATAAAAAAATTAAACAAGTGAGATTGCTCTAGTCGGGGCCGCCCGACTAGTAGATACCCTGAACCCAGAAATGAACACATACACACAACCTCTCGGCAGTTGATGAGTATTGAGCCTTTTAAAAATGTAAAAAAAAAAACAATTACCAGCGGAAAAAGAAATGTTCCACAGCCGGGGCTCGAACTCGCTCTCTCCGTCTTAAGATGCACGACTCTTACCAACTGCACCACACTACCACATTTTTCGCGAATGATATAACATTAGTTAACCATCGCAATAAGTCAAGGAAAACGAAAATTTTGCACTTGTCATTAAAACGATACAAATTAATAATAATAATAATTATTAATAACGAAAAAATAAAGTAATTCAACATTGCTCGAACCCGGGCCTCCACGTTACGCGGCCCAACTCTTACCCACTGGACCGCGCTCTTACTTCGATTCGTTGTGTTTAAAATCAATTTAACCGTTGCAAACAAAATTCCTAGAAGAACGCAAGACAAATTTTGCATATGCATATGTATGCGTGCACATGAACACAGAAATTGCCAAGCAGCTGCGCTTTGCCCCAACTACTGAAAATAAATTCTTGATTTGCTCTTAAACTAAATGTACGACCGTTATGAAATTTTCAGGACTTATTCAGATCATCGAAATGTATCTACAAACTAATTTGCACGTGTGTAGTATTTGATTTACTTTGTTTTTATGGTTTTTTCAATATTGGGGGCGATTGGGGGGAGGTATCCAAAACCTGAAACATTCAAATTCTTCGTATGTTATACGCGAACATAAAAAAATTAATTGGAGGCTCTAGCTCTTATAGTTTGGGAGTTATGCTTAAAAGACCGAGTCAAAAAAGCGATAAATATCGATAATAAGAAAACGGAAGGAGCTATCGATGTTTTGAAATAAACTTGATCTGCGTATGGTATATACGAATTGATTGAGACCAATATCAGCTTTCTAGCTTTTGTAGTCTCTGAAATCGACGCGTTCAAACAGACAGACGGACAGACAGACGGACAGACAGACGGACATGGCTAAATCGACTCGGCTAGTGATGCTGATCAAGAATATATATACTTTATGGGGTCGGAGATGCTTCCTTCTGCCTGTTACATACATTTGCACAAAACCATTATACCCTTTTTTACCCATTTTCAATGGGTTCAGGGTATAAAAATTATTATTAACTTCTGCTGTGATATGGTAATGGAGAATTTATAGCCGAAAGTACACGTTTTTGAAATCGATGATTCATAAAGACGGACGGATGGACATACAATTAGCAGTTAATTGAAATACATTTGCACCAAGCATTGCAATACACATTTTCATCATTTAATATGTATAAAGTATCATTCAATATATATCCCTCTGAAAAATATAAAATCCGAAATAAACATATTTGCAGTTTCAATTGGATTTGAGTACTTGAGAGTTACTCTTTGCCAAATCATAGGTGCTATTGTTAAGGATCGCTTAAGGATTTCAAAAGAAAAATATGCACTTAAGACACTTAAGTGACGAAAACAAATAATAACAATGATATAAGTGTCTTGTGGGTTTTCTCGAAATTTGCGTTAATGAGAAATGTGCGGAACAAAGTATACAATAGGGCCAAAGCCAAACGGATCAATTCGGAAATCGAAATCTTAATCGCATTGTTGCTCACCGGACAAGATTTTTTTTCGGATTTTCGTCTCACCTTTTTTCGTTTCTCGGTTCCGCATCCTGCGTATCCTTCACTGAAAATATGATGTGTTGCTCAGAGTCGACAAGATTAGGCTTTTCTCAAAATATAGTTGTCTTTGCATTTGTCCATTTCGACTTATTGCACCGATAAATATACTTTTGTCTAATTAATCAACTAAATGGGATACAAACTTAAGCTGAAGTAACGTGAACTAAAATTTAATACCCTTGAAGACTGGCTAAAAAACATGTTGTTGTATGAAAAAAGTTAGCTTGATCTAACTTGGCAATTGTGAGCGTCGTAATAAACAGGAGCAAAATTTCACCATTGTTAACTTCTTATACAGAGATTCCAACCATCTGCAACGATATTAAATCTTCGGTACGAAATACAGAACGCATTGAAAATGGGTCAAAAAGGCCGAGTGGATTTAGCTATGTTCGTCTGTCTGTCTGTTGGTCTGTTTAACCTCTGTCTGTATAAACGTCGATTTCAGAGACTACAAAAGCTAGAAAGGTGATCTTAGGCTATTTCAGTTTTTATATACCATACGATATACATATCTATCGATATTTCTCGCTTTTTTGACCCGGTTTTTTAAGCATAACTCCCGAACTATAAATGCTAGAGCCATCAAATGAAATCAATATGTTCGCGTAAAGCATACGCAGATTAAATAAAAATCGATCGAACAAAAAAAAAATTAATAATAATAATAATAACATAAATTAAATACTACAGTCTTGCAAATTGGTTTGTACATAAATTTTAATGCTCTTATTATGTTCTAAAAATTTATATTTCGAGCAAATCAAGAATCTAGTTTCCATGAAGGGCAGCTGCTTAAAGCACAAGCAATTTCTGTGTTTCCTTGAATTTTGCTGGCGATGTTACATCATATCATATCACAAGTGAATTAAGTGGTTTTCTGGTGCACTCGATAAGAGTTGTGCAGCGTAAACTGAAGTGTCGATTGTTCGGGCCTTGGTTTGGAATCCTTATTTTTTCGTTGATAATAATTAATTACTTTTTTTTTTTAAATATCTAACCACCTCTTGTACCGAGAATTTGTGTGAATGTGTTAAATACTGGGTTCTCCTAGTCGGGCAGTTCCGACTAAAGCTATCTCACTTGTTTTATATTCGTTTGCAAAGGGAAAGATTGTGTTTGGCAATGTCCGTCCTGCAGTCTGTGTGTCGATATTTGCGCAATTTTTAAAGTTGTCGAAGCTAGAGTCTTAAAATGGGGAATATATACTCGTGTATACCCGCGTCAAATAAAGAGTTAAGGGTTGCAAACAGATAAGACCTACAATCGAAAAGGCGAATAAAAGGCGAAACTTTTTAAAATATTTAAGCTAGAGTCACCAAAGTTGGTAGTTTGCTGGTGAGGGCCTCATAAGTGCCCCCACCCTAATAAGAAATGCTTATACTCCGAAAATTTTGAAGTTCGATACCGGGTCAGTCCCATTAGAGAACACTGAAAAACAGTCAACAAATTTGGCTGATAGTTTTCGAATAACCTTATCTAAAGATCGAGATAAAGATTTTTAATAATTTCTCTAATTCCTTATTTGAAAAACTTTCCAGTGATTCTGTTATATCGGCTCAAAAATTTCTATTAGGGGTTCAGAACATTAGTTGCCTAAATTAGCTGGTGAAAACATACTAATTTTGTTGACTAATTTGGCTCAAAAAAAATTGGATGATGATAACTATAAAAGTAAGACACCAGTTGGCATAAAATAGACAGCCAGATAGATGGCAGATGGGTATTTCCAACATATTTAAAAATTTTTTAGCTTCTGTACAATATTATCCTTATAATAATCCTTAAGATCCACGGTAGTTGGATTGTCCAAGTGCTCGGACTCTTAGGCTCAGGCTTTGTAAGGACAGTGTGTTTATTTATTTAAAGAAAGTCGACGAAACAAGTGTCAACAAAGGTACAGAATTAGAAGAAGAAAAGGTAAATACACATAAATATACTTATTAAATGCTAAAAGCCTAACGGAATTATAAACATCGATAATAACACACGATGGGGGTATTTTATTCGCCTGTCCGGCCGGCTAATGTTGTCAGTGATGTTATTAGATCCTACATCTAGATAGGAAGGCGTTATTAGTACAAAAATAATAATAAATATAAATCTATATTAAATTCTAAACAGCCCTTTCAGAAAAAGTGAAAGAACAACCTTATTAAGAAGAATAATTAGTATTTGATAGATAAGAATAAAGAAAGAGACAGAGTGAGGGAGAGTTTTTTAGCCCGTTCGGCAAGCTATTATAATAATAATGATAATAATAATAATAATAATAATATTAATAATAATAATAATAATAATAATAATAATAATAATAATAATAATAATAATAATATAATAATAATAATAATAATAATAATAATAATAATAATAATATTCAATAACCAATTGTATTAGAAATTATGCGCTAGTATTGTATAACGTTCATATTTGAATTCAGAACGACGCATCGTCGACGCTCAGTGTCATCATCGAATCAAGTTTCTTGTATGTTCCAAGTATTAATGTCTCATCCCATTTCGCAGATGTACAAAAAAAACGGTTGTAAGCCCTGTTTTTTTTTTGCACACCGCGAATTAAAATAATTAAAATTTTTGAATACCTTTTCCACTCCCCCAAAAAATTAAAGCTCAACCATGAATTAAGTCCCCTGTTGTTTATGTACGCATTTCCATGGCTTCTTTAAAGCCTTGAAAATTGTATATCATTCGAATGGAAAAACAAAGGTAAGGTAAGGAAAGGTATTAAAAAATACATTTTTTCTAAGCATAAGGGTATCTGTTAGCTGAGCACTCTCGATTAGAGCTCTTTTTCTTGTTTCAGACTGTGGCTGTAACATTTAATTGATAAAAATGCTTAAACAATGCCCCCGAAGGTGTTTTCGACTCTTTGAAACCTGTTTTTTTTTCTGTTTTTTTGGTATCTAAAGTATTCTGAGGGTGGTTGAGGAAGTAGGATAGCTAGATCAGGAACAACTAGGAAAAGAGAACGTCAACAACGACAACCGTTCAGACGTGTAATTCTCGTGCACTGCGCTGCGCTGCAATTCGATTGGTCGCTCGAGCAAACCGCCCTGCAGCCGTGTAGCGTAAGCACCAATCAGAATCGAGCATGTACACAACTTAAGGCGGGCCCTATGCGATACTTTTACCCCGAGAGGCGTGAGACGTCAGTAGTCAGATGTGACACCAGGCATGGCCAGCCTCATCCATTTGCAAAACGCGAAGTACAAGCAATTTTCGCTTACTCACCCAGACCCAGTTGAAACACAGCGTCGACCACACGCACGATTTCGAGCTGAATGTGCGCTCAGTGTTATTAGTCACCTAGTATTTGTGCTGGCTCGCGGATATTTTGCATCCAGTGCATTCGATCGATCGGTAAAACTCGCGCGCGCTCATGCCCAAGGTATTCCGGAAGTGACGCCACTTAAATCACTGTTATCATCAAAAGGGTGCGTTCCTCAACAGTAAATATCATATGGATTTAATCTACTACATACACATGCAAAACAAGGTGTTAACGTCGGAATACGCACTTCAATTCAATGCTGTTAGTGTGTGGAAAGCGAATGCATTTCAAAAAGATGAATAGTTACTAACTATACCAATAATAATATCACAAATATGTTTTCAATAAACATTCGGTATACTTAGTTCAGTGTGAATCTACTTTTGTGGCAATGTTTATCAAAATGAAATAG
Organism: Drosophila paramelanica; assembly: GCA_035043915.1. Taxonomy (NCBI): domain Eukaryota; kingdom Metazoa; phylum Arthropoda; class Insecta; order Diptera; family Drosophilidae; genus Drosophila; species Drosophila paramelanica. The sequence goes on from JAWNMO010000179.1 coordinate 835,445, forward strand.
TAACAAAAGACAAAGAACACGTTTAAAACCTATATTCAAATACAATATGTATAATATATTGTGAATGTATTTCTGATTTTAATAGACAATTAGAAGAGTCGCGCAAAGTGAAAAGTGAATTGAAAATTCAAAGTGATTCAATCTTATGTGCCATCGATTCTGTCGTGTCTGTCTGTTTCTGGGCAAACACATAAAGCAGACGGGAATTGGATTACTCTATAATGTAACTGCCATAGGAAATCGATTGTTGAGTTTAGATTTTTAATATTGTGTTTTGAGTTTCATTATTCAATCCAAACAATCGCACTGAAAATTATGCTTCATATATGAAACAATATTTAGTCATATTTAAATTACAAGTTTAATGTTCTGTAATTACATTTTTGTAATTACCTGAATACTTTTTTTTTCTAAATTTTTTTTATAAAACTGGTAATTGGAGAGTATCAACATTTTTCTGGTTTTCATGCGTATGCCAATTAGTGAAAACAATCTCTGTAAGGCAAATGATATCGATTTTTAAAACAATGTTTAAAATTTTAAATGAATTTCTATTATGCGCTCTTTACCTATTTTCAATGGTCTGAACCACTTAAGTAAAATAAAGATCATTATGAGATTTTCAGTACTTGAAAAGACTATTCAAAGCCTTCTATAAACTAAAGCGAGTGAAACATTCTTGATTTACCCATGCTTTACAAAAACCTATTACACCAAGTTTGGTGCCTGTAGATATAAACAATTTTGAGATATGCTTATAAACCGATAAATACAAATCAATCAACTGCCTTGTCTTCACTTTTGAGTGCTATGTGCTCCCAAATCTAATGTCTCTAGTTCTTCAAATAATATTAAATTGCAAGTGATGCAATTGAAAACTGTTTTTTGAGTGCTATAATTAAAAATAATTTGAAATGTGCTTAAATAATTTGAGATTTTTATAGATATTTATCGATTTAAGGACCCACAGATATAGCTAAATCGACTCAACTTACCGTCCTGACCACGAATATATATATTTATATAAATATATGTGAAGACTATTGTAAATTTGTAGCAATTTTTGCGTTTAGGGTAAACAATATTTTTTGAAATATTTTATCTAAATGTACCGCAAAAAATTGATTCTTTAGTAGTTTAACTGAAGATGTTATGGAGATTATTTAATCTTTGAATATATGAATTAATTTTAGTAATTTATAAAAAAAATATTTTTATTTTTACAATGAAAATGTAAAGTTTTTTTAAACTATATAAATAGAAGTATAAATGGAGTTTAACCATTAAAAGAAAAAAGTTAGCAGTTAAGTTAGTTTAACATACTTTTAAAGGAAAATTTCGAGACAAGAATTTAATTTAGTTTATCCAAAACTGGCTAAATAAGGTTTTCGATTTAACTTTTTAACTCTTTTCTCAGAAAGCAAAACTATCAAATATAAAATATCTCATGAAGAGCCCACCAAACTATACAAAATAATGGTCTCATCGCCCACTAATAGCAAATACATTTCCGATTATAATTTTCAGTTTATTCGTAATAATTCAGGCCTCTGTCTTAAGGCTTACAAATTTAGAATCCCAGGTGTTTTGGTATATAAACGTAGCGTCTCGCTTATCCCCGTGGACTCATTTCAACAAAGTTAGATCGATAAGGAAAAACATATGCTTTATATCCTATAACTTGAATTCTGTTATTAAAAGATTTAGAATCTGTTCAAAGATTTTTATTTAATTTTTAAATTTTTATCGAATGTAATTTTTATACCCTGAACCCATTGAAAATGGGTAAAAAAGGGTATAATGGTTTTGTGCAAATATATGTAACAGGCAGAAGGAAGCATCTCCGACCCCATAAAGTATATATATTCTTGATCAGCATCACTAGCCGAGTCGATTTAGCCATGTCCGTCTGTCTGTCCGTCTGTCTGTCCGTCTGTCCGTCCGTCTGTATGAACGCGTCGATTTCAGAGACTACAAAAGCTAGAAAGCTGATCTTGGTCTCATTCGGTTCGTATATTCCATACGCAGATCGAGTTTATTTCAAAACATCGATAACTCCTTCCGTTTTCTTATTATCGATATTTATCGCTTTTTTGACTCGGTTTTTCTAAGCTAACTCCAAACTATAAAAGCTAGAGCCACCAAATTTATTTTTTTATGTTCGCGTATAACATACGAAGTATTTGAATGTTTCAGATTTTGGATACCTCCCAATCGCCCACAATATTGATAAAACCAAAAAACAAAGTAAATCAAATACTACACACGTGCAAATTGGTTTGTAGATACATTTCGATGATCTGAATAAGTCCTGAAAATTTCATAACGATCGTACATTTAGTTTACGAGCAAATCAAGAATCTATTTTCAGTAGTGGGGGCAAAGCGCAGCTGCTTGGCAATTTCTGTGTACATGTGCACGCATAATTTGTCTTGCGTTCTTCTAGGAATTTTTTTTGCAACGGTTAAATTGAATTTTAACACAACGAAGATAGCTAAGAGCGTGGTCCAGTGGGTAAGAGTTGTGCCGCGTAACGCGGAGGTCCGGTTCGAATTCAGCGATGGTATGGTAGAGCAATGTTGAATTGTTTTATTTTTTCGTTATTTATAATGATTATTATTATTAATTTGTATCGTTTTAATGACAAGTGCAAATTTTCGTCGTTTCGTTGACCTTTTGCGATGGTTAACTAATGTTATATCATTCGTCAAATATGTGGTAGTGTGGTGCAGTTGGTAAGAGTCGTGCATCTTAAGACGGGGAGACCGAGTTCGAGCGCCGGCTGCGGAACATTTCTTTTTCCGTTGGTAATTGTTTTTTTTTTTATTATTTTTAACAGGATCAATACTCATCAACTGCCGAGAGTGTGTATGCATGCGTTCATTTCTGGGTTCAGGGTATCTACTAGTCGGGCGGTCCCGACTAGAGCAATCTCACTTGTTTTTTATTATTTTTAACAGGATCAATACTCATCAACTGCCGAGAGTGTGTATGTATGCGTTCATTTCTGGGTTCAGGGTATCTACTAGTCGGGCGGTCCCGACTAGAGCAATCTCACTTGTTAGTTTTGACTTTGGTATTCGCATTACAATTTAATATAAAATTAAAGGATATCTGAAAAGGAGGGAAACTTATGATTATTTACCTTTGAATTTAAGGAGATATGCGTCTTTTAATGCGTTACACATTTCGTGACAATAGGGTATAACAATTAAAAGTGCTGTGTCAGAAGTGGCCGACTAGGAATTACCCTGTACCCAGCTGCGAGTAGCCAATTAACTCAGCGGCTGTGCATTTTCTCCTTAGCGCAAAGCTATTATAAATTCATTTATTAATTTTTCTGTGCTGATGTCCAATCTAAATAAAATAGGCTTCCAAATAATAATAACAGGGGTTTTCGAATTTCCAAGATATCGATTTAATAAGGTTGACAAAGAAGAGTATGAATTAACGGGGCTTTTACATTTCGCCTCAGTTTCACATATTGTAAGACTTTCTTATAACTATATACATCAAATTTTTATAAAAATAAGAGCAGGAACAAAATGGAAAAATGTTTGTTATTTTTGAAGTTTGTTCCTCTCACAATTGATATTTTTCACATTTTTTTTTTAAATTTAATTTTATTATGTTAGGTTCATTGATTTGTTAATAAAATACAAAATGTATGCAAATTTTACGAATTAACGAAATTTTTTGAGTCCAGCAGTTTGTTTCGTTTTTCGATAAATGGGGTACGAGCTATTGAGATTCGACTGTGATAAAAGAGCGGAGGATTATACCTCTAAGTAGTCTAAATATACTTCGTAAGCTTAGTCGAAAGGCTAAAAACATTTATATATACATCTGCATAGCTATTCAAAATTAATAATAATAATTTTATCACTTTATGCATATTGATTTGTAGAAAAAAAAAACACCGACCTCATAAACTATCACTATCTGTATTAATGCTCTGGAAGTTGTAAGAGCTATAGATTTCAACTTTTCGAATATAGACTCATCCATGAAAAACGCAGTTCAACCCTTACCGTTTGCCTAAAATCGTTAAAATTCCTCGTTTTTTAAGATTGTTATATTTTTCACATGAATATCTTAAAAAACTAAAGCACTCATAGAACCGATTGCAAGAAGTTTCATCAACAGCAGTGAAGCGATGGAATGATTAAAGAAAAAATGTGGTAAAATTAAACAGAGCTAAAAAATTTGTCAGTTGTTTGAGACTAGAGCGCTCTTGTGTTATATTCAATATTAATAGTAAAGAAAAGTTTATCCAACGATTAGCCCGCAAATATTTTGTATAGTCTATAGAATATAAATGGTGGATCTGGATGCAGGGTGTTTCTAAGTCGGCCATTCTACAGCATATGCATAGGGCGACCAACTTCAGTTTGAAAATGTTTGCGTCAATTTGACAAAGAAGAACCATCTATGGTTAATGGCTAGAAGGTAAACAAATACACAATTTGAGTACAGTCCTGTGTGGAAGTTTATCAACTATTAACAATTTGGAGTGAATATTAGCATAAGAATACAAAAAAAACAACAAAAATAATAATAAAACAAGACCGCACCTCAGTGCATTCATATTGTTAGTTTTGATAGATGCACACACACACACAAATACAAATACATATTCAATATTCAATATGTGTGCACATAAATATTCGCCCGAACATGCTTACGAACTACTTTAAACAGACGGCCGCGCACACACTTCAGATGTGGAGTGTGTTTTTATTATATCATGCGTGAAAACGAGAAACACGGCCAGCACTCTGCAAGTGACATCAAGTGGAGCTCTCATTAACATAAATACCGAAGATCAATACACTGTATGATCATTGCTTTGTCGACCCAAATTGACCCCACATGAAGTTCCGCCCCAAACCAAGCAGCATTTTTGTTTTTCTTCTTTTTTTTGCTTATCCTGCGTACTCTCAGCGATCTATAAAGAACTTATTTTAATTCATGTTTAGACCAAGTCAGAATGATCAGAATGATGATTTTAAACAGTTTCGGCTCTAATTTAATTTGGAATTTTAGTGAATGTGCTTAATTTTCCAAAATATTGCGCTTTGTGGCTATACCAAATTGAAATTTCAATAACTTTACTAACAATATAATAAATATAGGATTTTAATAAACTACTAAATTCGTCTTAAAATGCAAAATGAATTCCAAATTAATCAGGAACTTTTCTGTTATTCTGTTTTTTTAGTGTATTCATTTTTTTTTTAAATCAAAATGTTTGAAATGTATATCGGTTTTGTTGCTGCCACATAACAAGCTGTTCGGATATTTAATATATATATATTGGATATTTATATTTAAAAATTTTCAATATTTTTGTTATTTTGATTGTTTTCTTATTGCTGTACAATTAATTTGAAGAAAATGGATACACCCAATTCCAACCACAATACGCGAATTTGTTGATCCTGCGACTATAACGTGATAAGATAAGATGTATAGATAATATACTTTCCATATTCATTATTATGAATATTAAAATCAATATATTTGAATTCGATGCTATGAAATTACATCTTGCAAATAGTTCAAAGCTTGAACTTGTTAAGATTTCTAATGAGTCCAACTTCAAAAAAATGATTGTGTTATTCTTTGAAAATGAACTTAAAGCTAATCGGATGAAAATTTGTTAAATTTGAAAATTTGTTAAAGGATACAATGCAAATGCAATTATAGAGTAATTTAGCTATGAAATTAAGATATTAATTGATTAATTAATTCTGTTTTTAAATAACTATACGATTATTGCATTATGCACTTTATCTTAATACCCAATGTGGATTCTAATTGCAGTTATCAAAAGGAGCAATCTGGCATGGTTGAAGCACAAAAAAAAAGCGAGTGTTGAGAATGTTGCCCAATTGAACAAGTTGAAGAAGAAGAAGAACCAACAGATGGCAACCGCCGACCTGGCGCAATCGCGGTCTTCTTCGCCTAGTCAGCCTGGTCAGAATGAGACACAGGTGAGCACACGCGCACCAAATATCAAGCCGCATTTCGTGGCATCTGGCATCTATCCACAACTTGGCGCAACTGCTGGCACAGTCACGGGCACTGGTGGCTCCAATCCTAGTCCAGTCGCAAGGCAAGCGGATCCGCAGGCGACCAGCATGGCTCTGGAACAGTACCGCCTGCAGCTCTACAACTATGCATTGAACATCGAGCGGCTGAGGTGTCCGCAGTACGCGACGGGTGCGGCGAGCGCAGGCGTTGGCGGCGCGGCGCTGCCACCTTGGCTGCATCCGTACAGCACGCACTGTGGTGCGGGTGCAAGTGGTGGGGCCAATCGGTTGGCGATCTCGCTGTTCCCGCAGTCGCAGCGCATCTTCCAGCCGGAGGAGCCGAAGCCGCAGCACAGCTACATTGGACTCATCGCGATGGCCATTCTCAGCTCGGCGGAAATGAAGCTGGTGCTCTCGGACATCTATCAGTATATTCTCGACAACTATCCGTACTTTCGGACCCGTGGCCCCGGCTGGCGGAACTCAATCAGGCACAACCTGTCGCTGAACGACTGCTTCATCAAATCCGGTCGCAGTGCGAATGGAAAGGGCCACTATTGGGCCATCCATCCGGCCAACATGGACGACTTCCGCAAAGGGGACTTTCGGCGCCGGAAAGCCCAGCGCAAGGTGCGCCGGCACATGGGCCTCTCCGTGGACGATGCCAGCACGGATTCGCCCAGTCCGCCGCCGCTGGACTTGACCACGCCGCCACCACCCGCCACCACCGCCGCCGCCGCCGCTCAGGCCTCCATGCAGCTGGCGGCCCTGAACTATCCGTACCACCAGCATTACATTGGCCAGTTCTTCGGACGGAATGTGCCGCAGTACTCGTCTGCAGCAGCGGCAGCTTTGCAGCGACAGCAGATTCACATCCAACCGGAGCAGTACAATTCGCCCGGCTATCAGCTAACGGCCCATCATCAGCACCAGCAGCAGCACCAACAACAGCATCAGCACCAGCATCAGCATCAGCATCAGCATATAGCGTACATCAACTCGACGACGACGACCACAATTGCCAATCTGTATTCGCAAACGCGAAAGCGTCAGTTTGATGTCGCCTCGCTGCTGGCGCCGGATGTTCAGATCGTGGACATAGTCGAGGACGAGGGCTCGGCAACCCAGACCCAGCATACGGTCATCACGAAGGTGCAAGTGAAGAAGCAGCAAATGATTCATCGCGAACTGGTTTTGGAGCAGCACAGTCCCGTCGCTGCAGTAGATACTGATGCTGATGCCGATATCGATGTGGATGGCGACGGCGACAACGACGGAGATGTGAATAAGGGAACGGAGCAGGCGCCAGGACCACAACCATCATCAGATCAGCGGCAGGTCATACAGCAAATGCTTTCGCCCGATGACAATAATTCGTACCTTAGCGACGCCCGGCAATCCTCCTTCGACGCGGACATCGAGGAGCAGGAGCCCCACAACTTTTCAGTCTCTGTCTCCGTTTCGCCGCCCCTGGGCAGCTCTGTGGCCAGCAGCAGCCAGCATGATTCCAATTCCCTGGAGGAGTGTCCTCTGCTCCCTAATGCTGATGCCACGGCTCCGATCACACCTGCCGCTTCATTGGCGATGCCCGCAATGTCGCTGCCGAAAGCCTACGTGGAGCTCAACGGGGTCGATCCGCAAATCCTGAGCAGATACTATGGCACCTACATGGCCGCTGCGGCTCGCCGAGCCAACCTGGAGGCCAGTTCGAGAGCCCAATCGAAAACTATGACCACCACCACCCCGCCTATAGAACTGTTACCTAATAAATCGTAATCGATGCTGCAAATCAGATGACGCTGAGCCCACCCACGGTTTAAATCAAAACACGTACATCACCCACTCTCACCCACAGTCAGTTCCGTCACGGTGGATCTTTTGTGTATCTTTTTAAATGTACCCGTTTTTTAATATTAAGCCCAAAATAAGTGTAAAAATAAAGATTTTAAGTCTTGTTACGGTAGATCCAGATTCAGCTTATGTACATACACATATATCGCCGCTCTAGATATTTTCTTTTCCATTCAAAACAAACTAAAAGGCGCTCTCTTTTGTAAATGTATATTAGCTAATGTTAGAGAATTCCTATATAGTACTGATGTCAACCCATCATATAACACACGTAAAACATTAATAAAAGTCCTAATCCTAAACTTTTCACGCCAAAGACTCGTTACTCTTAATTATTTTAGATGCACAATACTCAATAGTCCAAACTAGCTGAAATGCTATCATTAATAGAGTAATGGTAGCACTAAAGAAATAAGAGGATTCAGTCCAGGCGGGCTATTTGTATTGATGGGTCTGATTTGCTTGGATAAATCCGTTTTCGAGGACATCAATTATTGATTTGCTTAACTCTTTTTTATAGTCGGTAAATGTTGTAAGCACGATTGAGAGATATGAAGATTGCACAATGAACGTGATTTAAGATTTTTATAGGATCCATATAAGGCTGATGTCCGACTGGAAGCCTAATAATGCGCGAAATTTGTAATTATATCAGAAAATGTTTAAAACAAAAAAGTTGAGTTGTTTTCTGATTATTCCTCTGGTAGTTGTATAATATAGTGGTTCGATCAGATTAAGTGTGATGAATGTGATATGTGTGATACTTTAGTCGGTATACTAATTTGAGATTTAGTTTTATTTATGCATTTTAAAAAGCTACATTTTATGATGGGGAGTTGCAAGTAAGTAACAGTTTTCATGATTCCAGCATTCCAGTCGTTGCTCGTAATGTGGTTGACTGTTGGAACCTTTAAATTGCGATGTATTTATAACGTCATTACGTACGTAGAAGGGGACGCCTACTATAGTACGTAAGACCTTAGCTTGGAAAATACGAATGAATTATTTAGTTAGATTCCACAGTGGACCTGGAATTGAGTAGCCATCATAGACTCTTGAACTTGAGTTGCAGTTTGAGTTGCGTTTGCGAAATATACGATTTTTCAAACAAACGGAGCACGCCCACAAAAAATTCCTATAAAGTGACGTCATAGTGCTAAGAGCGCATAAGCGCATTCAATAAATTTGTCGCTCTCTCTCTCTCTCTCAATCGTTGTTGCGGGTATGTATAAAATACTCTCTGTCTGTTCTTTTCTCAAGCCTTCTTATATATTATCAACGAACACCAGTTTACAGTTTACAGTTTTACAGCTTACTCCACGATTTGGAGAGCTACAGGTTGTGGAATGAACAGTTCCGTTATTTCACGCTATACATAAGAGCGCGATTTAAGAGAGGGTGACGTTTTATTAGCGGTTTGCTTTGTTTTTATTGCGTTGCAAATGGCACGCGTTCGATTTTCAACTTTTATATTATCAATATAGACTTATAATTCAATGATTTAATGTTTTTGGGAATACTGGAGGCATAATAAAGCCTGAAATTGTATTTAGATTAAAACTCAAACTTAAAAAAGATCGGTTTTTTCTGATTATTCCAATCGGAGCTATATGATTTATTATATGAGGTGTGTGAGCTATATTTACTACTATATAATACTAATTCAAGGTTCATTTTCATTATATTTGTATAAACGTGTCATTTCGATTTTGTGACGTCACTTTTCTCAATTTTTTGTATAGCTTGTTTCTTTCTCAATCGCAACCTACCCTAGCTTTTCATTTCAGAGATGCTAGTCTTATGTTAGTGTCTGTCGGCTAACGTGGATATCCGAAATGAAGGATAGCGGAAATTTCTGGAAAGACGATGTTAACAGCACCAATTGAGGTAAGCAATATATTCAACATATTATGTTGGCAGTGCTGTGCAGTTTTTGGGCTGGCAATGCCACACTTTCGCACAGACCTATGTAGAGTGCATGGTTTTTTGCTCCACAATACATGTAGTAGTTTTTGTGGACGAAAGTAATGTTTTTCAAGTTAAAATTTATGTAGAAAATCATAACGCCTTACGCCTTATCAAATAAAAAACACAACATAGTATTCGTAAATTAAAATATGATATGCAGTTTTTTCGAAGCATGGTCAAGTTAACAATGGTCTGACAGACCTAGCTCCCTAGCAAGGTTTTACTCCTTACCAAACATGTGCATCGAAACACATAGGGATGGACGAACAAATGAAATTTTCATTGTTTCGAATTGGGTATGCTTATGAGTGAATTGTTCAAATTCGAACGATGCTAAGCAAAGTTTTCACCTTAGCAAAACCACATTTCATGCAGTCAATACCTGTCGTCTTTGTAGTTTGAACGACGCTAAGCTTAGTTTTCAACCTTAGCAAAAATACATTTTGTGCAATCAATAGCTGTCATCCTAAGTTCTTAGCATTAGCAAAAACACATTTCATGCAATCATTAGCGTCATTTTTCGAAGTCCGAACGATGCTAACCTAGGTTTTCAACCTTAGAAAAAACACATTTTATGTAGTCAATAGCTGTCACCTTCCGAAGTTCGAACGACGCTAAGCTAAGTTTTCAACCTTAGCAAAAACACATTTTGTGCAATCAATAGCTGTCATCTTTCGAAGTTCGAACGACGCTAAGCTAAGTTTTCAACCTTAGCAAAAAACATTTTATGCAATCTATAGCTGTTATCTTTCGAAGTTCGAAATGGAAATGGTAAATATTTGGTTACTCAAATTTGGAAAGCACTAAGCAAAGTTGTGCACTTTATTAAAGATACGCACCAAGTGCACTGTATATAAAGTTGCATACGAAATTAAATCTTTCGAAGTTCCATTAAACCTACCACAGTAATTTCCAAATGTACAAATTCCGAAAATGAAGGTTTGTGAATAAAATCAGGATTTGAGAACAATATATGATAGCCAAAAGGTGGCGCTTTTCACTGCAGAATGTAAAATAAAATGTATGTACATGGAAAATATAAAATATAATTTAATGTTAATATACAGTCTCTCTTGCTGTTACTATTGCTCCTTTCTGTTACATAAATTTGCACAAGTCCAATATAATGTTTTTAACCCATTTTCGCTAGTTACAGGGTAACACTTATTATATCCTTTTCCTTCTAACATTAATATTTATGCCGTGGAATACCCTACACTCTTAGATAAATATAAAATTCTAGCGCCTTGCTTTAAACACACTTCTCAGATATTAAGAACTTTTATTAACTACTATTTATATTCAAGTAAACAGTCTATTTAAATACCATATTTTATCCGTAGAAAGTTGTAGCCATATTGAAAAGTTAAATAAAAATTATTTTGTCGACACACTGCGCAATTAAAAATAATTAATTAAATATAAGACGCAATTTAATTAATAGAAACTAGCAGCTGGATGCAGGGTATCTTCTACTCGAGCGCTTTCTCCTTGAATAAACCTTAAAAAATACTTTGTTCTATTGATTTTTGAAAAAAAGTTTTATTTTTGTTCTATCAACAGTATTTTAAGCATATTTGTTGTTGCTCTAATTCATATTATAACTAAAATTGCTGAGATAGATATTATACCCTGAACCCATTGAAAATGGGAGGCATTTCCGGCCCCATAACGGTTTTCTTACCATATCTCGAAAAGAAATAACAGCTAGTCCGTTTTGTTTGTGTAAAATAGGCGCAGATTTTAATACCTCTGGATTCGGAATACCTCCGCCCAAGATTGAATTTACATACATTTCCAAACGATTTCACCTTTAGTTTAGAAGAAAACAAGGATTTTATAGTAGGAGCAAGCGCAGCCACCGTGAATTTGTGTGTGTGTGAATTTGTGTATGTATATATAAATCAAATGGGGGTCAAATGTTTATGAAGACAGATCGCAGAGTTCAGGGTATCTCCTAGTCGGGCGGCCCCGACTAGAGCCCTCTTACTTGTTTTTATTCTAAACAGTTTAACTGAGAATTGGCAGTGAGCTAAAACTGCCCAAAGAGAGAGTAAAAAGAGAAATTTGTCGACACTCGAATTAACTGTAGGCTGTAGGACAATTTCGTGGATATAGAATTAGTTAAAGATTTCTAGCCGTTCGATTGTAATATATATATAAGTACATATTATATACATACATATGTGTTGAGAGTGGTCCAAGTGTAGACCGAATTTACAGGATAAACATGCTGTGTTCGCGTTAGAGGGTCAAAAACCGGTTGAAAGATTCACAAATACTATGTGTGTCACGGCGCTCTCTGGGCGTGGCCATATAAATTGTGATAGACCAACGATTGGTCGGCAATGGCCAGTGCGAAGCTGTCATTGGTTACATTGTCATTTCATTTGGTAGCCACTCTCCGATATGGCTATTAGGCTACGGGAATGCTCTCTTTATTTTTAAGAGACAAAATCTAAAGAGATGCAAATAAAACAATGATGCTGTTGCTGGTGGTGAGCCGAAGTTGAGTCTGCATGTTAATACGAATGCGAATACGAACGTTTTCGTACGCAACCGAAACGAAACGATTGCCCGAATGGGCAAACGGCGAGTCTCTTAAATGAGTTGTGGAGCCAAAGAGCATCCCTCTTGCACTCGCATCTGCAGTGCAGCCCGTTGGAGCGGCTAAAGGTGGAAGTGGAAGTGGAATCCAATTGAAATCAGTGACAATTGAACATTGCCACGCAGTGGTGGTGGTGTAGTGGAGGTTACGTTGACGCGTCGTCGTTACAGTTGTTTTGTTGTTGTTATCGTTGGCTGCTGCCGTTGCCGCTGCTGCTGCCGTAGTTGTCGGTGGACCGTTTTCCCGCTTGTCCGCTTCACGTTTCACGCGTGCATCGAACTCGAACTTCGAAATCGAAATTTAAAGGCACAAAACGTGCGCTTTTATATGATGCGATCACAATTACAGTAATTATACAAAAAAAAAAAACCGTTTCAAATACCCAAAATCGGGCACCGAAGGATGTCGTCGGTAGGCTTCCAATAGTTGTGTCCCACATGTGTGTGCATAGTAACAACAGTTATATTTATTTATAAAATATATGTGTGCGTGTACAAATAAAAGTGATCAAAGTGCTGCGTAAGCTAAGCATAAGAAAGAAGGCGCGCGAGAGAGAGCGAGAGAGTGAGAAGAAGAGAGTGGGTGAGGTGGGAGAGGCACACTCTTTACATATTTCCTCACTCCGAGTATTCGAGTCCACAAAACTAAATTTGAACTGACAATAAAAGGTCAAACACTTATCACAACAAACTAAAATGTATTTTTGTGTCTACGAACGGAAAGTCAGCAAATCGACAGCATTTTGATGTTGTCAATATGACGTCACGCCATGCCGAAGATCCGCAAGAGAGAATGCTCACTATTCCAGTAAAATATCTGTCATCTGTTGCAATATACAACTTTTGTATAACTTAACGGTTCTCGCGTTGTGTTTTGACTGCGACAACAGGCACTGCTGCTAACAAGTAAAATGTGACCCAAGTGAATATTTGTGAACATTTCTTAAAGTGCCATATATAAAAAATTTAGAGAATTATTATTAAATAAGTGGACCTAGTCATACAAAAATATATCAAATAACACATAAAATTAATTAAAATAAAATATATAAGGAATAAATATTTAGATAAAACTGCAAAAGCAAAGGTGAGTTTTAGTTTTCTTTTCATATATGCATATATGTATGTTAATGTTACGAACACCTTAAGAACTCTTGGCCACTCCCACCATCCAGATTTTAGTGTCTAGGACTCTTTTCCACCTGTTTTTACAGTGAATACACACAAGCAAGAACGTAAATTCAATTTTCATATTACATATTGGGCGAGCAATTCAAAAATTTGAGCCCTGAGACCAGTTTTCTACGCTCTACGCTAATCCATAGCCACCAGTGCACTAGCCACTGGCCACTGGCCACTGTCCACTGTCCACTGTCCGCTGGCTGCGCACAAGCATTGAACGCGACAGGTGCATTTGCCACGCAGACAGCTCTTTGCATGGGAAATGCACTGGCGAAGTTCAGCTCGGCTTAGCTCCTTACTCAGACTCTCCTCGCTGGGAAGACTGCGACTGGTTTTGCTGTAATTGCAAAAGCGTCCGCCCGACAAACCGACCGACCGCTTGCCGACTGTCTGAAGCGGCTGCTGCTGCTGCAGTCGCCGAGGCCCCGAGTTTTCGACCCGACACAACACGAAGACGCGACTCCACTCGATTCGACTCATAGGTAACTACTTATATATACATAACTGTAACCAGGGCGATTACCTTTGTTATATTTTGTATTCTTTATTTGTATACTCAAAAGAGGCGGCATTTCCTAACCCATAAAGATATATATATATTCTCTATATCAGCAAGTCTGTATTTCTTCTAATAACTTTTTATGATATTGATTCATTTGATATACATTTGATTAGGTTTTAGAATATGTTAGGGTATTGATTTTGTGGCATCCCGAAGATAGATTTTCTTTCTAGTTAATGACTTGACAGCATTTCTTGATTTGAGTAGTTGTTGTTGTTATGCGCAGTTAGTTTGACCGGTTCGACCCCATTTTTATCTCACAACGTACGCAAATTCGGTACCATCAAATCGCATTTCCTAATTAACATTGCTCGATCAGATGAAAACTTTTAAGCTCTGATCAGAATATATTGCAGCGTGTTCTACACATTCAATTTTTATTGAACACTTTTTTAATGTATTGATTTTTGTACTCTCTTCCCATAAAATTACATACGTATAGGTATAATATAGGTATAAATTATATTGGTATTTTACTGTATATTGTTTTTGTGCAAAGTCCGTCTTGCCCGTCTGTCCATCTGTCCGGATGAATGCTAGAGACTGAAATTTTGGATAAATACTCGTGTGTCCCCGCGTCGAATAAAGTGTTAAAGATTTTGTGTAGGATTTTGGGGGCGTGGCAAGCCGATAGCACATGAGATCGATAAATTTGTATGTTTCCAACAATTTTAAAGAAAGAGTCATCAAGTTTTGAATGTAAATAGCTGGTGATCTCCCCTAAAGATTGCAACCTTGATATTTCGGAATCGGGAAAGCTTATATCTCCCACAGTTTAAGAGCTATAGATCCCAAATTTGATTCAATTTCTTACTTGTTTTAATATGAATTTAAATTTTAAAACCCAGATATAAACCTTCTTTAAGAATAAGCTGTGAGGATATGTGAATGAAGTCTTTGTGTTTGTAATGCGAATTTGGATTATGGCAATGCGAAGCATGGTGTCCTCTAAGTCGGGTAGCCTCTCCCAGAAGCACTCGCAGTTAGTTGTTGTTTGATGCACACATTTGCAGCAGAATCTGTAATGATATTATTCTTTACATCTGTCTGGCGTATGCATTTATTGCGATTTGTTATTTTGCCTGTTCGGTCGGTCGGCTCAGCTCGCAGTCGATTGTTAGCGATTGTTCGAGAGTGTCATCCGGGAACGCCATAAATTGTGGGACTGCCAACATGTGTACGGACTTGTTTCTAGCTTGTAATAAGGGCCACGGACACATCAAAGAGACAATCAAGGCACAAAACAATGAAGCAACTACATATTCGCCAAACAGAAATGCTCGATGAACCTCCCCCCTCCTCTCCAGCCCCTCCCTCTGCAACAGTGTGACGTCGTCCCCAAGAATTTTCGTTCAACTACTTAGACGCAGAGACAGACGTAAGATCGTAAGCTCCCATATACTAAGTATTCCAGTAAGGAGAGCTCCCATGACGGCAGCAAGGCGGCAAATCTAAAGACGCGTCTATGCGGCAAACAATGACAGACTGCGACAGTAACAAAATGAAAATAGATATGTATATACATACATACAAACGTATATATGTATGTGTGTGTATGTGTGTATGCATCTATGCGTCTATGTATGTGTGTGTATATGTGTGTATGCGTACAAGCCAGTAGTCCGGTTGTAATCAAAAACCAGGTCCGAAAACTGGCGGACAATGACAACAACTAAGAGTGTCTCCCATTCGGGAGTTTTTTTAATTCACATTCGATAAAAATCCATAACAATATCAAGTTTTTCGACATTATTCGTTATAATTAGCACTAAATTTGATTCAAATTAATATTTTAATATTTTATTGCAATAATATTAGCACGATCGGCAAAGAAACACAAAAGTTATTAATGAAAACGTGTGGTCAATTTTTTAAATTGTTTTTGTATTCATGTGCACACATACATACAAACGTATATAGGCAGAATTTTGAATTTAGTATTTTTCTTGAAATTGCTCTTAACTTGATTTGTATCACCAAGGAACTGAACGGTGGTTTGGCGCAAGGTTTGTGCACCTGTGTTCAAGCCCGGCATATTTATTGAAAAATGGGTAAAAAGGGGTATACGGGCATCTCCTTCTTGATCCGGACGACGAGCTGAGCTGATTTAGCCATGTCCATCTGTCCGTCTGTCTGTCTGTCTGTCTGTCAGTCTGTATGAACGCATCGATCTCGGAAACTACACAAGCTAAAAAGCTGATCTTGGTCTCATTCAGTTCGTATAAATCATACGTTTTCTTAATATCGATGAAAATCGATATCAATCTTTGGTTTTCTTAGCATAACTCTATGACTGTACCTCTATAAAGAGGCAACAAATTTAGTGAGTTATGTTTGTGTAATTTGTGGATTTTGGATACCTCCCCCAATCGCCCCAAATATCGACAGAACCATAAAAACCGCAAATCAAATACTACAGACCAGCAAATTGATTTGTACAAATATATTTCGGTGCTGTTAATATTTCCTGAAAATTTAATAAAGATCATACAGTTAGCTTAGAAAAAAACTTAGATTTAGTTCTTATAGTGGGGGCAAGCGCAGCAATCGAGTAAAGTGAGTGCGGCGTGCATTTCTGTGTGTGTGTGCGTGTAAATTTGTGTATGTATGTATGAATTCAAACGAGTTGAAATGCTTATGAAGCCAGATCGCAGGGTTTAGGGTATCTTATAGTCGGGCGCTCCCGACTAGAGCCTAGGTTATGTACAATGTCCGTCTTGCTGCCTATTCCGTCCGTCTGTTTGTATGAACGCAATATTTTTCGCCACTATTAAAGCTAGATACTCGAAATTTGGAATATATACTCGTGAGCACCCGCGTAAAGATAAAGGTCGGCAGCGCTCATTAGGGGCGTGGCAAGCCGCTAACACTTTAAATCGTAAATTAATTAAGTTCACAATTCTAAAGCTAGATTTACCACACTTGGTTTGTTAATAGCTGAAGACCTTCCCAGAAGATTGTGATTTTGGTATCCAGGCTATGCCCACTATAACGCCACATCCTTGAAAATCGGATATTCCTATATATCCCACAGTTTTTGAAGTAGACTCGCCAAATTTAGCATAGGGATTGCAGGGTATGACAAGAAAATGTTGTTTGCCAAACCCCTTTCCGCCCCAGATTCGCGAAAATACCAGTAAAGCTCGAATCAATATGTGTTGATTATTTGCACAATTTTGAAGCTAGATTCGACAAATTTGGTGTGTTGATAGCTCCTAAACTCCCCAAAAGATTGCGACCTTGATATTCCGGCCACGCCCTCGCCGGAAATTTCTAAATCTTTCCCAGTTCTTAAGCTAGAGTTACCGAAGAGCGGTACAAAACTTCGGTGACGACCACTCCCACTCCAGGCTTCAAGCCTTTATATTATGGTTTGAAATTCATAAAAAAAAACTATAATTTATTTTGCATCTTATATTTAGTTAGTCTCCATTGGTATCTATAACAGCCTGCGTTCGGCGAGGCATTGATTGAACCAAGTTTTCGGTTATTTGGGGCAGAGTTTTAGTCCAAGATCGGTTTTGAGCAGTGGCTCATAATGTTGATTTAGAACCTAACCTTTCCAAATATATATAATAGGGTTCTTCTGCCTGTTACATAAATTCACAAAAAAAAGAAAGAAAGATTATGCCATTTTTACCCATTCGAAAGCCTTCGAGGGTATAAGAATGACAATAATAACAATAGATTGCCAGTGTGACCCTATTTGTCGTAGCTTTTGAAGCGAGCCAAAGGCCAGTCAGTCCTAGTCAATTGATGCAGTTTGCAGCGTGCTGCAAACATGAAGCAATGCAGCAAGCAGTATCTCTTCTCATCTACGCACTCACACACACACGCACACACACACACACACAGTGATAGCTTCGCACGCATGCTCATTAAGCTAAACACAACTGCGCCGGCCATTAAGGGGAGGGTGCGACGGGACCGGGACAGAGCGACAGGTTTTTATCCAGTTCTGAGGAGCTGGTTAAACTGGACAACTGCTATGAAAGCAAATAAAACAAAATAAAAGAATAGCGTTTTCTTTGCAAATGAACTTAGCTATTTTACAGATAAACAAGTAAGAGTGCTCCAGTCGAAAACGCTCGACTAGCAGATACCACCACATTTGCCTTGTTAAATTTGTTCTTTTTTTTATCACACATTTTTTTCGTGTAATAACAGACGGACAGACAGGTGGACATGGATACATAAAGAATAGGCGGAGAATCTTCTACTTAATCTTTTTCTCAATTGCATTGTCAATAAGCAAATCATTCAGTTCTCGATGCACTTGTCTATAGTTAATCTTATTGTATTTAAGGTTACCTCTTGTTCTAGAAGCTTTTATGACGCCGCAATATCGTGACGTCACAATATCGGTTTGTGGTTTGCTTACATTCGATTTTTGAGTTTATAATCCATTTAACGCTAAAGTGCGATGGCTTAAAGTGGGGATTTAATAAAACTGTCTATGTGTAATTAGTTAAGACACCTTTTAAAACAAAATCCGATTATTCCGATGAGAGCTATATTATATAAGTTTGATTGTAAACTGTAAACTGTTTGGTGTGTAAACTGTAGCACAGATCTATGCCAAGTTTTATTAAGTCAGTTTGGCTTTTTTAGTCTGTATACCAATTTAAGAGTGAAACATAAATGCGCGGCGCGCAATCAAAATTCCAATATTGTGACGTCACTACCTAAAGACCTTAAAAGTCTGCATAAGTTGGTCTTCCTCTCAATCGTGGTTTTCTTTACAGAAGCAATTTTTTTTAACGAGCAATCCGACTGCGAAGATGCATACATGCAATTCTCGTTTTGGCCATTTTTCATAGAATTTTCTTCTCAATTTTTACTTCTTTCTTAGAGAACAAAAAATCAAGATTAAATCTAATTTTCTTTTTCTTACGTTTATAAGATGATCGATAACAGCAGCAAATTGTTCTGAAAATAGATTTTTATGCAATAAAATGCAATTATTCAATAAAGTAAAATTAAATTTTATTTATAGCTATTTAAAGCTTGTCCGTGCGCAATCGTAAATGTAAATATATATATAAATATCCAACATATATATCTCTGAAATGTATGTATCCAAATTCCGAAATATTCAAAATCAGCGTTTGATTTAACGAACATAACACATTAAATTTGTCTCTTTTAGTCTTCGAGATATGTTAAGAAACCCATGTCTTAAAATCGACTTTTATCGATATTAATAAAAACGGGGAAATTATAAACTTGCTCTGCGTATGGCTTAGGCGAATCTACGTTAACGAGTTGGGTTGAACGCTGATAATTGTCCTGATCAAGAAATATGTATTCATATTCATACTTTATGGGGTTGGATATTCCGCTTTCTGCCTGTTGTTCGGGTCTAAAATCGACATTGCCGCAAAGCAGCTATCCGTTTTTTGATCTTTAACTGTATAAATACAACTATAGTATAAACTGGTGGATCTCTGTAGATACTAAATATCTTAAAATTAAGATAAATATAAAAAGATCTTTAACCGAAAGGATTAGGTTTTGTTTTCGGGCATAATTCATAAGCAAGGTGTTACGCAAGGCTGCTCTTGAATCAAAAATGTATAATTATATTTTTGAGAAACTTTTGTATTTCAAAAGTCTTATACATTAGCATTAGTCGGAAATATACCAGTTTTATTTTTCGCATTATCTAATCGCAGGCCATTTAAATCATTCCCCCCTTTCATTGCCTAATGGAATGGAAGTGCCAATATGCATAAACATACACACACACATATATACATATATGCTGTGCAAGTGTTTATTCAAAATTGTTAAAAAGTCGGATTGGGCTGGGGCCTGGACCTGCATTTGTTACGCATAACGCATAAAATTCGAATGTGCGTGTGCCTGTGCCCGAACGTGTCTTTGTGTGTGTGTGCGTGTGTGTGTGTGTGTGCGTATGTGTGTGTGCGTGTATTTGGGCTCAAAAGCTTGCGTGTACTAGTCTATTGAGAAAATGCTGCGAAAACGTGTTTTGGAGTAGATAGATAAAGCCGAATCTGAATCGCGGCGCCGCACAGTGGGGTGCGTAATGATATAAAAGAAAATTTCCATTGAAAAAAATTAAAAATAAAAAACTTAAGTTTAAGTTCCAAAGGTTGACTTTAAGATTTCGAGCAGATAATGTAAGGAATATATTTTTTAACGTACTTCTTTCATTCATTATCAATTTTTGGTTGCTTGACACAGTTTGTCATACTTTGATGCTTGAAGTGAATCATTTGACAAAAATCCTTTTTAACACTTTTGCATTGTATGAAAGTGTATTGTAAAGGACCTTCCCGATGAGCATTGGCCATTTGATAGTTGTGGTCTCGACAAGTTGTCTGATACCAAATTGGCCAATACATTCGATCCACTGTGGAGCGACCCTCCTCCGGTCGAAGAGACGACCAGTGCCTGAGACTCTGCAGCGGCAGCGGCAGTCGAGAGATCGGCTCGGTGACGGAGACGAAAACTACGGAATGCGAATGCGCGCGATGCGAAACATGGAAAACTAGTTGTGGTGTCGCGTTGTTGTTGCTTTTGTTGTTGTTGTTGTTGCTGTTGTGATTGTTGTACCCGTTTCAGTCGTCGCCGTCGTCGCAAAAATAAACACACTCAAAATAACAACAGGTGAATGCGAATGCGAATGCGAATACAAACGCAAACGCAAACGAACGCGAATACAAGAAATCAAATTTCTCGTACAACATTGTTGTTTCCTGTTTCTTTTGGCCAACAGCATGACCAAAACCTGGAGCTGCAGTTGCAGCAGTTTGCTGAAGTGCTGCAGCGGAGGGTGTGTGTGTGTGTGTGTTTATCATTTGTGAGACATACCGTACATACGAGCCACTAAGTCGATCTCTTCGATCTTAGCATGTCTGTCTGTCTGTCTGTCGCTCAGTCGATCTGTCTGTCCTGGCTTGGTTGGCAGACTTGCCCGCTTGGCCAGCAACGCACTTGCGAATCGAATGAGTTGGCTTCATTCCCACCCGATCACCCGATCAGTTGCCACTGATCTTGCCCCTGGCCCTGCTCCACTCTCCCCTCGTTTTCAATGCACTCTTTGTCTACTGTCTGTTATCAGAGAGCTATGCAGATTAGTTCAGATTTGACGCTTGAGTCTGGGACAACGACCGAACTATGCTAATGGTTAAAAGACGACTCCACGAATCGTTCGAACTGAATTCTGCTAACCATCATCAATCAGTAATGATCAACAGCAACCTGTTGCTTTGGCATAAAAGTTATAGAAAAACAAAAAACTGGAATAAACAGTAATCTGCCGAATGCAGCAAACAATCATAATGCAGAGGTATGATAATATAAATATATAAGATATACATATTCGATTTTAATAATATAAAAATAAAAACTTTTATTTGACGAATTGTTTCCATCTGATATAGTATGTATAGTATAGTATAGTATGTTTCATTTAAATTGATATATTGATTATAAAAAAACAACTTTTTAGTAATTGTTGAGTAAAAGCAAGTGCAATATTGAATAGATTTTTGTGGCCCGATCTGTGCGAGTGTGTCTCCTAATTGGTGTTCAATTACCCCACATTGCTGCAACATTCGTGGGTATCTCAATTTTAGAGTCGACTGTGCGCGACTCAGTCGCAGTGGGGAACAACGAGGAGGAGGAGGAGAACAATAGGCCCATTGTTTGCATATAGCACAAAGGATTGACCGAATGCCGTTTGGCGTTAACAGACGAAGTGTTTGTTTATTTGTTGTTTGCCGAGTTTGCCCAATCTCAAAGCGGGGCATAGCTCAGAGCAGAGTGCAAAGAGTGCAAAATTGCCAACTGGAACTGCAACTGGGCGGATTACAATTATTGGACACTTCCCAAGTTTCCAATTGTAAGTTCAGCATGTCAATTGTCATTGATAAGCCAATATAAATAACTTTTCAGAGAAGCGCGACTTTTTTTTTTGTAAATCCCAACAAAGTATCAGTGAAATAAACAAAATAAAATTTACAGTGCAGCGACCGAAGCTTGATATAGTAAAATTAAGAGTTCCCAAAAGTTTATCTGCTAAAATTTAAAGTTTCAAGTGTTTTTCTCCGTTAGATTGCGTTCATTCTGATACGACAGAAAGTGCTCAACAACTATTTACATTATGAACAAATTGTTCAGTGCAGTCAAATAGATATATTAAGTTTAAGCTTCCCATGTCTTTTAATTACCTATATATATATATATATATATATATATATATATATATATATAGGTAATTAAAAGACATGAGCTAAACTAATATATCTATATATATATATATATATATATATATGGTAATTAAAAGACATGGGAAGCTTAAACTATATATATATACTACCTGAGGCTACCTGTGAATTAATGTTAAGATATTACGTTAAGCCCGCCGCTTCTGCTAGCTTCGATATTTCCTACGATAGCTTATACAAGTTTTTGCTCAAGAAATCTTTTCAAATTAAGCTATTTAATAATATTTTCATTTACTTCGTTAACGAGTATAAAAATTAGTCATTTCGGGAGCAGACGAGTCGGAGCTACTGGCACCTGAAGAATCGATTGCAAAAAATTGTATAACAAGTGGGAAGGCTCTAGTCTAGATACCCTGAGATATGTATCAATAATCATTTCAAACCGTTTGCATTCACACATACACAAACAAGTTCACACACACACACACATTCACACAATTGCACGCCGCACTTACAACGCTTGCACCCACTGTAGAAACTAACACCTTGTTTTCTTCTACACTAAATGTATGATCGTAATGACATTTTCAGGACTTATTAAGAGCATTGAATCGTACAAACCAATATGTAAGACTGTAGTATTTGTGATGCGGTTTTTATGGTTTTGTCGATTGAGGGGAACTATCCAAAATCAGCGTCTGGCTTTCACAAACATAACGCTCTAAATTCGTTGCCTCTAGCTTTTATAATCTCCGAAAACTCGAAAGAAAACCAAAGGTTGATAACAATTTTGATCGATATTAACGAAACGGAGCAAGTAATCGAATCGAAAAGTATAAGCTTGTTCTGTGTATGATATATACGAACTGAAGGAGATCAGAACTGATCAGATCAGCTTTGGGGTTTTTGTAATTTCCGAGATGCCTCCGTTCATACAGATGGACAGACAAACGGAAATGGCTAATTCAACTCACCTCGTTAGCCTGATCAAGAATATATATACTTTATGGGGTCGGAGATGCCTCCTTCTGACTGTTAAATATATTTGCACAAATCCATTATTCCATTTTTACACATTTTATAAAAACTATTGGTAAAAACCCATTGAAAATAAATAAAATAGTTATAATGGTTTTATGCAAATGTAACAGACCGACCGCATATATATAGATTTTATATATTTGTTCAGGACAACGAGTTAAGTTGATTCAGCCATGTCTGTCTGTCTGTCTGTATGACTTTGCAAAGGCCAAAGACCTAAATTCTCCTATTCAATACGCAATATAGAGATAAAAATTGACTTTAAAACATGGTTTGTAGATTTGTTAAATCCCAAAAAGTATCATAACTTAAGTTTAAAAGTAAATTGAGAAATCACTGTGTGAAATTTTACATGTGTGTCAGGGTATCTCTAGTGCCGACCTTATCATTTACTTTAGAGTATGATTGGGCATTGGTATGATTGTCTATGTCTATGCACTCATTTGAATGTCATTTGTCTAACTTTAATTGAGCTTTGGCGTAAAGAAATTAACTGGTGGTGTTGCCTATATAGTGTGAGATGCTAATCATGTGTCGGCAGGTCATAGTTTGAAAATATAAATAATGAAATATATGTGGAGTTGTTTTTATTTTTTTGACCCTGTAAACTGCAGTTGTATAATTGCTGGTGTGAATCCGATTGAAAATTGTTATATATTCGCCTTATTTTTAGACAAATGTAAATTAAATGGATACAATTTGAATGCAGGTATAGTTTATACAAAAAAATGAATTACGTTACTGGGAGTCCGTTACATATTATGTGCTAAAATCAGAGTACCCGTTGCAAGGGTATAAAAAACAAACATTAACTTGACAGAGCAACCGCGAAGACGAAATGTGCACAAACGAAAAATAACTGCAAGTCAACGACTTGGTGTAGAACTCGGTCCCGGTGCCGGTCGTCTTCGGTCCCCGTCTGTAGCCAACACACACAACACACTCACAACACACAACATGATGCATTGTCATTGCCCCAACGAGAAGCAAAACCACTTTCAGCAGCAGCAGCAGCAGGCCAAGTCCCCGTTCCGTCCCGGCCTCAGTCGCTCAGTTGAAGCTGCAGTCCTTGTTTCAATCTAGTTGTGATCGCTGCAAAATGCTCGTCGCGGCCGCATGGAGAGTCTACAGCCGAGGAGCGTCTGATGAACCCTTGATAGTTGCGCCCATGTGCAACTAGGCCGCGTTGCACCAATGTACCTGTATCTGCACTGCGCTGCACTGCACGCGCCACTTGTTTGCCAAACTGAAACCGAAACTAAAAGTTAAGCAAAGACAGAGCGATGCAGTCTGCGATCGAGCCAATCCCAATACTGATCAGCATCCACCACGGGTGGAGTCTGTCTGCTACGCACCAGCGGCCGATTACCACCTCACCTTAAAATGACCAACAGCAACAGGAAAGTTAGATCTGCTTTCAGCGCATTTCATATTTTATCCATAGAGAAAAGTGAATTTGTGGTGCATCTGATTAACTGCAGTATAAGTTATTTTTTGGGGTTAGTTTTAATGAATAGCGTGAAAATAATTTTGTATGTTTAATGTATTTGCAATATAACTAAATCATTTAAAACATGTGATCAAATTTAGTGCATCGCTTATTATACTACAGATACAAACACACATTAAACAAACACAGAATTAGAAAGATTTGTGCGTGATTCTTGCAGTGATCACAAATGTAGACATAAGAAGTGATTATTTAATTTCTTTGATTGATTTTCGTTTTGATTAAGGTTTCAAAAGCCCTATTAACGGAAATCCGAAATATTTTTGCGCGATTTGTTTGTTCACTCCAGCGAGCTTTCACTGTAGGCATTCACATGCACATAGTCATCATATTCATATCACATCATATCATCTGCATATATGTACAAATAGGTATTTATAATCTAATGTCGCACTCACCATAGCCAAGTCGAAAGTGGGAATAGGGACAGGGACTGGGCTCAGCGATTGTGCTCGCGCATTCGTGTTGTTGTTGCTGCTGCATGTGGTGGCCAGATGTGGTTCAGATGTTGTGTCATTATCTCATTGTCAAACATGCTCTGATCTTTTGTCTTTTGTGACGTGAGCTACTTCCACTTCCTACCCAAAGAGTTTAATTTCGAGGCGCACAGACCGACAACAGAGATTGCTGCGATTAAATATATGTATTTATACATTCATAAATAAGTGTAAACATACCAGCTAAGAGCGATACAGATACAGATACAGATACAAAACGTGTTAAACTGTTCTTATCCATACCCATACTGAAAGGCAAGATTCGTTTTTTTACACTCTGTTCAACAAGTGAATATAAATATTTTGACTTGATACAATGTTTGTTTGTTCGTATACGGAATCTTCTATCGCTATTAAAGCTAAGCTTCTAAATGTAGAAAGTATACTTGTGTATACTTGCAACAGATTTTGCGGCAATTTCCTCTAAAGATGTGGTTAATCGCAAAAATCTTCTTCTTTACTAAGCTACCTTTTTTGGCAGATCTATTTAATAACATTAAACATTCTTTATTTGGGTTTGTTATGGTTACCAAATTAACTGTTTTTTAGTTATAGTAAAATATTATAAGTTTTCTTTTGTGTGATATCAAACAAAAACCTTTACACGATATAAAAACATAGTGGCGAAGCCGAAAAATGTCTGATATCAAAACTTGTGACTAATATTCAAAAATGCATTCATTTTTTATATAAATTTTTGTGCCAAATATTCATTTTAATAAATGAACATTTCAAAATTATAAATAATATTTCAGCATTTCGCAAATTACGCAAAAAGCTCCAGTTTCTCCTTACCTGAAAGTAACTTTGAATATTGTATATTTTGTATAATTTTGAATATTTTATAAATTAAATAATAAATATTCATTGTCACAAAATTTGTTATCATTGGCTATACATTAAAACTTATCAAAATTATTGGAGCCGCTTTCTCTTAATACAATTATGATAGTTGTGACTTTTCGAATTTAGACTCGACCGAGTTAATTCTATGAAACTACAATTTTTTAAATTTTTTTCGAAGACTATGAGAGGTACAAACACAATATTTTAATCAATATATATGGCGCTCATAGAATCGATTGAAAACAGTGCAAACAAGATTTGGTTAGGAAACACAGAAGCTATTAAATAAAATGTGTAGTAAAAAGCATGTTCAGTGTATCTGCTAGTCAGGAGTACTCGACTCTTTTTATTATCAATATGTGAAATATGTTGTATGTGTGTATTTTATTTTGTGTCTAAGCGATAACTTGCGATCGGTATATCAGTCGATCTGATCGGTCTATTGTAGAAAACTAAGAATGTTTACATGTCGCTTTTTGCCACTTGCGCGTACATCCGAGCGAATAGAGTATATCTTGTCGGTTACAAACGTATCATTAAAACGGACAGACACACTAATAGTCCGGCGATTTAATAACAAGCACCGCACTGATCAGCTGCATATCCAAATCTAAACTGAATCCCGGATATTGGACACTGAATCCGCATCCGCATAGCAGACTGCGGATTGAGTTCCAGCCGAAATTATGTTGGATGCCGAAATGTGGGAGCGAAAAGGGGTGGGGATGTGGACGTGCCGATGCAATGTCAATTCCAGCTTGGGTGCGGGACTTTTACAATAATGCTTCTTTTGGGCATCCAAACCCGACACGAGCCGGCTCCCAGCTCCCAGACCCAATGCCAATGCTCAAATCACTTATGCAGGCGACTCAATCAAGTAGAACAGTGTATAAGACAAAGCGACCCGACCCGACGCGACGCGACGCACTGGGAACATAATTTTTGGGCTTGTGGTTGGGGGGGGATTGAATGGTTTGGTTAGCTTGGGTCAGATGAGGCTGGGCCAATGCAGGGGTGACGACGATGTCGGCACTCAACTCAAACAAGCACAATATAATATTCATTGATTGGTCAAGTGGTCACATTTCGAGTAATTCAAGAACGATAAAATTCATGATCCCTTCTGCGGACATCCTAACGCATAACACCATATGTATCCAAATAAATACACACACACATTACGTAAACCACAACTATAGAACGGAGCTCCCCAGATGTGGTATTTTCTAAGCCGAAGACAAAGTGTGCTATTTTAAAGTTTATTAATATATACTCTACATATATGTTTGTTGTGAATTGAACAGCGAGTTTTCAGTTTATAAGCCTGTGCGGGATTTTTTATACACTATACCATTAATACGGATAAACACAGACAGGTAGGACACATATCCGACCCCATATATATATATAAATTTGTTTGTCCTTTGGTGATGTTGATTGGCAATCAATGCAAAACCTAAACCATGACAACTAGAAAGTCGACATTTTCACTGCAGTTTTGTATTGCGAAAAGTACGAAACACGCTGAAATCCCGTTGTATATTTTAAAAGCTCAAAATATGAAATTTCAACAGTGACTGTTTACCAATTTTTTTTTTAAATTTACCCACCTGGGTGGAAAATAAGTGGTGAAATGTTTTTTTTAGTGCGATTACCTTCAAATATTTTCAGAAAACTTTGCATAACAAAATATTAACAATGTTCAATGTTTGACAAATTCGGTTGCAAAGCCAGAAAACTTAGGGGAAATTATTCCATTCAATTCGTTTTAAACTCGTATACGAGGTGAAAAGAGTATATTGGGGTTCTGCAATGTCCGTCTTGCTGTCCGTATGAACGCAAGTTTTTCCGCCAATGTTAAAGCTAGAAACTTGAAATGCAATGAAACTTGAATATATACTCGTGTGTAGCCGCGTCAGAAACGATGTTAGGACTTTTGGGGTGCGCCCACTGGGGACGTGTTAAAGCTATGTGGTGACATCCCCCAAACCCCCAGCCAACCACAAACTGCAAAAGCTTATATTTTCCACAGTGTTAGAGCGCGACAGTTTTGAAGGCAGATTAAATATCGATAAAAAAAAACCAAAACTTTCCAAAACAACAATAATAATTAACGAGTGTATCACGCAGTCGGTAACGCTCGACTGCAACGTTCTTATTTTATTTTTTTGTGTTTTGTGTGTTTTTGTTTGCACGTTTCGCTTTGAACAGTTAACAAACTGTTTGTGAATACAATGAACACAATGGCAAAAATCTGCTGATGAAAAAAGGTGCGATTTCCCAATTTTAAAGAACCGAATTCAATTAGATTGCCTTTAATATTCATAATAAAAACTACATTAAGTATGCTTTTGAATATTTGTATACCCTGAACCCATAAAGTATTTTCCATAACTTGTCCCGTTTTATAAATATCTTTAAAATCGATATCAACCTAGGAATTTTGCACTGCGGTTAAGAAAATCAAGCATTAAAATAAGCATTAAAATCCACTCTAAATATTTATCTTTAAATCGATTTCAGCCTAGCATATGCTAATAAAGTATATATGTACATATGATTGGTCTGCATTACTAGACGAGCTCCATCCGTCCGTCTATATGAACGCGTCGATTTTAGAAAACTTGGCTTAGATTTAGCTTAACCTAAAAATAATGTGATATAATACAACAAATTGTGTGCTCAAATCAGAGTTGTATTATTAAGAAAGGCTCAGGGAACATTCAAATTAAGTCCGTTTACGAACGTAAGACTCAATTTTATATTTTTTAAACGGATAACACAACGGTGAACCATATATATGAAACTTTTTTTTTATTTAGTTTCTATTTTTTTGAACATCGCAACAAATTTTTGATTTACTTAAGAAAATGTTGTTGCTTTTGTGTTAGTAAAGATAACTTTTCACCGTGTTCGGTGTTGAAAAGTGTGAATCGGGTGATTTAATATTGGTTTCTGGTATTTTGCCGGTTCGGTTTCGTTTCTTCTTTTTGTGTTTGCTTTTGGTGAGTTGCGGATTTCTATGGTTTTGGCTGCTAAAAGGGGGTTAAGGTAGCTGTGGAATAGAAAATGATGGTCATTATGTGCCATTAAGCGGATTAGGCTTAGCGGAAAGAATCACAAACCTTCTTGTAGACCGAAACAAAAATCAATATGGTATTTTAACAAGTCGCACCATCAAAGTGGAGAAGGGAGCAGGGAGCAGGAGTTGACATGACATTGCACAAAGCCAACAGGAGTCATCAGGAAACATAACAGCGCAGATTTGTCAACGAGCGTTCGCCTAACAATAAGTAGACACAACACAATCCCCACTGTGCGGGTCTTTAATGCCCCATCAATGCCGACACAATGGAGCGCGACAAGTGTAATAATCGCCCCCGCAAATGTTGGGTTTGGGCAAGCGATTACATGCCGCGATGGGTCGCAAGGAACTGAACAGGCGCTATATATACATATATATACTTGGAATGCCCACAAAAGTTTCCGTATATGAACTAACAAAAACACACTCGTAAATTTAAGAGTCCACTGTAGCATAATAGAACTTGTGGCACATTTGTATTAGATGTGTTGTTTGTTCATTTGCAAGAAAGGAAACCAATAATAAACTGGGGGTTGTCACATAAAAATCATGAATTAAAAGGCTGCCACAACAACGACCCCAGAGACATGTGTGTGTGTGTGTGTGTTGATGTGTTGCATACAAAGAGGAAGAACACCAAAAATATTTTTTAATACCCTTGACTCAAACTTTCTTCTAAATTTCGATTTTAAAATATTTGATAAACCTACAAATTCTATCGCCTCCATCAATATAATGAAATCTATATATATATAAATATGTATGTACGTCGCTTTTCTCTCAGTGTACATGTTTATGCGCTTAGTGCTAGCATTAAAAGGCAACTCTGAGCGTCTTTCACTGCAGTGCCAACCCATTCGAGTTGTAATGCAAAAATGAACAAACATAAACAGGCATAAATAATGGACGAGCCCCGCCCGAGTGATGACCCCAGATGGGTAAAATCGAGCTGGACGATGTCCTCCGACCGCGATCCAGTCGACCTTTTGTTTGCGCCCTTTTGACCAAACAAGTGCGCCATCAACAAAGAGACAAAGCACAACAACAGCAGCAACAACAACAACGACAACAACAACAACAAACGACTAGCCACAAATACAAAAGCTTCCTTTGAACTGCGATTTGCAAGTACCATACCTATATAAAAAAAAAAGCCAGCAGAGTCATTGGAAATGGGCTTCGTCCTTACCAAGTCCATATGTACAATACGAACATACATATATGTGCATACATATATGCATCATAACATATGCACATAGATACACTGTTTATATATGCATATTAATAGAGTCAGAGTCGGTTTGAAATTGATACAGAAATAAGCCCCAGAAAAACCAAGAAGCTTATTTCAATGAGATGATCAAAAATTCATTCTCTAAACTGGAGGAGATGATCAAAAATTCATTCTCTAAACTGGCTCCTGAATTTACTTCCGTCTGCATATAAAACCATCCGATCAGTTGATCAGCTTATAACTTATTTTTAAAGACTGAATACTTTATTATTACTTGATTACTTGATTGATCAATTAAATTTTTGTAGTTTTGCGCGTTAGTTTTTAAAAAATTCTCCTACCCTCTATTGTATACAAGTTTTGTTTTTTGTTTTTCTCGCGAACTTCTGAAAGTTCTTCATAAAATAATTATAAAAACTAATAAATGCCTTTGGAGAATAGGGGAAATAATGCCCTAGAAAATAAGTAGCGCAAAGGTGTCATTTTCAAGTGAACCAATATAGATATTTCAGTAATAAATAATCATATGTTGGTATGGCTAGATCGCCCTTAACATAGTATTTGTAGTAATGTAAACTATATATGTATATATAGAATAGCATAAGTTACTTGATACAAATTATGGGTTGCTTTCTCCGTTCGTCATGGATTCGTGGTCTCGCCCTGGACTTGGTAATTTGCAAAGTGGTAATCGGGCTTCTCAAATAAGTAGACCCCATTAGATTCATTCCACCGCCGGCGGTCCTTTGGCTAACCAAATTCATTTTTAATGCCAGCACGTGCGCAAAGACATGAAGGCTACTGCCGAGGGCTCGTAAACAATGCCAACAGTCAATGGGAATTGGGTTTGGACGTGGTCGGTCCTGGCCTTGGTCCTGATGGAGACGCGGGCGAGGATTTCAATTGAAAATTCATTATTGGGCCAGGCACTTTTTGAGTGTGTGTGTGTGTGTGTGTTTTTTTATGTGTTGTTCATCTTGTTGTTTGCCAATGCTGTTTTTGTGGTGCTTAAAAAGGAAGAATAATATTTATTTTATTTACCTTGAGCCCCCCCGCTGCATGTATTTATTTGCACATATACTTACACTTCTATGAATATTTGTTTGTATTTCATACTTAGTGGGGATATTTGACTCGAATGTGCGGCAGGGGCAAAGGGGTGACGAGGGTGGGTGCTGCGGATAAACGCAGAGGCAGTGTGGTAAAGTTTTCAACCGAATTTCGCTTAAATTTTGAGACTTTGAATTGTGATTCCGCCTTCCAGTCCTTCGATTGCGGCCTCGCTGCTGGCGCGTGCCGCTGAATAGTACGGGTGTGCCCCACCCCCTCCCGCCTAATGCGGTTTCTAGCTGCCTTTTTACGAGTATCACGGACAAATTGTAGGGACTTGCTTCGACATCGGATGATAAATGGCTCAAGAAACGGAAAATAATGAAAATCATCTAAAATGAACACAAACAAACATTGAAGTGTTGCCTCATTCTCTTCCTTTCTCTCTTGCTATCTCTTTCTTGCTTTTTTTTGGGTACGCATTCAAACAAACAATTACAGTGCAAGCTCGCCTAACGGCCAACTTCCTTGAGCGGAAACAAATTTCTTTTCTAAAGGTAGTTTTTCTAACTCAAAAAAGTCTCATGAAACAATCATCAATTTGTCATATTTCGAGTAAAAGTTACAAAGCAACAATTGTTAATATTTCATATTAGTCAATAGTTAACTTAACGCCAGAGCTTAATCCATGCTGAAAGACGAAATTCGAAATTCGAATACAACTGTGACAAGCGATAATCGAAGAAGACAACGGTACACTTTAGGGTGGATGGCGGTGTGTTTGTGTGTGTTTACTGTAGCATTTGGCGTAACTAATTTATTTATTTGTATTTTATTTTATTTTGACGCAGCAAGCTAGACTCGAAAACGAACGAGTTTCCACTAAATGTGGCTTCTATTTATGCCTTCGTTAAAAAATTATATATTTTTTTTATAATTTAAAACTCAAAGATCGAAGATTTGACTTTTCGAAGAAAAAGAAAATATAGTAGAGTGAATATATTTGCTGCGTTACTGGGTATCTGCCAGTTGGGCGCTCTCGACTAGAGTACTGTTAGTTGTTTTTTGACAGCTAGTTTAATGTATAGCGACATTTCGCGCTGGGCGTTTCCTTTATATAACTTACACGTATAATATTTTATAAAATATTTTTGCCTACATATGTGTATATACTGTTGAAACAAACAACAACAACAACAATGAAACATAACCAATAACCGACGAAAAGGAACTCATTGAAGTTAACTGCGGAAGCTATTTGCAAGTGTGCAAGTCAATATTTGAATTGATGAGTGTGTGTGTGTGAGTGTGTGAGTACATACGAGTATGTGTGTCTCAAAGAGTAACGGAAGTCATCATTATAAATAAAATGTTAAGTTCAAAGCAAATCGGAAAAACAATCATTTGTTGTTTTTGCTCCACAAACTGTCGCTGCCGTCGCATCCTGTCTCTCTGCCACGCCTCAGCGCATGAGATGCGTGTACAAAAGGGGATTATGTTGACGTATCCTGCCCCCCTTCCGACTTTATATATATTCTTATACAATTGTACGAATTGAACACAAACAAACAAATCGACTTCAAATTACCTATTAGGAAAGCAAAACAAAACATAATTTTAGCCAACTTACAAAAAAAATATACCCTTTAAAAAAAACATATATTTTAAAGCTTTGTGTGTTAAAATATCTCAGATATTTATGCTGTAGAAACTGTTTACCGATTTAAAAACTATCGATCTCTTTGTTGTATAATACAAAAGTCGTGCAGGTGTAACAGTACAGCTGATCCGCATAACCTGAGCTGAAGAAAGCATAACCGACCCCATAAAGAATATATAGTCTTGATAAGCATCACTGGCTAACTCGATTTTTTGTCAGATCAAGTTTGTTTCAAATGATCGATAACTTATACTGTTTGCCCAAAAATCTTTGAAAATCTACAAAAACTTTTTTGTGACGTAGCATTGTTTGAGTTTACGAGAAATCACTTGACCCAGCTAGTTCTAAATAAATATCTGCTGCAGTTTCCTTCGCTTCAGGGGAGTGCGAATGTGTTCATAAATACCCGGGGTTATGATGCGTGAAGTTTTGCTGTTACTAATTTGTCATTTTATTAAAAAAAAAACAAAACAAAAAATACAAAAAAAAGAAAGAGGAAAACGGTTTATTTGCACACTGCATGAATGAAAGTCAGAGTCAGCGCACAGTGCCCATTTCACCACAAAAGATTTGCTGCCATATGCAAGACCAAGTGCCAAAGGCGGCTGCTAAGGCTGCAATATCTATGTAGATCTGGCGAGAGATACACCGGGGCGTTGCCGAAGGCGGACGGACGCGCTCCCACAAACGCATAAACGGAAGTTGATGCCGAAAGATTTTGCTAAATATAAATTTGCTTGTACGATCAGATGTATTCTACGGCGAGAGAGAACGGGCAGAACTTCTTTGCCTTTTTATACCCTATACGAATGGAGAATATGATAATGGGTATCTCAAAAGCTGTGCAAATATGTAACGAACAGGAAAAAGACCTTTAATCTCTATATTTTCTTGGCATATAGACGTAACTAGAATCAGCACTATCTTAATCTCTTATCTCTTTTAAGAGGTGCGTAATAATCTGGAGCTAATGATTTGTTTGATTTACAATAAGGTGGGAAGGTGGTATCTCATAGTCGAGTACTTTTGACTAGGCCATTCTTTATGTAATTAATATATATCCGACCCCATAATATATGTGTTCTTGTGTCAACAGCCGAGGAAAAGTTGGGTGTGTGTGTGTGTGTAGAATTTCAAGTTACGATGAAAAAAACTTTAATACAGATCGAATATATATATATATATTTAACATGCATTTACATAGATGACATGATTTATGATCTGAACTAGGCCTGCACTAATTGGATTGTGTGCTGAACATTCAATGGAAAAAACATAAATAAAATAAAATAAATTGTACCAAAGAAGCTCGAAACTACTAAATACTTGTGATTTATATACATTCCTTTAAAAATTTATATACAATTAAATTTAACTGAACAATTTTTCAGCATGTCGGGAAAACGCAAATCGCCGCCAAACAAATTTGACGCCGACTCGAATAGCTCACAAGGGTTAGATGCAGCAGAAACTGGAAATCAATTTCAGTTCAATCTCAACGAAATCGCACTTTCGTCGGCTAAAATGCAGCAACAGTTTCTCAATAATAACAACAACAACTATAATGATAACGAGGTGGTCAGCTGCAATGCGAAGAGCAGCAGCGAGTGCAACTTCATTTGCAATCCTGGAGTTGCGGCAGTTGTTGGCGACGGCGAGAGCGGGGGCAAGGGGGAGGACTTTATGCGAATGGGCCTAGGCTTGGGCCTGGCCATGGTTGCGGAAAGCGATGGCGAACACTCCGATCTGTACATTGACACGAGGAGCCTTAGTCCGAAAGCCAGTTCCAACGAGTCGGAAGTTGACAATCTTAGCCAAGTAAGTCTTACCAAAATGCATGAAACCCTTGATTAACATTATACCATAATAATCCAGATGGATACGAAATTGTCCTATCAAAATTGTCTCCTTGAACCAAATTGTGTCTCTCGTATCTGAAAATGTGAGGTTGCAATAGATATTATTCGATTTTAGGTAAACGGTGTCGGTTATCGATCTAATTCAAAGAGAGTTTAAGTTTTCTTCCCTCTGCCTGTTACATAATTTAATTTAATATAAAAATTTTACGAATTCTTTTCGAAGTTCTGATTTATCTTCTTGTATTGCAGTCTTCTCGGCATATGCTAATAACGGCGTCGTCTATAAAGAAGCGTAATAAGAAGTCATCGAAATCACGTCTGATTAATGGCAATGCGAAAACGATGCCAGCTCAAGAGATTGAGATACCTGGGGACACGGCAGCACTTGGTCAGCTTTCTATGAATGCCGATGGAATGGCTTCGTATTCGATATGCCACGAGGATAGAGATCGAGATCCAGCGATCCAGCGATATGTTAATACAGTGCAGTGCAATGAAGTCGACGTTAAGGATGCAACTGTGAATCTGTTCAAGAACCAATACAGTACAGTGATAAAACAGGAACTAATCGATAAACCGGAAACACCACCACCAATGGTGAATACTGTGAATACAGAGCATCAACTTATGGAACACGATGTGATCGGAATAGAGCAGCGCATTTTTCATATGCCTCATCGAAATAAGGCAGCCGCTGTTAACAATTTGGATGGAGAACCGATTCTACCGAGTCGACCGGAAATGCCGCCAATAATTGTTCCGCCCGAAGCACCCGAGAGTTTCGGAAAGCCACCCATTTTGGAGAACGGTCCATTATCAAAGCTAATAAGGTGAACTCTTATACCAAAAAAAAGAATGTGTAACAAATTAATTTTCTTACTTTCAAATTTTGCTACTTGGTTCAAAACAGATAATTTAATATACAATTATTCTGTACTTTTTGAAATATATAAGAACACGGGAATAATAGATATGGAATAAGTAGATTTAAAAAAATGTTGTGAACAGATCGGCGATGCCCTTATCACGTTTTCAAACTTTACTTTAGAAAGCAAATCAGACAGATTTCGTTTAGAATTAACCTCAACAAGATCATTTATTGAAGAATCCATAAGAGAGCACTAAGCCACGCCGAGAAGATTCAAATCGCAAAGAACAACCAATAAGTCCCTTTCAGATAGTTAAAGAAACAAATGTTAGTGTTATATTTGTAATATTTCGTGTGTAAAGAGTATTCGGCAGTTGAACATCCATAATATACTAAACAAATCTTACTTTTTTAGTCGCTTCTGCCAAACAATTTATCCAAGTTTGCCAAGTTATATTTTACGAATCCTTCAGGACTTTAATTATCCTACTGGTAATTTGCAACCGCGGAATTGAACCTAAATATTGTAGGAACCAATAGTTCCGGTGCCTAAACTAATTTAACGGTTGTTGACAGCTTAAAACGACCATTTGCAAGTTTGCGTCCAATCGAAAAAGGAGTGGGTTGCCCCGCCAATCAAATTGGGTTCGTTTAGATATTGAAGTTCTGCGGTCGTAATTTGCCGCTCTCTAACTATATTCGCAATTTCCGTTTGTAGCATTCAATTATTCAGGAACACAGTCCAAAAGCAAAAGTCAAACAAATTTTGAGCAGCGACCCAAGTGGGTCGCTCGCAGCTGCTCTGAGGCGGACAATCGGATGACACGGCGGACGTGCCAATAGCGCACAGTGGTTCAATGAAGAAAAACATTCATGTAACACGTGCAGACACAATTCGGAATTCGAGAAGCTTACAAAATTCTAAAATTGTTCTAAAGCATTTGTAACATATTTTATATTTGAGAAGTTAAACAATTAAGCTGGAATTTCGGAATCTCGAAATCGGTTTTAACAGCAGATCAACAAGAATTGAACCAGTGTAAATCGATTCAGCGACAGGCACCTTGCCACGAAATTATTGGCTAGTTTTAGGTCGGCGTGCATTTTTAATGAAATCAGATTCGACAATATTGAAATAGGAAGATAAGTGTAATCAAGATTACTTGATTACAGAAACTTTGATATGGTTTTAGAGTTGTGGCTAATAGAAAGTGCTAAACCCTAGACTTCGATATACACTGCAAAGAAAAGTTATATTTAATGAAGTAAAGATTAAATACCCGAGCCAATATAGCCATATAAATCACAACGAAATACTGGATAACAATATATAGTAAAGTAAATTAATAAGCAAAGGTGTAGCAGAATAGTTTGTAGCAGTATTTGTTAATGTGGTAATTGAAAGTACATATAGTTTATCCAGTATATCGTATTTTATTTAACTGCTCAAAAATGTTTTGATTGATTTAAATTCCAGAGAAAATTCTGCACTGACTGCCCGGGGACAGGCACAGCGAACATATGAAAAGGACCGGACTGTATCTGAAATGATACGGCATCTGCAACTAATACGAAGTAGATTGATCAGTCAGGTAAGTAAATATAGTTTTAAGTGTTTTCTATAAAAATTATGTTATACCGGCAAAGCGTGCAAAAAGATTTTCACTAAATAATCAAACAAATTTATGTAGATTAATTAAATATGTCTGCAATGACCAAAAAAAACCATTCATATTATTATTGGACGTAGATGTACGAAGAACAGTTCCACCCGAACCGAAAGCGGTAAAAAGTTCGTAGTACTATTGTTGGGAATTGCGAAACCGATTCGGTTTCGGATTCGGTGACTACGTCAATCGTTCGCTTTTGCTGCATTAACTTCAAATTCTGGAAATTTCGAAAGAACTTGATTTTTTAGAGCTTAGTCTCTAAGTCTGTTAAAATAATTGCAGAATACCAGAACGTAGTCTTTTGTTAGTTGCTATTCTCTTTGTTCATAAATGGCCTCCACTTTTTGGCACTGATCTAATAATCTTCAAATAATTCTCTATCTGGTGAAAGGTTGCAATCCGATTTTGCCAGTTTTCAAACCTGGTGTCTTGTAACGATATTAAATTATAACTAAAATATGTATAAGTTAATGTCATTTATAGAACAATTATTTTTATAACAGTAAGCCACTAGATAATGATTTGGATATTATTTTAGATCCTAAGATTAAATTTGAGAAGCACAAAACACAAAAAACACTATTTACTTCACTTTTTCTATTCACAAATTCTTAAGTATGAATCTTGTATATGGTGTCCCAAGGGTAATCAGAGTAGAATTGAATTTCCATTGCGTTTCAACTGGAATCTTAAATTTAATATTCAAATGCCTTCTTACCTCGGCTCTCTTTTTATATAAAGAAATAAATTCTTAACTGCAACATCTTTGTAGTTTTATGTTTTTCAATAACAAAATCTTTGTAGTTAAGAATTTATTCCTTTTTAAAAAATCTTAGGAATAGCAGACAACTTAGAAATACGCCTATAGTTCTGAACATTCGACTTGTTTCCTTTTTTTAAGGAAAGGGATAATAAATTAATTTTTCAAAATTTTTTAATATTACCATACCTTCACGGACATTTTAAATAGTTTATGCAAAAGCTTTAAAAGACCTTCAGCGCAATACGCGTTTTATGTATATCTTTTAACAGGCCCACAGAATTTCTTCTCAGGCGGACAGCAAACATATTATCAGGTGTGTAACTTTAATTGGGGGAGTAAAGTTAAATTAAAACGATCCAACTTATACATAATCCATTAAGGATAAACAATCGAAAATCATTTTAAGAAGTCTTCTTAAGATACATGTTTGGAAAGCCTACCCACACAAAGTAGAAAAGAACTTTTACCTGATAGCGTTTTGTGTACTGTAAATTGCAGGACAACTCTTGGCCCATAAATGATTATACCAACCAGAGCAAATGAATATATTTATTATTTATGCGTTTGGCGTCGACTGGCAATTGCTAATACATTGTCAGTGCTAACAAAGGTAAAGTCAAATTAACGATAATTTTTAAATGGAACTGAAGTTGGCTTAATTTTGGTTTCACGGCGCCTGACATTGTCCTGTTTTTTTAGGTTTTTTTTTTTGGCTCCAGAGTGAGTGCTCCTCATTTGCAATGCAGCTCAGAGCAACGGGTCACGCATCAGTCAACAATTCTCAAAACTCACTTTACCGTCCGCCCTGCTTGAATTGGGTAACGATTTCCAAATTAGCATACAACAACTCAACGGGTAGTCACGTAGCCTATCATAAAGTGTACACACTGTAGATATCACGGCAGCAAGCACACACACACAAATTGCCAATGATTTAGTTCACGGCTCGAACACTTAGCCCGCCCTCAGTTTCGGCTCGTGTACCTGTTCTTATACTCGTTCACGAATTAAAAAGAGCATATTAGATTTGTGTAATGTGTAATAATACCCAAAATTGCAAATCGATATAGTCCGCAATTTTAATGTTTTGGTTTGTGTATAGCTGATGGTCTCCCCAAAAGATTGTGACCTTGATAAAAAATTAAAAATGGATCTACCACACTTTTTAAGCTAGAGTTACAATCATTTTTTTCCAGCCACACCCTCTCCCGCCCCCGTAATCGCAAGAACCGATATACCTGTCAGCTCCCGTTGATAACAAGTATATTTTTCCCAAAATTTTGAAGATGGAGTCACCAAATTGGGTCCACGCCCACTAGAAATACCCCAGGCAGCCCGCCCTCACGAATCGTGAAAGCTTTTATCTTCCACAGTTTAAAAACTAAAGAGCAAAATTTTTCACTTAGATTTTTGGGGACTTGTTTTAAATATCGGCAAATTTCTAAAATCTGAAATTTTCCAAAATACCAATAATAGTTAAGATTGTGAACGAGTATAGCGCAATGTTCTTACTTTTTCTTACATTGCACTGTGGACGGAAAGCCCGATGTTTTGGCATAAAGTCTAATTCTGAAGGTAGAGAGTTGAAACTTGGTACAGTACTTAGAAATAGTGTGTGTAGTCACTGTTTAAAATTTCAAACAGATCGGGTCACGCCCACTCATGCCGCACATATAAGACAAATTTTGGCCTTTTAAATTTTTTGATATAAAGCTCTGAGATTTAATTTTTAATGACCTGCTACGAAAATATAACAAAAAATATTATTTAAATTTATTTTACTTAATATATTAACAAAATAAATAAAATATTTCAAAATTATTTCACTGTATGCATATTACAAATCTTCAACATCTAATGATTCATCGTTTTCACAGTTGTCATCGCTTAAAGAATCGTTGTTGTTTTCATCACAAGTATCAGCATCGGGTGCTTCTAGAAGCTCCACAACTGCTTTTGGTAATGATCTTGTTTTATTTTGTTGCCATCTCTTATTTAAAAAAATGCTTGAAATAAGAGGATCCGATGTGTCCATAGATCTTTGGAAAACATCTGTTAAATTGTTCATCCTGTTATTCTGGCGAGCATGTGACCGCCTATCCCTCTTATATAATTTGTTTCGTGCTTCTGACGCGTTTTCACCTAGGCATCCAACAGGCATAACAGAGGATTGTATAATTTGGAAGCCATGTACTAAAATCTTATGTACCGTAGGAGACATTGGAAACCATGAATATTTATCCATGTAAAATGTAAAAGTTTCTTCACAGAACTGTTGAAATTTTACATGGTTAATGCGAAATTCACAAGAAATTGCGATTAAAATGATGTGAAGCCTATCTATAATAAAGAAATCAATATCCAATATTAATGCCAATTGGGTTGGACTTGAAAATGCTTTTCTCGCAGTGTTTCCGTCGTTCGTATTGCCGTAACCATTTTGCTTGGGCTGATCTACAAGTATTCCCATTTCAGCGCGAAGTCTCTTCTATATATATTGTTTTTTACTCATCATTTCCAATTTGTCCTTTTTATCTCTTATTTGCCATTTTTTAAAACTATCCTGTAAAATAATTTTAGCACAAAGTCAAAGACACGTATCCATGCATAGAGTGGACTAATACCATACTGAAGACTGCCAGGCTTTGGCACATATATTAATAAAGATTGGTTGGTAATACTCATAAAATCTTTTGGGCCAGCTCCACAAATTGGTCCCATTTTACTTTGCAAATTAGTCGCATGTCTTTCAGGGTCCAGTTTAACTGACGATTTGATTGAGAGCCACTTTGAATGTTTAATTTTAAAATTGATAACATATCGCCCACATTTTGATAAATTTTTGATAATTTGATAATTTGTACTTTGGTCAATATCACCCAAACCGACTTGACAGAAAATCCATTCAGAAATCGACTTTTCTGTTCTTGTATTGCTCCACGCTTCAAGCAACTGTAAATTGCTGAAGACAAAAGTACCTGCAACACATTGAATTTTCCGGAAAACGCGCAAATTTGCGCAAATATGATTATTATCCTCTAAAAGTGTATATTACTATTGACAACGAGACATATTTACTTTTTGGCACAGATTGGCACGGTGTTAGTTCTACTCCATAATTCACGAGCACTTGCGTTTACTTTTCAACACAAAACACTTAAGCAACCTAAGACACGTAAACAAAAAATAACACATATTAAACAGTTCCTACATGGGATTTATATTTTACATGCAAGGTATGTAAAATTTATTTTTATTTTTATCTTTATTTTCCATTATTAATATAACTTAAAGATTACGAATGTAATATTCTACAACACTTTAAACTTTTATAAATTTTTGTACGTTCCAAATGTAAACAAAGCTGTGATCACATGTTTGACTTTGATGCCCTGGTACAAAACCAGGGCCGCAACTATAGAAGTTTAATTATTGGATTTAGTGTGCTTAGAATATCTATATTCAAAATATAAAATCAAAACCACAAAAGCTTTTCATGAAAATATGGACTTTATGCCAAAAAATCGGGCTTTCCGTCCAGTGTGCATTGATTAAACCATGTGTTTGGTTTGATCTTTCATTTGATTTCTTATTTTACAAGCTATTCAAGAATTTATTTTCTACTGTGGAATAAATAAATTTATGAATATCGGTTCTCTAGAGTATTCAGCTGTCATAGTAACAATCGGTGATAAAAAGAAAAACAATTAGGAAGGGTTTTAGCTTAACTTTTATGCTGTAAAAATGAACTTGGTCGAACTTTAAAGATGTTTAAAATAACTTTTTAAAACACGGAGAGACACGGATTCGACAATCCGCCTATAGATGTAGTTTTGACTTAACCGAAGGCCATCTTGGTCGACGCTAATTGGCGTGATAGTTTTATCTTCTATTGAAACTTCAGAATTTGTGTGTGTAAGCGGATTTATGCACATTCGGATATTTGGCAGCTGGCGTATGAGACAATCCTGGGATTGACCTCATGTACTTAGTTTTCAGTTCTGGGTTGAGTAAATAATGAACGTGTGTAGATACATGTTTGTACATACATATATATGTATATATATTCATATATATATATATATGTGATTGTGTGTGTTTATGAATGCCTTTTCTTCTGTGCTTTTTATTACATATTTCATTTTTCTGTTTTCTATTCAGAACATTCATTTTGCATTTCCCTGGCTTTATGCCAGCACAAAGTTGTATTATTCTCTTTTCCTTTATTATCCGCTTTTCTTCATTGTGTGTGTGTGTGGGTGTGTGTGTTTGTTTGTGTGTGTGTGGTCTCTGTGAGCATTCTATTCCATTCTGCTCCTCAGAATCCTCTTTTCAGTTTTTTTTTTGTGCCATGCTTAAATTTTCTTTTGAATCGCTTTTGTGCTACGTTTGGCATTCAAGCTCCGAACAATAAGCTTTTCTTTCCTTTTTCACGTTTTCCTCATTCAGTTGTTTTTTGTTTTTGCGTCCCTGTCCATCGCCCCGCCCTTGCCGACCAACAGCCAGTGCAATTCCTCCTTGTTCGCCCCGCCCCTTCTGTGTGGCTGAGAAACTTCCCGTTGCCACAGGGTGCCTATTTTAGATTAGTTACCGATTTTTGTAAACTAGCGCGGAACTGTGAACAAAATTGAGTAAATTATAAAATTGACAATCGTTTCAAAACCAAACTCGCCCGTTATTTGTCCATTTAGCTGTTTCAAGGAGAAGACAGCAAGACCAGGTTCACTTACTAACGGTACACCCGTTTCGCCAAAAATTAATAATTAATAATTTGATAAGCTTCATCCACACGTAATATTAATAAAAAATTATTTAAATTCTTTATAATTCGGAACGATTTAAACAAATTGATGAATTTTTATACACTGAACACAATGAAAATAGGTAAAAAGGGAGTTATGTATCAGGCAGAAGAAAGCGTCTCTATATTCTTGATCTGGATGATAAGCTAAGTCGATTTAGCCCTGTGGGAGCGTATTAATGCAAGT
This sequence comes from Drosophila paramelanica, assembly GCA_035043915.1. NCBI lineage: Eukaryota > Metazoa > Arthropoda > Insecta > Diptera > Drosophilidae > Drosophila > Drosophila paramelanica. The sequence goes on from JAWNMO010000179.1 coordinate 878,916, forward strand.
GGCCTGAAATGTATGTATCGATAGCGCACAGCTGAGTTCAGAGTATCTCCTAGTTGGGCACTCCCGAAAAAAGAGCTTTACTGTAAAATGAGCAATTTATATTTTTGAACTCAGTTGATTCAAACGCAATCTAATGTAGGGCTGCCAAGCAATTCTGTATACTCTGGACTTGAAAGGACAATCTGTACAAACCTGTTTTATTGTATTTGGCACCACCAAGATAAAAATTACACGATTCATTCATGGTCATAGCTCATTGTAATATTTGGTATTGTCGCCAGCCACTTTCTCACCCAAAACGAGAATGAGGTAGTAGCATTATAGCCGCGGATGATGAGTGCGCAACTTCTGTCTTCTGTCTGTGTGCCCTGTGGGCTAATCGGCTTGAAATCACGCTAATGTGATGCGTATCTGCCAGATTCGCTGAACAGAATGGCCCGAGCATGATGGGCCAAAGATTATCTAATATAAGTGTAACAAAATCTGCATTTCCGCCTCACGGCCCATGTTAGTGTGTGTTCGACCTCGGCTTAGTCGCCGCTTTTATGGGGTTGTTTCGTTCATTAGCGCACAGTGAAAAGGCAACCGGGTTGATGTCGTTCTCTTTGCCGCAATATCGCGTCAGTTAGATAAAATCGCAATCCTAAGTACTCCGAGGTCCTCATTAAAAACACATTAACACGTATGGAACCGGCTCTGGCCCATTTGAATTTTATGAGGAATATGCTGTTTTATTATTACACAAGGTGCGCACATCAATTTCACATCCAATAAAGCCCAAACATCAAATAAAAATACTATGATACTATGTGTATGAAGTGAGATTCTCTACAAAAGTCGTCCCTAAAATGTTAAGATAATAATAATAAGAATAAATAAAAAACAAAAACACAATTATTTGATTAAATATAATATAATATAATTTAATATAATTATTATATTAAATATTAAATGCCTAAAAAGGGTAGCTCCTAGACGAGCGACTCCGAAGAGAGTCTTCTTAGTTGGAGGAAGGTCTCCGAAATCCGAAAAGTTTCAGATCTACGACTGCTTTATACGAAAAATACGTTAAAACGAACGAACATTACAAAAAACCAATATACTCTTTTCACTTCATGAACGAGTATAACATCAAAGTTTAAGTTTAAAAAAAAGTGACGCCCATTTGATTAAATAGGCACAAAACATATGTAATATGTACGAACAAATGAGGTATGCCGTTAATTGCTAGCATTGTTTTCTTTGTTTCAAGTACGTGACTGCATATAGTTGAAAATACATACTCACACACACACACACATACACACACACACATTAATGTATATGCGCACGAGCAGAGATTATTGGAAAGCTGGTCCAAAGACCAATACACAAATACGTTTCTTATTGCAAGCATACAAGCGGGTATTCTCCTTCCTCCAATATATGTATGTACATATACATATATATACTGGTGCATATCCACCTGCTATTCTGCAAGCCACCAACAAACAACACAAACAACTGCTATGTCGGCAAATGTATGTACTTGTGTGGGTGTCTGAAAGCATTCTCATAGGTCTGCCAATAGAAAACAAATAAATTTTGCTATCTCACTCAAATGGGCCTTGTCTATTACTCTTGTGTTTCTCTGTGTGTGTGTGTGTGTGTGTAGGTGTGTATGTGTGTGTGTGTATTAGTGTATGCAGAGTAATCACAAATAAACAAGATAATAAAAGCTCTATATGAATTGTAGGTATGAACCTCGCATATTCATGATGTCGTCTTTAACTTTTGTATTTGTGCAAGAAATAAGCAGATGAAAAGTAGTTTCTATAAATACACTCACATTTACAGGAAAAGGGTTTAATAAAAAGCTGCACACTTTAATTAATGTACACACACTGCTTACAAACCAAAAACAAAGTATATTAATTGTGTCCTAAGTTCGTCTGGTTAGGTTTCAGTCTATCTTTTCGTATGACAGATGAGAGCCACGGTCAGAGCTGAATAATTGGTTAAGCGTCGTTTTGACTGTCGTTGCTGGGATCTTGGCCCTGAAGTGATCGATCCTATTTTGCGTGCACACACATATATACAGTTGCGAAAAAAATAATAGCACCACCACCACACGCAATTTTTAAATAGTTGCCCAAATCACATTTTTAGCTTTAACGAAACTTGGAACACATTTTTAGAAAGGGAAAACTCAGACAAACCGTGGACTTAAAAAAAAATTATTAAATTATTATTATTATATTATATTATATTATATATTATTATTAAATTATTATTTATGAGATCGCGCTTCTTCGCAGTGCAGTGCTTTCCACGTCTGATTGAAATGATTACTTTTATCTTTTATGATGGAAACAATGAAAACTTTGCTTAAACTATAAAAAATGTGCTTTTTTCAAAGAAACCTCCGCGAAATATAGGGGATTCAACTAAAAAGGACAAATGGTGCTATTTTTTTCGGTATTTTTGGGAGATTTTTTCTTAAAATCCAAAAAAAAAATATATAGACAGAAATTTGAAGAGCGGGCATGCAGTTTTTGTTTATGGGGAATACTTAACAATATAAAAAATTAATATTTGAAAAAATCGCAACAGTAGTTGCTTTTTTTTTCATAAATAACAAAATGTGTTGTAGTGGTGCTATTATTTTTTTGGCAGCTGTATATATATACATATGTATATTTAGGGCACACAATTATGTAGACATTTCTTTGTCGTGCCAAAGACAATATAAATATAAATATAAGTAGTATTTATATTGCCTTTGATCGTGCTATAAACAAGTACAAAAAAAAACGCTCAGCTTTGTTCAGCAATTATTGCACATAAGACCATCAAAAGGAGGAGGAGAAACGGGAAGTAGGAGAGGAGAGAGTCACCATCACTAGCTTAGTCGAGAGCTAAAGAGTTCATGCTCAGTGCTTTAAGTTTACGTATCATGTATATTGATTCTCCTCAACGTATTCTTATTATTGATAATTATCGTTATTACCTATATTCGCTGCTTTGAGAAACTGTAACAAAATACAACTAGCAAATTTAGTTTTATATGTTTTCGGTATGTTATGGTTCTTGGATACTTTGCCTTCTCGTTTTAAATTTGAAAAAAAAACACGCAATTTCAGTGGAGAAAATAAACAGCTGAGTAAAGTATGTTTGTGCTGCTTGTTGGTATCTCCTAGTCGGGCACTCCTGACTAGAGCAACCAAACTTGTTTAACTTAATAATGTAGTGATTATATATTTGCACCATCACACACACACACACACACACACACACACACACACACGCACACACACACATGCGTTTATATGAACTAATTTATTAACGTTCTAAATATGTATGTTAATTTGAAAACTTTCTCTATCTATGTATATGTATATGTGCTCAAATATGTGTACGTGTGTCCAAACACACACACACACACACATACATACACAATCGTCAGAATACTCCTTGTGAAATTGAAAATCACACCGGAAATGCATTAAAAAATTTGTCTGCAAATATTCTAATATTAATCAAATTGTACTAACCTTGCGTTGCCTTGCTTGGCCGCGGGCTGCTGCGTCGACATGACAACGTGGACGGACGGACGGACGTTGGCATGACAACGGGATCGGGATCGGTCGGTAGCAATCGCAGCTCACTGCAAGCACGAGAATTCTATTTTTGAATGCAAAATTTATGAATGAAAACAGAATTTCAAATGAACGCGGATGGGCGATGTGGGTTGGGCGCTGAGGAAGGGGAGGGGTGGTGATGACTAGGACGATAGCGGAGGCGGATAAGGGGCACTGGATGGCGTTGGCAAAAGTGAAGTTGCCAAGAATCGGGAATCTACATCGGCCGCAACGATGCAAAGTTTGTTTAGATCCGATTATGTCACAGCAGCTCTATATTCCTACTCCGGAAGAGTTTCTTTTTCTATTGACGGAGACCCTGTGTGGCAAGGGCCAGCAGCTATTTTAAAGTGAGCCAAAAACAAGAAAGAACATTCGCATTCGGGATGCTGCAGATTAAATACACTCGCAAACATATCAGAGACGTGCAGTATAATTCAATCTCCATTCCTATACCAAAATTAATATTTATCTAATTATTCAAGTGGAAACTGAATAAAGTAGTCCGATTATCGGGTATGATATATTGAATAAAAATTAGTTATTGCATTTTAATAAATTTTAAATAATTTAAATAATGTTGAAGTTTTTTTAAAAACAAGTTAGGAAATACACCGAACTCTGCGATCTGTTCTTACAAATATTTCAGCAGCACTAAATTCAGATACTAACACAAAATTATAGATACACACACACACACACACAAACACACACCCAATCGTACAGCAAAAACTGCGATTAATATTAAGTGGCTGCGTTTAGCTCCCACAATGTAAACAAATTCTTGACTAACTAAAAGTTAAAAAGTTTTGAAATTTTTGGGACTTAAGACTAGCAATGAAATCTTTTTTTATGAGCCAATAGAGAAATTTATGTTTTTTGGTTTTTTTTAAATGATTGATTGGGGCAAGGTATCTAAAATCCAAAATATTTCAGAGGTGCGTATGCTTATTTCCATAATATATGTATATAATATATACATATTAAAACAAAATTATGGTTTTTTTTTGGAGATTTGCTTAAAAAACGAGTGCCAAAGAAAAAAATGATAAATATCGATAATTAGAAAACAGGAGGGAGCTTTTAAAATAAACTGGATCCTGTTGTATCTGAAATTGGCGGACAGATAGACGAAAATGGTTTAATTAACTCAGTTTGTTGACCTGATCAAGTATATTTACACATTATGGAGATTTTTCTTTCAGGATATTTCATACATTTGCATAAAATAATAGTTCCATTTTACCCATTTTTAATGAGTTCAGTTCATAATGGTCTGTTCCAGCCAACTTTGACATTTAGCATATTTTGTTTGGTTTCTTTCTTCTTGTTTCTCTTTCCAAATGTAAAAATGACAAAAATAACAGCTGATTCCATCACTTTTTATTTGTCTAGGATTTAGCGGGGTTTTCTGAGTTTTTTTTAACAGAAAATAGGAAGTTACAGACGGACGATAAAATTAGTGAATTAATTTGTATATACAACTAAGCATACATTTTTTTGCCATTTATATATATTATTAAAATGTAATTTTCTAATTCATTGTATTGACCAAGTTGCTCGTTATAAACCTGCACTTTTCCAAATTGTCCGAACGTAGGACACGTCTGGGTTTTTAAGATATATGATAAAGATCCAGACGATGAAAGCGCTTGTGGCTGTGGAGTTGCAGGCTGATTTCTTTTAAAAGCTAACAAAAACTACCTTTAAAATAATATATTATATACTAAATAATCAAAACTTTTAATTTATTGCTTTGGAAAGTAACAAACGGCGTTATAAAAGCCTGGCTGGGATATCAAGGTATCTATTTTAGAGAGCTATAATTAACACTTTATATGACTCGGGTATACAGATATATATTCAGATAGCTAGACGGAGATTACACAAACAGAATAACACACTATTTCACTTTGTGAACTTTAATCTGTAGGCAGATTATAATTTCTTAAAAATTGCGGCTCACCTTGCTATACTAGATATTTGTCATATAACACTTTCGTATTTTTCACAACATCAACCAGAAAATCGATAAATCATCGCAAATAATGGAATGCTTGCGGCGCATTGCTAAATTTTTCGCAAAAGGAAAATATGTTGCGTCTAATAAGAAAAATGTTAATAAAATATATTTTATATTTTTATATATTTATACATATTTTATATTTCGCAAAACAATACTGTGACAATATTTTAGCATTTTTTGCAACTAACCAATAATTGGTTAATGTTAATCCCATAATTTGAACCTGCACCTGCAACTGCTTTCGTGGTCATGTACTCACATTGATAGCTGGGATACAATGTATTCCATATATATCCGTATTGGCAGCTAAGAACGCATCGTAAATATAGAAAGACAATATATGTAAATAATATGTATGTACATACATATGTATGCACGGATACATAAAAATCAAATTATTTTCTAGGTATGTTCCAATTGACACGTACATATGCCTCTTTGGTGTATGTGTATGTTAGATGTATGTGTGTGTGTGTGTGTGTGTGTGTGTATATAAAAAATTTATGATCCGTCCATTCGGCTGCTGTGCGCCAATTCATGATTTTGGATGTGGGCGTTGACTCCGCAGCCGGGAAAATACTACGGCAAACATCTCTCATCTAAATTAACCGACTGGTTCATATTTTATACGCACGAGAACAGGGGAAATGTTCAACACATCCATAAATGTCATAAAATTCATAAATTTTTTTCTTTTCAAATATTCATTGTCTATTTCGAACGAACGAACGAAAGGCCTTTGGTCAACAAGGGGGGCTGTTTAAGAGCCATTGGGACTACGAGTGTAATAAAACATAGTCGCGGCAGTGAGTGGAATCAAGAAATTTTGGATTTAGATCAAATAATGCTTTTGATTTAACTTCGTTGCAGCTGATCACGCCAGGCGATCTTACTAAAGGAATTCCAACTAACACGAGTTGCACTGTAAGAAATTTTAAAAATTTACTTAAATTAAGTAAAAGCATAGTCAAAATGCGATCAAGGTCAAAATTTCCTAGCCTGAAAATGATTCTTCTTCTTTTAAGCACATTGAATCATATTTATACCCTAATCTTATGTATAAAAGGGGTTTACATGTTTTAAATGAATCTATGTAACAGTTAGAAGGAAGCATATCCGATTCCATAAAGTATATATTCTTCATGTCCGCCTGTTCGGTCATCCGTCTGTAAGAACTCGAAAACTACAGATGCTACAGACCTTAACTTTTCGAATTTCGATTATTATTTTTTCGATATCTTGCCGCATTTCATCAATATTGATACAAATCAAATTCAACGAGTGGTTTTCATGCCATATCTCAGATTCATACTTAGTTGAATTATATATACATTTTGTATATATAAAAATCAAGCAAACATATATATTTATATATATATATATATATTCGCTATATGCGAAAATTACAAGTTTGTTTTGTAAACGCATAAGGGATTACGGGCTGGATATGGTGAGAAGATATTATACACTTATGATAAAATTAGAAACTGTCAGAAGCCTTTTAAATTCAAATAATGAGAAGACCAAAATACATTTTGAAACGGCAGCTGTGGCACAAACAACCATCCAGAAGCGAACCGGAATAAAGACAAACAGACTGACAAACTCTACGGTTTATTTCTAGACAATAGGGAATTGCCGAGTGGAGGCGACTGTACTCAAAATTGAAATACCCTTGCGAAGATATTGTGTCGGAATCGATGTAGATCGGCTTTAAATCTCAATACTTTATATTATATTGTTATAGAACTAGACTTCCATTGTGTGAAATCAAGTCGGCACATTATCATTAACCTGTCGCACTGCACTCATCCTCGTGCTCCTCATCTTGATTTGATTCCAAACTTTGGGCACGAGTCGCACAACATTTGTTGTAAAAAGACCTGGGGTACAATGACAGACCACTTTCCTTGTGAATGCCATAAACAATGCTATTGCAGCGCGGAGCAATACAGCTGCGGCAGCCATTTGATTTTTATAAGACTGCTTAATGAGGTGAGAAATGTTTTCATATTGCCTTGAATCAGTGCCGACGCTTGACGGCAGGCAGCGTCCTCCATTCAGATTGAGATTCATATTCCCCATTCACATTTCCATTCACCCATTCGTCGCGTCGCGTCGCCTTTCGGTCAAAGCAAGGGTGGCAGTTGGCCCTGATCGGTCGCGGATCGGGTCAGATCGGAGCAGTCACCTATTCTTAGAAAACGACTCAAAACAAACAACAGCAACAACAACAACTTTGAAAATAAGTGGAAAGAGCGAAGATTAAGTGTGTTCATGCCCCAAGAGGCACATGAGTGCAGCCCACCGACGGCAACCGAAGACTCTTGATTAGCGAATGTGAAATACAAAAAATACCATCAAGTTTCATAATCTGCAACTTTTAAGAGGTAAAACATCAGTTCTATGAGAAAATAAAATAAAAATCTCCCAACCCGCACCCTTATTTGCATTTGTAATCGAATTGCTGCTACATCTACATACCACACTCATGTGTTGTCCATCCCTGAACCCTCACGTGCCGAGGCTGAATAAACTATAACAATAACTGTAGCCTAACATCATATATATATATATATATATATAAAATCCTTAAAAGTGCCAATTGATGAAGCAGCAGCACGTTTCATACGATAATTGCAATTATGAGTGAATGGTTTTTAAAGCCCATGGATAATAACTAGATTGGCAGCAACTCGTATGACCTGTATATATATATATATATATATATATACCAAGTCGCACAATAAAGTAACACACGCCGTTAATGCCGCTCCAACAGACAAAGTTTTGATGACTTTGACGCGGCCACTGTCGCAAGGATTAGGACATGCGTCAGTGTCATTGGCAATAGACGGTTAATTAGCAATCTACGTCACGACCCGTGCTGCTCTATTCAAAGCCACTTCCGGCATAGCCCGAGGGAGAGGAGCTTCGCTTTAATTGCGAGTAATTTTGAGAGGCTGTCAATGCAGTTGATGCCCGCTGGAAGGACAACATTAACCGAATAGGGGTGCGGCTGGCTGGAGGGAAGGCCTTAGGTCATTGCGTAGCTAATGACTCCTAAAACGGTAAATAAATCTGTGGCAACTGGCCGAGCATTGGCAGGCACTTATGCATGTATGCATGCAGCTTGTGTTACCAGCAACCACAAACAAGCTGAGCACTCTCCAATCCGATCCCAAAAGTCCATTGCATGGCACACTGGACAAAGTACAGCAAATTTGACACTTGACAATATTGCTTGCAGTCCTCGGCAAGTAATGGTCCAATTAACAAAGTATGTCCGATAACGAATCTAAGTGGTTCTGCAATACGGAGTTTGCAGGCACGTATATTGATGTGGGGTACTCTTACCAAAAAGCATAGCGTTTAACTTTAAAAATGACATTAAAAATATATAAAAAACAATAAAAGTCAAAAATTAATCGAATACTCATAATAGTTAAACGGTCGAACATAAAATCGGCCAGTAAGTATAATTAAGTAAATAGTAAAACTTTTTGATATATCAAGTTTATTTTCTTGATGTATATAAAGATTTTATGCAAATTTTATTGTAAACAGCTAAAGGAATACGTTTTGATACTATTGATCATTATCAACAAACGAGTCGAATTAGCCATATTCGCCTGTCTGTCCGCCTGTCCGTCTGTCAATCTGGAAAACTTTTCGAATTAATTCTCGTCCATGGCACTCGCATATCTAAGTTGTTTCAAATGATCGATAACTTACACCGTTTTTCTAAAATCGCTTTAACTAATTTCTGATTACTTTTGCAAGTACTGCATAAGAGCTAGAGTGTTTAAGCTTGATTTTTTAAGCTCTTGTGTACTATAAGGAGATTAAATTTATTTCCTACTAAATTGATATTTATGCCTTTTTTTACCTTTTTCTTAACATGTCTCCGAAGCTTTAACAACTAGAGCGTCAAATTTGTTTCAATATATTTGCATAAACCATACGCAATTCTTCATATTTCCGATGTCGGATGCCTTCCCCAATTGCCACAGATATAAAACAAATTTTTGAGATTTTTCTAGTCGGGTCCGACCGACTGAAAGATACCCATCACTTCATCACATATAAACTGACGCACGGTACTTGATGAGTATTGAGGTGGAAAAAATTACGGAAAAAATTAAAAAAAATTAAAAATGATCAACGAAAAAGAAAAAATACAACTTCACCATCCCTTGGAGCGGGCTCCAGCCACTGAATGAATTCTTATATTTCAACTCTTCGTATTTCATACAACTATAATAAAACGCAGTTCAATAAAACCTTCGCATAAAAACAAATTCCAAAACAACGATTGAAAAATTCTGCATGTGTGTGTGTGTGCACATGAATACACAAACTGCTTTCGCTTCAGTCGCTGTGTTTGGCCCCCGCTATGGAAATTAAATTATTGATTTCTTGATCAAGTTAATAAGAGCATAGAATCTTTTTACAAGCCAAAGCGCAAGGCTCTAGTATTGGATTGAGGTTTTCTTTTAGTTTCGGATTGCGGATTGCCCAAATATTAAAATAAGCGATAAATAGCAATAATAAGAAATTTGAAAGCATTATCGATCATTCGAAATAAACTGAAAGAATCAAAAATTATCTTTCTAGCTTTTGTAGTCTCGGGCTAAATCAACTAGTTGTCTTTAGGGTATAAAAAAAGGGTGTTAAAAAACATGATATATGTAATATTGTTAAATAGCAAATTGTCTAAAAACAAAAAGAAATGATTTAATAACCTATTAAAAACATAAATTTAGCATATTTTCTATTCCACCTGATTAAAGCAAACTTGGTTTTGATCAAATAATAATTACATATTCAAAGACTTTGTCCCAGTGTTGCACAACAAAGTGCGTAGTGAATGTGTCAACGACTACAAATACTGGCGTGGGTATGGGTACGGGTACGGGTACGGGTATGAGTACGAGTGCCTCGTGCCAGTTGTCTATTAAAGGACGAAAATAAAATGTTTACACGGTGCTTTCAACTAGGCGGCAATAAGAGGGGGAAATTGCCTATGCGGTGTTTGTGTTTGTGTATGTATGTGTGTGTGTGTGTGTGTGTGTATTGAAGATCAGATGCCGATGCTGTTATTGTTGTTAAACGGCAGTCCGACTGACTGACTGTCGGTTGGCTGGGAGGGGGGATGGTTTATTTTTGTTTTGGCTTTGTTCTAGAAACTTGAATATTTTGTCAAAAATTTCTGACTTTTTATAAATTATTTCTTTGGGAAATCATAAATGTTATATTTAGACATGAACAATATTTATAGTGACATTATTCTGACAGCGTCGCGCACATGGAAATCAAATTCTGGATCGACACAGACATTGGATACTCGCTCACTGAGATAGATAGATAGATACGGGAACCGAAAAGAATAATAGAACTGGATATAGAAATGTGACGGTGCCGTTGTCGGTGAAGCTGACAGATTACAATTTAAATACGCGGATTATAAGAAGGGGGGACCGGGCCAACTCTTGGATTTATAGGGAAAACAGAAACAATTCCCAGGCAATTAATTTCAACATCGCGTTCCGTTTGACGCTTCCCGCACCTGTTCGCCGCCTTTCGAAAATCAGCTCTAGCCTTGTCCACATTATCCGAGGGCTTCCAACTTTGGGGGTGGTCCTTTGAATAGGCTCTAAATTTTGCTGGGTGGAAAAAACTTTGGTTGTTTTCCCCCCAGCCGTGTGGCAAAGGGAAATGGAATAATTGGCCCCGTTCCGCAAGCCCAATACTGTCTGTATGTAAGAATTATTAGACACTTATTGTTGTTGTTGTTGTTGCTGTTGTTGTAATGGATGAAGATTGATGATGTCTATTGATGATCGTTATTATCCGTATCATTGGCAGAGCAGAGCAGAGAGCCACATAAGTTAAAAGTATAAGTACGTCCATGTATGTATTTAAGGGGGAGGAGAAGGAGGTGGTCATACATACACGTACTCGCCGATCCATTGGACAGGATAAGGACAAGCGCAGGAACAGAAATTTATATACATTTTATATATATTTGGGGCTGTTGCCATCATTTGTGTCCCCATTGTCTGGTGGAACAAAGCTGCTGGCTCAAAGGCGCTACTTTGGCAACAAAACACGACAATGAGCTTCTAATTTGAATGCTATTTTATCCTTTGTTATCCTAGATTTAATCATCTCCTCCTGGGCTGGGCTGCGCTGCGCTGGGCTGGGCTCGTTTCCCATCATTAGAGTCACCATTGTTTTGCGAATATGAATGGGAAGCTCAAGTTCCTTTGCCATTCTTTGTCATTGAATGTTTTCGGGTATGCCCTGCGACCCTGGGGGTGGACAAATTTTGTTATCCCCATGACTAATATGTGATCGAAAGCGATGGACGAAGGGCGGGCGGACGATATTTTGTTGGTTTAATGGTGATGGTTTTTGTTTTCACAGCATATTCACCTTTCTTCTGTGGAGCTTTAAGCCACAGCAGCCAACATCATAATTTGTATAAATCATATTTTCAATTCAAATTTCAATTTCCCCAATTTGTGTGCGAATTTCCTGGCCGGGAATAGGTCTACACCCCACTCCAACCTCCAACTCCAACCTCCAACATCCAACATCCAACCTCCAACTCCAACTTGCAACCCCGCCCAGACTCTCTGTTCGAACAACGACGCCACTGTCGACATGTGGAAGCGTCGTGCGTGTCCCGTCAACGTCAGCGTCAGTGCGAACGTGAAATAACTTGTAATTGAATTGACGCGGACGCAGGATGCACAATGCAGCGGCCCTGGACGAAGGGAGTTGAGAAAAACTAAGCAAAGAAAGAAAAACAATTACCTGCCGCTCACTGGGCGGTCCAAGGCGGTGGCCCAAACATACTCTGCGGATTGTCAGTGTTGCCCATTGGCAACAGTTCGCTTTGGCTTTACCGAAAATGTGTACACATGGAGAAAAAATTATGTTATTGTAGTCAAGCTGGAAATTATCCATTATTATCTAATTTAACGAATTTGCTAACTTTATTAGTAAATGTTTTTAGCCCTTTTGTATAATCAAGAACAACACTTTTTTTTGAAATTTAATTAACAGGACTAAATTTTGATTCGAGTATTTCTCAAAGTGTGCACATATATATTCGCGACTTTTGCCCGTTAGCTTTGCACTTGACATTGGCCACGCACCGGGTGGGCTCCGGCCGTAGCCCAGTCGACGGGCTTGCTGGAGTGGGCATTATAATTAGAATAAAGCAAAGTCAAGTGGATCAATGGCGTGGTGTTCGCGTCGGCCACATTCTTTTGTGCCACCCCTCGCGCCGCGCAACCCCTCAAAATATGAGTCGACGTATGTCGACACGTGCAGCGCGGAGGCAAAAGTGCAAGTGTGTTTTCAAAACTCAATTGGACCTGGACTTGCGCCTCAGCTTGCTTCAAGATTGGTGTAAAATAAAAAAGCCAAACCTGAATAACACAAATACTTTTCGACTTGTTAGCCTAACATACCACTAATAAGCAAATTTATATTTACTGTGCATTTTTATACCCTTTTAAAAATCTCGTAACTATATATACTTACAGGAAACAGTATCAATTCCATTTTAACTATTTTCTTGTTCAGAACGTTACTGTGTGAAAAACAGCGGTATTATTGCATTATCTTTGGGCCCATTTATCTGATGTGAACAATCTGTAAAACGTGCGTCAATTAAAAAAAAGCAATCAACTCATATATATTTTATGATAATTTTTTTGTAGTTTTCGGTATTTACTTAAAACTTTATGCGATAGATTCAAATATATAGAATATAAAACTATAGAAACTAAATTGTTGATTTTCTCATAAACTATATGTATGATCGTTATGAAATTTGAAGCACTTATTAAGAAGCATTGAATTTTACGTACAAAACAATTAGTATTTGATTTGCGGTTTTTGGTTTTATCGCAATTGGGGACAGTTGAGGTATCCCAAATCCGAAGGTATCAAAATATGTGTCTGCTCTTCACTTCTAGCCCTTATAGTTTAGGAAAAAAAACCGGGTATAGAAAACGATAAATAGATAAATAAGAAGAAAACGGAAATAAACATGATGTGCGTATGTTATTATATACGAATTATATGTATTATATCTTTAAAGCTGGTCCACAATATGTATACTTTATCGGGTCGGAGATATTTCCTTCTGCCTGTTACATATAACAACAAATAGCAACGTTGCAGTTGGGCGTTACCGACTGCGTTATACTCTTTTACCGTCTTAGCAACTGTTTTTGTTTTGGAAAATTCACAAATGTATAAGAACATAAAATTTACAAAGGTTAATCATAAAGTTAAATTTTTATCCAATTCATTAAAAGCAATTTAAAATTTCCAATAATAAATCAGTGTAATCAGTGTTGAGCACGGCCACAATAAAAAATGATTTTTGCCTACTGTGTTTAAAGAGTGCAAAAAAACTGAAAAAGCTCAACAGCAAAAGCAAAAACAAAAACAAAACAAACAGAAAACAAGAAATACATCAGAAGCAACAAAAACGAGCAGTTTATTATTATAATTGAGTTAAACTCATTTGAATTTCACGCCACTTTGAGTCTGAATGAAAATGAAAATCTGAATAATCAGTTTTGCATTACATTTTATTATTTCATTTGAATTAAACATTTCATTTTGTTTTCGGCTTTCTGATGCAAGACACAAAAGCAGAGCAAACGCAAACGCAAACCAGGGCGGATATTCGTTACAAGAACAATGCAAACGAAACAAATAAGATTACCCAGTTCGAGGGAACTCGACTTTGAGATACCCTAAAACAAGTGAGAATGCTGCAGTCGGGCGTTACTGACTGCGTTATACTCGTTCACGAGCTGAATTACATTTATTTGTGGGGGAGGTCACCAGCTATCGCAAATTTGGTGGCACTATCTTACAAATTGTGGGATATATACACGTTTTATCGATTTTTGCGTCAGATATAAAGGTTTTTTCGATTAGGGAAGCGTGTGGAGGCTTTCCGGAAAATTCCAGTAAAATATATATTTGGTGGATCTAGCTCAAAAACTGTGGAAGATACAGGCATTTCCGATTATTTATAGTATAGTTAGTTATAGTTATAGTAGGCGTGGCTGAGATATCAAGGGTGCAATCTGTGGGGAGGTCACCAGCTATTCGCTTACCAAATTTCGTGACTCTATGTTTTAAATTGCGGGAAATATTTACCTTTTATCGATTTGCGATTTGAGGTGTATCGACATGTTATCGTATTGCCAGCCTCCCAGTGGGCGTGGCACAAAGATCTTAACACTTTGTCTAAAGAAGATAGCTACACGTCTATATCCGACGTTTTAAAGCTCTATCTTTAATTGCGTCGAAAAAAGTTGCGTTCATCCGGACAGACAGGCAGACGGACATCATGACGGACATTGAACAAACCCAATATACTAGTTTCACTTCGTGAACAAGTATAAATTTAACATATTCAGGAGCGCTTTTGACTTAAAGGATCCACAGCGAAGACAATATAAATACTGTCTTGTATATATTTCGTTGAACTGCGCTGCTCATCTTGGTATATTTATATTGTCTTCGGCAGCAGCGTAAAGGTGACAAAAACAATTTACATCCGTGTTTGGAACGTGGAATCTACCCCAAACTTAAGCAACTTAAGTAGTATGCATGCATAATGCCACCACTGACCAAATAACACATGAATGGGACATCTACAACAAAAGATTAAGAATGTTCTCGTCGGGAGTGCACGACTAGGAAATACCCTGAACCCAGATGCGATCTGTCGTTACATACATTTCAACCCTATTGCATTCATATATACCGTAAATAACACATGAATTAACACACACTTACAGTATAATTTGGTTATCTGCTCCGATACTTAGCTGAATCGGCGAGACAGCCGTATAAAGTGTTAAAAGTTGATTTTGTATAAAAATTATTACGTTTGGATAAAATTGCGTATATAACAGGCAGAAGGAAACAACTCCGATCCATAAAGTATATATATTCTTGATCAGAACGACGAGCTAAGTTGATTTAGCCATGCCAGTCTGTCCGTCCGTCTGTATGAACGCTAAGATCTCGCAAGTTACAAAATGTAGAGAGCTAAACTTTACGACTTTAGATTTTCGCAGTCCATATTTTTTCGATATCCTGCTCCATTTCATTAATATCAATAAAACACGATTTATACCTTTTGTTTTCTTACTATATCTCGGAGTCAATAAGAGTAACAGGCAGCAGATTTAGTATTATGTTCGTCAAAACAGACACAGGTTTTGGATTTTAGTTACCTCTCTTTTTCTTACATTTCTATTAAATCGTGAAAATTCCATAACGATAAAAAGTAAATCAAGAGTTTAGGACCAAACACAGTTACCAAGTAAAGCGTGCAAAATATATATGTCAAATAAAGTCAAATAGCCAACAAATTAATTCGAGCGGCATACTGAGACTTTAAAGCCAGAATTTCGTGGAAACAAATTGCAAAAAACTCTACTAAATCGACAAAATTACACCCTTTTTTCGTGAAAACCCGTGAAAAGTGTCTATTTCTGATTAATATTTATATCCATTAGCTTTCAAGATTTGTAAAGCAGACAGCCCGATATGGGAAGTTGCATTATTATTGTTTACTCATTCTTAATTCGAAAGCTATAATAATGTATTCGTATTGGAATGTGAATGTGGAACAAGCTGCTATTCGTACCTGTTACATTATAGAAATTAATTTAAATTCGAACAGAAGCCCCTTTATTTATCTCCCGCAGCAATTTGTAAAATGCAAAAGAAGCGGATTTTGTGTTTTGTTCGAGTTATCTTTTCGACAGATCTAAAATGAATTTATGAAAGCCTGCCAAAGAATGCTCGTGTAATTGATTTTTTAATAATGCGCAAATAAAAAAGACATTAGAATCTAAGCTAAATACAAGGTAGAAGCCACGGGGGGAGGGACAGTCACAGTCAGAGTAACAACAAAGAAATTTTGAGTGTTGCAGCGAAAATAGGAACACACTCGGAGAAAATTGCTGTTAACTGTGTCAGTATTGTTTTAAAAATTAGACTTTACAAGAAATTATATAATTAGTTATTATATTGTATTTGAATATTTCGAATTTGGAAATGAAAATTTCGTATTTTGTGTTTCCACGTTTGATTTTGTGATTTGTTCGTTTCAGTGTAACAATAGCATCTCTTGTTCCACAGAATTGATGAATATTTGCTGGGAAAAGAAAACTTTTTTGTGCCACCCCATATCGACACCCACTTCACTACCACCTCCCCGCACTCTGCGCCCACCCGGCGCGACCCACTCGAGCGAGTCAATGAAGCGATGACACAGCGTGTCATCGGTGTAATTTGCAGCCACAGCGAAAGCCGCACACAGGCCGCCGCCGAGTGGCAGCCACCTTTCAGCGGATTTGCTGTTTCGACCTTCCTCGGGGATTGCTGTAATATTAACGGTTTTCGTTACCGCTTTAGGCGACAGCACTGTGACAGTGACAGTGGCATTAGAAGCGGCCAATTGGGAATCGTCAACGGAAAACCAAAGTCGCCGCGTCTTAAGCCGTCAATGCGGTTGCGGATGATACTGATGCGTTTGTTAGGGCGTTGTTGACGTCTTTGACTGTTGTCCTGCCTGTAAGTGACTGTGGGTGGGTGTGTGCGTGCGTGTGCAGCTATCGGTTTATCTACCTCCATATCCTTTTATCGAATTTCGCTCATGTAACAGCAGTCGCAGTCACAGTCACAGCCACGGCCAGGCGTGCCAATGAATTTTAATAGCATTCACGGCCAAATTTCGGCGGTTGCCAATTTCACGATTCTGACAACTTGATAACGATCCGCCTTAACCTAACTTCGCGCGGCACCCTCCCTCATCAGAAGACAAAGAACGGAGCATTGTCGTTCGATATTCGATATAAATACAATCAAACAACAATATTGAATTCTAAACAATATTTGCATTCATGTTTTTCTATTCATTGCAGCATTTAATCGTTTTTCAATTCGACACAGTTTACAGAAATTTTCAAAAATAAGTTAGTTAAAGATGTCTCGAAATTAAAAGCTGAGATACTGTTGCCAACATTCTGTCCACTACACTCAACGCAATCTCGCAAACAAAACATAATTATTTTGAATACAATTCCCACATTATTTAGAGATTAAACTACTTTTGACTATATTAATATTAATTTAAATAATGTTGTTTCACACCAACTAAACATTTACGAACTCCCATTTATGGTCTTAATTATGATTGCTTATTTGCAAATTTTTGGTTCTTTGTGAGGTCTTTTGTGACCTTAGCTTTTTCGTGGGCCTTTAAAGTTATCTACCTTATTTTGGGGCTCTAGCTTTAAAACTGTGTGAAAAATATATTTCGGTTGGAGGGTGGGTTTTTTTTGCACAAAACGGACAGACAGACGGACTGAATAGCTCAGCTCGTCGTCCTGATCAAGAATATATGTACTTTGCACACATTTGCACAAAAACATAACCCATTTTTACCCATATTTAATAGATTCATATTTAAATGATTCTATTAAACCATTTTTGTTTTAAATTCAATCGGATTGAGCATTATTTTCAAAGAACTTTACGAAAATTCAACAAAACACGGAATTCACAGTGTTCATGGTATTTTTGGTGAATCCATCGATTGCGCGGAAATTGATATGTGGATTACAAATATTCGCCCGATTAGCTTCAAGCAAATTTAAAATATAGCTGGCCTGTAACAACAAAGGTCACAGGCGAAACACAGCATGCCGATAAATGCTACTTCTACATATATTTATATAATTACTTTTAACTTTTATGATGGAAACAATGAGAAATTTGCTAAAACTATAAAAAATGTGGGAGATTTTTTCTTAAAATCCAAAAAAAAATATATAGACAGAAATTTGAAGAGCGGGCACACAGATTTTGTTTATGGGGAATACTAAACAATATAAAAAATTAATATTTAAAAAAATCGCAGCAGTAGTTGCTTTTTTTGAAAGATTATCTATTGCATTGAAGCATTCAATAAATGTAAACTTAATATCTTAAGTACAGTACACCCATCGGACAACTATAAATGTGTTCTACAATTCAAACACATATTTTTGGTATTTCATATTGCTTTACAGCTGATCTACGCTCTATCTGAAACAAATATGTAGTCGGAAGCATCCGACTACAAGGTACGCTAAGCAGTGCGATCTGTCTTTACGAACATTTCTCGCATCCCATATTCACACATACCTTTATTCTCATTCAATTTCTCACTAAAATCATGAGTCGTCTGTAGTATTTCAATTGTGAGAGATTTTTTAAAAGTTCGAAATATTCTTGATCTGCATCTACTTTCTACAAACATAACTCACTAAATTTGGTGAATGGTAAGAAAACCTGGTCTCGAAATCAATTTATATCGATATTAATGAAACGGGGTTAGATATCAAGGAAAATATGATAAATTTGTTCTGTATAGTGATTACGAGAATCTAAACTCGAAAAGTTTAAGTCGCTAGTTTTGCGAGATCTGCTGCATTTATATACACGGGCAAACGGAAAGAAATGGCTAGAAAATGCACATCAAGTTCTTTTACTTAAGGCATATATTTTGCTTTATATCGATATAAAATCGAGCTAACAAAAAAAATTGGATGTGAATTCATCATGGTTATAGGGTATTTTTGGGTCGGGGCCTTTCAACTAGAGCGCACTTGTTAAATAATAATAACAAGGATAATAATAATAAAAACGGAAATTGCAGCCAAGCGCAGCCCGACACTTAGGTCCTAAAAAGACGACCACGACAACTCCTTCGTACTTTTGCAACCCCCACGTGGCATGATTCACGTCTTGAGTACGTCAAAAAGAACGAATATAGACATATGTATGTATATGTATATATCTATAGATACATGTGTTTGCCGATGGGAGGATGGATGCCTTGGTAGAAAGTCGGAGTGAAGGGCATTAACAGAATAGAGACAATTTCATATGTGTGTGTGTGTGTGTGTGTGTGTATGATGGGTGAAATGTCCTTCCAAGCACATGTATATTTAAATACTCGTACAGTGTGTACATCCATCCATACAGTGTGCACAGAATAAAGTGATTACTTCATACATTTGAAAGCAAACTTTTTAACCGTAGCTGGAGAAGCATTCTGGCTTTCTTCTATCGCAATGCAGACGAATAACAAAATGTATGAAAGAAAAAAAGATGTATGAGTGAGTTCGCTCTATCGGATCATTACTGTTTTCTACTGAGCACGAGTCGGTAACAAGTTCGAAATACCCTGGAATTGATACGAGTTTTATTTTCAAGAGAACAAGATAGATTATTAATAGTTTGAATATAATAAAAAAAATAAATAAAATAATAATTATAATAATAATAATCATCATCATCATCATCATCATCATCATCATAATAATAGTAATAATATAATCAGTTCAGTTTTGATTGTAGTGTGTGGAAACTGAGGGTGTCTTTTAGTCGAGCACTCTCGCCGAGAACAATCCAACTTATTGTTTATTCGCAGCAATTTCTCTTGTAGATACATGCGAATATATGCGAGGTTTATCTTCGGCTATTGTGCAAATGCGCTGGGAGCTGGGGTAAAACCGAGCGGCATTTGGGGAGCATTTTACGCCTCAGCCGCAACCCCCGCCCCAAACCCTGGAGTTGGCAGTCGTCAATGAATATGAAATGAGAGTGTCTCCAGTGCCATCAGAGTCAGCATCGTCAACAGCATCAGCATCAGCATCTGCGGATTTACTGCGGTTCTTTATCAATTTGCCAGCCGGTTGGCCCGAAACCAGGCAAACAAACAAACAAAGCAGCGCCGCAACAAAGGCGACGGATGTTCTCTCGCTTTGCTACAAAAATCCCTACCAGTGCCGGCAGGAGTGCGGTGGGCGGCACTTCTCTCAGTCTGGATGTCCACTTGAAAGTTTGTTATTGTGTTGCATTTCGCGGCGTTAATGAGGTGCTTGCTCCTGTGGCAATTGTGTATACCCTGTATGCACAACGCGCAGACATCGCCCTTTCTATGTGCGTGCGTACGTTCATATTCCAGCTGACTTACCGCGTATTGTCAGGACCAAATTAATTTTTTTTTGTGTTCATAGATCTTTAAAGCGTTCCTCCCTAAACCCACTACGTATCTTTATGTGGGAGTATTTAACACATTTTTATACCCTGCACCAATTTGGAAATCAGTAAGAAGATTTTAAAGAATCTGTGCAAATGCATGTATCATGCAGAAGGTGGCATCTCGAAGACCATTTTCCACTTAATAGTTTATTATTTGTTCTCGTTTCATTAATATTGATGAAAATTGATTTCAAGACATGATTTTCTTATCAATCTTGGAGTCTACATTTAGTGTGTTATGTTTGTGTAAAGGGAATGCAGATTTTGACTATTTTGATTTTTGGCTTCCTTTCCCCAGTCAACCAAATATCAAAATAACCGCCCTCTAGTACTCGGAACGGAAGGAGCGGATGACCTCTGGTGCACTAGTGCGTTCCAGTGGCGATTTTTGTTCGGCGATGTTCGCTTTTGCAAGCGCTTACCACTGCCATAACCTTGTGTCGCAGAGTCTGTGCCACAAAGTAATGCAGAACGGAGCGCTTAGCGCCGAAAATTCGTCTTATATTCATACATAAATAAACACAGTCACACACACACACACACTTTACTCGCTAGTTCCGCGTAAACCCACTTTCAGAAACAGAATTTTCTTCTTAGCCAAATGTATGATCTTTCTGAAATTTTCAGGACTTATTAAGAGCATTAAAATGTATATAAAAAACAATTTGCAAGTATGTTCTATTTAATTTGCGCTATTTATGGTTTTATCGATCAAGAATATATATACTTTCTGGCGTCGGAGATGCCCCATTCTGTTACATAAATTGGCACAAAACCAATATACCCTTTTTACCCATTTTCAATGGATTCCATGTATTATTAGTAAATAAAGTTATAATCGAAATTAACATAGCCAACATGGCAATTCTAACTGTAGCTAAACTCATGTTTTATAAGATTTCTGTGTCCAATGTTTTCATCGTCGTTGTTAAGTCGATACAGGAAGAGGACTGACTTTTCCAATACCTCTCATAAAACGACGAATTCGTTTTTGAATACCGGAGCTGGCTAAGTTCCTATCTGTCGAACTATTTATTACGAATTATTAACTTAACACCCTTCTTCGGGGTCCCTAATTGCCTTAAAAGTAAATGAGTTAATTTAAAAATATTTACGTGCCGTTCTTCACCCTAAATTGTTCCGAAGTTGTAAAATAACTTATCCAATATTTGTGTAGAATATAGAAGTAACAAATTATCACTGAACTTAGCTAATTTTTATCATAATCCATACACATAAATTAAGTTCTACTCCATAAATGAAGAATATCTTTGCCGTTAAACCGAACCTTACAACTTAGCGGGTATATTATAAGCACAGAATCTGTATTCACTTACCTCATCAACGATATTTTGTCTAAGGCTGAAGGCTATATTTGATTAGGAGTTGTTTTTCGCACATATTATTATTGTAGAGTTTCCAGATTGCTTTGATTTAACTTTTCACATCGTAAAATAATTGTAAGTCTCAGAAAATAGCTGCTTCAGACGTTATTCTGCTAAAACACAATTGATACCCTAAACCCTGCGATCTGTCTTAATAAACATATCAACCCTAAATTCCGATACACAAATGCGCACTTGCACATTTGTAGCAAAAAAAATGCCCTATAGTTATTAAATCTTTATACTAGTGATATATATATATATATATATTTATAGTGTATTATGTTCAGATTATGTCTCCAGCAATGAAACCGCTTCTAATTGTTTTTATACTCGTTCAAGAAGTGAAACTAGTATATTAGGTTTGTGCAAAATCACCCATGCTTTCCGAATGAACGCAACTTTCGGCAATATTGAAGATAGAGTCTTGAAACATTTGATATATATTTGTAGGTATCCTCTTCAGACAAAGTGTTAAAAGTGTTGAGCAATGCCCACAGTACCCCAGAAGATTTCCACAATAACGCCCTCTACATCTTCCACAGTTTCTGCGGTGACCACCGAATTTAGCAAGGTTTTCGTATGACCTATAGATCGAATCAAAATATTTCCGCTGCGCCTCCACCCACACACCGAAAATGTTCAAAATAACAATAATAATTAATACCGTGGACGAGTATAACGCAGTCACAAAGTGAATGAGTATATTGGTTTTGTGCAATATCCGTAACAAATGTGGACGGTAGATAACTGGTAACCTCCTTTAAAAAACTTCCACGTCCACCTACCCACAGCAACACACAAATCATAAAAAACAGAAATTTTTCAAAATAATAATAATAATTAAGAACGTGAAGGAGTATCATGCAATCGGTAACGGCCGATGGAATTGTTCATTTCCATTTAATATGGTATTTGAATGGAATATCCTTCGACACAAAATTGTATCACAAATTTATTTGAAATGCATATTTCGACAGCTTTAGGGTATCTCCTAGTCGGGCACTCACGACTAGAGTCGCTTTTATCCTCACTTTGCATATCGGCAAATTCGAATCGAAATGTTTTAGGTTGATATAAAATCACAGCGTTAATGAGACTGATGAGGGACATATTCCAAGTTGGAAGAGTTGGGCGTAATTGCCATTAACCCTGTATATTGAATGTGGGCAGGCGCTGAGGCGCCTGTTTAACCACCACCATGTCCAAAAGACCATCTCGACGAGGCAAGGCCGAATGTGTGTGGATGCATATAGATGGATAATCGTTGATAGGCGGTGCTATAATGGAGTACCGGAGGGATCGTTGTCATTGTTGCAAAGGGAACACTTAATCAATTAAGAGTGCGTCTTTGAAGTCATGGCAACCCTGGCAGGGATCGGGGATCTCTAACGCGAGTCCAACTACAAATTAACTGAGGTGAATGGAAAATAAACGAATCGAAATATACAAATGAAGTACGATTTAATAATGAAAACAAACAAACAAACAAACGTATACACTCGGAGAAAAACTCCATTCAAAATAGTTGTAAATTACAATTGAAAAGCTCTTTCATGTTAACTGTTCTTACACAATTATATATTTAAGTTTCTGTTCTGATAACGTTTGTGTAAGCAAATTAGTAAAACAAAATGCATTCGTTTTTCTCTGTGTATCTGAAAGATAGCAAGCATTGAAGATGTGATACTGGGGCTTCTAACAGCGCTTGCCAATGTAAACGAAGAGGAATAAATAAGTAAAGACAACACACACCCAAAAAAAAAAAACAGAAAAAAACAACAAAAACCAACAACAACAAAAGCAACTGGGAACACAGAACGAAGGCAAACAAAATAAAATAACGGAATAAAACAATCAGGAAATTGTCCTTTGATCTTTTCGTCGACTCGACTCGACTCCCAACTCCATAATTCGACTCGCAGGACAAACGCAACGCGCCAACCAACAACACAAACAGAATCCAACCATGTCAGCAGCGTAATTTTCAACATATATAATTGTTGTTGTTATTCTTGTTGTTGTTGTTGTTGTTGTTACTGTGGCTGCTGCTGCTGCTGCTGCTTTTGAGGCCATAACCGAAATTAACAAGTTAAACAAATAAAACGAAATAAAATCACATCAATTTCATCTATGTAAATTGTGATTCGTTCGGTAAGATAAACACGCGTATAATCAATATACTAAATGAGTAAGGAAGGGAGTGTGGGGGCGGGGGGTTCTTTCCACCCTTAAATACCTTTCGGCAATTATAAAGCCCATTGCAAATTAACCCTACAGTCGCCAGCGCTATAATAATAACCCAACGTGGTTAGATGTACACTCAAAAGTAGATTAGATACACTAACAACAGATTATATATTTTATATTTTCGGTTTCAATATATATATATTCACATCAGGGACCGAAAATATTTGTTATCACATTAAGCAGTAACTAAATCAAGTCAAGAGCACCCGACTCGAAGATATCTCTTTCATAATTTATACAATGTTTGGCAAACTTTTCTTTTACCGATTGTTTTTTAGCCTAGTCCGTCGGCCCATATGTTCATAAATTTGTAAATTTTAATTTAAAAAAGGGCTTAACAAATTTGTGGTTGTTGTAGCTTTTTATCGATTTTTGGAACACGATGGGTGTTATCGATTATTCGAAATAAACTTAAGACTATATACGAAAAGTTGAAATTTACATTCTGTACATGCTGGTGCACATACTAGCGGGCAAACGGACAGACAGACACACAGACGGACGGACAAGGCTAAATGGACTCCGCTAGTGATGTTGATCAAGAATAAATATATATATATATACTTTATGGGGCCGGAGATATCCTTCTGCCTTTTTGGGTTCAACTGCCCCAAACGTCTCCACTATTGATAAAACCAAAAAAAACTCAAGTAAGAACTCTGCAACGGGCATTGCCGACTGATTTATACTCATTCCCGTTTTTAACCATTATTGTTATTTTGAATTATTTCGGTATTTTGTAATTTGTGCGGGAATAGCTGAATTTAGCTTTAAAACTTTAGGTGCTTGCTTGGGGTGTTGATGGGTGGGTCGTGAACGACATTTTTATATCTTTAAAGGGGGCGACCAGCTATCTACCCTCCAAATTTGGTATCTCTAGATCAAAAACTGTGGGAGATATAGGCATTTCCGATTTATTACGGTGGGCGGTGGGGGGCGTTCTAGTGGGCGTGACCAGCATAGCAAGGGGGCTGTGGGAGAGGTCGCCAGCTATCTACATACCAAATTTGTTATCAATTTGCGCTTTGAGGTGTATTGAAATGTTATCGAATTTCTAGCTTCCTAATGGGCGTGGCACAAAAATCTGACATCTGACGAGGATAACTACAAGTATATATCCAAAGTTGTAAGTCTCTTTCTTCAACAGCACCGAAAAAAGTTGCGTTCATCCGAACAGACGGACATCACGACGGACATTGCGAAAGTCCAAAAATATGCTAGTTTTACTTTGTGAACGAGTATAAAAACCGAGTTTTTCTGTATGACGAAAAAGGGGTTGAAATGTTTATTAATGACAGATCGCAGGGCATCTCCTAGTCGGACGGTCGCGACTGGTGAACATATTTAATTATTCAGTGCGCACTGGAAAACAACCTGATATGAGTTGATGATAATTTACGGCTGTTATCTACAATTATCTACGGGAGTAATTTCTCAAAATGATATTAAAATCTGTTTGGCAAACTTGTCAATCCCTTAATATGTATGCCTTAGTGCTTCTCAAGAATTGAAGCTTCAGCTTGTGAATTGAGTTATTATGAACTTAAAGTTCAGTAATAATAAAAGAAGGAAGAAGTTATTTGTCCCATTCAAATAAGTGCATTGAATTTATTCAAACTTACAATACACCAAATAAAAGAAAATATCTTAAGAATTCGGATTAAAGTAGGTCCAGAAATATCTATAACTTCCAACTAAAGTTCTTATTGCAATCGCTTAATTGTTGGTATTTGTAATTTTATTTGTATTCGCTGAACGCATTGAAAATTTATGTATCAAGCAGAAGGAAACTATATGTATATGTTCTCAATCAGAACGACAAGCTAAGTTGATTTTAACTTGTCCGTCTGTCCGCTTGTATTTACGCAGTGGTCTCGGAAACTACAAAACCAATTTTTTCTCGCCCCATTGCGAGAATATAGATTAAAATCAATTTAAGACTTGGTTTTCTCCAAGACTAGAGAGAACAAGCGCCTCCAAATTTAATGTATTATTTTTATATAAAGCAGACACATTTGAAATTGTATTAAAGACTTGTGTTTTGATTCGTACTCATTAGTCCTGAAATTTTCATAACAATTTTTTACCTTTAATTCACATGTAAATCAAGAAGTTTCCATTATCAGGGTCAAGTGCAACTGTGTGTATATATGTGAATATATATAATGTATATAATGTATATAATGCATATAATGTATATTATGTATGAATGTGAATATATATAATGTATAAGTATGTCTGAATGGAAGGCGCTTGAAATTCCTCTTCGACAGATTACAGCGTTTAGGGTATCTCCTAGTCGGACGCTCACGAGTAGAGTCTTTTAATTTGTTTAATTTTAAAATTGAATAAATGCAAATAATAATAAACTTTAAAATGTTAGAGAAAGAAAGTGTGGCATTCAGTAAGTTGATTTGCCAATTGCATAACAATCACGGTCTGAAGGAACAATAACAAAATAATAGCTATATGCTATATCATTAAATTGTCTAAAGTTTACAGCCTTTGTATATGTGACAATGTATGTATGTAATAAGCAGAAGCAAGCATACCCGATCTCATGAATTATATACATATATTATTGATCAGGACGACGTCCGTCAGTCCGTCTGTATAATTGCAGGGATCTCGGAAAAAAGAAAGCTAAACGTTTCAACAACCGATTATCCCAATTCGCAGAACAAGTTTATCATTTTGTTTTCAATATCTTGCAAAACTTGGTTTTCTAACAATTTCTCGAAAACTAAAATAACGAGAGCCAGCAATCAGTTATTTTTATTTATCGAAATTCATTTTCTTACATTTTAGAAAATAATATCATATACGTTTTTAACGCAGTTAGAATAGTTATTCATTTTGAAAGAACATTCCAAGAGACTTTCTATTTCCTTATGTATATCGTAAATTATCTGTAAAACGTGGTTCCATACAAATTTAGAGGACCGCCGCAGTGCGCTTCGGCAAAGCCGATCCTTTTGCATTCTCCAGGGATATAAAAGCGGAACTGAAGTTGGGGATCAGCGACCTAAACATTCGACGACAACTATTGACTATTGTGTACAAAACGTGCCATTACAAAAAGCATTAAAACTGACCAATGTCGTAATATCCTTTTTACACATAAGTGCAGACTAGTCTTGTTTGGTGAAGTAGGTTCTGTCGACCTCCAAGCACGGAGTATCTTCAAAATTATACTGTCAAGTCTTACAAATTTTGGTGTGGGCCTGTTTTTCTTATATTGGTGAACGAGGGGATTGTGAACCAAAATGTGTACGTGAATATGTATTGAGGAACATTATGATGTGAATATGCCCTAAAAATAGACATTCCAACAGGATAACGATCCAAAGCACACCAGCAAATGGGCTAAAAATTGACTAGGCCAAGAATGGATCTACTTAATGCCATGGCCAGCGCATTCCCCAGATTGCAACTTACATCAAGCGCTTTGCTACAAAGCAATTCCCGTCTTCTTAGCTGCAGCTATGGCAGGTTGTTCAAGCGTTGCCAGGATATAGTCGACTCCAACTCAAGGATTTGGTTTATTAAGAATACAAAACTAAACAATAGGGCATAACCAAAATATTATTTGTGAATTTTAAGTTTGTAAATGAGTTATGTTGAATTCTTTGATATTTTGTTAACACTGCTATATCAGTGAACAGTTAGGTTTTATATTTTAAAAAAATTAAATTGTTAAGTCAAGTGAAAATAACTATATTTAAAAAAATGTTTTCCCATAATGGTTTTTATAATAGGATTTATTAATCTGTAAATCTGCCTGCACTGCTCTTTCAATGAACACAGCTGTATATATAAATAACATATATACAGATAAACAGGTTATTTACGGCTATCAGCATTACAATAGTCAGAATATTTGTTTGTTAACTGTTTACCTGTACATTTGTTATTTCGTAAACTGGAGAAATAATTTCAATAATGTAAATACAATTTTTATTCTTATCCTTGACATTTACCTCTGTGAAAGTACATATGTATTGCATGTATACATACATAAATACATATGTGCAAATAATCACATGCATATGTTATTATTAGGCATCAATATGTGTATTCAATTGCACTGTATGTGTGTGTGTGTGTGTGTGTGTAGGTGTGTATTGTCGATACAATTGTTCAAGACGATGTTCAATATGAAGTATCTACATGCTAATGTACATGGGTTAAGCAGCACTTTTACTGCGAGCATGCATATATACATACATACATACCAATCTGCAAGTGCTCATATTTGTATTGGTGGGCTTGTACATACGTAGGTATGTGTGTGTGTGTGTACATGTGATGAGCGAATCGTCGTTGTACCGGCAACCAACCGAAACGCAATGCGCGGCCACAATGGAAAATAATTGAGGAGACAATTGGCTGAGACAAACCGGGCATTACCCACGGCAGTGTTGGTGGCGTGGTATCTTCTAGGGTTGCCACGGCCGATATGAGTTGAAGGGGAGGAGCTTCGGGTTCTATTTCAACTTCGGTATTGCTCGCATATTGTGTTACACAATGCCCTTTGTGTGCTGCGCTGCGCTGCTGCCTTCGCATATTCTATTGATTTTTGAACTGGTTGGCAACACAACAGCGACGTTTTTGTTTTCTCTTGCCAGCAGCGTTTATACAAAACATACAAACATACATACACACATTCACATGCACACAAATAATTATATACACATCTCGCTTGTGCATGTGAATGGCTATATTGTATATGTTCGCATAGAACCTACATATATGTACGTACGTATGTATGTATATTTGACACGGAAAGTTGCTCCACCAACCATATAAACCCACAAAACTGACGCCAAGAGAGAATACTCGTAATTCGTGCAACAATGTGTGCGCAATGAAATCGCGTACAATTGAATGCACGCCCATCAGGCTTGATAGTAGTTCAGTTGTGCTTGCCTCTGCGCAGCTTTTTACTGCGCGTTCTATCTCTCGCTCTCTATCTCTCTCTCTCTCTCTTTCTTTCGTTCTATCTCATTCTCCCTCACCCTCTCTCGCTCTCTCCCTCCCTCTGCGCATTGCGTCAAAGTTTTACGATACTCTTCGCTGCTGAATACTATAAACATCTATTGTGCACACATACAAATAAACATATGCTTGCAAAAACCTATATATGTATGTATGTATGTATGTACGTATGTATGCAACTGCATACACACTCATACTTACACATACATTCATTTAAGACTTATTTTCAAAATATCTTATACGACAGGTTCTTGTATACGAAAATAATACAAGCAAATACAGTGAAATCCAAATTAAACGATTTTCCTAATCCAAACGCAGTGCAAGTTTATAATTTCTTTTAATTATTATTTTTTTTTTTTTTAGAAATTTCCCTGTTTTATTAATATCGATAAACATTTAAGAATGAAGATTTGAAATGGTTGTAATGGCAGATCGCAGGGTTAGGGTATCTCCTAGTCGGCCTTGCTACGTGTTTTCTTCACAATGTAAAACAAACTATCTCTATGTACCAGTATTATTCCTCAGTGTAAAACCAATTTGTATTTCTTTTTATTACGAATATGGAAACCAATCATGTAAATTTGACTTTCTTCATACGAGAATAAATGCTTTCTTTAATTTATATATAAATTTATTTATGTACATAAGTAAGTTGTTTCTTTGTCACATCAACTATCTTGTCCGTTAAATTGAAATTCCACTGTTGCATGTTTACTGTTAAACACTGTCGTTTTGCGTAATTTACTCTCTCGTTTGACCGCACATGCGCAATGACCGAGAACAATTGCAGAGTGTTTTTACAGAGCAGCAGCTCTGCAGAGCAACAAGAATATTCATGGCGTCAACATCAGTTCTCTGCGATGCGTTGATGTTAACGGTAAATGCGAGCACGAATGCGAAAGCGAATGCGAGCGCAAATGCGTGTGCGAGTGCGAGTACTAAGTGCCGATAACGGAGCTCGGACGTGGCTGTGGAAACGGGAAGGTAACAGGAACAGCAAAATTTAAGGGACAAACGTAAACGTTTTGGCTCTGTCTTTGGCGTTCGCTTCGCCTTTTGCCTTGCGCACGAACACTTGGAACTTTTAAACGGAGGCGCGGCTCGGCTCGGCATGGATTTTTCATTGTGTTGGACAAGACAAAAGCATCAGCAGCGGCAGCAGCAGCAGCAGCGGCAGCGGCAGCAATGCAAACAAATCGTAACGAAACTTGACTGTTTCAGCCAATCGCGCGAGAAGCCCACGCGAGGAGCTTACTGACACGCCAAGTCGGAGCAAGTCGTGGTCGACAACGAGACAACAATTGACGGTTTCGTTTACCTCTAACGACATACATACATACATACTTATGTATGTACATGCATACACATGCATGCATGTATACAGTTGTACATATGTACACACATACATGGGCACTTGTCTCCGTTTCGATCGGCAGATTCATTGTTCTAACGCGACTGCTGACGTACATACAGCTTTTGCCAACGTCTTCCGCCGGAACTGTCGAATGTGTCGATTCGCGTTCTAAAAAATAAAATTGTGCAAAGTGCCCCCAACTGATTCTAGATTATATTCTAAGTAAGATGGTCTCCAAAATACTCCATTGGAAAGTAGTGTTACAACAAAATTAAGTGATAAAAGTGAGGTCCAAATCGACTACAAAACACAATTCTTATACTCTGTTACTCCGAAGAGGCAATCAGAGCCAAAATGATAAACCAAATGTGTTCAATACATGTTTTTAAACATACTAAAATACAAAATTGAAAAATTTTTCATATGGAACATATAAATTAAATTAAATTAAACCTTGAAAGCATAACGTAACACGTTTTTGGTGAGTTTTGTTTTGAAAGAGCACAAAATCGATTCACACTTGAATCCCAGCTGGTGTACTGATATTGTGATTATCTGATTCGAAAAATATAGCAGAAAAATCTATGCTAATAGCTTAAAACCATACTTTAAATTGTTCAATATTAGCAATAACTTTAAAGCTGGGTGATATTGTGATTGTGTTATTTGAAAAATATATGAAAAAGTTAGATTAATTGCTTTTAATTATAATAACAATAACTTTAAAACTGGGTGATTGATTCCGAACTGAGTCGATTTATAACTTATAGCCTCCGAGTCTCCAAATGTTCAAATCTGTTCTTATTGTTATCAATGGTGCTTTAAAAAAAAGATAACTTTTCTGTGTATATTTAGTCGAAGAGTATAGATTTCTCTAACAGGGCACCGTTAAATCAACCAATGAGGTCGGACATGCTTCCTTCTGTCCCTTTACAAAGGTTTGCACTATTTGCACTAATATACCCGTTTTACTCATTTTCAATGTGATGACGAACAATAGAAAGTTTAAAATTATTAACAAGTGAGATTGCTCTTATAGGGACTGCCCGATTAGGAGATACACTAAACCCAGTTGCGGGCTGTCGTTGAAAACATTTTAATCTTCGTGCAACACAAAAATAAATTAAATAAATGCAAATGAATTCATTAATAACTTTGAAAATAAGAGTTTTCTCTATTTAAATCTGAGTAGTTGAAATGCGCTCTTTTGATATTGATATTGAGCTATTTAAAATCCGAAGTAATCTTAATCTGCTGCTGCTTAATGATACCATATTTAACTACATTTTGTGACCTTAGCTAATTAAGTTTCTGAGATATGAGAATCTGAGGATAGATTATCGATCTTAGAGCAAAAGCGTAAAACGTGAAAGTTCTGCTGTTTAGTTATTGCATTTTCTGAGATAAACTTATCCATAACATCAACTTAACAGTGCTAAAAAATGTCTAAATGCAAATTTTTGCACTTTCTAACATTGCATAAATATACATACATATATAATATATTTAGAAATACGCAAGTGTTGGTATTTATGTGACTACACTTGAACAGAATTGGGGTGAAAAAATGTTTTAAAATATTAGATTACTAGGTGTCAACGAAAAATGGATAACAAAACCAGAAAAAACGTTGCAGTCGGGCGTTGCCGAATGCGTTATACTCGTTCTTATACTCGTTCACGAGGTGAAAAGAGTATATTGGTTGTGTACAATGTCCGTCTTGCTATCCATTCGTCCGTCTGTCCATATGAACGCAATTATTTTCGCCGCTATTAAAGAAAGAGACTTGAAATTTTGGATATATACTCGTGTGTACCCGCGTCAGATAAAGTGTTAGGGATTTTGGGCTGCGCCCACTGTGGGCGTGGCAAACCCATAATACCTAAAATCGCGTATCGATAAAGTCCACAATTTTAAAGCTAATGTCACCAAACTTAATATGTATATAGCTGGTAACCTCCCCAAAAGATTGTGACCTTGATATCCCGACCACGCCAACTATAACGATTGCACAGATTGCACCCTTGACATCCCCGGCCACGCCCACTATAATGCCCCCGCCCCGCCGTAAATGCCTTTATCTCCCACAGTTTTTAAGCTAGAGCTACCACATTTGGAGGGTAGATCACTGGTCATCTCCTTTAAAGAGCGGTACAACATTTTGCCGACGACCACACCCCACTCAAAAAACAAAATACCGAAATGTTCAAGAACGTGAACCAGTATTTGGTTTTTGCATGGTCGAGAAATTTTTATTGAAATATTTGTGGGGAGCTTACCAGAAATATATATCTATATATCTATTTTGATCGATTGACTTTCAGTCGTCATATGTAATTAACAAATTCCCATTGCAACTTATCATTACAGTAAAGGACCTTGCATTTATCTTTGATTCAAAGTTGAGCTTTAGCATCCACATTTTCCACATTCTAAACGAGACTGGAATACTGTTACATCTGCAGCAGAATTTTACTTCTTAATCTGCCGTTGCTAACCAAGCGTAGGACAATCCTTGGTGTTGTCTTACTACAAAAGTTGATTAATGGCGATATAGTTTCCATGTCAACAGCGGGATGTTAAAATTTTGGAAAACCCGTTTCTAAGCCTGGTAAATTTTGGCAAAAAAAAAAAAAAAACGATTGGTCGGATTCAAAGTCATTTTCAAAGATCTTTACGGAAACTGTAGCTTCTCATTTTCGACCAAGTGATAAAATCTGCAAGTTCAAAGAATCGAATTAAATTAATTATTTTGAATATGATACATAAAAATGTCGAAATTCACTTAACAGTTCATCTTACATGGGTACATACGGTTTATATTCGGCAAGTTATGCCAGGTATCTATCCCTTGAATTTAATAACTCTAACGCTTCCACATAACTGTGGAAGATAAAGACATTTTGGCCGGGATGCCAAGGATCAGATCACTGCTGTCGACATACTAAATTTGGTGACTCTATCTTGAAATTTGTTGAAAATATTAAAATATTTTTCTTTTATGGATTTTATCGACATGTTATCGATTTGTAATGTTATCAAGTTGTATATGTGTAAAACTGATTGATCAGATTATTTAAGTATTATGAAAAACTTTAATTGCATTAAAGTATTCATGTGAGCCAAAATGGGTGTCTCTAGCTTTCACAACCTACAAAACAAAAAGCTTACGAATTTCTTCTGGCTATAAAAATTATAATACTAATTTGTGGTTGTTATAGTCCTGACTTACCGTGATGCTTTCGTTGCAGGCACAACTGGAAAGCATGACCGATATTGAGGCGAATATTCAGCAGCAGCAGCAGCAGCTCCAGAATGTCCAACGGATGCACCAGGAGAACTGCCTGCAGGAGTTGCACCAGCAGTTGAGTGCACAATTTGGAACCGGGCGATTCGCGGCGACGCATCAGCATCAGCACCAGCATCAGCATCAGCAGGCGGTGCCAAGTAATCTGGTGCCATTTCTGCCATTCCTGCGTCCGCCAGTGCCGCCAGCCGGTGCCCAGCAGCTGACGCACATGATGCCCGGACATGTGGGCGGACAATCGCATTATAGTCAAAGTCACAACCACAACAGCCATGCGCACATGTGGCCAACAGCGGCGGTGGCAGCGGCCCACATCCAAGCGGCCCTGGCTGCAGCGGCAGTCGCTGCCACAAATAATAATAATAATAACAACAATAATAATAACAATAATAATAATAATAGTAATAATAATAATAATAATAATAGTAATAATAACAATAATAATAATATAACTAATAATAACAATATCAGCAACAGTAGCAACAACAACAACAGCAATCTGTTGGGCCAAAGCCGAACTCTGAACTCTGCCGAAGCGACAGACGCCTCCATAGAGCCACTGGAGATAGGGACTGAAAGCGGTGCCGAGGGCGGTGCATCACGATCGGAATCCCCGATGCACAGCAATAGCACTAATGCAGCCGCACTCACGTACAGCCACAACACGCCGCCGGACTCGCCGCAGGGCCGGACAGGACTGCCGGCTGCGAGTCTGAGCCACAGCGCCGAGGAGAGCTCAATCTCAATAAACTACCCATCGTCGCCGGCAGAGCGTCAAAGTGTGGCCAACAAGTCGGAATCGTTGAGCTCCGACATGGATGCTCCCCTCAACCTTTCCAAGCCCAAGGGCTCCCCCGGCTCGTCCCCAATTGGTGCTTGCGTGCGGGAACAGCGCGAGCGCCTGACCCCCATTGTGCCCAGCCCACCGTTAAACTGGCCGCAAATGGGCCAAGCAGTCCCAGTCGCCTCCCATCAGCATCAATCGACGCCATTGTTCGCCGACGTCGAAGCCAGCTACTTGCAGTCCCGCGTAAGTACAACGCCAACGAGTGCCAAACATTCCGTCCGTCTGTCTATTTCAAAAGCTAATGTCAAAACGGTCAGCTCTTCCCGACAATAATCTGTTTTATACCCTTAACCCATTGAAAGAGGGTATAATGGTTTTGTGCAAATGTATTTAACAAGCAGAAGGAATCCGAATTAGGCACGTCCTTTCGTCTTTCTAAAAAGCTGATCTAAGACTTATTCGGTTGCACTTTACAAGTTTATTTCAAAAGATTTCAAAAGATCGATAACGCTTTCCGTTTTCCTATTATCGAAATTTACCGCTTTTTTTACCCGGTCATTTAAGCCTAACTCCGAAACTATAAGAGCTAAAGCCAAAATTGTCTTAATATGTTCGCGTAAAGCATACGCAGATTTTACATGCAAATTGGTTTGATGCTCTTATTAAGTCCTTCAAATTTCATAACGATCATTTACTTAGTTTAGATGAACACAAGGATTTAGTCCCTATAGTGGGGACAAGCGCAGCTACCGAGAAAATGGGTTGCAATGTTTTAAAAACAGATCGCGGGTTTCGAGCGGCTTCGACTAGAGCCTTCTGACTTGTTAGTTTTCAAATCGATAAATTTGTATCTCTTAGAGAGAAGTCCCTGTACCCAACGCAATTTTTTCACCGCTATTGAAGCTAGCGACTTGTTAAGGATTTTGTGCTATATAGGATTTTTGTATAAAGCTGTGAGGCGATGATCGTGGCCGAACTTTTTCGAATCGATCTTTAGAGGTGGGCATTAAAATCTGGTTTTGCAGCTTACACGCCCGCAAAATTTATAAGTTTTATATTTTTTTTTATCAATTTTTGACCCTAGCCAAAAAATCTGAACACTGCCTGACGCAGTTATACGCAAATATATATATATTTTTTTTTAGGTTTTAAATCTATATCTTAAATAGCGAAAAAAAAACATTGAGGCCATAAGGACAGACAGACAGGCAGCATTACGAATACAAATCCAACATACTTTGTATACTTCGTGAACGACAATAAAAAGATCGCGCTTTATTTGATAACTAAGTATGGGATGTACTTTTAAGGATTAAGTATTCAATATGATAAACAGCGCTTACCAAAAACAATGAATGTGGACTTTCATCCCTTTTTATGCTCGCTCATGAAGTGAAAAGAGTATATTGGATTTGTGCAATGTCCGTCATGCTGTCCGTCCGTCCGTCTGTCCGTATGAACGCAAGTAATATCTGCGCCTGCTTTATGCAAACATAACACACCTAGTTTTGCTATTACATTGTCCGAGATATGCTAAGAAAGAAATAAAGGGTATAGAATGGATCGAAATTCAAGTACAATTAAATTTGATAAGTCAAAGTTTAGTTTAAAAGCTGTCGAAGAATTAGGTTTCCATAAGAAGTTAGTCAAGAATTCCTCTGAAAGACCATGAAATAAATAGTTTTCAATTCTCCAAATATTATGGTTGCAGATGAAGAGTCTTGTTTACTGGAACATTCCGATATTATTTAAACCTCATATTCAAGTCGTGAAAGCTTCACAGTAAAAGCTTTCCGAATTCTTATCTGTGCTTTGCTTTGTTATTGCTATATCTAATAATATTGTTTCCCTGTTGCTATTGCAGGGTCGCGTGTGGAACGTGATCAGTGGCGCCGTCAGTGATCCGAGTCAGAATTTATCGAGCAGCAGTGGCTCGCGGGTCGGCAGTGCTCGAGTGGCCCGGACCAGTCGGGACTCGATAAACAGCTGCGGCACCAGCTCGGAGAGATCGGCTGTATTGGATCCGGAGTGCCACGGCCACGCCCAATTGGGTTTGCAGCCGCAGAGGCACGGCCACGGGCACAGCAAGCCGCATATCAAAAGACCGATGAACGCCTTCATGGTGTGGGCGAAGGACGAGCGAAGGAAGATATTGAAGGCCTGCCCGGACATGCACAACTCGAATATTTCGAAAATTTTGGGAGCTCGCTGGAAGGCCATGTCCAATGCGGACAAGCAGCCGTACTACGAGGAGCAATCGCGTCTCTCGAAACTGCACATGGAGCAGCATCCGGACTACCGCTACCGTCCGCGTCCGAAGCGCACCTGCATTGTGGACGGCAAGAAGATGCGCATATCCGAGTACAAAGTGCTGATGCGGAACCGACGGGCGGAAATGCGCCAGCTGTGGTGTCGCGGCAGCAACGGTCCGGCTTCGTCGGGCGCCAGCGCTGATGGGGCAGAGGGCTCCGTGCAGGCAGCGGCAGCCGCTGCTGCTGCCGCCTACCATCTGCAGGAGATGAGCCAAGCCGTTGTCGGGAGTCACGCGGACGACTGTGAGACACCGCCGCCGGGCCTAATCCTGGGCGACGGGCCCGTCGGCAGCGGCAGCTACTACTATCCGCCGGAAAGCCTGTCGCCATCGGGTTTCTCGTCCGAGGATATGGAAATGTCATCGCTGCGTGACGTTGACGACTAGAAAGCTAATGGAGATGATGATGATGATGATGATGATAATGATACCCAAGCCTCAGAGCTCCCATACTCTTATCTGTATATATATATGCTTATATACATTCACTATAGAGGCTTAGAAAGTTGCACCACAACAAATTTTGAATCAAGAACCTTAATTTGGCTAAAAAAACATAAACAAAAATTAGATGTCGCAACTCTCTTTAGCTTTGATTTCGGTTTTTGGCTTGTAAATACACAATACAACATCAACAACAACAACAATTTAGGCTAGAATCTGTGTATAGTCCATTAAGTTTCAGTTCAAGTGCCATTACATACACATACACACACACACACACAAACATACAGTTACATTTAATTTGATAGTATTTCGTAGTCGATGAGAATTGTTCGCTGAAATCGAATCATGCGAAAGTTCCAATTTTTGTGCCATTTATGCACCAATGCCATAGCAAAATATTCATATATATACATATATAAAGTAGGTAGTTAGTAACTTGGATACATACATTTAAATTTACGTATCCGTATCTGCAACGATACATTCATATACATATATTTATATTCGTGCACGATTCGAAAACAACTGAAAAAAACAAAGGATTATGCATACACATACAAGCACACACACATATCCGTGTGTGTACATTTATATATATAAAGTGAGAGCTCGATTTTTCTAAACAAGAAATAAACGTTTTCTAACTAGACTTGGGAAAATGGAAGCATAGGTGTGCGTTCAAGAGAGCTTTCACTGTATGTATATGATATATATATATGATACATATATGCATGTATGTAGTTTTAGACATATGACTAATTAACCCAGTCCCGATCGCACAATGAGAGTCTCTCTTCATGTTATATATAAGCGTTTAATCGGCACCTTTCCAAACGGTGTTTTAGTTCAAGATCTAATTAGTCAGCATAACGAACGCTCTTATCTATCCTTTGGTAATGCTAATGCTAGTGCTAATGCTATTGCTAATTCTAATGCTAGCTCTAAATCAACTAAGTTATTAGGCACATTACTTATCAGACAATTTAATATAGTTAAGCATAGATACGATCAGACGAGTGTGTACAGTTTCTAGTGGTGGAATTATGACACTGTATTGCTTTTACACATACACATAAATATATAGAAAACCCTTTGATTTGATTATATATATAAACATACATTCAAAAAATACACACATTCATTCAGATAATTATATGTTTCTATTGAAATTCAATTAATGTAAATAAATTAATGTGTATGTACTTTAAAAGTACTCGAATATCTATC
Organism: Drosophila paramelanica; assembly: GCA_035043915.1. Classification (NCBI taxonomy): domain Eukaryota; kingdom Metazoa; phylum Arthropoda; class Insecta; order Diptera; family Drosophilidae; genus Drosophila; species Drosophila paramelanica. The sequence continues at coordinate 917,784 of JAWNMO010000179.1, forward strand.
TAAATACATATGTATATAAATTCTTATTATTATGGCTTCAATGACTAACGGTAAATACAATACAATATGAAATGAGATGCAATGAATTAACTGACTTTCGGCTCCCATCGAAATCCCGAAACAATACAGTGTCATATAAAGCAAATACATACTTAGTTCATCATGGCCAGACTTGAAATGAAAAATAATAAAGTTTTCAGAGATGTAGTTAACAGTTTAAATCGTTGGATTTGATTTTCTCACATTTCAACTGGAAAAATTAGTGTTGCCATAATATTTTTAAATATTAAAAACAATTTGATTTGACGAAATTTTTGTTTGATTCTATATAATGGAGCTTAGATCAAATTTGTGACTTATTTATTGAAATCGTATCACATGAATCACAACTGGCTATGAACATATGTACTCACATTACTTTAATTTTGAAACAGATATATATTATATTGCAAGATAACGGATTTATAAAAACTTCACTGCAACGTCAAGAGAGACCAAGATCACTACTGATCACGAAGCAGTGCCAGCAAGATCGTCGTGTCGCGGCCGGATATGCACTAAGAAATTCTATTGTTTTCAATACTCGAGATTATCTGACTAGGAGATACTCTGCATCCAGATCCGAACTTTACTTGCAAGACGACCACAACGTACACTCAAAAGCTCATATTTAGCGGCTGTTCTCCCACTTGGCCCACGTTTTTTAAAGTATTATTTTTTCAAATTTGTAGATATACGAAAATTGCTTCCAAAATTGAAAGCAAAAATAAGAAAATTAATCATAAATTTTAATATAACAGCCGCTGACTTTTACTAACTAGATACAGAGAATCTCCTAGTCATCTCTAAAAAGCGTATTATGTTATTCGAACGCGGCAATTATAAATCTGTTAGCTTAGCTGTTCATTGACATTAGAATCAGTTATAAGTAGTGATAAGATTCTTCGCAAGAAGTAAATGATATGAGAAACACATACATATACTTGAATGTGCACTAAAATTAGTTTTTACATAAAGTGCAATAAAATTTTAAATATATAATTGTATGAACACATTATGCAGATACTTTCATTTCATTACTATATAGCACTACGATACGCTAAAATATCAATATAAATGTATTGCCTCTCTGGTAACTATGCGGTATATTTAAAAGGACTTTTGAACTATTTGGTTTTTTGTAATATGTGTAGACTGAAGTGAGCGTGTCCAAAAGTATTTCGATCGATCTTTAGAAGAAATCATCACAACACTGCCGAATTCGGAGACACTTGCTCAGTGGAAGATATAAATGGAAGATATAAATTCTCGAGGATTACCCATATAAAATTCATTAATTTAATTGTTATCAGTATCTGAAGAAGGTACACACGAGTATACATATATTAAAAATTTCAAGTCTCAAGCGGAGACAATACAGATATTCCACAACCGCATATATCAAACACAATATAGTACCTTCGTGAACAGGTATAAAAAGCACACTTGAACTAATCAAAACTTTCGCTGTGGATTGTCTATAAACAGCATAGCCTAAGTTTGAGCTTTACTCAACGCTTCACTTTCCAGGAGATGCCGCGAAGGTAAGTGCTTCCTTAACCGATTTCTATCGATTATAGGCAAATGGTGTAGGTTATCGATCAATTAATATAAACTTGATCTGTGCGTGCCATGGATGGGTCTGTACTCGAAAATTTTAAGTTTCTAATTCTCATAGTTCTAGTTATACTATATACAGATATGGTAAGAGCGACTCAGCTCTTGATCCAGATCAAGAATATTTGTAGTGGACGAGGTGGGATATTAAGGTCGCAATCTTTAGGGGAGGTCACTGGTGACTCTGATTTGAAAATTTTAAATTTACCTTTTAGCGAATCAAAAACACTTCATTTAATTTTTGTACAACATAACATTTGTACAAATTTGTGTATCTTTCCGAAATCGGGTGAAATATAGCCGAGATATAGCAATTTAAAAAGTTTTTCAAAATTAAAACGTCAATATCTCGGGCAAATGAAGTCCAATCTTCGAGAGATATGTCTCTTTAGACTCGTGTGGAGCAGGACCATCGATTGGCGTTCGAAAATCCCAACTCTAAGTATTGACCAAATTTCACAAAAATCACAAGGGGTAACATCACAATTTTTGCAAAAATCGCGAAAATTCGGAAATCAAAAAGTTTTAATGGCGATCGATTCTATGGACTTATACGATACCAATGAGCTGTATCTTTCCGAAATCGGACTACATATAGCCGAGATATGGCGATTTAAACGGATTTTTTTTTTAAATTAAAACGTTCATATCTCGGGCAAATGAGGTCCAATCTTCGAGAGATATGTCTCTTTAGACTCGTGTGGAGCAGGACCATCGATTGGCGTTCGAAAATCCGAACTCTAAGTATTGACCAAATTTCACAAAAATCACAAGGGGTAACATCACAATTTTTGCAAAAATCGCGAAAATTCGGAAATCAAAAAGTTTTAATGGCGATCGATTCTTTGGACTTATACGATACCAATGAGGTGTATCTTTCCGAAATCGGATGACATACAGCCGAGATATAGCCATTTAAAGAGTAACATTTTGATCAGCTAGTAAGCTGATCTTGGACTCTTTCAGTTTGTATAAGGCATACGCAAATAATGTTTATTTCAAAAGGTAAATAATTCTTTTCGCCTTCTTATTATCGATATTTAACGTTTTACTGATCCGGGTTTTTGAGCATAACTCCTAAAAGAGCTAGATCTACAAATGTAAAGCATACGCAGATTTTCAATACCTCAGATTTTCAATACCTCCCCCAATCTCTAAAGGGACAGCCAAGCACAGCTGCTGAAGCAAATAATTTCTACAATTTTGAATACCGCCACGAATATGAAAAGTGCGCTGCTTGCTCCGTGCGTTTGTCTGTAGGTTTGAAAATGCTGATCTCTTGTGGGAATATTCCTGATTATATAGCGATTTCAGTAATATTGAAAAAGACATTTTGTTTTTATGCATTTATGTATATATATATATATATTTTGACAATTATTTGATAATAGGCTAGTTTTATTATTACAATAGAAAAAATAATTTATAATTATTATGCACATGAAGCACTTTTAACAAATTCATATAAACACAATCAAATTTATACAAGTATTTATTTACAAAAATAGAAATGTGCGTAAATGACAAATTACATTCGAGATGTATGGGTGATAATGGAGTGTGTAGCCTTTGGTTCTTTTGAGAAACAAAATATAAAGTGTATATATATATATATATAGATTTATATGTGTGTGTGTATCAGTGTGTCTAAGGGGATATGATGTTAAACATTATCAACTTTTAAGACCACTGTCGTTTACCACAAATAATATCATAGAACTTAGATTAATATTTATATGTTCTTCTTGTTGTACTGTATATGTATTATTATATATGTATTTGTTAGGAAGGGATAATGCTACTAAAACGTATAACTTCTTATGAGTAGTCCGGTAAACGCATCCTTGTCTGGGTGTATTTGTGTACATTATGTTTGTGTATTTGAATAGTACATATGCATGTATGTATATGTGGCTTATATGAGAGAGAGTCTGCAAAAGGTGCATTTAAGTTCCCATTGTCGGTTCCTGGCGTATCTCTGACTTAAGCTTAACAAATTCCTTGGCTACTTCATCGTTATTCCGCTGGGATAGTATTCTCAAAATGGTCCAACCAGTCTCATCCATTTCGATGCGACGCTGCAAAGGTAACCAACACGCAACCGATCCCTAATACCAAAAAAAAAAAACATATTTTCAATATTAAAATGGTGTCACAGTCGTTTAGAGCGTGTTTAACCTTTTCTGATATATCTTTTAATGGTATAACTGCAACTCCTACGAGCCGATCATCCCGTGCAAAACAATAGTCTTTAACGCAGATGTGAAGTTCAAAGAAATCGAGTTGCTCTTCATTACCAATGGCGCTATAATAAACAAAATTATTTATGAATACATTATTGGTAATTAAAAGCGGTCAATATACTTACAAGCTGAATGACTCGTTGTACTTGGGAGACCAATTATTTGACTTTGATTTGGTTGCAAACTTTCGCTTCTTGTCCTGAAGGTGCGGCCCGATAAGATTTATTTCCACAAATGGTCGGAACATACCAGACGGTATTTGCCATTTCAGATCGTTGGCAGCCACGACTAAAATAGAAAGCAAAAATATCATAGGTGTACATTTAAATATTACGTAAAATATTTCGAAACTAATTTTACTACCCGAAACCCATTGAAAATGGTTAAAAATGTATCATTGTTTTGTGCATAAGTTTGTAGCATACACAAACACCATAAACCCTCCCTTGATCAGAAGCGATACAGAATTCAATTTTAGGAATTTGCAAAAAGTTTCATCAATGTAGGTTTTTTAAGCATATTTTCAAAACTATACGAGCTAGAGTTAACTATAGGTTATAAGAATATGCCTCTTTTCATTAAGCTCTAAAGAATATTAAAATATTAATTTGAATATCCATTTCAATTTGATGACTTCAGCAGAAAAAAAAATGTTCAACAAATTTGATGTTGTAGGTTTGTATCGATTGTAAAAAACAATTGAAAGTTTGCGAAAAAAATAAAATTTATCTGTGTGTGCCATGGACAAGTCTAAATTCGGAAGTCTCCAACTGGTAAAGTTTTCGAGATCGGCACGTTCATACAGCCGGACAGACAGACGGTCAACTCAGCTCGTCTGAGGGGGTCGAAGATACCTCCTTCTGTCTGTTTGCACAAAACTATTGCACAAAACTATTATAAAAAGGGTTTAATAGTTTTGTGCAATAGTTTTCCTTATTGCTATGGCGATCATATTCTTAGCTTAGATGATGCTTAGTATGATGTATGAATGCAAATGAGTTTAAATGTTTGTAACGACAACTCGCAGTTGGGATCATACAAATCTCTCTCTTGTTTAGTTTCAAAGTGTAAGCATATATTTGAATTTGATTTACCTTTAACGTTAACTTTATGCTCTCCCGTGCCGGGGTGCGAAAACAGGTCTATTTGCACTGATATTTCACCAACACTTTCTTCGGCGTTTTCAGGATCAACTAAGTATGCAAAAAAAGAAATTGAAGATATTAATGGAGGACCTTTAGATAATATGTGCATTGACCGACCTTCGTGCACTTGACTGGAAATAAAGGTTTTTATCAGTGTGTCTGTCATTTGTGTGTACAAACTAAGTGCATAACGTAAGCTCTGCAGCTCCGAGGACTTTTCAAGAAACGTCTTCTTAAGTCCATTGCCACCGGCATGAAAGTATTGTTTTATTGTATCTAAGGCAACATCGAGAACGGCACATTGTTTGGGGGAAAGGTTCTTTTCAACTTCTTTTGATATGTCCATAACACCGCTAAGAGCACTTTTGACGTCCTGCTTTCCAGCCATATGCGATTTGAACAGACGGCTCATGTCTTCTATTTTTGCATTTGAAGCCAAATTCTTTGCATTATCAGTGAGGTGTTTGAACATCATCTACATTAAAATAAAAAAGATTGCAATTGAAGTTACATAAAATCTTAAATCAGAGTTCATAACTTACAGTCTTGTCAGTCATAGGTGGCAGCACAATTGTTTTCTCCAAAATTCGCATAACTATTTTCCAAAGTTCTTTGAGCAAACGTTTCAGTACGGTCTTCTCGCACGACTGTGCATACAAAGTGAGCGACCCATCCAGCAAGTCCATTAGGGGCCTGAGCACATCATCGGCTTCGACGGCAACGGCATTCCTTTGGACCGCCTGGTTTCCGGCAGTTAGGGGTCCGCCACCTCCCTTAATCGACAGCAACATGTCGCCAAGCTCTCGCACAGACTGTGTTATTCGTGGTTCCAAACTAAAACGAATCGAAATCAATTAATGAAAGAACCAAAATTTGTCTTTATAGTTTGAATAAAACTACTATATGGAAAGAAAGCTATATGAAATAGTGGTCATAAAAACTAAAAGAATAAATTGCTTTTAAACAGACTGACGACCATAACAAATATCTGATCGATGGGGTCGGAGGAAACTTTCCTCATACAATTTTTAAAAAAGAACAGTCTACCTTATAGCAAACTGCGAGGCCAAATCGTCCAGGGCTGAGTTGAGGTTCTGCTGAAGCTCCTTGAGAATGTTGGCTGCATCCTCCTCCAGCTTATCTCCACCCATCGACTCGAACATTTTTTCCAATTGAACTCTGAGCTGCTGTATGTTGTTCATTAGAATGCAGGCCTACGTTGAATGGGAATGAAATCAACAAATTAATATAATATCTGGTATATGTTTATTGATACAGATGCATATATAATAAATAGATCTATGTGTGGCTGACCTGGAAGACCTTCTGATCGAAGGTATTGTACTTACAATTCGTTCATCCCTCATATGCTCTGGAAACTCCATTTTCACAATATCGGCATAGGCAATTAGCACTTTTACGATTGTTTTAGCAAAACGCCTCATGTAACGTTTCCAAATTTCTGGATCTGGACACTCGAGCTTGCTAACAACATCGAAACATTGCGTCAATTGTGTGAAAACGTCAACTACTGAATTCGAGAACAGAGCATGTTCACTGCTCTTTTGGAACTGATTGGATAGAATGAAAATGGAATGAGAGACTCATGAGAGAGCATTTTGGTTCGTCCACATTGTAACAATTTTTAGAAAAAGCAGAAGTAAAACACATCAGTAAATTGCTGCTCGAAACACATTTAACATACGTACACTTAAAAAAACATAATCTGTGTTAAATTCTAGTATAACCGCCCAAAAAAAATGGGTAAAAAGCGTAAATTGATTTAAATTTTTGCATTAAGCCATGTAACAAGCTTAACAGCCAAGTTGATTTAGCCATATACGACAAAAAACATTCTTTTAGCTTAGGTTTTTTTTATATCAGTATTCAAGCAGTATTTGAATAAATAAACCCCTAGAAGAATATATTGGAATAAGTTGCATCAAGATCGGCAAAAACATAAGTTTTTAAGGATATCGTATGGAAAAATTTAATCAAGTGTTCGCAATATATTCTTTTAGTGCTATATTTTCAAATGCCGAGTTTTATAAATTTACGTAATTTACGATCTCATAATTAAAGAAATAATCTTAACATTTTTGAGAAGTTTGTTGAGTTTGGTTGATGTTAGGAAAATGGTTTGAGCTATCGATCACACGTGTCATGTGCGAGTGTAGACTCGATAACTTAAAGTCTCTAGTTACGGATGGACGGACAAATAGTCATGGCTGTTGTTTCTGATCAGGAATATAAATACTTTTATGCTTATTATATACTGTACAAAACGCTTTTTACCCATTTGAATGGATTCATGGTACAAAATGTGAATATTCTTATGGCTTTTGTCAATTCTTCATACATGTAGAATATCCATTTTGCTCATTCCCTTTGAACCGTTTTTCGGGCACTTTAGCACGATTTAAAGTACAAAATTTACAACATATTTTGTGCATCTTTTTAGTCCAGCTAAGCTTACCCCGTCCTTTTTATCACGGTTAAATGCACCATGAAGGTACTCTAAGGAGACATCATCGTTCTCATTCAGCCACTGCATTACGAATGGCTCAAACCAGGCGGGGTACTCGGGTACAGCTCCTTTATAAGGTGGCACCTCCTTCACATAGTTGCTGTACAGCCATTTGACGCGAAAATGCAAATTCATATAGGCCGAGGACTTGCAGAGTCTGTGCTGTTCGTGCTCCTCGAGCGCGTACTTCATATCTACGGCGAACAGGCCCCACATTGTAGCAGCCGACAGCTGTGAAAGAACAGATAGTTTAATACCAGTTGTAAATTGAACAATCAGTTGAAGATTCCTTCTTTTACCTGTCCAATATTCAGTTCCTGGGGAAACTGATTGAGCACAGTCCCATAACTATTTTTGTCTTCATCGATAACAGAAACTATCAGTGCGATTAGTTTATGCCAGAAGTCTACACTGTCCAGTTTTGGCCCATGGTCGTCGGTATCACGTTTCGCCTCGTTTGGATCCACCTAAACAAAAATAAGCACAAGTGAGAACATTTTCGTCGGGTATCACCAACTGCATTATACTCGTTCACAGTAAAATAACAACTTAATTTTTAATTTGTGGGGAGTGGAAATAGTCGTGACAAATTTTGGAATGATCTTCAGAGGAGATCATCCGAAAACTGTTTTCAAAATTTTGAGACTCTAGCTCTATCCTGTGAAAATTTATATATATATATGTATATATTATTTTACCGATCTTTAACCCGGTGATTTACCTTCCAAATCATGAGGCCTTTAATAATGTGCGAAATATGCACATTTTATTGATTAGCGATTTGGGTGTATCGACATGTTATCGATTTTCTAGCCTCACAGAAATATAGTTATTAAGTTTCAAGTTTTAAGCTTCAATATGAAAGACATTGCACAAACCTAATATAATAGTCTAACTTCTAGAGTAAGTATAATTAGTTTCACTTTGTGAACGAGTAGAATAAAAAGTTTTCTAGTCGAGAGTGCCCGAGTAGAATAAATAAAAAAATACTTTTGAGTAACTTCAGTCTGAGTAAAGAAGGGTTTTTTTTTAAATATGGAAAAATTGAATGTGAAGTATGAACGTAGGTTTTTGTGGATTTTGAATAGTGGAATAGTGAAACAATTAGGTGATGGGGTAAAAATAGTAACAAAAAGAGCAATGCCAAAGCACTTACCTGAAACTCCCTGTTGTAGAGCTCGTAACAGTTTTCAAAAAGGAATTGATAGGTGGATCTAAGACAAGCTTTTACGCAATCCTTGACAACGGTACTTGCTCTCGGTGGACTGGACAGCTCTTGTACCTATTAATAATAATAAATAACATAAGATAAACAATTATGATTATTCAAGTCGAGTAAACTTGACTAGGAGATACTCTGAACCCTAATAAAAACCTCATCAAATACATTTTTTTATGTTGACGATGACTAAGTACCCTTTATCAGGAACTTGGGTTGTCTTCCGATCTGACGGTTTTTCCATTTCGAATATTCGACTTTCTGAACTCACCTTCATGCGGAAAAATGTAATACTGGTCAAAAGGTCAACTGTTGATTTGAGATCCATGAGTTTTTCTTGACTAGACGCGGGAAAGTTGTTTCGATACATTGAAAGATCGATTCTTAACGAGTTATGTAGTTGATCCAGCAACTTGACAAATTTCTCTTTCTGTAAAAATTAAAAATGGAACCGATTAGATCATCGTTTGAGTGAACCAATAAGAAATACATACCCCAAAGTTGCTCGCTGCAAAGCGATCGCTGGCCGAAACAGCCGATGATGCGGTTGTGTGGGCATAATATGCGTTTATGTTCGCCAACAGGGTGCTCATCACGGCCGGAACTCCGGGGCACAGATACTTGGCGGAGAGACAATGGAAATGTGTCATTGCCTGATATATGTTCTCAATGCCATAGCGCATCGAGAATTCGTCCACAATTTCTTCTGGAATTTCGTCAAAGTACAGCTTCCATGCATCATCGCCTTTTTGTGTGGGAAGCTTCACCTATATATATTTATATACATGTAGATAATATATTCAATATCCCCTTCACGAAAAAAAAGTAGTATTATTATTGCGTTTTTAATGCTTGCAAAATATATTTATTTTGGAATTTTGTAGGTAAAACGTAAAAAAATTTCGTAAAATCAATAGCACCACTTTCTTTATAGAAACTGTTATGTTTCGCGGACTTAGAAAAAGAGATGGTATTTAACGGATTTGAATTTGATTTAGTTTAGTTTAATCTTCAAGATAAATTCATTATTTGAATTCAGGTCTTGCAAAACACTGTAGTTCGAAATTGTTTCTATAACGTCTGGGTGAGCTGCCTATTAACATATATCTAGCTTAAAAACTGTGTGAGATATAGGCATTTCCGAGATATCAAGAATTATCGATTAGAACTGTCGGTATTTGCGATCGGTTTACGAAATACTTGGGCGGGAGGTGGCGTGGCTAACCACTTTTTCTGTGATGTTTGAAGGAGATTGCCTGCAAAATTTGCTGACTAGGTCGACAACTGTGGGAGATATAAACATATCCGATTTTTTAGGGCGGGCTGCTGGTTGGCGTCATATTGGGCTTAGCGGGGAAAGTCATTTTGTGACTCTACCTTTAAAATTGTACACTTTATCGATTAGCAATTTGAGGTCTTTTCGTGTTGTCACGCCCCCAGTGGGTGCAGCTCAAAATCATTAAAACTTTATCCGGCGCGGGTACACACGAATATATATCCAAAATTTCTTTCATAAGGGCAGTCGGACAGATGGACAGCAACAAGGACATTGCACAAAACCAATATAATCTTTTCATTTCATGAACAATTAAGCAATAAACTGCTGAAACGTGGCGGGCCACGTATAATGATAGGTCATACATAGGTAATACATTGGGTACAAACCATATAAAAACCATTAATATGTTGGATATATAGATAGTAACGTAAAGTAGCATATGAGATGCCACTATTATGGATCTTCCAGCAAGACCCCAGACACACCAGCGGGAAAGCTAAGGAATGGCCAGACCTCAAACCCATTGAAAATCTATGGGCTGGTGTCAAAAAAGTAGCTGTTGCTAATAAGCCTGCCTGTAGTTATTCAGGAGTCCCGGATCGAAGTCTCTCATAACCGATCCTTAATTTGAATAAAGCTAATCCAGGTAAATATTAATCGTATCCATGTGATGTGATCTTAACGTTGAATGAATTTGCTAATTTTGTCTAGTGGTGCTATTTATTCGCTCATTTTTGAACTTTTTGATAAATTACCTTTTTCTTCTTCTTCTATTGTAACTAAGACGACTTTGAATATTTTCATATTGTAAAAAAAGTATACCAGTCGCTTACCATGCCGGTATTCTCTTCACATAGATAGTGAAAGAGGTTCTCGTGCAAGCAGGTGTATTGGACATGGTAGGGCGCCACCTTCTCTTCGCCCTTTATCTCAACGGAAATGTGGAGTCGAATGGCCCCTGAGACGGCTGACTTGTCGGTGCGCTTCTCCAAATTGTACCACACGTCCATTTCGCCAGACAACGTTCGCACCTCAATGATGGTCTGTCCGAGGAAGTCGTCCGATTCACGCGTCAGCTTTTGGCGTAGCTTCGACTTGAGATCGTTGTCTTCGTCCCAGACACGAACTTTGATACGATCTGAAGAGTTGTGGCATTCGCTGCGCATCCCATAAATAATTTTTTAACCGTATTCGTATACGCATATGTATATGTATATGTATAAGTATGCTTTATCAGTTTGTGAACAACATCAATGCACATGTGATGCATTCACGATGATAACCAACGTATATATATACATATATAGGTTAAGTTGAACAGATATTATTTGCATGCATCAAGAAACACCCAAATCAAATAGACCAGTGCAATATAGTAGCTGTGATGTTTATTATTAGTAATATTTTTGTGCCTAATACAAGTCTTTGGGCAAGAAATAGAACGGAAACAAAAAATCAAATACGAAATACGATTTGTAACATTCAATTGTTCACAGACTGTGTATGGGGTAGTCCCACTTTCATATATCCATCCCAACATTAATTGATTATAATAAATTCAATTTTACGACCATCTTTAACTTTTAGATTTAAAAACTTTTTGGAAACTATAATGTTTAGTGCTTTGAAATTAAATGATATATATCATATATCGAAAATATATATCATATTTATAATAGATAATTACTAACTGATCATCAAGGCACAGTACAAATGTTAAGTTTGGAATTTAACTATCTTTTTTTTTTAATATTGAAAGCATTTCGGCGGACCGTAAAATAGTTCATTTTAATATGCAATCCAATAATGGTCAGACAGACAGATCTATAGCACAAATGTATACATCCTGCCTGAAGGATACACTTAAAAAAGGTATCCTTTTGAGTTTCCCTTTAATATGAATGACGAAAAAGCATGTACAATTGATGTACGCAGAAGAACGACAAAAAAGCAGAATTTGTTTGTTCCATTTACCAAATGTGTTTCCATCACTGGAGAGAGAATACTTACGAATTCCCTTAGTAAAATTATCCTCAGATCGTTGGATCATGGACCAGAACACGCACATGGCATATATATAAATGTGCTATCACACAAAATATACGATATACAAGTATATATGTATATATATAGCACAGATAGTGAAATTTGAATTTGAACATTTGTACACACAATCGCGCTGAAAGCTGAGCAAAAACTGGCTGGTAGCAAAGTGAAAGAGTGTAAATTGAGAATTGCAATAGTATGAAACGGGTAGAAAGAAGCAGCTTCGACAATCTCCATTTTCAGCATTAATTAATGCGTCTGTTGTCATGCTTTAGCATCTAATATCTGGGTTTCTGTATCCTGCATTGAAGTAACTCAAGAACCAGAAACCAAAGGTGTTTGTCTTTATTGAAGTTGGAAGAAACCTAAGTAATGGATTTGTGGAAGGTTCAACTGCATTTTAGAATTGAAAGCGCTCTCAGAAGAGCTTGGCAACTAAAATAAAAGAAGCACGAGTATTTTGAAAGACATCAAAATACACACACACATATATATATAGAAGCATATATATATATATTAAGAAATCGATGGGAAAATTAAAGCAATTACACATACGTTAGATATATATTACAAACACATATTTAGTAGTATATGAGAAAATTAGTAAGGAAAAGAGAGAGAGAGAGAGAGAGAGAGAGGCAGCGAGGAGAGTGCGTTTTTTATAAGTACTATTTGTGTGTGTGGGTGTACATACAATAGTCGATTGTGGGGGGATAGTGTGTGTAGGATGTACGTATACGAGAGTTACATACATACATACATACAGACATATACACATACAGATAGATAGAACACAAAGAAAGCGAAAGAAAATACTTCAAAAGATACTCACAAGTGAAACTTCTCGTTCCACACAGGGTTTAGCTCCTGGGGCATTGTGCGGGTTCGTTTTTTCACCTTGCTAACTTGCACCGTCACATATGGATCACTCGTACCGCTTTTATCCTTCGCTATCAGGCCTTGAGCACAAATCACTGCACAGTTCATCGGATCGGTTGATTATAATTACATATATGTATATTCATTTGGCAGTCATTCGTTTCATAACCAGAACCCGAAATACAAAAATGTTGCACACATGTGTGGGTATTTATGGGTTCGAGCATAAGTGTTGGTGTAATGTTGTGTGAAGTGCATAACGAGGAAAGTTTTCATTTGGAGAGTGTAGTAAGTATGTGTGTGTGTGTGTGTTTTTGTTGAGGTTCGAAACGAAGATAACCATAATGAGATTTTGTTTGTGCATTTTACATATTCGTTTCCAATTGGTTTTTTGATTTTCGTTTTTGATTTGATTGAATTTGTTGTTCAGTTTTGTTAATCAAGGAAGAAAGAAGAAGAGAAAAAAACGGAAGTTTGGTTTTATTAAATGACCTAGTTTAAACAGCTCGAAATAAAAGTGGGCTCAGGCAGCATATCCGGCATATCCGACTGACACTGCCTAATTACACTTTTACTACGTGTAAGCTAAAAATTGCAACGGCACAAATAACGTGTGAAACTTGTTTTCAATTATATACAAACACATTTACGCATTAACAATAGTGTGGCCAACAAACAAAAATAATAATTGCACAAAACACAAAATAAACACAAATTTTTCAGAAAAGCTCTCATTTGGCCCATTCGTGTACGTACATACATAAACACAGTTTACCAAAAATATCGTTTTCTTACGCACGATGATAGTTGGCTTCGGTAACGAAAATAAAACAAGTTGGGTATAGCCGACTTTTTATTAGTTATTAGTAAAATATGTACCTTTCAAATAAAAATAATAAGAAAAAACGACTAAAAGATGCTGTCACTAAACATCGATACCAATCAATTAGTTTTTATATGACAACTTTTGCGTTATACTATCGAATATGGGACAGCTTTATATCTTGGTCGAATTTGACCGCCAAGTGAAGACTTGTATGCACGAGTTTATATTCCATGTTATAAATCTCTTATCTGTAAATTACTTACATATGGGAAGGCAGACTGACGGACGGACTGCCCTGCGAACATGTCGAAAATGTCGTAAGATTTGTAACTGAAGATCCCAGAACAAAATCAGTTAGTCTCATTGAAGTGAACATTATATTAAAGGTAGAAGAAACTGAAACTGTAATTTGATTTACTTCAGAATAGAATATTCAAGAATATTCTTTAAATTGAAACAATGTAATAAAAGAAGCTTGACGATAATTTCCCTTTAGTTAGTTAGTTTTTTCTGCGTTACAAAAGTTCAACTCATCTGCTCTACTTGGATATTATTGGTATAATGGGGAGTAAATTTAATAGTGGATATGTATGTACATACAATTTGGGAGATCCGAGTACACTGTGCGTAGAAACAATCTGATATACGAAATTACTTGAGTATGTGCGTGATTTAAAACTTAAAAAGCTGACTCTCGGAACTCCACAGGTAATACGTCTGCTAAAAACAACAACTAAAAAAAAACCATCTGAAATCAACTGATATCGAAAGATCGAACAGTGTTCGAAACGTGCAGTATGTATATAAGTATACGACCCGTATACTTAGCTGATCAATTGATTGTGTTGGATATGTTTTTAAAGTATATATCGAGCACATATTTCGTATAGTGTTTCGTTTGGTTAGAAAGGTAAGCTATAAGAAGAATCGAGCAGGCTTGGGTTTCTTTTTTTTTTGTTTTTTTTATGTGTTTTACAGTGTTAATTGACTTTGTGGTATATGCAAACATATATATATATATATATAGAGAGACTATGTACATAATTGTTTAGGCAGCTCCATCTCGCAAAAGTTAAAGATCTGACATTATGTTCTAAATCTGCTAATCAGCCAAAATTTGATGCGGATAAATAATATCACTAAACATTATCGTTACACTGCACACTCACTAAATTCACAAATTCTAGTATCACTGCGATTGAAATATAAATAAAACAGGGTTCTTTGAAAATACCTGTTAAAAAATTGGCAGCATAACGTTTTATAGATTAAATTCAACAAATTAGTTTTGTATTTAATCATTTTGAGACTTTAAAGTTAGTAAATTCCGACCGTAGCTTCATTTTAGCATTTGTCTTTATATGTGAAGTATAATTACACTAGGTAACAAAATATAATTTAAATGGCATATAGTGTACCAAACTTACTTTCACTAATACATCAGCGGCCCCATATGACAAAACATCAGTTTACACATTTTTTTTAAATTTTTTTGATCATTACTTGAGAATGTGAAAGCAGAGTTTAAAAAATTTAAAAATTCCTGAATGGTAATTAACCTATCTATTGTAACTTTCCATCTATACATTTTTAATTTTAAACATTGCTTGTTTTGAAATTAGGCAAAATATGATTTCTTCTGCAGTATTTTTCACGATATATATTGCTTCACACCTTTGTATTTAAATAGATGCATTAATTGGGCGTCGTTTAGGATACTGATCATTAAAATCGGTGGGTTGCAAGAGGTGATAGAAACTATTAAAGGAAGATACGATTTTTTCGATATAGATGATTTCTCTGCGATATATCCACAAAATTCAAAATTCTACCTATATAACAACATAAATACATATATTCATGGTTTATCATACGGATCGTAAATCCTTCATTTAACTTTATGCCAAACGACAAAGTTATCAGAAATTATAAATATTTACAAGTAAGAGCACTGCAGTCGGGTGTTACCGACTGCGTTATACTTGTTCAGGGTCTTAGTTTTAATTGTTATTTTGAAAATTTAGTTTTTTATTTGTATTTTTTAGATGTTATGCGAAAACTTTCCAAAAAATGATGTATCTTTAGCTTTAAAGCAGAGGGAAATGTAAATTATCTCGGTTTAAGGGGGCATTAGGGGAAACGGGTGGGACGTGTCCGTGACGTCTGAAATATATATCCTAAAAGTAGTCGAATATAGCTGGGAATTTCCGAATGAATCATTAATTGCTTTAGCTTTCACAAATTGTAAGCCTTAACAAAATCGGTTGTAAAATTATTGAGCAATGATCAAAACAAAAAAAAAACAAATTTAAAAAATTTCGTAAAAATTTTAAAAGTGGTAATTTAACATATGGGGCTCATATGTATCAGAAAAAATAGAATGTTGTCTAGTGTAATTTACGTTTTAGAAAATCAACCATCCTCGAAGATATGAAACATTGCAGCTAAACTCGGAAAGTCTGCTTGAAGAAGTCGGTCGGTCGGTGAAAGTCGCACAAACATATACATGCATATATATATTAAAGACAATAATGAAGTCAAAAGTTGGAAAAATATGTGTTTATCAACATTGCAAGACAATGCGATAGGCCATTTATATAGAATGTGTATGACATATATAGTTGTTGTAGATACAAAAGGGTGGACCTTATATTATACAAAAAATAAAAAACAAACAATCAAACAAAGAAAGAACACGGCAGCTGAAATACATATTGACAGTGAAGGGTGACTTTTTGGTTAGTCTCCTTTTGAAATTTGCTGTAAAGTTTGAGATAGAAGGTGTGACAGAGACAGAGATAGAGACGTGTAGTAAAGCTATAAGATATTAGGGAGAGAGAGATATACATAGGTGAGAACAGAGAACAAGTAACATAAAATCAATGTGTAATTAAGGATGGCAGGATGCTGTATGACACTGTTTTAAATTGGTTCGTAACTTAATTATTTTTGGTTTAAGTTAAGATCGCTGGCTCCACTGCTCCACAGATGCCAAAAGCAGTCGCCTTACTGATTGATTGATCCTGAGAGCGACACACATAAAATATATTCGAATGACTGGCATGCATATACGTAAGTAATGCAAACTTTCGACCTCATCTAGTTGAAACAGTTTAAACAGTTTTGCAAAATTATTTATGTACATACAGAAACCAACCAGTGTTGGTTTTCGTTTAACAAGTGAGAGCACTATAGTCGGAGCTGCGCGACTATAATCTTTATATATATTTCTATCATTATCATACATAAATCAAGTTTATAGCTCAATTTAAACAGTTAAAATAGAATACTAATTGTTTATTGTGGGTGTTTTCTTAGAAGCATCCTCCGAACTGATTTTGAATTCAGTGATTCTATGTTTAAAGGTGTGGTAGATCTCCGATCTGGTTATATGAATGCGATATTACGGACATAGAACAGATAAACACTTCATCCTGATCACGTTTCTATTGATATACATATATATCTATTGATATACATAAATATTTCTCTGAGTAAGTGCTCGCATTTGCTAACTATCTTAGATTTATACGTAACTATGAAAGAAACATCTGAAAGGGATGCATAAAAACCACTTCGAGTTTGATGGTTCGCAGAAGAATGTGACAGATGCGTGTTTGTATAATGTATATAATATATAAGTGGAGTGTTTACTGTAACGAATTATCAAAATGAAATAAAAGCAAATCTATGTATATAAATTATGTACAGTAAAAATTGTATGTAATATGCAAATTCTTTCTGTTAATTAATTAGTAATTAAGGCTGCTGGAAATGCTTTGAATTGATTTCTATCTTTAAAAACTGACTTCATTCTATTGACCTATTCTTTACAAATCATTATTACTGTAAGATAGCACTGGTCACAAAGACCTTGACGACATCCACAACATACCAGAACCCGATTTAACTTTGCAGAGTTACCTTTATGTGTTTCGTATTATCATTTGTTGAATATTATTCAAGTTTATATGACAAGGTTATTATTACAGATGTTTGGGGGGAGACTCATGCTTCGAGGCGAAACTCGCCAATCGATATGTATATAATTTGAAAACCAGGAAAGGTAAAATGTTATATAACAGTAAAAACATTGCAATTGCAACTTGTTAATTTTGCGATGGTGTAATTATATATTTAAGGTATATCATTAAAGTGAGGTGATGGGGTATGGAATCGCTAAAGAAAACAACAACCAAAAAAATACTAAAAATCATATTTAAAAACAAAGAAAAGAATTTCTAGTCGAAGCGTTCGACTCAAAGTTACTCTGTGCCCAGGATTAATTCACATTGAAACACCTTTGTTTCTTAATTAGATTATTAATTTGATTATTTTAAAGCTTTTACTTTACAAAAATAGAATAGTTTAAAAAGAAAATTGTACGAAACGGACAAAGTTTAAATTTTATTCTAATGTGAAGAAGCTGCTGCATAAATAATATTGAATTTTTGTTTCCTCTTTGAGTACAGAGTAAAATGGTAAAAATAAATCAAAAATTAAACGGTTAAAAATCGCTAATACCAAATGGCATTGCCCGTGTACCTGTAATTGTTAGTTTGCATGACCATTTAGATGTTCCCTCAACAGTTGCGTGCTCAGCCTGTTCTAATGAATCTATGTGTGTATCTGGATCCACACCGAATGTCATCCTTGAATTGAATTGAATTGAATTGAATTGATTTGATTGGCAAATATGTATGATAAAAAACTGTGTATGAATATCGCAAACCATTCAATAACTTAACACTAAATTGTTATTTTATGGTTTTGTTCTTTGTTTGGGGCTTAAAAGGGTCGGGCTGGTGCGCTACGAATCATCCACGATCAACTTGAATAGGTATTGCGACTGGTATTTTTGACTGAGAAAATCCAGGAGAAGTTGTAGAACTTGTGCCAAGTTGTCCTCTTTGGGTTATCCTTATCGTTAACGATTATTAATGATCATTAATCTTTCACATTGGACTGGACGATATGTACATAGTCGACTAAGCTATTATTCAGTATATACTCTTATAAGCATTGTTAGTGTTAGTTTTTGTTATTCAATTATTTCATTTTTCTGTATATGTGTTGCACTTTGTATGTATGTGTGTTCGAGCAAGTTTACAAACATTCATACATGCATACATGAATCATTAATTTTACATTCACACATACATATTGATGCATATGTTTACATACATATGCACATACACTTATACATAGATTAATTACATTACGTACATTATGCGATCGAAATTGAAATTGCAAATACATACATCCATTATAATACATACATGATTATTATTAATAGTAGTAGTAGTAGTAGTAAGGTATAAAACCAAATGGTTAAAGCACGACATATTCAGTTTAGCGCATATATTGTTTATTTTGTGTTGCAAACCTGTGATCGCTATTTTCGCCGACCATTTACTGGTGCCGTCCAGGACGCTTTGCTTCACGGCCTTCATGTGGCCGGTATGGCTCTTCTCCTCAATGTTGAACACAGCTCTAAATACACATATAGTAGTAGTAGTAGGGCATTGTACAGTGAGACATTAAGTAAAGGACATTCAAACATAGCCCAATTGAACTAATCTACTCTGAAATCATTTTGCGTCCCAAATCGTTCTCAGCATCGTTCAGATACTTCTTAACTACGAAAGCATTTAACTTTTCAAATAAGTTTCATCACGATTCTTTTGCATCTGAACAATAATTATAAAGGCTAAGAGATAGATATATTATGCAAAGCTAAAGACTTACAACATATCTATTCAGATACATACATAACGAGAGAGATTGAATATCCGCACCAGCCAAATGGGGCTGCTGTTTGGGTACAAAACATTACCTGATCAATTCAAATATTTCTGGCTTCTCGCGTTCCCGTTGCTTCATTCGGTCCTTCATAGCGGTAATTATCGAATTGGCCTTGTCCTCGGCACCATGCTTTGAGCTCTTTTCAGCAGCACCTAAACAACACAAAACGAATATTCAAGACAATAAGAAAGATCACAAAAACTGCATTTTAAAGAGCTCCATGAGTACTCGTTACTCACGCTGTAGGCAGTCTGCATTTAGTAAGTCCTTGCACTTCTCGTGACACTTAACGCCGCACTCGGTGCATCGCACTCCCTGCCGAGCAATGCCCCAAAGGAGACCTTCGCACTCATAGCAATACGTTGGCGATGTGGCCGTCCACAGCACAAAGTTGTGGGGCGTTGTCGAAGATATAGGATAAATCAGTGCCTGCAGTGCCTTCTTATAGACATGCATTTTCTAAATTTATCCAAAAATATATGAGTTGAAAAACAAGAACAAAAACAATGTTAATCAATTTTTATATGCTCGGATAATAGATCCTACTTGAACGTACTATATATGTAAGCTACAGATGTATATTCTTTATCAATTTTTCTTTGACATAAAGCATAAAAATAAAAAAAAGAGTAAGCACTGTACTTCTGGAAAAACCGCTAATTTTTGGATTTTGCATTACTTTTTATGATCAATATCCTAATTGATGATCCATTAATCTATTTTGTAATAACAATTCACATGTACAATTGCTAACTGCAATTGAATTTGGCAAAGGATCCAAAAAATATTTAATTTTATTACCTAATTTATCAACAAATCTATATTGTAATTATAAACAAGTAAGAACGTTGCAGTCGGGCGTTACCGACTGCGTTATACTCGTTCACGTTCGTAAATATTGCTATTTTAAAAAATTTCCGTATTTTGCAATTTGTGTGTTGCTGGGGGTGGGGGAGAGTGGGGAGTGCGGGTGGGGGTGGTCGTCGGCAACATTTTGTGCCTCTCTTTAAAGAAGGTGACCAGCTATCTACCCACCAAATGTGGTAACTCTAGCTTAAAAACTGTGGGAGATATAGGCATTTCCGGCGGAGCGGGGGCGTTTGGGGCGTTATAGTGGGCGTGGCCGGGATGTCAAGTGCAATCTTTGGGGGAGGTCAGCAGCTATCTACATATTAAATTTGGTGCCTCTGGCTTTAAAACTGTACGAGATATAGATTTTCGCGGGTTGCGTGGGCGGAAGGGGGAGGGGAGGGGTACCGCTCGCAAATATTTTTCTGTAACTTCTGGGGAAGCTTCCCACTAATATATATCCCAAATTAAGTGACTGTAGTTTAAAAACTCTGAGAGATATAGGCATTTTCGATTTTTTAGGGAGGGGGCGTTGGGCGTTCTAGTGGGCGTGGGCGGGATATCAAGGGCGCAATTTGTGGGGCAGGACACCAGCTATCTACATACCAAATTTGGTGGCTCTATCGCTTAAATTGTGGGATATATACACGTGTTATCGATTGGAACTGTCATATATAACGTGTTTTGCGATTACGGGGGCGGGAGGGGCCATTTCCGATTTTTCAGGGCGGGGGCGCTGGAGGGCGTTCTAGTGGGCGTGGCCGGGATATCAAAGGGTCAATCTGTGGGGGAGGTCACCAGCTATATACATACCAAGTTTGGTGACTCTAGCTTTAAAATTGTGGACTTTAGCAATATGCGATTTTATGTGTTATCGGTTTGCCACGCCCCCAGTGGGCGGAGCTCAAAATCCTTAACACTTTATCTGACGCGGGTACACACGAGTATATATCCAAAATTTCAAGTCTCTAGCTTCAATAGCGGTGAAAATAATTGCGTTCATACGGACAGACGAACAGACGGACGGACGGACGGACAGCAAGACGGACATTGCACAAAACCAATATACTCTTTTCACTTCGTGAACGAGTATAAAAATAGTTGAATGAATAAACTGATTATCCTTCGACGCAATATTTGATACCAGAAATTACAAATGTTGGGGATTGAATCTCTCTTCAAATTTTTGGTTCTTCTGTTCACGTAATAGTTTAATGTGATAAATGGATAATTTTGATTTGATACTAAATCAGACTCTTTAATAATGCAGGTCACAAAAAATACAACTGCAAATACCAACTTTTCTGTTCTCTTGTAAATCACTTTATAACTGAAAAGTTCAAGCCACTCAACAGTATTATATTATAATTATACTTATATCATTAGAAAAAAGAAAACTTTCTCTCTTACCAGTTCTTCATCATTGAGCGTTGCTCGGGGCACAGCCGACGTCAGCCCCGCATTGCGTTTGGTCGCCGCCATTGTCTATTGGTTAACAAACAGATCAAATTAAAATTCGAGATACAAAAGACAATTAATTAATTATATAGCAGAATCAGAAAACTGGCACTTAATGGCAATCAAAACAAAATGATCTACTAAGGCAGCATTATTGTTGTTGCTAATTAATGTTAATCGTGGTAAACAAAAACAACAAAAAAATAACAATAGTAATCAAAATACAGTGCAAAACAAGCTAGCCAAATGCAAAAAATTTCACTAGTCACTAATCAAATTACAAACTAAACTAATTTTGTCAACAAAACTCTTTCAAACAAGTGAGATTGCTCTAGTCGGGCGCCCGACTAGTAGATACCCTGAACCCAGAAATGAACACATACACACACACTCTCGGCAGTTGATGAGTATGGATCCTATGAAAAATAATAATAAAAAAAAAAACAATTACCAACGGAAAAAGAAATGTTCCGCAGCCGGGGCTTGAACTTGGTCTCCCCGTCTTAAGATGCACGACTCTTACCAACTGCACTACACTACCACATTTTTCGCGAACGATATAACATTACTTAACCATCGCAAAAAGTCGAGGAAAACGAAAATTTTGCAGTTGTCATTAAAACGATACAAATTAATAAAAATAATAATTATAAATAAATAAAAAAATAAAACAATTCATCATTGCTCTACCATACCATCGCTGAATTCGAACCCGGACCTCCGCGTTACGCGGCACAACTCTTACCCACTGGACCACGCTCTTACTTCACTTCGTTGTGTTAAAATTCAATTTAACCGTCGCCTAAAAAAATTCCTAGGAAAACGCAAGACTTTCTGGACGTGCATATGTATGCGTGCACATGTACACAGAAATTGCCAAGCAGCTGCGCTTTGCCCCCACTACTGAAAATAGATTCTTGATTTGCTCGTAAACTAAATGTACGATCGTTATGAAATTTTCAGGACTTATTCAGATCGTCGATATGTATGTACAAACCAATTTGCACGTGTGTAGTATTTGATTTGTGTTTTTTTGGTTCTATCGATATTGGGGGCGATTGGGGGAGGTATCCAAAACCTGAAGGGCTTAAATTCTTCGTATGTTTTACGCGAACATAAAAAAATAAATTTGGTGGCTCTAGCTTTTATAGTTTGGGAGTTATGCTTAAAAACCGAGTCAAAAAAGCGATAATTATCGATAATAAGAAAACGGAAGGATTTATCGATGTTTTGAAATAAACTTGATCTGCGTATGAAATATACGAACCGAATGAGACCAAGATCAGCTTTCTAGCTTTTGTAGTCTCTGAAATCGACGCGTTCATACAGACAGACGGACAGACGGACAGACAGACAGACGGACATGGCTAAATCGACTCGGCTAGTGATGCTGATTAAGAATATATATACTTTATGGGGTCGGAGATGCTTCCTTCTGCCTGTTACATACATTTGCACAAACACATATACCCTTTTTTACCCATTTTCAATGGGTTCAGGGTATAAATATATATAAAACCCGGATCATTGTTGATACGGTTCCGTAAGATATTGTTGATCCAACAAGATCTTCGATTATTCATTTCTACAAAACTTAAATGTGTCTAGAAATAAGTTTCACAGCTGTTATAATATTTAAAGGACCTTCAGAACTAGTACGAGGTGGGGTAGTAGTATATAAGAACATAGCTTTATTAACTAGCCTGTAAACCAACTGTACACATATATATTTATAATATATATATTTAATAAGGTTAGATATGCCTCCCTCTTTCTCTGACATTCCTTTCAACAACTTTGTTTTTGAAACTGGATATATTTAAGTATGTAAATCTCTTAATTAAGAATTAGGACAATATTTGTTAATCATTTACATAGTATGTGAGTCCAATTAAGATTTTATTCCAGTTTGGTAGAAAGGGGTTTTAAATCAAAGTTGATTCAGGTTGCTGCTAAGCAGCTAGCTAAGCACTCTCATCATAATTTTCAATGTGTATTATTTTTACCACTTTTGAAACTAAAAACGTTCAAGACCTTATAAGAGCATAAATACATAAATGAACGTACAACAAGTAAGAAGGCTCTAGTCGGGAGCGCCCGACTAGGAGCTATCCTAAACGCAGCATTGCATTCTTGCATAAAGGACTCAAGCAAACTTTGTTTAGGAGCTCCACTTGGCACCCGCTAATATATATAAACTAAAAGTAATATCATTATGAGATTTTCTTTCAGTGCTTGAATATAGCATTGAAAGTCATGTACACAAACCAAAGGCAAAGACTTTAGTATTGGGTTTATTTATATTTAAAGCGAAATATTCTTGATCTGAGTGCAATAGTACATATAAATATATATGTGAGGCCAATCTGACAGATGAACATATAACTGTATATTAACACACTATTGTGTTAAAGATACCTTTTTTGCCTGTAACATTCATTTGCACAAAACCATTATACCTTCTTTACCCGAATTCAGTGGGTTCAGGGTATACAAATAAGGGAAAATCTGTGTTATTTGATTAACGTGTTTCTGTATTTCTCTTTTTGGTATATGGGATGGTCTGAAATATTTAATATATTTTCTTTATTGCTGATCAATAATATAAATATTACTTTATGGAGTCGGAGATGCTTCGTTCTATCTAACCATTATATCCTTTTTCCCTATTTTCATTGCGGTCAGGTTATAAAAACAGATACTATTTTGCAACTGTATTGCGTTTGTAATTTCCGATCACACAGACAGACAAATTTCGATTCAGCTTGACGTCTTGCTGAAGAAAATGAATGATTAATTGGGTCTGCCTGTTCCATACATTAACACAATTCTTCCCTTTTACCCTTTTAATAAAATATTATTTTTTTTTGTTGTTGCATAAAAAAGCGTAAACTTATATAAATATTTAGCGTTTTTGAATACTTATTTTACTGTAAGCTATTTAAAATGTTAATTAAACAAATCATCAGAAACTAACACTTATGTGAAGCATAATTGAATAGTATATAAAAATGTTTGCGAATAAGTTTAATTGAGAAATAACCATAAAGCATCTAATGTGAGAAAATCCTATAATAAAGGAATGCTTTTATTAAAAAAACGGTTAATCTGGTGTAAAAGAGCTACATTAATAAGTTATGCAAATTATTGAAATAAACTTAGCATGCAAGGTCCCACATATTAGAAATCTATAACAATTCTTTGTGTCTAAAACTCAGTCTGAAGAATTTCGAATATTTTCGGGCTGGGCAAACTTTTTCAAATCAATCTCATGTTTCTAGGGACAAGTAGGACTAACTTTGTTTACGTTTCTGACCATTACCGTTTTTGTTCTTCATAATTTGCCTAAACTTTATTCGATATTAAATTATTCAATTTAAATAATTACTCAAAACTATATGTAAGTGGAACTCAATTAACTTTAATCTCCATAAATCGGAGACTTTTGCCAAATAAGTTTTTAATCTGTTATTTATTTAAAAATGTTTGCTTAATCAGATATCAAAATTTAATATTAACATTGTTCTTATCTATTTTTTTTTACCAATATTAACGCATATTGTATATTGGCATTTTGGTACTGAGAATCCTATCGTGTAATTTTCGAAATCAACTCTAGTATGTGGTAAAAACGTAGTATGTATGTGAGAATGTATATATGTATATGTATATAGTTATAAAAACGCTTCTGCAGTCAACTTTTGTGCACACTACAATTTGGCAAACAACAACGCAAAACATTGCACATTGCACGAATACTAATAAAAGTTCTTAAAAAGAGTTTTTAACAATTTTACATAGAATTTTGTGTGTGAGACTAAGGTGAGTTCAAAAAAATTGAAATTGAAAAATGTGAGAATTCGATAAGCGTTCTATACCTTGAGCACCTGCGGTCCATTAAATCATTTTTGTTGTACAAAAGAAAACAAACGTTTAACATCGTAGAAAATAGGTTTTTTTGATTTTTAATTTTGAGTGTTGTTGTGTGTGTTTTATGCACGAGGATGGGAATCGGAATGATTCAAGTTTAATGGGGGATTTGGATAAAGTACAATAGAATAGTGACAATGTGAAAATGGAAAACTTACCAGCTCAGAAACAAGGGGTATGGATTTACGCCTTGGCCGAATATCGGGCATGCTGTCGATATTACTGTAAAACGGATTATCGCCCGGATGGCCATTGGATCGCAAGCCGACGTCACCTGTGCCGCTGCCATTCTGCAAATAAGAGTATTTATTAACCTCAATATTGCTATTTTCATAAGTTGTTAATTCATTTTTAACACTAAATTGGTTCAGTGTCAAGTGTGTTCGAATATAGATTGTTTAGTTTTATTTTAAGGTTTCTCAAATTTGGGCTAAAATTGTTTCTAATTAAACACTATTTGGTTATCAATTATGTCATATATATAATATTTATATTATTCTGTATTTAAGGCTAAGTAAGAAATGTTATTGTCTATTTAGTTTTGTTGTTTTCTGTTTTCAACAGAACGCAGTCAATTTAGATTACCTTCTCTTTGTCTTTAGCCAACTCTTCTTCCTTCATTTTATCCTGATTGTTTTTCTCCTCAATTTTACGCTCTTTCAACGTTTTCAGCAATTTCCACTTGCTGCTGCCCAAATTGACAGCTGCGCCATTTGCGGTGCCCGCTTGCGAGCCGTCAACACTCACATCGGTGCTTATTAACTTGGCCGATAGCACCGGTGTCTTCTTAGCAGCTGCTGCCGCATTGCTTTCCGGGCTGTTGTTCGCATCCGGAGTTGATTTGTGCGATTCAGTTGTGTCTATTTGCTCCAATTGCTCGACATTATGTTCGACTTTCTCCTGCTGTTCGATGATCGGATGATCCGGCTTGCCATCCTCCTCCAAATCAAAATCCAAATCATCACTCAGTGCTGCTGGCGTATCTGGGCCCGATGTAGCACTCGACGACGAATCGTGCACCATGTCCGATTCGACGGGTTGATCATCCTCCAGTGCGGCAGGTAGCACGCTTTTCGCGATGTTACCGCTAGAAGATCTCTGCTTTTGCTTGTGTTCGTATTCATCCTCCGAGGAGTATGAGGAACTAGATGCAAAGTCATTGGGCAGGCTGCCGCTGCCATCTGCCCGATGGTTTGTGCCCTTGCCCCTTTCGCGTCTTTTCTTTTTCAGGCGTTTAACGGATGTATCTGCGGTTGGAAGGGCTGGCGCTTGATGAGCATATTCGACCTCTTCGTTGATATCCAGATCGGAGCTTGGCAGCAGATATTCGTTATTCACATCCTGCCAGGCGCTATGCATGTCAGAGACTTTGACCAATTTCTCACCAACTCGGGAATGCTTTTGCTTGCCCAGAAACTCGTGTTCATTTGCTTCAGCAGCAGCAGTCGCAGCATTAGTGACATCAGCTGCCCGATAATTAATATCCGGCTCCTCCCTCACCACGCACTTGAGCTCATTGAGTACCTGCGACATCTTTTGCTTCACGCTCTCATCGGGTATGAGTTCGAGTTGAGTGTTTGAATACTTATCCGCATCCGGACCGTAAATACTGTATCCGTCAACGCCACTCAGTGCCAACTGACCAATCTGCGTGAACAACACTTCGTTGTCAGTGCGATGCTCCAAATTATCCGGGTCTATCTCGGCGACTGCCTCGGTCGCAGTCGCCGTCGCTGCCTGTATCTCAGCCAGCTGCTCGAGCTCCTCAAGCTGACGCAGCTCGTAGCAAAAGTACTCGTCGTCCGTATCGATGCTGTCCTCGGTGCTCTGACGACGCGACGACGAGAATGTCCGGCCCGAGTGTTGACTGCGATTGTCGTCATCCTCCCGAGAGCCGTACCCGAGACTGCTTGGAATGTCTAACGACTGTTGCGCGGTCCAAACGGCGCCGGGACGGGATGGCTGCACCCCATTGTAATGGGTCGGACTTGTGGGGCACGTTGTAGTTGGGCTTCTTTCTGTCGACGTGAAGGCCACCAGCAATGATGGAATTGTTGTTGCTGTTGTTGGTATGCTGCATACTTGGGCATCGCTAGTTGGTCCTGTTTCCTCGCTGACTGAAAATTCATCTGTAGTTGTTTTGGCTATTTCATTATTTTCCACAAAAATTTCGGGGACTGCATCAAATTCCTGCTCCAATTTAAGTTCCGCTGCTGTGGTCGATGGTATGGTCTCGTGTGCCTGGACTCTTTTCAGGTCACCGACAACGGCGAATAAGTTATTCTCCTGATTATCCTCGTAATAGCCATTTTCGCGACAAACATTGGCATCCGAGCCATTCCTTTGCCATGCATTCACATTGTCCTCATCGTTGTCATCGTTATCGGAATGGTTCGATAACAGTTCGGACGCGTCCAGGCCCGACTGCTGCTGATTGCCATCGAATTCGCTGGTCGTTGAATCATCGTTATCGGATGACGTAAAGTTGGGCATATCGATTTCGGTATCGGAGATGCTAGATCCGTGGCGCACGCCAAAGCTGTGCCGTTTATACGATTTGGCCTTCTGCATTAGGCTATTCATTTTGGTCGAAAACGAGCGCTTCTTCAGCTTGTGCGATCGCACCGAATCCGCACGATCCGGTGCATTCCTATCGGAATGGATGGATGTGGCGCGTTGAATGATGCGCATGGGCAACTTTTGAATACGCTTCGACAGCTCCAAGTTGCTGCTAACGCCGCCACGCGAGCCTGCGTGAGGCGAAGCTGTCACAAACGGATACGAGCCTGCCTGGCCACGCACCTGCATCTGCGAGCCCTGTCGCTGCACATCGCCGCCGGGCAGCGACTGGGAGCGATTGTACCTTATCGAACGCTTCAGCTTCAGGTTGTCCGGCAGCAGATTGGTCAGCCTGTTCCACACCTTGGGCGATGATTTCGATGGGGCCAACTGCGCTGTCGTCTTATCCTGCATTTGCTGATTGCCATTCATCGATCTGACTGCACCTGGCAGACTGCCCGCTGAGGGAGGCAATGGAAACGTATTCTTCGCGGGATGAGCATTCAGGACTTGGCTGTTGCACGGGACCCGTTCGTACTGTTCGAAGCCCTGATAGGCCAGGTTGTTGCTGCTGTTATAGTCGGCGATGCCATTGGCTGAGGGATAGTAGACAAGTCGATCTGTTAGATGGGGTTTGCGAGCCTGATCGATATCTGTTTCCAGATAACCCGCAAACTTCGACACACGCAGTTGGCCAGTCGCCTTGGAGCTTTGGAATTCGCTCTTCAGTATGTCCGGCATGCGATTCGCATTAATGTTTGCCTTTGCCGAATTCATGTTCGCGTTATCCAAAAATCGATGACCTCTTTGCAGTCGCTGCTGCGTCGACGTTTGGGGTCGCTGGTGCTGATGTTGGTCCCACTCGAGCATTTCATCGATGGTGCAAATAGTTTCATTGTCATTTGGATTAGTTTCCGAGGGCAGCACATTGAACATGGATTTGTTTTCGTACGCCGAGCAAATTGGAATATTCTTCGATAGCTCGTGTATATAATTGAGATTCTCTTCTGAAAATATATAGTCCATTTCCGATTGTTGCTTTTGTTGCTCTTGAAATATATTGATATTCGACTCGGCATCGAGATTGATCACTTCATCGGCTATCGGATGAGTGGACGATGATGATGTGTCCGCCTGCAACTCCATCATCATCTGCATCATTTCCATTGTGATATCCTTGTATTTGTTCTCATTCTGCAAATTGAGAGGCACCGATCCGGGTGAATTTGGTGACCAGCCACTCATCGAAGACAGTCCAGAATCCGATTTGGCCTGCTGCTGTTGTTGCTGTTTTTGTTGTAAAATGTGTTGAGCATGAGTTGGATTCATTGATATGTCTAAGATGTCCTCAAAAGCATTGTCGTTGGGCGCTGGTGGTGGGGGACTGCTTGTTCCGCTGGTTCCCAGCAGAATCTCATCCAAATCGGCGGAAGCTTTGTGTTTCTCGGGATTTTGTAGATGCAATAGAAACAACATGCTATTGTGACGTTCGAGGCTCTTCTTCAAGGATCGAATGTACTCATCTTGATTGTAAATACTTGTGGAGCTGGCCATGTTCAGGCTTTGCCTTTGGCCGGGACTGATCGGCGTGTGCGGATACTCGCCCACAAACTGATCAGCTTCCAATCCATGGCTTTTGGTGATTTTCTCAATGTTCTTCTTGCGATTTATTTCAATCTCTTGCGTCTCGAGCACTTTCAGTTGCTCATCCAGATCAGAGTTATTGCGCAGCAGGTGGGCACTGTATTCGTTGCGGTTCGCAGAGTCTATCAAGTTTCCCTGACTATCGTTATGACGTTTTGGCTTTGTACTCGAACTCATACTTGTAGTTGTACTTGCATTCGAACTTGTACTCAGATTCATACGTGTTGTACTCGTCGCCACTTTGTTTGTATTGGTTAGTTTGTATTCCTCAAACGAGTTCCCCACCAACTTTTTCAGAGTATCGATATTTTTATCGAATTTCTTCATGACAAGATCAAACTTTTCGTCCACTCCCACGACGCCAAGCCGTCGCAGCTCCTCGGCCATAGTGACAGGATTGAGTAGCAAAAGCGTCAGATTCTTGTCCACCTGATTGAGCTTCTCGAAGAACGTCTGCTCGTTGCGGATCGTTTGGCGCAGCTTCAGTATTTGCGAAGCCGACAATGATTGTAGATCGCTGATTTTGTTGATTTCCCTTATAATAACGTCAGTCATGCAATCTAAGATGGCAATATTTTGGTCATTCAGACTGCCGGCGGCATCCTCCGAAGATGAGGAGGTCGTCGAACGTCGATTGTCTCTATCGGAGGGCACTTGTGACAAGCGATTGGTGTCTTGATCGAGAGTAAAATTCGTTTCCTGGTTCTTATACTTGGTATAATCAACATTTGGATCGTCCATTGCAGTGCTCGATGCCTGAGCGAGTATGCTCTTCAAGTTGTTTATCATGTCCATTTCGTTTTTATGGTGTTTCTTTTTGCGATGTTTTCGCGAAGACTCCTTCCCCTTGTGAACGCTGTCTGTTGGTCTCTGTAGTGGTACTTTCGGTATATCAACACTTTGAATAGTATTCGCCTGATTGGAATCCAAATTGGTTGACTCCTCATTACCCTTGAGGATCATCATCAGAGAGGACGTGGAGTGGCCTGTGCTGAGGGGTTTGTTGATATGCTCGTGAGTGATTTCCGATTGTTGCAGAAGACGCTCCATATTGGATATTTCCGAAGACAAGTTATTTTCGCGATATGCTTCGTTGAGATTCTTGTAGAAGTTTTCGTTCATTTCTTTCTCCATTTCTATCTTTGTCCCTCCCGTGTCTTCGATTGGCACTGATTTGCTCCCTCCTTGGCCGGTTTTAACGGCGGCTAACCGAAAAAACTTCACCTCCTCGGCGAGTTCGTCGACTTCGTCGGCCTTCTGCCCCAGCTCCTGTCCCCGTTTCGAGCCAATATTACGCAGACTGCCACCCACAGAGGAAGCAGCAGCCGAAGCGGAGGCCACCTCTTCGAGCACTCGCTGGCCATTCAAGAACTCCTGCAACAGTTCAGCCCGCGCATTGTTGGCCATCATCTGCTGCTGCTCGTACATCAGCAAGTCCGAGTCGGAGTAAAGCTTCGCGCGGATTCTTTTCTGATGTGCGCCAGCAGCGTCATCGTCCGGATTTGATAGCCAGGGACACTCAAGTCCCTCGAAGTGGAGCTTCTTATCGTCGCGAGTCTGCTCTGCGGCACTGTCTTTCAGTCCGTTCTCGTAATGCAGAAAGAGCTCATCGCTGTTATCGTCTCCGTCCAGGGCATAAGTGGCTTCTTCTATGCCATATAAATCACCGGGAAATGGATGTTCGTGGTCTTCCAGTACCAGCTCCAGGCTGCTCAACTGATTTTCCGCCTCTTGGCAATGTTTCAATTCCTCGAGTATATGGCGAAAATCTGGTTTTTGCGGCTTTGGTTCCATTATATCTATGTCAATATTCGCATCCAATTCAAGTTGCATGGGCAGAAGTTGATTTTCTGCCAAAAATGTGCCTAATTCTACGTGCTGTTGTTGTTGCTGTTGCTGTTGTTGTTGTTGCTGCTTGGCTGCAGCGATTAGACCCATTAAATTGCCAACAACCGACTGCTGTTCCACCGATATATTCTCGAGTTTCTCTAGCCTAGTCCAAATTTTGCCATACTCATTCGAAAGCAAATCGAGGGCACGCCAAGCAAACTTCAATTCGGTCTCAAGCAAACTGATGCGCGTCGCAATCTTGTCCATATAATCGGAGATGATATAGTCCGAGTGCTGCTGCGAGTTGTACAGCTGGCACAGCTGCTGCTCGCTCCGAATGGACGCCATGCTGCCGTTGTTCAGATTCGATCTGGACATGGACATCGACATGCTGTCGCTGACCAAGCTCAACTGAGACTTGTTGACAAAGCACTTAGCCTGCTGTTGCTGGTGTTTCTGATGCTGCTGTTGGTAATGTCGAGGCGAACCTTCCGTCTGTGCCGGCGTCTGTGCTTGAGCCTGTATCTGTGCCTGAAGTTGAGCTTGTACCTCAGCCTGGAGCTGAGCCTGCGCCTGAGCCTGAGCTGATTGCTTTAGCTGCTGCTTTATCTTAAATTGACTGTGGAGTGCATTTGCGGCAACGCTGTAGGACTGCTGCTGTGCCTGTAAATCGGTTTTGGCCTCGCCTCCACTCTTTTGACTCAACGACGAAGTGGCCGAAAACATGGCTGTGCTCGGGGCTAATGCGAAACTTGATTTGCTCTGAAAATGCTCTGATTGGATATCCGCAAATGGCGCCGCAGTGGGAATTAGGGCAGCAGACATGGATTCTCCGTAGACCGGTTTGAAGCTCGACGCTGGCGCTGGCGATGTTGACGGCGATGGAGCAATTGACATTGCTCTTCACAAACTGCTGCTGGCAGCCAAAACATATTTATTGAAATCTCACATTTAAAGCATTTTTTATTTGCATACATACGTGCGAGTAATTTCCACGTATCTATTTCGACTTGAGACTAGAAATACGTTTAACAAGTTGTTTTCATTCAAAAAGAATCATAACCATACCAAACTAACTACTTGTTGGGAATCGCTTTATAATTTTGCTTAATAGCAATGTCTGCCTGTCTAAATAAACGATTTATTTATTATATTTTTTAGATACAAATATGTGTTTGGCTTTTGTTTACTTTCGGTTTGTTTTTGGGTAGCAAAGGAAGTAGGGCAAAACCTTTGTTTAATAATTTATATTAAGTGGTAGAGAGGGCATCTCAAATCTATCTCATCTGACATGTGGGGACTTAAAAAGAACACTCGAATTGAGAGCAGCTTTAAGCGCCGTACAACTACACGTAAACTAATATAGACATTTGTCTATACACATATAGACATTTGTCTGTGCAACAGCCGATTGCTATAACTAAAAACCAGAAGCATCAGCAGGACATTTGAAGCCGTCTGTATTTTAATGTTATACCAATTTGTGCGTAAAAGCCACTGCGTACACACAAATACATACACAGCACATATTACATATGTTCGCACACACACAAAAGAGGCATGCAAGGAATGCTTATGTTTGCGGAGTCCATCATGTGACACATTTCCTTATTTTATGTATGTACTATATATATACAAAATATGTATGTATAATATTGTGTATACGCATTCTATTTCACTTTGGTTTTCATTGATTCCTGTTTTGTGTTCTGCTAGTATTCATTTTAAACTGATTTGTAGTACACTTTTTTTTCTGATATATCCCTAATTTAATTGTCACTATTGATGCTGCTTTTCAATCTACAATCACTACCGAATGCAATTCAAATTTTCATTTCAAGAGTACTACGCAGTCTTCACTTATGAACAATGCTGCCGCTGAATTGGTGTGAATTGAAAAACGCTGAAAAGTATACTACATCTTGGTAAACTCTGCTGCTGCTTCACATGCCACCTACATACTCTCTCGCATTTCGCTTCTCTCTCTCGCAAGTGTAACTGTGTAAGTGTGAGATTCCCTCAGAACTTTCGTTAAGCAACAGCAACAATAACGACAACGACAACGGGAGTGTAAGAAACTCAACGGAATACACACATAAAGTGTCGTCGAGAGCAAATGTGAATGTGAGAGAGACCCCAGCTGGAAATTCGTTGACTTCGGCGCATGCGTCTAACGGAACAGCTTCAGCAATTGTTGCGCGGGAGTTGCTCACAATAACTGTTGAAGCTTTAAAAAGCTTTCCAAAGCCACTACGAGCGAGACAGCGACCGTTTCGTTTAGTCGGAGTGAGTATTTAAATGTTTAACCAAAACAGCGTACTATGGGCACTTTAGACTGTTTTGCTGATAAAAAAAAACATTCTCTCGTTTGCACTGGTTCACAAAATGAAAGTAGTACATTGGGTTTTTACAATGTCCGTCTCTCCGTCCATAAGTTTTCTTTCCAGCTATTGTAATTACCGTCCACCACGTAATTAACGACTATGTTAATGAACTTGTTTATCAATATCAATAAGTATACCCTTCGTTCAGGCCGTCAATCAGTAATTAATTACATTAATACATTACAATATAGCTCTCTCTGCTAATGTTGACTCATGTTCGGTTACTTAATGTGTGAGAACGGCGAAAGCAGATCGCCCGCCCTTGTTAGACAGCAACCAAAAGAAAATTTACCATCCAGTCCACCGGCTGTAAATGCTGCCTCTGATGACAATGGCACAACTGCTGTTCCACTAAAGAAACAAAGTTTTTATACTTCGTCACGAAGTGAAACTAGTATTATTCGTTGGTGCAATATCCGTCATGCTGTCCGTCCGTCTGTCTGGATGAACTCAACTTTTTTCAGCGCTATTTAAGATAAAGACTTAAAACACGATTAACATGTCGATCGCATCAAATTTGGTAAGTAGATTGCTGCTGACCTATCCCAGAGATTGCGATCTTGACTTTCCGCCCGGATATTTCCTATATCTCGCACAATTTTTAACCTAGAGTTACCAAGTTTGTAGGGTCGATAACTGATCACCTTCTTTAAAGATCGCTTTTAAAAATTTCGTCCACGACCCGCCTCCCTACCATTTTTAACTCCCGCCCCCGCAAATCGCAAAAATCCAAATCTCCCAAAGTCAAAGCTAAAGCTCCCAATATCGGATAAAGACCTTTTAGTTGCTCTTAGCGAATTTGACCTATGGTAATGCTGTTGTCTTCCTGGCAACATGACTTTATTTATGGTCTCGATCAGTTGTCCACGCGGAATTGACCCGTTTCTCATAACTGCGAAGACTTTTGCTATCAAACTCCTTTAAAACATCCTGAACGTGCTGGACTTTGAAATGTATGCACAAACCAATTCTTAAATCTGTAGTATTTGATTTATTATTATATTATTATTAATATTTGGTGGCTCTGGATTTTAAAGTTTAGGTGTTCTGCCTAAAAAGCCGGGTCAAAAAGCGATAAATATCGATAATAAGAGAACGAAAAGCGTAATTGATCTCTTGAAATACACTTGATATAGTATATAAGAACGGATTGAGTTCATGAAGGGCTTTTTTCAGTTTTTGTCATCTCTGAAATCGACGGTTTATACAGGGCTAAATCGACAATGCTAGATATGCTGTTGAAGTATATATATACTTTTTGGGCTCGGAGATGCTTCCTTCTAGGCGTTAAATACATTTGCACAGAACCATTTGTTTATTAATTTTCAACGGGAACCAGACGTTACTTCTCTATGAATTCTTCAAAAATTATCTTTGTCGTTGTCAACTTTACATTTCCCATAATGCTAGGCAATTTTTATACTCGTTCACGGACCAACCAACCCAGATAATACCAACTTACGTAAGAAACAACACTTTCGCGTTGATGCTTTAGAAGGCAGCTGAGCTTGCGGGTGCGTTCTGCCACGGACGGAGCCATCAGCCGTTGATGGCGGTCGATCGGCGGTTCTTCTTGGCATTTGCCATTGTGGATGGATCGATGCCAAATTCGGTCCCCGAATAATCCATATATCAGGTTCATTGTGAGGCTTCAAATTGCACGTTTCGCACGTAACGCGTTCATCACAAAACAATTTGATTTCAAAGCAATAGCAAATTGTTTAACCCACACGTATTCGAGTATTTGTTTATTAGCATATATGCAAAAATACAAACACATACGCGCATAATTTGACACACATACAAATGTAAAAGTACTATTAACGAGTATGTTAATGAGCAACTGGCTTATCAACATCATACGCATACCCTTCGCTCAGACCGTCAAACCGCTTATCGCAGTAATTAACATACATTACAATTTAGCCCTCTCCCGCTTTTAGTTATATATATCTTAATCGGCTCTCTACTACGCTGTCAGACTCTTAAGCAATTATTCCAACCGTTTCTAATTTTCTCTTTGCATGTGTTCCTCTACAGTGGAAATAACACTAGGTAAAAGCCAAATCATAACATTCACCAACCAAACCTACTTTTTGATACACATATGAAGCGCCCCATTTATGATAAAATTCACATTAACAATTGTTCTATGGCAAATTTTTTTTTAAATTTTTTAAATCCAGCATTTCGAGGAAAACATAACCGATTTTTCCTGAAAGCTAAATATATCTAAAAATCATTTATACACACTTTTTAATTTTCATCATTGGTTTTGTAAATATAAATTTGTATTAAGAAAATGCTGGTTTTTTTCGTTATTTTTTCGATTTTTAGTAAGTAAAACTAGTATATTGCAAAGTCCGTTATGTTGTCCGTCCGCAGTCTGCCGCATCTGTCCGGAAAGAAACTTCTTTCGGAGCTATTCTAGATATATACTTCTTTGCAGACAAATCGCAACTCGATAAAGGGTGACTAATTGCCACAATTCGTAAGATGGAGCCACCAAATTTGGTATGTGGATTGCATCTGTGATATCCCCACCATGTCCCCGCCCTACAAAATTGGAAATAACCATATTTGCCACAGTTTTTAAGCTAAAGTCACCAAATTTTGGATATATATTACAGGAAAGCCCCCAAACTGCGAAAATCTACATCACGATTGCGACTTGATTTTCCGACCACGCCTACTAGAATGCCCCCAGCGCATTGAAATACATGTACAAATCAAAGGGCAAGTCTGCAAAATTTTAGATATCGCTTGGGTCGAGGTATCCAAAATTAAAAATATTTTAAATGTGCCTCTGATTTGTACGAACATAACACATTAAATTTGATAGCCTCCAAGATACGTAAAAAAAAAACAACAAGCCTTGTAATCGATAATTATCGAAATTAATGAAACGGGTCAAGATATTGAAAAAAATTTTAAAATGGTTTTGCGTATTTATTAAAAGAATTTATAGTCTTAAAGTTATTGTCTCTAGCTTTTGCGTTTTGATTAAAAGTATCCATAGTCGAAAAGTTGTGGTCTCTAGCTATAGAAGTTTACGAGATCGCTCAGCTCACACAGACGGACAAACAGGCGGACGGACAGACGGACATAACTAAATCAACTCACGAATATTTACACTTTTGCAAAAGCCATTATACCCCTTTTTAAATTGGGATATTATAAAACCTTTAAATGTTTTTTTTCTGCTATTTCGAAGTAATTGGTCATTCCTCCTATAATATCTCAACTTCAACATTTATGCAGTTCTATTATTTCAACCCAGTATGGGTTTATAAAGCATACATCAGTAAGAACTAACCTTCTAAAAAAAAGCTTTACGAATTGCAGAAAATTTGGAATTATAATATCTCAACTGCAACATAAAAGTGAATGAAGCATACATCTTAAACAACTAACCTTCTAAAGTGCTCTTCTCTGGTAATTGGTAAACAATTACAGGCGAAAACGATTTATCCGAGTTGATAAACCAATTAAATTGTTTGTGTTCAACCAGACCAACAAGTAATTTCAAACCGTTATCAACTTATCATTGCCTAACTAGAGAACCACGTTAATTTATGATGATTTTCATAATCATTATAGGATGATCAGTTTGGAATCTTCCCATCCGCACATTAAATCTTTATTTCTAAGGTATTTGGCAAGTCAATTTTAGATAGTTTGTATTTGTCTTGTATTTCGCTACTCGGCACATTTTTCAACTGACTTTTTTTAATGTTGATGTGCGTAAAAAAGAACAGTTTTCATTACTACTGTATTTAGAGTATATACTATATATATATATCTATATATATATATATATAGATATTAGTAATTTAAAGTAGGCTCTCAATCTATGGATGAGGTTATCCGAAAATTATCCGCCGAATTTGGATATTTTAGCTCTAAAATTGTGCGAGATATGTTAGTCAATATATATTGCGCGATTTTTTGGAGGATGCTTTAAAACTGAGGGAGATAACACTCATGCTTAAAAACTACGATTGTGAGATTTATTTAAAAAAAGGTATGTTAACTGTTTGTTCTATCAGATGTTCTATCAGATCGGCTTCAAAATTGATTTTGAACGATTTATATTTGAGTGCTTCGAACACACTAGCGCCACTTGAATATAATTATATTTGTGTATGAAAATAAAGTACTCACATTTAGCTGCATTATGATTTTGTTGTAGGCCCAGTGCCATCGCTGCTTGGCTGTTATCTCCGGCTTTCGTAGCATTAGCATATGGCCACTGACGACCTCTTCAGTCTCGCCTCGCATCAACATCTTCTTCTTTTGGGACTTGGTTCGTGTGGGCATTAGATCGGCCAGTTTGTCGTCATCGTCGTCCTCGGCGTCTAGTTCGGGTGACCTTTGTGCCGCTGCCACTCGAAGATCGTCGTCTAAATCAAGCTGAGCTGATTCGTCTTCCTCTATGATAATGCTGTCCTGTTTCTTGATCGGCTGGTGACCCTCTGCCAGATGCAGCGAAATATTCGCAGCCATTGTGGAGACGACAGATGGTGTGCTCATACTAGTTGTTGTGACTGTGAAAAAGCCGTTGCCCTCCGTTCGTGGCTTCCGGGATTCGGAAATACCAACACTACCACTCGAGCTTTCATCTAGATAATTGCCACAGTCTTCATCACTTGGATAGGTCTCGTTCAGAAAGTCATCGTTCTGTCTGTCGTCCGCGAAATCTAAGGATGATTGCTTTTGACTGAGCATCATTTTATGCGTTTGATGTGGAAACTGTTGATGATGCTGCTGTTGCTGCTGCTGCTGCTGCTGTTGCTGCTGCTGCGTCTGTTGCTCAAGATACTTGTATTCATCCTCTTCGTTAAAGAAATCCTCGCGATAATCATAACCTGTGTTAACGTGTTCATAATAATCGTTTGCAACGCGACTTGACGGTGTCGTCTGCTGATGATCCATGTAGTAATCATCCTGCTCACTATCGATGCCATAAATCGGTTCGTGGTCAACTGCCTTATCGGATTGCCCGATAAAATCATCAATGATCTCATCATCCGATTCATCATCAAAGATCTCAGTTGGTTGTTGCTTAATCAACAGACCCGATTTACCATTAATGGTGGGCAGTTTTTTGCCGGTGGATCCTGCTGACGGCACCGTCGGTAGCAACTTTTGCCCAGCTATCGCTTGGATATCAGTCGGCTGGCTCTGATTACCATCCGAATAGTATATAGAGTATGCTTTATTATCGATATTATCGCCGCCGGCAAGCATATGAGTATTGCTATTCTCGTAATCATCGCCAGCAGAGTCCTGATTACTTGTCACCAGCTCGTTAAAATCATTGTCCATCATAATGTGAAATCCCGCTTGTGTGCTTGTCGCATTCGAGACGGTTGGGGCTATTTGCATAGGTTTAGTTTGGCTAACTGTTGTGCCAACAGCTGTTGGTGGCGCTGTCTTTTGGGCCACAGCCGAGGCAACCGAAGATGCACCCTGGTTTACCACCTGCGTGGCGGACTGCACGGCCGCTGCGGCCTTACCAAAAATGGATCCCAACATGCCGCCAGTGCTGCTGGCATTGCTGGCTCCAACCTTTTTGATGCCCATTTTTAATGATAGACCTTGCGATTTATTTGCCTCAGCTCCGGTTTCCACTTCAGGTTTTTGTACGGCAGTTAAGTTAGACGCTGGCAATGAAGTGTTGTATTGGTTGCACGGTAGAGTATCAATCATCATGTCTGATCCCAATGATTCCAGCTCACTACTCGCAGACACTTTATACGGATCTGTGTAATTATAAATGTCTTCATGAGCCTCACCGGGCATTTGATAACTGTCCGGATATTCATTATAGCTATAGTCATCATCAAAGACTTCTATTCTCGAGCTATCAGCGTCAACATTTCCGAGATAGTCGACAGTAACGTTGTTTTGGATGTTTCCTGGTCCTCCGACGAGGTAGTCACACGTCGGACTCAACGGATCGCTTACATTCATGTTCGTGTTTGTATTAGCATTATCCGGCATTTGATTGTACTCGTATGCGTAATCATATACATAGGGTGTTTGGGTATTTTCAACTGATGCCGTTGTGGTAGAAGCTGTGGATGTTATTGGAACCGCCTCCTGTTGCTCCTGCTTGCTGGCGCTGGAGAGTAATCCGCCGACACTCGGTACCAGCTTAGAGGCCAGGCCAAAACCAAAACCGCTTTTCTTGCTATTAGTTGCTTCAATTGTCGAACTTACACCGCTCAGCACGCCATCCAAGCCGCCTTTGATGCCCTTCGATAGACCGCCGAGGACACTGGTAGCCGCAGATGACACAACCTTGGCTTTCTGGGGTGTAAGCGGAGGCTCATCTGTGACACTTTGTTGCTGTTGCTGTTTTTGCGGTGGCTTGTAATATCCGCCTTGGCCAAACGAATTCTCAGTCGACTCCTGCAAATAGTGCCCCGTTTCTGCGGTGGTATCTTGACTGGTAATTGAGTTAACTGTGGATAGATTATTCAGAAACTCGTTGCCGTTTACCTTGACGGCTGGAGTTAGACAGGTATCGCTTTCAATGTGCGCCACTGTTGCCGTCAGCGCAGACAAATCGACATTGAAACTATCGTAGAAGCTGTCATCAAAAGCCGACGCCGTATATCCCCCCAAGGGCTCGTCAATGTGGCTCATCGAGTAATCGGGTAAGGCGTCGGACTGCGACTCGAGCTGAAGAGAGATGCCCCCGTCTAGTTTTGCATCAGTTGAGGTACTAATTTCAGGGAGTTTGCCAATATCAGCAAAGTTGGAAACATTTAGCCAGGCTGGTGTTTCGGTTTCATATTGATCACGCTGAAATTCCGCTGAAAATTTGCGCTCCTGTTGTGTGTTTGATTCCGTGGTTTGAGTATGGGCAGGCATTGCCATTGTACTTGTTATTGTGTCCGTCTCCGTAATTGTACTCGTACTGAATTTCCGAATCGCACTGGCTGTTGTTGTAGTAACCATATCTGGCGTACTTGTTTCTGGAATTATGGCTGTTATGCCATCGCTGTTGCAAATATCAAGAATGGGCGGCAGTTCCGGTAGTTCAAACTTCTTCATGTAATCAACGTATGATAGCGTGGGTGAATTAACCATAATTGACGCCGACATCGAAGCAGCAGTTGGGCTAGTGCTAGGGCTAGTAATGCCCATTGTCGAAGTACTCGACGCAATAACAGTTGTTGTGAGCACGTTGCCTAAGTGGCCAGCAGTTGTGACTGTATCGTGAGAAACACTTGACGCCGCATACGAGTCAGACTTTATATATTCCATATTGGATGTGAGCGGTATGTTCGGTTTACTCAATAGATACGACAAAGTGGAGGAAGACTCACTCAACGGTGTCAGGACCATTTCATCTTTCGACGGCGTTGATACGGCAACAGCACCACCACCACCAATGTTGATCGGACTTGTCGTCCATGTGGTAATTGAATTTGGCATTTGGGATTCCAATGAGGTCAATTTAAGAAATTCCAATGATTCCCTCTTATCACTTGCGTATGAGTCGAACTGGCTACTTGTGGTAGTGCTGATCGTGATATGATCATTTTGACTATCGGTCGGAAATTTGAGTGATTCGAATGTATAAGGCTTTAAATATTCGGATATATCAAATGATGATGTTTTGGCGTCGCTTAATGCTGTTGTGGTTGTTGCTGCTGTTGCAATGGTCGATTGGTAATGCTTTGATATTGGCAATGCTTGAACTGAAGATGATTCTAGCACTACTGCTGCATCCAATTCGCTTAATGTATTTCTGATGGGTGAGGAGGCGGGTTGTACGGTTGAAAGTTGTTTGTCGCCCGACAGTTCACTTGGATACAATGGAGGCGATTCGGGATGTGTTGCTGATGATGACCAAGATCTAAATGAGTCGACAGATCGGGGCACATCGCCCTGATGATGATGGCTGTGAAATTGCATTCCACCATATGGTTTTCTTAATTCCTCCTCCTCCAAGTGGGAAAATTGTTTGGCACTATCAACATAGCAAGTCGACGCTGATGAAATGGGAGAGTTTGAGGCCATGAGGGTTGTTGTTAATCGATCGGGTTCTGTTATTGCCGACGATCTATCCGGCGATGAATTAACTGAAATAGCAGCTGATGGTATAATCGATGCTTTCCGATTGATATTGCTGTCTGAACTGATAATAGGAACTGAGTTCGCATCGGTTTTGGCTTTTGGCATCGGCAACTTTGGCAACTGCTTGGCTCGATGATTTTTCTCGGGCTGCGGTTGGGATTTTAATGATACATCGGAATATATTTCGGAAACTGAAGCGGGATTTGTTGTTGTTGTTGTTAGATGTGATAATGACGATTTGTACTGTACTGCAGGTGATGGTAGACGTTTTGGCAATTTTCTAGCTGTCGTCGTTGTCGTCGCCGTCGTCGTCGTCGTCGTCATCATTGTCGTCATGTCGCGTTTTGACCACCGTTCTGAAGCTATCGTAGTAGCGTTGGTAAAGGCAACTGAG
Organism: Drosophila paramelanica; assembly: GCA_035043915.1. Classification (NCBI taxonomy): domain Eukaryota; kingdom Metazoa; phylum Arthropoda; class Insecta; order Diptera; family Drosophilidae; genus Drosophila; species Drosophila paramelanica. The sequence continues at coordinate 960,551 of JAWNMO010000179.1, forward strand.
GAGAAGGAAGAGGAGGATGCATAAATGCTGATATTTGTTTCGGCTACTGTCGGCGCTGTATAATTGTTATCGGTGCGCCTGTGGGTCTGCTGCTGCACCGGTACTCTCGTTTCGCCAGATGCTATCACAGATGCTGTTGTCATTGCCATCATGAGTGAGATTTTGCGCTGCTGCTGCAGCTTATGCTGGGCATTGCTCATTGGCGGCGTGTCACTGTACGCTGACAAATTGTCCGAATTGCAGCCGTACTCGGTGTAGTCGGTGTAGTCAAGCGGCAGCATTGATGTATAGGGTCGAGCCATTTGGCAGAAGACATCATAGGTGCTGGTCCCTCTGGCCGTTCCGGGAGTGCCCGTTGCGCTAATGCTGAAACTGCTATTTTGAAAGTCGCCGTCGCTCACATTTTGGTTTCCGGAGGCATCTGACTTTAGGTTGTCATCTTCAAATAATTGATGTGAGGAGCGTGGTCTGTGCTGAGGTTCGGGTAACATCCGCATTGGCGCCGCCGGCAAACTTATAAAACTGCCAATCCTCTCGTCTATCAAACCAGCATTCGGTGCATAGCCGGAATGTCCATTCAAATTGTTGTGAGCGTGAACATTCTGGTAGGCGACCGCATGCGGTAACATCCGATATTTCGAGTTATCCATCGCAGGTGCGGCAGGCAAGCGGACACCAAAGCGATTGCCTCTTCTCCTGTACGTACCTTCAATTGGCACATCATCTGAACTTTTCGCAGTCGAACCACATCCGTTCTGTTGTACCGCATCATACTCATAGCCACCACCACCACCGACTCCATATTGATTTGGTGCGCAGCTATTCTCGTCCCAATATTCACCAGATGCTACCACAGGCTCATCGTGCCGCTCTTCCGAACCATAGTCATCTGTATAATGCCCATAGTTCTGGTTAAAACTTCTATCGCCATAAATATGAGCGTCACCTCGCGGCCAATCCACTTCAGAAGCGTACTCGTCCGTTACGCCATATTCATTATACGAATACGCACCCGATTTCTCATCATCATAGTTATATGTGGTGCTGTTATTAATTGGTCGGCTGTTTGTGGATAAGGCATCGTTTTTATTATTATGAAAGCATTCGTCTCGTGCATAGTGCTGTAAGAAAAATATATCCTCAATTAATGACAATTTGATCACAACAAGAATAATAATCTATTGATCAGCACCACTTACCGTCATGTTTTATGTTGTTCTTGCACCAGTATAGAAACACTAATGCTCAGCCAGTTAATATTTGGGGCTGTGCTCGCATTGAAATCATGCAAGAACTTCTGGTTCGCTTTTAGACTCTTTTTCGGACTAAAATCAAGAAGAGTGTATGGCATCTTATCGCCTCCTCGACATCAGAAAACTTTCTGCACAACAAAAAAAATCATTTTCATATTAAATTTAATGCAAATAACATTACGCAATATTTAGAAATGTGGTGTAGTTTTAGTTTCAAGCTAATTTTTGAACACAACATCCAAATTTTAATCTGGGATTTGAGCCCGATAAAACGAGAGTTCAGTTGACTAAATGACAGACTTATATAAACCTAACTACCGAAAACAATTTTTAATATATTTTTAATTTCAATACTTCTATCAATATAAATTTGTAAGCAACAAGAAATAACTATTCTGTCTGAAAAAACTTGTTTATTCAAATATCTTAAGTAAAGTCTGTAACTGCACAATCATATATTTAAACACTGCAGACGTATAGCAGGTGTACCATATTTTGACACTCAACGGATATTTCGCTGATGGGATAGTATATATTAGAAGCATTATAAATAAGTTGATAAGATTTATTTCAATCAAATAGTAAATTGTACATATGAAAAATGGAATAGCCTTTAAAGGTGTATGAAATATATCAAAAGGCCTTGGCCCAATACAATTTAATTGACGTTGTGTTTTTCATCTGGCAGACAATTTTTTATCTTTTATCAAGTGGTATACACTGAAATAACATCTTCCAAAACTGCTTGTAAATTTACACACATTTCGCACATATAATATCCTTATTAAACATCCATCACTTATGTGTTTTAAAGTGTTAAATATATATTTATATATATATAAATATCCTTACGCCTCTCAAAAATATATACACACACACTATATTTGTATATACATATGTATGTATATGTATATAAATTGCATGTATATCTAAATATCTTTTTTTACTTTAAGATAACCATATTTTTATCACATTTACTTTTGCCACTTATTTTATCGACCCGCGAGTAAAGTGTGCTAAAAACGTGTAGCAAAGCACTGTGTGCTTTGGTCTTTGGTATTTCGTATTTTGCAAATTGATTTGATAATTTGGCGAACTTACTGTTTTGTATTAAAATTTGGATTGCTCAAGTGCAGTTAGTCGTGACCGTTTACCGTAAGTTCCCAAAAACGTTTAAGGGCAACTTTTATTGTTTTGTTCATTCAAATGAGGGTTGTAACGCATTTTAAACACTATTTTCTTTGTTATTTGCAATTTAAAGAACTATAAATCAGGCTTGTATTTCACTTGTTCGGAACGGATGAAAAAACTTATTTTGTATTGTATAATTCTGAGTGTGTGAGTATGAAACACGGACCATGCGCACGAAAAACTCACTTCGAAACTTAACCAGATTGCAATTGACAGTTATTTGGCGTTGCCAGTTAGTTTCAAAACAACGGTCTTACCGCATTATCGATATTTTAGTTTGATTATTCGTCCTGCTACATAAACTGGTAAAGTAATTTCGGTTTATTTTAATACTCCAAGTTAATCTTATCATATAACCACATGCTAGATTCACCACATTTTATTTATCAGTTGTTGAGTTTTTAGTTACAGTTGTTTCTGTATCAAAGAAGTTTCTAATCAAAGAAGGTAGTCATAAATACAAATAAATCGTAGTGACTTACTAAAAAACATATATAGGACCGATATCTGCAGTGGACTTTTTGTGGTAAAATTGGAGCGACAATTATATATATTTATCATGTGCTGTAACAACAATTTACACAACCGCAAAAATCTTCAAACCGCTACACATTGTAAGGACGATATTTATTTATATCGCCAAAATAATAATAAATCGATAAGAAATACGAATGTCGCATTCACGTAGACATCGCATCATTTCTGTCGATATCTCTATATTTTAGGCCACCTCTAGTGCCGATGACAAACATTTTTGTGAGAAAAAAACGAGAACTAGGCAAAAAATAAAAGTAACGATTGTTTCCTTAAACAATAATTTGTAAAATGATTATCACCGTAAAGAACCTTCAGCAGCAAACCTTCACAATTGACTTTGACCCGGAAAAAACGGTAAGGTGCATGTTTTATAGACTCACACACATATGTCTGCGGTACATGCATATGTATATATGTGTGTATGGCACACATGTGCATATGTATACAATCATACTAATAACTACTCTGTAGGTTTTGGATCTGAAAAAACAAATTTTCAATGAACGTGGTGCTGAATACATTGTGGAGAAACAAAAATTGATCTATGCTGGTATGAAATTTTCCAACGTAACTCTCCTTTTTGATGACACAGCACACACACTAATGTAATTTTTTTTGTTTTTTCTTAAGGCGTCATACTGACAGACGACCGAACGATTAGTTCGTATAAAGTCGATGAAAAGAAGTTCATTGTGGTGATGCTGACTCGAGACATTAGTGGAGCTAGCAGTGCCAGCAGCAGCACAAATACAGAAGCAGTTCTCTCGCAGCAACCGCGGAAGCAGGCCAAGGAATCGACAGAAACGTCGTCAAAAGATGAGCCGCGAGCAGAAAGCAAGCTTGCAGTTAAATCAAATGAATCTTCATCTGAAAAGGGAACTAAGACTAACACAAGTGAGGTTGGAGCAGATGCTGGAAACACAGGAGCTGCTGCATCTGCAGCTCCAAGCACAGACGCAACCGCTGACTATTCAAGTATAGATTTAGTGGGTGAGCTGGCCAATGCTTCGTTGCAAACACGTGCTGAATCCAATTTGCTAATGGGTGAAGAGTATAATCGCACTGTTGCCTCCATGATTGAAATGGGCTATGCTCGGGAGCAAGTTGAGCGCGCAATGGCTGCCAGCTTTAATAATCCTGAACGCGCTGTGGAATATTTGATTACCGGCATTCCGCAGGAGGACAATCTATTTACTCCAGGCGATGATGAGGAACCTTCAAGACCATCTAATATACGCCAGGGAGCTACAAGCGATTTGCCAGCTGAATCGGCTGCTGGTAAACATAGATTTATATATATATAATATAATTGTAATCGTCTTATAAATTTATATTCTAACTTTTTAGACCCATTTGAATTTTTGAGGAGTCAACCACAATTCCTACAGATGCGCTCTCTGATATATCAAAATCCGCATCTTTTACATGCTGTTCTGCAACAGGTAAATCACCGAATTGACTTAAATTCACCAGGATGTCAGTGATATCTTACTTTCTTTTTTATTACTTCCATCTTAGATTGGACAAACAAACCCAGCTTTGCTACAATTGATTTCTGAAAACCAAGATGCTTTTCTAAACATGTTAAACCAACCCCTCGATGAGGATAATGCTCAACGACGAACCCAGGCAACTCCAAGGCGTACAGAAACTTTGGCATCATCAGCAATTCAGGAAGTCGCTGCGGAGGCCCAACGTTCTGCTGCTGGGTCAGAAACTTCGCCAATAGCCGTTGGCTCAGAGGGAGATGGGGTCAGCACAATTGCCACGGAAAGGAATGTACCATCAGAAAACTTAGCCACTATCCGTCTGACACCGCAAGATCAAGACGCAATAGAGCGGGTACGTATAGCAAACGTTTTAAAACCACAACACAATAGTCCGATTTGCGACTATGACCTAGTTTCAAAAGGATCTAGAAACTGAAAGTGATTGTCGGGGCTACTTTCTTAAATGTCCGAGTTCCTGACTAGAAGATTCTTGTGTGCGTAGTTCTAAAGTTTTCTAGCTTACTTAGTAAATGTTCACATAAATAAACAAACGCTAGTTTGGCAAAAAATTTAATCTTTAGATAAGTGAAATGTTATGCAAAACTCATCAAATGGACTTGGAAATATGCTTTATTTAGATTAGGTGGTTTCTATAGTTTTAGTCTTAACAATTTGGCTGACTTTCGTTGGTCGGAGTTTGTTGCCATGTGTGTAACATAAAGAAGCGAAAATCTAAGCGTTTTAGTTATCGTCATAAAACTTACCATAATTTTTTTTTATGATCAAGGCGATTCAATCATGTTCGTCAGTTTGTCCACATTTAATTGGAATATAAATTTAAATTAAATTTTAGTTAATCGCCATAATTGCCAACATTTCTTACATTTCCGTATTTTAATTTTGCGATTTCACTAGCAATTTTCCAAAATTGGCACTTACTTAAAATATAGCATTTGAATTAAATTTGCGTAAAAAAATGATCAACAAATTTCTTCATTTCTTACATTTGCAAAACTGTAAGAAATTTTAATAGTAGAATTAACTTTTTATAAACTGAATTCATTGAAAATGGGTAAAAAAAAAAGTATATAATGGTTTTTTGCAAATCTTTGTAATCTCCGACCCCATAAGGCACATATATTCTTGATCAAGACGAGAGCTGAGTTGATATAGCTGAGTTGATAAACTATTTTGGGAGTATGTATGTATAAATGCTAATGGGTTCAAATGTTTAGAAAGATAGATCACAGGATTCAGTGTATCTCCTATGAGTGTGGGATTTAAACAGTTTTTTTTGTTTTTCTTTCACATAACTTTGTACTAATAAATTTTTTTTGTGTTTTGCAGCTGAAGGCACTGGGATTTCCGGAAGCACTGGTGCTGCAGGCATACTTTGCATGTGAAAAGGATGAGGAATTGGCTGCAAATTTCTTGCTTTCGTCTAGTTTCGATGACTAAATTGGCCGATTGCTGACATGTTGCACATATGTATACCTATATACAAAAGTCGTTACAATAAAATAAGAGGTTACTGAATAACCATACCTAAACAAAAATTGCGCTAAAATTCTCTTTGGAATATATATGTTTTGAGTAGTAGTTTCATAATAGTAATATTAATAGTATATTATATTAATATGTACAAAACAGCTAAAGAGCGATTTGCAAAGTATCTTTATTGTACCTTTATTTTATTTAATTGACAAGCAGCTGCCTTATATATGGCGGCTATATGTATTAACGAATATGATTGGTTAAATTTATACATTAGTATTTACTTCACATATATATATATTATGTATTTATCTATGCATATGAATTTGCTCATAAATGAAAAGTGTTCACATTTCGTCCGCCCGCTTTAGCCCCACTTTTGAAAGAGTCCCATGCGCTGGCAGCGACAATTGCTACCCCACAAATTGCACCTACACGAACTGCTGAAACAGCAGTCATTCGGCCGCTTGTCGCATGCACCGTTACGACGAATACATCCTTTTCTGTACCCATAGCTATTCGCTGACGAACGACGGCTGGAAGCAGGCGCTGCGTTATTGGAATAATCAGTTCTGATTAAAAAACGTACTTACTCAATGCGTGAAACAGAATCTGCAGGCGAATATGTATTTTCATAAATGCCAGGATATTGCAGGCGGTAATAAGTACCTAGGGATATAATTGAAGTGACGTTGAAATACTGGGATATTTTAAGATTTTAAGAATTGCCTGAATTAAACTTAATTCAAAAAAAACAGAGGCGGTAATCTCTATAAATATATATACATATATGTTTTCACTTTATTACCGTAATACGCATAGGGGTCGACAGCATTTTCCATATGCTCACTGTCAATGTCCTTTGGTCCACTGTGCACTGCAACGCCCACAACAACCACTTGTTGCAAGGAAGTTGTTAAAATTGCCAAAATGATTATATATTCTGGCATTGAATGCCGTCTCTTCGAAGCCAAGCACATTCTCTAAGCAATAAGCAATATAGATACGTTTGAAATATAGTAATTTGCTGATTTGATGTGGTTAAAATAAATCGCTGGGCAAAGAGGACCTCGACGTGCTGTCTACAGCTAGTTACTCAATACTGATGTCTGTCTTTTATTTTATTTTTATTTAACTGCGTTTGGCAAACGCGTCTGCGCCGCTCGCGTCGCGCATCTCACAGGGTGAGCTGGGCGGGGTATGGGCTCGAGCTATTCCACGTATATTTGCAATAAATTAAAAACAGTAATATGCGCCTCATTTGCATATGGCCATTTATCAGAGTTTGACACTTAAACAAAAGCCTAAATACGCGAAACATCATTAAAAGGACGATATTAATTAGTCGTTTAGGGTCCGTTTAACTTTGAGGTGAATGGTTTTACGAAGATCCGCTTGTAATCCTAGATTTCCACAGCCATATATCAATTCTTACAAGATTTCATTTTAATACCAACTAAAATTGGTAAAAGGATTGACAATAAATAAATATTAAAGCTTTCAAGGCTGCATTAGTTATTTTAATGATTAACAATATGCTACATTTCGTTTATATATATATATAAGTTTAAAAGGTTTTACACTTTTATTAAATTTTATGAATGTATTTATGTACATCGAATCTTTCATTGATGTTATTTATTCGTTAAATCAATGGAAATAAAAAAAAACAAATTACTAGGTAATGTTTCACCGTCTATAACAACATTATAATAATCCCCCATGAATCATTTGTCCAGACCTCAGCATGACCAGTTCTGCTCCTTTCAAGAGCCACATTGTGTGTGACAAATAAAGTGTGTGTGTGTGTGTGTGTGTGTGTGGTGTGTGATGAAGACGACCAATGTCAATTTGATTAAATTGATATTTTAAAAACGCTCAGCTCTTGCACAGGTTGTAGTTGCAGTGCGCTATGTAGTTTCATAGCTTGTCAGCAACGCGGCGTCGACGGGCTCCAAGCAACTAGGACAGGTGAGACTTCGCATCAGCCAGTCGTCGATGCAGTGTACGTGGTAAATGTGCATGCACGGTAGATAGCGCACAGCCTCGTCCACACAAAACTCGACCATGCAGATGACACACTCGCGAGCTTTCTTCGAGTTGCCGTCGTAGGTGCCAATGGGCAAGTGCTGCACCAGTCCAATGCGCTTTGCTATTTTTATCTGTTCCTCCTCTGACAAGTGGGGGGCATTTGTTGCATTGCTGACCGAAGGATTTGGGTAGAAGACCTGCGGCAACGCTTCATGCTGAATAATATACATTTTAGAAAGCCAATAATTTCGTTTGTTTGTATTTTTAGAATAATAAGCTTACCTGGTAAATTGGCATCGGTGCACTGTCCTGGCCGTTGATACTATCGCTGCCTCGCAACAGTGAAATGTCATCGGAACTGTTAATTTTCAGACAGTTACCCATTGTATACCTTTTATAAGTATAAATTAAACGTACAAATTGTTTACAAGGCACATTTTACATTGCATTCAAATAAGAGAAAAATAAAAAACAGTAAAATGTAATGTCGAATTAAAAGATTCTTTCAAAGTGTAAAAAATCCTTCTGTAGCCAATTGTCGGTCAGCAATCCAGGGAACAATGGAACAATTCTCATATTAAAAAGGAATTGCATTACGCACAAACATATGTACATACACACATTGCACACATGTATATGTGCATGTGTGTACATGCATCTGGACGTGTGCACATATGATATTGCATTTTTATGTCATCGTATGGAACATCTTCATGTGTCTACAGTATCGACTATTTGTTAAATCTGCTTTGCTTTTGTATATTAATGGGGAACAATAACACGAAAGGTAAATAAATAAATACATATGCACATATGCATACACATACTAATATACACATATACGATAAGTATATATTTGCTTTTGTTCACATTTGCAGAATATACACTTGGTTGAACGATTTGCTAATGATTGGAGTGAATATTACGTTTTACATCTACTTCGTACTTTGCTTAATTTCTTTTAATATAAAAAAAGCTACAAAATATCGATAGCATCATCGACAATACTATTCATCTCCGATTTTGCCATCGATGTAATACTACTTTAAGTATTCATAACAGAGATGGCATAATGACTTGGTTCGAAGTCACCAGACACAATGTATTTTAGATATTCACGAGACTTATTTTTAACGCACGTATATGTCTACATCTGGTTCATTTAAATACCACAAAAACAAATAAACATTAAATAAATTTTTGTTTAAATGTCTAGAATCAAGTCTAAGAGCCTAATTGCTAAATACTTTTATTTTGTGACACATATGGAAATCTTAATCAATTTATTTTAGTGTGACCGAAAAATGAAAGCCGTATAAAACCAATTATATATCGTATAAAAATACTAAGCTTAGGCAGGCTCGAATACAAAAGAGAAAAAACACAAATAGTTGCGTTGGCAAACATATAAAAACAAACTGTAGCTGAAGATGGCCGAAGAAACGATTATCCTTATTTTGCTGGTGATTGTGATGCTGGTTGGATCTTATTTATCAGGAAGCATACCCCTGGTTATGAAATTGAGTGAGGTATGGCCAGCATACCTATGTATGATTGTTAAAAACACTATAAATCAAACTAAAAAAATCTAGGAAAAACTGAAATTTGTGACGGTTCTTGGTGCTGGTTTGTTGGTGGGGACAGCCTTAACCGTTATTATACCAGAGGGCATTCGTTCCCTATATATGGATAGCAAGCGGACGGAAACAGGTGCAGATACAGATTCATCGAAGTCGTTAGCCGGCTTAGAACCGCATGATTATTCACGAACAATTGGGCTATCTCTTGTGCTGGGCTTTGTGTTTATGATGCTTGTGGATCAAGTGTCTCAACGAAAAACCAATAACGGATTGGAGAATGACAAGAACATTACGGCTACACTCGGATTGGTGGTGCATGCTGCAGGTGGGCTTTCTTTGTTTATATGTACATTGATAACTCATTAAACTTTTACCTTGTGACCTTTTAGCGGATGGAGTTGCATTGGGCGCAGCGGCAACAACCAGTCACCAGGATGTCGAAATAATAGTATTTCTGGCAATTATGCTGCATAAGGCGCCGGCTGCCTTCGGTTTAGTTAGTTTTTTGCTGCATGAAAAAGTTGAACGCCAACAGATACGGCGTCACCTCGGCATATTTTCGCTGTCCGCACCGCTTTTGACGCTGCTCACTTACTTCGGCATAGGACAGGAGCAGAAGGAGACCCTTAATTCGGTGAATGCAACTGGAATAGCCATGTTATTCTCCGCTGGCACCTTCTTGTACGTGGCGACAGTTCACGTATTGCCCGAACTGACCCAGGGTGGGCACAACAACAGTGGACATCACCGCAAGGGCGGATCAGTCCAATATGACTATCATATTCTCGAGGAGTCTCGGGAGACCGCCGCAAATGATCCAAGTGCCAATGGCTCAGCAAGTCAATCACATAATACGCAAGGCCTGCGATACAGCGAGCTCATCATCATGATCTGTGGGGCTCTACTGCCACTGGTCATTACATTTGGGCACAAGCATTAGCCAAGCAAACTTAAAATGTATATATAAGTAACATTCCTTGTTCATAATTTGTAAATAAGCTAATTGTAAGTACATAAAAACGCATGTAAACATGTTTATTAAGGAATAATAGTGTTAAATATATATTTTACCTAATGTATTTGCTTGATTCCTTCTGCCATTGTATAAAAATAGAAAACAAGAGGATTCGTTTTTAATCATTTATTTGTTATTTGTATGTATGTAATAATAATATTAATGACTTAAGTATAGGCGACTTGGCTTTAACGCACTTGGTTTGTAATCGTCTGTCGTGTGCTCGGGTGTTCGTGGAGAGAAATTATGGCGATGTTACACATATGCACATCTGTATGTATGTTTGTATTATAGTCATATGAACTTTCAGTATCTTTAGGCCACTCGAATATAGTTTGTTTCCGTACATATGCATGTGTATCTGTTCTCATTGCACTATTGTAAATTAGATAGTATTGTGCGGATATACCATCATTTTAAATTTATGGCAGATTACAAGTGTTTTCGAATTGATATTCCCATACACACACACACACACACGCATGTGTAGCTATGCACACACGTACATATACACACATACACTAAACAAACACATAAATATACACATGAATCGAATATGCAATGCACACATACATAATGTATATTTTACTTTTATGAATCGTATTGAGACTTGCTGTTGGTTTGTTCACTTTTTAAGCCATCTACTCGTTTTGGCCTACATATATACGATAATTAAGCCTAGGCACAATTAAACATAAGCTTGGCCAATTCTGTTGCGAGTTTTCCTTTAAACATTTCTCTCAATAGTCTAAATTGTGTATTAAGCCATAATGTGTGCACAAGTTGTACTTATTATTTTTAGTTGTACGAATTTCCATTATATCTGTTTGTTGTTGTGTTGTTTTGTTTTTTATTACTTTGGTTTTCTTTTTGACATGAATGCATCCGTGTATTTACGAGTATGTCTATTTATGTATGCAAGTATCTATAGGTAGGTAGGTAAGTATGTTGATGTGATTTGATGTGCGGGGGGGCAGGGTGAACTGTGAGTGTGACTGTTTGTTTGGCTTCTAAACAGCTGTTTCGGTGTGACTGTGGGATGATAACCGCTCAACATCGATTTCAGGTATGGTCAGCTCATCGGGTATATTATCGGCATAATCAATGGAAGATGTCTCCGAAAGGCGTTTGCTCAGCGAAGTCTGCTTGCGCAGCACCTCTGCCAGCGAAGTATTTGTGTGCTCACCGTAACGGGCGTCAAGACCTTGCCGGAAGGCGTTCACCACACGAATCTAAGCGCAAGTCAAGTAGAAAGAAAAGAACAACACCGAGAACAGTGACAAGATAGACAGAAACAACAGTTTAAGGAAATACAGTTTTTCTTTTTATCAGTCAACTAAAAAAATCAAATGCAAACACATATGTATACATATAAGTATATTTGTATATATATATATATAATAAGCAAAATCAAATCATAATTTAAATCCAAATAAATTGAACACAAAACACAGCGATGAATGCAATATGTAGTATGTAAGTGTGTGTATTTCAGCTGAGAAACTATCGATAGCGGACATATTCAAAACAATTTTGCCGAACACATTTCATCGATAGCTTTCCCAGGCAAATGCATATATACAACGATTGTAGTTAATTGCGGACAATGTACACGTACGTATAGAGGATGCACACAATACGTACTTGTGGAAAACCAGCGGGAAACAGACGGACATTAAAAAAGCAACAGAGTGAAGCAGTCGAAACTGAAATTCAGACGCGAGCTCATGCAAATTATAAGCGACATGTGTAGAATAATTAACATGCAAATATATTTAATGATAATATACCAAGAAGAAAAAATTATTTATCATATTTATATATTAACAGAATTTAACTAAGAAATTAAAATCCAGCTCAATTCACACTACGTAAGCAGTTTATTCAAAAATGTCAGGCCATAGGTAAACACAAAAGGTTATCAAAATTCAAAGTCAGCTAAAATATAAAATTGATTATTACGAGTACACTTCGTCCTCACTCCAAAAATACAACGACTTCAGTTTTGCAACTTTGAAAATAAACAAGACTACGAATTTTTCAAGTATTTTAGGAGTTTAATTTCGAACTCGAAAAACTGGTCCGATAAAAGTCAAAGACCTGCCTGTATGGCAAAATTCAAATTGTTTTATTATCGAATATCGAATATTGCGGCTACTAACTGAATGGCCGTTAACCTGAAGATCTGTGTGTACAGTGGTAATACATTTGTGGATCATTATAAAAAATATTTAGTCAAACAACATGCAAAGCATAGGGTTATTCTGTAACACAACAAATCAAGGGGCTTCAATTCAGACATGCCATGTTCAAAAATTATATATAATCAATATCTTAAACATTTTGCATAGCTAATAAATCTAATATTTGTTTTTGTATTGCTAAATATATATCTATATAAAGCGTCCTCGAAGATCTGAAGTACTATCTATTTAAGAACATTTGGCTTGTCGTGCACTGTTTATCAATAATTCGAATTATTTAAAAAAAAGTACTTCTTAGAAAACCTAGCACAATAATTTATCTGAAACACCCCACTTTACACTAATTCTTATTTATTTTTTGCTTACTTTAACTATAGAAACTAACGGGAATTTCTGCTACTAAATTGATTAATATACGTAATCTTACAATTCATATTTTGGTTAACAGAAAGTTATAGAAAAAATTAGTTTATTGATAAATTTATTGTTGTGTAGGATTTAAGTTTAGAATGTTGATTTAGCAATTTAGCTCTGATAAAATTGGATAACTATGTTATATTGACAGACATTGGGAGATCCCTTCGAGCTGAGTTTATTTTAATATAACTAATGCTCCCCCCGTTAAGGTTTAATAATCGGACATGGATTCTAACTAATTCTCGACTGCGTTCTTGTATTAAGGAAGTGTTTTAAGTCTTTACATTGTCCTGGCACATTGTGTACATAATATATGGTAAAATTATGAAAGGCTTACAGCTTGATCAGTGTTGGTCTTGCTATAGGGAACCGGTATCAAGCGTTCTTGCAACTCGCCGCCTATTACCTTTAAAATTGAAGAGAGAAAGTAAAATGGAAAACAATAAGTGGGAAGAGAAATACAGGTTGAAGTCAGTAAAGTGTGGCTGCGATAAAAAGTTTCTACAATGATTTAATCTATATATATATATATTAATATATATTGATATATATTCATATATGTATATATGTACATATACCGCCATGCATACATATTGTGCAGATACATATGTAAATATGTATGCATGCAAGTACGTTTCGAAAATAATTATTTAAGTAAATTAGATTAGAATAATAGTAAAGTATAGTATAGTATAGAATATAAAGTATGTTTGTATATATGTATATCAGAAAAGTAAATGTGTTATTTTTTTTTTGGTTTAGTATGTATGAAGTACATAGTGTGCACGAAGCTAGCAGTGATGCCCAAAATATTGATTAAAGATTGCCTTTTTTTAGATTTAATGCATGCACATATATGCGATTTACCTATAAGCATATACATACAGAGACAGTTCCAATATTATAGCATCACTACTCACAGCTATGAACGGGGTGGGTGGGTGGTTTGGGAAAGGGTCAAAAGGTTAGAGTGTACGCAATAAACCAGGAACTGGCTGGTTTTCGATCGAAATTATAATAAATATCTAATTAAGGAAATTATCAAAAAAATTAATTAATAAATAATAAACAGAATTGCACCATTATGAAATATGTACATACGTTTGTGTATTTGTGAGTGTGTGTATGTTAAGCGTGTTCAGATTCAGCATACAAATATATGTGTAGTACATACATTTGCATGTACATATTTACGCGTCACATATCTATATCATACATATAAATAGATACCCAATACGTTACTCAAATAATTATCGAATGCTATTGACTCTATGTACACACACATTGACATGTACACAGGTATAAATAGTAAGATAGTTATTTACATGCAAACATACACTTATGCATGGAATATACGTACATATGTATGTACAGCGAAACACGATGTCAGACAGGATGATGAGCATGAGTAGCTAGCTATATACATACATATTTATGTTGATGTTTAACATACACATGTACATAATTACACTTTAATAAAACGTAGCTGTTCTTATTTGTCCTTATTTTGGGTATGTTGGTCTCTGTTAGGGACGAAATCTAAATATTTAGCACGCATACATACATATGTATGTCATTGACTTTGTGAATATACATACATACATATGTATGAATTTACGTGTGCAAATACAAAAACTAAATTTTATAAGACATGATTTCTTTCTCTTCCAGTTACAGTATTTGCGTGATTAGCACTCAATATTTAATATCATCAATCGTCACAGCTTACCCCCAAAATGTTTATATGCATTATTTCTCATTATCCACAGCCGAATTGTTATAGTCAGGTCCGTCTGACTGTCTCTACTAATCTCTGCTTCTGTCCAGCTACATATATGTTTGTTGGAGTCGTAGAAATTAACGGAACAACAATTTCACCACAAAAATAACTGTTATATTCTATACACATATTGTTTTTGCAACGCCGATCGAACGCAAGTCGAATGATATTTATTATTAATAACTTCAGTTTTTCCCATAGATGACTTCGGCGTTGATTTATAACATTCTTATGTAAATATTTTAAACAAGAACAAGTGCATGTACTATGTATTGTTAATGAGAATAGTGACAATTAACACGGTTTAATGAACTTCACTATCGATGTCACTATCGATATCGCTATCGATGATAAGTGACAAATAGTATTTCTTATTATCTTCCCAAGCATGTTTTTTTTTTTATTGATTCAAGCCTTTCAAGCTTCAAACTCTTTTAGTATATTTATGTAATCGTGTGGATAGATTGGTGGGTACTTGCCATAGCTGTGGATTCCACATCCACACAAGAATACTGTGCTTATCGTTCTGATCCATTAGCTCATTCATACGCACAACTCACGCACACGCACCAGGCAAATAAAGATGCATCTTTCTTTGGTAATTTTTTGTTGTTATTGTTTTTTTTTTTTTTTGTCATATAGTTAGTAATACGAGTACGACAAGAGTAATATTAATTTTATACAAAAATTAAAAGATTAAAAGTATACAAAATCATGCGTCTAAATAACATTTGCTAAGCGTTAATTATTAGGTATCTTATTAAAGTACATAATTATCGGAATACGGAAAGCACGATGTATATATGTATGTGTATATGTCTGTGTGTGTGTATTGCGTTTGGGCTCGTTCGTTGTTAAACATACATATGTATGTCTGTATGCATATGTAGAATGTATACATATAGAGTACAACAAATGCGGGAATGTGTTATGGAATGTAAGAATTATCGAATGCATAATTGTGTGTATTTCGATTGCATCGTTTCCATTATTATTGAAATTTTCATATATTTTTTTTTAAGTGCCAGGGTCTCCTATGCTTTTTTTGTTTTTTTTTGTTTGTGACAACGAGCTGTGCTGATTAAAGTAACTACATATGTATTTGCAAATGCAAATAAGAAATGAGATGTTGGCACCCGTATTAATTTGTTTTTTTTGACATAAAACCAAAGCTACATAGAATATATATTAAGCAGGCAGCACTGAATCTGAACCTAATTTCAAACGCAATGTTGTACGGACAGTGAGGTAACCGTTTTTTTTAATTTTAATCAGCTGGCTTTTAAACGTTCTGGCGTACATATGTACACATATGTATGTACATACACTGAACATCTCATACATTCATACATACACACACAATGCATGCGTGCCTTGTAAGTGTTTGGCAATTTCAGGGGAGGGGCGCGCCACTGACTTAAATTCGTGTTTCGTTCTGGCCATTTTTATCGTGGTGTTCGTTCAGCTGCTGCAGGCTGTGGACGACATCTGAAAAGCCGCTGCCTGCAGCAGATCGCGCAGATGAGTATGCTGGTTGTGAGATGGATGCAAGTGTGGGTGATGTGGGTGTAGTTGTGGATGCGGAGTTAGTGCATCCGTTTTGCAAAGTGCGATTTTGCTGCTGATGCTGCTGCTGTTGCTGCTGCTGCTGCTGCTGTGGATCTTCGTCTATGTAAGATATATCAGAAGGCAGCGTTGCATTTGTTGCATGCTGCTGATGTGGCGGCTGCTGCTGCTGTTGCTGCTGCTGATGATGCTGCGGCTGCTGTTTGCTGCTGTAATTGGGGCTCAATAGATTTAAATTGTAGAGCGGGTGAATGCCACTGCTGCCCGCGGGCATGCCCGTCCGAGGGCTGCGCAAGCTATGCAAACTGTGCATTGAACGGCGTTCGTTAAGGTCTTCCAGGGTCGAGCGGAATGCACGAATCACGCGCAACTGAAACAAACGAAATTAGACAACAAACGAACAAAAACAGAATAACATAATAAGTAAACAAACAAACAATAAGCATAAAAACGTAGCAAAAGAACACTCACTATTTACAGGCTAAATACATACATACATACATGCATACATACATACGCACTCAAAATGTATGTATGTAAGCATATTCTTGTCAATATTTTTTTAGTACTTGCATTTAAAATTAAGTAATTAATAAAAATCAAAAACAATTATCAAATAACATACTCAATAAGACCCACTAATAACAACTGGCCGAGTAGCCCCCAAAAAGGACGCGGAATAGGGAATATAAATATGTAGAGAACTTGCTTTGTTAATGTAGTGGCATGCCTCCAAAATGTTAGGGTAATGTTCCATACAATGGGACGGATATCAGGTCATGAATACGGACATATTTGACACTTGCCTCTCGTTATATATATATTGTATGTATATCTTCTTTTAATAACCACAAAGGAAGAAATAATAAATTAGGAAATCAGAAATATTTTTTTAGATTTGCAGGGAAGCAAAGCAGAGTCGAGCCAATAGAAAATACATAGATTAAATATAGATTGTACTTATTAGTAGGACACAAGTAGGAGAACTTCTAATTCACATATATACAGATACATACATATATGTATCCCTTAAGGGGGGACAAACAGGCCGTGCATACAGAATAACATGTGTATGTTTGTGTATTTTATTCGACCTCAGACATGTGTATGTGTTGGTATAATGTCGGGAGTCGGACTCTTAGAGTAGAGAACGATCAAAGGAAAAACACACATTAAAATGTATGTTTGCATACATACATATGTACATACATATATTAGGCTTGCTTTCATTGCTACACTTGCTGAGGTCGATTTGAGAATATATATTAGTTTTATGTACATATAGCAACATCGTCTTCAGCAAGGATAGTTTGTGTATTAATAAATAACTAAAATAGCACCCTTCTCGAACAGAATAAAAGAGTAATATTTAACAAAAACATAAACAAATCAGTAGTAGCACAAGCAAAAGTTTTAATTAAAAAAATAGCACTCTAATTATTACAAGACTGTAGGCATTGTCTTACCAGAGAAAACGATGTGGTATTTTTTTTTGGTTGTGGTCACATTTAGTGACTCCTATTCGCACACATACGCAAAGCACACTCACACCTGCACACACGTTTGTATTCTTGCATAGCTGGGGGAGTAGTTTTTCATTTCTGATTCTGATTCAATTTCAATCAATCACTTTGAATTTGTCAGAGAAACGTGAATAAGCACAAGTAATCATATGCATGAGCATAGGATATAATATAAGCTATGGCGTCATATATATATATTTGCGATATAGGATGATATTAATTAATTAATTGTAATGCCGTAAATTTGTCACCAAAGAAACCCCTTTGTTATCTAGTTGCCGATATAATCCACAATGTAAAATCTTTGGATTCGAAAAAAGTACGCTATTATCGGCTATAATAACTCTTGATCTATACTTAGCGTTAAGAAATAAATTAGTGAACAACTACAATTAAATTTGCAATACCAATTTTCATATTGATTTTATTTGCAAATTGCCGGGTGCATAAACGTAATTAATACTCTAAAAGTTTTGTCTTTGTTTTGATGTTTTGATCATTGTCGATTTCAATGCAAATCGCAGTGTGAAAGACGAATTCATTGTGATGATGGTGCCGAAAAATAAAAAAAAAAATAAACTTATATACTCTTTTGTGGCCGGGAATGTTTAACGCACGATGCCTTACAGAGATTACCAAGGCATCAAGAAAGGGTTTGGGGCTTGACTACATACATAGCAAATACACATACATATGTACAAGAGCTTACTGTCTTCATGCTTTAAACAATAAGAAACAATAGCTCACAAATAATGTTTTTTAATCTAGAAGGCCTGCTTTTGATTTCATCTAGTAAAATATTGATTTATTACTAACAAGACACAATTTCTAATAAGGCTTTTCAAGTGTCATATTATATTGTATTTGGCAATACCCTTTTCACAATGCAATATTAGATTTAAGCAATCCCATCCTTATTATCTTGATCATTTTGACGAGGAAATAATAATATACTTTCATAGTACACTAGGTGAAACGAGTATATTGGGTTTGTGGAAAGTCCGTCCGCCTGTCCGTATATGTGTTAAGCGTTTTTGTGTGCGCCTACTAGCGTCACCTAGCGGCCAGCAAATATGTTTCGCCCCAGACACAAACCACTCTTATAATAGATAGGTAAGAAAATTAGATAGCTTAACGAAAATTTGTCACATAAAAAACTAAACGGTAGGTGTCTTAACACTTAGCAGCGGAAAACTGTTGTTTTGTATACTTTATTATTACTACTTTATTATTATTATATTTACACAAAGTTCTACGGGATAATATTTTTGTTTTAATTGCACTGTGAACGAGTATTGCTTTGTCGGTTATTCTCTCACTTGCTGATATATATATTTTTTAATTGAATTCATTTTAAAAGGTTAAGTAAAAATGAAATCAGTGTAGCATGAAGGCACTAAACTGGAATGTACATATATTCTTTCACGTGCTGAATGCTGATATTGTTTTCTACCTTGAAAGGGTGGTTTTGGATTTATTAAAGAATTCATAATTTTAAATTACATACGTTTTAATGCTCGTTAGAAGTGTTGTAGATAGTAGTAGTAGTAGTAGTACTAGTAGTAGTAGTAGTAGTAGTTGTAGAATTTAAGTAGTTCATAGACATAGCAGATAGTAGTAGTAGTAGAAAGAAGAAGACCTTGTTTTGTTGATGCTGTTTACTGTTGTTGTTGTTGTTGTTGTTGTTGTTGTTCGGTCGTTCAAGTTATATATATACAACTATATATATGTATAGATTTATATATATATATATATATATATATATATATATATATACTTATATACTGTTATTTTGTCTTGATCTTGATGTTGTTGATTTTGCCGATGTACGATTGATGCCAGCAGTTTCGGTCAAAATTTTTTGGTTTCGTATCGCCATTCTGACTAACAATTTTCCAAACATAGTAGTATTCTAACAATTTCCATATAAATGATGTGTGTCGTTATGTGTGTGTGTGTGTGTGTGTATGTTCATGATAATTAAATGCACGTGTGATCAATCAATCCACTGCACCTAAATCCGTATTTTGTGTACACAAGTTTTTTGCGACTTATACAACAAATTTATTTTTGTTTTCAATTTATGTGTTATTTTCTGTGGGGTTTCACTTGGGGTGTTTACAACGTATCGATAAAAGTAAATAACTATATATATATCTATATATATATACAGTATGATCCTGATAACCGCAACGCGATTTTGTAAACTCTAAAAACAAAAGGGGATAATGCAGTTGACTAAACTGAGAAAAATGACAAATATATCGTGGAACTGCTGTAAGAAACAAGTAAGAACGCTTTATTTTTGGGGGTTGAAGGCGTTAGGGAAATTATCGATCATTGGAGAAGTTCAGGCGAAAACTGTCTGCCCAATTTGATGCCTTTAGCTCTAAACCAGTGGGAGAGGAGCAGGATTACCGGGATCAGACTATATATATACATATCTGTAGCTTCGGTACAACTAATTGAATATATTCGTATAGCTTTCAGTTTTAATAGCTTATATATAAAAAAAAACAATTATATATATTTTTTTACTAATATGTTCAATTTGTTGTATCGAAGCTGGATTTATTTTATTGAGACATCCCGTAAACACACCCAAATTAGTTGTTACAATTGAATTAAATTATTTTGGGGTACATATGCTTTTTGACTTTTTGATTTTATATCAGATTTTGTCCGTCTGTCTTTTGTCAGACATACATACATACATACATACAGACATTACATACATACATAAATACAGACATACTTAAGTATTGGTTTAGCGGCTGCTATTTGCTAAGGCTCATCCTAACTAAAAATACTCTTAACTTTATGTGTGGTGTCTAAGAACTACGCTATTCCATATTGGAAATCATACTTATTATCGTACATATATATGTACATAAGATGTACATGTATACATAAGTTTTATTTGATTTGCTATTTAGCTAAGCTGCTCTCTTTCCGGATAACTTTATATATATGTTTAATATCGTGAATGTATGCATGCATTTTATATAGTATTATTCTCTTTTTTATTACAAGGTGTTTTTTTTCTGTTTCGGTTTTCATTATCGATCTGTATGTATGTATGTATTTATGTATGTAACATCTTATGCACTTTCAATACGTTTTGCGAGATATTTAATGGAAGTGAATGTGACTGTGTGTGTGTGTGTGTGTGTATGAGTATTACATCGTATTACATATACATAAGTTCTTGATGCTTATTATTGCAAATGTCAATTACACTTCAGTCTCTCGTATTGGTTCCGCCGGCTTAAAAATTACAAAAATTAACAACAAATATCTGGATAATTACTTTTGTAATAATTAAATCAAGTTGAAGGCTAAATATGTATTAATATGCTATTAAAAAAACTCAGAAAGTAAAACAAAACTTATAAATGTAAGTGTAAAAAGTATATCAACAAAAGTATATATATATAAGTATAAATTTATATAAATAAAACGAGAATAAACTTGCATCTTCGGGTATACCGAAGTCAGATACTCTTGCAGAAGTTTCCAACAAATTAATCTATCTTATTATTATGTATCCTTTCAATTTGCTGCCTGATGATTGTTCCTAATTTATAAAATATTGGTTTTTTTTTATAAAACTATCTGTAATATCCATTAGATTTAACTATAATATGCCAATATACTATGTTTTATAATTGGAACATTTTAGTTCTATCGAATCTAGATCGTGTTAAAACAGTGAGATAGGGAGAGAGAAAGAGAGAGAGGGTAAAAGAAGAGAAGGAACGATAGAAAAAAGATTAAGAGACAGACGGATATGAAAATATGAACATACTAAAATTTATAAAGGACATCTTAGGACATCTTAAAGCACTCTGCAAGGGTACACCTCAATTTTTGATCTAAACCTTTCCCAGTATTTGAGCTTGAAATTTTATTGAAATGTGGTATGATGAAAAGGGAATTCTCAATGTTTTCTGCATTTCAATGATGAATTTGTAAATGAATAAAATTTAAAAGTTAATTGAAATTAGTAGGTTTACCAAAAAAAGAATACAAATAACTAATAAAATAAACATGGAACGACCACTGCAGAAAACGAATATTTTAAACTTTTTATAAATTGTGTTAACGGATGAGAGCAATTTACATATCATATAATATAATACATTAAACAAGAATTAAAATAGACATATTAAATTTTAACAAAAACTTGTGAACCGTACGCCTCAGTTAACAGTCAATACGTTTTCTCAGTTAATAAGGATAGTCACCCCCTTATATTTTTTTTGTTTAAATATTTCGAAAATTCTTCGGCTCGCTTAGCCGCAGATACACGGCAATCAACACAACACAATTTGACTTAAGGATAAGGACAATAAGGGAATATAGGTGTATACTATGCCCCATCTCTCTCTTTCCCCTACAAACGCGTTAATGATAAATATTTCTAAATGATTTCAACTGTCGAAAATTTGTCCATTTCGTACCAATCGACTTGAATATACACTTTAGGATATACAAATACAGACCAACATGTTATTTAAATGTATCATCAAAACAGAGCAGAGATCAGACATTGCTAAATCGACGCAGTTCCATCTGTATATATATATTATGTACCTTAAGTAACATATTTCTGTTGGCAGTTGATGCTGATTTAATTCGGTTTAAGAATCTGATAAATATACTGGGAAATTTATCAATCAGTTGCTGATGTTCAATTGATTGTGTTTGACAACCACTGGTTTCGTTAAAAAGAATATTTTGTTGTATTTTATCGAATCTGAATATGTAAACACACACATACATACACACACTCATATGTACATGCCTGCTATGTATTGCAATCGAATAGGAATTGTGTCAGCCTCAAAAAAGAATTATAAAATAACAAAGTGCACTTCTTATGTACATTTGTATATATATATATATGTAAATATATGAAAATCTTAAATACCAATGACACCAAAGCACTACGTACATATATTAAACAAAACCATAAATGAAAGCCAAAAAAAAAAACAATAGTTAAAAACGAAGAAAATGTGTAAGTAAATTGCATAAGTATATATAAATATATATTACATACTTTATTTGGTCTTATGTGATCAATAAATGAAATTTAGACACATTAGTCGAATTGTATGTACCAACATACTTACATACGTGTCAAGGTGGGTTTTGTTAAAAGCCAATTAAATATTAATTATTACTTCAAATTGATTACTTGCATAATGCCTTATATTGAAACCAATAGATGAATATCCTTCTCAAATCCAATAAACTATATATTTAGTTTTTGACGCGTTCGTCGTAAGATAAGTCGTCTGTCTGCATCCTTTATCAAACCTACGTTTTCTGATACATATGTAGCCCCCATATGAAGGAAAACTATTTTAATACATATTCTAAGAAAAAAGCTTTTTTTATAACATTTTAAAGTTCTGGAAGTTTTTTCTTTTGTTTTTTGTCGGGGGTTAGTTGCATTTTTGATAATTTCTTGACATTTTACAATTTTAAAAGGCGTTACAATTCTTGAAAACATTTTTAAGCTAAACACGTTTTTTTTTTTGTCAATTTAGTTGTTTTCCTTGCAAAATCGGAATTCGGACTTAAAGTTTTAGGAATGCCGAACCGAAGCAATTTATTGGCTGTTTTGTTTTTGAATTTTCTGTGCAGCAGAAAAAGTAGGTTTGGCAAAAGCACAAAAGAAAGTTGAGTTAAGTTCTGTTAACTATTGTTATTTAACAGTATCGGATTACCTTCCTTTATAGTCCCCATAAAAACAATCGTTCTACTTTATGGTACTTCCTCGGCACTCCGAAAATATTTTTCTTTCTGATTATGTTGCTTTATATATTTTATTTCTTTATATGAACGCGTTCTAAGGAATACGTATGTAATATATTGAATACATACACATACACACATATATATAATATATGTATATAAAAATAAATGAAAAAAAAAGAGTATTTTTTTTCCTTTTTTATATATATATGAATTATATATGTGGGTATCCTCTACCCGAAGCAAATGAAAAGAAAAAAAACAAATAAATAAGTGTATTTAAAATAGGGTTAAGTGGTGGGTGGGGTGGGATTGGAGACGGAAATTATAGAATTTAACTGGATACATCATGACAAAACATTCTTCTAGTTGCCAATAAATAAATTAATATACACTTTTCTTACCGGTACTGAAATCTGGATGTGAGTTGAGATTTTACGCGAAATATATACATATATATTTATATTTATACATATATAAATATGTATATAAATATATATATTGGGTTTTTGTATTTGATTGGATTAATTTATGTTTTCAATTATAATTAAATTCGTTTTTATTATGTTGTGGCGTTTTACGTCAATTATTCATTCAATCAATCGTTCGGGATTGGTTTTAAGCATTTTAAAAGGAGAGCGAAAAATATGAAATGAGTATTATAAATTTTTATCATATACTATTTATAAAGAAGTTGCATGTGTGAAATGAAACTGTTTCGTTTTACGATCAACTTTTGTGGGTTTTCAAATTGTTGTTGTTGTAGTCGCTAGCATACTCTTCAATCTCTATTGTGATCAGTTCGAACAAGACCTATGCAATATGGAATTCATTAATATTAAACTTTGATAAAAAGCGAATTGTGTAGGATACAAATCTTAAATCAAAAACAAATACCGCTGGAGATTGCAGATATTATAGGAATTTTCTATCAAATGGTATCAAATATGTCCCAATAGAATTTAAAGAGTATGTGAATCTTCGATAAACCGAAGAATCGCTTAACCCAAATGCTTTTTTTGTATAGTCATATATGTGTTTATGGTATATATATATATATATATATATATAGAGTTCGAAGGTGTCTTAAAAGCATACTATATTTCGTTGAAAAAGAAGCTTTGTATGATTTACGATTCGCATGCAGTGTCACAGGAAAAAAATACGGATTTTCATTGAAAGATTAGATACCCATCGAAATTGAAATGAAATCAAACAAAATATATAAATGTGAATTATATGGGCTTAAAAATTAAACAACCAAGGAATAAAATATAACTTGCTAAGTGGGGGGTCGCGATTTGGAGAGGGGAAAAGAGGAATCTTGGGAGTTCTGGAAGAGTAGTAAAGTTAGCGTCCTTACAAATGTGTTGGAATGTGTGCGGATAGAGCTGTGACTTTGGTTATGTTAATGCCAGTGAGGGTAATTCGACCTGACTACAGAAATTTGATTATGAAAATCGATATGCAATTCAGTTTTAAAATTTCATGTTTTGTGCACAATTGTGAGTAGACAATGTTTCTATTACAGAGTATTCACAAAATAAATAACCTCGGACAAAAGTAATTGGAGATATCATTTTTTTTTTATGTTCATGTTTACATTATATATTTTTTGAAGGACAAACTGCGAACTTTACAAATGTTATTTTTATGTAAGGAAATTTTATACTTCTACTTTGATTATCTGAGTGTTGAGGGATTATATAATATTACAAAAAGGGTATAGGAAAAAAGAAGAAAGATTTTGTTACACCTGGTAGAAAAACATTGTCATGTGCTTGTGCACCATTCCATTACCACGCACACTCGACACATACATCAAATTCTAGAATTATTGTATAAGCATTCAGAAAAATGTTGAAATTGTTTGTTAAATCTAAACACAAATACATTTGATAAACTAGAAGCGGAAAGTTTAGACAATGAACCGGAATCGGACTGAAGATATGCAGAAAATAGAGCAAGAAATAGGTATAGAGAAAGAGAGATAAAGAGAGAGAGAGAGAGAGACAGAGAGATAGAGAGATAGAAGAAAATGCAGATGTGGTTTGTTACTCTACAACTTAAGCCTTTTTTAAAACTGTCAACTGCAAGCGATAAATTTTGCTAACTACTGATCGATACATATACGTATATATATCTATATATATACATTATATGCATATTTGTGTACAATTGAATCTTACATCCCGCAACAAGACCTTTTCAAATCCCCACACCTATAAACTGGATTTGATCACATACACTCCCAAGTATGTTTTCGGTTGTTTTATTTCTAATCATTATTTTTTTTTGAGGGGAAGCCGATCAAAATTTATGTCGCAGGTTGTCAGCACTGAGCAAATTTATATAGTGAATCTATCCAAAAATATGGAACACGGAATGAGTTAAATAATATCAACGCAAAACGAAACGAAAACAACTGATTCGATTCTTGAGAAAGGATAAAATGTTAACAATATGTATTGACAACATAATGAATAAACATTGATCGAAACAAATAAATTAGATTATGCAAAGAAAATAATAGATTTGTATGTTCTTTAAATGGTGCATGCGAACGGCACAGCCAAAACTCATAGATATAGTATATATATATATATATATACGAGTTGGCAAATGTATCGAAAAATTCAGATTTGAAATGTTTGTCGTTCGCATGCAACCACTTGACGCAATGGTTAACATATTACGGCGTAATGGCATCTGTATTATGCAAATACATATACACACACACATATATAGATTGAAATATATATATATATATATGTGTTTATATATGTTTTGTGTATGTTGGTGTTGTTGTTTTAAACTCAAATCAAATACATAATATCCTTTTGTCACTTATTTATGGATCACAATTATGGCATAGGCATATACTATATATGCATATGCCCGTTTGTGTTTATATAGAGTTTACATAAGTATCCACTACATATCAAATTTTTGAAAATTTCGAATCAAACCAAATGATGAACTCAAAATATTAATAATAATAATCAAACAAAGATATGTATATATATATAATATCTTCGTAATCAAAAGAAATAGAAACAATAATTTAATGACACTCTTTGGCTTGCGCAAAGGGGAACAAAAACACTTACTTGAGTTTGCAGACGAGTCAGGCCGCGTATCCATAGAATTTGTCCAGCTCTCGGTTTCTTATCAGAGTCAATCGAGTCGAAACGCTCCTCACCCAAATTCATGGCATCTGTGTACTCCTCAGGATGCCCGCGTCCCCACCTGAAAAAGTTTATAAAACATGTCTTAAATATACTGTATCTATATATGCACACACACATACACATACATATGTGTACCTATAAACGTATGTTCTCTAATTAATATCTTAAGCAGAATGAAGAAATACACAAAAGCAGCACATAATTCCCTCTTTGCAAGCGTTTAAAAAACAGGCATTATTCAAGCTAGAGACCCCAAAGCTTATAATTATATAATTATAATTATAATAATTATAATAAATGGATGAGCATAATGGATTTTTCCAAATGTATATAACAGACAGAAGAAGGCATCTGTGACCCCATCAAGTATATATATTCCTGATCAGAAATATTAGCTGAGTTGATTTAACCATGTCTGCCTGACCTCATTCTATATATGAACGAGGAGATTTCAGGAGCTATGTTCAAAAGCTAGAGACTACATTTTTGGAATATAGTTCCACCTAATCCAGAACAAGTTAATCTATTTTTCGATACCCTGCCCCGTTTCATTAATTTGCATAAAAAATGGTTTAAAGACTGCTTTTTAATTAACTGACTAAAAGATACCCTAAGCCATAAGTGCGAACTATCGTTACAAACATTTCAACCTAAATTCTTGATTTACTTCTAGACTGAAAGTATGATCGTTATGAAATATTCAGAACTGTATAATAAGAGCATTCAAATGTATTCAAAAACCAAATCTGCAGTTTTTGATTTGCGGCTTTGTTAGTTTTTGAGATCTCTACGTTCAAATAGACGGGCATGGCTAAATCAACTCAGCTCAGCGTCCTGATCAAGTTTATATATACTTAGATATACTTGCTTCCTTCTGCCTATTACTTGAAATTGCACAATTTTTGGTTCAAAGGGGTATAATAAAAAACATTTTCCATCACGGAAATTAGTTTTGCTAATATTATGTATTGTAATTTTAAACTAATCTGTTATTTTCCCATTTTAACATAAATTTTAGAAACGTTTATTGTTTGTAAAAAGAAAATTATGTGCAATTGTTTTTGTAGCTTATAATTTAGTTATTCAACAAACAACAAACAAAAATAAGTATTTTGCAATATATTATAGGTCTGTAGCCGCTTTCTATAATCATGTATATTACATAATAACATAAAACAATATAAAACATAAATGATTGTGCACAATGCGACTAGATAGGCTATTAAAATTATATAATAGTTGATAATCCATTTCAATATATGCGATCTAGCCACATTCGTCTGTCTGTAAGAACGCGACGATCTCGCTATATAATGGTAATTGGAATGTACACTAGTCGGCATATATATTTTGACATGGCGATGCATCAGTTTCTTTTCAATTCTTTCTCATTTTAAGAGAAAACTGAAAATAATTTAAATTTATTATAGTTAAGTATAATGTATTAAATTATAAATACACAATTTTTTTATTTTTAATCATGATTTTGAATTTTTATTTAATTAAAACTAAAAATAGAGGAATTCAAGAGATGGCATAAGTATTTTGACAAAATGTTGTTTATCAACTTAAAATATGATTATGTTTTATAAATTAAATTTAAACTTAAAATTAACAAAAAATATATCCCCCTTTGGTATCTAGGACCTTTTGGAGGCGGTTTGGAACGGAATCCACCAAGGTTTGGAGGGTTTTTAATGGAATCCTTTCCCACTCCTTTGTGACCTCAGTAATTGTTTCGTCTCTTGTCCTAGTTATTATATCGGCGGCTCTCTTTCGCTTTATTAGCGACCACACATTTTCAATAATGTTCAAATCTGGACTTTGGGGTGGCCAATCCAGGGTTTTCACCCCAACTTCTCTTAAGAATGTGGTAATCATTTTTGCCTTGTGGCAAGGGGCGTTGTCCTGCTGGAGAATAAATTCTTCCCCGATCAATCTGTCGCCGGAGGGAAACGCAAAATCGTTCAATGTTCTTAGGTATTGATTTTGGTTCATAGAACCGTCAATGGGAACCAAGTCTCCCATACCATAATAAGAAACAGATCCCCAAAACATAACGTTCCCACCTCCATGGCTTACTTTTTGACACACAGGTGCATTTTTTTTACGATAATTTTTGTTTAATCGTACTAAAACTTTTTTTTTGAAGAGTGGAACTCAAAAGTACATTCATCCGTCCACAGAACATTGCGCCAAAATGAAACCGGCTTGAGGATGTACCTTTGCGCGAATTCCAAACGCTTAAGTTTATTTTTAGGGGTGATGAAAGGTATTGGTTTTGCTACATAAGTTTTTATATCTGCCTCAATCAAACGCCTGCGTATGGTTCTCTCACTTATCGGATTGGGTGAAGTCGTATTCCACTCCAAGGCCACAGCTTTTGGTGTTATAAGAGGATTTTTTTTGAATTGGCGCACGATGAGACGGTCTGCATCAGCATTTGTCTTTCGGTTTCTGCCTGTTCGACGTACATTGGTTATTTGTTTTAAGTTTTTATGTTTGTTGATTTGATAATAAATAGTTTGACGTGACAAATTATATTCCTTAGCGATATTTATAACGGAAATACCCAAGTTATATTTTGTCACAATTTCTGTTCTTATTATTGTGCTAAGTTCAGATATTTTAACCATTTTTAATATTTAAAACACGGTTATCAAATAATAAGAAAGATTTTTTGAAAACTTCTTTAATAACAATTTGAACTCGCCAAGAAACAACCAAATCACGCGATGTCAAAATACTTATGCCGCTGGTAAATTCGTTGCCTGCTTGCATTCTTATCAGCAGAAAGAAATGATAAAAGATAATAGACAAAATATTTAGCATATTTACAGTTAATAATATGCACTTCACTTTGAGCATCATTTTCGCTTTGTTGAATACAACGGTACTTAGCAAAAGAGACTAAAAGTCAAATGTAAGCTATGTCAAAATATATATGCCGACTAGTGTAAGTTCCAGAATACAATACGCAATTTAATTGATATTTTTTTTTTTGTTTTAATCTCCGACGCCATCTGAATCCGTGAATATTAAAATGCTTATCACCGCAGCTCAATACAGACTTGATCAGAATTATCTAATTTTATACCCTGAGCCTATTGAAAATGGATAAATGGATCTGCTCGAACGCAGCGTACCAAAGCTAGAAAGCTGATCTTGGATTCATTCAGTTTGTATATATCATACGCAAAAAAGTTTATCATTTTTTATATCGTTTCATTAATATCGATAAAAATCGATAACAACCTTTGGTTTTCGTACTATATTTCGGAGACTAGAAGAGCTAGAGGAAACAATTTTAGTGCGTTATATTTGTGTAAACAAGACGCAGATTTTGGTAGGTCCGGATTTTGGATACCACCCCCTCCCCTATCGCCCGCAATACCGACAAAAAAAAATTTGGTTTGCAAACACGTTTCATTGCAAACGGACCAGTACAGAGTATCTCCTAGTCGGGCGGCCCCGACTAGAGCTTTCTCACTTGTTTTCTGATACTTATTTTCAAGATTTATATATATATATATAACTTAAAAATAAGTAGAAGATATGTATACAAAATTGGTAGCAACTCGATTCTCACTAATTTTTAGCGCATGGGAGCAAGACTGAACATCAAATCGATAACTAACTATAAAAACCAGAAAGTTTTAAAGTATGCCGCCCAAACTAATAATGTAATTTGTTTCTTTCAGTGACGTAAATAGCTTTAACTTCAGCTTCGTGGCTAAAATTCGTCTTGCTCTACGAGTGCGTGATTCAATATTCAGCTTAAATGGATTACTAGAGAAGTTATTACCATTGGAGTGGCAAAAGTTTGAATGCCTATTTGAATTTACTGATTATATTATTATTTATTGTAAAATACCAAATTTTCAATAAACTGCAGCTTGTTGCAGTTGTGCAAAATCTTTATAGACATTGCGAACACTTAAAACTATTTTAAAGTTCTGCTAAAACAAACCAGCAAATCCCTCACAGGACACCCATATGAAATTTATTTTATTCATAATCAGTTGTGTAAGCAATTATTTATTCAACGGAACATCGAAAACCCAAATTCAAATTTAAATTCTTTTTTAGTTGATAACTATATGTATGAGTAATTGATATTAATAATTATACAAAAAACTTATTTTGTATTCGTATTTTCCATTATGTTAGAAATTCAACTCTATCTGAGTTCCACTTAGTATACAAACCCATAAATTGTACTAAATTATTTCTATATCTTAGGTAAACTGAAAAGTTTCCAATGCGTGTTTATGGAATATTGTAAAGTTCACCGATTAAACTTATTGTTTAGACCTTTAACCTTTAACCCCGCCTTGTGTCGAGTAAATAAAGCCGATTAGTTTGATTTTAATATATGCTTAACTACTTAGATTAGTAAAAATGGCATACATACGTATCTTATCTTTAACATGCGTAATATACATTTATTGCATACAAACAAAAAATTATGTAAACAACCCTTATTATTTAATACAACTAAGAAGCTTTTCATAATTTTGTAGTAAGCATCTGCAGTTGTGTGTGTGTATGCGTGTGTGTGTGTGTGTGTCTGTCTGTTCTGTGGGTATGTGCGTATAAGCCGCAAGCCGTTACAAAGGAATCAAGCGTTTTACTCAGGATCGCTAGGGAGGAGGCATAGAGCACAGATAATTGAAATTATAATTATATAAATTATAATCGGTTATTATCTGTTAGTTGAGAGTTAGGGCACCAGTGATTAGTTTGATGAGGGTTTAGCGTTTTAGCGTATTTAGTATTTAAGAGGTTTCGATCGCGGTTTTGTACACATAAACAAACAACAACAATAAAATTACTCACGATAATATTTTAGGCAATTTTCTTGTAGGCACTGAAGTGATTAATTGTCCCCAGACTAGTGTACCGATTCCAAAGAATATGCACCACAGCCATTGGTCAAGTGAAAGGGCTTTTGTTGAGAAAGCCATTTTACCGTATTGTATAATTACAACCTAAAGTAAACAAACATTAACATGAATAGATAAAAAACTAAAAGTCAGTTGCTAACAAAAAACAGACCTGTGAAATCATTGTGAATATCCAGATGGTATAAAATATGGGATTGGTGAAGAGTCCCTCAATAACATTTCGCTGGCCATGTATTTTCCTTGCATTGATCTCATTGAATAGCGTCATCATAACGAACGTGTTGAATATTATTGTGAAATGCTGGGTTGGTCCTGCGTTAAGATCTTGTCCGCGTCCAGATTCAATATCGAGGATTAGGTCACCTAATAAAACAGAAAAAAGCGCAACATTTTAAACAATTCTTTTAATGATGGTGATGATCCACAATACGATTACTTACCGACAAAGAGCAATCCAAATATAATCACTAGCTGGTATAACGCTTGTCCCAAAATATTCTTCATCATTGTGCGCGATATTAGTGGCTTTGTGCGTCCATATGGCTTGCGAAGCAGTAGATCAGGCGTCGGCACTTCCGTTGCTAGAGCCAGAGACGCAAGGGTATCCATAATAAGGTTAACCCATAACATTTGAACAGCCTGCAATAGTATAGATAAATAAGTTTTAAATATAGTCGGTACAGTTAACTATCAACTATATTGTTGAAAATGTATATGCGGTTAGACAACAGTAAACGACATCAAACATTACATCATACACTAGCTAATGGATAATGTCTTTACATTACATATTACACCTGTAAAGGTTTGTAAATCTAGACTTACTTTAAGTGGCGAATCCTGTACGGCACAAGCGCCAATGAATGCAACAATGACCGCAACGACATTTACTGTTAACTGAAACTGCAGAAACTTTGCGATCGAATCATATACGTTGCGACCCCACATAACAGCCTTGACGATGCTGCTAAAGTTGTCATCGGTTAGAATAATGTCGGACGCCTCTTTGGCAACATCAGTGCCAGCAATGCCCATTGCAAAACCAACATCAGCCTTCTTCAGGGCCGGACCATCGTTGGTGCCATCGCCTGTTACAGCAACCACTTCACGATTATCAGTCACAGTACTGTCGATCATTCCTGCATAACAGATTATTTATATGAATGTGTGTGTGGGTGTGTGTGTGTGTGTGTGTACTTACCTTTTACCAGTGTATACTTATCGGTGGGCGATGACCGAGCAAGTACTCGCAATTTTGGCCAAACTTTATCAATGAGATGCTGTTGGATCTGTTGGAACGAAGCACAAATTATACCACATTATGGAAACATGTTGAACATCGCGACTTACATCACCGTTGCTGTCGCGAATGCGTCTGTTAAACTCTTTGCCCTCGAGTATAAGAAAGTCGTCGTTTGGTCGCAAAATGCCACATTTGCTGGCAATTGAGCGGGCCGTGTTAATATTGTCGCCAGTGACCATGCGAACTGTGATGCCGGCACGTTGGCACTTGCGTATGGCGTCGGGCACTTCGGGACGCACTGGATCCTCAATGCCCACAACGCACAGGCAGGTTAGATTCGACATTATGTTTTCTTCGTCATCCCAATTGGGTTCGCCATCGATGTGCACCTCATTAATGGCCGCCTTGCCGGGCACAAAATCGCGATAGGCCACTGAAATGGTGCGCAGACCATCGCAGGCCATTGGCTCAATGACTTCACGGATCAAACGCTCCTGCATGTCGCGTGTGAATTTCTCCAATGTGCCCTCGTGGCCATAGATAAAAGCACATCTGCAAAAAGAAAAGTGTGAATAAGTGAAACTTAAGTGCAACAACAATATTCAGGGACAAACTTTTTCATGATGATCTCCGAAGCGCCCTTCGTGTACAGTCGGTATCCACCATTGGGTCTGGGTATAACTGTGCCCATGCTCTTGCGCACAGAGTTAAAGGTATAAACGCGTGTAAATTTGTCCTCTGGAATTTCATCGCGTATGGACTGATACTTCACACCCAGCGCCTGCACAAATCCCAGTAGAGCGCACTCAGTTTTGTTGCCCACTTGAATTGCCAAGTCACCAGGATTTTGACCGCCCTGCGCACATTTTACATTATAATATCAGTTAGGAATATAATAATATTTGTCAATCCAAGCATTACCATTATGTTGGAGGTATACGCTGAGTTCACTGAAATTCCCATGGTGATCAAATTGCCCACTTGTTGTGGTATGTCATTAAGCGTTGGCAGCACCTTGCACAGTTTCTCGCAAATGTAGGATTGCACGACAGTCATCCGATTGGTAGTAAGCGTTCCAGTTTTATCAGAGCAGATTGCGGTCGCATTACCCATAGTTTCACAAGCATCTAAATGACGCACCAAGTTATTATCCTTCATCATTTTCTGTTAATCGAATATATTGAAACATAACAGAATAAGGATTTACGTATTTAAATTTCATTATTCTACCATTGTAAAAGTAAATTAATATGAATGAATGAATATGAATAATATTTATATTGAAAACATTCAATTAAATGAAGATAAAGAAAATATCCCAATGGAATTTCTTATAGGGTATCAAAACAAGATCGTTCATTCATATTAATTTAAATTTTATATGCATTTAAGAATTGCTAGTTTTGGGATTTACTAACCTTCACCGAATAGGCCAGAGACAGTGTAACGGCCAGCGGCAGGCCCTCGGGCACTGCCACCACTAATACTGTGACACCAATAATCAAGTGCTTGACCAAGTTATTGGCATAGGTGTTCTTCCATGGTTTCTCATCGATCACGAATGTCTTAATACAGAATTGGATAATCAGAATTATAACCGTGAGAACAGCTATGGTGGAGCCAGCATAGCCAATTTGTATAGCCAGCTTGGTTAGCTTGGCCTGCAGCACGGACTTTTCCTTTTTGTGGCTTGTCTCAGCGGTCGACGTCGACGGTTGCTGGACGTGATTTCCATCCGATTCCGATTTGATAGCCTCGGTAGCAGCTCGTGCTGGCGGCGGAGCTGTTGCCTTCATTGGAGTGCGGCCATCGTTCTCACCTGCGTGTGCAGCAAATTAGTATTATATAAATATTGGCAAGTAATAGTTATTTGTTATTTTAACCATAATTTTCATTATACCCTTGCAAACAATATTTATGCGAGCATGAACACTTTGTCGAGAACTTTGTCGTTAATAAATCTAATATAATATATAAACTTCGAACATAAATAGTATTACTGATAAACACCTTCTATTACAAGAGAATATGCTAAGATGAAATTTAATTTACTTTATACTTAGTTTATGCTTAATGAGCTATTTATATAAATATCTATGAAATATATGTAACTATATCAATAATATTCTTTAAGACAGTGAACGAAACTCTATTAAGATTTAAATAACTTATATTGTATCTTTACCTATATTGATTAATCTGCAAATGTATATTGTTCATATTATTATTATCTTGCAAATATTAAAAACTGACAAGCACGCCTTGAATTATGTGTATTGTTTGTATTAAATATTTCCTAATGTTTTGCGTCTATCTAAATTCATTTTAAAATATTAATGTGTAGCCTGTTATAATAGGCCTATAATTTTAGTACGTGAGACTACAAACTTTTAAAGTTTTCAAAATACGTTTTGTACAATAAACTTTTTAAAGCAAAAAAAATAGGTATTAATCTTGTCAAGAAGAGAATTTTCTATAATACATTATTTTCTATCAAACTGTGTGCTACTAAATTAACAAGTTAACAATCCTATCAGAAACAAATTTGATTCTCATACAGTAAATAAGTAAATATTAAAAAAAAATATACCGCCCATCTTCTATTATCATATTCTGTTATATGTATGTACAATATCTGTCATTTTTTATAAAGATGTTAGTTATTGATTAAAGACTAAGTGGAACTAACTAGACACAAGTGTTTAAACTGATTAAGTGATTCACCTGTCAGGCTCTTACTCTTTTGTTTGTTCGCCTTTTTAGCTTCTGAATTATGTTTCAATCAAGGTTCGATCCATTTACGTTGACATAAGGTAAATTAGCATTATTTTAAAGCATTTAATTTGTTCATTCGATTCGTTTTTTTTGTTTATTGTTTCGGTGTTGGTAGTGGTGGTGGTTTTTGGTTGATTGATTGGTTGGTTGATTGATTGGTTGGTTGGTTGGTTGATTGGTTGGTTGGTTGATTTGGTTGGTTGGTTGGTTGGTTTTTTTTTTTATTAAGGTAGATGAAGGAGTTCAAAGATGGGTCAATCAATTCACGTCATGCAATTCACGTATGACAATTGGAATATGAAAAAATAAAAATAAAACATAAACGATATAATTAAAGATTATCGGCAGTAAAATTCTTATTAAATAAGCACGAATGTATGTTTATGTGAGTGTACAAAGTTATGCGACAGTCAATGATCTTATCAGATCTCAGTTTCTCAGTTCTCTTAGACCTAAGCTTTTCACATTTTGGCCTTGGCTTTCAAGAGCGACTCAACGTTGGCCATTGGTAACAATATATTTATACAATAAATAAATCATTGGCTTCTTATTTTCATTTTTCTCACACAATGTAATATATGGGATATTATATGAATTTTGTCTTAGTGTATATGATGATATTTTGGGAAACACTTGAAATACATTCAAATACGCACCCTTCTTCATTTTCTTAATTTCGGCTTCCTGCTCATCCACAGCGGCACCAAGCAAGGTGAAAATGATGCCAGCCTGGGAATTGACACCGACGGCTGTGACCACCATTTTTCCGCTGCCCTCCATAACGTGCGTGCCGGACAAAACCATTGGATCGACATCGGCGCCTTTTTTGACATGATCTGATTCGCCAGTCAGCGAAGACTCGTCCACCTAAAGAAACGAACAAATTAAATTAGACTTAAGAAACAAACAAAAAGAGACCGCTACTAAATGTTTCTTATCTTTGTTTTAAATAAACAGAACAATGGCTCGCATCTCGCTGTAAATACAATTCATTAACTACTACCCAAACCCATATAAAGTCGAGTAAGTAAGTAAACGTTTTGTTTTTTATCAATGCCAAAACGGAAACTAAGTTCTTGAAATTTTGAATATATACTGATGTGTACCCGCGTCAGATAAGGATACGGATTTTGGGCTGCGCCTACTGGGCGCGTGACAAACCGATAACACCAAAAATCGCTAATCGCCCACTAGAACGCCCATCAGCCCCTAAGATTCGCATAGCCTATATCTTTCAAAATATTCATTCATTTAAAAGTAACAATAAAAGTTAAGACTGCGATCGAGTATAACGCATTCGGTACCGCACGACTGCAACTTTATCAATTGTTTTTGTTAAATTTGTTAATGTTGACTAGCAATTTTCCAGACCATTTAAACAATTGTCAATCCAGTTAAGTTATGGCTTACCTTTAAGTCGTTGCTTTGTATAAGGCAGCCGTCGGCAGGCAAAAGGTCACCATACTTGATCTGAGCGATATCACCGACCAGAATGTCACCCACCGAAATTTGGCATACCTCGCCGCCACGAATAACGGAGAATTTGTGCTCGCCTTCAATGCGGCTCTGTAGACCGCGAAATTGCCGCTCTTTTGAGTAATCATTGAACGCTGTCACTATCACGACCACAATGACCGAAATAAGTATAGCCAGGCCCTCAATCCATCCGTGATGTTCGTCTTCCTCCTGAAGTAATGCTGAAATTTAAAGAAGCAAATCTTAAGTATTTATATTTATAAAATATTGAATATCTTATACTTACGCGCGTCTTCGTCGGCGGGCTTATAAAATGATAGACCAAGTGATACTAACGCAGCTACCTCTAAGATAATCAGTGTAACATCTTGAAGCGCCTCCCAGACTAGCGTGAGAAATGTTTTCGGCGGTTTCGGTGGTATTACATTCGAGCCAAACGTTTCACGTCTGTGCTCTTCGTCAGCTTTCGACCCGCTAAGGCCTTAGAAGGTAAACAGGTTAACAAAACGCCATTTTAAAGATAGTCCTCAATTGCACTTACCTTCATTTGGGGATGTGTACAACTTTTTGCAAACCTCATGAATGCCACCAAATTCACTTATTTTCGCTACACCTTCCCTGCCGCGATGCTCCATGAGCTCGCGCAGTTGCTTAAGAGATATCCCATATTGCGTCGGTCTTCCATCGATTGTGGCCATTGATTATAATATCTGTATGCAAAAAATAACAAATAAATATAAATGATAAAAATAATTGTTTATTTCAATTTTTAATATCTTTAAATAGACAAGTGAAATGCGGGTTTTTTCAAGATTTCTAAATTATTTGTAGGAATATCAGAACATCCCTTTAAATATAATAACATATCTGTGCAAAGTTTTATCAGCATATGTTAATTTATAACCAAAGACAGCCAGAAGGCGATGAACATCGATAAGAACCCCTTCGGTGTTAGTTATAATAGAGAATACATTCTTTCTACACTCGTTTAAGAAGTGATAAGAGTATATTGGGTTGGTGCAATGCCAGTTTCGATAGAGTCTTGAAACTTTGAATGTATACTTGTAGCTATTCTCTTCAGGCAAAGTGTTTAGATTTGTGCCACGCCCAGTGGGAGGCTGGCAATTCGACAACATGTCCATACACCTTGAATCGCAAATCATTGTATGTAATGTAAATCACGAAAATCCAGGTCTCTCACTGTTTTAGAGCTAAAGTCTCCAAATTTGGTACACAGTGTTTTGCATGACCTCCTCAATAATAATAATAGTTAATATTCTTACATGTTTTAATTTATTTACAATTGTTCATCAAAAGCCAAAACAGCACTCCGAATGCTTGAACACAAATAATAAAATATTTAAAAACAAGACGATGCTATAAAAAACCACGCGTCCCATTCATTACACCTCCCCAATTCAAATCAATAGCCAATATACACTTGTTCAGGGATCAGACTAAACATTGAACACAAATCCCAGCAAGCGTTTGTGTGTGTGTGTGTGTGTATATAAAATTGTAGTTATATTTATAGGAGCCCCCATAGCTTACTCGTGCAAACTATCGAAATCAAAATTTTGCGTATGGCGGCGTCTGCGTGAATAGACGCCAAGCGCAAAAGGAATGTTTGTATTGTGTGCATGTGTGTGTTTGTGTGTGTGTGTGTGTGTATACACTAGTCTCTACTTGAATATAATTAGATTTTTTGTCTAGAATTTTGTGCTCCTGCGTCATTGTTGTCTGCACTCAAACACGCGACTAAACGAACGTTAATATATATATATATGTATAGTATATAAACACACACATTTATATATATATATATATTAACGTTTTATATATACTTTTTTTGTTATTATATATATTAACATATTCATACGCACTTGCTTGTTTCGTGTCTTTTATACTGTCGATAAACGTTCTCTGTTCAGTTTCAGAATTTACCTAAATCTGTATTTCGAAAATAAAACAACATTGCGCCTGGGCAAAATATGTTCAACGCCAACAACGAAAGTTTCGATCAAAGAGCGTCGTGCATCAATATCGTGCGAATAAGTTTGTTGGAACTCTTTCAAATGAATACCAAAAGCACCCAGAGAATCAAACCTGAATATTAATTTACCAACAAACTTAAACGATATTCGAATTTTAATTCGTAACAAGCTGCGAGGCCCTTGAAAAACCTCGTTATTTCATAAAATTTTCATACATTTTGCTTCCCTCGTTAATTCGTATTCTATTTGCAATTCATTGAATATAAAACCTCTTATATAAATCGTACATCATTTTTTCTTATTCATTACATTTCATTTCTTATTCTCATATTGGATAAGTTTGGAACAATCAATTGAAAAGATAGGTAAAAAGATCCTCAACCAATAAAAAATTACAAAATTTTTAAAGTTTCATATTTTTATATTATCGGGAATCGATTGTATAACCTCAAAAACTACTTTAATGTTTAGTTTAATTTTAATCTAATATAAAACATATTTTAAAATTGATTCGATCTTACCACAAAATGTAAATCAAAACAAATATTTTTAACTTTAGATTATTCATTTATGCTGCTAATATTTCTTGGTTGATAAAATTTAATAAAACAAAATCAAAATCAAAAATCTGTTATAGAGACTTCAGTTTTGCAAATGGAATGTTAACCAGGCGACTTGATAAGTTTCTCTGATTCATAACGCTATATACGTCACCAAATTCACATGTAACAGAAATGTAAAATACGTACTATGAACAATAAATATTTTGTACTCAAGAATCAGTTATACCCCATCAAAAAGGTGAAAATAGGTAGAACGAGTGAACGACTAAAACCAGCAGTCTAGATAAGTTATAAGTTTTTGGCAAGGCAATCAATGACGTCTTTCGAACAGGTGATGACGCAAACAGTTCCATCATAAAGTGGATTCAACCGGCTTCTGTCCGCATTGGTGCAGATATTTTGTTTTGACGAGTACCTCACCGGCCTGATAAGGATAACAAAAGACTTCAAATCGGCGGCCGTATATTTCTTAAAGATTCTGCTAAGCGTATATGTTTATGGTATGCTAACAAACAAGTAAATGCATAAAATTAACACATATACATCTACACACACACATTTGTATGACGACTTATTACTCATACAATTTTAAGACAACATCATGTGTGCTTGTATATAGAAGAGTTTGTTGATTACGTTATTAGTCAGTGATGTCACCAACATTCCGAAAATAAAGTTTAAAAAAAAATGCAAGATTGACATCTTGAAACATGTTTTCATTCGCTTTCCTTTCGGCATGTTTTAGTATAAAGCTTTTAAAAAAGAGAAAATACTCCAGTAAATTGTTATACACTTTGCAGATAAAACCTGCATTATTTTTATATTGCAAGTCAAGCTAAAAAGTGTATTAATATAATAACCTTCGCGAAATGCTCTAAAAGAAATATGTATACATATGTAAACAGAGGAGATCGATACTATTTCATGCATATCGATTTTCGAGAACCGAAATCTTAGCATTATTGAGTGTCTTCAGTTCTCATAATCATTTATAAACATGTTTGTGTCTACATAAGTGAAAATATGTAAATAAACATGTGCAAGGGCACACGAAAAATAAATGCAATTAGATGCATATTTGTATTGGGCGGCATTTAGCATAGAGGTCGTATGTCATATTTTGTGTCTTTTAAAACACCTTTTAATAGAATAGATATTAGTGCACCTGTAATTTGTTAGAGTGAACAACCGTTAAGGTTTGCCAAATAGTAGACACAAACAAACACACACACACCCAAACAGAACTAACGGGTGAGAGAGATACAGAGAGAGAGAACGAGTGAGCTAAAATGCCTGGGTACCCCATAAAAGATACTCACGCATACACGGACATGCGCTATATGAACGCAGGGCATTACAAATACACTCTTAGCTAGGTCAAAATTGAGAATGCCTGAAATGTAAGCGTCTTTTTGCCAGTGCTAATGCGTCGATCTGGTTTTTATACATTTTTAATACACATATGACCACCTCACCATTTCTTCACTAAACTCAATATTCAACTTATTACGTCATTTACACATAGCACAGATTTAATGTACATACATACGGGTTGTATGTAAGGTAGATTATATTGGCATTCTGCAATTCTGGTTTTTGAAAATCAAACGAAGCTGCGGCTGATGAGGCGCTTTTTTCCAGACATGCATATATGTATGTATGTTCAATTATGCGTGCACGTACATACATTACATACATATGTGCATATGTAAACGCACAATCCGATGCGTACAATGCATATTAATTACATTATTGATTTTATTGCCTTTTCTCTGCTGAATTTCTATCAACTTTCCAAGATGGCAAATGAACCAGCTGGTGGATAACGGCGAAGTCTCAGGCCACGGAATGATATCATTTTTCCTACATACATACATTTGCATGTGTGAGTATGTACATATACACATAGACAACTTCTGCCTAATATATGTGTGTATCCATTACATACAATTCTACTCTCGCCCATATTCGTATATGAGCAGGTTTTGGTGCGGGTTTCTTTTTTTTTTCTTCATTATTAACAATTAAAAATTTGGTAATATATTTGTTTTCACTAAACATGTTTAATTTATTTATTTACCGAACTTTGAGTTTCGATACCAAAATGTTGGATGTTGGGTGTTGCCACGCGATTTAAATACACTGATCAACTGCTGCAGGCCAACAAACAGCGTGACTACGCGAACACAACGCGATTAAATAACAAATAAAAATATATTAGATATGGATAAACGTTAACATTTGTATTTATTGTATATATATATGTCCTTTTGCAACAAATTTAATAATACACTCGTTACCAGAAAATGCTAGTATTTTTATTTTTCCTAACACAAGGGATAACTGGTATGGTATACACAAATCATCAGTGTGACCAAGTTTTATAAGCGACAAAAGCAGCATTGATTTAAAAAAACGCGTTATTTTTTCAATGCTGTCTTATTTTTTAGCATATTTTAGTGCAGCCAAGTCGTTTTTGTTTTAACTTAAATGTTCGGTATGCAATACATCTATTTACACTTTTTGGTTTATTGTAAAAAAAGATATGGTGCGTTTTTTATGAAAAATTTCGTAATTTTTGTTGTTATAAACAAACACAACAATAGTTTCGATTTAAGGAATAGTTGAAATTTTAATATCTTAGTAGGTGTTTGTTTTTGTCCGAGTTTATTAGACTTAAAGTTCATATTTCACAAGTATTTTTTTAATACACATGTCGGTACAGACAAATTTGACTAAAATTTGAAAATAACAAAGCACGAGCTTCTAACATCGGTTTTGTATCCTAAACTGTATACACACAATATTCCAAGCATGTATATATAATTTTTGCTTATTAGTCAAATATATATATACATATATGTGCACACTTATTTATATTTTTTATGATTAATTTACCTTAGCAATAAAACGATGAAAGAAAGTAGGTAACAATATTACATGCACTAACTATTTAAGAATACTGTGATTTGAGTTGCAAGCCACCCTCCTATTTATAGCCTTCTGATACTGATACGTGTGTACACATCCATACGAACATATATGTACATGTCCCAAGTAAAAGAACAGGTAGTCGAGATATTTGTCCTACTTATCGCAGTGCTGAAGTTATCAGTCGTGTGTTTGACTTGATTACGTTAGCACTGCGGCGTTGCCTCTACCTGAGTGATAAGCTCATTAGGCACAATATCATTAACACAATGCGTATAATCTGCAAGATGTGTTTGCATCCATTGATGAATACATTTTTAAGTTTTGAGCAAATAATCATAATCAAATCATCGTAATTACGAAACTATATTCAACTAAAAATTAATCACTTAATCACATCTGATAATAATATGCAAAATACACGGATTTATCTTACAATATGGACTATGTCTTTGTTGTCACCAAAATTAATTTATGGATGTCAAAAAAGAGCTTAATTCTCAGGCCAGATTGTTACGGAAATATATATATATATTAC
The DNA here is from genome assembly GCA_035043915.1 of Drosophila paramelanica. Classification (NCBI taxonomy): domain Eukaryota; kingdom Metazoa; phylum Arthropoda; class Insecta; order Diptera; family Drosophilidae; genus Drosophila; species Drosophila paramelanica. The sequence goes on from JAWNMO010000179.1 coordinate 1,004,016, forward strand.
GTTGCTATATATTATATAGATAAATAAGAAAACTATACTCAAATGAAATGCTATAAAGGCAACATGTAATAAATTCAATTTCACTTAATGATCCTTGCCAGACAATTACGTAATATTAAATTTTTTTAATACTGTATTTTATGAATTGTCATATAGAACCGCTGTAAGGACCTTCGCAGTACCGCATAATAGTACAACCATATAATGGTTTCTTATATTAATAATTGTATTCTAACGGCAGACGTAGAAAAATAGTTCACGCATCGAAAAATTCTTACAATTTTATCCGCATAAACAAGAGAACGCGACAATAAATTCCTTAGTAAATGTTTATTATGTAGCACTGCTCAACGAGTTATTTATTTTACTGTTTCACTTCCAGCATTATTTTATTCTCATATTATAACTGTATATCTTAATTTTCAGAGCGAGGTTTTTATCCGAACGCACTTTTTCCTAAATAGCATACTTTGGGGCATACAGAAAATCGATTTCGATAACTATCTCACGAGTTGACATCCAATGTCCTCACTATCAATGGTATCAACAAAATTCGAAAGATATCGGTATGAGGAATGTCCACAGTGCTCTTTGCGGCAACAAACAGCTGTTCTTTGTTTACAATGCAATAGAGAAAAAATACTGAAGGTTGTAAAATAATAAGTATTAATAAAATTATAATTTCATTCAATAATTATTCACAACATATATGCAATTCGTTTATGACAATAAGCAGAAAAAACATTTTTTTATTTTAAATTTTGTGTAGTAGTGACAATATACATAATTGTCACCACAGTATTAAATACCAAAAACAATAACTCGTTTGATTTTATTTGGTTCTTATATTAGTATTTATGAGTTAAAAATATTATTTTCATTAGAGCTGCATATATAATATATATAAATTATTGAGTGGAGAAAATAAATTTCCGCTATTCTGTGATAAATTATGTTCATAATATCTTGTATCAAAGCAAATAATGAAAATACGCAAATTAAATAAATACTTATTACTAAATCAAATATAATAAATTTATTTATCAGATAAAACTATTCATACTTAAATAAATTTATAAATATATATTTCGAATTGATGTGGAAATTATATTATTAATTGTGTTATTTTACGATTTGTATTTACAATATCGATACATCGATTTAAAGTTGAAATCCGCAATCATCCCTGTTTATGCACTTTGATCCAGTTCGGTTCCCTTCTTGCGACAGTTTCCTATGTGTGCGTCGCTGTCGTTTTCTTCGGCTTTTTTTTGCACATTGTGTATTGAGTGTGTTGCATTTAATGTATTGATTTTAATTATACTAGCAGAAACGTTATATTTGATAATTTGGTAAGAGTGTATAATAAAATAAAAAGAAAAGTTAGTTTTCATTAATTAATTAAAATTTAAGATAAAATGGTACTAAAATTTGATATATTTGTAGAGCGTCCATTGGCAGCATTGCCAGGTCAACGCAAATTTGTGAGCATACATGTACATATACAGTGCGCAATAAAAGTTATTTTAGTTTGTCTTTGAGTGTATGCAGTGCATTTGTATATCAATTATTTAAATTTGTGTAACATTAACTTGTTTTTTGTTTACAGATTGCACGTGAAAAAATGCATTCATGCCTTATCCCGGCCAAGATAGCTTATTGTAAATAAATATATTGAAGCAAACTTCGTATTTCTCTCAATAAACAAAATTAACGGAACATAGGACATAACTCTGTAATATGGAAAGTACAGAGTTCGCTGGATCAAATAGCTCTCTGGGAGGTGCAGTGGCTGACGAGCTGAACTCCGAACAGATCGTCAGGTCTGACGTCCAGGTTCCTGGGGTCAACTGCATGGCACGCATCGATATGGATTTGGACCCATACCAAAGTGAAAGCCTTGGCCATAACTTAGCCAACAATCAGTCTGGCTTTCGGTGGAAGCGGGTCCTAAACCCAACCGGCCCTCAACCACGTCCGCGTCATGGCCACCGTGCAATAAATATCAAGGAACTAATGGTCGTTTTTGGTGGCGGTAACGAGGGAATTGTGGACGAGCTCCACGTTTATAATACAGGTATTTCATCTTATGCAAAATTATGCTAAATTAGATAGCCAAAACATTTTATTTTTCAAATAATAAGTGTGGTTTGTTTTTAAAGTGTTTTCGTTAAAAATTTCACTAAGCTTATTTTGTTAAAAAAATGTTCAGATTGTGCTTAGAAATTTCAAAAAATAATTGAATCATTTGGGATTAAATCGGTTTAGAATTTAAAATTGACTGTTTAACCCTAGTAAAGAGGGTACCGCAGTTAGGTGATGTAGAAACTATTTATGGAATACAGGGTTTTCGTATTAACAGGATATATTAGCCAAACGCAGAAATTGTGACTTTCAAGCAAAATCTTATTAATATCGGAAAACCATTTTATTAACAATCTGTCAATATTGCAAGGGTATTAATTCTTTGGCTCTTTGGATTGAACATAGCTTGATTGCTTTTCCACTCTCAATTCAATTTTAAAATATATATAATTATAAAAAAAATTATTTATTAAATAAAATGAGAATTAACTGAAAAGTATACTACTTCCTGATATAACATAAATATAAATAAACAACTGAATTATTTTCCTATGGATTATATATTTTTCTTGCCTTTGATAGATAGATAGATAGTTTTCAATACTTTGATATAGTATTTTAGTATATAATACATATTGCTTATGTTTGCCAACAATTTACATATTTTGTACTCCTCTCGCTTTAGTTACTAATCAATGGTATGTGCCTGTACTGAAAGGTGATGTGCCCAATGGATGTGCCGCCTATGGCTTTGTCGTTGAGGGCACTCGCATGTTTGTTTTCGGCGGCATGATTGAGTATGGGAAATATTCGAATGAGCTATACGAACTGCAGGCAACCAAATGGGAGTGGAGGAAAATGTATCCGGAGTCACCAGATAATGGCCTGTCGCCTTGCCCTCGCTTGGGCCACAGCTTTACGATGGTGGGTGAGAAAATATTTCTCTTTGGCGGATTGGCGAATGAATCGGATGACCCAAAAAACAATATTCCAAAGTAGGTAACAAATAAATTCATCTCAATATTTGAAGTTTAATTTTTTCCTGTATTAGATAGCGATGTCCGTCTGCTTTTATGTAGTAGACACAACTAAAACTCCATTCGCATTGTAAACGTAATAGAAATGAACCTATTTTCACCAATATAATGTAGCCCGAAAGTTTATAGCTATCTAGTTGATATTGCAATAACTAGTTTTAACTGAACATACTTAATGCGAAATGATCTCAAATTTAATATGTTTGAGTATAGTGTTAGTTTTATTTTAAATTGATCGTTTACATCGCTTTTATTATATTTGCAGATATCTAAATGACTTGTATATATTGGACACGCGAGGTGTGCACAGTCACAATGGCAAATGGATAATTCCCAAGACATTTGGCGACAGTCCACCACCCCGCGAGTCCCACACTGGAATTTCGTTTACGAGCAAGGAAACAGGCAAATTAAGTTTACTCGTGTACGGAGGAATGAGTGGCTGTCGCTTGGGCGATTTGTGGCTACTCGATACAGGTAATTGGAGTACAAATACAATTCCCTGATTTCGTCATTGTCAACACGTTTCTTTCTGCCTCAATTTATATCGCAGACTCTATGACTTGGGAGAAACCACGCACTAGAGGCCAAGCTCCACTGCCGCGCTCTCTTCATAGCTCGACAATGATTGCAAACAAGATGTATGTGTTTGGGGGCTGGGTGCCATTGGTGATAAACGACTCGAAAGCGACCACTGAGCGGGAATGGAAATGCACAAACACGCTAGCCGTTCTCGATTTAGGTATATATATGAAATATATGCAACAAATTGAACGTACTATATGGCATAATAATTCATTTTGGCAGATACAATGATTTGGGAGAATGTCACCATGGACACCGTGGAGGAAAACGTTCCAAGGGCACGAGCCGGCCACTGCGCTGTTGGCATACAAAGCCGTCTGTACGTGTGGTCAGGTCGGGACGGTTACCGCAAAGCATGGAACAACCAGGTTAGGGTGAGATGATCTGTTATTACAAACTGCAAGCTGTAAACAGTAAATTACAGTTTGCAATTTTGTCTAAAGTAAGGTAATGTAAGATAAGCTAAAGCTATGTTTGAGTCCTCCCTGCTATCTTATTTGATGTAAGTGGAGATATTTCATATATGGCTTATATGAACAACAGTTACATTCTTAGATTGGTTTGAAAATTATTATTTTGAAAAGTCTTTATAGTGAATTATAGTTCACGTTTACCCATGTGTCTTGGGCAAAGCCGGGTAATACCTCAAAATTTTGATTTTCTTTTTCGTATCTTAAATACATGTTCATTGTAGGGTAACCAAATATAAGATTATATATATTATATATTATATAGTAAAGAACTTTCTATTCTTACTCCATCTCTGAAGGTCTGCTGTAAAGATTTGTGGTACCTGGAGGTGACGAAACCACTGTACGCAGTCAAGGTAGCGTTGGTGCGTGCATCCACACATGCATTGGAACTCTCTTGGACGGCAACAACCTTTGCCGCTGCCTATGTACTTCAAATCCAAAAGATTGAGCAGGCGGCGCCAGTGGGCAGCGCAAAGCCGAGTCAGAGTCTAGTCCAGCAGCCAACAACCACCGCCAACGGATCAGAGAGCACGCCATTAGTCGCGTCTGCGGCGTTGAAGTTCGAGAAGAATCCGATTTCAGTGCTGCAGCTAACGGCAGCAAATAATCCCTCAGTAGCTACAGTGCAGCCCATGACGACGGCCCTAGCAAAGTCCACAATTGGCCAATCTCAGGCCTTGGGCAGCGCTGTTTTCGTCGCCCAGTCGCCGTCACAAGTCAAGGCATCAGGCGTCTCTGCGACTGCGACTGCGTCGCCGACAGTTACAGTGCAGCAGCCGCAACTATCAATAATTAGCAGCACCGCATCATCGGGCGGCACTGCGGCAAACAGCAGTAGCGGCGGCACCATATTGCAGAAGTTTCGAGCCGGTTCGTCCACCATTAAGACGTCCGCAACGACGACTCCAGTTGAGGGTAGCACCATCACTAGCCAGAATGTTGCAGTTCGTGTGGCAAACTCCGCCGCGCCCACTGGCATCGTTCTCACCTCGCAGACATCAACAGCCGCGTTGCGTCTGATTCCCGGCGTTTCGACAACAGCGGGCGTATCCGCTGGCCAAACACTGCGCCTAGCCACAACAACGTATAGCAACAGTGCTGGTGCAGGTGGAACTGGCACCACGACAATATTGAAAGCCTCCCAGCCCAGCGCAACGGTGCAGCTCTCCAGCGGTGGCGCCCAGACAACTACCTCGGTAGCGACAACAACATCGCTCGGCGGCAAACAGTACTTCATACAGAAACCGCTCACCCTTGGCTCAAATGTGCAGCTGCAGTTCGTTAAGACCAGCAGTGGTGGCATGGCAGTCCAGACGCTGCCCAAGGTCAACTTTAATATCGCGAAGAGCACGTCGCAGGGTCAGGCCATCTCCATTTGCAATCAACAGTTGGCCTCGGGATCCACACAAATTCAGGTAAGAACATAAGTTGGCACAGTAACAACCAAAACTGGACGAAAGATGATTTGCTAGTGGCAGTATTTAGTTTGTCCATATGTATAACAAAACAAACGTTGAGGCTGTTATTGCCGAAGTTTGTCCTGTAATTTTGAAATGCACTCATAAATCTCATAAATAACTGACCATTTTTCAATAATAGAAAAAAGATAAGCAATCTCAGGATATTGACGATTCGAGTGCTCCCGATTAGAGCAATCTAACTTGTTTAATTTAAATTCTTATACTCGTTCACGAAATGAAAACAGTGCATTGGATTTCTTCAATGTCCGTCTATTCGTATGAACGTTTTTCGCATCTATTGAAGCTAGGGATTTTAAATTTTGCATATATACTCGCCCACTGGGCGCGTAGCAGTTCGATAACATCGAAAATCGGTAAAAGGTGAGTTTTCTGAGAAGTCACCTACATTGATTGCGTAACCTTCCGGTTACGGCCACGCCCACTAGAAAGCAGCCCAGTCCGGTCCCACCTACAAGAAGAGCGATAGCCTTAATCTCCCAAAGATCCCTAGAGATCTCAGGTTTAGAGTAGATTACTGGTCATCTACTTCAAAGATAGGTAAAAATGTTCGGCTACGAAAAAAAATGCATATTTTTTGGAAGTAACAATAATTAAGAAAATGAACGAGTTAAACGTACTCGTTAACTGACTGCAGTATTTTAACTTGTTTTTTTTTTGTTTCTGTTTTTTAAATAGATTGCATCAAGCGGCAGCAGTGTTCAGCCGAAGACAGTAATGGCTGCTGGAACAACTGCCATGGCGACGTCAACTGCAGGAGGAAGTGGCGGGCAGCACCAGTCGCCGTTGCAGCACCAGCAAAAATCAATAGTTTCGGGCAACGTTCTGAAGCTGGTGTCACCGCATACCGTCTCTGGCGGCAAGCTGATCATGAAGAATTCGAATATTCTGCAGATGGGCAAAGTGACGCCCAACGTGATGGGCGGCAAACCGGCTTTTGTCATAACCAACAAGCAGGGCGCCCAGATAGGCAACCAGCAGATAATTATTGTGACCACTGGCTCCAGTCTGCGCACAGTGCCGGCCAGTTCGGTGATGAGCAGCGCCGGCAGCTCCACGGGCGGCACAAGCATTGTGAGCATTGTCGGCTCGACGGGCACAACAGCTACGCCCATTGCCGTTGGCGGCCAGCGAACGGTGATATCCACCCAAAGCAATGTCAAAATGGTGCGCAACATACCGGGCGCCGCTGGCACGACCACTGGACGACCGATTACACTGACCCTGCCCCAATCAGCGGCGGGCACACATCTGGCAGGTGGCACAAGTCACATGACGTCCCAGAAACTGACCGCCACATCGTTGCAGCAGAAGACTGCCGTGTATATTGGAGGCAAGCCGGTGACCGTAATGAGTGCCAATTCCGCCATTGGCTCGCCGGGCACCAGCTCGACCAATAAGCTGGTGATGCTGCCTGGCGCAGCGGCTGCGAGAAAAGGCTTTGTCAACATATTCAACACTGGCGCTGCAGGTGGTCCTGGCGGTCAACGCACACTGACATTGGCCGCCAGAAGTGCGCCAGTGAAGGCGGCGGTGCAGCTCAAGGAGAAGGATAGCAGCGCTGTTGAAACAGCGGTTACCATTGCCACCATTGCTGACTCGGGTTGCGCCGATACCGATCCCATTGATGATATTATTGAACAGCTGGATGGCACCGACGACTTACTAAAGCCGCCCCATTCAAATGATGGCCAAGAGCCAGAAGACATTGAAGAAGACGATGCCGCCGCTACGTCAACGTCAACAACAGTTCAGTCTGCGACGCCTGCCCCAGGATCGGAGAGCGTTAGTATGTCTGATAGTCAGGACACGGCGACAGAAATGAAAAAAGTGGAGACTCTCGACGATATTTCCGGTGTTAGCAGTACGACGGATGTACAGAAAACTTTGACTGCAACCGGAGATAAGAGCGCAATATCGGAAGAACGCACATCCGATAATATTGACTCGAATGTAAATATAAATCGACTGCTTAATTTTTCAAAATTGTAATTTAAACTTTGGTTTGTTCAGGCAAGTTTCCTCACAGCCGTTACAACGACTGCGTCGGAGTGCAATCAGCCAACTGCATCTGAGACTGAGGCCGCCAATATACTAACCACCATCAAGTCTGGTGAGGTCTTGGGCAGCAGTGGTGGCATCTTCAAAGATACTGCCATATCCACTACCAGCGAATCTGATGCGGACCAAAGTCTATTATCGATGCCCCTTGTCCGACAGCACCATCACCAGAACGGTTTGTATAGTTCCCACTCCCACTCCATATGAGTCCTTTTGTTAAACAGCTAAATTGTGGTTTCTCACCAATTGTAGTTGACGGTTCTCACTTGGAGGCCTTGGCGTCGGCAGCTATGATGCAGGCGGCTACCGCTTCGGCAGATTCAAGTCAGTCGGCCAGGAGCCTGCTGGATAGTTCGTCGACCGTCGCCCATCTCAGCAGTATAAGTTATAAACCAACTGAACAACCAAAAGGCTGCAATGACAACAATGTAAGGGATTCAAATGCGTTTCCGATCCGCTGTCAAACTCGAATGGTAATTGTAATTTTTTCGTATTTTTCAGCTCCCTATTAGCGTTACCAATCCAATTGACGACAACGATAAATGGCACACAGTGGGCATATTCAAGGAACTGTCCCACACTGTAACCAGCTATATTGATTATAAATACTTTAACGAGGCTCAGCTTGAAAACTTCGATGCCGATAATCTGCCCGATTTAGCTCAATATCCACGCGTTAGTTTGGATCCCGGAACCGCCTATCGCTTTCGTCTCGCTGCCCTCAATACATGTGGTCGCGGCGAATGGGGAGAGGTTGGTTGAGTATTTACTAACTAATTTTTACAGTTGCTTTTTGGGGTTTTGTCTACTATTGTAATGTCTGTCTTGTAATGTTATATGTTTCGAAAATAGGTAAACCGTTAGGGGTTATATATATATATATATATGTATATGTATATGTAAGGGAATATTTAGATAGATTTCACAATTTGATACGCACAACCTTAGACTTATTTGCTCAATTTGAACGTGAAATTTAAATTTAATTGATATTCGCCTATACACACTAAAGTTATTCAAAAAACTGTTTCCTAGTGAATAAGAAGCACATACGTAGCGGCGTGTTTATTTTAATACTTGTTTACGAACGGAATTTGGTTGTCTGTCTGTCTGTCATTCTATATGAACACAAAGTTTTTCTTCACTATTGAAGCTAGAGGCTGTAAATTTTAAATATGTACTGAAATGTAAAAAATTGGGAATGCTTATATCTGCCATAGTTTTGCGCTAGTCACCAAATTTGAAATGTACATTGTACGTTTTTACTTGTTTTTATTTTCTATGAGTTTAAATACGAAATTTTAAAAGAAACTCTAATTATTTATAAATATCGTTAATGAGTTAAATTAATGTTTTCTTTTTAAGATATCAAGTTTTAAAACGTGTTTACCTGGTTTCCCTGGAGCCCCATCGGCCATTAAAATCTCGAAGGATGTTAAGGAAGGTGCGCACTTGACATGGGAGCCGCCGCCGGCGCAGAAGACCAAGGAGATTGTCGAGTACTCGGTTTATCTTGCCGTAAAACCCACAACAAAGGACAAGGTGGCATCGCCACAGCTGGCATTTGTACGCGTTTATGTTGGTGCGGCAAACCAATGTACAGTGCCTAATGCGTCGCTCTCAAATGCACACGTTGACTGCTCCAACAAGCCGGCTATTATCTTCCGTATCGCTGCGCGCAATCAGAAGGGCTATGGCCCAGCGACACAAGTTAGATGGCTACAAGGTATTTGAAATTTGAAATTTCTTTCCTAATATTTTAAACGTAAATGAAAACTATTTGCAGATCCGACAACAACCAAGCTGCAAGGCGCCGCGAATGCAACCAACTTAAAGCGTGCCCAGGAAAAGACTGGCACATCTGCTGCAAGCAGCTACAGCTCGCCACAGAAACGTGCCCGAAGCACTGGCTTGCAGGGCACTGAATGATTATCATTTACATTTCAGAACTAATTGCAGAATTCAATTGTACAGTGTCAGTTCAGTTGTATCGGGATAGAGCTGGGAAATGCTTGTCGTCATAAATACTTCCATTTGTAAAGGATCATCACCACCGTCAATAAGAGACAAGAACGCGCGTGGTTGGGCGTATTAATTTTAATTAAGTCTATCCGTACATGCAAAAATGCATACCTACATAATTTTAAGTCCGAAAGTCGAAAGTAACACACTTACCAATTAAAGTATACAATTTATCCATTTTGTGAATGAATAACAGAAATTCTAAACAATAAGCGAGAGTATGTATGTATATCTACACCAATTACTTATAATAATAAAAACTACATCATAAATAAAAATAGCAAAGTTGTTTCTTGTTTTATTAACAAGCCATTATAGCACCTCCTATATAACTCAATATCAGACCTTTAGATTGTAGCCAATGAAAATAGTGAATACATTAAAGTTGCGGAAATTTATAAAACTTCGAAATTGTAATGCAAGTTGCATACAGATTCAAATTTGCATAATAATAAATAATAAATATTTGTTAAATTAAAGAAAAAAATAAATAGTCTCCGCTCCCAACAAAGCATAGGTTTTAAAAAATGTATATTTCGTGTTATAGTTAAGCTGTCGATGTTAATGGTCTACAATTATAAAAAATACTGTTTTTATAGAATCCATTTAACGCTTGCAGAGGCTACTCTAATTTTGTAACGACCCTATAAGGTACATATGTTCGTGATCAGTATCAACAGCTGAGTCGATCCACGTCTCTGTTTTTTGATCGGATCCTAACAGATATGCAAACTAGCACCAATATCGAACTTCTATATAAGTTTATTTTATGTAGGAGCCACATAGCAGAACTTGATGTAAGATGTTTTGAGAATTAAAACAAGTGGTAATTTTTTAGCGATTTAATTATTTTATATACTTATAAGTATATACATATTTTTAATCTTATTACATACCCTCTTTATACAAATTCAAAATGTAGTTTTATATATTGTGAATGTTTCTAGTTTTCGTTAAGTATAGTAAAAACTGGAAATCTATTGCACATGAGGTGTGAAATAAATTTGGGGGGCAACCTTCAAAGCGACCTGATTCCAAATCCTGCGTAATTCAGCTCAATTCGCGATTGAGTTCTTCCATTTTAAGTACATTCTTTGATCTGAATTGGCATACACATGTACAAACTTTTAGAGAGCTTCACAATAGAAAGTCCTTTGTCTTAATTTTTTAAAAATCATTCGTGCAGCTCTCTAATAAATAGATAGTGTTCACATACATATATATCTGCATATGTGTGTACATGTGTATTTACAACAGTTGCTAACTAAATAAAATCTCAAATATATTACGAAATTTGCTAGAACTTTTGAATACCCTCAGTTTATGTAGACCAATCCTTAAATTAAATACATAAAGTTTGTGTTTTGGGCCAGAATTTATATTCGTTTAAATATCCTAAAAATAAAAACTTTTGAAATTGTGCTCTTTGATTTAATTCTAGCAAATAATATGTTTCTGACCATTTTCACACTCGCTTTTGCATATATACATATACGAAGACTTTAAAAATGCATTTTCATTCTAACATAAAAAAAGCAATCATAAGATTAACGGAATGTTTAATTATTTCAGAATAATACCCATTGAACAAGGGGATAAAAGGGTGATGCTGTATATAAAATGATGTTGCGTCTGTCTGTATATATATGAACAGACCGATCTCAAAATACAATTTCTGTCCTGAACTTTTACAGAATCAAAAGAACGAAAAGAACTCAAAAAAAAGTCACTAGGTATATGGATTGAAATAATGAAAACTTGATGAGAAAAACTTGTGTGAAACGCTTCTTGAGCTACAACAAATAAATATAATAGTTCGGTCTTTTTAAAAGTTTTTATATTGAATACCAAAAAGTGGCTCTGAAGTGTTTTTTTGTTTTTTGTGAGCTTTAGTTCTGTTTTCTCTTAAAATACGCAGCATTTAAGTACATGCATACAATAATATATTGTACATGGTGTTTTTCGTTGGTATGTAGACTAAATGTATGCATACATATGTTTGTACACACTCACTTATGTACAAGGCGATGCACATAGTTAAGATACACACGGGTAAGTACATATATATATTGTATCTTCCTAGAGATGACTTTATATGTAGTTATCGTTCAAGGATTTTCTTTTTTTTTGTATGAACGGTGTCCCTAGTCTCGTGTTCAATCGTTTGTGGACCTTCTACATGTATGCAAAATTTGAAAATCACAGCAATGACACAGATCCAGATTCAGTTCGTTGTACTGGGTGCTGCTGATACAGGGTGTTCGCGTTTTGAGGCTAGGGATGTGTCTGATGGCACTGTAGCAAGTCGCCCAGACTTCATGAGTTATGGGGATTGGCCTGTTGTTCCTGTTGCGGATGCGAATGCGGATGTGGATGCGGATGCGGCGTTTGGTTCGAACTCGATTGGAAACGATGCGGCGACGAAATCAGCTCACTGCCATTCACCTGGCGTTGCTGTTGCTGTACCGACGATTCGCTCTTGATGGGCGTCGCGTTGGCACTGTTGCCACTGTTCGTGGCCGCCACCGAGGCAGCCAGACGGAACGCGGCTTCTGTGTGGGACCGTATTATGGCCTCGGCCTGCTGGTGCATCCGCAGCGCCGACTCCGGATGGTGGCTGTGCTGTGGATGTGCCGCGGCCTGCTGTGAACTGGGCGCCACAGCGTGCTGTGAGTAATTGGACGCTTGGTGGTGCTGATGATGTAGCGCCTCCATTTGATGCATGCCGCCCAGACCAGTGTCCAGGCTGCGATCCAAGGAGCCGCGCATCATGCTCATCATCACCGACGATGTGTCCGTCTGCATTTGCAAAGTTGGCACGTTTATAGTCGGCGACCGCCGCGTGCTATTACTGCCGGGATGTGTCTGTTGGCTTCCCAGCGGTGACAGCAGCGGCAGATGGGTCAGCTGCTGTTGATGGTGTTGGTGCTGGGCCTGCTGCTGCTGTTGCTGGTGGTTTTGCTGGTGCAACTGGTGTTCGCCTGGCTAAAATACGAATAAAAACCAAAAGACAACAGATTAAAAAATGTCAAAAAAGAGATTTTTTGCTGCGAAATCAATACTAGTTGCATGTTGTTCAGCTTTGGTAAAAATTATTCTAATTTGTTTAAAAATGTACAACAAATGATTTTAATTTTAAGCTAACTTTTTTTTTTTTAATAATTTAGTAGTAACTTTGGGTGAAGTACAAATCTAATTGATGATGTTTCAATTTCCTAAAAATTAGACTTTTTGTAAGCGGTGGTTTACGTGGTCAGAAAACCTTTCCAGGTTATCTGTTGCCTGTTATATCGCCACATGCACACTGACGATACCAAGTTTTATGGGTGATCACCCGTAGCAACTTTGATTGGAATAATTATATCATTTGAATAATTATACCCTGAACGCATTGCAAATGGGTAAACAGGATAAAATGGCTTTGTGCAAAGAACGAGGATTATTCGGCCCCATCTTGATCAGGTCGTCAAACTGAATTGATTTAGCCATGTCGGTCTGTCTGTCTACCTTTCTGTCAGGTTGAGTTTAGTTGAATCGGTTTTTTTTTTAGCATATTTTATAAACATTCAGAGCCAGAGAGTTGAATAAGTTCGCAGATTGTAAGAAGTTAAAATGCTGGATACCTCCCCCAATTGGCCTAAATACACACATGTCAATGCTCTTATCAAGTCCAGAATATTACAATTACACATTCAGTTTAAAAGTTTCTAGTTTATACATGAAAGGAAGGGTATTGAAATGTTTTTAAAGACAGATTACGGAGTTCAGGCTATATCACAGTCTGTGCCGACTAGCGCCTTCTCGCTTTTAATATTAATATTAGAATTACAGACCCTTTCCCATAGTTGGATACATCCAAACTGGTTTGAGGAGTGCGTTGTATAGCAGAATTTTATTATATATCTTAGAACTTTTTATTTAGTTGTTTAAGCGTTGTATCTAGCGTTAGTCCTAAATATCTGACAATGCTGTCGATTTTTCAGTGTGTATTATAATGTACAATCTTTTGAGCTAGGCAGGCATTTCTTGAAGATCCTATTCAGGAGAACCCAGCCTACGTCGGTCACAGCCGGCTGCCTTGTGTAAGTTAGTTAGCCTCAGTGTAAGTTAGTGTCAGTGTCTGATCTGCACCAGGACCCATTAGAATATTGAAGCGATTCTATGTGCTTAGTTGACCTTTTGATATACCTCGCAAGCTCTAACTGGATTTAATACTTGTTTTGGCGCGCAGTCAAATCTTTTAAATACTTCGTTTTTCTTTTTCTGCATATTTTTGTTTTAGGTTAAGTAAAGCTTATATTCAAGGCGCCCAAATTGATTTAAAAAATATTATTGTTACTTAGGCTTGGCTGTTCTTTGAGCAACTGATTCGATTCAAGGCTTGGTTAAATATTAAAAAGTTCTAAAAAGGTTCTACTCGGGCAATGGGACTTACCTGTTGTTGGTGATTGGCGGGATTGTTCATGCGCATGGCTGCGGCCAAGTTGACAACTGCCGCCTGGACTACCGCGCTTCCGGAACCGGCAGTGACTGCTTCAATTGTGCCATCCTGTGACCTTGAGCCAGCTGAAGCGGCGACCGCGGCCGCCGCTGCTGAGGCGGCTGCCATTAGGGACATTCTATTGGCATGGAGCTCAGCGTCCATACTGTACTGGTTGGAACTGGGCAGTCGCAGCTCGTTCAAATTAATTTTGCTTGAGCTGCAGTTGTTATTGTTATTGTTAATGCTATTATTGTTATTGTTTACGTTGCTAATGTTATTGTTTTGACTGCTGTTCTCATTCTCGCTAATTCCCTGGTCCTGCTCCTGATCTGATGTCGACGACGACGACAGACGACCATTCGACGAACACTCTGAATTCGCTGATGGCGACGGGCACAGTGAATTAGATCCGCCAGCAGTTACGCCCAACGGCAGCATATTCGCCGCCTCTCTGACTCCGCCACTCGTCGATGAGGCAGCCAATGTCGCCGCCAATAAAGTTTCACGTTCGCGTTGCTCTGCCGCCGCCCGAGACTGAAATGAAAAATCGTTAAATATACATAAATCACCTTATTATAATCACATTCAAAACAAGTAAGAGTGCTCTCATCGGGAACGCCTGTGAGCTTAGCTTTTGTTGAATAAGTGTGCCAACCGCCATTTTTCATCAACTGTCACTTATCGATATAAAATATATATATATGTTATTCTATCGATTAATAATCATATGCAACATAAAATTTTAGTTAGATGGCAAACCTGATCATATGATTCAGGGCCACACAGCGAAAACGCTTTTTTCGTTTGTCTGCTATAATTCAAATCCTAATTCGAATACAAAGCGAGTCGCAACAAGTAACGACGGAGATGGAGAAGGTATTTGCTAAGAGTAGCAGAATGGTAAGGTCACCGGTTGGCGAGCGACCCGCCACGATACAGACGACAGGCGCAAGGCCGGAACTACCCCAGAAGTTGCATGGCAAAAGGCGTTCCATCCATCAGCTTATTTATGGTTTAATTGACAGCAGCAGAGCTCTGTACGACGAAGGAGCGAATGCAACGATCAGGACCAATCCATACGGAACCGATTTTCTGTGCCGTTCCGAGTGAAATTCAACCCAAGGTTGAGGACATGATAACTGCCTGCGAGTCACCCATGCCCAGAAGGAAACCGAATACTCGCTAAAAATCCGATTACTATATTGCCAACCGTGTTAGTCTAGGCTCAGGCTCAGCGTACTGCGAGTCATATCAGAATTCAGGACTTTATCGGACTGCTCAAGAGGGACGTCGAATGGAGAGTGCCTAAAATAGGTAACACGACCCGAAAATGTAATAATTGACGATAATACCGCAGGGACTGTGTGGAATGCTGTGGCACGGGCCAACAGTTTTTTCAGGAGATTCTCACCACCAATTGCGTTTTCATTAATAACAAGTGAGACACACACAAACCAAAGACAATATAAATACAATGATGCGTAACGCAGTACAACGAAAGGCTACAAAGCAGCTTGATTTCGATTGTAAAATTGTAAATTTGAAGAATGCGCTCTCACTCTCTCAGAGTGCCGGCTGGGCATTTGCATATGTGTGTGTGTGTGTGTGTGTAGATCAAGATACATAAATACTGACTGTGACAATACCCTATGCTATTTTATTATACTTATTTGTCTTTGTAAAAGCATACGCCACATGCTGCACACTTCACCTAGCGGTTGCGCTTGGAAAAGTATGTCTTTAACAGTTTCTAAACTAAGTCTATACCACACAGTCACAAATAGCCTAATAAGGAAAATTCTACTTTACACACACAACTTTATGTTAAGTTTATGAATTCACTGATTGCTGCTATTAAAAATTTATAAAAAGAGTACAATGGTCTTGTGCTAATGTATGTAACAGGTAAAAGTAAGCATCTTCGACCCCATAAAGTATATATGTTCTTGATCAGCAACACTAGCTCGATTTAGCCAAATCCCTTCCCATTCTATCTGTTTGTCAGTTTGTTTTGTTACCTCAAGAACTAAAGCTTTCAATATGTTTACTTAAACCAATTCTGATGATAAAACACGAGTCTATTTTGAGAAGTGCATTAAAATTAATCAATGCAAACTGTTATACAGATTACGTCACCTGAATATAAAGCTAGTTAAAACGAGTGTACTTACCAGAACGTATTGCGCCGCAAACTGATGTTTGGGATCCATGCGCATGTGGTCCATATGTGTGAGTAGACCTGAAGCACAAGAACAGACCAGTGATCCAATAAGTTTTGTTTGACACTTGTAAACTGATCAAAAAGCTGACTACATTTTAAATTATATGTTAATATATTAAGTACACTTGCAAATAATAGTTAACTGTTAATAACACTGAGTAACAAAACTGAACTTTTTTTTGGTAACATTCACCATTTATAAGAATTTTTGTATTTTTGGTATTTTTTCAGAGGTGAGCTTGAATGTTTGATCAGCACTCGAGAAAAAACCGTATAATTGATTATAATCAGTAAGTCAGTCAGTCAGTTGTTAGTCAAGTACACTATCCTTTAAAGAGTAAGTTCAGTCGTTAAATTTTCACTGAACGAACTATTCGTTCAGTTAGTTTATTTTAGTTCGTTCGAGTCCCAAAAGAGTTCGTTTCGTTCGTTCGTTCTTTTGAGTCCGTTTTTCGTTCGTTTAGTTCGTTTGAGTCGATAGAATTTGTCTGCCATATAGTCAATTAGTTTGTCTATAATCGTAGATTGATGATTATTAACTTACCGTTCTCATGGGTAAAAACGGCCTGACAAACGGAGCATGGCCACATGCGCAAACTGCTCGTCAGCTGGGAGGTTTCGGCGTGACAGGCTAAATGCTTGCGCAAGGATCCCTCGTTGACGTAGTGTTTGCCGCAGACGGGGCAGGGATGGTTCGCAGTTCGTCGTTTGCCGAGGTAGCTGTCATTTAAGCTGGATCCGCTAGTCGTTGATGGTTGTGCGCAGCTTAATTCGGACCCGCATTGCGCTGCAAGTGAACCGGGTCCGGCCCCACCGTTGCCACTGCCGCCATGAATACCATCACTGAATTGAGTGGCTGCGAGTGATATATAGAAATATGTGTTATAGAAAAGAGCTGTGAATGCTTTTGTGAATGGTTTCATACGTGGCTCGCTTGGCGGCGGCGACTTCTCCTTGTGGACATGCTTCATGTGGTCCATTAGCGCCTCGGTACCAAGGAAGAGCTTGTGGCATACCGGGCATGAGGTCGCATTGGGACCACCAATAAGTGCCGCATGCTGCTGCAAGACACCAAGATGCAGCTGTAGCTCCTGAGATGAGGCGTGGAGATGTGGATTGTCAGATGAGATGCCAGTTTGCGTTTTCGTGCGTGCATTTAAAGAATTGGCAATGGTGGTGGTGGTGGTGGTGCGTTGTGGAATCGGCAGCGGGCAAAAGCACAAAAGAAATGGGCGATTTGAGTTCGAGCTCGTGTATTTGTGGACTTTGTTTTAGTGTTTGGTGTTTCGGGTGTTTAGGTGTTCCGTGTTCGGTGTGGGCATGAAACTTTACGGAGCGACATATAGCCTTACGGCCCGATAAGCGAATACTCAACTCACCTTGGATGTGTGCGTACGTAGACTGGACTCTGTGGCGAATCCCTTGCC
Organism: Drosophila paramelanica; assembly: GCA_035043915.1. Lineage (NCBI taxonomy): Eukaryota > Metazoa > Arthropoda > Insecta > Diptera > Drosophilidae > Drosophila > Drosophila paramelanica. Next base: position 1,021,888 of record JAWNMO010000179.1, read on the forward strand.
GCAGATATTGCAATGAAATGGCCGATTCTTGGCTCGCTCTACCTGGGCATCATGGTTGCGCAGATGCTGCTGTAGATTGGACAGCTGTATAAAAGCTCGACCGCAGTCCGGCAAGTGGCATTTGTACGGCCGTTCACCTGCAAAATACCACCACGAAAATAAATTTCTATCGATGCACAGGATATTCATAATGGACGCTTAAAAATCTGTGTAAGCATCCAATATAAAATTAATTTAGATTATTTCGGGCTGTTTTCGGTAGATAAAGTGATGCAAATATTTGGACACATGAACAATATGTTTGATTAACTATTGTTTTAGTCCAAGGCTAATAATACAAAAGTTTCAAGTTTAATTGTATATGATTATATATTATATATATATATTTAAAATAGCTATAATTTTATTGAGAACATAAAGTATTATAAGAGGTAGAGGCTCCAAAACAGAAAATAGTATATTGTCTACGCAATTTTTTCGATGCTCTTTTGATACTTTAATACTTTAAAATGTAAAAAAAGTTTTAAAAATCTCTTTGTATACACTTTAAGGTTCCCCAACCCGTAACCCAGTTTTAAGGAGTTTTAAAGTGTTACTGCACTAGTCAAGGTCATCAAGTAGATTTTCAATTCAGTTAAAGTTCATGATAGAAATGTTACTTGCATTTCTCACGCAATTTCCCATTCAAAAGAAGAGCAGAATCTCGTTAACATAATGAAAACCGTCATGGCCAAAGAGATATTACCTCTTTCAAAGCATATGAAAGGATTATTATGAATACCAGCTGTCGGTTCACAGAACAGAATCTGGCTCACGGCCCACTCAGTCCTAATCACGCAAAGTATTCAACTTGCTAATTATCGCGTATTAAGAATCGCCAACATTTCAGTAATGTATTTTTCAGTTTTGCCAGGGAATTAAATATATATATACATAAATCTATTTGTCCCCTCTAGTGAAGGTCACAGTAGTCTCTTACAGACTTTGCACGAAAGTGCGTACTAATGCCGGATTTTGGAAAGCTCAATTCGCAAGCCCCTGAAAATGGTGAAAAACCGTTGTATGCATCCGCAAGGGCTCAACATTGGGCAAAATTAAAATTTAACGACTGCATTCAAATTTATTTTTTAATATTCCCCGCCTAGGTGGAAAATTATTTTTATTTATAAACATAACATAATATAATATAATAAATATAGGTTTGAGTATTTTTATCTATAGAAACGCTGTGAACGTTGTTGTAAAAAGAAAAGTATTTCGCACGTTGGGAAATGCTAATATAATAATTATATAATATACCATAATACATAGTAAAATTTGTATTTAATATGTTTTTTTTTTAAATTTTGTTATACTTTTTGTACTAATATACCTTATAATTCTTATCTGTCTGCGTGACTGACTTAGTTAGAGAATTAAGAGTTAAAGCAATATTCAAATAGAACAATCAATCTGGGAATCTTTTTAATTCTTAACTATCCATCTCTTTGTAATCAGTCTTTTTGATTTAAATCAAGCAGATGTTGTTCTTTGCGTAGCAATACGGACTTAAGCTTCCGGAAACTGTATTGTTTTATCTGTATTGTTTTATCCAGATTATATGAAAAGTAAGAAGTTTGGGCTTTAATGTTCGAAATCGGTAAATCAGATTCGATAAAACCTTAAAAGTTAAATGCTTTTGTTCGATTATGTTTTTATGATATCGTTCAAAATGTGGCATGAAGTATATATGGATACAATTGGAATTGAAAATATTCATTTTCAGAGTACAAAACTGATTTTGAAAGATATGAATTTACGACGACGATTTTTTGCTACCCTCTGAAATTTGTAAATGCTTTAACGTGTTGAACGTGCAGCATGAGGCATGGAGCCGTAATTGACTGATTGACTTCATTTTAACAAGATTAAAAAGTAAGCGCTGGAAAATGATGTTGCAGACAGAGGCAGTCGCTGGTGGGGGAATCCTTTTTGGGGGTTCGCCGCGCGTCGCTGCAGTTGGTCGGGTTGGGACGTCTCTTAAATGGCAAAAGACGTTTAAAAAGTTGCAGCTATGCAGCAATTACGTGTTTCAGATTTGTACGAAAATTAATTTCATTTGAACGCGCAATTAAATGAGAAAGTGGAAGGTCAGTAACGCGGAACGGTCCGAAAAGGTACAGGACACTTAGTCGGCAACAGCAAAAGGACTAAACCGTTTAAGCTACTTACAGTCACTTTGCCCGCTAACGAAACCTACTACTAAATGCAAATAAATAGCAACAAAGTGCACTCTTCTTGAAGAAAATGCGGTCGCAACAAAAACTTCAATTCCCCGGAGAGTCTACACTGCAAAAAAACAACAATGCGTTTAAATTTAAGTACATGCATATATGGTATCCCTTGAAGATGATTATTTCCGAGTGTCCGAAATATATATGTACATATATACCTATTGTTTAGCTTAAAAATGATTTTTATTATAGGTTATAAATAGGGCAACTAGATGGAGATATGTATGTACATATGTATGTATGTATGTATAATGATAAATCAAATTCCAACGTCCCCAGTGAACGTAGAAGAATCGAACACTTTAGCTAACACGGGTAAAAACGTGTATATACAGTATGCCAATAAAGTATTTTGACAATGAGAAAAATTCACATTTTTCAACTTATCTTGTACAAAACAACGTAATTTCTTAAATTGTTAAAATAAATAAACTGAACCACTTGCAATTTCATCACAAAATGCAAGCCAAGAACATAGGCAGAGTGCAGCGCAAAAAAAACTTAACGGTTTTAACGGGATCAGGACAGAAACGCATTGCAAAGCTATTTACAGTGGCTGTCAAAATACTTTTCTGTCAACCTTCAAAATAAAATACATTTTGCTTATTTGTGTATACTTTTCTTTTATAACAATGAAAAATTTAAATAACATTTAAAAAATTTAACAATTAAAAGAAATACTTTTTTATAAGAGAAGTTGAAAAATGTGAATGTTTCCCATTCTTGGCAAAGAGTACAAATTTATGTATATTTCGACAGTGAGACACAATTTAATGATTTCACGCTTGATATAAGAATTTCTTGCTTAGCTTACACAATTGCGAGCTTGGTTGGATTGTTTGGTCAACGATTTTTCGCTGAGTGTATCTCCGACATTAAAGTCGGCGACAGAGTAGCCAAAGCAACATCAATTCACACCTTCACACCTAGCAGCATGCAGCACGCAGCACGCAGCAAGCGGCAAGCGGCAAGCAGCACGCAGTCACCCCTTCTTTGTTTTGGCCCTGGCACTTAAAGCGCCTTAAAGTATGTAACGGGCGGCGCGAAAACGTGCTTGCCATGGAATTTCGTGACTGCGCCGCCTCGAAGCTCGCGCTCTGCGGCTTTTGCCACAGTGGACACGCGAACGCCAGAGTGGTCAGAGAAAGGTGTCCGTGGCCGGCTGCTTAATAGCCTCTCCATTAGATAATGGTTGATGTTGACGCTGATGCGGATGCTGATGCTGGATGTTGATGTTGTTGGTCGCCTGCTTAGCCTCTCAGAACGCAGCATTGCATTGTCTAATTACCAAGGCCAAGCAAGGAATGCAGACGCGAGCCCGCCCGTTCCCTAAATTTGAGCCCAACCCCAAATCCCAATCAGGACAGGACCAGGAGCAGGCCCTGGAATAACAACGGTACATACATATCTAGCTGAAGGTCGTCGGGTTGCTGTCATTGCCTTTACCCCTTTCCTCTTTCTTTGCCTCGTTTGGCAGGGCGCAAACTGGTTTTTAATTAAAGCGTATTTGATTTCTTTTTCTAGCATTTGTTGCCACTCAGAATATGAAAGGAAATAAACTCCAAACGAAACAAGAAACTATGCAGAAAAACAAAAAAAAAAACAAAAAAAAATTGTAATTGTGATGTTGCAATCAGGTGTGAATATAATTTGCTTGAAACTAAACGGAAGAAGCTGGGATACAATGTGAGATCCCAAAAAGAAAAAAAAATTGCTTTCAATGCGGCTAATGACGTTGAATAATTCCCAACGGCCAGTTCTCAGCCCTATTCCCATGCCGATTCTGAATTATATTTGCTATTTACTATTCCTATAGGTATTTTTTACTCCACTGCAGTCGCAGCTGGCGCCGACCCGAAAATGTCGCGACGAAAAGCACTCAAAGTTTATTTAATTATTATTGTCATTTTGTAATTTTTTCATTTCGCTCTCTCTCTCTCTCGAACTCCTAGATATGACGAGTCTTGCTCGCTAACTGTATTCGTAATAAAAATATTTGTTGTACGCGGACACAAGTCTGCAAATAAAATGCAAAGAAGTTCACCGTGAAAGCAAAGTGTAAAACGCAGAAGAAAGATAAATTTAAAGAGAGTAAGAGCGAGCGAGATAGAAAGAGAGTGTGCGTAGCAGAGATGGTGACAGTGCCCAAGGCCGTCGTCTGCCTAAAAATGCCATTTAAAAATCGAATTCACGAGGATCGGTGTTTAAGTGCATTAATTGTATCAAAAAAATAATAGTAAGTGTAATTATAATATAATTAGTAAGTGAAATATCGTAAATTGCACAAGAGACATTACAATTTGAGTGTTGATGAATGGCACAAAAATATGAAAATGTCCCATTTAGGGAACGGGCGGGCTCTCGTCTGCATTTGTAATAAAAATATTTGTTGTACGCGGACACAAGTCTGCAAATATAATATAAAGAAGTTAACCGTGAAAGCAAAGTGTAAAACGCAGAAGAAAGATAAATGTAAAGAGAGTGTGAGCGAGCGAGATAGAAAGAGAGTGTGTGTAGCAGAGATGGTGACAGTGCCCAAGGCCGACATTCGTCTGCCTAAAAATGCCATTTACAAATCTAATTCACGAGGATCGGTGTTTAAGTGCATTAATTGTATCAATAAAATAATAGTAAGTGTAATTATAATATAATTAGTAAGTGAAATATCGTAAATTGCACAAGAGACATTACAATTTGAGTGTTGATTTGAATGGCACAAAAATATGAAAATGTCCCATTTAGGGAACGGGCGGGCTCTCGTCTGCATTTGTAATAAAAATATTTGTTGTACGCGGACACAAGTCTGCAAATATAATATAAAGAAGTTAACCGTGAAAGCAAAGTGTAAAACGCAGAAGAAAGATAAATGTAAAGAGAGTGTGAGCGAGCGAGATAGAAAGAGAGTGTGTGTAGCAGAGATGGTGACAGTGCCCAAGGCCGACATTCGTCTGCCTAAAAATGCCATTTAAAAATCGAATTCACGAGGATCAGTGTCTAAGTGCATTAATTGTATCAATAAAATAATATTAAGTGTAATTACAAAATAATTAATAAGTGAAATATCGTAAATTGCTCAAGAGAAATTACAATTTGAGTCTTGATATGAATGGCACACAAATATTAAATTGTCCCATTTAGGGAACGGGCGGGCTGGCGTCTGCATTCGTAATAAAAATATTTGTTGTACGCGGACACAAGTCTGCAAATATAATGTAAAGAAGTTAACCGTGAAAGCAAAGTGTAAAACACAGAAGAAAGATAAATGTAAAGAGAGGGAGTGCGAGAGAGATAGAAAACGAGTGTGTGTAGCAGAGATGGTGACAGTGCCCAAGGCCGACATTCGTCTGCCTAAAAATGCCATTTAAAAATCGAATTCACGAGGATCAGTGTTTAAGTGCATTAATTGTATCAATAAAATAATAGTAGGTGTAATTACAATATAATTAATAAGTGAAATATCGTGAATTGCACAAGAGAAATTACAATTTGAGTCTTGATTTGAATGGCACAAAAATATGAAATTGTCCCACATTGCAATCGTCGCGACGCGTTTCACAGGGGCTGGCGGCCGTTTTAATTTGTCACAAGCACCGAGCATTTTCATCATCTTTGTAATTACGGAGACGCAGAAAAAACAGTTTTTTTTTTTAATAATAAGCGAATAATAAGAAATCAAGCTTGGACTAGGAAAAGTGCAAATTGTAATAAAAAAATAAGTCGGGAATGACTTGGAAGTACCCTGAATAGATAAAGTAGGATTGAGACGCTTGCTGATACTGACAAGAGATGCCTCGTTATGCCTGTTACCCATTATGCCTTTTTTTGCCCATTCTCAATGGGTTTAGTGTATAAAACAAATGGAAAATGAATGGGAATTGTGTATAGGGTGAGTAATTGGGATCTTACCATTAATTTACGGCTAATTGCAGTTCTGAATATAGCTATAAGACTGATAATATACAATTTTCTTATATTTAATAATATATACATTTTGTAACCGAAAGTATTAGTATTATTTTCAGTATATAATACAGCAACTATAAACAGAATTTGTATTATACTCTGTACCAATTGAAAATGGGTCATAAATATGTGAAAATCTATGTAGAAGTCTGAAGGGTGTACATATAGTGTATATATTCTTGATTAGGACAACGAGCTGAGTTGATTTAGCCAAATCCGTTTGTTTGTCCATCTGTCCATCTGTATGAACGCAGCGATTTCGGAAACTACAAAAGCTAGACCCATAAGTGTTTCAGCCTTTCGACTCTTCTAATCAATACACAAACCAAGTTTAACATTTCTCTATTCAATCTTGTCTGTTTTCATTGATATCGATAAAAAAAAACTTGGTGTTATGCTTGTATAAATCAAATTAAGGGATACCTCCCCCCAAAAATACAAAAAAATTAAAAAAACCGCAAATCAAATCCTTTTCACAACGTTCGTGAAGTTTAGTATCACGAGGATCTAATAAGATCACTGACAACAGTTAGCTGTGATCAGGGGCATAGCTGGACGTGTTGGTGATGTTATTAGCAATGTTTATAATTCAGTTAGGCTCTTATCATTCAATAATTATATTATAATATAATAATTATATTGTTGTGAGTACTTACCGGTGTGCAGTCGCGTGTGCTGCTGGACGTGGGATAGCTGCTTAAATCTACGATCACAGTAGGAGCATTTGTAGGGTTTCTCCCCGGTGTGTACGCGAATGTGCTGCACGAGCTGATGGTTGCTGGAGAAGCTCTTCATGCACTGCTGGCACTGGTGGGGCTTTGTCTCTGCGCCCGGCGTCGTACCGCCGCCCATGCTAGCCGTGCCGCCCACGCCGTGCGCCCCCAGTCCGACCCGAGGAATCTGCTGTTGGATCTGCTGCATGGCGCTTTTGTGCATGAAAAGCTGGAACATGGAAGAGCACGTACAAATTTGGTTAAAAACTAACGATCGACTGATATTAGTAGAGCTTAATCAACGGAAATTGTATTTGCATATTCGCATCGTATGAACTTTGTACTTTGTGACATCTACATTTATATACATGTGTGTGTGTGTGTGTGAGTATGTGCAGTGAAAGTGAATCTTCCTTTGATTATCGAAACTTTTTTTTAATAATATTTCATAATAATTTTCACTTCTAACAAACACTTTCTTTTTTAGGAAAAATGGAAAATTATATAAGTGTGTTCTAGTCGTGACTTCCCGACTAAGAGATGTCCTGCAATATTCATTTGAATATACTACTTTTCACACACATGGCAAGCTGCGTATTTCACGCAACCTCTGTGTAAAAATTAAAGTTTTCTTTTTAAGATTTTTTAAGATTATCTCGTTATAGATGAGTCATCGAAATATCAGTTAACAGTACGCGTTACAATAGTCTGATCAGAGTTATATGCCTATCTGATTTATGATTCAGAAATAATGTTAGGATCATTGGGGATATTCAGGAATTCGTTCGGACAGATAAAGTCGTTTATTCTAATGCGATTAATAATTTGTTTTACATCTATAGTTTTATGCATTAAGTTGTGTGTTTTCGAAAATGAGATGCAAATTAATTTTCAAGTGTCCACTATTGTGCGTTTCAACGATATCGGAATATCTTGTTTTACGACTTTTGGAAAAAGCTAGTTTGGCGGGAAAAAAATCGCTAAAAATTTATAAATTTGATACCCCACAGTTTTCACATAAAGCCACTTTTTTCTCAAGTGGGTGGGTAGAAAATAACAGCAGTAAAGTAAAAGTAAAAGCTTTCAACTACACAAGTTGATAATTAACAAGAGAAACTGTTTTAGTCGGGACTGCCTGTACGCCTTTCAGGTACGAAATGCCCAACTATTTTTTATAACTTTCAATAGTATCTATATTAAATTGAATACCCTTCTTCGCAGATATCACAAATTTTGGTATTGGCCTCTGCATCTGTACCCTGCGATATGCTATTGAATCACTTAAAGAAACCATTGCACAAATCGGATCAAGATTGGACTTATACTTCTATATTTGCACGCACACATTCGTAAATCGATTTGCGCGTTTATTGGTTAGGGTATTTCCTAGGATTCCTCAACTTTAATAGCTTAAAGTCTTTACGATTGTACAAATTGATTAATTCGGGACACATCTGTCATCGGTTGACATTATTATTATATTTTTTAAAAATATTTCGATTGCTTTATTTCATCACTAATGTGCTCTACTTAAGATTGTATTAATTGTCAAGGTTAAGCTTTGATTTGTAAGTGTGTGTGTGAATATATACATATATATATATTTTTAAGTAGGTCTAAGAAAAATATAGGTATATATACTTTCGTCTAGTACTTTCACGCACAAACTGCTGTTGCGTCTGTCTTTCTAGGTGCATTTATAGATTCGCAAAACGCCCAACTACAATAATGATAATTGGTTAAATTTTTTATTCGTATTGTTCTCTCTGCTTTTTTATACCAATTCTGAGTTTTTTTTGTTAATTCTTTTTATAAAAATGTGTATAGTTGCATGTCGTACAAGTCGAAAACAAGTCAGCAAAACACATCGCTTTTTTTAAATTTTTTTTAAATCTTTTCTTTTTGAGAATATATCTGTAATAATAAATATATATGTACAAACAAAAAACAATCATGATTAACTGCCGAATATTAAATACACTTATGCTAATATATACCACACAGTTGGGCACTCTTTGACCTACAATTCGCATTCGATTTTTATAAACTAGTCTGAGAGAGTTATATCTATATATATTGATTTAATATTCAGGTATATCTCAACTGAAGTGATTTGTAACATAATTCGCAACAAAAGTGCATTCCCCTCTTCGCAAGCGTATAAAGCGTAGTTCTGTGTATGTGTGTCAATGTGTAAATGGGCATTTTGGTTCACGCCAACAAAAACTTTTTGCTGATTTTTATAAATTTGATTGTTACCGTTAAGTGTTTAGTCTGACAGAAAAAACAAGTGTCCAAAATCAACGGAAGACCTTCGCTTTTCAGCGCCCATAAAGGTCGCCGATAAAAATCTTTCCCAAATAAATAGTAATACCTATATTATATTATGTTGTGCTTCAAGTCGCCAATCAATAAGGTTCTTTATGTGTATTAAAAAGATCAGAAGCGTTTTAAATGTTCATATGTGAGTCTATAATATATATTATATGTAATCTTGATAGAATATTAATAAAAGACTTTATACAATTACTATACTATTATTTTATGTAATGACCTTAAAGCGAATTTTAATAATTATGTTATTTTAACTATTGTTTGAGCAGATATTTTAAATGAAAATATAACCAAACTAGATAAACATATGTATCTCCGACCATATAAAGTATCTATATATGTAGGTGTGGATATTAATATATATTTTAAGCAGTATGAACAACTATATGTCCAGTATGCCAGACTTGGACGGATCGATACATAACATAAAATAACACATAACTTTTTTTAAAATGTAACTTTGCATTTAACAATTTATTGTCAATCCTAATTTTGACTCTTTTTAAATTTTAAATTAAATCTCCAACTCTTATAGTCATTAAAATCGACGCGGTTTTAGAAAGTGTCAGACAGACGAAAAGGGCTAAATCGACTCAGAGTGTCCTGACCAAAACTATAAATAATTATAAAATAGAATAAACTTAAAAATAGTTAAAGCAAGAATTATGTATATATTTATGGATTTAAAAAAGTAGTTGTATATTATAAAATGCTCATTAAGCTTTTTGTCACACTTAGCTATTTTAATGGATACACAAAAATCAAAAATACAAAATAAAATAGAAAAAACTGAAAAATAGTTAAAGCAAGAAATGTATATAAATTTGTATATATTTGTATAAAAAAATAGTTTTATAAAATGTTCTTAATTCTTTTTACCATATTTAGCTATTTTAATGTATGGATCAAAATAGTTAAAGCAAGAAATATATATGTATATATAAATCTATATATGTATATATAAGCGAGTAGATATATATGAGAAACCCGCATCGATATACACCTTCATAATCCACAAGAAATATGGGAGTAGGTGCAAGCTGGGCACGGGAACGAGGACGAGGGCGAGGACGAGGACGAGGACGTGGACGAGAACGAAGACGAAGGCAAAGCAGACGCAGACAAGCAGGCAGCCAGGCAGCAGTCGTCGGGCAGTCGGGCAGTCAGACAACCCGCGTGCGGTGTTCTCTGGTTGGTTGGTCGCCAACGGTTTGTTTGCACTCCCGCCGATTCGCTGCTGCTGCTGCTGCTATTGCTATTGCTGCTGCTGCTCGTCATTTGGCCGAGACTGTGTTTGCCACTGCAGTTTTTATTCATGGCACAGGTCCCAGTCCGGCTCCTTTGCTCCTTCGTCCTTTTGCAGCGCATAAAAATGGCGAGTATTACAGGCTGCCGCTGTCCAGCCACTAGCCAGCCAACGGCAGTTCTGCGAATCGCCGGCAAATGAGATTGCGATAATAGGAACAGTTGTATGTGTGTGTGTGTCTGTATGTGTGTGTGAGTGCGTAGAGGGGCAAAGAGGAAGGCGAATATAAATGGACATGGGTCAGTGGCGGCTGGTCGCTGCACAGGGGAAGTGCGAATACCCGAATACACAATCTTCAAAAATGCATACAAACTATTCGCACAGTCTGCCAAGCATATACGAAACCTTATATATCGTATTGCATCTAAGCATAAAAATGGACTCTTTTAGATACTTATAAGATACTTTAACTAATATATTCTTGACAGTGCAATAACAGATAATATAAACGTTGCATTTATAGATAATATTCAATAGATAGTTTGTAACTATATCCATCTTTTCAATAGTTATAGTAATGACAATAACACCAGATTTGAAGAGTCCGGAAACGGTCTAAATTACTATTGTGTTATTATATTTTATGAAAAATATCGTCATCAAAGTCATTAAAAACTATCGGCTACATTTTGTTAAGTGTAGTTTTAAAATTGTAAGAGATATGGATCTTCGCGGTTTGTCCGCATCTAAGAAGGCATGGCAAATGCATTTTTCTTTAACTTTAGGAATATAATCACTAAATAAAACAAAATAAAATAAATCTTCAATAGCATTAAAAAAGATGTACGTTCATATAGACAGACGGACGTTGTACAAATATATTTTTCTGAGAGAGTTTTTTATACTCTATCTTCCCTTAGAAGTTTCCCAAAAAAATGATGAAATAACCTTTCCTTTAAAAAACACATTATTTTATTTTTACTTGCATTGCAACTGCTCGACAACAGCCCGCGTCTCCGCTAAATGAAGCGCTATCATCCCTTGGATCTTCCCTTCCGCTTCACCCTTCATACATGCAATAATCTCGATAAACAGTTATGTGTTCTCGAACTAAATTTAGTTATTGACAGAATGCAAATAACGAAAACTATTGATACTATAAAAAATAAATTTAAAAAAAATATAAGAAGTTTGAATTTTTGAAATAATTGTATACTTCTTCACTTATTTAATTGTTTATAGATTAATAATTGCTAACTAATGTCAGTAACTCTGTAATCTCCGATAATTCACACGATTCCATTTGAGTTATTGGCCACCACAGAATGTGAGCTCCCATTTTTTGCTTAATGTGAGTTTGGCGCTAAGACCGCAAGGTTCTGCTCCAGTGTGCTTGAAACTTTACATTTTATTATATGTATGTTTTGGCATAAATATATACATGCATATCTTAAACTGTAAACCTATACTATGTATTACCGAGTATCTATGTGCCCACATACAAATGTGCATAACTGTGCACATGTATATATATATATATACTTTTTTTTTTTTACTTTCTTTTGCACATTTTTTAACCTCTGTTCTCTTTCTCTGTTTTTCCGTAGACTTTTTCTAATTCTTCAACACAACACACGCACGAGAGGGATGGTGGCTGAGGGGTCTCTGCGCCAATGAATATCTACTGTTGTCCTCATCCTGCTACCACTCTGTGTTAGTGTGTGTGTGTTAGTATGTGTGTGTGAGTCGCTAGAGGGTAAGATATGCTACACCCTGTAGGGGAAGTGCGACAGGAGGAGGTAACGGTAACCGTATGCCGCTGCTAATAGAAAAAAGAAAGAACGGAAAAAAACGACAGTGGTCGAAGGCGAGCAAAATGAAAATGGTCGCAAAAAATGTTGGTTCGTTTGAGGGGGGGTGAACGAAACAAACTGTGTATGAATGTGTGTGTGTGTGTGTGTGTGTGCGCTTCTACTCTTGTTTTTCTTCGAGTTTGCATGAACGTTGAGGGTGGAACAATCCCAGACATACAACACACACACACGAACAAACGAACGGCACACACGCGGACAACACACACTCACACAGGTAATTCGTTCCTTTAGCATGTGTGTGCGTCCTTCGGCATCTTCATGAGCTTTGCAAAAATTAAAAAACAAAAAACATGCATGTGCGACTGTCTGTTTACATGTATGCTCGCACACATACACATGCACACATACATGCATGTATGTATTTGTATGCATTTCTTCGTTTTTTTTTCTGCTAGCCATTTTAAATTGTCTTGAGATGCCACCTTAACACCCTTGCCGCACTCGCCGCTTGTTCATCCGTTTCTGTATATGTACATACTATTATTTATTAAGTGCTTATTTTTAAAATCCCTTCTTCCTTTGAGCAGATTTTAGAAGCTCTATGATGAATGGGGCGAAACTCTCTATATTCATTTGTTATATATATATATATCAATAGGGAAATGTCAATGAAAAAACTCATCTCGCCGCAAAGCTTTTCGTCAATTAGTTAAAGACTTACGGGCTAAAATTCTTTGAAAAGCATTGCAGCGACCTCATTAAAAAACCGTAGAATGTAACTTTCTCTAAGTGTAAACATATTAGACTTTAAATATTTTAAAGTGTGTTAAGGCATGTGTGAAAGCTGAGCATTAAACCTCAGCAAATATTTGAATTAGAAGCGTACAATTACGCTTTAGCCAATTCCCTTTAAAATGAGATAAGATTGACTGGTGGAAGACCTAAAATTATATTTTGATAAATTTTAAAGTAACAGAAACAAAATTTATGGTTGCCAATATTTTTGATATCAGATTTTACTTTGATTTTGAACGTAAAGTTTTTTTTTAATGTAATTTAATGAAATTATGCTTTTGATTTACTTCTTATTTGTGTTATATTGTTTTTTAGACTCGAATCCTTTTTTTCTTTCGATATTACGGCAGTAAAGGGTTTCACTTAAATCACTCCTCCTTGAAATTGTAGAATAACAAAAGCTAAAGAACCAAGCTATGAAAAAGCGTAAAAGAAAACAAGTAACAAAAACAAAATCAGATAATAAAATTATATTTATTGATAAATAACAGTAAGCATTGAAATTATTTTAATGTGTTTAGTGTTTAATACGAACGCATAACGGAACAATATACTTAGAACGTATATCAAAATAATACTTAAAATAATAGTACGTATATATAAATATAACTTTGAATAAACAAAATTCTCGAAAAGCACTACCATACGACAAAGTTGTGATGATAGCGTTCCAATTTAGGAAACTATCAATTCAATGCCCGATAAAATAAATAAAGTGCATTCGAAGAATAGTTCAACTTTATCACTATTTTGAGCAAGATTCTTAAATATGATTAAAATGTAAAATAAAGTATATATTATTGATATGTCCTTAACTGAATAAAAAAAATCAGCTTGTTTTTGCATTGCAACTATATCAATCTAGGAATCAGTCTAAAAAGTTGTGCAAATGTGGTGTTTGGGGTTTTCCACACTCTATTTATCAGGTGTTTAGAACGATGACACTGATGTGATGTTTAATTACTTAGTGTTATGTATATATAGGTGGGTATATATGTATGTATGAAATTTGTGCATGTACATGTGGGGGAGTTTGTGTCTTCAACGTGGAAGAGTACTATACACAACGGAAGAGATGCCAACTCACTCGTTGCAGGGTCGACCAACATTCTTCAAGGGTGCGTTCACTGATCGCGGCTGCACTGCTGGACCTGGAAAGCTGAAGCTGCAATGAGATAAACCAGATAAGCAAATGAGTCAAAAGAATGTTAAATTTGAGGTTATGCTTCAATTGAAATACGATATTGAATGAAACCAAATTAAAATGCTATAGTAAATTACAAAACATATATTTGAAAACTGGGTCCACATTTATTCACAGACCTGTTCAATATTCATAATCTATAGTTCATATATTTTACTGTTCTTCGATATATACTCAATCTCTTAAATAGGTGAGATAAGAATAATTTAGTTGCTTGAAGTTTTTTTCAATTTTCATTCTTATAGAATTAATGTATTTGGAAACTGTTTTATCTCTAATTTTTTTAAAATATTTTTACAAATATTCGCATACACTTTGAAAATATATACAAAACTTGGAGCATAATAAGTTTTTAATCCGAAAAATCGATTGTGACTTCGAGACAGGCCTGCTTTAATTCATCTTTCAAGAGTATTCCGTAAATCTCTATCAAAAAACAGCTAAAATATATAATTTTATACAGCTAAAATAATCATAATATAGTTGTTTTCAGTGACTTTAAGGAATAATCTCTCTTCAGATTTGGTGGGGATATTAAAAACCAAGCACAACAACAGCAACAACAACATCAAACCTGATAAACACAAAACCAATGATAATAAATTTGAAATGAATTAATTTATTAGCTAATTTATTAAAAAACATTACGTGCGTTTCTACATTTGCCAGGCGGCAAACGATCGGTTAGTCGGCTTACAAAAATTAGGCAGTATACTTTGTATTATACTCTATGCTCACACAAAACTAAAGCTGCAATAAAAAAAAACAAAACAAAATATAAAATATGAACATATTACGCCCAATTAGGATAGGTCCATAAATAAATGGAGCAAAATTGTGTTAATCCCCCCAAAAGCCGTTAGCAGTCATATTTGGAAATGTTAAGGAATAACTTGGGAATGAGTTTAGGTAAAATGATGATGTGTTTCTTTCAATTTTTTCAATTTAATATAGTTGGAACATTTTGAACAACAAAAATTAGATTTTATTGAATGGAATAAATAGTTCTCAAACGAGTATTCAGAAAGTAGTTTATTTAAAAGTTTTCATTAATATGCTCAGCTTGCCTAACGATAGATCCTAACTATTAAGTAGCTCCTTTACAGTTTATCAAAGTGAGTTTCGAACTTGAATTTGGTAATTGTTCATAAGTTTAATTAATGTTGAAAAGTGTCCTTTGCCAGTGTGAAGGCTGGGCACAAACGAAACATAATGAATGTTGGTGAGAGAAATTCATAGAGTTAACCGAAAAGTAAATGAAAATTGAAAGGAAAGTAACCGTTGGGTTAATTTGAATTTTGACAGATTTTCAATTGAAACCAAAATTACATCGTGCTCCTTTTCACAGTCAAGAGTCATTCTAAAAACGAGGATCAAGTCGAGTTGAAAATCAAACAAAACGGAACGAATAATATATGTTTTTATTCTTTTTTATATATTTATTTTATTAGATTCGCGCGCGTTCAATTTTTGTTTTTGTTTTTATTTTTTATGTATCACCATACAGTTACGGATTGGGTTGGATTGCAATTGGAACTGAACCGAATCCTTCAATGGACCATCACCAACAGCTCTTCTGGTGTCCTTGTTAAACTGTTTGTTTGTTTGTTTACTTGCTTGTGCCGAACTCACGTATGTGTGCGTAAGTGCGGACATATGTACGTATATATACGTATGGAAAACATGCCTGCACATATGTGTGTGTGTGCGTGTGTGTGTGTGTGTGTGCATGTGTGTGTGTATTTGTAATCGAATGCACCAGGACCGAACCCGGCCTTTGCCGGCACAAATTAAGACAACGGATAGTGGGCCACTAAATACTCCGATTATTGACGAGCTATACGCGAGATTTTTTTTTGTTTAGTATTAACGAGTTGAATATCGTTTTGGTCGCGTCCGCTTATTAATTAATTACGAAAAGCGTCAAGTTGGTATTTTACTGTAGTAGGATGCGGAGTCGAACAACCTAACGGCCCGATGTCCTTTGAACTTCTGCCGGCAGACGTTTCGCCTTATCCATAAATGGGATACCAGTCCAACGTCTTATTCTGTCGTCGTCGACGCTAGCGGCTCTGCTCTGGCTCTGTTACTAGCGTCAAGTTATGCTTCTCTTTCTAACTCGTCGGCAACGGTGTCTGTGTCCGTGGGAGTGTGGCCGTACTATTATTGTTTTCTTCAAGAAATTATGCGCGAGTTACATTCACGAAAAAAATATAACATAAAGAACGAGAAGAAAACACAGCGCTCTCTCTCTTTTCCTCTCTCTCTTTGACTGCGTCGTGGAAAAGGCAAAACGCAAAAAAACAGAAGCAGTTGGCAGCGGACAGCGTAAGCGTCCGACGCAAGAACAGGAATAACGATTGTGTTATGTATGTATATGTGTATATGTGTGTGTGTGTAGTGGTATAAAACTAAACTTGTACTCACTCACCAAACAAAAACAACCCACAGATTAAATTCCACCCCAGCCACAAATACACAACACTCACACACACACACACACTGGCGCGTACATATACAGAAACAAAGAAGGAGAAATAGCGAACATTAGCGGGAGTCGAACGCAAACGTTTATGAATTGGGGTTACTTGAGGCAAGAGGCACCTAAAAACTAAGCAACTGATAAGAATTTCGTCCTTTTCTTGTCGTCTCCCTCTAACTGTTAAGACCTCTCTCACGTTCTCATTCCTCCCCGTGTATATACAAGTTAACAAACAAAAACAATTGAAAATTGTCTTAGCGAGGGGAATTCACCACTACCATATTCACCTTGACTGAATGGTTAAAGAAAAAGAAATTTTCAAGACCAAATTTATCTCAAGCAAACTGAATTGCTAGCCGGACCAATATTTTCACCACTTGCCGCGGTAAAGGATCTGGATGGGGAGGGAGGGCGGAAATATATGGGCAACGAAAGCTTTATCCCGTTCGTGTTGAAAACTCCACACTGAGAATCTACCCCTTTCGCGTTTACATTCTCGCGCGACACGAGCCCGTTCATTGAGCTTTTCTACACATGAAACGAAAGGGGTAGAATTTAGAACACATACACGCACACATATGTACATAGAAAGGGAATGTAATGACAGGGAAATTAATAGGAGTTGCTCTCTTCGTAACTGGCTTCGCCAACTGCCTTTCTCTTTGCGCGTGGCCCAAACTAAGAGCATTTTTATTTCTCTTTGTCGACGGAATGCATTTTGTTGTGAATTTTTATTTAAATCTTGCCGTTTATTACATTATTTACTTTCTGCAACTTACTTATTACTTATTGCCTCAAACTTTTGCTAAAATTTGGATAAACGATAGTTCCTTTATTGAGATCCAAAATCTCGCTCTCCTAACCAACTAATCTGAGTCGGCCGTTGATTAAAGATCGTTTTAATACAATTTTCGAGGTTTCTCAATTTAAGTTTTCTTTTGACATAATCAGTATCGCTTCAGACAGGTTGGGAAATATAGAAATATCCACTATCCAAAAATTATAAGAATTTCCCTCAAAAAGTGTAAGTTAAGAAACAATGTTAATAAAGGAATTTAGTATAAAATGTATTTATAATGTGTTTTAAAAACTTATCAAATAAATTAGTCTTAATTTTCAACCAATATTTTTTTTTCTAAATTTAAGAATATAGTTTTAAAACAAAATATTTCGGATTTTCAAATAACAAAAATCAAAGATTTTGCATGGAGTACACATAAAGCTTTCATCAAATAATTTAAGAAGAATTTGAATTACATATTATTAGACACTACATTTTTTTGTAGCATACCAAGATAATTTGTAATTTGGGCAAATTAATTTACCTGAATCTCATTGGCCAGTTTCTCATTGTTGTACTTAATATCGGGTGTTGAGCTGCCGCCAGATGGAGTTATCGAGTGTTGCGGAGACTGTTGACCTTGGGATATCGACTTATTGAGGAGTGGGCTGTGCGCCTGATGTTGCTGCTGCTGCTGCTGTTGCTGCTGCGGTTGCTGCTGCTGTTGTTGCTGTTGCTGCTGCTGTTGCTGCTGGTGAAGATGTGAGTGCTGCTCGGTGGCCCCAGTTCCGCCAAAGAATCCGGCACTATACGCCTGATCAGATTGCGGCGGTCGGTGATCATCGGAGAGCTGTTGTTGCTGCTGCTGCTGCTGCTGCTGGCCGAGCTCTTGCTTGGGCTTGACTGAGATATTGGCACTGCTGTTGCTGGGATTGTGGCTAGGGAGTGGCAATGGGTTCTCCAATTGATCTGTCGGGGTTGCACTGCTGTTGCTGGTGCTGCTATTGTTCTGCGTGTGGTTGTTCAGCGCCGCCGTCGATTTGAGATGCGCTGCTGCGGCTGCCGCGGCGGCTGCATTAAACAACAAATGGTGGTTGCTCAGCTGCGTCGACGTTGGTGCCGTCGCCAGCGATTGCTGTCCTCCAAATGATTCGTTGTTGTAGCATTGTTCGACATGTTGCTGCAGTAGCTCTTGTGTCTGTTGCTGATGTGGCTGTTGTTGCTGTTGTTGGTGTGGCTGTTGCTGTTGCTGCTGCTGCTGTTGCTGTTGTTGTTGCTGTTGCTGCACCTGGCTTGGCTCCAATTTGCTATTTAATGGCAGGTGGCTATTATTATTAGTAGGGTTCGCATGTTGCTCCTGCTGGCTGGATAAAGGGTGCGGATGTGAGTGCGGGTGCTGTTGCGTGTGTTGTTGGTGCTGCTGCTGCTGCTGCTGCTGCTGCTGATGGTGCTGGTGCAACGCCGTTGCAGCAGTGTGTAGGGCGAAGGGCGCGCGGGCCTGCTGCCAAAAATCAGCAGCATCCATCTTAAACATACGCAACGAAATCCTATTTCGCGGTATCAGCCGAAGCTGTTCAGCTCCCAGCCTCGAATCCGCCTTCCGCTCCGGCTCCGGCTCCGCTTCCGGTTCCGGTTCCGGCACCGGTGCTGGCCGTGCTTGCTGCAAAAGTCGCTGGGCCTTGCCTAAATGCCGCTGGTCGCTGGTGAACTGCGACAGCAGCCACTCGTCGACCTTCGCTTGCGATCGCAGTAGCAGTTCTTCCGGGCCCAGGGCGATGGATCGTTTCCAGGCAACTGCAAATGGTAGAATGCCGATTAAACTCAGTTTTCTTCGGATAACTGTTTCTTATATGCTCTCTTTAAGTTACATATATTTTAAACACTACAGTGAAACATTTTTTAGCGGAGAACTCCTTTGAAAATCAATAGCTAAATTTTTAAAGGCATCTTTTCCGCTATTTTTCCTTTTTTTTGGCAATAAATAAAATAATAAAATTAAGTTTTAAGTATCAAAGAGCTCAACTATCTTAATAAACCTATATCTAAATCATCAAAGTAGTAAAATAACTGAAAAATACGCATTTAAAAGGAACATTTCAGTTGTATGTAAAAACGATTTTCAAAACACAGACAGTGAATTTTATAAAAATAATGAAAAAAGAAGTACGTTAATTAAAGATTGCAATCCTCGGTAGAAAATTTGCCTAGTTTACGGATATATATGGATGATATTTTGCTCTTAGACGAAGAAAAAAGAAGTTAATTCGTATACTTAAATAAATTGCAAATATCAGTCGATTTAAAAATATTTTAGAAGTCAGTTCTTCATATACAGATTTCAAGAAGAAGCTAATTACACTGTGTCAATTATTAAGTTATTATTAAAAGTATAGAATGTATTTATAAGCCATCTAATCCATTATTTCTTCTAAGATAATATTATTTCCATAGATTAGTCTCGATTTTGAGTTTGGACTTATTAGTTGCCTTAATGGCTGGATTACTCAAGAAACTTATCGACTGAGGACTTTAAAATAATTTTATTTATTTGAATCTCTCCTTACGGCTTTATTATTTATTTTCGAATCAATGCACAAAACAAAACATATGATTAAACAGGATTCAACTATTTCCAATATATTTAACAAAACCACAAATTCTGAATTTTTCTTTCTGCACACTCATTTGAAATTCCTTCTTGAAAAAGTCCGGACCAATAATTGTTACTCAAGATCAGACAAAATAATACTGATTACTATATTATTTGTTAATCAATTTTTTTTGAACTTTCTTGTTTAGAAACTTTGTTCAACTTTGTTGATTTCTTAAAAGGCAAACTAAATTTTGTATGTGTTTATTGTTTTACAGAATTATTTATGCTTTTATTTGTTGTCTGATTTTAATCATAATTTGTATCTTTCACTACTTCGTTTTATTTATTTTGTTCTGGCGTTTGTTTATTGATTCGATAAAATTTCATTTTAAATTAATTGTTATCAAGAATCGGAAAAATGTAGCAAGCACTATTTAAAATGATAAAAATTGTTATAACATAGCATTGTTAATAATTCCAAAACTCAAAGATGAACAAATATTTCATTTCTGAAAAACTAGTTCACCAATACACAATTATCGCAGTTCACTTTTACACAACGCGACAAACTGATCCTGCGACTTAGTTTGAAAAGATTGGAACATACTCGTATTTGGGGTTTGTATTATTGCCGATTGACCTGCAGATCTATTGATCTTCGTGGCCATTAACCAACAAAAATTGACATGTTGAACACGTAAAGTTTAAAACAGAGAAACCGCGCACTTGGTTCTAACCAACATAGTTCGACAACGGCGAAGTCGCTGGCGGCGCTCGCTAGTTGAGATAAGGATAACCTGGCGGCACGCGAGTCATTGAAAAACTAATTTTGTCGCTGCCTCGAACAAGTATAAATATGAATGTCGCTGAGGGTTCCAGGACACATCTCGCGTGCTTAGAAATAGAACTTGGGTAAAAGCAACAGCAGCGAAAATAGCAGCAGCAACAACAACAACCACAGCAGCGGCAACAACAACAAAAGCTAAAGCAAAAGCGAGCCGCGAACTCGTGTAGCTCTTGGACGTTGGCAGCGGCAGAGCAAAGTAAGTCAAACGTCTTCGTTGCCATCTCCGTACATCTTCGGCAACACGGCGAAGCGTCTTCGTGCCCAACGCCAACGCCAACGCCAGCGCCAACGCCAGCGCCAGGCATAGTCTTAGTTCACGTGCGTCCTCTCTTAACTTTACTCTTGCAAAATGGTATTCACGCGGCGAGTTACTCTACGGCTGCCAGTAAGCTCATCTATGTAGCTCTCCAGCCGCCAGAAGAAGTAACAGTTACGTGAACGGTAAATGACGTAGTGCAGCAGCAGCAACTACTGATTGCAAAACCTTAAACACACATCGCTTATTCTATATACAAGAAAAGCTCTTACAATGGACAGTTCGCTTGGACTTTGAACATCTTTAGTCGGTTAATTTTCTAAAAATGCAAAAAATAAAGACAAATCTGGAAACATTGACATTTGTAATGAAATATACAACTAGAACTTAAGGATTACATTTTTTTCAGCCAAAATTAGAATTGTGTGTGTGATCACATTCCTTTTAACGGTATGGAGAAATGGCTTAATTATTTTTATTTTATATATACATAAACATATAGTTTATATATATTTAATACAAAAAATACCACATAGTTAATAAATTGTTCTATAAATTTTTATTGCCTCCCCCGCATACCCAATGGTTTTTACACTGCGAAAAGTTTTGACTTCACTTTAAGATGTGAAAACTCTTATCAAGTAGGCTAAATTTTAAAGATTCGGTATCATAAAGTATTTACATTCTTGATTAGGTCAAATAGTCACTCACTTTAAAGTTTTATTCGTCTTCTTGCTGCAGGCAGTTGGATCAGCAAATTAGATCGCGATTAATAAATCGATATTATTTTTTTGTATGATGAGCTTTTTTTTTACCCAAGATATACTATCCAAAATCAGGATAAATATTAACGTAATCCTTTTCTTTTTTTTTCCAATACTCGCTACTAAAAATTTATATAATTTTATAAATGTTTTTTACTAAATGACTTTAAAGAAAAGCTCTAATACTATCTTAAATTTAAAGTATGATATAGCATGAAGCTTTCAAAGTATTATTCGATAGAAATTAAATTAATGCTAAAAATATTAATAATATTATTTAGAATACCCACCGTATAATTGTAAGCATTCCTACACCTTGTCACGATGCATTGCATTGGGGGTCTGTCATTTGGAGTGCCCGGAAATGTTGGCTGGTTGGCTAAATGGGTTCCATTGGGATTTGTTGGGGATAGCTGGATGTGTGGCCGCCTTTATCGGAGCTCTTTGTCGTGGCTCTCAACTCGAATATCTTATTATTATTATGTGTACAGATTATATAGAATTATGCATTATTGAAACTAATTTGAACTTAAGGCCGGAATAAGGCACACGTTGCGGTTTCGCGATATCGTAATTTTATAATTTTATTTATTTTTTTTTCTTGTGTCAAGAACAAGTCTTTTTAAGATTTTGTTATTGTTTTTGTTTGTTTTTTGTTTTTGGTAGTGTTTAATTTTTTCTCGATTGGTTTAATAAATTTATCATCACAATTTGTTAATTCTTTTGGTTAGGGTTTAGGCCAAAAAATATCACCCAAATATTAATATATATTCGTCTTTTTCTCTCGCTAGGTCCCTTCTCAAAATGTTTTTTTGGTTAAAACTACACCGTCGAGTCGTGGGTGAAGACTTTTATTTGTTTATTCGGTAATTAATCCATTTCAATATACAATTATATCTCCGAAATGCATGACTTAAATTTAATTCAATTAAATAATATTCGATGCAATTACAAAACTCAATGCTTCCTTACAGATTAGAGTGGTTTTTTGTATTTGAAACACGTACTCGGTTTATATATAGTGGTTTCTTAGATCCAAGGTTTTTGCCATTTACTAACTGTTATTATGGGTTTTTTTTTCTACAAATCGTTACACAGTTTATGGGTAATATCGACTATATTTTTATTTTATAGAGACTCTTAATATGGTACAATAATTTTATTTCTGTATTAATATTATCTGTGTAGAACTATATCTCTGCTAGGGATGGATGTGTGTTTGAGTGTGTGTGTGTGTGTGTGTGTGTGTGTTGTTGTGTGAGTAAATGCTAGCTATATGGTAAGTGGTATTCCAAACTGTCTGTTCCGGTGTCAGTGTGTTTCCGATGAGCATTCAATGAAAGTATTTTGATGCTGATCGGTGGGCTTCGCGCGATAATTATTATGTTGCGATGGGCGAACCTTATTCTTAGCTAAATCCTTAATATATATATCTTATATATTTTTTCAACCTGAACTTCTTTTTATCTAGTTTTCTTTGAGAATGGCTGGTTCTTCTCAAAACGAATACAGAAATGAACTTAATTCAAATTAAATTATTTTATGCAATTGAAACTGGGTATGCACTTTCGGTTTTATTCAATTACTTCGATTTTGTTATTTTGGTATCTTCACAATGAATTTCTGGTATTTTTTTTAGTAGTTTCGTAGTTTCCGTTTCTTTTCGTATGGTTTCCTTTTTGTTGTAATTTTTCTAATTCTGTTGCATTTTGGGGTTTAATTTTCAGTTCGTGTTGTTATCAAAATTGTGATTTCGTTTCGCTTATATACCTTAGTTTTGTACTTTTGATTTCAATTTTGCAATATTCTAATAATTTATGTTAATCGAGCAGTTGTTGTTTTTGGTTTTTTTTGTTGTATTTTTGTTTAAATTGATGATTAACGAAAATTTGTTTAAATCGTTGCGTTTCGAGTTGCTTTTTGTTTGATTTTGTATTTTTGGTTTGTTTTGAAATTTTTTTTTATAATTCAGGTCGAGATTGGGGTTTTTTTTTTGGTAAGTATTTATGTAAGTAAATAAATTGCTTAAACTGTATCCGTTCTATTGTTGTTCAAACTGAATTATGGTTATGTTGACATGGAGTTCTATTGTTATTTGCTTCAGGTTTGCAAATGTTGGTTTGAAAACAGTTTTTGGTCTATTGTTTTTTGGTAAAATTATGATGATCTGAAATCAGAGTTGAAAGAAAAATACGATCAGTGTAACAGCAAAGCAAATCTAGACGGATTAAGAAATAAAGAATGGGTAAAATAAAAAATAAATTGCACTGAAATTTCTGAAAATATTATTTTTTATTTCAGTTATTATTTGTTTGCTATTATTATTGTAATTTGTTTTGTTTTGCACGAGCACAATTTATTCACATTTGAGAAATAAAAATGCTCCGCGAGGTCTAGACGATCCGCAGTCGGCTGTTCTACTCCATAGACTATTGCGTTTGTGAATGCGACGCCGAAATAATGGAGAATAAAAATTGGCTGCTGTTACTGGAAAATGCGGCGTCAATGTGGATATGGATGTGCATGTGGATGTGGATGTGGACGTGTCGATGCACGTCCAGGACGAGGAGCACAGCGGCGGTCGGTAGGCTTATTATGAGATAAAAATGGTGTGCGATAAACAAAAACGGCAGCGACAGCAGCAACGGTAGCGCCAACGCCAACGTCAGCGCCAACGTCAGCGCCAAAGTCAGCGTCAGCGTCAGCAAAGGCAGAAGCTGAATGTGCAGCGATTTTGGATTTAGCCGTGGACACTAAAGTAAAGAGTATAACTAAAGTACCAAAATTGTTCTTAATTATGAAATTTGTTTCTATTAATAAAGGTCAGATTTAATAAAAGTTTGGTTAGTTTACACAAAAGTGCAATTAAAAGAATTTGCACACTTAAAAAATGCAACTCTGTTAAGCAAATTAATAAGAAATGTTCATCTTGGATTGATTTTGAAAATGTTTTTTTAAATCTATTTTAAAATTTAAATTCTATTTATTAAAATATCAACTTTGGTCACTGAAAGACTGCTTACAAGAAAATCAAATAAATAAAATACCAAAATAAAACCAGAAAAAGTTAAATATTTAGTTTATAATACTACAAATGATTGTTATTGGTAATTATTGCCGGTGTAAGGATACATTTTGGTAGATGCAAAGCGTTTCTGGCCCACGATGTCCAAGCGACAGCTGCAAAACCAGAGCCAAAACCAACGTCGACGCCAACGCCGACGCCGACGAAGACGACGACGACGAAGCCAACGCTGACGTCGGCTGACATGTCGGCAGCTACAGTTGCAGTTGCAGTTGCATATTTGGCAGGCGATGTCCAGCCGCATGTCTGTTGTTGTTGTTGTTGTTATTGTTGTTGCTGTTATGGAAGGGAGCCACAAAATTCGTCTGCCCCATTCCGCGCTCACGCGCTGGCCAGCCACATACACACACACACACACACACACACACACACACACATACTTACGCTCACGCATATTGCAGTGTCAAGTGCAGTTTTCGCCGATGCTCCGACGACGACGAGTTGCATTCGAGTGCAGCTCCTGCTGCACTTTCTACAGTAACATCCCTTATTTGGCTCACCCCCAGCCTCAACGGCAACGGCAACGGCAACTGCAAATGCAACGCCCACCCCCAAGCCCCCCCGTTCAGTGCCGTCTGCTGCTGGCCAGGTCGGTGGCATGCAAATTTGTGCACGATTTAATGTCTGCTTCATGGCTGTTCTCTGTCTCTTTCCCACTTGCATTCATCAGTTCCACTCTCTCTCTTCCTCTCTCATTTTGTCTCCCTCTCTCCTGCTGTCTGGCTGCTTATGTTTATGCAACGCGTGCGTGTGTGTGTGTGTGTGTGTGTTCGTGTGTGTGTGCCAGGATGCATTTCCGCTTGTTGCTACGGCGCTGCATTTATGTGCAATTGTACATCCACACACACACACACACACACACACACATTTATTTATGTACATACTTATGCATGCATGTGCCTACATACATATGTATGCTGTTGGATATATATATATATATATACATATATATATGATGATGACATGGGCTATAAGCCACACACACACACACAAAACGACTGTTTGTTAGCGTGTGTCCTTATATATAAATACATAAGGGTGCTGTATCTATGTATTCAATAATTATATGTATGTTTATATATATATATATGTATATATATATATTTATGTTTTTTTCTAACTATTTTTCGTCGCAGATGCCTCGACATCGATTTTCGACTATCCGGCTAGACACCCAGCTGTATTGATTTGCCCAAATTAATAGTCAATCTTGTAGAACTGGGAATAAGTTGAGCTAAAGTTATATTTTTTATAGAAGGACGATATATGTCGAATATGCCTTTTCTTTATCAGAGAATAGCAAGTTAAATGAATGTCCCCAAATAAGATTGATTCACTGTTTAGATACAAGTTAGTTATCATCCGGGAAAAGTTTTACTGTAAAATTCAACGAGTTACACAGCGGCAGTTGCACCCTTATAATGATAATGATAATAATAATAATATTAATAAAAATAATATAAATATTAATTATTTTAATAATAGTAATAAATAACCAACTAATATTTAAGTTAAATTATTTTATAACTAAACCAAACAAAGGTTTTTTACCATTTTAAGGGTAATAATAATAATGATAATAATAATAATAATATAAATAGTCAACAAAATTAATGAAAACCAATTAATATTTAAGTTAAATTATCTCTTAACCTAACCTAACAAATGTTTTTGTCTTGGGTGTCTTAAGGATTAGGTGCGCTAAGCTTCTAAATTTGGCCGATGTGGCAATATATTCAGATATATTGATTGAATTGCCACGCCCTAGTGGTGGAAGCCTTTTTCCATCTTAACACAAGCGGACATTTTAAATTTCTTTCATTAAACGGACAGCAGGACGGACATTGTACTAACCCTATATGCCCTTTTTACTTTGTGAACGATTACATAAATAACGAATCTAAGCATATGTGCAGATATGTATAGCTATATTTTCTATAAAGCACTAGTTTTTTTATAGTCTTGTACAGAAACTATCACCGACACGAATATAATGTGAAACCATCAAGCGTTAGTTATCAAAATCAGAGTACACAAAATGAAATATATACTATATACTTATATATACTAATAACTGAATAGTTTAAAAATTAAGTGTATTTAAACAATTTTTAGTACTTAAAAAAAGAGACAATTTAATTGCACTTAGCTAAAATTTGGGGGGTAGGTAAAAAAATATATACTAATATTCCTGATTTGCGTGTGCTTTACAAAACTTACATACTATACTTAATTATATAGCTCTATAGTTTGTGAAATATGTTATGAAACTACTTTTATACAAGCTGAGGAAGTGAAAAGAGCATATTGGTTTTAGGCTGTGTCCGTGTTGCTGTCCATCAGTTCGTCTGTCCTTATAAGCATAGTTTTTTCGTTGCTACTGAAACTAGAGACTTAAAATTTAAAGAATATGTATATATATATATATATAATATATATGTTAAAGATTTTGTTGTGCGTCCATTCGCAAATCGATCAAATCAGCCAAACTTGATATTCCGGCAACGTGAACGAGTATAACGCAGTCGGTAACACCCGACTGCAATTTGCAGAATACCATTATAACGGTCTTACACATTTTTATAGTGCTTCAATTTAAATTGTTTATATGTGAGAAGCTTTTTAACGGTAGAAAAGAAATTGTTTAGAAACTAAAAAATAATAATAGTTGTTCCTTTTATTCCTTTTATGTATAGGATGTTATTCTGACAAACTGCAAATCAAATGAACAAATTGTAAATACTAAATCGGAATCTCATATAAATAAAGTTAAATGTAAACTTATCTCTAATATGTCGAATATAATTCTTAAGCAATTGAACAACTATTCAATTGAATATGAATATTTATAGTTTTATATTTGGGTGCAAATTATCTTCTAGTTGGGAACCTTCAGTTGATTTCTGTTCTTGATCAGGGTGACAAATTTAGCCGATGTTGTTTGCGTCTAACAAAAATGGATTTGGCAATTGTGATTAAATATTCACATTCCTGCGGAATTAAATTAAAAATTTATGCATATAATTTATATAATATACATATTAAAGGAATTGTTGGACTAATGGCAAAAAAGGCCGTTATTCCTCTGCCAAATCATTTATAGCAATCGGCAGCTGCGTGAAAAGTGGGAAATGGTCGTGAAAATTGCGTTGTTTTACCACCCATTTGTCTGTATTTACAAAAGTACATAAGCAGAATGGATATATATAAATTTATATACATAAATATGTACATATATGCGCATATTAATTGCAGTGCATTTGTAGATGAGACAAACGTATTTTGGAGCGGGTATTTAAATGCATTTTTTTTCTGTTGCGGCTGCATCATTTTCATAATGCCATAAAGCTGGGCTTGGTTTTGATTTCAGCTGATTTAAAAAATCGGCTCAAGTTAGTTTTATTCACAGTTTCGAGTCATATTTAATCGTCAATAACTGCAACTTTAACGTTGATAGCATTGGGCAAAAATGACGCCGACGATGGCGATGGCGATGGCGACTACCAAGGCCAAAACGTATGTCAAGGTTGTCGGCTGGGCTCTGTCTTGCCTGTGCCGGCACCCGAAAGCCGCCAGCAGAGCCAGCTCCCAGGCCCGGCCTGTGCCGCCCCCACCTCCTCTCTGTGTCTGTCTGTGTGTCCTCCTGGTTTTTGTTCGGGCTGCGATTGGGTCTGCCGCCCTGAGCCGAAAGCAGCTGACACGTTTAGGCAACTAAACGAGTGCAGCAGCAAAAGCCACACTTCTTTCCATGAAGCAACTTTCGAGTTTGCAGAGAGAGTTGCCCACAACTTTAGTTGGTTAAATGCAAAAAATGGGCCGCTCGCAAAAGGAAACAAAATTCAGAGCAAAACAATAACAAATCAAAGCAATTATCGAACAAATATATGTGTGTATGTGAATATAAATCTATATGTTTCGAATAACGAAAAGGTTCTTATTATTTGCAATTTGTGATGCTGCTCTTCTAAATTTATCTTCCCACTCTAACTAATCAAAGAGCAATGCTTAAAGTAATCATTGTCAATCAATCGTTAAAAAGGCTAGACTAAAACGTAATTTGAAGCCTTTAGTACTTAGCCATTGCATATCTAATTATGTCCTGTATGAACCCTTCTGCGTCCTTTGTGATGATTATAATAAACATTACAGAGTGATCAGTTCGGAGTTTTCCCTGTTTCCCTGTTTTAAGTCTTTACTTTTAAGCTTATTTAGCAAGTAAATTTTAGATAATCTGACTCGACAGAAATTAAGCCTTAAGCTGAATTTTTTACATTATTTAGCTTTTGTGATGTTGGTTTGACTACTAGCAAAAGTTTTGAACAATTTTTTAAAAGCAGTCGGATGAAATTTTTCTATTCCGATTGATTTGAAACACATTTTCAAAGTGTTTCGTTGAAATTTCGGAAAATAATAGTAAGACTGAATTTTACATTAAAAGAACTTGGGCTGAAATTTAGCGTGAAATTGTTAATGCATATTTCTAAGGTTTATACAGACATCAATTCAATATCGTGACTAGCAATAAAAGATCGTTAAAATAGAGTTTGAAATGTCTTCGAATTATAACTTTCTATTGTTGTTGTTGTCTTTAGTTGTTGTGGATAATTTAATAGATAGGTTTACAAAACAGTATTTATGTAAACAAGCTGAAATTATTTAGTATTTTATATATTTAGAATGCATTTGAATGAGCTGGTCGCCGACTTTATAGCTATGGTTCCACGGAGTGGAAATCAAAATGTGAACTCCTGCTTGAAAAGTGCACGAATATCCCTTTTGAATGCAATTTGTTGTGAATAAATAATTGCGTGGACTGAGAGAATGCAATGCAGAAAACGGGCTGCGCTGCTGCAACTGCCATTTACAATATATATTTTCATTACCGACGCGCCGCCGCCGCCATCTTGCATGCGGGTGCAGTTGCGAGGGTGTGCGGCGGCGCGCAGGGGTGGGCGGTGTACTGGATGTGTCCATTTTGGTCGTACGACCCTTGGGCAAACATCGGTCGCAGCGGAGTGTGCGAAACCATTCGAATTTCTCGATAAATATATGCGCGCATACACAAAAAACAGGGTGTGCTCGTTTACCAATTGTGTGTGTAAGTGTGTGTGTGTGTGTGTGTGTGTGTGTGTGTGTGTGTGTGTGTGTATCTATATGTATATATTTGTATATATGGGTATGCAGTTATTTTTGCATCAGCATTAAAAACATAATTAAAATTCTTTGTTGCAATTTTTTTATATGGCATGATTATATTTATTATTATTAAGATTCTTTAGCTGCCTGGATCATTTAAAAGAATTCTTCTATCGAGCTATTAATTTAACAATCAACTTGTTTTATTAATATTATATATATACTATATATGTATGTCGTTGGAGTCTTTCAGAAATTCGTGCAAATATCTAAAATCCTCTTTTTGAATACCTTATTTATTAATGCATTCATTTGAAATGAAATGTCAACGTTTTCTTCAAAAGCTTCTTTCTTAACCGATTCAGATTAAACTGTTTCCGATTACTTACATACTTCTCATAATATATAAAATAAGCATGAAATAGATTTTGGAAATTCTGATCTGACGAGTCTATATTCGCAAACTTCCAGTCTCTAGCTCTTATGGTCCCAGAGTTCGACGCGTACATACGGACGGACATGGCAAACCCGACTTGACATTTGAGAGTCGGAGATAAATACACCAATTTGCGTTTTATAATGAAGGATTTGGACATATCCCAGTAAAGTTTTGTAAGTTTCGTTTTACTTTCGAATGTTTTTTTGGGCAACTGATTCAGTTGAATGTTCAGCTTCCGATTTTGAGATGCATCAAGATAACTTTAAGATGTGTAATCTTTGATCAGGTATTTTAATGTAATAGAAGAGCTTAGTCGGCCTTGAGCTTTTGCTTCTTCTACCAATTTGGCTTCTGTTTCGCAAGCAGCCTTTTTTGTAGTCTGTACCTTGAATGTGACCAATCCTTGGTCCAACTCCAAATTGATGTATGTGTGTACATATATGCCGTTATGTTGTTCTTAACCTGCGCCCGTTCTGTGGGCATAATTATCAGAAATCTGAACCAGTCGGCAGGACTTATTTATATACACACGCACACACACACACACATATGCAGCTCACAATAGCATTACAAATATCTGCATACAAACTGTTATATGTAAATGTTAATGTTATATGTGTGCTGTTATTTATGTTATTGTACAAGTGTGTGTGTGTGCATATATTTAAGTACATATATTTAAGTATTCATGCGTATATGTGTGTGCGTGCATATTTACATTTGACAATGTTAATATGAACATAATATATATGTATATATATATGTATTCAGGCAATCGCCGTTGCATTCGGTGAGTAGGCTGAAAATAAGGTGGGTGCGCAAATCGAATTCGTAGGCACACACACACACACATACACATACATACTTATGTGCTGTTATGTATCATTAATGGAGGTGGGGAGGTGCAGGATATGGATAAACATATATTAAAGATGATAATTTAATGTGGCTACAGGTACACAAGTATAAGTATGTGCAGCAAGTGCAAATACATTTCAATTTCAATTAATTACTAAATTTGGAATTATCCACATTTTCGCTTTACATTCCAAGCGTAGATCTCGCTAAGAAGACCAAACAACTGCGCGCACCTTTTAAATGGGTTTCACTGTATTTATATATAGCAATGCAATTTATTGTTAATGCATTCCATATATATGTACATATACCTATCTGATGCTCTCTGCATTTAAATCACCCTTTCGAGCGACAACACGTTTAATATCAACTGCCCAGTTTGGAGTATATATATATATACATATATGTATATACATATATACTCATGTGCTATGGCATGTGCCAATACTGTTTGTGTATATAAGGCAAGAAATGGGGATACAGATTTTGCCCAGAACATGGCTCATTACTGATATAATTATGTAAAATTAGTGGACAACCAATTCGTTGGCCGCACCTTAATAAATAAAATAAATCATGTATCTATAACTAAAATTAAAATTATCTAAAAATATGTATAGATATATTATATAATGTAATTAAATTGTAAATCGTCTTTTCAATACCACTAAAATTCTCGACTTATGTGGGAAAGTCAAAAGTAATATTTGGTGAATTGATATTCTGTTTCTAGAGATAGTTAGATATAAATAAATTATATAAATAAATTAAACATATAGAATTAAACTTGGTGTCAACATTTAGAAACAAGTTTTGTCGATTAAAATCAAAAATCCCAGATAACGGCTTAGCCACCGCAATAAAATGCTGATTTATAAAACAATCCTAAGACAAAGGTCACCCCCTTTTACACTGCGACTTAAAGGTCCCAACAGTCAAGGATATGATCTTCGACACTATATAATTCCAGTGGCACCTCTCAACAACAGCCTTCAATCAGGCTTATCATCCTATGGAAATATCCTTTGGATTTGCCTAGCCTCACACTTTAAGCATAAATATATAAACTCTCTATGTTTTAGGCTCTATAGCCATGTAAATAATGAAATTTATAAAAAAGAAAATCTAAGATATATAAATAAATTTATTATAATTCATTTCTAAAAGCAAATTTTGTAAATATTTAATTTTATTATAAATATTTCCAATTTACCATTCTAGTAAATGGAAAACATTTCTATAATATTTTCTCAAGTAATAAATAAGTTCGATATCAGGTGAAATGTTGCAGAAATTTCTTGAATTGTTGTTTGGTAAGTTTTGCAGTTAAACACTTTTATGTCCAGTTATTGCTGGCAGTTAGTTTGATGTGGCATTGGTAGGGGGAATGCAATTTATATTCTGCGGAGGGGGCGAATGTCCCGAAGTCGCAACCAGATCTCCATTCGCGATCGAGCAGATGGCGAACTGCTCTGTTGACCCAGTAGCCTCGTCGGATCTCGTTAAGAAACCAACTGCGTTGAAAAACTGCATAAATTCAAACACACACATGTGTGTGTGTGTGTGTGAGTGAGTATAGCGATAACTGTGTACTAAAATGTATCTTGTATTGGGAGCACACAAAACAAGCAAAAACAAGTTTAGGAACTTTGCGGCCTAAAACGAATTCGCATTGGTTTTAAAGAAACGTTAGCGCCTTCAGAATTACCGTTTAAAGCAATTGCATTGTAAAGATTTGGTAGCAAAAATATTAAAACGTTTGATTAAAATCTTATAGCTGAATCCTTCAATCATAATACAAATGATCATGCATTAAATTTGATTGCTATTAATGGAATTCTGATCTTCGAATGGAACCAGATCTGACAAAGTTTATGTTTAGTTTTAAACAATTTGGTTTACTTAAGGCTACAAAATTTGGGCCATAATTTACCCATTGTTTTTCGAGTCGAAGATGAAGGGTCGAACTGAACTGAATATCTCTATGGTTGTGTGTGTGTGTGTGTGTGTGTGTGTGTGTGTGCACGTACATAAGTAATTCGTTTAACGGGACTGGCTTGCTTGTCGGCTGTCCACATCCGCGCTTCCTGGCATTCGGCTGCATTGTGCGGCAACGGGGAAAGAGCATCTGGCGAGTGTGTGTACCACTTTTAAGCTTTTGTTTACTATTTCCGTGTGTGTCTGTCTGTCTGTCTGCCTGTGCGCATGTGCGTGCCCGGCCAGCGGCCAGTGTTAAACGGTTTTCTAGCCGCGACAGCAGCCACGCAAGCGTCCTGCTTTTTAGGGGTTCCTACAAGCCGACAGCCACGCTGCAACCCTTGTGTGTGCATAGCGGTCAACCCTAAAGCTAAAGGGGCGGCGAGCAGCCCCCAAAAAAATATCATTAGACCTAGACACGGGCACAGCCTGCCAAAACGCTACTACATTCGAATCATATTTTATCAGTCAAATATATACACATACACACACACACACATACATGTGTGTGTGTCCCTTAGCAGATGTTCTCATGTGACGCTGCGATTTGCATACACTGGAAATTGAATCGGGTAAAAATGGAAGCGTAAAACGAAAATCTTATTCAATAACTAACAATAATAAAATTAAATTTTTGTATTTCAAGAATACCTCTATATTTTATTTAATTTATTTGTATTTTAAACTATGATTATTTATTAATTATTATTATTTTTTACTTAAGAATTTTCAATAAGAAAGTTTACTTAAAATTTCAATCAAGAATATTTTATATAATTTTTTAAACATTATTAAGCGATTTACACCTACAAGAATAAAGTGTGCCTAAAATTTGAATCAAATTCCATTCCAGTCACACATAAATTATGTTCGATCTTATTCTCCCAGTGTAGCTTTATGGTTTTCATAACTTTGGTGCATTGCAACGGTAAACATCGGCAGCTATGTTCCACTATAGTACCTGACCGACCGATCTCTGGCAGCACAATAAGGACAAACGAAAAGGACGACCGCTGCACGCTAATTTATGCGTACAGCTAACGGGACGGACATCAACTGAAATCCCATACTCACATGTGTTTGGACAGGTAGCGCGCCGGGGCAGAGCGGCGAATGCAAGGGTTGGGCACTGATTTGTTCTGCGCGTTGTGCTTTCCGGTCATCCGGATCGGTTTGCCGTTGGATAGCCGACAGCTGGTGGCTGCCCTTCGCTGCCCCTATCTATCTATACCCTGACAGTGACCCTGCCGCAGACAGCAGACAGCAGACGGACAGCAACCGTGCCTAAGCTCATTTGCATAACCCAAATTGCCCTCTGCCCAAAGGCTGTCCTGAGCGAGAGAGTCTGGAAACTTCATAGACGACAAACTGATCTTGTCGCGTTTAACTGTTCAAATGGATATATACAAATTACAATACTTACAATTTTATCTCTACTATCTTTATAAAGCTTAATTTTAGCTAGCCTGGGATATGGATCTTTGCTATTATGCTGCCTAAAGTAAAGTTGAAATCTCAAATTTGGAAGTTTTTGATAATAACTTTGTTTAAATATATTTATAAACAATAATTTCGCACTTTTAGATATTATTTTGTGTTTGAATACCTGTATCTTATAAAAGACGGCTTATAAGAAAGTTGTGCAAATGCTTTTGCTGGGTATAGGATAAAACATATCCAACGACTTTATAATGCATATATACATATATAATTTATTAAGTCAGAGTCGATTTGTCAGACTGTTTTTATCACGCGGCTGTATCGAAAACACTGATACTAGAAGAAGAAGTCCATGACATGAAATAATTATATTGTATTGTATTGTCACGGCGAACTGTCACAGTTTTCCTGGTCCGATCAGTTCTATATACCGATTGAAAGGTGTCGTTAAGACAAATCATAACATATACGCAATAAGTGTTAGCTCATCTGGTTTATTAGATATGATTAGGATAAAATTATGAAGCTAGTGGGGCTTAGCTATTATAAAATTAAACAAGTTTTTAGTATCTTTGAAAAATGATTTGCGTTTCTGAAACTTTGTGGAGCTATTTTCAAACAACAACCAAGAAAATGTAATTCTGCGACTTTTGGAAAAATCGTCCACATTGGCGGAAATACGTTAAAATCAGCTAAACTTGAAATTGCCGCAATTTCCAGTTTATTAACAAATTACAGATTTACTTCTAAACAAAAAGTGTGGCTAAGTAATTGCTTCATAACAACATTTTCAGAATTTAATAAGAGCATTTGAATTTATGTGCAAAGTCTGTAGTATTTGATTTCCGTTTTTTTTTTTTTATTTTTTATTTTTCGGGGCGATTGGGGGAAAGTATCCAGGTATCCATCCAGGTATGTATTTGTGTATGTATTTGTGAACTTGTGTATGCAAGACGGCTAAAAAAGTTTGTACGTCAGATCGCAGGGTTCAAGGTATCTCCTAGTGGGGCGGACACGACTTATTTACTGTATTCGTGTTTTTTGTACAATGCGCGCAAAAATAATTTTAAATAAATTTGAATTAATTCGAATGGGTTGATGGATTGATTTTCATTTATTGCATTGTGTTTATAATTTGCGCTAAACGGTGTTCCAAATAAATTGTGGTTTTTACTAATGAAATTAATATTTTTTATTGAAAATGTCAAAAAATGTAAAGTTAAAATTTTCTTTTCTTATTTAGATCGAATTTCATTATTAATATCTTTGCGGAATGGCCACTGTGTCGCTTTGTTTTGATGTAGTAAAATATTTTTTTGGTATAGACTCGAAACTACGATACATTTCTTGACTCTCTTTAGTCTGTTCCAAGTTCCTCCAAATATTTCGACGATAGCTCGTCTAAATTTATGAAGGAGGTGGCCGAGGTTTTGTAAGTATACATGAGAATAAATTAATATATATATTTGTGTGCCCTGAACCCATTGAAAATAGCTTACAAGGGTATAATGATTTTGTGCAAATGTTTGTAACAGCCAGAGGGAAGCATCTCCGAGTCCATAAAACATATATATTCTTGATAAGGACAAGCTTGGTTGATTTAGTCCCGTCCGTTTGTCTTCCTGTCCATCTGCTTGTCGTGCCGTCTGTACTGTGTCAAAGAGTACAAAAACTAGAAAGCTGATTTTGGACTCATTCGGTTCCGTTTTCCTTTAGATAAATACTTTTTCGGTAACTCTTTCCGTTTTTTTTTATTATCGGTATTTATTGCAACAAAAACACCTAGTGACGAAAGCATATTCATGCTCCCCAAATTTCTAATATTAAATTTTCTGACGAAGTATATTTGATTCAATAATGCACAATTTACCAGTACAAAAAAATTGTAAAAAAAGATAGAAAAAATCATATCTGCCCAACTTTAAATATTTCATATTGTGTATGGAATATTCGATGTATGAATTGTTGGGATTTTGTGCTTTCGCCACCTTATATTTACGTCGTGTAAAGCGGTTTTTGTTTGAGTATAGGGTATTTAGAGGGTATTTGGCAGCAAGGCACTCTCGAGCTGTGAATTTTTTGTTTAAAACGTAGTCTTTGCAATTGGATGCGTCCCATAATTTTTTTGTTGGAGATGTTCTTGCTTGGAAATGCGAATATAATCAATCATTTGGCGCAAGGCTGCAAAGAAAATCCAGAAAGTTAAGCAACGATAACTAAGAACTGTTGTGTGTGTTGAGAGTGGGAGGGGGGTGGAGTAGTAGGTGGGAGTGGTGGGTGGGTGAGATTGTCCAAGGGACACAAGATGGGGCTGAAACGAAGTTCGGGCAAAGCCTTCGAAAAATGGGATGGCGAAAATAAGAAATGTAAAAGAGGAAAAAAATTAAAAATAAAGTAATTCTTATAGACAACATGCGGGGAAGTGTGAAAGAAAAAAGAAAAGTGAAAACGTTGGCATTTTATTTGTTTGTGTGCGGTTCAACTGGCTGGCGGACATTCCGGGCGCCCAACCGCACCCACACTTATTCTTTTTCTTTTTCTTTATTTTCCGCCTTGAAACTCGTTTTTAGCAACCCCACCGAGTCGCCATTGTGAGAAGTAGTTGCCCATTTTTTGCTGGCCCTTTTGAGTTTTTTTGTGTCTTGATTTTTGTACGGCACTTTTCCTTCCGCCGCAATACGAACGCGAAAGAGGCGGGGGCGGGGGCGGGCGTAGAGGCAGCGTTGACGGATAGCGATGGCCACGCTTTTGGGCGACTGTGGAATGGGGGGTCGTGGGTTGGCTCTGGGCTGTGTACGTGGCTGGAGAAGAAAAAGCAGAGACAGCAGCACACAAAGATCCTGCGCAAATACAATTTAATTGAGGGGAGGACCGAGTGTGGCACGTCCAGCAGTCCAGGCCTAAGGAGGTGCCGGATGTGCGCTCCGTTGACGGGAGGGGGGTATATCTACATGGCATGAGATGCTGCTCCGTTCAGTGGCATACTCGAACTGGACTCGTGCTCCCTTTCTCTCGCACTTCCCTCCCGCCTTCATACTTGTCGGCAGTGCGCACAACAATTTAGAATTTAATTTTCTCGAAAAGAAGCAAATCAACAAAAATTGAAGTGATAAAAAGGAAAACGCTGCCGAGAAAGTGTTGGCGAGCGGAGGTTAAAGTTGAACCATTTCCACTTTGTACTCTACCCATTCACTCTGTATACTTTTCATTTATGAGTGCTCATGAGTACTAAAAAAATCATTATATGAGCCTTGACCAAGACTCGGACTAGCATTGCAGTTTGAATGTCGCAGAAAGTTGTCCTGCAATGAATTAAATTCTAATGTTAATATTTTTTTTAATAATACCCAGAAACAAAATATCGTGAAACAATTGAGAATTTACTAAAACAAAAAAAAAATGTAAAAGTTATTAAAATCCAAACAAAACGCATTTAACCAAATGAAATGTGAGCAATTCAGCGTAACGGTATACAAGTGTTTCCCAACAAAAAAAAAACCAGCCTAATTTATGATTCGTCTTAACAACAATGCCTTCAAAGAAGACATTTGGACTCAACCGTTGGTTTCTGCTGTTCTTTTTCTTTCGTTTAGCATAATTTCTTTTTTTTTGTTCATCCTTTCGCCTTGTTTTGCTTCTTTTTTTTTTTCTTTTTTCTTTGCCATGTTTAATTGCCCGAAAGTGGCGCAGCGGGCAAGGCTTTAACTGGGTGGAGGGAGTGGGTGCTCAAGTGGCTAATAATAGCTGGCACGGGTAAGAAAAGGAAACTGAAACAGAAACAGAACAAACCCACATCAGTCCCAAAGCAACAAAGAATTTCTCAACTGAAAGATGGCCTGCAACAACTCTGAATTAAATTGGCAACACTCGCATATTCGATTGATGTAAAAATAATCAGGGTAATTATTTGTTTGAAAAGTCTCTTTGGTCGATTTTCTACACCTGACTATATATGTAAATGTCATTTAAAGTTCGCTAAGCCATATATTGAACTCGTATCACTGCGAAGCATCTTGAAGTGATTATACCTAGAACCCATTTGAATATGGGTATATTCTATTTTTTAATTTTTGTGATTTTCTATCTATATACTATATGTATATGTATATGTATGTACATATATGGAAGCTTGTTTTAAAGAGTCTCTTTGGTCGATTTTCTACACTTGAATATATAAATGTCATTTGTTCGTTAGGTTAAGTTCGTTAACCCATATATTGAACTCATATCCCTGGGGCTAGGGACGAAGCATATTAAAGTGATTATACGTAGAACGCAATTGAATATGGTTAAACTCTAATTTTTTAATATTTGTGATTTTCTGTTAATATATATATATATATATATATATATATATGTATGTAGTATGGAAGTAAATGTGTAAAAAGAGCTGGTTTCTAGTCGAGCTTTCGTTTTATTCTAAAATTGCAAGTACATTTTCATATAAAACATTCTTAAATAGAGTAAGTGATTTTTAAGTTAAAATATCAAATATAGCGTAATGTAGTGGAATTATCAATTCACAGTTTATGAATCACTTTATAGTTTTTCCCATATATTATATGTGTATTCAGTATTTCAAAAACTTCAAGAGGTTAGGGTTGGTGTACTAATAACTAAAATATGTGCATTAGAAATAAATAGATATGATCGAATTAGACGGCTATATATAGTAATATGTAATAGCGAAGAAGAAAAATTAAGTTAAATTAAGTAAAAGTTCAAATTTATTGAAACATATGAACAAGTATAAAAACGTTATTATTTTTTTGTTCTGAAATTATGTGTGCGCCTGGTTGATAGCATCTGGAACTTAGCCGCAAAAGGACCTCTCGCTGAGGCTACTCTCGGCAGTTGGTGCATGTGTGTATGTGTGTGTGTATGTATGTGCATAAGTGTATGTACGCCAGCAAGCCACTTAACTATCTTTTTTTTTGTGTTTTCTTTTCGTTTATTTTTTTTTTGGTAACTTACTCGAAATAATAATATAAATTACAATGCGAAACCCTTGGTTTTGTTAAGTGGCTGGCAATGCCAGTTTTTTTTTTCTGCCCTCTCGCATTGTAACCCTTTCACGCACTTTTCCATTACAGAACTCGCGCACTCACACACGCACACAGCTGTGTGTATGCATGTGTGTGTGTGTGTGTGTGCGTACACTTTATGTATGCATGATATAATGTTAATTACAGAGCTTGGAACGTTTACGCGGTCGCGTCGAGCATTCTACCGTAAAAACGTCTGCTGACCGACGCGTCGGTTGCTGCCGCTGCTGCTGCTGCTGCCGATTGACTTTTGTTAGCCCGTTTCTCACTCCCCGGTTTGTGGCCCTACCAAGTGACACCCCTCGTCTGAGCAAGGTAACGGTAACAACAACGGCAATCGCTGTGCTTGTTGTTGTTGTTGTTGTTCTTGCTGCAACTTGTGTCGACAACAGTTGCAGAATTATCATGAGGCCGCAGCTTAAACTTCAAGTTCCTCCTGCACCTTGCGAATTTGATTCAGTGCAGCATAGTAAAACATTCAGAAGGTATTATTATTGTTATATATTTAATCAATTTATTGACAATGTGCCGCTAATTACTCAGTAATCTTCATATTCGTATCACTCAATATTTGACTTGAAGCGAGAAGTTCATAAAAATAGAAAGTAGAGAGTCACCTCCCCCACTTGCACCATATATGTTTTGGTTGAATACATTGCATGAACATGTTTTAGTATAAAAGTTGTTCAAGAATTTGGTTGACAAGTTGCCTGCAGTTATGCTTTGGGTATCTCCTAGTCGAACACTTCCGACTGGAGTACTCTTTTATGATTTCTAACAAGCCCAAAATACTGCGTACTTGTTTGAATTTATAAAAATTAGCCGCCGCCAATCAACCCCCATGCTCCAACATTCTCTGGCTTGGCCCTTCCGTTGGGTCACTTTTAGTCATTTCTTTTAATTTGTGGATGCTGAAATAAAATTAAAAATCATAGGAATTTTACTCTCTTTTATTATTGCTGACCAAAATAACATTCGAGCTACGTTTGTTAATAATGTTTTGTTGAAATAAGGAAAGTGTTTGGTGCGTGAACATTTCTGCTTTTCGATACTCCTCCCTCCCACCCCTCACACTTTTTTGATTAGCAAGTAGAAAAATCGCTCGAAAAGTAATCAAAACTTTTTTAACTGTGAGCTGATTCTCAGCTATAAAGGTTGTCAAAAGTTGGGACTCTTCTAGTAGTCAATAACTAAATAAAGTAATTAAAGCATTCTTAAAGATGAGATATGAGAGAATACAAATATTTTTAAAGTTATTTTATTAAAATAAAAAAAAATCAAGAAATAAATCAACAGTATTTAAAAATATTCTTGGAAAAGGTGAAAATAGAAACAAGTAAGATTGCTAAAGTCGGGAGGAACCGCCTCGGAAATATTTTGTATAAATATAAATAAAAATCATTTGACCACTGTAAAATAAATTATATTTTGTAAGAAAATATATTCTCAACTTGTAGAAAAAGCGACAAGCAACATTTGATTAAACCAAAAGATATCAAAAGATATTGTTTAGAATAAATGTAAAACATAACGGTATTTAATAAGTTATCTGCTTCATGAGATATAGAGCTGTAAGTGATTAGAACATATCAAAATATCACCAAATTCAGACGACTATAAAACTTCCAGTGGGAACTTGTATTTTAGATGACGGACAGACAGACGAACATGGCTAAATCGACTCCTGATAAAGAATATTTATACTCTATGTGGGTCGGAGGTGTCTCCTTCTGCCTGTCACATTATCTCTGAATATTGTCCATCACTTTTTACTAATTTTCAATGTGCTTAGGATATAAAAAAATAGTACGAAAATTTGAGTCGGGGGTACCCGACTACACACAGTGTAATAACAAATTAAACAGAATTAAGTTTTTTTGTGTGGGCAGAAATTGAACATTTTCTCTGATGTGAGTACACTATATATAGTATATATTTTGAATTTCAAACTTTTGAATTTCTTAACCGATTTTGTTCAAAATTTAGCTAGATAGATTTGTACAATGTCATTACGCCCATTATTATCAGCTTGTAATAATGTAAAAAACTATTGGATACAGCTTTCATAGAAACTATCGACAGAAAGAGAGTTTTTGGGTTTTCAACCAAACTCAGCTGTTACCAGATTTACCTAACTAATATCTTGTTAAAGTACAACTGCCAAGGTTGAAGCTCAATTTTGATTGGACACATTTATTTATTTATTTGCGGATTGTTTTTTATTTTTATTTTTGGGTAATTCATCCCTGCGACTGAATGTATAACAATGCCTTAGATATTTAAACATTAACAATGGGTGCGTCAGTCCATAAAAGGGGTTTGGGGCTTGATTTGTCTTCCGGTTAATAGGGCGAGGAAAATTGACTACATTTAATTGAAAAGTGAACTAATATAAATAAAGGTGCTGCTGTCCATTTACTCATCCGCCTACACACGCACACATACACACATGCAAACACATAAAAACACACAAACGGGAAAATTATTGTATTTAGCATAGTTTTTGAGCTTTTTGGATAAGTCACAATATACTTCTAAGATCATCCCCACACCTTTTGCAAACGTAAAACGCCATTTAACAGTTTTTTTGGAAGTACATTTTTAAATTCAAAATATATACTATTTATAGTGTACTCACATCACTTACTTTTATTTAATTTGTTACTACACTGTGTGTAGTCGGTTACCCTCGACTGAAATTGTATTAATACTTTTTATGTATCCTAAAAATATTAATAATTAATAAAAAAGAGATAGATTATAATGGGAGATAATGCGACAGGCAGAAGAAGACATCTCCCACCCACATAAAGTATCCATACCCTTTATCAAGACAACTACTTGAGTCGATTTAGCCATGTTCGTCTGTCTGTCCGTCATCAACTACTGCAAGTTCCTACGGGAAGCTTTATAGTCGTCTGAAGTTGGTGATATTTTGATATGTTCTAATCACTTACAGTTCTATATCTTATGAAGCAGATAAGTTATTAAATACCGTCATGTTTTACAATTATTCTAAACAATGTCTTTTAATATCCTTCGATTTAATCGAAGGTTGCTTAACGCTTTGTGAATAAAGTTTTTAACATATATTCATATTTTGAATTTATTTTAACCGTTCATTCGTATTTGATGTGCAATGTTCAGATTTTAATTTATATATATACAAAAGGAAACACGGACATTTCTAACATGGATCAAGATAATGTTAACCTTATAAGGTCGAATACGAATTTATAATGTTCTCTGCAAGGGTATAAAAACTTTAAATTCAGTTTCTGCATTCTGTATTTAACAGCGGTTTGCCTTTTCGGTCGAGGGGTG
Organism: Drosophila paramelanica; assembly: GCA_035043915.1. NCBI lineage: Eukaryota > Metazoa > Arthropoda > Insecta > Diptera > Drosophilidae > Drosophila > Drosophila paramelanica. The sequence continues at coordinate 1,065,257 of JAWNMO010000179.1, forward strand.
AGTTGAAACTTTGCTAAAAGAGCGCAGCCAAGAGAGTATTTCCCAAAATATCCCTTGGTACTTTTCAATAGCGACCTCTACAAGCCGGCAGCTGTACTACGACTTCGTCGGTTTTGCGGCTATTTGTCATCTTTTATTTTTTTTTATTGTTCTCGATACCCTTGCAATTGCTTAAAATGTAACACATTCATATTTAGTCATCAACAATATTTATCACTTATTCCCAGAAAATTGATTTAAAAACTCGAAAAGCCGCAAGGCAATTTACATATATATATATATACTCTTTGCATGGATTGGGTCAAACGAAAGGTTGCCCAACGCAATCCGATTTGCGTTAATATTTACAAACGAATAAAAATGCAAAACGTTTGAAAAGAAACGCAAAAAATGCTAAATTTTATGTGTTGTGCTGAAAAAAAACGCCGAACATATGCGGCGAAAAAAACACGAACGGGAAAATTCCCAGGGGATCAGGACACATAATTGCCGCGATTTGCCGCCTTTTAAATTGTTTTTATTCTCACATTCGGCTGTGCCGAGAGTGGGATTGGCCACTTTGGTTGGCATTTAAACAAACACATTATGTTGTTGGACAAATATTGTGCAGCACCGCGGACCTGTGCCGAGCACGGCACTTGACCACAAAGTCATGTTAATTAACATGCGGCCAGAAGCGATTTTTCGACGGACCCGGACCCGATCTCAGTCCCAGCACCAGACACCCGGGCATTGGTAAATGGCGAACTGAATGTGAATACGTCTCTCCTGGCCTCCACGCCTGTTGCTTTTACCCAAATTCGCAAGTGCGAAAACGGCAGAATTCAAAAAAAATAAAAAAGAAAGCCAAACCAAACCAGAAAAAAACCCGTTGAAATCGTCTCTTGTTGCGTATTTTTTCAGCATGGGCCAATTTTCAGCATGGGCCAATTTTTTTCTCTTTCGTTTGCTCGTAAAACGATTTTCAAAAAAGAGATTAGCTTTGGTTGTCTTTGGGGAAGTAAATCCAGAAGAGATTAGCTCGTTCTTTTAATGTTTGAGCCATCGATTAATTGGTTTGACTCCCTGTCGAACATCGTCATCACGTCAAATGCGGAACGAGCTCAGCCCAGAGGCAGGAAAACTTTAATAACTGAAATACAAATCTGCAACTGACAAGCAGGAGTCACAAGGGCATAGTGTCAATTAAAACAGTAGAAGGCGCCGTAAAGTATACCTTGATATTCAGTTGTAAAAAGACACGCAGACTGGACACGCAGCAAGAAGCGTTTCCAAGCCCATAATCAGGACAATGAGCTGAGCTTAAGCATTTCCGTCTGTCTGTCTATCCGTTTGTCCGTCTTTCCCGCAAACTACAAACGATAGATTATCCAGAAACTATCGCTATCTATTTCCAGACTTGGTGTTTATTCCATATCTTGAAAATTACGTAATCTTGGAGACTAACAAATTTTGTATGCTATTTTCGTGTAGATGGAATCGTATAATGTAAAATTTGTAAACATAAGAAATATGTTAGGCATACTCGAATTGGTGTTTTATTAAACAAACAAGAAAATTTATGTTTAAATTTGACTATTTGCAATTTGGATGCATGCGCAGGTAATTTTAATCTTTTACAAAGTGACTCGGAGTATATAACAAAAGTTTCGAGTCCCTATCTTGAATAGCGTTGAGACGGACAGACGGACAGCACAAACCGAATATGCTAGTTTCACTTCGTGAAAGAGTATAACAATGGGTGCCTGGAATGGAGATGGGCGAGACTACACATATCAAGTCAAAATGTGGCAGTAAAGTTGGAGAGGACAGATTTAAACAACTTCTGGCTCGCCACAGGATTGTGTGGGAATTTAAACCATATTTGAACTTGATTTACTACGATGAAGCAGAAAGCAAAACCTGTCACAGCCTCTTGTGAACCAATGGGGCTAACAAAAAATGAACAAAAAAAATAATTAACAGTGCTCTAGTCGGGCGTGCCCGACTATGAGATACGCTGAATCCAGCTGCAGGCTGCAGCCCACACACAAAAGCACGCCGTAAACTGCGCACTTTACTTAGCGGCTGCCCACTACTATGTAAACTAAATGCTTAAATAACTTCTAAGCTAAAAGAATTATCTTTTCAGGACGAACCAAGAATGTGAGAAGGGTGCATAGGGCACATACATATAGTATGATCATAATGACATTTTCACTCGATATTAAGAAGCAGAGCGAAAGTCTGTGTATAGTTGTATTGATATTTGGGGCGATTGTGGGTGGGTATTCAAAATAGTCAGATCTGAAACGAAGCAAGACATTAAACAAAATAAGTAAATGAACTTTTCTTTTTTGTAGGACTTGGACATAATGTTGCTGACATACATTTGCCCAAAATCAATATACCCTTTTGAGTAATTTTCAGTGGAGCTCAGGGTACAAAATGAAAACACAATGACCATAACCACGACGTTAACCATGACAGAGCTATAAAGTGGGCAGTCAACAGGTAGTCGGCGTCATGTGCCCATATCCCGTGCGTTTACCGCACGGACGAATACTTTTTTATTCATTACTTTCGGTTGCTTTTTTGTCGAACACTTTGTATCCATTATCGCATTTTTTTGCCACGGCTTTTGCAGCGCTTTTTTTAACGCAAGCATTTCCCCCAAAGGGGTTCACAAACCATTGCCCCCAAGCCCTGTGGCTGTGGTCCCCAGCTCAGGCCCATCTCCATCCAAGCCCGGCCACAGCCGCACATCTGGTCAACAATTATCTCATAAACTGCACGTCGACATTGGCACACGACCATTTGACGTTTCGCCTCGGAGCTGGGGTCAAGGGGGGAGCTTTCAGCCGACATTTCTGTCGCGAGCATCGCACAAGTTACCAACAACAATAATTGACGAAAAAAAAAATTGAAAAAAAGAAGAAATAAAATTAAATGCTTTGTGGAACTGGTTGGGATGAGTCGGTGATTTTTTTTCTTTGAGTACTTTTTTTTATTTTTTTATTTAATTCAGAACCAACGGTTAATTCAATTAATCAAACGTTAATTTACATGTATTAATTGACAAATGATAGCCAATAAGTGGGGTTTCCGGTTAACGCTGCGGCGAGTCTGTGAAACGGGAACTGGTGATTTGTTTTTTTTTAATTACCGAGTGATTCCAAAAAGTTAAGAGTTAACATTTTTAACAACGATAGATTGAACATGTAGCAAATGACTTGGAGACACTCTGAACCCAGCTGCGAGTTTTATACAAATTCACACATACACAAAACGATATATATTACTGGTGATCAATTTAACAATGTTTGTCTGTCTGTTCGTTTTACTACCCGTTTGAATAAATAGGTCGATCTTGAAAGCTGCAAAAACTAGATTTATAAAACTAAAAAGCTAAACTAATTTAATAAACTAAATTTCGTAGTTTCGATTATTTTTCTGAAATGGATAAATAAATTTAGGCTTGAACTTTAAGCATATATTAAATATTTTGTTATGTTATAAAAATTTGTTTTGTAAGTTCTCGTAATATCACAAAATTAATCAATAATGTTCGTTTATGGTCTTAATTATTATTGTTATTTTGAAAAATTGTAAATGTAATTTGAAAAATGTAAATTGGAAAATTTTGTCTGTCTGTATAAAAAGCTGATCTTCGAGTTTTTCGGGTCGTTTATACCATAAGCACATCAAGTTTATTTAAAATAATCGATATTCCTTTCCGCTTTCTTATTATCGATATTTCTTTTTTACCCAAACTTTTGGGCATATCTCTTAAAATATAATGGCTAGAGTTTATCTTTGCGTACAGCATACGCAGATTATAAAGATTTCGGGTTGTGGATACTTCCTCCCCAATCACTAAAAATATCAATGAATCCATAAAAATCACATACTTAAGACCTGCGATTTGGTTTATACATTTATACTTCAAGAAAATCAAGAATTTCCGCAATGGGGGAAGCGCAGTTTCTTGGGTGAAGCGGAAGCAATTTCTGTATACATGTGCACACATACATACAAATGCAGAATTTTGTCTTGCGTTTTCCTTTGATTTTGTTTCTGCAATGATTAAGATTACTTTTTTACAGCTGAAGTTAAAGAGTTGGCAGCATGAACCCGGCTTGAGGAGGAATTTTTATTTTGTTTTAATATTCATTTTCAAAGTGAAACTAGTATATTGGGTTTGTGCATTGTAGGAAGATAGGGACTTAAAGCTGTGGATAAGTATATTCTTACAGCTATCCTCTTCAGACAAAGTGTAAGGATTTTTTGCCACGCCCACTGTGATACATTTTATTGGAATGCTTCCTAAAACATCACAGAAAATAACGAACGAAAACGTACATATTTTTCTGTTTTAAAGCTAAAGTCACAAAATTTGTCAGAGAGGGTTCGCCACATTCACAATCATCCCCCGACACCGACACAAATTACAAAATAACGAAATTTTTCCAAAATAAGCAGCAATAATTAGGACTGTGAACGAGTATAAAGCAGTCGGTGCAAACTTGGCTAAGCTAAAGCAGCCCATTAGTGAAAGTGTGAAATATCGTCCTTTTGAATAGAGTATCATTCAGTCAATTTTCTTATTTCAAAAGTTTTTTGTTTATTGTATCAAATGTACATTTACACATTCGATACTTCCAAGGATTTGGACCGACCCGTAAATTATATTATAAATACAGAAATAAAAGCTACAATAGCGGATTCCCCATGTTTCGTATTACACATTCAAAACATCAATGTTTACCAAAGAAACAGAGATTTCATCACAAAAAGATTGACTTGATTGACTTTTCAGAAGTATTATAGAATTTGTAACTGCTCCATGGCGTTTGTATTGATAAAATAAAAATAAAACAAATGTTATAATTAAGTTATTTAATTGTATTCTAAACTGCCAAGCAGGTTTGTAAGACCATGTAATTGCTCGCAGTATCCAACTAATAAGCCGGAGTGCATCTAATAAAAGGCACGGTTTGATGAGTATATTTCAACTGATTTTATTCCTTAAAATCCTAGACTTATATAGGGTGTAGCCTAGACTCCTTGCTGGGTTTCACGCAGCAGCACCAACAGGTCTGGTACCGTTGCTCAGTTGTGCGTGCTAAAACACTATTTCTATTTTGATATCCACTTATTAGTTACATAGTGGATGTTTATATTTTTATTTTTAGGTTAAGGTGTTCATGTATGAACAAATTGTTTGTACAATTCTATAATTAATTATAAGATTATCATTCAATTGCATTTATAAGAACAAGTAAGAACGTTGCAGTCAGGCGTTACCGACTGCGTTATACTCACTCACACTGCTAACTATTGTTGTTATTTTGAAAAATTTCGGTTTTTAGAAATTCAAAAGTTTACCATATTAAAAGGAGATGACCAGTGAAAGTATTTGAAAAAATTTAGCGTGCCTAGCTCTAAAACTGCGATTTGCGGGGCGGGGTGGCTGGGAGTGTGGGGGTATCAAGTTCGCAGTCTTTCGGATGGACAAAACCAATATACTCTTTTCACTTCGCGAACGAGTATAAAAATGGGGGAAAACGAATAATGTGTCTGCGAATACATTAAAATATAAATATAAATATAACTCAAAGCATCTGGATGTAAATATATTCAAAATCCGTGTTAAAAGTTAAGTTTCGAAAGCCAACAATAGAATTGTTTTACACAAATATAAAAATTTTAAAATATTTCAGTTATATGAAACAATATATATCCCAAAAATAAAAAACAATTAAAGAGTTAGAAAATAAATATTCATAAAATGTTTTATGTTTCGTCTAAGCGATACAAAAGGTCGCGTAAATATTCCTTGTCGATTTTTTACATGTCGTTGATTTTCCAGACATATATATATATATATATATATATATATATATATATACACATAAATATATATATTAATTTTTTTATGTACATACAGCTGTGTTCAATATAGCAGTGCAACAGAAGGTCACATATATAACTGTTTTTTATCTTTTATATCTATTTTTATATCTATTGCACATTGTTTTTGTAAAATGGAATATAAAGAAGAGAAAAACGCAAAAGTCCCTTTAGATTTCCAATGGTTTTGTGTTTTGTTGATATTTTTGCCTATTTCTACAAGTTTTTGGCTGTTCATTAAAATAGCAGTTTTTGATCTTCTTCGACAAAAAGTCGCGAAAAATTTGTAAATTTGTAAAGAGTGAAATTAAGTGACAATACCCTATAGCAATGGAAAAATTAGAATTTTAGTGGGTAAAGGAAATCACTGCTGCTAGGAAAAAAGGCAATTGATCGTTGAGCTCAGAAAAGAGGGGACAGAAATAGAAAGTCTTTTAAAATGTTTTCGCCAAGATGATATGCAATGCCATAAATCATAAACAAAAGCCCAAAAAACGTGGTGCCATACACAAAACTTCTGCAAAGCTAATCCTCTTGCATCCTCCAGGGATATAAGAGCAGAGCTGAAGTTGGGAATCAGCGACGTAACCATTCGACGTCGACTACAAAATCAAAATTTGCAAGCGCGAAGCCCAGGAAAGGTGCCACTTTTAAATAAAAGACATATCAAGGCCAGGGTGGAGGTTGCCAAAAGCAATTTGGACAGACGAGTCCAAACTGATCTTGTTTGATGGAGTAGGTTCTAGACAGTATTTCTGTCGACCTCCAATCACAGAGTTTCTTCCAAATTATACTGTCAAGACAGTTAAGCACGGTGGCTCTAAAATGTTGGTATGGGACTTTTTTTTCATATAGCGGTATGGGGCCAATACAAATGATCGAGGGGATCATAGGCCATAATGTGTTCGTGAATATATTAAGGAACATTATGCCCTTAAAATGAGCATTCAAACAGGATAACGATCGGAAACACACCAGCAAGCTGGCTAAAAATTGGCTAAGCCAAGAAAGAATCGACTAATGGCATGGCCAGCTCAGTTCCCAGATCTTAGCCCCATAGAAAACTTATGGAGAGACGTCAACGGTTTGTTTCAAAACGAACCCTGACGTCTAAGCCGCATCTTTGGAAGGTTGTAAATGTGTTATATTGAATTCTCTGATTATTTTTGTTAAAACTGCTATTTTACTGAACAGCACATTTTATCGTTCTTTTTTTTTTGTATTATTCATCCTTATTTAAAAAATATTGAATAAATGAAAAAAGAAATAATGTTTAGTTAAGTGAAAATAATTACATTTCACACTTTAAAAAAAACTTTGTTCCATAATGGAACAAATATCGACTTATATTATTTAAAATAAAAATTGTTCTCAGTCTTTTGGCATTTGTGTTAATACCTTTAATAGTAAATTCAAGTGAACCAACGGATTCACTCAGCGCTCGAAGGATGCGAGAGAGAAAGATACGCAGTGTGAAAGCTTCTGAACCTTCGGCTGTTTAAGCCACTCCTAAAGTACGCCTCTTCTGCAAATACTTTTATAGCAAGTGTGCAATCTTTGGGGAGGTCAAATTTGGTGACAATACCTTTAAAATTGTTTGAGAGTGGGAAATATATCACTTTTATCGATTTGCGATGTGATGTGTATCGTCATGTTATCGTATTGCCAGCCTCTCATTGGGCGTGGCACAACAATCTTAACACTTTTTCTGAAGAGGATAACTACAAGTATATATCCAAAGTTGCAAGGTCTATCTTCAATAGCGCCGAAAAAAGTTGCGTTCATCCGGACGGACATACGGACAGATGGAAAGCATGACGGACATTGCACAAACCCAATAACTAGTGTCACTTCGTGAACGAGTATAAAAATCAGCCTGCAATCCAACCAACTTGAGTCGAGGCTCGCAGAGTGCAAAGCAATGTCTACATCTTCGATCTGGAGATACTGGAAACTCCTAAATGGTTAAAACGAAAATTGTGGTACAAAAGATAGAAAGAGATTGAGAAGAATGAATATGGTAACTGTGCGATGTTTCGCAGGTCTGGAGTGTGGCTTAATAGCTGCTCTGATTGGTAAATTAAAAAAATTCAACAGTTAAGTTATAAATAATTTGGCACACATTTTTTACATTTCTTAAATTTTGCAATAAATGTGTTTATACTGCTGCACTCACTAATTTTTGTGTTTTTGTGTTCGTAAAGGTTTAAGAGAATATATTGGCTTGAATTAGATTGATTTCATTTCTTTGTGGGTGAAATTGTTACCTTCCAACATGGTAACTGTAGCTGTGTGTGGTGACTTTGGCTTGTGGAAAATATTAAACTTCTATCAATTTGCGGTGTGAGATGTTTTTACATGTTATTGCCAACACAAATCGAACGCACAAAAATCTTAGCACTTTGTCTGAAGAGGATAGCTACATACATATATCCTAAGTTTCAAGGGTCTAAAAAAGTTGCGTTCATCCGGACGGACGGACAGACGGACAGCATGACGAACATTGCACAAACTCAATATACTAGTGTCACTTCATGAACGCAATTATTTTCGCCGCTATTGAAGTTAGAGACTTGAAATTTTGGATATATACTCGTGTGTACCCGCGTCAGATAAAGTGTTAAGGATTTTGAGCTCCGCCCACTGGGGGCGTGGCAAACCGATAACACCTAAAATCGCATATTGCTAAAGTCCACAATTTTAAAGCTAGAGTCACCAAACTTGGTATGTATATAGCTGGTGACCTCCCAAAAAGATTGCGACCTTGATATCCCGGCTATGCCCACTATAAGGCCCCCCAGCGCCCCCGCTCTCTCTCAATTTAAGCGATAGAGCCACCAAATTTTGTATGTAGATAACTGGTGTCCTGCCCCACAAATTGCGCCCTTGATATCCCGCCCACGCCCACTAGAACGCCCAACGCCCCCTCCCTAAAAAATCGAGAATGCCTATATCTCTCAGAGTTTTTAAACTACAGTCACTTAATTCGGGATATATATTAGTGGGAAGCTCCTCCAGAAGTTACAGAAAAATATTTGCGGGCAGTACCCCCTCCCCTCCCCTTAAAAATAGCAATATTTACGAACGTGAACGAGTATAATGCAGTCGGTAACGCCCGACTGCAACGTTCTTACTTGTTCTCTCTGTGTATCTACAAACCAAAACGCTAGCATCTAGTTCTTGAATTGCATATGTGCGGCGAGTGGGGGATTTGTTCAATATCCAATATAATACTTATGTGCATATGCTTAATGATAATATAACAAACGTGGCAAGAAATCGAAAACAAATGATAAGCTTGGTCTGCGTATGTTTTAGGAAAATCTATAGTCGGGAGAGACTAAAGAGTTTGCAGCGTGCAGTCTGCGATGCGTTTTTCTGCCTCTACATTTGCACAAAATCAATATACCCATTTGAACACCTAAAAAGAGTCGAAAACTGTCTTCATATTATAGTTTTTTTTTGTGGGGGTGGTCGAAGCTTGTCGGCTGCATCTTTAGAATTGGTGAATCCGTGGGCGCAACCATAATATCCTACGTCTGAATCAGGTTTGTATGAATATATATTCCATATATATATTCGATATATGTATATAAGTCTGTAGCTTTAATAGCGGCAAAAAAATGGCTTTCATTAAGACAGACGGACGGGCAGCAAGATGCACATTGCACAAAGTTAATATGCTTTTCTCATTGCGAACGAATATAAAAATAATAATTTCGAATTTCATCAATGGAAAATAAATCACTCTAAGCGGAAATCGAGAAAATGTTGCATTTACTAATATGAAGATAACATTTTGTTCAGCATAGGCCAACATTTAGCTTTCAGTTTTAATTAAACTCTAGTAAAATAGTATACCATATTTGAGTACGTGATTGTTGAAATAGGAACTGTTGGTCATCGTTGAAAATTTCGACTTATTTCTTTCTCTTTCTCTTTATGGGAATAAGACGAAATCATTGATTCACAGATTTACATATCTAGCTCTTACATTTGTCACAGGTCAAGCTACAAGGTTATCCTTCAAGTTGATGGATAAAACACGAAACAGGCTTTGAGGAATGCTGATGGGATTGTTGGGAGCGGTTGGACTGGGCAAACAATTAGTAAGGTCACACATTGGGAATCTGAACAGCAGACAAAGGGGGTTGCTCCGTCAAATGACTGTTTTTTAAGTACAAGATTTCTGGACCCGGGTCAGTTGACCAGCGGTCAGTGTCCGTTTGTTTTGTTCGTGCGCCTTCCTGCTGAGCGCTTGCCCAAGAAGTCCTTTTACAGGCGTCGTAGATGCCGGTGCATAAACATCTTTTTAGTTTTATGGTCAACGTCACAATTGTTGTACGGTTGATCTGAGACTTGGAAATGACCAACTGGTTTCATCCCAAATACGCACTCGACGTGATCGCTGGGAAATAAAACCCGTTTCTGACCATCCGTTTTACTGGACAATCCATTGCGAAAGCCCAAAGCGCAGTCACAAAATTACAGCCGGCGTTCAAACATATTTTTCCAACTTCCTGTCCCATTTTTTTGGTGTTTTCAATTCAAACTTGACCAACCACCCCTTCGCATTTTCATAGGTTTCCTACATTTTATTGCAATTTTGAATGGATTTTTTTTTTGTTGTTTTTTCTTCATTTGCATAATTCTTTCTGTAACACGAGACTGGGCAAGGATTAGGTTTGCAGAACGCACAAACTGGACATCTGCTTTTATGCCTCAGAACACGCACTGATTTCAAAGCGCGAACTCTGCTAATATTGAAACCTTTAATAATAAATAATAGTAATAGTAATAATATAAATATTTTTTATTTAACTGAAACTCATATTTGCCATATGAAGTTAATATATTTCACAACTTTATGATCTGAGCGACTCTAAGAACGATTTATTACGATAGCATTAAAAGTGAGATAGTTTACATATAGAGAAAGACGTTTCGGCTGTTAAGAATATAATTAAAAAACCCACTTCTGGGGTAAATGGAATAAATTTCACAAAGAGATGTCTGCACAAAGAGGCTGAAATAACGAATACTTTGTACGCCGGAGTTACAAAATGTCTTATCGCGAGGGTGGATTTTTATAGCTGTCCCACGTGGAGCAAGAAAATGATGTATACATTCGTTCTGCCATAGACAAAGAAACTTTTCTGAAAAAATGTACGTTTTTGAAGGGTTGTTCACGCGACCACGTTTTTCAAAAGCAAACTTGCGTTTTCTGCCTTAATTTAGGGCCTCAGAACGCCGTAAACGCCCGCAACCCACCCTTCATTGCGAACTGGGAGTTGGTGCCGCCATTTTCAAAAAAACTGCAGTGTCACCACCAACAAAACCACTTCCACCACCACCACCACCACCACCAGTGCGATTGGTATTTATATAAAATTTTAAAAAAATATAATGATAAAATAAATATAATAATATAAAAAAATGTTTAAGGAAGTTTGGCCAGCTCTTGTATCTAAAAAACTATGTATATTCTTGTGTGCTCACACGATTGTGTAGCTGTATAGAATTATTAGTATATAGGAATACTATTTGTGTATTTTATTGCTTTGCAAGGCCTCAATTGCCTTATGAACAATATGTGTCGTTAATATTAAGCTAGTGCCGGGTTTTAAGTTGCTTAGTTGCACAACTAAAAACTATGTTGATTGACAGATTTAAGTTTATAGAACCAGCTGACTAATTGGCAGAAAGATTTTTTTTCAGCGGGTACTATATCTAAGTACGATGCGACTGCATTTAAAGAAAAAAGAAACCATAAAAAAGTATATTTTACGAATTAATATCAAGTATTTATCAAATTACATATATTTAAAAGAGATTGAATAACAAGGCATAAATTATATTATAATTTTGAAGATTTTAAGGAGCGCATCTTCTAGTTGGGATTTATGCATAAAGCACATTCCTTTTTGTTTTATCTTTAGAAATAGATAATTATTAAATACAGTCCAAGTTGTTGGAAATGAGCAGAATCTATGTCTCCCCGACTTTTGTTTGGTGTTTCAAAACCTAATAATTTGCTGCATAATATTTCATTGGTTTGACAATAATAAAAAGTAAATCTTTAAGGTTTTTTCTTAGTTTTAAGCTGAACAACATTTTGGGGGGGTGCCTAATTGGTAGCCACTGCTTCATTTGCATCCAAACCCTTTATTCGTCTTCATATATAGCGTGTGTACACGACTCCAACTTTGCGCTCTCGTGAAAGCCAAAAATGGTAAAAGGACCTAAGGTAAAAGAAAACCCTCAGTATCATTATATACAGATCCCCTCTCGCCCGCCCGCACACAAGGACAGATACATACAGAATAGCACATTGGAGTTTCAAGTTTCTGTAAGTGGACGGGTGGTAAATTTGACTGTCATCGTGCGAATACACAAATTTAAAAAACCAGTACAAATGAGATTCTTTTACACTGCACTACTCAAAATCGGTGTATTTAAATTAGAGAACTACACTAATCAATATTAACTCTGACCTGATGTATCTGCATGTCAATTTAAAGGAACTATTTCTTCAATATAAAGACAAAAAGGAAAACAATTTAAAATATTTACCCAAATGTGTCGATATATTTAAGTAGTACTTAAGAAGAACTAGTTCAAGAGTCGAAAATATATATATTTTAATAAATATAATCTAATATAATCTTTATTTTTGTTTTCTATACAGTAGAGAAATATTATATAGTTTTCGATGTTGGCCACAGACCTCAAATCTGAACATTCTCATATATGATTTGAATAGCTAACGCTTTGATGGCATCTGGTGCAATTTTTCCATTGGGTGTTTTGGCTGTTGGTGTCCCGGCAACTACATTTTCGCGCAAAAACGGAAATGGTAACGGTGCTTACACAAAGGCACGCACACTGCGCATACCCCAGAAACAACCATCGCCGGAGCCAACCACCAGCTCCTTCGCTGGGCCATTATGCCACCCGACTTACCACGCCACAGATGCCGTAGCTGAATTTTTGTTGAATATTTTTGAGCAACTTTTCTTCAATTTCTCCGTCAGCTAGACTTTTTTCCTCGTACTGCATGCTCCTTCCAGGACTCTGCTTATGTATGCGCAGCTCGTATACGTATTTTTAGCAGTGTATGCGTGTAAGCACTTGTGCATGTCTGCGTGTCCTATATGGGCTGTTATACACTCGCAAAGGGTACTATAACTATTTCAGGAAACGTATTTCCAACCGAAAAGTACACAAGTTCCACATCTATATATCAAGCAGTTGATAACATTAGTTATCAGCTGTATATTATCGTATTATACAGTAAAATCACGACGTGAATAGAGTATATCTCGTCAGCCCGTCTGTTTAAACTAGAGATTGAAAGCTTAGAATATTTACTTGTGTCAGATATTCAGATATTGAATTTGAAAGCCAAAAACGATCTGTCAAATTTTGGGACTCAAGCACCAAGACTGTGAGTTTATTATATTTTCTTGTCATTCTAGTGGGTGTTCAGCTAGCTTCAAATTTAATTGCTCCATATCTTTTTAGTCAGATAAACATTATAATATATAAGATAAAAGGAAATTGGGTAAAGTAAAATAAGGTTTCAGTAAGTTATCGAAGTATTTGTACACAGTCAAACTGTGTTAGATTTAATGATCTACACAGTAAGGGTATTCCGTGTTCTTTACGTCGCATTGTAAATTATTTTTTCTTGTTTTTTAATGAAACACAACCCACTCAAGTGGCAGCTTAAGTTTCAAAATGCCAAAAGTAAAATGGGCGATGCGAAGCGGCTGTAGCGGAGACGATGTTGGTGTCGTCGAGAAAAAGAGGGTAGTAGTAGGTGTGGCGGGGGGGTAGCAGTGAATTGGAGTAGGAATGGGAATGTAAATGGGAATAGGAATGGGATGGAATGGGTTGGGAATGGGATGGGTTGGGGCTAGCAGCAGAGGCGTACGCGTGTCCCGGCCCGTGCTGTGGCGTTGCTGTCATTTGCGTTATAGAGTGTGAAAGAGAGCCACCTATTGCGAGGACTGAAGGCAACGACAAAGGCAACACAACCACAGAAAAGGCAAAGGAACTTTTGAAAAATTAACGCTAGCATTGGGGATAAGAAAAAGGATAATGTTACATATATATGCATGTACATATACAAATAGCTAAGTATATGTGTGTGTGTGTGTGTGTGTGTAATAGGTGTGTATTTGCACGTTCCATTTCTATACATGTTCATATCAAAATATACATATTCACATACATGTGCATGTACTTCTCTATGTGTGTTTATTTATGAAAACAAAAAACACATAAAAAAAACTAATTCAAAAAGTCGTATTAATGTACAGCCTGCTACCATCATCGACTTTTAATGTAGTTGCAAAATGCCAAATAAGGAAAATTCTTACTGGCAAGGAAAGAAAGATAGATAGATAGATAATGACAGCCATGATCAAATCTTGTTTTGCTATAAGTTATACGATAAAAGATAGCGGCAAATTAATTCAGCTTGTTGAGCAGATTTATATTTTTCCTGACTGCATTTGGAAAATTTGTCTCCTATTTAATCCTAATATCAAATGGGGATACCAAAAACCCTATAAGCTAACCTTTAAAGTCTACAGTTCAAAATATGTAATTCATTTAGCACTCATAGAAAAAATGAAATTTAATTAATAATAAAACTATTGAATTTACAGTTTTTCTTTCTGACTTTCTTTTCAGTTTTTAATCTACTTATGATACGCTCGATACGATATGCTCAGCCTCTTTTAATCTTAAATTTAAATAATGTATCTATTATAATATATATATACGTATTAAAATCTCATTTATTTTCAGAAACATTCATCTGCCTAATTAAATATATAGAAGAACGTTGTAGTTGGGCGTTACCGACTGAAAGATACTCGTGCACGGGATTTTTTTATTCATTTAAAATAAAAGAATGTAATTTATAATTTATAAAACGCCATCTCGATTTAATAAATTTTTTCTAATAATTGAGATTATGCACAGAATCTAGCGGAAAATATTTTTATTTAAGATATTTTAGTTCTATATACATATATATACAAGAAACTTTATATATTATATATATATATACAAGAAAATATATATACAGCGAAAAATATATGTATTAAAGGTATATATTTTATATTAAGCTCTATATATATTTTTTTCTAATTATTGAGTTCGTGCCGAGTTAATAAAAAAAAATATATATACATATATATATATATATATATATATATATATATATATATAAATAAGATATATGTATATATAATAGTATATAGTATATGTATATATATACTGTAGACTAATATATAGTAATTTAGTATAGTAGTAGTAGTAGTATAGAAGTATATATACAACAATTTACTGTGCACAAACTCAATAATTAGAAAAAAAAAATATTATTATTACATTGAGATGGCGTTTTCTAAGTTATAAATTACATTGCTTTATTTTAAATGCGAAAAAATCCTGTGGAAGCAATTTTTAAACTGAAACCTGTGTAAAAGTGAGGCTATGAAACAAAAGCTAATCGGCTTAAACTGCGAACCTTAGCAGCCGCAATTTATTAGCCTGGCTGCCATAATAAAAGAATAAAAAGAAAATGCACCCAGCCGACGGCCATGCTGTGGCATTCACCGACGGCGTTCCCAATGTGTTAAGAGGGCCAATTTTATTAATAAAATATATTTATATTTTATTATATTACATTAGGAATGCATAACTAACTGAATGCAGCTGTCTTTTTATATTGTTAGAGGCAAGCAACAATAAGCAACAATAAAATAATATGCTTTTGCTGAAGGTTCCAAAAAAAATTATTTATTTATTGTAACATGTTAACAAAACATAGAAAAGATAAATAGACAAATTTAAGAACTTTCAACAATTAAAGTGGACAGTCGGACACTTAAACTTCATACTACAATTTGAACTTTCGTTGAAGAAAATAAAAAATATATATATCTGTTTTTCGTTTTCACATGTGTGTGTATATATTTACATGAGGAAACGAGAACGGAAACGCACTTGACCCAATTGTATCAAGTAAGTATCAGTAAGCTTTACAGGTTTAGGAATAGTTTGCAGATAATTTAACTTAACGTTGAAATTAATTGAGGAGCTTTAAGATACATAAAGAAGTATGTGTGTGTGCAGTGAGCAATGCTAGAAAGTAAGAATTCGACGGGTGTCTTAAAGCTTGAAGTCAGAAAAAGTGTTAAGTTAACTTCAAATTTTACCAATTCGTTCGCTAGTTTTTGCTTTACCACAAACTGCTGCTCCACCCAACTACTACTTTTTACTTTTTGTTCTTGCCGCCATCTGTACTTTTTCTGTGCAGCCTCTGACCCCACTTTCTATGCCCCTGCATAGGCATCGCCTGCGCGAAACTCCGTCAAATTCTCCAGCCTAGTCCGCTATACGCTGCAGGTACGTTGGTATTTGGGCCTTCATCTTCATCGCCTCCTCCTCCGCAACAACAGCCACCGTCAACGACGTACCTCTTCCCCTTCCCACAACCCCTGGCACTCGCAACGACGCAAAACCAACGATATTATTTCAAAAGCTCCGTCTTTGACTTGTATATAAATGTGTACATACATATTTATATATATATATATATACCACATATATATGTATTTCTAAGTATGTACACAAGCAGCTGACAACACTCACACATATACAAACACACACACACACACACACACACACACACACACACACACACACACACACACACAAATACTTCATGCTGAGAAAAACTGGAAAAATAGTCACGCATTGAAAAGGAACGGCAAATCCAAGTGCAAAGAAAGCTTAAGAGGAACTTGTGCGCAAAGGCAACGTGCCGCAAAAAATGTGTGCGCCAAGAAAAAGGTTTGAGCTGAATAAAGAAAGGCAGAAATTGTTGGGCGGAGCCACGTGCTCATTTTGGTCCGAACACCACGCCAAGCCAATCCCATGCCGCATCGAGTTCAAGAGGCAAAGGTGTAGTCAGAGGGACGCGCTTTGCATTCGCTCAGCGCGCACTTTTTATTTTCCCAATACCAAGGACTCCAACACTTTCCATTTTCATTTTCCATTTATTTTTTGCACAGCAGAGACGCCCATGCGCCCGCCGACCCTCTTTTTCACATTCCTAGCATGTTGTATGCCCGCAAGTTCCATTTGGCCGCATCCGAAGGCACCTGGGTGAGGCTAAAGTAAAATAATCGAGAAATATAATGAAAAGATACTTTTCTCAATCCCCACTCGAAAGTTAACAATATAATTAATTAAATAAAATATGTGGTACTATAACAAAGACTTTAAATATATTTGTCATATCATTGAATAATAGTTGTTTAAAACATTTGGTATATGTAATTAGATATAGAGCTTCTATATAATAAATAAATATAAGGTTAGTTACTGTTAGAATAAACTTTGCAGTCATTTACAATGTTCACTTTTATTGCATCCGAAAAGTATGCTTTAAAAATTTCGGCTGCACAGAAGCTCGTTGTTATATTACCATAAGGTATTTTTTTCGATTGGTAGGGAAATATTAAAATTTCCCTATACAACATAGAGCTTCTGACAGCCAGCAATTTAGCTCATTCAAATATAAGTTCATGTTGTCAATTTTTTATTTTTTTTGCACCAATTTTATTATTATACATACTTGGCATTTTATAATAAACATTCAAAATGACATTAATATGTTCCTTTTTTTTTAAATTTTGTAAATAGCAGTTTTGTCAACAACAGCTTTAAGCCGATGCCTTAACAGAGCATTAACAGTATGGTGTATTTAACAAAAAATGTTTTGAATAAAAATCCTCTGTGTAGCATTCTTAAAATCATGACTAGAAATCAGGAATGTTGGTGGGGTAATTATTAATACAGTTAAATATGGAAAGACAGATTTCTTTTGGCGTCATTTTGTATAACAATAATTTCGTTTGTTGCATCAAATTTTTTGCATTTAAGAGCATCGTATCTGAAGAAATTTTATGATATTTTCTATGAAAATGTGTATTATTAACTAAAACATTAATATAAATCGCGTAATTAGTTTAGTAATTCAAACTCCTAAAAACTATTTTAAATATGAAGTCTACAAAACATAAATAACAAACTACTTCTAAGCAATTTGATACTTGCTTTTAATTGTAATATACATTTAATTAATGATCTTTATTATTTATTTATTAATGCACATGGGAAGACCACAAATAAGAACAGCAAAAATCTCAAATTTAAAAAATGAAACCATTTTAGCGCCCTTTTTAGAGTAGCTGCCTGATAAGTCTGTGCAATATTCGAGGCAACTGAGCAAAATCTACTATAAATATATATATATATATATATATATATATATATATATATATATATATATATATAAATAAAATATATATTTATATAAATATATATATTTATATATATATTTATATAAAATTAGTTTTGAAGTTAAGCATGCATCAATTGGCTAGGAACAAAATACATAAGTTTGCAATTTTTTCGCAATGAGAAATTACCGATTCTATTTTATAAAAATACAACTATGTGCAATAAATTTTTATACTCGTTCACGAAGTGAACGTCTTGCTGTCCGTCCGTCCGTCTGTCCGTCTGTCCGTATGAACGCAATTATTTTCGCCGCTATTGAAGCTAGAGACTTGAAATTTTGGATATATACTCGTGTGTACCCGCGTCAGATAAAGTGTTAAGGATTTTGAGCTCCGCCCACTGGGGGCGTGGCAAACCGATAACACCTAAAATCGCATATTGCTAAAATCCACAATTTTAAAGCTAGAGTCACCAAACTTGGTATGTATATAGCTGGTGACCTCCCAAAAAGATTGCGACCTTGATATCCCGGCTACGCCCACTATAACGCCCCCCAGCGCCCCCGCTCTCAAAAATCGGATATGCATATATCTCCCACAGTTTTTGAGCTAGAGTCACCAAATTTTGCATATACATTGCAGGAATGCTCCCCCAAATATTAAAAAAAAGTTTTTTGGCCACACCCTCTCCCGCCCCCATGATCGCGAAAACCGTTAAACCTGAAAGGTCAAATCGACCAGCCCCACCCCCACCCGCACTTCCCACTCTCCCCCACCCCCAGCAACACACAAATTGCAAAATACCGAAATTTTTTAAAATAGCAATATTTACGAACGTGAACAAGTATAACGCAGTCGGTAACGCCCGACTGCAACGTTCTTACTTGTTTATTTTTGTCACCATGTAAAAAATGAGAATATTGCTGTGTATGTGTGCTGTCCATGCGTCTGTCCGTATGGACATAATTATTAAATAGATTCCACAGTTTTAGACCCAAATTAACCAAAATTTACATGCAAATCGGAGCTTCAAAAATTTAATCAAACATTTTTTGGGTACATACAAAAGGGGCACAGCAAATCAGTAGAAATCTCTTTCTGACATAGTCTGGGAGACATGTGTTGTACAGTGTATTGAAAATTCGTATTCACTCGGCTACACTCTTCATCGTTGTTTAATTTTTCCAGAAACAAATGTTATTAATATAATGCCACGAAGTGCGTTACACATAGAAGGAGACTTCTCCGATCCTAAAAAGTATAAAATATCTCTACAAGTTAGTCCCTAAGTTTAACACAAGAAAAATGGGTATACATTTATTATTATGAATACTTAAATTCCTTTATTTTCAAAATATCTCTCATGACCAATAACGCTTCACTCCCAAAATATATGTAAAAATGTATATAATCAACAATTTCTTATTGATTTCATGAAAATTTATGTAAACTTAGCATTTACTTGTATCTTTATGCTCCGAATTGATGAGAAAACTCTCTTTGGGGGTCATTAAGCTAAATTTATGCAAGAGTATGCAATTTTCGGTATCTGTTATTTATTGTTTTAAACGTATATTATTGATTATGAGAAAATGTACATGGACCCTTAATTCATTCCATTATTGTCTTATTAGAATGCGGGCATTAAGTATAAGATATAATATGTATATGTATATATACATATGTACACGGACGAACAAAGGACAGGTTTTAATACCATTGTTAAGTATATATTTTTAATGCACAATGTATGTACATTAAAATATGCAAATGTTGTAACTAGAGCCGCTTTGCAGCCGTCTTAGAACGTGCTGCTAAACACTGTGGATTCAGAACCCACCACCAACAAAAAGGTACGGGGGTGGGATTTCTAGCTGCCATTGCCACTGCCACACAGAATCCTTCCTTTATCGTCGTCTTTTCGCTCTCAACGAAAGCCACAGCTCCATCTCCGTCTCCATCTTTGTCTCCATCTCCATCTCCATCTCCATCTCCATCTCTGGCTCTATGTTCATCTTCATCTCCAGGCAATGGCGACTGTTTACTCTCTGGCTACGCCATTGTCATTTTCCTCGTTTGCGTCTTTTTCTTCGTGTTCACCCCCAAGTCTCTCGCTGTGCTGTTTAACATAATGAGGCAGCATCAGGCACTATTGGGGGTGTTTAACCAACACACACATACACACACACACACGCACACACACACACACAGTTGGTTATTTAATTCAATACACATACGAATTACATACACATACAAGGAATATATAGCGCATTCACCGACAGTAATCAGTTAGAGAACTGCTGCCTGACTATGAGACACCCTGTTTTCAGTAATTTTCTGCTTATTGCACAATTATTTTTTTTTTTTATTATTTTTAGTAGTTCTACAAACACATCTAATAACGATTGGGGAATGATCTTATATTTTATAAAATGGCTTTAGTTTTATATTCCTTGAAAACAAAATAAATTATACTAAAAAATTTTAATCGTTCCCCTTAATATAGATTTTCACCCATTCATTTTATAGGGCAACATACAAAAGAGTAAAACTATACGACTCGCCTTTTGAGGCTGGTCGAGAGTATAAATATATACATTATGGGTCTGAGATGTTGGTTTCTGTCTGCTATGTACATTTTCTCAAGAATACTCTGCACAATTTTTATTGGTATAAACAGAAGCGATAACTCACTGGTAAAATATGTTGTAAATGCCATTCACATTTGCTATGTTTAATTCCCGACTTGGCAATCGATAAGAATTTGAATTCTTTCTTTCATAATCCAAAGATTCGAACTGAATCGAAAAAAAAAATATGAATTTTCTCGAGATTTGCAACGCAGATAATAGTTACCATTTCTCTCGAAAAATTCAAGAACAAGGCGCAGTTTTAAAAGTGCTATATAGCAAGGAACTCCGGCTCACCCTGCAGCACCCGACCCCGCCCCTTCACAAAGACCAGTCACAGTCGCGCGAGTTCTCTATGTGTGTGTGTGTGTGCGGCTGTACTTATACATGTGTGGTGTGTGCGTCTCTGTATGTATGCGTGCGTGTGTGTGTGTGTGTGTGTGTGTGAATGCCTGCGTGAGGTTTTTATAACGTCAGAGCGCGACAGCCACGCCCTCTCGGCGAGCGAAAATTCTGTTAGCGCGTTTTCGTTGGCGAAAAAATCATAGGATACGGATACGCCTTTTCTTAGAAACTTTATATCTATATATATGTACATATGCACGTACATTTTAAGGCCTCAGACACACACATCGCTTATGTTTAGAGGAGTCGGAATGGGTGGAATGGGTAGATGCTAGGTGGTAAAGGGGGGTATCAACCCAAAAATTGTAATTTAGAAAATAACATAAAGGTTGCAGCTTTAGTTGAAATCATTTATTCTGTTAAGTAATTATTACAAATAATAAAAAACCAAAAACTGTTTCTCAAAATTAATCATTTTTTATGAAAATTATTCACTTTTCTATTGCTACGAGTCTCAAGTTTGTTTTATCGTTTATAATTCACGTTAAATTGGAATACACATGTGTAAACCAAATTTTGTTTTTATACTACAATGCATGCGAGAAGGTTTTATAACATAATTATATGATTATCAACATATTTAACAAAAATAATTATTTTTGAGACACATATAAAGCTTTTAGCATAGTAATCCGCAACGAAACTTCGGGACTTAAAGTGTTCTTGAAATAGGAACTCATTTTCTCTGGTTTTTGTTAAAAGCATTTTGTTGTTTTGACTTTTGGAAAACCAACCGACAAATTATCGATTTAACAAAAGTTAAAAACAAGCTAAGGTAGTTTTTCCATTAAACACACTCTGTTGAAAATGTAATCTTTTGCTTGTACTTAAATTGCTTAATGTTAATTTAATCAAAAACTGGTTGGAGTCCCATTATGACACCTCATTGAGGAACTCTTAAATAATCTCTTAATGTGAAAAAGAGCTTATGTTAGTTGATACTTCTTCTATGTAGGCCTCTCTTTTATGTGCTGACCGCTGGTCAACACCTAAAAACGCGCATGCTCTATGAGGCGTCTGTTAGCTAAACTTCAATGTCCCTCGCTTTATTGTAAATTCAGAATTAAACACTGTTCTAACGGGACGTGCATTTGGTACTCGGTGTCGCAGTGTCATTGCTCCTGGCTTTTGGGACTCGAGTGCAGAGCAATAATTGCCTTGGCTAAGACGAGCTGGGAGTTCTGCCCTCGCTTGAAAAGAGATTGGAAATTGGCTAGCAAAGATTGCATTGTTTTGACGAGCAACTTCCGAGCGACCTTGGCCTTGGCCTGGACTATTTACCTTATAGCCATGCATATTCGAGCATTGCATTCACGTTGCCCAGCCCTCATCCAGCCAAAAGTCTGTTGTCAAATTGAGATATGCCAATATGTGCAAACATGAATTTCATTTGAAGAGCTCCAATCTCAAAATTTAGGATTCCGACAGGCAATGTTGTTAAAGAATTCAAATCTAGCCTATTAAGTTTTACAAACGAATATGAATCTTTAAAGGGTCGAAAACTAAATATATCTTTCCTATGGAACCCATATGAGATTGTATTGATATTAGTTAAAGAATATAGAATATGGGAAATGTAATGAAACTTATAGTTGGCGAGTTTGGTTTAACAAGTAAGAACGTTACAGTCAGGTGTAACCGACTAAGTTATACTCTTTGACGGTCTTAATTGTTATTGTTATTTGAAAAATTGGATTGGGAGTTCATTCGAAAAGAACATGACAAATTTTGGTGACTCTAGATCTAAAACAGTGAAAGATGTGGATTTCTTTATTTATTTACCATTCTTTAAAACAATATCATAAAACAGTTACCCTGCGATCTGACATTACAAGCATTTCAATCCACTTTATTTTGTGCTTATTTATGTAAAGGTTATTATTATTATTTATTTTTTTTATCAGTAAAAACCAGTCTTATATAGCCAAATTCGTTAACTGTCTGGAATGGAAAAGCCAATAGAGTAAGACTAGTTGCACTTTTCTTGTTCTTAAAATCAGCGCACAATCAACGCAGTTACATGGAAAATAAATGAGCCTTTTAAATACATTTATTTAATAAAGAACTTCTCCATCAAAAACCAGAAAATATATTTTCGAATAAACTGTGAGAAAATAAGCCAGTTTAACACTAAATTCAAAAGTTGATAAAACCAGTTTGTCTTCAAAATTTTCTCACAATTCTTATACTTTTCTTGGGTAGAAAATGACAATTAACAACAAAAATTTGCTGACCACTGTCCTGCTTGTCTCCTGTAAGGGGTGACTGACCAACCCTTTCCTAGGTGCGCTTTGTTTGTATCTTTGCCTTTTCTCAGCTATTTTCTGGGATAGTTTCTCGATCGTCAAGTTTTTTACGCAACCTGAATTTTGTACACTGTTAATGGGTTCTCCTAAAATCTGATGTCTACGGCAGTGTTGCAATGTTTTCACTCGACGCGACACGTTTTCTGCATTGGCAGATCGAACTCAGAAAAACTTGGAAAAACTAAACACCGAATTCGCGATTGACATTTTTAAAAACAAAAAAGAAACAGTTTTGTTTTTTTACTTTGAAGATTAAAACCTAAAACTTACCTTGCAGTTCAAACAAAGTGTTAAGATTTGTATGCCACGCCCACTGTTAGATAACAGGTCAATACAACTTTTCGATAAAAATTCGAAAAAAAAATTAAATTTTCCACAATCTCAAAGTTTGCTGATGACCTCCGCCAAATATATAGCGGCAGCGTCCATTGCAACGCCCCCGCATTAACAAATCGGATATGCCCAAATCTTTAACTCCTGGTAAGCTAAGGTTACCAAATTTGGAATATTTATTGAAAACCACATAGAAAAATTTGCTGGATCCAATCAATAACACGTATGTATTTGCCACAGTTTAAAAGGTAAAGTCACAAAAATTCGATAAAATCGACTACAGATACATTTAACTTAAATCGATAAAAGTGTACAACAACTCCAAGTTTTGGAACTTATGTTTAAACCGTCAAACACCGATAATTCAAAATTTAAAGGAAACAAAATATCAGGATTTCAATTCAAGTTTGATAAAGAACAAGGCAAGATATCTCTAGTTGGGATCACCATGAACCCAAAATGACACACACATACAAGCGCACGCCACAAACGGCACATTTTTTATATTTTTTATGATATTTATTTATCTGAAATTATTTGTGTAAGCCGTTCCACAGAGAATAACAAATTAACACAAAGTACACAAAATTACAGTCAAATTTTATCCTTTTTATACATATGAAGATTTTGTTTATCATCTATTTTTTTTTTTAACTTTTTGTTGGTCAAGAAAATCGTATTAAAAAGCTTAACAATGTTTAAAATGAATATGAATATGTCTATAAATCAGACATACACACTTTTTAGTTTTAATCAATTATTTTGCAACTATATATTTTAAATTTTTAATTTAAAATTCGGGGAAAAGTTTTTGACATAGCTGTATTAATTAGTAGTGGCTCCGTAAATCTACATAGTTACTGGGATATTTTACCAATTTGAACTTAAAATTTTGACATTTTGATTATAGGTAAAGATGATAACGATGTGTTAGCGTTATCTGACCAAGATGGAGTATCGGTATATAACTGCATACACAATTAACAATCAATCTGTTTACCCATTTTCAATGGGTTCTGGGTATAAACACTGCAGTCGGGCATTACCGACTGCGTTATACTCGTTCACGGTCTTAATTATTATTGTTATTTTGGAAAATTTCGGTATTTTGTTATTTATTTGGGTGCGGGGGGTGAACGTCTCATAAATATTTTGACTTTCTGCCAAATTTGGTGACTCTAGCTGTAAAACAGTGGGAAATGTGCATTTTCCGTTTTTTCTGGAGCGGGATGTGGTGCGGCCGGGAGGGTCGTGGACGGACAGTCAAACAGTGTGACGAATACTACACAAACAGAATATATTAGTTTCACTTCGTGAACGAATAAAAAAAAATTAAAATAAATAAAGCGGCTATAGACGTGAGCGCCCTATTTGGAGATACCCTAAACCCAGACCCCTTGCATTCTTGTAGACATATACAATACTGGAATATACGCATACAAACGCATGGAGAAAACAGCGCACTTTGTTTAGAAGCTGCAAATGCAAATGGAAAACATTGTGAAAATTAGCTTCTGAACTTAAAGGAAGATTTTTATTAGATATTCATTGCTGGAAAAGAGCAGTCAATGTCATTTCCAACTATGTACAATACATTTACAAACCAAAGCAGAAGACTTTGGTTGTCCATGAATAGTAGCTTAAATTGGTGGCTCTCTCCGAGATATAGTAAACAAAACCAAGGTTGATATATTGATTTTTGTCGATATTGATAAAACGGGGAAACATATTGAGCAAAAAAATTAAATTAAGGGAACTCTACAGCGCTGCCGTCACAGAATACACAGTTTGCGTGACTCCTATCTGGAGGTACGGCATCCAAATCTGGGGACTGGCAGCACCCTCGCACAGAAAAAGGGTCCAAAGTTTTCAAAGCCGGTCACTGCGGAACATAACTGGAGCTCCTTTTTATGTGCGCAATACAGTACTGCATAGGGACATGCAAGTGGACTGGGTCGAGGACCAAATTAAGAAGTTCAGTAGGGGCTACAACCACCGCCTAACCGCTCATGCGAACAGGCTAGCAAGAGAACTTCAAAACGCCCGCCCAATCAGTCGGCTGAAAAAAATATCTTTCAGCCAATTAGTCAGCTGATTCTATAACCTCAAATCTATCAATCAACATAGTTTTTAGTTGTGTTTAGTATTAACGACACTTATTGTAGTTTTCGAGATTCATACAGACGAACAGACGGACATGGCTAAATCAATTTACCTCGTCGTTCTGCTCTAGAATATATACTTTGTGATGTCAGAGATTCCTCGTTCTGCCTTTAACATACATTTGCACAAAACCATTATACCAATTTTACCCATTTTCAATTGGTTTAAAGTGCAGCAAAATGAACGCGACAAAAACGCGTTTACAAAAGTAAACAGAATTTAAACTGAAAACACTTTTTTTATATTTTGCATTTTAGAATTGAAAGAGGTTTCCAAAATGAGTTACGATTTAGAAGATGTTTATTTCTTTATTGAATTGCAAATAAAATAACGAGGTTCCATCGATTGGCTAACAATTAGTTACGAGTTATCAAGGATTTCGATTTATCAGAGATGGTTTTGATGGTCGAGAGGGTGATGATAACTGACAAACAACGCAGGGCCTAAGCCATAATAGCTAGACAGCTGAATATTTCACAGTAATTAGCCTGATTTTCGGAAAGCTTGGGAAATTTGTGAATTGTATGCAACATTTTTGTTGTTCATCCGAGAAAGCTCAAACTAAATTTCAGAATTTGAACACAATCGACACCATGGCAAAATCTTTTGATGAATCGAATTCAATTAGATTGTCTTTAGTATGCATAATAAATAATATAAAAAGTATCATTTTTAATATTTGTATCTTTACAAATAGTGTAACGTTGTTGCTTACATATTTTGTAAAAAAAATTTCAAAATTTTAAAATATCCTATATGGAGAATATATTGCTAATATGGCTGCCCTGCAACCACGACAACAGCATTGTGGCAACAACAAAACGCCAACGGGCGTAGCACCGCGCGCTTAGAAACGCAAGTTTCCTTTAGAATGAGTGCTGGAAATACCAATTTTGGTTCAAATGAATATTTGAAGAACCTTTTTTCAAAAAGTCGTACTAAGATCGGTGAGAAAACAAGATAGTTATTCAAGAAATTCACAAGCCAAGTAGCAGCAAGCACGGCCAGTGCATCTGTATACACACACGTGTGTGTGTGTGTGCTTAAATTATGTGTAAGGGACAACTCGCAGCTGGGTTCAGGGTATCTCTCAGTCGGGCGTTTCCAACTAGAGCAGTCTAACTTGTTTATTTTATATTATTTTTCTGATTGGTGTTTGCTATATCTGTCTTGATGTCCGTCAGTCCGTCAGTCTGTCCGTCTGTTTGTCAAGAGTTAATGCCACTTTTTCGCTGCTAATCAAATTTTAAAATATGAATATATACTTGTGTATCTTATTCGTCAGATAAAATGTGAAGATTTGTTGGAAAATCGAAAGAAAGATTAATATTTATACAATTTTAAAGCTGGAACTAAGTATAGTTAACTAATATCCTGGCACGCCCATCCGCTTGAAATGTTGAGTGGAATTTTTTGCGGGCCACGCCCACTCCCGCATTTGCAAATCGTGAAAATGCATATATCTCACTGTTTTAGAAGAAATTAAAGATCTAGCCGCCACGCCCGCCATAACAGCAATAGAGGAGCGTGAACGGGTATTAGGCAGCCGGTGCCACCCGTCAGCAACGTTCTTACTTGTTTTTAATTGGGCGGCAGTGTACATATTTGAATATACAAATATACGCGGGTAATATTCTCGGTTCTTGTTAAATTAAAAGCTGAACAAAGTTCCTGCCAGATACGCCCTGCAAAAAGAACAAAAAAGACAACTTGGCTGCGAGGGAACCAAACCAAAACTTGGCGAGGCCGTAAAGAAAGACGGCAAGAAGTGGTAGTAGGAGCGCGTTTAGTTTCGCAGCGAAAGGGTGAAGACGGAGCTTAAGGTAACTGCGAATTCGTGTGGGCGGGAGCAAGTTTTCTGCGACCGCGTTCGCGTCTTCGTCGCGTTGCGTTTTCGTCGCGTCGCGTTGCGTCGCGTCGCGAAGATGGCAAAAGGCGCAGACTTGAGGGCAGGCTGCCAATAGGCACGTTGCGTTACGTTCGCGGGTGCTCGCCATTGGTGCGAACTTTATTTCAGCGTTTTACACAATATTCCTATTTCGAAGGACCAACACGGAGCACATAAATTACCTTCCAGCAGCAGCAGCAGCAACTCTTCTTCTTCTTCTTGTATGTGTATAAGTCAACGGAATCCGAGCAGCCTTTCAGCTATACATCTTTTATGTACAACATTGGGTAATGTTCCCAAGTTATTTCGCATTTAAAACTTCCAACTTAATTATCATTTTTACTAACAAACATAAGTGGAAAATTATTTATGCTTCTATGTTCTTCTTCTACTCATTCTATAAAGCTAAATTTAGTTATTACAATTAAGCATTATCTAGTCGGAAGTGCCCGGCTCGGGGATACCCTGAACGCAGCCACCCCTTGCATTAATAAATACACAAAATCAAACACAATTTTCTTGTATGCATAGATACACACTCACACAAACGCCGCAAGTTGCTCACTTTTCTCAGCGCTGGGCCCCCACTAAAGAAAATTAATTCTTAAGCAAATTCTAAACTAAAAGTATGATTTTGATGTGCAAACCAAAGCGTAAATATATGGTACTTGAATTACGTTTTTCTGATAGAGGCGAAAGCATATTCAACGCCCAAAGTTGTCTGATGTTCAATTTAACATATGAACTATTTAAATTTATAAAAATTACTTGTGTATTCGCCATTTTATTCAAAAGTCTCCAACTTCTATGTACCTGAAAAGAACTGTTTGCGTGATATAATTCGATCATCAGAATATCATAGCCAAACCTTAAATATGTCATTCATATTGTATATATAGTCGCTTTTTGCACATTTCGCTGTGATTTAAGATGAGTGGTATCTAAAATCCCAAATAATCTTAATCTGCATATATGTTCCGCACACATTAAATTTTGTGGGTCTATCTCTCATAATTTCTGAGATATGCTTAAAAATACCAGCTAAACACCGATGAATATCGATGATAAGAGAACGGGACGGGATTAACGCGATCTTACAGACAGACAAACGCACTTGGATAAATCGATAATGTATATTATACACCCTATATTATATATATAGGACCCTTTTTACCCAATTTTAACAACCATTTCGTTTTGTTCTTAGAAATCTTGACTTAAGTTACACCTTAAATATTCTACAAAATTAAAAATAAATTTAAAGAAATCCTTAGACAAACAGTCTGAACTCACTTGAGAGCTGTTGTTGCACATATCTAAGCCCATACTCACACACACACATGTATGTGTGTTTTACCCATTTTCGATGGGTATAAAAAATTTAAAAAAATAATCTGCACACGCAAATGGTCGGGGATGCTTCCTTTTGTCTGTTGCGTGCCCAAAACCATTATCCTTTTTACTAATTTTCAATGTGAACAGTGTGTAATAAATGTACTTTAAATCACATTTTTATAAATTGAATTTATCCGAATTATATATAGGTCTTTTCTTTTTTTTTTAAAGTCATCTTCATAGAACATTGGGAAGTTTAATAAAAGCTTGCGAAATGTATGTTTTCATGAATATGTGTATATAAGTAAATAAACATGTTTGGAAATAGCTTCTGGGGGGAGTAAAAACTACGAAGCCACTTCCTTATTTTGTCTTTTTTTGTGAGAAAAGCCTATGTGGGTTATTTTAATTAAATAAATAATCGTATTCATCTTTTTGCCGCCACTCTTAGTGCAAAGTGTGGTTGCTAAGCCCGGGGTACGTTACGTATACGTAACGAGGTACAGTTGCGCATCAGAAGCTAATATTGAAATCAGCTCTTGCCTTGTTCTCGCTCGCACTTTTGTTTTTTACGCTTGATTCGACTCTTAAAAATGTTGGCAAAAGTTTTCCAACATTCTCTCGTCTCGTCTCGTCTCGTTTCATTTTAGAGACCAGCGCACACAGACACGCAAACTAGTTAATTAATTCTTATATCTGTGTACACACGAACACTCTCATATTTATATGCATGTATACGTATTATATTTTCTTTGCTCTTCCTTGGCGGCGGCAACAGCGACGTGGCCGCAGTCACAATCTTGGCGTCAGCCTCGCGGCTTTTCGCTCATTATGTTCTACGAAATGTACCAACACACAGATGCAAACACACTCACACACATACATATGTATATACACAAATATACACAAATATATATATATACACATACATCCCCAAACAGCTTCGGCAACAACAACATCTTGAGGCAGCAGAGCAGCGGAAAGGGCTGCCTACATTGTCGAGAACGCGCTCTGATTGGCTGTTGAAGTTCGCGTTGCTTTTGCGCCGCGCCTAGAGGCCACAAGAAACCCGTTTTAAGATGAAGATGCCACAAACAAGCGCGCATCTGTGGGGTATGATGGGCGTTCAGAGGGTAAAAATATAGATACAAAAAATAAACTCTGCGCCCCACTGAAAATTACTAAAATGGGTATAAGGTAAACAGACAGAAACCGACATATTATTAATTATATATATTCTTGATCTCGAAAACTTCACGTCATTCTTCAGCATTAAGCACCTAGTAGGCATCAAAAAACGCATATAAAATGCTTTGAAATAATTTTATTAAAATGTATTTAAAAACTTTTCAGAACTGTGCTCAGGGTATATCATAGTCGGGCGCTCCTAATTGGGCACCTTTTACACGTTTTCTGCTAGGCTAAAATCGATATAGCGACAAAGCTAAAATTTCATGTTTTTTTTTAATTACTCAGATTACTCAACATATATATAATATATAGGTAGGAACAATTTACCGATTTATTTGTAAATGTACAGTTTCTCAAGAAAGACAATGAAAACAAATTCACATTTTCTTATAAAAAAGAGTAATTTCTTGAATTTTTAAATATTTTTGTAGCACACCCAAATGTGGTCACAAAAAGTATTAAATTTTTTTCGCTATACTGCGCCGTATATAATTGGGCGAAAAATATCTGTCAAAACACTTTCTTGACAGTATACAAAATGTATGTTTTTTGTTTAAAATAAAAAATTAAATGATCTTGGTTCATTTTTCTATAAAAAAAAAACTTGACAATATTAGAAATTTCCTTGCTTTACAAGGGAAGTTGAAAAATGTGATTTATTCTCATTGTCAAAACACTTTATTGACAGACTGTATGTAACAGGCTAAGAAAACACTATCTATATTTATATATATATTTATGTTATTATTTATTATCATCAAAAGTGTGTCAGTCTGTCTATATAAACACTTCGATATCCTCGGCTATAGGAACTAAAGACTCAAAATGTAAAAATATTTAAATTAATGTGTGGTACGGGTCACAATTCAATATTTTGCAATCAAAATTGAAACCATTTAAAGTAATATATAGCTGATTATCTTTTCACACGATTTTGAAATAATACTCGTTATAAAGTAAAATTGGTCTCTTTTTACAAAATCAATTACAAAACAAGAGCGTTTTAACTGGGTACACCCGACTAGTCAATCTAAATCAAGCTGCGAGCCATTCTACAGTATTCACTGTTTTTTTTCGGCTTGTGAAATTTGTTTAAACAAGCTGTCCCTGGGGAACAAAATCAATATACACAAAAGAATCCTTGCGCCAGTTTGACTGTACGAATCGGAAGTCTATGGAATCGCTGCCAGGACACACATGCACCAAATATGCGCTATTAAGGACCTTCATTCCATTTCATTCCAGTTTTATTAAAAACTGTTATGTACCTTCTTGCATAGTATTAGTTGTTATATTTTAATATATTTAAATGTATATTGTTACAGAACGCTATTGAATGTTAAGTCTTAGAAAACTTAAACTGCTTCTAACTCGTTCAAGTTGCTAAATCAATAACAGTAAGCCAAATTATTCTTCTTGAATAAAAACCAAACATTTTAAAAATAATAAGAGTACTCTAGTCAGAAGCACCTGATTAGGAGATACCCTAAACCCAGTCATTATGAGAAAGGAGAGTTGAAAGCTATATACAAATAAAGTCGCAAGACTTTATTACTTCAATTGCGTGTTTTCATATTTGTAACGAGTGGGGGGAAGTATCCAAACTATTATATATCTGCATATGCTCTACGATAACATATTTGGTGGCTCTATATCTTATACATTCTGAGATATGCTAAAAGCCCGCATTTAAAAAACCATGCTTATCTCTTTATTTTCTCATATACTTGAATAAAAAACAATCGGACTTAGTACAAACGAACTTAAAAAACCAAACTTTAGCTCCCCAGCTTTTATAGAGTGCTAATAGATGCGCAAAAAAAACTTCAGTGATTCTTTACAAATCTTGTTTAAATGTTCCAAACGATTCTTTGAATAATGTAATATGTTATAATATAATTATAATAAAAAATAATGTTGCACCTGTTTATCAATTTTAGGAAAACAAATTTAATCTTCGCGTGCCAAAAAGTTGAAATTTCCCAGGTCGACGTGTTCATACAGACGGACCGACCGACGAACGGACAGACATACAGACAGACAGGCCTAAATTGACTCGGCTTTATAGTGTCCAATATGCTTACATCTGTCCGTTACATATATTTGCACACTTTTCACCCATTTTCAATGAGTTCGAGCTTATCCGGGCTGAATTTAAACAAAGTTTGTAGACTTGTCTGGACTATAAGTTCTCGTAATCTATACTTCCATAAGTTTATTTCAAATGTTCGGTTCTTAATCCAAAATAAGTATTAAAAATATATATTTTGTATTTATGCACAAAACTATATGGTATGTACGTTGACTTGGAGAATATTTAGATACTTATGGAAAAATGCAGCAAACGCGAAACTACTATAGAATAAAACAGACGCTCCCGACTAGTCACTTTCAACTTGTTTACATAGTGGCTCAGAGATTGTTTGATCCCTTTAAATAAAAACAGATTTCAACAAAAAGTAAACGTAGAATCTTTGATTAATATTTAAACTTAATTGGACTGATTATTTAGCTTAATCCTTTTTTAAATTAAAAAACAAAAATAAACAAAAAATTAATAATTCCATGTCACAAATTATATTTTTAGGAAGTAAAAAGGCTCTAGTCGGGTCCACCCGACTAGGAGATACCCTGAACCCTGCGTTCTATCTTTATAAACAGTTGATTCACACGCACACACACATAAATGCACGCTAAACGCACTTTACTCGGTAGCCCCCCTTGACCCCCACTATAGAAACTAAATTCTTTTTTTTTTTAATCTAAATGTATGATCGATTTTCAGCATTGTTATGGATACTTCATTCAAATTCTGCATCTGTTTCTCACGAACAAAACACATCAAGTTTGGTGTGTCTATGTCTTTTACGCTTTAAGAGATATGGTAAGAAAACTATGTTTTCTAATTGATTCTTATCGCAATAATAGGAGATCTAAAGTCGAAAAATTTTGGTTTTGTAGTTTCCGAGAACTCTGCGTTCATACAGACAGACAAACGGAGGGACAGACAGACAAAGCTAAATCAACTCAAGAATATATATACTTTATGTGGAGAAGCATATATATATACTATGCGTATCATTTAATTTAATGTAAAGGACATTATTACGAATAACCACATCATCCAATTAGAAAAAGAAAAATTAGAAAAAGTTAGTTAAATTCAACAAATAATATTGTTTGTTCATATTTGATAAGTTGCTATTATAAACTAACAGCAAGTCAGATAGAATAAACCAAAAATTAGTTTAAAAATAAAAAAAGCAGATATTTGATAAAAAGTATCTATCAAGTTTTATATCGCCAAGCCTAATTGTATACTTTACATTTCTAACATTAAATACAACGCTGCTTCATGAATTCGAACTAGTTCGAACTTTAGCTGCCAGATGGCGGCACTGGCATGTGTTATTTGGCAGAGCAAGCGCCCTCTATTGGCAAAACATTGTAGATAGGGAAATTTGAGCTCTCTACCTAAAAGGGTAGTTTTCTCATAGTCATAAATTCTCTTAGGTACTTATTGTTAGACATTCTCTTTTTCTTATTGGCCGCAGTTGAAGGAATCTTTCTCTTTTCCCCTCACTAATAATCTGGGATATCCAGGATAACATGGGGAACATGAAAGCTCGCAAGACAGATTTATCTTTATGTTCAGCAACACGTAGAGTTACATAGACGTATGCACGAAATACCCTTGCCGGGGTATTAAAATATTTACATTAAATGTGTGACCTAATAAAATAGATTTAAAATGTATATATTATGGATAAGTAAAAGCAAAAAAATATCTTGCATGGGTATGTATATTTGATTTAATCTATTCATTTGTCGGAAGCTTACATATTAATAAACAATTCTGTTATTTGTAAACTCTATCACTTTTATTTTATTTACTATACTGGCTTATGAAGTGAAAATGGTATATTGGGTTTGTGCAATTTCCTTTTGCTTTTATACTTGTGTGTACCTGCGTCAGATAAAGATTCAAACAATTTGGTGGTGCCCACTGAGGGCGTGACAAACCGAGATCAAAAAAGTGAAGGCCGATAAAATCAAAAATTATAGACTGGAATCTCCAAACTTGGTATGTAGATACCATGTGAACTTCCCAAAAGATTGCAACCGTTATATTTCGGTCACGGCCATTAGAACGCCCCCAGCTCCATCACTCCAAAAGCTCAGCTTGTTATTGAAGGAATGCTCCCACAATTATCACAGCTAACATTTTTGGCCATGCATCCTCCCGCCTCTGTAATCGCAAAAAACCGATATATCTGACAGCTCCAATAGATAACACTTTTATGTTTCCGACAAATTTGTAGATGGAGTCACCAAATTTAGTATGTGAATAGCTAGTCAAATGCCACAGTTATCCCACTCATAGTTTGAGAACTAGAGTCCCCCGAAATTTATGTAAAAGAAATACTAAATATCAAAAAACCGAAATTTTCCAAAATAACCATCATTATTAAGACCATGAACGAGTATAACGCCTTCAATATATTTTTACTTATATACTTTTTATATTATATTATATATTTTTATATTATATTATTTATATATTTATTACTACTGCTCTCGCTCTCTCTATCTCTCTCTTTCTCTCTTTTTTTTCTCTCTCTCTCTCTTATTTTCTTTTTTTTCGGTCTGCTTTCGGTTATTTTATTGACCGTCCTAAAGTAAATTTATGAATTTCCTTTATCAAAAAAGAGTCTTAAAATTTAATTCTTATACGATACAAGTAAAGCACTTTAAGCAATAATAATAATATCAATAATTCTAACTGATAAACGGTTAGTTATCATTCAATCTTGTAATCACTTACCAGCAGTACCAAAGGCGCCCAATTGTTAAACTGCACTGTTCACTCAGTTAAGTATTTGGAGCTCGCATTGAGTAAAGCACTCACCTGGAAGGAGCGCCTTTTCAATCTAAGATGTGACAGACTATAGTAGGAGTCCCCGCAACGAGCACTGTTTTGAGAACCACGACAACATCCTTCCAGTGCTTCTTCTCGACGACAGCCTGAAAGTCCGCTGACTACAGCGCATCATCCTGTCGATCTTCCCTTCCGCTCCAACCTTTTCACTATTATTAATTTTATATTTAGCCATGCATAAAAATAGGGTTTTACTTGTACGTAATGAAATCAGAGAAAGATTCTAAATAAAAATACAATTATAAAAATATATATTTAAAAGGTTCTAGTCATCATTCGAATGCAATGTAAAAATGTATGGCTTATAACTGAATTCATAAATAAAAACAATAACAAATCAACCATCCTTGTAACGACCTTTGACTACTAAAATACTATTTTGTTGTGTCTGGCAAGCCACATTTTAATCGATTTAAAAGAAAAAGTTTAATATACATGATCTGTGTGCGGCATAGAAACAGTCCAAAATGTATGTATCTCAAAGACTTTTAGCTCGATGGCTGGATAGACTGATATCAAATATAAATATATACTTACACTTACTTTTTAATGCTTATAAATTTATGTTTAACAAGTGCTTCGTAGCTATTTTGTGACAAAGTTTAAGATCTTGGCAACCTAAAATCATTATATACATTATATATAACCCATTGAAAATGGCTATAAAAAAGGATGTACAAGTTTTTTGCAAAAGTATGTAATACGCACAAGAAGATATCTCCGATCCCATAAGGCGTATGTATTCTAGGTCAGTATCACTAGCTAAGTCAATTTCATGTCCGTCGGTTTGTTCTTCTATCCGACCGATTGTATGAACGCATCAATCTCGGAAACTATACGAGCTAAAATCTTTAAATTTTCGAATATATAAGCAAAAGAATATGTGTCTAAACAACAATTTTAAAAATTACGTGCATTTTTTATTTGCATTATTCAAAATGTGAAATAAGTTAGTTAGTCCGATTTTTAGATTTGCATCGATATTTATTAATTTTGGGAAAACGATTATTTCAAGTTAACATACAAATTATTATAAACATAATAATAATAATTATGTTGGACAACCCAATATATATATTATGCTTATCCAGATATTCATTCAACTCTACTGTAGAAGGTCTTAAAGAAACCTTTCTCTTACCGCTGTGAACAGTTTTACAACTTAATTGTAAATTGTTAATTTGTAAACTGTGGCTCTTAGCCAAAGCGGATATCGTTTTTTCTGATTTCTGCGTAAGATGGAGCGATCAAAAGGTAGGGAACATAGACAATTTTTTTAATTCTCTGGTTTCAATAAGAGTCATACGGATAGTATGTATAAAATATAAAAATATGTATAAATGAAAAACTCAATTTCTGCGGGAATCAGAGCTTCGCAATTACAATTTATCAAGCCTAATGGAATGCTTTTTGTTGCGTTTAGTAGATTGTCAGCTTGAATTGTGTTGCATCAATTTGGTGTACTCTTATTTTAGTTATCAGCTTGGCGCTGTTTCGATGGTGGTGGTGGAGCTGCTCGAAACAATATTTATTAATTCCGGGTGTGGGCCGGATGGCGTTGTCCGTTAGGCTCAGAGCTAGGCGTACACTTCGGCCGCGACCTCGTCCTCGTGCATTTTGTAAAAACAAAAAAAAAAAAAAAGGGGAGAAAAAGAATTTAAATAAATAAGAAAACCAACCACCAGCGACGACAGCCCCCTTTGCCAGGTTAGATACAAAGCACAATTCGTATCGTGAGGCGAGCAATTCAGCATCTTCCCAACACCCACCGCCCACCGCCCGCTGCCCACCGCCCACCGCCCGACACACTTGTCAGTACTCTATCCAGAACGACCGGTAGTGGTTCAGAGTCAACAGAGTCCAAGCCGCCGACAGCGCAAAAAAGGCAGTGAGGCCAGCTTGGAAGCCAAAGAAAAATTGGTGTTTCACTGCCTTACGGCCGAACGCCATCGACGAGGGCTTCTCCGGACTGTTTTGTGTTTGGGGTTGGGGGGCAAAGGATGAAAATGAGTTGAAGAGAAATAAGTCGACAACGCGTTGTTTCTCTGCATCGTCGTCGTCGTCATCATCATCATCGTCGTCATCATCATCATCAATATTTGAATTTAAAATTTCTTATTTTGCGAACGCGCGCCATATTTATTTCTTCTTTTGATTTTTCTCGCCTCCCTTCTTGTCACTTCTCGTACGTTCCAGTTTTAGATGGGCCCAGCGTCCTGCATCTGGAGTCCTGCGCATACCGACCAGCACCACCCACCACCCGCCGCCCACCACCTACACCACCGTTTTGTTTTATTACGCAAGCATTTTCTACCATTAATAGCCGCGAGGCATTAAATTTTTAAATCACCCGCTTCTGCCGGGCCAAGGTGGTGGTGGTGGTGGCGGCGGTGGCAAGGAAGCGATGGCAATGGCAATGACTGGCTATGACGATGGCGATGGCAATGCTGATATCGATGGAGTGGGCCGCAAAAATTAAGATGGGGTCTGCAGAGTATGGGCCAGCGGGCCGCACAAATTCAACGGGAATGGTACTGCCAAGTACAGTCACGCAGAAAAACTAAGCTTTATATTCGCCACTTTGTAAAAAGAAAATTGTGGCCATTTCGCCTTATGCGAATTCATAAAATGTGTATTCCTGCTTGAAGCCCACCAAGAAAAGAAAAACACATACACAAAGTAAATGTTAAGGAACTCAACTTAATAATTAAACACTTTCACAATAACAGTGGCTACTATTGGCCCATATATAACAGAAATAAGACCTTGTTCTTTAACTTGATTTTAGGCAAATTGAATTGAATGAAAATTATGACTGTTTGCAACTATGATTTTTTCAAGCGCCTTCCTCACAGATATATCCCAACATGCGACAAGTATATCAAAAAAGAAGTCCACATTTACAAAACCCTGTTTTTACTCACAGTAAATTCTCAATTAATTAAGAAGAATATAGTTATAGATTAAATAAAGACTAAAATAAAGTAGGTCATGTTCAATAAGAGTAAACCAAGTAAATTTCGCTCCCAATCGAAAGCGTTTTGAGTGATTTTGCTTATGAAATCAAAGAAATTGTGTAGACTGTCCTGCCGAATGATCTCCCTGCCGCACGCGCATAGATCGACGCACATTTATGCAAATCAACACCTCGGCTCAGGTACCGGCCACCCCTTTAAGATTTCTATATTGAAATAGCTCTCCGTTAACCCTACAAATAAGAAAAGAAAAAATGGGTTGCATTGCAACTTAAGGATGCTGTGAAGGTTGCCTTAGAGTAGCTGCGCTGCCTGTTTAGTTGGTGTTGTGCCGGTGACCCACCGGACATTTCTGGCCCACTGGGCGGCCAAGGGCAACGGCAACATCAACGGCAGCGGCAACGGGAAAAGGCAACGGCACACCTGGAAAACTGGTTTTCTCACGATACCCTAAGGTCGCTGTCATCGCCAGCGTAGAAGTAGTGTTGGGGTGAGGGGTAGGCTTACGAACAGGACAACTGCAGGACATTAGGTCCAGATGCGCGCGAAAGCTGCTGCAGCAAGTATTCAAATTAGTTTTACTTTAGCTTCATTATGTGTCAGTTTCGCTAACGGCTCGCTGCATTAGAGCGGACCATGCGATCGCAGGGGGTTGGGTTTGGAGTGTCCTGTTTGTCCTGTTTGTGCCCTGCATAGGTCAGTTGTAGGCAATCATTCAAATTTGCATACTATCGGCCTTCAGTAATAAGGATGAATGGTCCTGCTGCTGGCCGAGAGCGCCGAGAACTGGATAAACCGGTCGTATCAAGTTCTGCATACGTGACTGAGGGCATATATAGTAAACACACACACACACACACACATACATATGTGTGCCAGTGGCCAGTGGTTACCAAAGGCTGCCACTTTGACTCATTGTTGTTGTTGTTGTGACTCCCCAGTAATGCTCACAACAATTGAGAATGCGAGAGCGAGTTCTCATCATCCTCGCATGGCCCACACTTACACACACACACACACACATGCAGAGATACACACATGTGACGCTTGTGTGTGGATGTGATGTGGATGTGAAAGTGAATGTTGTATTCGGCAAAAACTTGTATATGTTTTTTGTGACCAGGCGGCTCATTTTGATTTCAACGCCGAAGCCGAACATGTGTGTTCTCCGAGATTAGCCAAGTAAACGCAAAAATTAATCAATTATTTAATATTATCGTAAATGTCAAAAAGATTAATCACTGTGCACCTGTTCTATAACATAAAATTCAAAAAATCGTATAAAAATCTACCTGTTAAAATGTGCAAATGCAGAGAAAGCTGCGGCATAAGGGAAACCCCAATATTATTGTATATTTATATTAAAAAAACACATAAAGAGTACAATTGCATTCGGCGAGTTTATTTTTTATTCCTTTTACATTAAAAGTTTGACGAAAGTGTGTTTATGTAACTAATAAAATGAATATCCAGTTATGAGTGTTTACGTCATATTCACATTTAATATACGGAAAGTTAATCTTATAAAAAGAACATATCTTGCTAACTGATCGGTTTGTGATTCGGTTCGATCAATAACGACAGCCTTTAGCAATATAAAAAATGTAAGAAATTTTCATTCGATTAGCCTTTAACCGAACGGACTAAACATGGTTTGTTTTAAATTATGCCGTTGTAAAATTCCCTTTAACAAAATAGATACACACAATTCCTCATATTCCACCTACTTCGCAATGAGCTAATTTTCTGATTCATCAATTAAAGTGGTAAACGGAAATAGCTAAATTTATAACTTGTCACAAGTAAATTAAAAATATAATAAATCGCTCATTTTTTATATTTAGCAGATTTTGCCATCGTTTTAATTGCCCGAAGTCGTTGAGAACTCAAACAAGTCAAATAACACAAAAATCAATATTGTGTGTGATTAAAGTTTTAAAATCAATTTCTACGTAAGTGGGTGGATTTACCAAAAGCAGTGAATACCGTTTTTTTTTAATCCGATCGAGTGGAAAACAAAAAAGCATTTATTGCAAACATTTTGCTTCAGTTTTCCGGTTTTACAAGCGGATATGCAAAAATTTTATGTTGTTTATATATTATTATTAAAACTTTAAAAATACAAACCTAATACCTTATTTTCTAAAAAATTTGCATCTGTATCTGTAAAATTAAATTTAAGCCTGATCGTTAAAGAGCAAAATAGTTGCAAACAACAGTTTTTCCGGGCTTGGAGATCGAATTTTCTAAAATCCAGCTTAAGTATCCACTTTCGTATTAGGACGAACTCATTGTAAAACTTTCTGCTTTGTAGCTCTCATACGTTGATTATCAATTGCAAACAGATTTATGTATATATATTTATGGATATACTTTATGGTGTCAGATATGCGCCCATTAACCCACATTTTATATTAAAACAGTTCAATATTTGGACAAAGTGTTGAAGTAAGGACATTATTACTATAATTTAAGGCATAGGATATATTTATCAACTAACTATATATTTAAATAAACCTGGTCGCTATAATAGCCAGACTATTCCAATCACAGCACCCACACACGAGTCTGGGAATTGATTCAAGATTCTAGTTGTTCAGTTGCCCAAATGTATGAATACTAAAGTACTTTAAAAATCAGATTTTGATCGGAATCGAAATAAATATGCTTTAAAAGCATGAGGCTTAGTGGATTTCCAATATACATTCAATGAAAAACAAGCATTAACAGAAAACGTTAAAAGCGTTCTAATTAATTAGGAAATACTTAATGCAATAGCTTGAAATAGGCGTCTAACGTTATTTTTTATTCAGTTTGGTTATTTATAAGTTTATATTATACCGATTGCGTAACATTTCTTTTCAATTAAATCGACCAGCATATATTTTCGACCATTTTTATGGATTTTTCTCTACACCAAATTGTTGGTGTTCCTAAGGCTATTGGGTAAGCAATTGTCTCATTGTTGTGAGTATTTTTTCCTCCTCTCAAAATAACGAAATAACGCGGGTGCCAGAAGAGGGTGGACGTTCAAATGGACGTTTGATGTGTGTGTGTGTGTGTGTGTACGTGTGTGTGTGTGTGTTTGTGTGTGCGTGTACTTTTGTATGGTGTTTGTGTATCGGTCCTTCGCTCAGCCAACCATCTTGTTTCTTCCACAGTACGAATACTCACCACCAGAAGAGGAGAGGCAGGCAGAAGCAGGAACAAAAGGAACAACCATTCCAACGCCCCTGCCAAGGCCATAGCACGAGTCCGAGTCCGAGTCCGAGTCCGATAGCTGCACACGACCATTTGCTTGCTCGTATAACATCAACAAAAGAGTGGGGGTGGCAGCACTCAGAACACAATGGCGCGGGGGAGTGGAGTGGAAGCAGCACGAACAGGGCATTGGATGATGTTGATGACCAAAAAAAAGCATGCCAACTGAACAAGCACTTATTTGAAAATTATCGACTTAAAATACTCGACTGCCAGAACAATATATGACACGTGTGTACATACATACATATATATTATTACTTGACTAAACTGGAGCGACTACAACAAACTCAACTTGCTGTCCTGATCGAAAATATATTTTGATGTGGTCGAATATGCCTTCAGTTGCCTGTTTTTAAGTAACTGATGTGATTATTTGTTCTATTCTTATGGAATTTCGAAATACTTAAATGTGGCATTTAAAAATCTATATAGAATAGAACAAAAAAAAGGAAAATTAAGTGTCTCTAATTCTTAATATACATATGTTAGGAAACGGAAGCTAGAACTAGCCAGATTGTTCTATTTGGGACTGCCCGACTAGAGAGACCTTAAACACGTACGACACTTGATGAGCATTAAAATAGAAATAATTAAAGAAAAAAAAGAAAAAATGTTAACTATTTATTATCAATAAAAAAATAACGAAATAATAAGTGGACCTTGAAACCAGTTTCGAATCGGCAACTTATTAATTACACAACGCTACAAACGTTGAATTTGTCAAAAAACAAAGATAAATATTATTAAATATTAACGAAAAAAGTAAAAAATAAAATATCCGCGCATTTGCTTCCTCTCTTCCGTACTCTCTTTTACTTCAGATGCGACTTTATCATTTGAAATTTCTGTGATAAACCGAAACTTTACATTTGCAGAAAAGAATACGAAGAAAACAATAAAGATAATTCTGCAGTTTTTATACTCGTTCACGAAGTGAAAAGAGTATATTGGTTTTGTGCAATGTCCGTCTTGCTGTCCGTCCGTCCGTCTGTCCGTCTGTCCGTCTGTCCGTCTGTCCGTATGAACGCAATTATTTTCGCCGCTATTGAAGCTAGAGACTTGAAATTTTGGATATATACTCGTGTGTACCCG
The DNA here is from genome assembly GCA_035043915.1 of Drosophila paramelanica. NCBI lineage: Eukaryota > Metazoa > Arthropoda > Insecta > Diptera > Drosophilidae > Drosophila > Drosophila paramelanica. The sequence continues at coordinate 1,107,996 of JAWNMO010000179.1, forward strand.
CGTCAGATAAAGTGTTAAGGATTTTGAGCTCCGCCCACTGGGGGCGTGGCAAACCGATAACACCTAAAATCGCATATTGCTAAAGTCCACAATTTTAAAGCTAGAGTCACCAAACTTGGTATGTATATAGCTGGTGACCTCCCAAAAAGATTGCGACCTTGATATCCCGGCTACGCCCACTATAACGCCCCCCAGCGCCCCCGCTCTCAAAAATCGGATATGCATATATCTCCCACAGTTTTTGAGCTAGAGTCACCAAATTTTGCATATACATTGCAGGAATGCTCCCCCAAATATTAAAAAAAAGTTTTTGGCCACACCCTCTCCCGCCCCCATAATCGCGAAAACCGATAAACCTGAAAGGTCAAATCGATAAGTGTTGCATATTTGCACAATTTTAAAGCTAGAGTCACCAAACTTGGTATGTATACAGCTGGTGACCTCCCCCACAGATTGACCCTTTGATATCCCGGCCACGCCCACTAGAACGCCCTCCAGCGCCCCCGCACTGAAAAATCGGAAATGGCTATATCCCCAACAATTTTAAAGCTAGAGTCACCAAATTTGGCAGATATATTACCAGAATGCTCCTCCATACATCACAGGAAAAAATTTTTGGCCACGCCCCCTCCCGCACCACACGTTATATATGACAGTTCATATATGACGTTCCAATCGATAACACGTGTATATATCCCACAATTTAAGCGATAGAGCCACCAAATTTGGTATGTAGATAGCTGGTGTCCTGCCCCACAAATTGCGCCCTTGATATCCCGCCCACGCCCACTAGAACGCCCAACACCCCCTCCCTAAAAAATCGAAAATGCCTATATCTCTCAGAGTTTTTAAACTACAGTCACTTAATTCGGGATATATATTAGTGGGAAGCTCCCCCAGAAGTTACAGAAAAATATTTGCGGGCAGTCCCCCCCCCCCTCCCCTTCCGCCCACGCAACCCGCGAAAATCTATATCTCGTACAGTTTTAAAGCCAGAGGCACCAAATTGAATATGTAGGTAGCTGCTGACCTCCCCCAAAGATTGCACACTTGACATCCCGGCCACGCCCACTATAACGCCCCAAACGCCCCCGCTCCGCCGGAAATGCCTATATCTCCCACAGTTTTTAAGCTAGAGTTACCACATTTGGTGGGTAGATAGCTGGTCACCTCCTTTAAAGAGAGGAACAAAATGTTGCCGACGACCACCCCCACCCGAACGTGAACGAGTACTCCGAGTCGGTAACGCCCGACTGCAACGTTCTTACTTGTTTGTATTTGTATATTAGTGCATTTAGCCCCACTATGGAAATGAAATTCTTCATTTTCTTGTTCACTAAATGTATTATCTTTATAAAATATTTAAGACTTAATAAGAGCATTGAAATGCATGTAAATACCAATTCAAAAATCTGCAGAATTTGAATTGCGTTTTTTGTGAGAAGGCTCTAGTCGGGAGTGCCAGACATTGTATACCCTACAAACATACACACACACACACACACACAAACGCACACCGCAAGCACCTGTGGACCAAATTTTTAATTAACTTACATATATGCCAAAAGTATGAGCTTTATGAAATTTTAAAGACTTAAATTGAAAAACATATGTTTAGCATTTTCTAAACTTAAGGTATATGTTTATATGCATGCATAACATTTCATAAATATTATAATTTTGTTTTTTCAGCATCGATTTTGGAACAAATAAACTTCATTTATCGAGCAAAACTCTCGTCCATGACACGCGTAAATCAAGTTTATTTTAAATAATCGAATTTTTTTGCATAAAGGAAAAAGTTATGAAACTCAGAAAAAATTAAAAAAAAGAAACTTGTGATAAATTTTGACAACTTTGACAAGCGATTAACCAGTTGGAAACTTTTTTATAGATATGCACACATTTAAATGTATAATAACAAAATTTTCTGTAACTTCTGGGGGAGCTTCCCAGTAATATATATCCCAAATTTAGTGACTCTAGCTTAAAAACTGTGGGAGATATAGGCATTTCCAATTTTTAGGGCAGGGGCGCTGGGGGGCGTTCTAGTGGGCGTGATGGGATATTGAGAGTGCAATCTTTGGAGAAGGTCACCAGCTATCTACATACTAAATTTCGTGGCTCTATCTTAAAAATTGAGGGGTATATACACGCTTTATAGATTTGTGCGTCAGATGATTACTGGGCGAGGAGGGGCGTGGCCAAAAATTTTAACACTTTGTCTGAAGAGGATAACTTCATGTATATATCCAAAGTTTCAAGTCTCTGTCTTTAATAGCGCCGAAAAAAGATGCGTTCATCCGGACGGACAGACAGACAGTATGACGGACATTCACAAATCCAATATACTAGTTTCACTTCGTGAACGAGTAAAAAAACGTGCGGTAAAATTAAGCAAATTCCACAAACCAAGTAGCAACAAGGGCAAGCAGTGCAGGCGCAAGCAGTGCATTTGGTTCAGGGTATTTCATAGTCCAGTATGTCCACATTCGCTTGTTATATTTTAAAATAATCTCAAGGACTGCGAATTGTTAATTGTTTTAATAAATAAAAAAAACCACGTAAGCCACCGACAAATATAAATATAAATATTAACTGTTCGTTAATGTTTTATGTCAAACCATAATTCTTGAAATTCAATTTTCACAAAAAAATCAACTCACTACAAATAATAAATAAAAAAAAACTGTATTTAAACATTTTTTATATATACGATCACAAACTGAAAACAGTATATTGGGTTTCTGCAATGTCCGTCTTTCTGTCCGGCCGTCATACGCACAGTATGAACGCAATTTTTTTACCGCTATAGAAGCTGGAGACTTAAAGTTTTGGATACATTCACCTGGGTACCCGCGTCAAATGAAGTGCTAAGCATTTTTGGAGCGCACAACGAGAGCGTTGCAAACTGATAACACATACAATCACAAATCGATAAACTCCCCAATTTTAAACTAGAGTCCTCAAACTTGGTATGTACTTAGATAGTGACCTTCCCCAAAGATTTCGGCATTGATATCCTGGCCCCACGGTTTAAGAGCTTAAGTCACCTCTTTCTATCGGTTAAAAATAAGTTGTTAATTTCTAAAAGCTGACATTTTTTAAAATAAATAAAATTTAGACCGTGAATGAGTATAATGCCCGCTTGAAACATTCTTCCTTGTTTCTAATTTAAAATAGGCATATGAGCATTTTTGCAATCACAAGGAGCCGTCCCAGCTAATGACTGATACACCAAGTAGTTTGGCTTTATCTGTAAAATATATGGTAGTATTACATCAAGGCAAATAACCAAAGCATTTTTCGTTACACAAAACGACTTTTTTTATATAACATGTATTTTTTATTGAATTTTTTCAGTTCATAGAAATTTTTATTTAATTAATTTATACCGTTTTTTGTGGTTTTTTCTTTATTCCTTTTAAATTAATAAATCATAAATAAAACAGGGTAAATATTGGCAATCGAAATTTTTTTCAAAACCCTGCTTAGTGCTTAATTGCACCCAGGTAAGTACAATTTTCAGCTTCGAATCCGTCACCGTTCTCAGGCTCTGAGTTGATGAGCTGATTACAGTCAGTCAGTCAGTCGGGACAAACGCCACCAAAAGTCTCTTACAACATTAATAATCTAACCGCGTTGATTTATTTAATTGTCTCTGACCATTGTCACCTGATTTAATTGTGAAACGTACAAAATATACTGTTAATTTAAAGTGTAAAATAGGCATAAAGAAGCGTCTCCGACCAACTCAAAAGGTATTTATAATCTTAGACGACGAGCTGAGTTAAGGTCCGTCTGTCCGTCCGTCTTTATGAACGCAGCAATGGTTGGTTTTCTATTGCTAGATGCACAAAATTTAGTGCGTTTCGTGAAGCTGATGCAGATTTTGAAATTCGGATCTATCCTGCGATCTATCTTCATAATACATACATACATATGTATGTATGTAATTTTCATGACTAATTAAAAGCCATGAAATCTATGTACAAAATAATATGTTGTCTTATAGTAAGTAGGTAAGTAAGTGGTAAAAAATCCAAAGGCTTGTATCGACTCTTATCGATTTTAATGAAACGACAAGTCATCGAAAAAACATGATTAACTTGTTTTGCGTAAGATATATACGAACTGAATGAGACCAAGATCAGCTTTCTGGCAGTAGTTTCCGAGATCACTGCATTCGTCGTCGCAATCAGGAGTAAATTTTTCTGCCTATTACATAAATGTGTACATCACCATTATACCCTTTTTAACCAGTTTCAAAAAGTTCAGGGTATAAAACAAGTAAGAAGGCTCTAGTCAGAGCCACCCGACTAGGAGATACCCTGATCCCTGCGATCTGTTTTTATAAACATTTCAACCCCTTTGCATTCACATATATATATACGTATATATGAAATTATAAAATTTTCACAACGCAGTAAATTTTTGAGCCTCTAAGTCTGGAACAATTTTACATTTGTTCGTCGTCTTGCTCCGTTTCATTCTTATTGATAAACACTGATTTTTACCTTTTTTTTTCTTAATATGTCTCGGAGACTATACAAGCTAGATGCATGAAACGCACCACAGTGCGTTATAATTTAGATAGCTTCTCCAATCATCGAAAAAGCCGCAAGTTAAATAACAAAGACTGGCAAATTTATTTGTAATTACGTTTAAATGCTCTTAATAAGTCCCAAAAACGATCATACTTTCAGTTTAGAAAAAAAAAATAAAGCGCAGATACCGAGTAAACTGTGTGCGGCATATAGTGTATGTAAGTAGTGTATGTATGCATAATTGAAAAGGGGTCGAAATGTTTATGAATCCAGATCGTAGGGTTCAGGGTATCTCCCAGTCCGGCGGCCCAAATAAACACAGTATTTATATTACCTTTTGTTACAATGAAGCTATGTTCAGGGTATCTTCTAATCGGCAGTTTCTGACTCTTACTTGCATTCACTTAACGTTTGACATAATTGAATTGACCGTATGTATATAGATATAATATTTAAAAGTTGTATGTAAAATTGCTGTATAAACTGATAACTTAACTGTGTGTAAAGATGAGAAAAAGAGAAAATCTAACTTTATCTCCGGTTCCGCGAACAAGATTAATTTAAGAGTCAACTAACATTATAACATCAACATAACCGGTAGCAAATTGAAGACATTACTTGTTAAAAGTAACTTTTAGCTTGGTTTGGAAGGAAGCCTTTCTAACACCTGCGTGGAACAGTCATTTTGTGTCTCTCGCTCTCATAGTCTACGATAGAAAATTTTTAAAATTTAAGTTTATTGTAGACTCTTAGCTATCGATCAGCACGTGCCATGCATGAGTCTATATTTGAATAGTTGAAGCCTGTAGCTCTGAGATCGACGCGTACATAAGAATGAAGATCACTTTATGGAGTCGGAAATGTATCCTTCTGCCTGCATAAAATCATTATACCGTTGCGCCCATTTTCAGTGGGCTCATGGTATAATTAGATTGTATTGTAAGTAACCAATTGTCAATTTCAGGGAAACGGGGTAAGTCACACACAATTTGAAAGAAACTTGTTTGCACAATATCCATGATGCCAATGGCCAAAAACCAGAGACTAGCTTGCACAAAAAAAAGAGTCGGTAAATTTTTAAGAATGTACAATTTACACAATCCCGTATGAAAATAAAGCAACTTTGAAGAAAACTGTATATATTCAATTCTAAATCTGTGGGGTGGATTTCTAATTTTCACATTTTTTGAAGATCGATATCAAGCATTTGTTATCCGCCCTCTACATGAATGTGTGATATGCTCTTTAAATTGTTATTAACGATTTCAGAATTAAAACGGTTTTAGGAACGATCGGCAATAATTTATTTCATCCAGTGCGAAATAATAAAATCTCCGTTTGTTTTTTTTTTTTGAGCACACGTCGTATTACTAAAATAATATACATACAAGTGGTATGATGTCGATGTTGGATTTCTGTTCACATGTTTAATGGAAGAATTTACATGCGTGTATCTTAGTTAGCTTAACATTGATTATAATATAGGTTTTATATTTAATTTAATGTTATATTACATACAATTTCTTTTAATTGCGTTTAATACAGAGTCCAGCGTACAGGTTACAAGTAAGTATTTAAAGCTGCAGGTCTGGGTTTCCTCATCTAATTATACATATACATAGCCCCCGCTTTATCTTCGATATCGATTGCTCTTGTCTGTAGTAGTAGCACTTATGTGATGTTTGCCCACCATCACATCATTCGCGACAACGAGTAAAGGAAAGATAGTCAAACTTCGCTTTTAATTGGCTTCTCCGGTCGCTAAGACATCTACGATAATAGGCTAATAACAAATCTTATTTGGAGAAAGCTTCGTGCCAGTTGCTCGCTGCGAAGACTAGTTTTGAAATCGTCCAGAAAACAGATGCACCAGTGGGTCCGCTTCAATTGCTTATTTGTTCACAAAAAACGCCGGATTCGGCGACAAATTTGGCGGCATGGCAATCATGTTGCCGCCACCTTGTTGCTGCTGCTGCTGCTGCTGCTGACTCCTCGTATTGGTTGCGTAGAGTTGCTGCTGAAAGCTGTGGTATTGTTGAGCATATTTCAAATCATTTGACGACGGGCCCACAAAGTTGACGCCAATTCCGCCGCCGGAGCCGCCACCGTTGCCAGCACCCGTTATAAGGTTACTGTTGTTGGGGCCACCCATTCCAGGATGCCCTTGTCCCTGTACATGTATCGCCCCCGGGCCTTGCATGCCCACATTTGGAGCGACCTGCGTTTGGCACATACCCGCCGGCATGGACTTCAAGTGCTGTCCCTTCGGTTGTCCTTGTTGTGATGCCGCAAACATTGCCGGCGAAGTATTGCAAGATCCCGCGCCATTGTTAAACATTACACTGGGATCGTTGCAGTCCAAGCCCTCCGGAGCATTTGGAAACTGGCCCTGCTGTCGGTTAACAATATTGACTCCAGGCGCCTGCATCCGAATGCCCAAGCCACCGTGCTGCCGCATGCCGTGTGGCCGCATGCCGCGAATCATAGGTGTCTGACTAATGTTCATATCATGGCCTGTCAACCCAACCCCCACCCCCACCGCACCGTCATCGTCGAGGCCAGGTAGTTGATTACAGTTTTGGAAAAAATTCATATTGATGCCGTTGCCACTGTGATTGTTGCCCATTTTGTTCTGTTGCTGCTCGTTCGGCGAGTTCATATTCATGGGACCCGCTCCGATCATCATGGGTCCACCATCGTTGCCAATCGCGTGACCAATTGGAGGGACACCCACGCTGTTGGCCATCTGTGGATTGGCATAGCGCTGCAAGAACTCCAGGCTGGGCGCCATTCGCACATTACCATTGTTATTACTGTTGTTGTGGTTATTGTTTTGCGGCCTCACTGGCATGTATTGTATTGTGTTCGGTGTGCTGGCTTTTACTTGGATGTTCGGATTGAAATTGGGACCAAAGTTGACGGGCATCCGATTCATCCGCGGGCCCGACGGTAATCCCGGTATCCCGTGAAAGCCCGGCCCAACGGGACCAGGCCCATCACGCACAACACCGTTGGGTCCAGGACTAAAGCCGGACCCGATGCCAGCCATCTTGGGATTCAACATGCGCTGACCCATCGAGTTGATCAACGGGTTTATAGGATGACAATTGTTCGGAGCGTTGCTACCGGGTGTGTGGCTCATGTGATCCATGCTTGTCGCATCCATATTTGGCACCATGCCTCCATGCTCCATATTCATATCCACCGGACCCGGGCCCATCATGTTCATCCCGCCGGCGGGACTTCCAACTCCAGACACGCAGCTAGTCAGTTGCTGCGACATCTGTGCCAACGACGATATAGGATCAAAGTTTTGTGCCATCTTGTTCTGCGCTGGCCGATTGCTGCTGTTCGGATTCAAAGGCATATTATCAGAGCGACGAGCAAATTGCACAGGTGGTCCACCAGATCCACAATTTTGGCGCTAGAAATAAACGAAATATTTGTTTTAATTGTGCGTTTTCACCAAATTTTGAAGAAATTCTTCGCCACGTTCACGTCCAACCCCCCCGATACCGACGAAAATTACAAAATAACAAAGTTTCCCAATATAACAATAATAATTAAGACCGTGAACGAGCATAAACCAGTCAGTAATGCCCGACAGCAGCGTTCTTGGTTGATTAAATTTTAAATAGCGGTGGAAAAATTATCGTTCATACGGATAGACATACAGCAAGACGGTACATTCTTTACACTTCGTAAACGAATATAAATAAATAAAATTATTATTCCATATTCAGGGAATGTGGGGAAAGCTATCAAAAATATATTATATTCTTCATCTTAGGGTAGGCAAATCACATTTGATATGTCCAGCTCTTTATAGATTCGATATGATTACAAAAGTTTTAATTTAAATATGGCAAAAGCCAATCTTTAAAGTTTAATTTGCCCATTAAAAATGGTTAGAAAAGGCTGGTTTTATTAAAATATATATATGAAACCAGAAGACACAACTTTCGTGCTATGAATCCACTGATCTGGGATACTTGAAAAGCTATCGACTTGAAATTCGGTATATGTCTGTCGTATAGCATACACAGATCAGTACCTTTTAATTTTTGAGAACGAGGAAAACGAGTAAGGTCGAGTATGCCCCACTTAGAGATACCCTCAACCATGCGATCAATGTGTGTAAAAGCCAAAGCGCAAGTCTGTATGTATTTAATTAGAGTTTTTTTTTACTATTTGGGGCGATTGACCGGAGAAGGTATCAAAACATAAAAATATCTGTCAAAATCAGCGTATGGTTTACGCGAACATATTGAAACATATTTTGTGGCTCCAGCTCTTATAGTTTCGGATATATGTTAAGAAACCCGAGTCAAATAACGATAAATATCAATAAAAACAAAACGAGGCGGGTTAATTTCCAAAAGTTAAAGTTTTTAGCCTTTATAATTTCCAAGATCGATGCGTTCATGCAAACAGGAAGATGGACAGGCCTAAATTGATTCAGCTGTTGATCGTGATCAAGAATATATATATTCTATATGGGATCGGTGAGACTTTCTTACCCCTCATACATACATTTGCTCAATTCTAAACTTGCTGATCTATTTTCAATGGATTCCGGAAAATAAATTGAAATATATATTGTTTCCTTTCGAAAGAATAATCGGTTATAAAATTTGATTACGTATGAAACTTAACTTAACTAACTCCTACCCGACAACTGTATAAGAAAGTTTCCAATCGAACAAGCGGTTAAGAATTTAGTTCTGTATGAAAATTTCGCCGTTTTTATATAACAAATAATATTACTCAAGCCGAGAGCACCCGACTCGGAGATACTGCTATACTCGGAAATACTTAGCTGCAAGTTGTTGTTATACAAATTTAAGCCAGTACACACACATATGTGTGTATGCACATGCATCCGCTGATTGTGCTATTTGTCTTCTAATATTTGCTTAATTTTTCTAGATGTTTTCTTTAATAGCTTCGGTGTTCATTTGAACCAACCTTGGTATCTATAGCTGTCATAGTCTACGAAATAAGCTTAGAAAACTTAAGGTTATATATTTTTTGATCGATTTTAAGAGTTGTCGATCATTTAAATTAAACTTGATCTGCTTGTGCCATGGACAAGTCTATACTCTTATAGTGGTTCCTAACCGAACTTGATGAACAGTCTTTTAGTTCTATGGTTAATATAAAAATAAGTGAAAAAAATGTCGCTCTTTTAAAACAAACTTGATCCTCGCGTGCCATGGACGGGTCTAAATTCGACAAGTTAAAGTTTCTTACTCTTAAAGTTTCCGAAATCGGATCAGAAAGAAAAACAGAGATAATTTACTCAACTATTGAACCTGATTAAGAATCTATATTCTCTATGGACTCGGATTTGCCTCCTTCTGCCTATTACATAGATTTGCACAAATTCAATTTACCATTTTGTACACATTCTCAATGGGTTCAGGGTATACAATTATAAAGGACACCTGATCTGTGCAATCATATTTGATATATGTATATATAATATATTTACATTTACTTCCAGCGGGTTGTTGCCATTGGGTCCTTTGTATGCATTCATGGCAGTGTTGGGATTGTTTTGCATTTGCGTATGTACATTGAAATTCAGCCCTGGGCTGGATGCCGGAAATCGCGAATCCATATTGTTCGGCTCGATTAGATGATTCGCAGAGTTGGGGTTTGTATTGCTGTTTCCGGGCGAACGGGGTCGTTGCGGACTTGGCCGTGTACCTTTCATTTCACCTGAAATACAGAAAAGAAACATTAAAAATTTTTTCTATCTGTTTTAAGTAGGGATAAAAATTTCAAGTAATTACCACCACTTGGCGTTGAATTGAAAGGTTCTATTTCCTTGGGTGAGAGATGGGCCAGCGGCGTACTGGGATTACTGTTAAGATGATGATTCATGACATTTGTGGCATTGCCACCGCCTCGATGTCGACTCGAAGGCGATCCTCCATCTCCTTGAAAACAACCTTTGGACGTTGTTATGGCACCCATAGTTGCTGTCGGGGCTGCACTCGCCGATGGGTTCGTTGTCGATAGTTCCATGCTGGGTGAGTTTGATGGCAATCCGAGGGCTCCAGCAGTGCGGGGAGAAGGCAGGGAGAGATTATTGGGACTCGAGGGATTTGGAGATTGGGTCGCAATGGGCACCGAAGCCGACCGTTGTGTGGGATGATAGGGCGGCGGCGGACCTTGTGCATTATTGCGCATCCCTGGATTTGATGTGTTAACCGAGCCTGCATTGCCACCAGCGCCAGCTGCAATCGGCGGCTGTTGACCACTTGATCCTGGTCCTGGCCCAGGACCCGGGCCAAGCACTTGGGCGTGACCAGGCATTCCTGCGGGTCGGCAACCTTGCACTTTGCCGACTTTCAAGCGCTCTTCGAAGAACTGCTGTTGCATTTTGGTCCACTCCATCGGTGTCATACCGCCTTGAGGCATTGGCATGCCTTCCTGATTAGCGATGCCACCTTTGTCTCCAGCTCCAGCTCCAGCTCCAACCCCTATGCCCATAACGCAATTTGTGTTGCCAAAGCCGCTCATAATTTCAGGTGAATTCGTCATCAAATTCGGATTATTCGAGCATTGCATTCCAACATTCATATTGACGTTCATACCTCCTCCTGATCCGGGCCCCGCAACTGGGCCTCCAGTTGTTGCGGTTGTTGTCGACGAGGCCGCTGGCGGCCCGCACGGTAGATTATTTTTTGGACCACTATTGCACGACATAACGGCTCCAATCTCACCGATCACATCGGTCGGCAGCGGCATCGGCATCAGCACATCCTCCCCGAGCTGCATATGATCTGACTTTTGCGCAGCCTGCATCTGCATTTGCATTTGGCGCATTTGGGCATTCGAAGCGCCAGGCATGTTCATCATTATGTTTCCCATTGCAGAGTCGTTGGACAACTTGTTCAGCTGATTGGCGCCACTGTCATTCTCCGGAAACAGAAATTGATTCATTTTTTTTAACTTCGCCAGTTGCTCCTCCCGATGCTGGCGCTGTTGGGGTGTCAAATTCTCATCCGGCACTTTGACGCCCTGCAACGATATTATGTTGCTGTCGGCGCTCAAATCGCTGTTGCACTTGCCCAGAACGCTGGCAACACTCTCGACGCCTTCCATAAGCTTCAGCGCCTGCGACTCGGCCGCCCCCTGAGCGCCCTCGAGACTATTCCGATTTACGGCAGCGCTAGCATTGCCCGTCTCCCAGCACATCAGGTCGCTATCATTCACCAGCGCATCGGCGGGCGAGGGGTCAGCAAAGGTGTTGCGCTGCTTGTTGATATTATCGGCTTGATTGTTGAAGTGCGACTTGGGTCCACCGGCGCCACCTGCTTTTTGCTGCGGCTGCAGCATTTTGGCCAGGTTTGGGTTCGGGTTTGCGTTCAGGTTACCACTCATGTTGTTATTGGAATTCGCATTTGTGTTCAGCCAGTTCTGACCACCCCCAGGCCCAGGCATATTGCAAATGCCCAAGCCCATCGAGTTTTGCCGCTGCAGCTTATTCATTTTCATTGGATTTTTCATAAAGAAGTCTTCAAGGAAACTCTTTGTCGCCGGCTGCGTGCAGTGGTAGGCAATTATCGTCTGAAACTGGCCACTCAGCACCGACTCAGCGCCATTGTTAGCCAACTGCGTTGAGAACACAAATATGTGGTTCTGCTGCTGCATGTAATCCAAACAGTTGCCCAGAGCGCCGCCGCCGCCGCTATTGTTGCTGCCCATAAAATTGGACGCGCCAGGCGAAACATTGATGCCAATGCCAAGAGACACCCCGAGCCCGGTTCCGGACCCTGTCGGACCCCCAACTGGCTGTCCACCGGCAACATTCGAATTTGAAGAGGTTGCATCGCTCATTCGATCGGTATCCAGTGAATTGACCAAGGTATTGCATCCGGCGATGTCATCACTGTTAAGGCCCATAACTGATGGCGTTTTCTCCGTGATATTAGAACTCAGCTCCATTTTGACTGGCGGCGTAGAATTAAAATACATATAATAAGCAATGCAAAGCGCAAAAGAAAAAAAAAATGTAAAGAACACAAAAAAAAACTTACCTGGCGTGGCGGATCGATCCTGTGCACTACTGCCAGATGGACCACCAATCGATCCGATTGATCCAAATCCCACTGGGGACATGCTTGGCGAAAAATTATCTTCTTTCTTCATGTTCACTAAGCTGCCAAGAAGATCTGAAGGCTCTTCCTTAACAGCTACCGCCGCAGCATTCACAGAACCGACTTTTGTGTTTCCGCTAGCGTTCACAGAGCTGTTTTGACTGCCTTTCTCCAACGGTAAGTTTCCAGATGTGGTCGCCTGCGTTGACTTGGCTGTTAAACAAAGATTACAAGGATTGTATTTTATAAAATAGTATAGACTACAAAGTATAAATTGGTTAATAGATAATTATCTATATCGTCAATAAATGACAGAAGTCATTTCATTTACTGAAACCAACTGTGTTTTGCAAAACTTCAAATCGATTTTGAATCGAACTGTTTTCAGCGGAAACTTAATCACAAACCGAAATGTATATTCTGTTAAACAATGTTACGTCAAATTGTATATTGCCTAATCTTGATGAGAAGTTGCTAGGAGATATTCTGCGTCTTCACCTTTACAATAGCACGCCTAATAAATCTTATTTAATAATAATTAAACTTATATATTGACAAAAATGTGTAGTAAAATGATTGCTATATTACCACACTCGTCTTCCTTGGCGTTGCTCTTATTCTTTTTTAGCAAATCATCCTGATGCAGGTCACTATCCACCATCTGAGTAAGGCCGGCGGAAACCTTGTTGCTGTTGCTGTTTGCATTCGACTGATCGCTGGCATTGTTGGGGTTGGCGTTAGGCTTATTGTTGGGCGGCGAATTGATGCTGTTACTTGAATTCTGTCTTAGAGCGCCGGCTGTACTACAACCTACTCCTCCCGACACTTCCGATGGCCCCGATCCACTGATGTTGCTGCCGCAACTTGTATTCGGGTTTGTGTTTTTACTGCTGTTGCTGCTGCTGTTGTTGTTATTATTGTTGTTGTTGTTGTTGTTACTATTGCTGTTGTTGTTATTGTTGTTTGTGCTTTGTGTTGGGTTTTTGGCAGGTGCGTCTGCCTCATCTGACATGGTCTGATTTTGATTGCTTGAGTTCTCTAAAAAAAAACAGTAAATGAATCAAATTTGCACATCTGTGGACATAAGGAAATCGATCATTGATTATTACCTGGCGATAGCGTAGAAAAGGGTTCGGCTTTCACCTTTACCGCAGTTTTTAGACCCTCAATTTTTGTGGATTTTGCAGCCGCTGCATCGGCGTTTGCTGGTGATTGGCTGGCGCCCCCTGTTGTTGTGGACAGCATTCTAAGTTAGCCTACATGGAACACAAGCGCGTGTTCTGGCCGGGACGCGGTTCTTAAGATATCTCGCAATGGCTGTCTGGTTGCTTCGATTTCAATGTGGGTCTGTTACACTTTTTCCATGGTCTCAATGGAGCATCTCAGCTCCGATTCACTTCATCTAGTAGTATCAGTAACACGTTTTCTTTATTTAATTTCTTTTTTATCATTTACAATTGCTCAAATAGCTATCGAGTTGCGTTTGATTTAACCAAATTCTCCAAGCTTACATCCGCACATATGTATATTTGTGTATAAGCGCTTACACTCAAACAAAACAACAAAAAAAAAATTCTGTATACATACAAAACACTCACTCACACACACAAATGACACAATTAAGTTAAGAAAAGTGTGTACTAAGAGGCCAACAACGCACAAGGCGTCTTTTTAAAGTATATTCACAAAAACTATGTGGCAAATTATGTACAAATAATTATCGCTAGCGCAAGGCTTCTAAATTTTCTGTTGTAAATAAAAATCGCGTAGCCACTTGGCATGCTCCTTCTATAAAATATACAATATGTGTTAGAAAATACTAAAAGTACTATTTTGGTACTAGGGAGTCGTGGTACGTTACGACTGCATGAAGTATACGCAAGTTAATGAGTACTCGCAACTCACAAGTCGAAACGAGTAACTGTTACGAATTCAGTTCTCGCAGTTACCAAAACCTTGGTAAAGCATGTCCAATGTCATGCGGCATAAAAAACGAAATTTAAATGGAATAAAACTTATTTTGCGAGCAGTTTTAAATGTATATTATCAACTATCGATAACACTTAGAGATGAGCATGTTCATTAAATAGTTCGATATGTTACTATCTATAACGATTTGTGCCAAAAAAAAAATTTGAAATAATTAAATTTTTCTATTTTCAAAACACGGAAATATGTTCTAAAGTCTTTTCCTATGATAAGTTAGTTTATTGTTGATAATATTTATTGTATAAAACAAAAAATATACTCATAGGCCGACTTCAACGTACATTTATTGCAGCAAGGAGATATTGCTTTCATGACCCAAAAAAATACTTTTTATCGGACGGTCTTTCTTAAAGAACGAACAAAACTAAATTTCAAAAATATAACATGCAAACAGGCTGCGAAAAAAATAACTCTCAAGGACAACATTGCGATTACTGAAAACAAGTTGAGGTAAGCAACAGCCTGTAAGAAATCGAAAATATTGTCTCTAAAATTACAACAATTAGCTTAATCTGGATTTGTTTTATTCATTGCATTCACCTTATACATAAGTACATATTGTTATTTTTAATGGGTCTACGTAAATATACGCTTGTCTGCATTTCTAATATTTTGTAGTGTTTGTGTGCATTTTATGTGTGTTGCACCGCATTTTAGACTAAATTGACTAGAATACATCTTAGCACTGCGCCTACATAATGATTCATTAAACAATAGCTTGAGTATTCGCATTCATATTTGTGTTTGTATTAAATAACCGTTAAATTATATATACTATGTATAAGCATACAAATGCACAAATACATGTACAGATAACTAATGAACATATATTATATATATATATCTATATATATATATATAAATACATTAAGTCGTTCGTGCTACTTGTTCCTAGATGTTTGGAAAATATAAAGATTTAGGTATTTGCAAAATCAAACCGACATCGGATTTTCATATATATATATATATTTATGTACATACATTATACCTATGTATGTATATATATATATATATGTGTTTATGTATGTATGTACATTTCTATTAGTACACGCGTATATACATATACATATTATTATATATATTAAGGTTTCGGTTACGTAAAATGCGCATTACATTATTTACATGTATTATTTAAATTGTATTTATAAATTTAAGTGACTTCAAAAAGTGATTTTCATTATATTTGTATGTAGTTGTACCTTGTTTATTTTATAAATTTGACTAGATTTACATAGTTACATTTTTGACATACATATATTCTTATTGTGGGATTCTTAAAGTTTGCATCACTCGACTTTTTAAACGCATTAAATATATGTATATACATGTGTGTGTGTGTGTGTGTGTGTGTGTGTGTGTGTGTGTGTGTGTGTGTGTGTGTGTGAGTGTAAGTGTATGTATATATCAGACAGAACATGTCTTAAATTAAAACATATATATATATATATGTTCAACACAAACGCACTCAAAAGTAGGTATGTATATATTGCCACATCTAAAGTATAATGCTTCGCCTACTTAATAGTATGGGATAAGAAAGTTTAAAAAATAAGCTGAATTCTTAAGTCAGGTACCAAAGGAATTTGCTGCATTTATAAATAATTTACTTTGACTTGGTTTAGGTCCTTGGTATTATAGCCGCATTAAATCACAAAGAAAAGAAGCGAACAGTTTTTCAATAGTATATCTCTTGAAAATGGGTAAGAAGATGATCATGATTATGAGGTTGTATACTTGAATTAGGATTTGAGTTGTTTGTATGAAAGCGTACACGTCAGTGACTATAAAATATTTTTTTCGAACCTCATATACCATATGCCGATCACTTTTTATTTATTTCTACGCCAAAAATGGCACAAAAACTGTTTTCTACACATTGGGGGGTGAACTTTTTTGATGCAACATGCCAAAAATTAGTATCTCCAGCTAATTTAGTGTTCAATATATTATTCAAAATCGTTCCATTAGTGATTTTAAATGAACAGGGTGCCACTTTTGTGTTTTTGTGTGCATATTTGTTGCATCAAATCGTCGATGAACACAGATAAATATCTCTAAGTCGAGTATACTCGACTATAGCTGTTTTACTTGTGTCTTTGACAACAAAAAGAATGTAGCACAAAATATCATTGAAAATATCTTCTAAGCGGAAAACACAAGTTGGCTTAACTTAAGTGCCGATTCTGAAGATTAGTGGACAAATGATTCATTCAGTTTTAAGGTCGGATCTTTATAATATTTTGAACCCAAACGAACTGAGACAAGCTTAGCAGAATTGATACTGGCGAGAAAACTATCGTGACAATCAACATCCACTTCGACTTGGCCATTCAAGTACTCAATGCAATCGGCTACCCCCAGGCTATCAATGGATATGTCCGCCTGTTGCACAACTAAGCTTGGCGACCATTGACCTTCCGGACCTGAGTCAGTGTCCTGATTTTGATCGGAAACTTGATCCGATCGAGCATAAGATTGTGGGTGCGTTTCTATTGCTTCTGATTCTGACTCATTTTGTTCCAATTGACCGAGATCATTGTCGTTTCCATTGCCAATGCTAAGTGCATCAGTTTTTAAATTAAAAGTTGTCCTCACAATGCGATGCTTGTGATTCTGAAGTCTTAATACGATTTTCCTATTGAGGCTTAGGTGCGTGTTCTCCGAATCGGAATTGGTACGGTTGCGAGTGTGGGTGTGTTTCTGGGTGTGGTTGTGGGTGTGAGTATAAGTGCTAGTGCAGGAATTTTGAGTCGGCTTATTCTTAGACTGTTCGCTGTGTGTTCTTTGCGGGCATTTGCCATTATGTCACAACATATCGTCATGCTCATCGCCGTCATGATCGTCAACTAGAAAATCATGATGCTCCAGCTCCAAGTCCATTTCACCGTCGTCGTCAAAGTTGCCAAGTGGAGACATAGCAGTCGTATGTATACTACTGTAAGGCCCATGCGTTCCACTGTTGCTTTCCCTCTCCTCCGGCTCTTCCTGCTGCTGTTGCCGACTATGCGAATGTGAATTTTTATTGTCGTCATCGCGCCACTTGTCCATGGACCGCCGACGAGCGTTCATAAAGAAATTGCCCACTGTGGTGGGCTCCAGTCCCAGCTGGCGTGCAATTGTAACTTGCATCTCCTTTGAAGGCCTCTTAGTTTCCTAAAATGTATAGCGATTTCAATAAAAACAAGATCTAAAGTTATCCAGCCTGGTAGTTACCATACCTTAAAAATTGCTTGTAATGTCCGCCGCTGCAGGTCAGTAAAAACTAAACGGGGCTTTTTTGGCTGCGGCATTTGTTCTATGTGTGGTTCCTCCTTGCGACGGCAGTTGACTGCAGCGCCAACCCCAGAGCCGCCGGTCAACATAGCTGTTAGGAATTCAAAAAAGAAATATAGTAATTGAGAAATACGCATATATAAACACTAGACCAGAAGTTGCGACCACAATAAAAATGCTTATTTGAGGGCTAACAAGTAATATGTCATCAGTATATCAGATTAACTGTATTAATTAGAGGTGACTTACAACAGGATAAAGCGATGTATCGATATATGTGAGTGACAGCTATTATTTAAAACTATTACATACATATCAACAACACTTAATCATACTGCATAAATGGACAATTAGCAAATCCAAGAAATCAAAGTTTTCATTCTTTATTTGCAAATGTTGCGTGGCAAGCACGCGGGCTTACTACACGTTAATACAACCTCCCAATTTTCCACAATTTTTTTTCGTTTAAATTTGTATTTTTTTCAAAAACAGTGTGGTGACCACCAGTAACTCACCAACTGTCATTTATCGATACAAATATTCTATCGATTGTTATGCAACATAAAATATTAGAGTTAGATGGCAAGCCTGATCATGGGCCACAGAGCTGAAGAAACGCACTTTTGGTTTGTCGGTTATGGCTCAAATCTTAATTCAAATACTATGCTGGTCACAACACCATAATGTAAGTATTCTAGATCAGTATCTCTGACTCCCTGTTTGACTATCTAGTTCTATGCAAACTAGTCTCGTGAGTTTTGAAACTTTGTCATAAAACTATATTATATGTGCTCGACAAATTACTTACCATTTCCCGAAATGTTTGAGACATGCGTAGCGTCTGAAGTTGTGTTGGTCAGCACTGCAGGAGATGCTGCCGATGCCGATCCTGCTGAGAATCCAACATTTGCCATATTGCCAGCTCCTGCAGAAACAGCTCCACTCGTTGGCCGTTGCGGTATCTGTGCGGCAGCCATGCGGAGAGCTGACATACGCTGGAATTCTGGCTCTTGGAGCCATTTGAACATGCGTCGGAACGTTTCTCGGCCCGATTTAAGCTTTGACCAAGGCTTCGGATTGCGTAACAGATCAGAGAGAGTACCCTGCGATCGACAAAGGACACGTTGAGCGAATATCGCCTGTGGTATGCTGTAACGCTTTAGCTCAGCTGAAATGCGTTGGGCCAACTCCTTTGTATTTATCTCTTCCATGTCATTAGGTCCATTCGAACGGTTATTTACTGCAGCATTGGAAGTGACGGTGGCGCTACCACAAGATATTGTGGCCACTGAAGCGACTCCACCTAACTTGGGTGAATGCGTTGCCAGCTTAGGTTGCTGCTGTTCACTGAGGAATCCGTTTTGCTGCTGCTGCTGCTGTTGACTTATATTGCACACTTCTAGATTATTGCCAGTTGTTATGTTAGACAAATTGTGATCGCCATTTGGATGGCATTCATTGCTCTCGTGTTGACTTTTAGCGCTTGTCTGGAGTATTTGCTGCTGTCGCTGCTGAACGATTTCTTCAATGCTAACCGGGATGGCGCCATCGCCAGGCGGTGGTGTGGGCGTAAGTGAGACAACAACGGGCAAATCCACCGAAAGATTTGCGACAGATCCGTTCATATGCGGCAAAGTCACCACAGATGCCGGTGAGTGCAAAGACATGGACACAACAGAGCCAGCCGAGACAGAATGTGGACTGAGCTGAGTTGGGCTATGCTGCAATCGTAACTGAGAGCTGCGACCGCCAGTTGATTTTGTGGATGAGGAGGTGCCCATAACAACAAGTTCATGATCATGCTGATGATGTGTGCTGTATGAGGATTTGTAATCGCTAACAACGACCCCATCGGCAATTCCACTGGTCGGTGATAGGCATATTACCTGCTTCTGAAGAGCCACCGGCACCAGTTGCTGACAGTGCCCATGCCCATGGCCATGCCCGTGACCATGTCCGTGGCCGTGACCGTGTCCGTGGCCTTGGCTAGCTGTCACTGATTTATGCGTATTAAGATTAACTTGAAGCTGGGGCGAGTGCGAGTGCATCTCGGACTGAGGCGAAAGCGCATCACAACCACCGGGCACTGATCCAGGCACTGGCGATGGCACCGATGAGCTGTGAGTGTGCAAATCGCATGATCCAACCATGCCGGACAGGCCGTGTGACGGAGAGCTGGTTGCATAGTTGTGAGGCGGAGGTGAAATCAGCGAAGGCAACTTATCATAGGAGGAATACGGTGACTGAACACCGCTCAATCCGCTCAAGCTCAGGTTACCCAGAGAGCTCTGGTGTGCCCCCTCAATGGGCATGGGTAAGCTTGAAAATGAGCTACAATGATTGTTGCTGGCATCTGCGGTGCCACCGGTGCCACCGCAGGTGTTAATCCTGCCGGTTGAGGTGGCACTGTTGCCATTTGCGCTACCCGATGAGCTGGCGCTACCGGAAATGTGACCCGTATAGGCGAACTTATCGGACATGGTAGAAATGGGCGGAAGCGGCTGGATGGGTGTCAGCGTTGCATATGATGTTGGACTGAAACCCGGCTCTGATATGCGGTTATTGACCGAGGTCAATGTTTGATACGTGCTATGCTCCAGGGAGTTGTCAACGGCCAACGCTGGACTGAGTAAGTGCCCACCAGAATCGCGATCATCATCATCCTCATCTTCATCAATATCCTCTTCATCCTCCTGCGTCTGAACAATCACCGACAACGCCTCCCGATGATGATGCCCGTGATGTCCATGACCACCGATTCCCAGTTGCACTGTGCGCTGCTGGTGACGCTGGTGCTGTTGCTGATGCTGATGCTGATGATGATGGACCAAATCGGATGCAGCGGCAAGACGATGACCGTACTGTTGATGGTGCTGATGGTGCTGGTGGTGCTGGTGCTGGTGGTGCTGGGGCTGGTGCTGATGCTGATTCTGCTGGTTCTGCTCCTCCAAGAGCTGATGGTGATGCTGGTTTAGTGTGACCTCCTCAATGCCGCCGTCCGAGGACAACTCATCGATGCAGCTAATGTTCGCATTAATGTTCGCCATGTTCAGCTCGTCGATGCGTGGACTCGACACACGCCGAGTGGTCTCATTGCCGTCCCGCCCATTGGAATCGGCATCCTCGCCATGTTCACGGTGTACAATCACTAGCTTGTGCTCCTGCTTGACTGAAATTATCTGAGACGCTGCATTCACGCTCAACCCGTCGAGGCTGATGTCAGACCCGCCAAAATCAACTGGACTATGGACAGCCAGCCGATCGTGTCGCGTCTCGTGGTGCATCGGAAGTAGTGAGAGCGGTAAATTCCTACCGCCGTGTAGTTGAAGCTGTTGAGGCACTATCTGATACGTCGTCTGTAAATTGCTGTGACCCATCTCATCGATGACCATAACAACGGACGTGGACTCGTCATCTTCGTGGATGCGATTACCCTGGTCTGTCGTCGCGATCAGTGTCTGCATCGCGCTACTCAACCCCGCCGGCGATTGCGTCTCTGTACGTCGTTTAATGTACTTCATCCCCTCATCACTAGCTCCGCATTCCGTTTCGCTTTCCTGACTCTGATGTGGCTGTCCAACTGCTCCTATGAATTCACTTGTTTCCACAACCAGCTGCTGGCTAAACGTTTGCGAATCAATTATTTCGTTCATTGATTCCATTCCTCATTAGCGACCTGTTCGAAGCGGCTCAGGTAACAGAAAACGGTAACGCTAACGGTAACGCGTAACGGTAACGGTAACGGAAGTGCGAACCAAAATCCAGCTCTGCTTTCAGCTATCAGCTGATCGGTAAACTGCAATCACACAAGAAAAATATAAGCATTAAGCATCCTGAATAAGAAGTGTTATATGCCCAAAAAGATAGATACGTTAGAAACTGAAATATCCATGAAGTTCTTATATAGATCTGGCATCAACACAAAACTTATTAAGTTCTACATACACCACATAGTATGCGGCTGAGTAAACAAGATATAGGGGCTGGGTACAGGGTACGTCCTCCTCCCGACTAAAGTACTCTAATTTTTTTTGCATTTAATAAAGTAATCCAGTAATTAAACAAGTAATCCATGACAAAAGTTTACTAAAGAAGGCATCGATGAAACAACTAGATTTTATATATATTCAAATGCACGATGAATAATAAATAGGAAGGTTCTAGTCGGTAGTTCCACACACAATTTATAGTAAACTGAGTAAGCTGGGCACCTTTTCTGTCGTTGGATTGCTGAAGAACTTTTGACGTGGGGGGTTGCGAACTATTTTCAAAAGCCGATTCAAAACTTTTTCGAAAAAATGTTATTTGTATGTTGTTTGCATATTTTGTTGTTATTTGTCTGTTCCAGGGATATATATGAAACAATGCCAACATTTTTCCGGCTAAATAAGTTTTGCGCCAAGATAATGTACGTTAGTAAAAAGCAGCACAGTTGCACAACTTTATTATCTCACTTTTTGTTAGCCCTTTTTTGCATTGTTGCTTGACAAAAACGAAACAACCTTGATGGATTCTTTAGCTTGATATATTTTTGAAAGACAAGCAAATTATATTAAAAAAAAAATGTGAGATTAGGTTTTTTAAAACACATACTACATAATTGTTTCTTATTTGTTGTTAGTTTTCTGGGTTCGTTTTGTTTTCGTCATTGGCTGTTGCCATCGTCGCCAGGCCTTAAGGGTTGATTCCGAGAAAAAAAACACACACGTATGTACACACATACATAAACTAATTTATGTATGTTTGTATACAGTGTATCTGTGTGCGTACTGCATTTATTTATATCTAATTTGAATATTTTTTAACAAACTGTTTTCATATTAGTTTTGTTTTTTTTGCTACTATTTGAAAATTTACAGTTAGAATGTAACTGCGACAACACACACACTCATTTAAATTTTACTCCCGTTTGAAAATACATACACACGCATGCCAATATATGTACGAATATGTGTGTGTGTGTGTGTATGTGCGTATGTATGTCAGTGTGAGTGTTTATGTTTTTATATCATGCATGTGTATGTAAAAAGGGGGTCGTTGGGGTTGTTTTCACATTTGAAATTCGTTTCTTTTTTTTTGTATTTTATTTTCACATCCGATATTACCTTAAAGCATTTCTGGGTCTTGGCTACATTTTTACTGCGAATTTTGTTTGTTCAGATTTTGGGTGCACTCAAATTGATTAAAAACAATAACATGTAGAGCCATTTTAGCCATATAGTGTGCTTAGGCCCTTAGTTAACTATATATGTATATAATTTTCGGAGAGAGAAGGCTCGGGGAATCGGTTCGAAAATATTAAATTGCACGAACTGTTGCTGTTGCCGAAACGGGGAATCTATGAAAATCGCGGTAAATCCTTGGTACGAGCCTGTATGCAATTCTTTGATTAAAATTGCACTTGTTTTACGAAAATTTTCAACACACGTCGCACGTATATATGTGTATGTTATGTATATGTGTATGCGTGTGTGTGCGTGTCTTGAACAACTTTATTATGTGACGCGAGAGCCCGCGTTCCGCAAGGTTTCGGCCTCACGCAGAATATACCCAATTTGAACTGAAACTGAAACGAACGTAGCCACATATACACACGAGCCGTATCTTAAGCCTGATGAGCGACGAGCGACCACCGAACGTAACCTTCCCCTACCCCACGTCACGTCGTCTACCCCCCTCGTCTACCCCTTCGCCCACCCGTCGTAACTGTGCTGCAGCGAAAGCACCAGCCCAACCACCCCTTGTTACCAAAAAGGGAGTTGCCACAAAATATGATATTTCCATATGATATAGACAGGCTCACCGAACGAGTATATTGAAAATGATATGCTATACTGAGAGAGAATTTGAGAATTTTAAGATTGATTCAGAATAATTTCGCTATTACGCAAGGATTAAAAACAATATAATATAATTTGTTCATGTTAAATGCAGGTGCTACATAAACCACATTTTTGGATCTGGCAACGCTAACCTACCCCACAATCCAAAGAGCGAGCATGCGCTCTCAATTGTCGTCTACCCTGTGCCCATTAAAAACTGTGCAGAAGGGTATATCGCATATGTCTGTATTTTTAATGTTATGGCAGCCAGAATCCGGGTACAGGGTATCTAGTAGCCCGTCAGTTTCGACTAGCGCCATATTACATACCTGTTATGAAATGTTATTTTCAACTCTATCCCGCCATTTTTTACTACACATTTACCGAATATGATTTGTTTTTCCAGCAACTAAAACTTTAAATAGTTTTCAGACTTTGTATTCGATGGTATGCAAATGTCGGCACATACATCATACATACATATACATATACAAGCTTGTTCATATATAATATGTGTATAATCTGTTAGATTACGATTTGACACGAATTCGGTCATTTCTTTTAAGCCCCAACGCGCATGTGCCATTCAAGATTTTACCTATTTTGGGTATTTGGCTCGCAAATCACATACACTCGTCTAAAGATAAATTTACACACATTTTTTTACAAAATGTATAAAACGGTTTTTTACTGGTTGACTGATTGATTTATGATCAACGGACAGCCCAAAAACTTGGTTTTTGTAATTAAAGTGAACACTTCTCCTTCTTCTTGCCAGCGTGATTCAAGCCAAAGACACAGATTTCAACCAAGCGGCTTTCTTACTAATTTAAAAATGTCCTTACTAAAAAGAACATGAATCATTTTTTAAATACACATTTTAAGTTTTAGTTATATTAGGCAATTATAATACAATATTTTAGTATAGACACGGATGCATTGAGATTTCCAACGGCATTTTATTAACAACTATATTACAGCAAATACAATTGATTTGATCAGTGATTGACTTTGTCTTACAGTTATCATAGATGACGACCTGTACTTAATGATCACTAAAATCTTAGGAGTGCTTAATTACTTTTGTGCTTCAAAGTTAAGGATAATTAAAATCTTGCAAATTGCCTCGAATATTTTTGTTTGACATAAATACACGTATTTACTCATTAAAGACAATATATATATTTATACTTAATTATGTATTTATTAACTTTTTGAATTTTTTGATTGGTTTGTAAATATATTTTGTTTTTTTTTTAACTGTTTACAGGACTGTTAAGTAGATTCAACAATAACTTTTAAACTTTGGTTACTTATTTACTCATCATTTTACACAGCTTTTTTGTTTTTTTTTAATATAGATTTGAATCCATTAACGAGTTATCGCATATAGTATAAACAATAGGTAGTTCTATGTAGTATGATTCTGTGGTACTTATATGTTGGACCTTTGCATTTTAAAACTTTAACAACTCATCTGTCATTTTGATTTAGGTACTACAGTCAATTGTTCTACCCTGTAGCAAAAAAATAATAAAAAGAATTAGAGCAGAATGATACAGATACGAAAATACATATATAAAATCACTTCAGAGCTACAGAGATACAATTTTGCCAGTTTGTCAACATTCCAGAAATTTTATGATATAAATTTACAATATATATTTTGATGATTGCTTAAAACTAAATCAAACATGATAACGAATTAAACAATTAATTTTTTTGGATTTGATCGATGGCATCACATTTTGTACATTCATTGAAGCAATTATCTTAATAAACTCAAAAATAGACAGACTGATCCTGTTTTAAAATATTTGCACAGTATTATCAAGTATGTATTCTTCTTCTTAATTTGTTACATTGTTACCTTGTTAACTGATTAGAATTGGCATATTTAATGATAGTACTCAATAATCAGGTTCTGTGAACAGAAATATTGTTCACAAACTCCATCTTGGTTAAAATTTTGTTTCATACATTTCTCTGATTCTATTATAAGACACAGCGCAAGAGTCAGGTGAAAGAGTTTATCATAATTTTACTTATTCGATTGTGATTTTTATATAGAAGTTAAACAGATCATGTTTAATTGTTGGGAAGTAACTGAAAACAACTTTGTTGTAAATATCTGGCAAACATGTCTTCAAAAGAAAAGAATAATTGTCAATTTTATTTGCAGTAAGCAAGCATCCAACCAAGCATCCTATTCCACCTTCGAGCTTAAACCGAAGACGTCGCGTTCCGTCCACTGTCAATTGTCAGGCTGGAAGCCCGCATGCTGAGTGAGGCCAGCGACAAATTGCTGCGGTAGACTGCGTTGGGAGAAGCGTTCGCTGTTAGCAGCAGTGCCGTGTTTTCCATGCTGGGCATGGATTTCTCTTTCAGCCCGTTGCAGTACACCGTCGAATCGGTGCCAGATCGAGCTAAGAGAGGAGCTGGAAGCGGCAACAGCGAATCAGAATTCAGCGGTATAAATCCGTCAAGAGCAAGTCCGTTTGCGTTTAGCGTCACTGTCCTCACACTCTCTTCGTCGAAGTTTTCGTTCTCTGCCGTGCTCTCGTTCCCATAGAGATGCAGGCGGGAGCTTAGCAATTTATTGCAAGCAGGACAGGAGCGGGCCGACATATTTTTATCCCGTCGCCGAAAAATTTCATGAGCACATCTAAGCAATAAAAACAAATGTTAACAGTAAATAATCGTAAGAACGTACATATAAATACATATACACACAACTATGAAATCTTTATGATCTTTATGCAATTTTCAGGAATCAAAATTAAAATTTGTTTGGAGTACTTGAATTTTAATTTTTTTAGATATATACTTAACCACTAACCAAACAACAGATAGATTAGACATTTAGTACAAAAAAAAAGATGATAGTCATTGTGAGGGTATAAAAAACGCAATTCAAGTAATAAACTTTTGAACTTTAGTTTATAACTTTCTATTACCTTTCAAGCACTACGAATCTTATAATGGTTTTACTTTAAGTTTTTGAGTGTGTATGCATATCTCCTAGATCGGACACGACCACTTCCTTCGGCTTCACCCGACTTCAACATTCTTCAACATTCTTCTACTATAAACATTGCTAATAACATCACCAACAAGGTGGGGGTATCCGACCAGCTATGCCCCTGATCACAGCAAATGTTATCAGTGATGTGATTCGATCCTAAGTTTAGTTAGTAACAAGTAAGAACGTTGAAGTCGGGCGTTACCGACTGAGTTATACTCTTAATTATTCTTATTTTGAACATACCATACGTTATCTACATACCAAATTTGGCTACTCTAGTTTTCAAATTGTGCAAATATGCAACAATTATCGATTTGAGCTTTCAGGTATATCGGTTTTCGCGATTATGGGGGCGGCCAACAAATTTGTTTTGTGATTTTTGGGGGAGCATTCCTGCAATATACTGTATATGCAAAATTGTGTGACTCTAGCTTAAAAACTGTGGGAGAGCGTTTGTTTGTTTGAGAGCGGGGCCGCTGGGGGCTTTATAGTGGGCGTGCCCGAAACCAGCTATATACATACCAAGTTTGGTGACATTGGCATTAAAATTGTGGACTTTATCGATATGCGACTTTAGGTATTATCGGTTTTCCACGCCCCCAGTGGGCGCAGCCCAATATCCTCAACACTATCTGACGCGGGTACACACGAGTATATATCCAAAATTTCAAGTGTCCAGCTTCAATAGTGGCGAAAATAATTGCGTTCATACGGACAGACGGACGGACGGACGAGCGGACAGCAAGACGGACATTGCACAAAACCAATATACTCTTTTCACTTCATGAACGAGTATAAAAATATACGAATAAATCTGCTTTAAATTATAAACAACTTGTTTGAATAGTAAAATAACAACCTTAAGGATAACAATAATTAGTATTTGATAAATAAGAATAAAGAAAGGACAGAGATGGAAAATCACTGACCCGATATGATAGTTTTTTAGCTTTACTTGTAGGCTACATACCTGGAATGAAGTATGTGCGCACAGGGCAGAGCTTCTAGGCTTGCTGGCTGAAGACCAAAAACCTCGCCACAGGCGCCACAGTTTAAGCCAAGGGCAGCATCCGTTTGATCAGCTAATCGGAGGTGTGTGTTGCATTGATCTTCGTCGCCCAATGCCTGGTATATAAGTGCTAAGCGACTTCGAATTTTTCGCACCAGCAGCTAAAAACGTACAGAAAGATTTTACTAGCATTGCAATATTCACTTTTGTAATTGTGAAAACAGGTCAGCGCACCTTCGCCCCAATCGAGCTGGCAACCTCCAAGAGCCGCGTGTTAAACTCCAAAGGTCTGCAGTTGCAAATCTTACTTTGCAGCCGCAGTGTCTCCAGACATCGAGCTGCGCCATCCATCGCTTCCATCTGAGCCATCCGATCGCCCAAAGTGGCCGAAGTACCCATTGCCTGCTCATACTGACGGAATGCTCTCTAGATTAGACCGAAGAAAATATAAACTCGTTAGCTTGGGTTATACTAATTCGGTTAGGTAGGTAATTAAGCTTAAAACCACGGACTGGACTGGGTCAGTCTTTATCCGCACTTGAAGTTCAAATAACTGTTGAATATTGCTTAAAGACATCTAATAATAATTCACCAATAGTAGCATCAAAGTCAATAGAGTACTTGTAGGAAATAAAGACAATATATTTATTTTCTTTGGTAACATCCTAAATTGATAACACCTTCTTCAAATATCAGTGTAAGGGCCTTTTAGCATGTACTTGCACTTAACACATAACATATAGATGGGACATCTAGTAGAAAACATGTGAGAAGGCTTTAGTCGGAGTCGCCCGACTGGGAAATACCCCAATTTGCTAGTCTGTAGTATTTGATTTGCTTTTCTTCCCGTTAGTTTATGAGGTCGGAGCTGCCTCCTTCTGGCTGTTACATACATTTGCACAAAACCACAATATTTATAGGGTATAAACAGAACTTTTTATTTATGTAAATGAGAAAATCTTCATCAATTAAAGTAAATTATGCCATTTTAAGGAGTATATTACAAGAACCGTCAATTTGATTGCACTAAAAACTAAAAGAAAACAACAAAAACCATTCAACCAATTCAATTTTGCAAGTGTCAAGAAACTCTTCACTCTTTGTTTTTAGTGCAATTAAATTGTCGTTGCTTATAGTATTCCATTTCAAATTGCGTAAGCTCCTATAAATGATATAGATTTACTTCTCTTTTGCATTAACAAGTTGTTTTTTGTTGTTGAATGCATCAACTTTTTTTCTCAGTAAACACATTCTTGAGACACTGTGCATGTACAAATATAATTAAATGTGCGTAGATTCTCATCCCAAAAAGCTTTTCTAGCAAGCGCATTTCCTTTAAGGTACCCTCATTACTAAAAATCCTTTCAATATTTCTCAGAACTTTGAGTCGAAAGGAGCCGAAAATTAAAATGTCAATTTTCGCAAACGCAGGCAGTGCTTTGTAGTGTGATCAACAAAAATATTCACTATCTCGCCAAATACACAGAAATCCAATCATTAATTCTTAAATCTGGCGCGAAAAGGAACCCGAGCCAAACTAAAGTCGATTTGGGATCTACCACGCAAAAAAAGCGTGTTACATTTTAGATATCCCATCTACATATATGTGTTTAGTGGAAACAGTTGATGTTCAGTTATATCATTGTATTTATGAAAAATTTTATGAGAGTGATTTCTTTGAATCATCTGTGTCATTCTTGATTGATTCGCCTTAATTATAGTAATTACTATTCTTTAAACATAATATTATTTACATATATTTCATACTTAGGTGCACGAATAATATATATGTAAGTTATTAAAATTTCATACATACATCAATGTCCATCTTTTTGCGGTAAATGTCCCCCATGACACGGATGCTGCGTGTGTATGTGGCTTGATCTCCGGATATCAGCGAAAGCCTAGTTGCTTCCTGCAAAGTATTGAGGTAAGAGCGTTGCAATCGGGTGTAACCGAATGCGCAATACTCGTTCACACTATCATAAATACATAAAAATAGTCTAAAACAATTTTTTGAAGCGGAAATGGAAAATTTGGAAATTTTATGAATCAATTTTTAGAGAGGTCAGACAACTCTTGATCTTGAGACGAAAGATATCATCATATCATATAATATCATTTTAAATATGGTGAAATACATTTGGTTCATACGGACAGAAAGACGGATATTATACAAACCTAATTTATGTATTCTGTTCACTTTGTGAACGAGTATAAAAAACTGAAACTCAAAGATGGAAAAATATCGAAATTTAGTAGTTTAGTACACATACCATGCAATAGTCGTGGGCATCGCCAAGGTCACCCTGTTTACGCAATGAAGCCGCCATACGCAATAGTGCCGCCCTGTGGTGGCAAGAGTTCAGGTCGCCAAGTTGGAGAGATCGGGACAGATCGTAGGCCTTGGAGGCGTACGTTGCACTCTTATCGTTGTCCTGCAGTCGACTGAACAGTTCGGAGAGCGCTACATATACCTGCAGCTCCAGCGAAGGATCTCCAATAGCTGTGGCTATTTTGTGGGCACCCTGCAGCCCTTCCAGAGCCCGCGAGAATCCGCCCATTTCCAGATACACCCGTGCCACCGTCAAATGAACCAGACCACTCCGGCACTTCGTACCGGACTCGTTGTAAAGCGAGTGCCGAGCATAGGCCAAGGCCCGTTCCAGTCCGCCCAAACTGGCGTGGGCCCGACTCAGGTTCAAGTAGGTCTCGGCGCGCATGTTCGGGGAATCGAGCTCCTCGGATATGCCCAGCTGCTGGTGGCCAAAGTCAATGGCGTCCCGGTACTTGCCCCAATCCATGTGCGCCTGGTACAGATAGCCCAGCAGCTGAAAACAGTCCTCCCGCCGACAGGTGCCCTTCAAGGCACTGCGCCAGGTCCGAACAGCTGCCGTTTGATTATGCTGCTCGTACAGCCGTAATCCGCGTTCGATCTGCAAACGGATATGAGAAATAATACTTTAGTTCTATCTATTTAAAAGCATTCGAGATGTGAATAGTTACCAATACAAATGAACGTACAATAGATATCGCTTATATAGAGTACCGTTTATATGAAACTGTGACATTAACTGTGCTTGGTGTTTTCAGTATATTTGTGATAATGATCAAAATTAAAGATAATTCAGATGAAGGTTTTAATCAATTTTAGCTGCGTTCATACAGACAAACAGACCAAGGGCGGACAGACGGACATGGCTGAATCAACCTAGCTCCTCGTCCTGATCAAGAATATACTATTTTTTTGTGGTGCCTGTGACATACATGTGTATCAATTTGTGTAGCAGGGTCCTTGTTTGATTTTTAGACTGTTTCGCAGGCTATACGAACTCGATCCCTCAAAATGTATGTTTAATGTGCTCTCGTAAATCATACACAGATCAGAAATATTTCGATTTTCGGATACGTTGAGTAAAGTGCGGAGCTTGTGGTCTGTGCTGGTTGGGGATTGTCTGATTTTCTAGTCGTATATTTACCTTTCGTTTCGCTATGTATTGGCGCAAGCTTCGTTGGCATGCCCAAAAGCAACTGATTATAGAGTTGGCCTGACCGGAACGAGCTAGACCGTGGCGCACCCACAAGGAACGTGATGCCACATCACCATCGGGGCTGGAACCATAGCCGGCAATCCGCGAGTAATTCTCATCAAACTGGCACAGATCTATAATTAGACAAATGCACAGTTACTTTCAATCACATGCATATCAAAAAAACAGCTGGTTTTAGTTAACAAACCATTGCAATTGTCAAGCAAGTATCGGGATCCATCGGGAGATGCGAGTAAATGTGTTGCGGAAAGGTTGTGACTTGGTGGGATGCTGAAAGCAACAACGACATTAACAACGACCGATTAATATAAATGTACTTAAAATTATTTTAGTTCCAGCTTTAATTCACAGTCTTACCTAAGTAGGTCTTTCGATGCGATGCTCTCCCATGACATGGCTGTTTCTTATTTGGCTGATTTAGTGGTATATCTATAGATATGATTACTATAATTTTCAATATACATTAATTATAATTACTATCTCAATAATAACAATATTGTATATATTTCCACATCAAAAACATATATACTATATATACCCTTACCTCGGCAACTTACTATTTACACTGGGTATACAAAATACTGTTATTATTATTTGTATTCTTATTATTAGCTCAAAATAAAGATATTAGCAGTAATAGCTTTAAAATGGTTACAACTGCACTGGTTACAACGGCCTTCGGCCAAGCCAATAATTATCTGATTAATTCAACAGCTCAGTTAGCAAAAGCTAAAATATTCTTTTTAATAACGCGACATTTACCAAGGCAAACGAAGACAGAGATTTACCATATAATCTTTTGTACTTCAGAAAGTTTAAGGTTCCAGGCCAGCGCTTGTTTATCGTGCGAAGTTAATACACCTGACCTTGTACTATTCGCAGAGCTTCACTTTTTAATGCACTTTTCGCTGCGACTCTCAAGGTAATCTTTTATCTCAGAGAGTGCCTCAGTTCACACCTATAATGCTCATTCGTCCCGTTTACAGAGCCAATGCTCTCTTACTATCTATTTAAGAGCTTTAAAATATGGATGCAAAATTAATTTGTTTATTTTGTTTTTTCTTTTCTTTTAAGATGAATAAAGTTGAGTTTTGTGTGTTGCTTAAATTGTTTAACAATTCTGCTGAAAACTTCACAAATACACAGGCAGAGGGTTGGTCTTACTTTCTATCTGGATGCTGTTCCCAAACAAGAGTTGACGTTTGCCCTCCTTTCATTTGGGGATGCCAACACTGCGAAAACAAAGGACTCGGAACCAGAACAAGTTCGTTTTGTAACACATAAATGTTGAGCAATTGCTTAACGGTAAATAGGGGTGGGTATAAAACAAGAATATTTAAACTCTTTGGAATCCAAACAAAACTTGTCAGAAGGTTTCGACGGGTGTAACCGACTGCGCCATACTTGTTTATAGTATGTAGAACAACAACGCAAACAGTTGAAGTTAATAACAATACTTTTTGTTTCGATAAACATATACATATTTTTGTACTTTGTGGGTGCGAGAGTGACCAGAGCTTTAGCTTTTAAAAACTATCCGCCAAATTGGGTAACTTGCTTTCAAATAATTTCAAAAAAGATTTGAATTTTCGCGGTGATATGTTGATATGTAGATGTTATCGAGTTGCCCGCCGTTGGCGTACCCAAAAATTCTTAACATTTAATTGCCAAGGATATGAATATTTGATTATGTATACACATTTTCTCTAGATTCCCTATACCTTTTTCACAGTGTGAACGAGTATAAAAACTTATAACTATACTGCACCCAAAATATTGCTATGTTAAACAAGTGAGATTGCTCTAGTCGTAACCGTTCGACTAGGAGATTCCCTGAACACTGCGCTCTGCCTTTATAAACACTTAAAACTCCTTGCTTGACACGATCGCAACGTACTAAAAATGATGAAAATCTAAAATATTTATATATATTCTTCCTTAAATAAATTTGCACCAAGCCAAAAATCCTTTTACCAATTTTCAACGGGTTCAGAGTATACAAAAAATAATAATAATCAATGAGAAAATAAAAACTTCTTTTTCAAAACCATTTTTTCTGTGACTTTTGAAGTAGTTTCCCAGTAATATATAATTTATTCTTTACTTTTATTATTTGAAGTAAATTTAATTTTAAACGAATGTAGTTTTCTTTATTGATTTGTGATTAATTTTGAGACTGCTTGGATTAATTGTACCCCGTAGAGTAGTGTTCTTTATTACTCTATGATTCTGCACTAAGTTTTGCTATTGTCATGACGTTGGCGGCGGCAGCGCTGCTGCTGATAGATGCAACTTTGTTGCGCATCCGGGTTCCATGTAATTGCCAAATTTGTGCAGTTCTTGCACTTTTGGCTTCTGGGTTCATTGAGATATCCTGGCCATGCCCACTAGAACGTCGCCCAGCGCCCTAAAATCGAAAATGCCTAAATCATTGTGTTTTAGAGCTAGTGTCATTCAAATTGACTGTCCGGTTTCGCCCCCTCTAAAGATCGAGCCGAAAAATGTCTCCCGCCCCCGCAAATTATATAAACGAAAATTTTCTAAAATAACAATTATAATTAATACCGTGAATGAGTATAACTAAGTCAATAACGCCGGATTGCAACATTTTATCTTTTCCCCATTCGCTCTAAAAATTAAAAAAAAACTTTTTTTAAGAGGTATTACCATTAAAAGTAAAATTGCATTTACTGGTTGATTCATTGCTGTTCTACATTTTGTGATTTAGACACAAAAAGCTTTGAAATATTGTTCTTGTGAAAACAAGCTAAAATTGTTTGTATTTTTAATTCTATTTGATTGATTTTAAAGAGCATAATACAAATATTTTAAGGGCGTGGCCTTTTAACTTTTATAAATGTATAAACTATCATTTAACATTCTTAACCCAACTTTGATGGACTACCAGTGGGAAATGGAAGAGACCCTGATTATACCCTGAACCCAAATTTATGTCAGGCAGACGGAGGCATTGCTGACCCTATAAAGTGTATACACTTTTGATCAGAATCCCTAGCAGTCAATTTAGCAATTTATTTATATATATACCATACGCAGATATAGTTTATTTTCAAAATGATCGATAATCCTTTTCGTTTTGGTAATTCCGATACTTATCCCTTTTTTTTACCATAGTAAAACAATAAAAGTTAGAGCCACCAAAAATGTCGAATAATTCGGATTTTGGATCCCCAATCACCCCAAATATAAAAAAGCAAAAAAATGCAAATCAAATATTAAATAATTAACAGCAACTTTGGCAAAAAGATATAAAACTGAATGCCGTTCAACTTGTAAATTTAAATTTGTTTTTATTTTTGCATTGATACATTGTTCATTTCTGCACTCTCGCTTGCTTGGTTTTTCGTTTTCGTTTTCGTTCGTGTATTATCATCATACATACATATTTATGTAGGTTCGTTTGTTTTGAATGCGTTTGCTTATGAAATACCCCTTAAATGGTATAAGTAGATATAAATTTGCTGTGCTACAGTTAAAAACTACAATTTAGTCCTTCGCTATCCCATCTTTGCCTATCAGCCTACATTTATGTATATCCTTCATGTGTAAATACATACATACATACAAATGTATCCAATTAATTGAATTACACATTATTCATCATTGATCGCTTGCGGCATGTGTATGCGTGTGTGTGTGTGTTAGTGTGTGTGAGTGTGTGTATGTGTGTGTATGGTAATGTATCTGTATATGCGTATGGAAGTATCCATTTTGGGTTCTGTCATAGTTATGAGTATCGGCTTTTAAAGTATAGTTGGGATGGATTTATCGGATGTGGTCAGTTTTGGTCGGCCTCAATGTCGCACTGTACTTTAATAATAATAATAATATATTTGAATACGTTTTGAAAATAAACGATAAGTAAACGACTAAGTATCATTAAATTTAAATAAGTAAATAGGCACATAAATAATTTTGTTTTCTAACCGGGTGTTAGTTTATGTACATAAGCTGATGATGGCACGATACATTTGATAATTCCAAAATCTGACAACTCACAAGAGCAAAATGTCCAATTTAAAAAATAAATGAGTGCTTCAAGACGCGGTTTTATAGAAATGAGAAAATGTCGAAAAACGTAATTTGAGTATTAAAAATGATTTTTGCTTATACTTCACTGATCGATGTTGTATTTTTAATCAATACTTATTGGAATAAACGATTTTTAAATATCACACTTTAGATGGATGTATTTTGCATATCATTTATGTGCATATGGACAATGTATGTGTGCTCATCGAAATTTCAAAATTATTAAAGTTATGTAAGAAAAATCGTAAATTAATCGAGTTGAAAGTATGCAATACTTTTGGTAAAATGCCAATTAAGGAGTCGTCTGTAATGTTCTTTAAATTGCTATGTTTATTAAAAAACTATTTATAGGCTTGATTATGAAAGTATGTATATGATTGTTTGTATATATTGTTGCATTGGGTTGTATTGTATTGTATTGTATTGTATTGTTTTGTATTGTATTGTATTGTATTGTATTGTATTGTATTGTATTGTATTGTTAGCGTAATCCTAATCATCTCAATCTGCATGTGGAAAGATCCTATTGTATCTACATGTATGCATTGGTTTTCTATGTGAAAAAAGTAAGCCTGGCAAAGCCTTAATAAAATCAATTTAAAGTGGATCCGGTTATGGGTTGCGGTGCTGCCCGATTTTCCTACAATATGGGCGAGGTCGTCGGATGATATAAATTCGGTTTAGTCGTAAGTTGATCGGTTGTTGTTTCAAATGAGCGTTTGCTATTGCGAGACAGTACGGGGATTGAGTGCCATGAGATACAAGTGGAAGAGTGTCGAGCTAAGTGTGAGTTCTTTTTTTTTATAATTAAGTGCTGAAGAAAGTGATGTACGTGTTGTTGTGTTGTGTTTGTTGCTGTTGTTGTTGTATGTTAGTTTACATATTTGATTCATGGTTAAGTACCTTGCAAATTCTAAAACAAAATAATCGATATTACTTTAGAATGTGTTAAAGTAAGATTTTTTACATGCTGCACTGTGAGCTCATTTTGACTGATGATTATTAGAACTAGGCTTTATTTAAACACCGAAACGATCTGCCTCATTATCATCGAGTGTGCATGTTCTGTTGTGAGTGTATGTATATGAATACTTGCTTATGTGCTATGTAAATATTTTCGTCAGTTTTTTGCTTTGTATGAATGGAGCACATGCTGCATCAATACAGGATTTACAAATTGTTTTTTCGTTTTTTTTTTTTTTATTAAATTTACAATCATTATAACGTTTCACCTAAACTTTTTTGCATACACGCATATATATATATATATTTAAGTATATATATATATAATAGTATAATTTTTATGTAACTTCTACTATGTATATATATATACTGCTTGGTTCATTTACAAAATTATAAAATTAAAAACTAACAAAAACAAAAACAAAAAATAAGAACGTAAAACTTACAGTTGAGTTCTTTGAATTTCACCTTTCCCATATTCGAAATACTTAATGCGAATATAATTTTGTAATTGTACGTGTAAATGTAAATGTAAATGCATACGAAACATTCATAAATACATAGGTTTGCTTCAACATTTACTTTCGGGTACGTTTACAGTATTATCTGCTATTCGAGTCACTTACTTTCTAATTTCCTACTCTTGTTTTTATATAAACGTACACTAATACATGATTTTTTGTTTTTTGTTTGTTTTCGTTTTTTGTTTTTTTTTTAATTTTCAGTCAAAATTGTCACCGTACAAGGCAGCTGCTGTACGAGAAGTATAATGTGTATATAATGTGAGAGCTTGCATTTGAGAAAGAAATATAAGATTTGTGTAATAGCGTGACGGTGAGGATCTAATGACTGATTACACATACAGATATTAAGATAAGTCCATGTTGAAAATTATTCAGAAATGCTTGCATAAACGAATTTCTATTACTGTGCTTATGCCTCGAAAGACAATATAATTTTGAAAATCTGCTTTAAATACTGAAATTGAATTGAGATATATAAATAATAATATTTACAGCAATTTGATGTTGTATAAGAAAACAAAAAACAAAATTATAGTCTTGTAATCCGAAAATAAATAAATTGAAAACTTTTTAACATAAACGCAGTAACAGAAGTAATTTGTTTATCTATATGCAAGTAGCTTATTAATGATTTCGGTTGCATATTTTGGACTCCCGATAGGGTGGAAAGCTTGCCGTTCAGTTTCTATAGATTGGATTTTATGGGGTATACATTGACGAACTGCAACGAGACCAGAGCCATAGGCGAAGATAGTGGCAATTATAACTAATACTCTTGAATCTAAAATCTGCAATCGCTTTTAAATCGGCATGTTGCCCTCTTTGTTGACTTATGTGTTAAGTTAAGTTAAATCTATATCGCTATAAACTATGTTTTAATGCGCTTGAAATTTTCATTTGTTTACTTATTTATTCTATTTCACCTTTCTCCTTCTTTTCATCTACTGTTATCATCCTCTCGCTTGCTTCAATTTGGCTCGATTCAAATCGATCCTATTGGAAATACATAAATATGTTACTATGTGTACATAGTTCGACGACCAATGGAAATTGTGTAATGTTATGGCTCTTAAAAAATAATCCTCCTGCTACAGCGAGACAGCTGCCACCAAAACCATTCACCGGTATATGCCAAGAGTTTCTGTGCGACGACCCATTGCGGCGACTCGTATCCCAAGCAGGTAATTAAATATGATTACCATTACGACGGGAAGCAGAATCGTTAAATTAATACCATAGGCACACATAGACGTAAGACCCATGGTGGTTACACCGCCTGGCAGGCAGGTCCAGATCCAGATATGGCTTCGAGATACTCGCCCCGATCCGCTGTTATAGGTGAGCTCTTCGTTTTTAACTACTTCATTTGGATGCTTGTCATAACTGTGGTGGTCATCTGCAATGGTAAAACGCGTCAGTTGGCAATTCTCACAATGAAAGTCCATACATCATTAGTTCTTCAGCTAGACAGTGATCTTACATACATAGGAAGTTGGTTGGCTTTGGTCGGGTTGGGCACACCGCGGGCTTATTTTCAACGCAATCAAAAAAGAACGCGCCTGCGGACCAAATAGGTCCAATTTGTACCATCTTTGAATAGTACTTTTTTAGAACTGTAGTGTTTTTTTTTTTTAAGTATGGTGTGGGTGGTATGTTAGGAAACTAATGTAAAGCTTTCATCTGTACGTTACTGCGTTTAAGGCCCGAAAGGAATTCATTGAATATTGCAATACCATATTTTGAATATAGTATAAACGCAGTAACAGTACAAATGGGTTGGATATAGACATTCGACTCGGGTTCGGTTGTGGGTAATGGCAAATGCAATGGCACTGTATTAGTTCTACTTACTTTTCGTCTTATTATTACCAAGGTCTGGCGGACTGTGGGATGATGGTGTGTAATTGCTAATACTTGTATTGTTATGACTGTCTGAGGTGGTGTTAATTTTGACATTGGTGTGTTTCGGATGGAACAATTGTTTGCTATTAGTAGATATTGATGTTAATATGTTATTATTGCTGGATGTTGTGTTTGCCGCCTCCGCGCTCGAGCCAATGCCCCAAGCCGTTGCGGGCCAATTAATGGTGCTCTGTACAATGTTACTGTGATTTGTGTCAACAACTGGCGGCAGGTAATGAATATCTTTGCCAATATTGATCGGAATGGCACTGCCGCTGCCCGTCGAACGGCTGCCAACTTCTTGTAAGTAGAACTGATCATCTCCTGCCTGTTTTATTAATGTATCCTTACCATTGCTATTCACATTATTATTGCCTTTGTGATGTGTGTCGGATTATTTGGTTGCGTTGGCACATTATTAATGCGGATGCCAGTCTGAATGTGATGATGGCCGGGGTATCCCATATGAACACCTCCCCGACCGGGCGGCAGCATATTGATGACACCTGTGCTACCGGGGCCACTGCCGCCGAGTCCACCTCCGCCTGATCCAATATTGTTGTTCGGTTGTATGGGTATGCGATTGAATTGATCAATATTCGTGTTGATCGATGTGCCCATTCCGTTGCCCGGCTTTAGTTGGCCGCCGTTGCCGCTGCTGCTGCCGCTGCCACTGCCACCAGCTGCTCCGCCTGGTAAAAAGCCACTGTTGCCACCACTCATGCCAATTGTATTCCCTCCATTATGGCCATTTTGATTCAGATCTACCACCGCATTGTCGACGCCCTTGCCTCCTGATCCAGTGCCACTCTCGGCTGTTCCACTGCCCACGAGCGTAGTTTCCGTTGTCCTGTTCTTCTCTTCGGGCGCACAACACACCTTGAACACAACTTTCATATTGTTTGTGGAACAGCGACCGCCA
The DNA here is from genome assembly GCA_035043915.1 of Drosophila paramelanica. NCBI lineage: Eukaryota > Metazoa > Arthropoda > Insecta > Diptera > Drosophilidae > Drosophila > Drosophila paramelanica. Next base: position 1,147,687 of record JAWNMO010000179.1, read on the forward strand.
ATGCGTCGGTACAGATCGTCTTTCGATGACGTCGCTATTCAAAATAGAAAGAAATACAAGTCAATAATAACACATATTACAAGATACATTGCTCGCTTGCAAAAAGATACAAATAACTCACAAATGAAGTAGTAGTCATTTCCAGGTAGGAACTCTAAACCACCTGGCTGCGGTGTAAATGGCCGGAAAGTTATCGTAAAAAACATTAATTTCTGAGGCTTATCACATATAGCTATTACTCGCGGATCCGCGTTCGTTATGCGACATGTTTCGTACTCCACTTTGGATACATTGTATATTATGTATTTCTCCGTTTCGTTCTCAAATGCGCCTGGCTCGTAAACTGGACAAATTATGTGCACCTGATCAAACTCGAATGCAAGATTCCCCTTATTCACGTCAATGATGTGATCAGTGTTATCAATCCGAAATCTGCAAATAAAATAAACAAATTTTGTTTTTAAATGTATAACAAGTTAAAACCCTGCAGTCGGGTCTCACCGATTGCGTTATATTCTATTATTGTTTTTTTTGAACATTTTAGTCTTTTGTAATTTGTTTGGGTCAGGATGTGAATGTGACGGACATTTTTTTAGAGGTCGTGCGAAAACTGTCCGCCAAATATAAAGATATATAAGGTATAGATTTTCGCGATTTGCGGAGGCGGGAGTATGCGTAACCATAAAAATTACTGTATCGACCAGCTATCGTCCTTTAAAATTTGGGGACTTTAACTCTGAAACTGGGAGATGGGGTGGTTGGGAAGATATGGCCGGGATATTAAGTAGTAAAGATCACCAAAGCTTCAAAATTAAAATTTGCATATTTTAACGATTTTCGATTATAGGTGTTATCAATTTTCCTGGGAGCGTAGTAGGCGCACCCCAAAATTATTAACACTTTATCTGACACGGAAACACAAAATTGAAAATAGACAAACGGACATTGCACAAATACCTTTTCACTTTGTGATCAAGTATAAAAATATAATTATTTTAGTGATATATAATATATTTGGAATTCAATAATGCAGAAAATTGGGGATAATTTAAATGTTATTATTTGTGATGAATTGAACTGATGAATGAATTGATGAAATGTTTTTCTGTTATTGTTTGTAACAGGCATAAGTATATTATAAGCAAGTATATGTATGTTCTCGGTCAGCATCGCCAAGTCAATTTAGACCTGTCCATCTGTCTGTCTGCGGATTGTGTATATTATACGCAGGTTACGTTTATTTAAAAGTAGTGATAATTAACCCTCTTTTCTTACTATCGATATTTATCGGTTTCTAAGCATACCTCAGAAACAGGAGCAGGAGTCACCAAATTTGTTCGCGTAAACCATACAAAGATTTTGGATATCTCCTTCCAATGAAATACTTGAGAATTGCGCCTCGGTTTGTTCATAGATTTCAAAGGTCTTATTAAGTTCATATAGACGGTCAGACGAAATGGGTCAAAAGGCTATAAACTGTATGTAAAAGTCAGAAGGAAGCTTTTCCGATCAACGTCTTGATCAAGATCAGCAGCTGAGCCGAGGTAGCCATGTCCGTCTTTCTGTCCGCCAGTGCATTCGTCCGTATATAAGCCTAATAACCCTTGAACTTTTTAAATTTGGACTCGTCCATGGCACGTGCAGATTAAGTTTGTTTTAAATGATCAATAACTTTCACCGTTCTAAAATCGATAAAAATGTACAACAAAATGAGTCCACGTACAACTTTGGAACAGCGAGAATTGGACATATATTGCTAAATATTGCTAAAATAGTAAATATAAAATCCCCTAAAGTCCAAAAAATGATCGAGCCTTTATTGAGTCGACGATGGACAAAAACATGTACCAATCCCTCAATATTCTGAGGGATATTTTGTTGCAAAGTGCGGAGGATCTGGGAATAAGGGACAATTCCCGTTTTTATCAGGACAATGAACCAAAGCACAAGGCGCAATGTGATGAATCCGCCGGCTCAATCTCCAGACCTCAACGTCATTAAAAATTTGTGGGTAATTTTAGAATAAGGGACAATTTTCGTTTTTATCAGGACAATGAACAAGGCGGATATTGCGCAGACTTGGCTCATATACAAGTGTCGCCATGGAATGAATCCGATAAATTTGTGGTTAATTTTACAAAATAATATTCAGAAATACCACATTTCCAATAAAGAAGCTAAAAGCTAAAAGAGGCTCTTGTGAAAGAGTGGAGCAGAATTTCGTCCGAACTGACTCAAAAGTTGGTCGATTCAATGCCAAAAAGGCTTTAATCTGTGGTAGACAACAAAGACTACCATACTAAATACTGAGAATATCATAAACTATTAATATATCCAAAAAATTTTGCATTTTTTGAGGCTGCATAAAATAAGCTGTGATATAGAAATAAGCAGTATTTCTTTATTTATGTTGTTTTTGTTATTAAAAAATAAAATACGTCAATAAATGAAGTTTACTATATTAATGTGACAATTCTTTCTTTAATTTTGTACCATATTTGTTGTAATACGCCTAATACGGACAGACGGACATTGCACAAACCCAATATGGTCTCTTCAGTTCGTGAACGAGTATAGTTATAGGATATAGTTATTACCAATCAACAGAACTTTTCAAATTATAATGGTAAATGGCATTTGGCTATGGTACAACAGAGATTAAGCCCTGATCCTTGTTGTTATCGGTTATCGGGGGAATATTTCATAGAAACATTGAAGTCATTAAGTAATGTGGGGCTAAATGAAGAAGCTAGTCAAAAAATCTAAACAGGCGTTATTGATACAGTTTGGAAACTAGACGCAGGGTATCTGCTAGGCGAGCCACCTCTATTATTGTGTTTGTAGGGGGAAACCCTTTGCAGAAGTAATCTGGTAAGAAGAAACACCACGCCAACAAGTTGTGCCTCCCACTGCCCAGTCTACCATTGCCATGCATTACGCATTGCTTACGGCAGCGAGCAGAAAATGCGTTATTTACTTATTTTTTTTTATTTTTGAAATGTGCGACTAAAAGCTGGTGGTGCGTTAACAGAATGCTGAACGGTGAATGCCGAGCCTCGGCTGCAGTCGAAGCCACAGGAGGGTTCTCCCCCCCCACGCCCCCCGCCCACCTATCAAGTACTGCTGTTTAACACGACGCACGCACTTATGTATGTCTGTCTGTCTGTCTCTGCGGCGTTGACGTTTCCTTGGTTTCCTTCGGCCCTTCCAAGGTTTTTCTTTGTTTTTTCCTTTTATTTTATTGTAGAGCTTTGTAAATCAAAAATCACCCCCTAATGATGAAGTACGCATATTTTACATGTTCGCTTTGGCGACACACACTCAATCGTGGAATAAATGCGAGCATGCGACTAGGGTTACAGGGGCACAATCGTACTAAACGTAAGTATATGCGAGGGCCACTCACTAAGTTGCTCGATTATTCTCTATTTTGTTGAGCTTAATATTTATTATTATTTTTATATTATTTATTTATTATGATTATTATTATTGTTATATAATATTATTTATTATTATTATTATTATTATTATTATTATTATTACTATTATTATTATTACTATTATTATTACTATTATTATTACTATTATTATTATTATTATTATTATTATTATTATTATTATTATATAATATTATTTATTATTTTTATTGTTTTCTTACAAATCAAATTTGTTATGTGGTTATAAATACACAGAATACACAAACTTGATCTTCTTGATCAAAATATTTCCTACAATTCAGGAATACTCTAAACACTGAAAACGATTTCTATCGAAGAAAGAGGTTAGTGATACAGATGGACACCAATGAAGAATACATATACTTTATTGGGTTGAAAATGCGTATTTTTTCCTGTTATGTAAATTTTTACAAAACTACTATAACTTACTTAAAAGAGTGTACAAAATAGTATCAATTTATTTAGGAATGAATTTGGAATGGGGATGAGAAGACTTGCAGGAATTGTAAATTTGTGTTTAAGTTTTCTAGATTTTATTTTAAGGATATACCTTGTCAGTTCAAATTTCATTGTCAACTATATATAGTTAAATTTTTAAAGATAAAAAACTAGTTTTATATGTTTGAAATATATAATAAAACAACTATCTACCTTTACACAAAAAAATTGTTTTTTTTTTAATGACTGATTGGTTTTCAACGCTCAGCTCAATGCACAAAAGTTGTCAAAGATCAATAATCAATGGTTTTTGAAATAATTTTAAACATGTTTGTCAAAATTAATTAGAGACGTGTTTTATACTTTCGGATAATCTAACCATCAAACTTTTGTCCTTTACGTACAAACCAAAGTGCAAGTCTGTCCGTCTGTATGAACGCGTCGTTTTCGAAAACTAAAACTAGCGATTTTAACTATTCGCACATGGAGTCATACACGCAGATGAACTTTACTTCAAATGATCGATAATTTTCCGATTTCGTGAATTTAAACACGGTAAATTCCACAAATTGCTGTTTATTTCAAAGAAATTTAAGCAAATTTCACACGCCAAGCTTATAAATGTTTATAACGACCGATCGTAGCTGGGTTCATCTTCTAGTCAGGCGTTCCCAATTAGAGGACTCTACCTATTATACCCTGAACGCACTGAAAATGGACAAAATGAGAGACATATATTCATGGTCTGCATTATTATAGAAAGTCGATTTAGCCCGGTCGAGCTTGAAAACTATTAAAGTTTAGGCTTCAATTTGGAATATAGACTCATCTATAGCACGCGCAGATCAATTTTGTTTTAAATGGTAAAAATCAACAACAACCGAAAATGTTTTACATTTATTTCGTAGGCTATCAAAGCTAGAGACATCAAATTTGCTGCGAATTTCTATAATAGCAAACTAAAATACCAAAACAATATATTGCAAAAAGTTCCACCAAGATCAGTGAAGAAACACAAAAGTTATTGAAGACAACGTGTGGTAAAATTAAGTAAATGCCACAATCCAATTAACAGCAAGCATCGATCTTTTAAGGAGCTGACCAGTTATCTACCTTCCATTTTCGGTAACTCACAAACTGTAAATGACACAGGCATATCCGATTTTTAGGGTCGTAAAATTGGCGATATTCTAGTGGGCGTGGCTGCAATGTTGACGTCGCAATCTTTGGGGGAGGTCAGTAGCTATCTATATACCAAATTTAGTGACTCTGACATAAAAACTCTACGTGATATTAATTTTCTCCATTTTCGGAGGCGAAAGGGGGCGTGGCCGGGAGCTTTTTTTTACCGATCTTTAAAGGAGGTCACCTTCCAGATTGGTGACCCTGGGGCTGGAGGGGTCGTGGCCGGAACATTTTTATACCCTAAATCCATTAAAAATTGGTAAAAAGGGTATAATGGTTTTTTTGAAATGTATGTAATTGGCAGAAGAAGGCATCTCCGACCCCATAAAGTATATATATTCTTGATCAGGACGACTAGCTAAGTTGATTTAGCCATGTCCGTCTGTCTGTCTGACTGTCCGTCTGTATGGGCGCAGTGATCTCGGAAACTACAAAAGTTAGAAAAATGAACTTGAACTCATTCAGTTCGTGCATATCATACGCAGAATATGTTTATCAATTTTTTAACTTGCTCCGTTTCATAAATATCGATAATAATCGATAACAACCTATTGCTTTTTTACAATATCTCGCTAACTAAAAGAACTGTCCGTTTTTTGATACCTCCCCCCTACTAATAAATCCGAAAAGTTTCATAACGATCCTACATTTAGTTTAGCAGAAAATAAAGATTTCGTTTCTATAGTGGGGAACGCGCAGAAACCGGGTAGAAAGCGTGCGGCGTACATTTGTGTGTGTATGTATGTGTGAATTTGTGTATGTATTTATGAATGCAATGCTTATGAAGACAGATCGCAGGGTTCAGGGTATCTCCTAGTCGTCTGAGGAAACTTTCCTGTAATATATATCTCAAACTTGGTGACTCTAGCTTAGAAACTGACACATAGAAATTTCCTTTTTTTTTAGAGCGAAGGCGCTGGATTGCGTTCTAGTGGGCGTAGCCGGGATGCAATCTGTGGGGGAGGAAACCAGCTATTTCAGTACCAAATTTGGTGGCTCTATTTGCGATTTGAGGTGTATCGACATGTTATCGAATTGCCAGCCTCCCAGTGGGCGTGGTCCAAAAATCTTTACACTTTGTTTGAATAGGATAGCTTTAAGTAAATATGAATAGATTGAACTCTCTATCTTCAATAGCGGCTAAAAATAAACGTTACTGCGCACAGATGGACAGCATGACAGACATTGCACAAACCTAATATACAAGTTATATGGAAATATTGGAAATATGGGAAATATTCGCCTTTTATCGATTTGCAATTTAAGGTGTATCGACATGTTATCGATTTTTCAGAAAACTACAAGTATATATTAACAGATTGAAGTCTATATCATCAATAGCGGCGAAAAAGGAAAGTTCGGACTTTGCACAAGCCCAATATACAAGTTTCACATCGTAAACGAGTATAATAAGGTTTCCAACTGGATCAATTCACGATTATAGAACTATTTCAACCGATTTTCAGACCTTGGTATGACCTATCCGAGACACATTTATACTTTCTAATAGTTCTTAGGTAGAACGAACTGGGAAGTTTCCAGACCTTTACAAAATCACATCGCCAAGTATTAAGTGAACAACTCTCGCATTGGTAAAGAACGAGAACAATCCGGCCGGGAATGGCGAATGCACCCACCTCAGAGCCTGTTCAAAAAGACGCTCGGCGATTATTCTGTGTGTGTGTAGCCTGTATCCCTCTACGCACAACCTGTCCCAATACGACGAGCGTTGTAGGCGGCCCTTCGGGCCGAGGATTGAGGTTGCACATTTTTGTACTTGTCTGTCGGTCTCTCCGTCTGTACGTGCGTGCGTATTGCTTTTGTAAGCCACCGGCGGTGGTGTTGCAACGCAATACATACATACATATATATGGGATGCAAATAATATATGCTTGCAAAGAATATATGAAAAAAAAACAATGTTAAAGTAGTTGTATTTACATATTTCTTCATTCCTTCACCAAAGTTAACTTTTGCCCGATTTGTGAGATATCTTCCGATTTTGGATGTTTATGTCGAAAATTGTTCACAACTATTCGATAACGTTCAGATCGAACAACTGGGGGACAGTTCCAAATCAGCCCGACTAATGATTTGGGTTATTGTCTATGTAAAATCTGAAATCATCACAAATTCCCGGATACTCCGCACTTTCATGCAATTTTTTTGTATTATTTTCCAGGTAATGAAGCTTGTCTATCATTGTCTCAGTAAACTCTAAATTTCCAAGTCCGGCTGCCAAAACATATATAAATTATTTGAATATTTTGTTTGCAGCCGTTTAAAATTTGCTAAAGAGCAGTTGAGTTTGAATAAGGACTTCTAGAAGATTCACGTTTGCTGAATAGTCAAAATTAAACATTTTTTGGCTCAGATGGACATATTTGACAAGTTCAAATATAAGCCAAACAATCTGCATTTAAAAAATACTTTTTTTTTTTTTGGATGCTGGTGAAAATAAGCTGTGAGCAACTGTATATATAAATACATATATACGACTACTTTAACATTATTTATGAAAATTGTTCAACATAGGATCATCCTGTAAGGAGTGTGACATATTTTCGTAGCTAAGCTCCGATTTCGTGAAATTCATATCTGCAACGTGTGATTACGCCGAGAGGAGGAGAGCAATTTGCATTTACATATAAATCCAGTTAAAAAGAAAACCTTCTTTTTCCTGTTTATGTCATCTTTAAGAAATTTGAGTACAACATTTATTAAACGCTCTATTTCGATAAGTTTGCTGTAATTTAAATATTGTAGGACTTGGCAATTTTTGAATCTACAATTTACAATATATATAGAAGAGAAGAAGCTCTTTTATAATATAGAATATATTCTATTAAAATATAGTATTAAAAAAAAGTCAATAAATTGAAACGAAAACGAATGCTAATTATGATGAATATTTATGGGTATTCAATCCACAATATAATAATTATTTAAGAATTAATGGAAAAACTACTTACATGCTGTTCGACGTGTTCCAATGCATGTAGAATGTTTTAGCACAGCTGGACATAGTTGATAGAAGCACGGTTTCTATGCAGAGTATCGTGAGGAGCGTGACAAAGGAGGTTGCACCCAATGTGGGCAGGGGAATTAACATTTTATAGCGCACTGCGTTGGCCTTCTTTTTATTGCTTATGTTAATCCTTGTACTGCTCTCATTGTGTTTTTGTGCTGCCACGATCACCGGTTCGGGTGTTTTTTTAGCGGCAACTAGCGTTCGCTGGGGATGTGTGTGAGACTTCAGCTGGGTAGCTTTCAGTTTCGATGTGTCGAATGTCGAGTTCGATGACATGAGCCTGGACTTGAGTCCAGGCGTTGTATTGCTCTTGGTTTTACATTTGGACTTTCGATGCATTGCTGGCAAAAAGAGCGCGGTTATCGGTGCGTCTCGATTTCGAGCTTTTGGCATATGTTTGTCAATGGTCTTCTTCGGTGGAGATAATTCAGCGCTGGTTTCCGTTGCCCTATTGCTAGGCTCTGTCAGGGTCTTGCCAATCCGTTTGGCAACCTTAACGTGCTCCGCCAAACCGTCAGCATCATCAGCAGCTGGTCGCGGGCACTTATTCGAGCACAACGCCGAACTCGGCGACAAAGCAGCTGCAGCGCCATCCGGCGGTAAACGATCTTTTGGATACGCACGCTTTGACATCGGCGCCTTTTGAGTTGGAGTTGGAGATTTCGCTGCTGGTTGTTGGGCTGCCAGTGACCTCCACGAAACAGCCAGACCCAGTCTTCTATGCGACTTGGTCGTCGGCGGGACAAGCGTCATTTGTTAAGTTTTGAGTATCCCCACTTAGTCTTCGCAATATCTTGTCCCTTCTTCTTCTCGCTTAGCACTAACACTCTGGATTCTGGTCGCCCGTTTGTTGCTGCTGCTTGCTGCTGCTACTTGTTGCCGTTGCGTTTCCTCGCTAATGCACCAGCGTTGCCTGTTGACCCAGTTGTTGTTCTTGCTTGCTCTTGACAAAATTAACGGTGCGTCCGCCAGCAACATACCGATGTCTCCTCTAGCTGAAAGATAATCAAGACAAATTCAGGTGCACGTCATTCCCAAATCAGCAATTGGTAGAAGCGAAAAAAAAAGAATCTTAAACTTTATTTGCATGCTAAAACAGTTCAAAAGACTTTGTTTCGCTGAGTATATATTTCTACAATACAGCTCGGAATTGGGGTTCTATATATCGATGGAGTTAATATATATTTATTTATTTAAACACTAATCACCACAAGATTATTCTTGATCATACATTCTTGGCTAGGCTTAGTTGGTTTCTCGTGAAGAGCTCTTCCATGTTGGAATAGTTTTTGAAAAACGATAAATATCGTATTATTCTGAATGGGATTCTTCAAAGTAGTAGACAGCACTAGAATATCGTTTAAATTTTATTTCTTTAATTTTTTTTATTGCCGTGAACTTGTTAACTGTTAAACAATTACTTTGAAATAGAATTTTCTCTTCAATAAGACTGAGATATGTGTATACGAGTTACATGCACGTATGTACAAATGTATTTGTGCGTAATTTATTTGTACTTGCAATGTAATTCACTCGTAATATTGTGAATGTCGGCGATTCCGAGATGTATACAGGCTAAAAAAAATTGAATTTGCCCATGTAACAATACACAACGAAATCGTACGCCATTCGAATACCTCCTTTGTCTCGTTAAACTGATCCTGAATATATATATATATATATATATTGATATGATGTATGATGTACTGTAAGAATTATATTTTTGCAGCCCTACGATATGCATATACATATCTAACTATGCACGCAATTTGCAAAAGCAAATTGATATTTACTTTGGGCCTTGATACAGGACTTTTATGGCTTGTTTTGGAAAGGCAAATAATATTGTTGCACCAGAATCGAATGTTCTCTTGCTCTCTTTCGCTTTCTCTCTCGCTCTCTCGCTAAGAGGAGACTCAAACACATAAACATTGAATCCGACGATTTTGTGTATACATACACAAACCCGACACAATTAACGAAAACTTTTATGAATAAAAATTTGTTGTATTGCATAAATAAATCCACTGATTTGATGCGTTGCATAAATAGAGTGCAAGTTTTATTACTCAATGCAGCGTAATAAACCAATTTTGTGTGCAAGTCTTCATTGTAAATGCATAATAACCACTTTACACGCACACACACACAGACACAATGCCAGTTTTTATGTATACATTTTTGAATTTTATTTTACTTTTTAACGAATCACATTTTTTCCAATTTGCTTCATTTAGTACATATTTAGTTGCCTTATCCGTATCCAAAGCATCTTGAAATTAATTTAGTAAAATTTGTATATAAATAAATATTATGCAGTAAAGAGCTATGTATTAGGTGTAAAAAAAAATAATACGGAACTGACAGTGTGGCAGTATCTGAAAAATGTATCTGTATCTGAAAAGTATTTTTTCAAAAAGTACTTTAAAGTTACAGAGGTATTTTGTAGTCTCAAATTTTTGTTGTACATAAGCGGGTATTTAAATACTGTGGATGACCAAAGTATATAAATTCAAAATAATAAGCTTGCCCACTTCTATTAAATTCAATCTTGAATCAATACAAAAATATATTTCTGTATTGCCGTAGTAATATAAATCATAATATTATATACTGAAATGACAGTATATACTTTTATTTTCTACTGGCGGAGCACTGACCACACAGGCACGACTTAATCGATAGCCCTTTAATTTAATTGTGCAATCGATAGTATGTTACACAGCTTTGCACTGAGTCGAGGCAAAATGAATACATTTAAAAAGCAGTATATATCGTTCAATGAATATACATATATCTCCATTTTATTTAAAGCAATAAATCTAACGACGGCTTAAAAGAAGCAATTGAATGTAAAATATGATCATTGTTTTGATATTTTCAAAATATCAAAAGCCGATAGGCCTTCCTTTCCAAACAGAATATATCGATTTTCCAGCCAGCCAGCTGTGTGCAGACGCTGGTTTACTGATAAATGAACGAGTCGGTTGATATAATTTATTTTAATTGAACAAGGAATTTAATATAAATACTATTAGTAAACTAATGTATAAATAATCAAGTAATAAAAAAAAAAATGTATTAGTGTATTGGGTATTTCTTTGTTTTGGTTAGGGTAGAAAGTCATATCGTAGAGAGTTGGAAATTGGATTAGATTTCCAGATGCTATTCTTTCTATGTTACCATCATTTTTCATTTGTTTTACTTTTTGTCAGTTTCGATAAGTGGTCGATGTCTGAAATTATATCGATAGTTTCATGCACATCCATTTATACGATTTCTTCAGAACGCAACAGCTGTCTGGCCGTCCATTGGTTTGACAGCTCTGCTTGGTTAAAAATAACGCAAAGGACCGAATCTTTAAAAGACGAAAATGTTTGTCAACGTTATTAAACGCTCTCTGGGCGCAGGGGCGCAGGTTTTCAAAACACAATCGTCTATTGCAGCTGCTGGTGGCAGCATCCTGAGGTAAACAATCAACCGACCTACACTTACATAATCATTTTCCTTTTATAAACACTTTGGTATTATGATTAAAAATATCCATTAAAATGGTTTTGGTCAACTTTAGCTCGAATCAGCAACGGGGTGCTGCAAAATGGTATCCAGATCCCGAATTCATGCAGCAGTTTAGTGGTCCAGTTATGTATCCCGATGAAGTTACCGCGTTGTGGAAGGTGCCGCCATGGAACAGTATGTTTACATTTCCAAATCTTTTTTGATTACAAATGTTAAAGCTTTTTTGATTAATGCACAATAATAGGCAAGGTTGTACCTGTTGAAAAATCGGTGCGTAACTTGACGTTGAATTTCGGACCTCAGCATCCGGCGGCCCACGGCGTGTTACGACTTGTGTTGGAACTCGATGGCGAGGTTAGTGTCAATATTAACAATAATTATTTGAAAATGACATGGTGTGTTTTCATGCAGACGGTAATGCGTGCTGACCCACACATTGGCCTGCTCCATCGTGGCACCGAGAAGCTAATCGAGTACAAAACTTACACGCAAGCTTTGCCCTACTTCGATCGCCTGGATTATGTGTCAATGATGTGCAATGAACAGTGCTATTCCCTGGCCGTGGAAAAACTTCTTAACATCGACGTGCCTCTGCGTGCAAAATATATAAGAAGTAGGTGGTAAATAAAACACAGAATATCGATTTATTGTTATGAACAGCAATTTACTGATGGTATTTTTTGCTTGCAGCACTTTTCGCTGAAATTACGAGGATCCTTAATCACATCATGGCTGTTGGCACCCATGCTCTTGATGTAGGCGCACTTACTCCCTTTTTCTGGCTGTTCGAAGAACGTGAGAAAATGATGGAATTCTATGAACGCGTTTCTGGAGCTCGCATGCACGCTGCCTACATTCGACCTGGCGGCGTTTCGCTAGTAAATTAACAAATGCCGTAGTGTTGCGATAACAAAATAACTAATTAGGATTACATTTTTTAGGATATGCCACTGGGTCTAATGGATGACATTTATGAGTTTGCGTCAAAATTCTCCGAACGACTGGATGAGGTGGAGGATGTTCTCAGCACGAACCGAATCTGGGTACAACGTACCGAAGACATTGGAATTGTGTCTGCCGAGGAAGCGCTTAATTACGGCTTCAGTGGCGTTATGTTGCGAGGCTCTGGCATCAAGTGGGACTTGCGAAAGCAACAGCCCTACGACGCGTACCATCTGGTCGACTTTGATGTGCCGATTGGTACCAAAGGCGACTGTTACGATCGCTACCTGTGTCGTATCGAAGAAATGCGTCAGTCTCTGCGCATCATCGATCAGTGCTTGAACCAAATGCCAGCTGGCGAAATCAAAACAGATGATGCAAAGGTGACGCCGCCGTCGCGCTCCGAAATGAAGACGTCTATGGAAGCCCTTATTCACCATTTTAAGCTATTTACCCAAGGCTTTCAAGTACCCCCCGGTGCTACCTATACAGCTATCGAAGCCCCAAAGGGCGAGTTTGGAGTCTACTTGATATCCGATGGTTCCAGCCGTCCCTATCGATGCAAGATCAAAGCGCCAGGATTTGCTCATTTGGCAGCGCTTGAGAAAATTGGAAAGCAACATATGTTGGCCGATGTTGTTGCCATAATCGGCACCCTGGACGTTGTGTTTGGTGAAATCGATCGATAGGATGTTTAATTGTGCATATAAAATTGTCAAACTTTCAATTAAAATATAAATACAATATGAACACAAACAGTATGGATGTAATAAATTGTTTTTTAAAAACTTCTGAAGAAATCCAGTTCTAGAAGAACTACTCAAGTAGAAAAAGTAGAAATGCTCTGCCTCAAAGTGGGCCACGCCCACTCCCGACACCCAAATTGAGAACATCCATTTGGCATGGCCTGCTTCAAAGAGCCGAGCCGAAAAACTCCCCCCACTGAATTCAAAAAAAGTAAATTTATCCAAAATAATAATAATAAAAAATAATTTTTGGGACCGTGAACAATTATAACGCAGTTAATATAATCCGAGTGCAACGTCCTTACTTGTTTTACCCTGAGCCTAGTGAAAATGGGAAAAGAAATGGAAGGGTGTAATGGTTTTGTGCAAATGTATGTAACAGGTAAAAGGAGGAATCTCCGACGCCACAAAGTATATATTCTTGAGTAGGATGACGAGTTGAGTGTATTTGTTTTGTATATTACTTGTTTGTTTTCGTCGAATGCAATCACATTAATGTAATATAGTGCGCCTGTTGATCAGGATTAACAACCGAGTCGATCTAGCCAAAACCGATAAGAATCTACAAAAACCTCAAAATTATTAAGTATATTCCCCAGACTCTGAGAGCAAGAGATGACAAATTTGGTATGACGAAACGAATCTTTCTTGGTGTGATTGCGGCGAGGTATTCCAAATCTGAAATGCTCAAAATGTGAGTGTGGTTCACGCGAACATATTGAAACAAATTTGTTTTTGAATACCTCCTCCCAATCCCCTAAATACTTGCGAATGGGTTTGTACAAACACTTTTATGCGCTTATTAAGTTTGGGTGCAAGGCATCTCCTAGTCGGGCAGACCCAACCAGAGCAATGTGATAGGTTCATATTTGTGGCGAGTGGGGGAAGGTATCGAAAATTCAAAATATTCTCAATTTGCTTTTTTGTTGTCAAATTAACCACAGGTTTTCTTTGATAACTTCTTTGTTTCTCCATCGATCTTTTTAATAATAATGCTTTAAGTGATGAAGTAGACAAGGTCAAAGGACTTCGATTCAAAATACATTGGCAGAAGAAACGTGTGGTAAGAGTTTATTAGTGTTTTTTCAGTAGTCGCTTTGGGTGGGAAGATAAAACAATGAAATGTTTATGAACTACTATATTTATCGACCAGGTATTATATTTATTTACATATTATTGTTGCTGTTTTTTTTGTAATTTAACTTTATTTTCATACTTCGTTCACAAAATTCTTAGATTATTAATGTTTGCCAAACAACATCGAAGATAAATTCACTGTATTATAAATAACCGTTTTTTTGTCACATAAGGTATCTGTTAATCATTTGCTGTCGTTTATAATTGTATTTATAGTGGCTTAGCAAATGAGATATCATTGTATGCATTACGTATGTATAAGCTCAGACCCCGTTACGTTAATGGGCCTGATGCTTACTCAACATAGTGCTAACATAATGAGTCCATCGATATGCCAATCCGTAATCTACTTTCGTCTGATTTTGAGGTTTTCATACCTACCTGGAAATTCGCCACATTCGAATGTACAGATTTATCTCTGTGTATGCATGTACATACACACGGATATTAGTAGTAGTGTACTAGTGTAGCGCACGATTTGTATTGCGTTTTTATGTAGTCATTATCAATAATAAATATTATATAGTTAATCGATTAATAGGCTGAAATTTGATATTAATATAACACTATTTTGCATTTTATATATTTTCGTTTTTCTTTTCTGTTCGTTTTTTTTTGTTTTTTGTTTAAATACATAGGCATATGCATATGTGTGCGTATACACAAGTATTTCAATTAATATATATACACACATACTATTTAGTTATATTTGTTTTATTTTGCTATGCATTTGTATCGTACCTAATAAGTTTTTTATTCTACGTGATCACATTGAAACTTTTGTTTTATAAACGTTTTAGTAATTATTTTAAGACATGTAATTTATAACATATTTCTAAAAGCTTTAACAATTTTGTAACATTCATATTTACGATGACATTTTAAGTTACATCAACCGGATATATGCTATGACGAAATGTACACACTTCATAGATTTCTTGAATCTACCAAACACTGTTCGCGTGCTTTCGTGTTCTATTTTAATTCGTTCACTACAAATTATTTTAACGGATAACAGATTGCTATGGATGTCAGGTTTCGTACCAGGCGGTTATTATTATCAAAGTGGCCATTATTCACTTTGTGATGACCAATTAGAATTTGAACAGATTTTAAAAATTCTCTCTATCTGGGAGTAGCGTACTTTCGATCCCAATACAATTGATATATTCAAAATATAAAGCTAACTGAGTAGTATTGCACAAAATTGGTCACAATATTCAGAGTACGGAATTTAAATATTATCTTTATACAGCACATTCTTGTCAACCATAAAAGTAGTATTCTCGCTGTGAATTTATATTATCATTATCAGAGGTACAGAGCAATATAACAAAATGTAATTAATCAATGCATGTATGCATGTACATTTTTTGATTTAAATCGTTTCTTTCTAAAGGGGGTCCACAACAAAAAATAAAATATTATTAATTTGTTTGTGTGTTTTTGCGGATTCGCTGAAAAATTGTTGTTTACAACAATCTGATGCAATACATATGATCAGTTTATACTTTCAAATTTGAGAGCAAATTTAAATCGTTTATCGTTCGTGTGACTAATAATTGTGTTGCATTTTAATGCATTTACTTATGCGTATATAATGCTTTTATGGTTAAATATTTAATTAAATTAGTATAAGTAATAATTAAATAAAATGTTTACTAATACACATATGAAACTTCTAAATGCCTAATTTTGTATATTTAATATAAATACATACATATATGTAGATACATTACATTAAATTAAAAGCTTTTCGTCAACAAGTTCGAATTATTATTAAGAAACGATATTTAAAAACAAATCACATATCTTTTTAGCAGCTGGCATAATATTTACATATCGTCACACAATTATTGATTGGTTTTTTTGTTTTTTGTTTTGTTTTTTTGGGAACATTTATCATTTTAAGCCTCATTCCAAGGACACCAGCATAGATGTTCGATTGCATTCGAAGGCTTGAACGCAGAAAATTTAAAAAGCTTTGAATTTGTTCTTTGCATGGTGTGCATCTTTGATAACTACTAAGATCTTGTGGTTTCTTGCCAATTATTTAAGACTATTTGTTGTTGTCGGTACAATATTATCGGCAGTGATTGAATCGGACGATTTTTTCATTTTGTCGCAATAATCGTTCAAAATATCACGAAATCGTAGCCAGCACTTTTCAGGTATAGTTATAGAAGTACGAAAGTTGTTCTTTACCTATAATATTAAATGCAATAATTATATAATCAGTAATGTTTGGAGTCCTTAAAAATACAAAATTGATATTTACCTCACTTATTCGCATATAAACTCCACGGTTATTCTGACCTATGTCAAAGTAAAAATTCTTGTTATCCACTTTCATATGACGCTCTTCCGGTAATTCGCCTTTAAAACTGAAATGCAATAATAACAATTAAAACGAATAAGCATGCTCTAGTCGGAAGCAGCCGACCTGGAGATACCCTGAGCCCAGCGATCTGTCGGAACAAACATTTTAGCAACGCACGCAGCGAGCCCTGACTGACCCCGACTATGTGGACTAACTTTTGAACTTAATTTATGAATTTATGAGAGCACTCAAATCTACAACTTAGTAGTATTTCTTTTTATATATGCGATGGCAATTGTATCCAAAAAAAGAAAACATAATAAACCTATCTTGATAGCTCTATCATTTAGTCTTCGAAATCAGCAAGAAAACCAAGTTTTAAGATAAGTTTTTATCGATATCAATGAAACGGGAAAGGAAATCGAAAAAGCCCAAGAACTTTTTCTGCGGTTGGTTTTGGAATATCAATATCAGTTTGGGTCTCTTAACTAGTTTCCTTTATTGATTCGTACATCCTAGTATCCATATTATTGGGTAGTTTTTCACTATATACTTAATTATAAATCATTTAAATACTTTACCCTCCATCGTTAGCTCCAAACTCTTCCAACAAATCAGTCAGCGCATCGCGAAATTCAATCATGCCTTGAGCTGGCAACGCAATTTGAGATCTGGGCCCGCCCCTTGTAATTGTTTGAGAAACCTGAAATCAAAATTGAATTAATGTCAGAATAATCGTGTAAGAAGACTCTAGTCGGGATTGTCCGACTAGTAGATGCCCTGAACCCAATATTTTATACAGAAAAATTCTGCCTGTGTGTGTGCTCATGAATACAAAAATTACTTGCACTTCCTGCCAATTGGCGTAAAATTGATCAAAATCCGATCACACGTTTTGATTAATTAATTCTGTGTTTCTTGTAATAAATTCTTTAATTTCTATAGAATATAATATATATTCACTTGAAGTAAACTTGGTGACATAAGAAATAAGATCAACAAATTTGAGGTTGTTGTATATTTTTATCGATTATAGAAAAAAGTTATCGATCATTTGAAAACAATCTAATCTGGGCGACTGTCAATTAATTTTGCCAGTAACTATTTACTTAAAATAATAATATCACAGAGTATTGTTTTTAATGAAATTAAGCATTTTTGGCAAAGAGAAGAGTGTAGGAGAGTGTACACAAAGAGTAAAACAAATAACACACTTGATTAGTTGAATGAGGCTAGAGGCACTAGAGGCATGGAACTCCAGAGAGTTCGAAGTATGCCAAAACTTGGTAACACCTGTGGCAATTAATACGCGCGCCAGATGTTCAGAATAACCAAGAATATTTCAACAAATACCAATTCCTTTATTGTTTCAACCTTTCATATTTGTTTTACATAGGTATTTTGCTCTGTGCGATTATTCGTTGAGCTTAAAAGATTGAGCTGTGTTTGTTTTTCTATTAAAACTAATAGACTAAATTAAACAATGAATGACACTTATATGAGTTTTAATATTACAGCCTATTTCTAACAAGACAACTCTTATCGGATTATGCGATCAAGCCACTCTATATACTTTGTGAGGTCGGAGATGCTGTCTTCTGCCTTTTAAATACATTTGCACAGAACCAATAAACCCTCAACTTCGAGATAATCTATTACAGTATAACTTAAAAGAATTTAAATAGTTTATATTTGGTGACTTTAACTCTCTCTCTCGTAGCTATGGCGAGATTAAGATTAAATCGAACTAACCCAATATACCCCTTTAACTTCTTAAACAAGTACAAAAAAGGTTTGTTAAAAAGAAACTTTTTTTGAGACTATTGCAAAGAATTAATAATCATAAAAACTAAAAACAAAATAACATGTTGCTATTAACGAACTGTTTCCAGTTGTTTTCATACGTTAAAATTGGTTGCATTGTTTGCAGTATTAATGTGCTTGTCGTTTCTACTATTTTTGGAGAGTTAGATTATATATATAACTATATTCTTATGATGTTTTTATTTTTTGATATTTATTTACCCGAAGAAATCGTCCGCGAGCATTTTCCTTCAAGTCCAAATAATATCTTCTATTGTCCTTGATCATCATCTCTGATTTTAGTTTGCCATCCTCCGGCAAGTTGTCTGTGTTTGGAGGCCCTGCTTTTCGATTAACTTATTTGTTAAGCTCATAAAAATATGTCTTTAAGAACAATGCATGTCTCACCTAAAGAAGCATAATAGTCACTAAATGAAGATAGGTGGTCACGAAACTCGGCCGCTGTCGACAGAGCTAAATAAATTTGACTTCGTCTGCCGTCTGCTCCAATCTGAAAATATTAGAAATTAATAAATATGCCAAAAGCTGAATTTTAAATAAAATTATGGAATCAAAAATGCGAACAAAATGTTTATTTTTACAAATTGTATATAAAAACTAAATTTTTTTTTATGTGCAACGACTCGCAGATACCCTAAGCTAAGCTGCGCGTTTTCGTTATTTACACTTAAACCAATTTACAATACACAAATTCACACACACACACACTCATACAAGCAGACGGCGCAGCAAACAGCTCATCCACTATGGAAACCAAATTCGTGCTTAACTTACAAAATAAAAGTACGAATGTTGGGAAATTTTACAGAATTTAACAGAGCAATGAAATATATACTTTTTTACCCTCTTTCTGCCAAATGTATGTAACAGGCAGAAGGAGTCTCCGACCCCATAAAGTATATACATATTCTTGATCAGGACGACGAGCTAGGTTGATTTAGCCCAGTCCGTCTGTATGAACGCAGCTTTCTCGAAAACTATAAAAGCTAAACGCTAAATTTTGAATTATTAAGTTCACATATACCACATTATCAATATCTTCTCCCTCGTTCCGTACCATATCTTCAAAACTATACGAGGTAGAGGCACCAAATGTTCGTGCAATGATCGTGGAGAGCAGACGCAGATTTTGATACCTCCCGTAGTCGCCCCCAATATCGATATACAAAAAAATAAAAACAATGATAAAAACTGCAAAACAAATACTACAGACATGAAAATGTAGTTACTATAATGTTACAAAAATTTAGTTAATATAATTTGTGTATGAATGCAAAGAGGTTGATATGTTTTTAAGGACCGATCGCTGGGTTCAGGCAAAGACAATATAAAAACTATGATGAGAAGCGCGCATACATTTAAACGTAATCAAAAATATCTGGTGTGGTTTTTAAGAGGCTGTTCGTTCTTGAAATATACATTTATGATTAAAACATCAGGCAATTCATATATTACATTGGTGGTTCCCACCAATTATATTTTGAAATAAAATCTTTCATTTATGAACGACAAAATATGAGTCTATCGGTGTTAAAAATTTGTCCTAGCCATAGAAATATATCGTGGGCCTCTTCTTACGGACATGTCTCAAATAATATATATTTGTCTAAGTGTTTTGGCGTTTTTTTTTTAGTTTATAGCGTTGAATTTTTAAATCAAATGATACGATATTTTAAAAACCAATCGATCAAGTTCTACAATTTCCATCCGATATTTCCTGATTACATTAGGTAACAACCCAACCTTTTTCTATGGCAGAAGTTTTTTTTTTTTAAAAGGCATTTAAAATCTGATATTTTTTCAGAAGTAAGTCCGTATTTTTGATCATTACTTGAGAAACTCAAAGCCGAATTGAAAAAACTTCACTGCATGATAGCTAATAAATATATCTATAAGCCAGACATTCTCATATTTTAATTCTTATTATTGGATTCGGAACTATATATTTTTAAGTTAAGAAAATTATGATTTTTTGTGCGTCTTTTTCACGATTGATAGGCATTAAAATTCGGAAAAAATTGTTGAAATTATGTGTCGTTAAAAATGTTAGTTATTGAAATCAATGAGCAATATATAAAAACATACTTTTTAATAATATAGCAACTCATATCGCTCAATAACAAAAAAGTGTCATAGTGGGTTTTTATTTTTTAGCAACTGTGGGGTCTTTTGGGTCGGAGATGATTCCTTCTACACTTCTACAAATTTTCCAATATAACAATAAGAATTAAATCCGCGAACGAGTATAAAACGGCCAAAAAAAATGTTAAACTGTTTCGTAGACAGATTATAAGATAAAAATAAGTGAGAAAGCTCTAGCGGGAACCGCCCAACTAGGAGATGATTTTAAGAAAGAAACAAAATTCTTAATTTTCTCCTTAGCTAAAATTATGACCTTTATAAAATATTGCCAATATTATTAAGAGCAGTGAAAAAATGTACAAGTCTGTTGTACTTGATTTGTGGTTTTTTTGGGTTTATAGATCTTGGGGGGATTTGGGGAGGTAATCAAAACCCGAAGTATTTCAAATTTGCATCGGCTTTACACGCACCAAATTTTGTGCCTCTTATACTCTGAGACTATAAGTACATTAGTATAAGTATATAGTAAGAAAATCAAAGGTTGAAATCGATTTTTATCAAAATGCATGAAACAAAATATGCTTCTAGTCAAACGCACATAACGCACTAAACCTGTAGCCTCAAGCTCTTTTAGTTATCGAGTTTTATCGATATTAATGAAGCAACTTATCGAAAAAAATGATAAACTTATTCTTCGTATGATACGTACGAACTGAATGAGACCAAGTTCAGCTTTCTAGCTTATGTAGATTCCGAGATCGCTGCGTTCATACAGACGGACATGGCTAAATCAACTCAGCTCGTCGTACTGATCAAGAATATATATACTTTATGGATGCAGGGTATAAAAATGATAAACTTGTGCTAATTCTGGATTAGGAGAATCTAAAGTTGAAAAGTTTAGGTCTCTAGCAATAAGAAGAATAAGTCCTGATATACTTTATGCTGTTCGACGTGCTTGTTTCTGCGTGTTACATACGCTTAATAAATTTACCTCAGCCACTTTTATAAACCGCCCACGACGATTTTGCTTTACATCCAAGTAAAATCGTTTAGATTGAATTTGGAGCATTTTACTAGCCAGCTCCTGTTCAACTGCGTTTCCACCTGGAAGAGAATAAATAAATGTTAATAAAACTGAGTCTGTTGGCAAAAAAGATAATTTTATTTGAATAAAAGATATCGAGAGGAAAATTAGAGGCATGAATATTTAATTCTGATCGAAATGACAAGTTGGAACGTTGCTGTCCGATGTTATTGTAAAACTGTGCAAGATATAGAATTTCGAGGTTTTGGGGGCAGCGGGATATGAAAGTCGGACAGACGGACAGTACGGCGAACAAACCCAATATACTACTTTTATTTCGTAAACGTGTATCAAAATCAACTTAAATAACTCTTGGAAAAAAAAATATAGTGGTTGATTTAGTTATCATTAAAAAGATAACAAATATTGTACACAAGAATTCGGGTGAAGACCGATTATTCATATTTATCCTTCATAACTGACAGAAAGGCGGCCGCAGGGAATAATGAACATGGTTAAATCGAATGACTTCATTCGCTATTAAATTTAATTTGGCTCCTTTCTAGATCGATTGTCATACCTTTTCCAGATTCGAAATCATTTCTGCTTGAAGAACCCTCCATATTAATTGCATTGTACTCTAAAAATATAAGTTTAATATAAATAAATTAGCATTTGTATATGTAAACAAGTGTATTGGCACTAAGGTAGATATAAAATTTACAAAAGCATATTTACATATGCTCATATATCGGATGATGTTTAACCGATCGTGCCACTATATATCATATATCATACAGCTAATGGTATTGATATATATGCATATAACAGGAAAAATGAGTGATTCGGTGATCATTTGTTCATTAGCATAGACTCCAGACAGTACATTGTTGATCAACAGCCTAGTCGATTTAGCCATGACTGTCTGTCTGTCCGTCCTTCTCGACCGTGCGTCGGCGGGAAGAAGGGAAAACTGAGGCGACTAATGCGACAAACTTTGAATAATGTGGATTAAAGGAAAGGTGCAGAACGGGTTTGGCACGTTATTCACAAGTCACCACGACAAGTTAACTCGTATTCACATGGTTTCCACCAGTTACTAGGCAGATGCGCACATATACCCAATAGTTAATTCGAGCCACGAAGGATTTTGGGGAGTATTTTTGACCACGAATTATTCCTGATTAGGAGACTGTGGTTTAACACCCGCTTGAGGGTAAAGTTGCGCATCATCATCAGGATGCTTGACCCAACGCAAACAGATGTTAAAGCACCTTCGCATACCGAAAGGTAGATATGCACCCGACAACATGCATTCACTGGTAACGAGGAGATGCGCATATGTAGTTTATCCTGTTCTTAGCAAGTCTCTACGGGTTACACAACGCATCAGTAATGATGAGATTTAGGGATTTCAACTTTTCACGCGTATGTCAATTTTATTTCCCACTTTTTTTCTAAAATCGATAAAAATCTACAATTATATTATTAGAGCTAGCCACCAAATTTGGTACAAATTCTTATTACTTAATTTATTGCAAGGAGTTTTAAGATCGATGAAGAAACATAGAAGTTATTAAAACAAGAGTTACTCTCTTCGGTGTTATCGACTGCGTTATACTTGACTCTAAAATTGTAGGAACTGTAAGAAAATATGGCTTTTCGCGGATTGCGGGGAGGAGTTTTAGCTCTCAAACTGCACGAGTTCGGCTGGGGGGCGTTCTAATCTCTCACTTCGAAAACGTGGGAAAAATCGGGTTCATATAGACTGAATAGACGGACAGTAAACAAGCTCTTTTCACTTCGTGAACGAGTTTACAAATTTGATATTATTAAGATATTCAAAGTCGATCACGTTCGATATCGTAAGTGGTAAATTCAGTGACTGCAAATTATTTATTACTTATATGAAAATGAAGTATATAATTATGTTTAAATACACATACACAATCTCAATCTGCGCATTTTACTCAGCTATTTGGATGTTGGAGGCGATAAAATAATTTTAATTTTTGACGTTTCAACCACAAATATAGCACTATCAATAGCAATATCATTACCCTTATAATAGCTCGCATAGGGTTTTAAAATTATGTGGGCTCCAAATTGTGGCATTAACCAACTTATATTTTGAATCACTTTTAATTTTGCCATTATTTTTCAAACAGGATTAATTAATTATAATAATTAATCGACATAACAGAAATTCTCCTATAACACATTTGAACTATTTACAAATTTCGTATTTATAGTTTGAAAGTTTAGGGAATACATCCAGGAATGCATCGACCTTCAACTGGAATTGGTTTACATATCATATAAACTATTTATACACGTTCACGAAGTCAAATTAGTTTATTGGGTTTGTGCAATGTCCGTCTGTCCGGACAAACGTTAATTTTTTGGCGCTATTAAAGAAAAAACTTGTAGCAATGGATATATAATTTTATTTATCTGCTTTAGATAGTTTGGTTTTTTTGTGCCACGCCCACTTGGGACCTGGTAATTAAAAACGCAAATCGAAATTAATTTATTTTATGTATATTAAAATGTGGTATGCAGAAAACTGATAACTTCCCCCATAGATTACGAATTTAACATTCCGGCCATTCAGACTAGGACGCCTCCTGTTTTTGAGCTAGTCCCCAAATTTGGAAAATATATTAATTGGAAACTCCCCGAAACACCGTCGACGTCTTTGCGAAACCAATTTACCCATACACGTCAATGTAGATATAACTTCCCCCAAAGATATCTAGAACGAACCCATGCCGCCCGCCCCACAAATCGTAAATTCGCAGTGTTTTTGGTTGAGACCCAAAATTTTAATCGGTTAAACTTTCGGGCCACGAATTTCTAAATCTAGCACAGTTTGAAGTTAGTCACCAAATATAGAAGATAGATAACTCGTCACCACCTTTAAAAGATTGAGAAAAAATCCCGTCTAGAAACTCCAAGTTTTGGAGGTAGTTAAGTGATCACCTTTATGGTGTGAGGGAAAAATTTCCGAACTTTTTATGCTTACATTACATTTCGGATACAATAAACATAATTTAGGCGAATTTTTAATCTTCGGCACTCAAAATAAAAGTGAAAATTAAATTAAACATATTTAAAATTCAACGACTTACTTGATCCTGAGATGCCTTCATCTCCGCTTCCAAGATCAGACATAACGAAATACTTTGGAGAGATAATGCCGTTTTTTTTTTTAGCTTTTGCGCTATCTGATTATCCAGTTATCTTGCCTTCGCCTCTTACTATATCCTTTACCAACTAAAAAATTTACCTAACGTTAAGGCCGGAGCACAGCTCTTCACTCCTCCAACTAAAATGTAAAACAAATTTTAGCGTTGATCAAAGAAATGTGTGTATATATAATACTCAAATTAATATATGTGCATATAAATACATAAACATAAACATTGCATGTGCTCATATGTATGTATGTATATATGTAGAGAGTAAAATTTGCAGCCGCATCGTGCGTTTTTATCCACCTTAAGTCGAAATTAGTGAAGACATTCATAACATATTGAAACGTACGCCTTTTAAAATACGAAACGTAAAGTTTATGTACACTTGTATGTATGCTGCGACATACACACACACACACACAAACACACATACACACTCACTCACAGGCTATGTAAACCTTTCATTGAACTACTATTCCAAAAACCTTGAACGCTGTACACATGCTCACACATGCATATCTTATGTATGTAAACATGTGAATGTACATATGTATGCATGAGGTACTTCCATCTGTTCATCACATTTATGTAATTTACTCGAATTCCGCCATAGGACTTGAAATAATTTTACTTGCATGAATTATTTAATAATTAAGGAAGGCCACACCATTTGACGTTATAAACGAATAAATAACTTTAGTGCATACAAACATTACTCTTCCTATATACATACACATTCAAGTACATATATTTGTATAATTCCAAAAAGTTTATGTTATTCAAATTGTGTAATTGGCGTTTGTTAGTATAATCACTTAGTTGCACAGTTAATGTCCAAAAAAAATTTATTTTTAAAAACAAATTATATTATAATTTGTAAAAAATTATCCACACATACACGCATACACAGTTCGTAGACGATGCTCAATTCGAGATGGCACCTGAGCAGTCCATTCCGATATTGATAACACTTTAATCAAATTAGAGAAAATCATCTATGTTTTGATATTCATGTGCAACAAATGTGATTCAGAATTGGCAAATTCGGTTGCCGTTTATTAAATATATCACCTTGTTAACTATTCAATTGGCTGCTTATATATGTTATGTCCCAATGCGATATCGGTGACAAATTATTTCGATTGTTCAGCACGCAGGTCACGATAAGTTTTCATATGCAGTAGACCTTTATTTTCGATATCACTTGAATAATAATATTAATAGTGTTATCGAAATTCTGAAAGCTTTTTGGTTGGAAAGGAATCCAAGTCAACAAAACAGTATTATAAGTTTCTGTGCAGATACAGATACAGTAATTTAAACAGTGTTCTTATTTATGCGGACGGAGTAATGACGAAATACTGAAATTAAGTGCTCAAATCAAAATGCAACCCTGAGTTAATTTTTTGGTAAATTCAGCTGTAAAGTATTTTTCAATTGACAACCATACACATTTCCAACGTTCTCATCGGCCAGTTGCGCACAGCTGTCAAATACTAACTAATTGGATAAAATACTAATTAACTTACTGGAATTAAATTTTGATTGTTAATATATATGCCCAACTTCCATGCTTCCCACATCTGTGGAATTCCAAGCGTCACCCAAGCTGTCATCGACGTGTTTTGATGACCAAAAAGAGAGAGCATCTTAAGTAATCACTGACCAAATTTAGATTTGCATTAAATAAAAACAAAACATTGCTACCAATATTTATTAAAGCCTACAAATTAGCATGTGTTGATGACTGAAGCATGAGCCGAATCCAGTTAATTTAGAAAAAATGATGTTTCGATTCACGACACATATAGGAAGATTGTTTTTTAGAAAATAAGAAATGATTAAATTAAAAATTTAATTTCGTTAAGAGAGTAGTGCGTAGGGCGAAATGTACGGCCTTAAGTTAAAAATAAGTTAAATCAATCAAACTTGGTATAAAATAAGAAAATGTGTTCATAAACAAGATCACAATGCTATTTTCTTTTATTATATGTTTTTGCATGTACAAATTTAGCGAATAACAAAATAGTCTGTGCCAAAAAAATTGGCACACAATTTACATATATGCAATTTGATATATTGTGCGAATCAAACGCTTGTTGCTTCACGAAGGGTCTTTTAGGCGACTTGTTGTACTCCTGACCTAATGGGAAGTCTATGCGTCGCTGAACTAAAGTTTTCTTAAACTAGAATATAACAGTGTGAAATTCAGTAACAGTTCTCTAACACTGCACTGCTTGCAATTGTGTTACAGAGCGGCGATATTATGGGTATGCGATTTGGTATTTAATGGTATTTCTTATCGATAAATTTCACGGAGCAGGGTACCATTCACTTTTTGACAAACTGTTATGTTAGCTACGTACCGTCCTAAATTTAATTCTCATTTCAGATTGGAATGTTAATAAACTGTAAAAGAGAATCCACAGTTCATCCGTACGGTCGTGTGCCGCGGAAGCCTGTTGTATATTTAACGTACTGTATACTGTAGATAGATATGTATTTCTGTGGATACATAGTATGTATTTATATTTGCGGCATTACTGTTCGGTCGTTCGGTTTGTGATTGTTGCATATGCATAAAAGCCAAGTTTTGTAAAATCTAAAATAAATTTGTTAAACATTGTTTTGATTCCTCAAGTAACATAAAATATACCACTATATTTCCTGCGTGCGTGTGTGTATTTAGAATATTTTGTTGTGTAATTAATTTTCAATTTGCACACTTATTCTTTCGAATATACCATATAATAATACACAAAAACCGAATTATGTGTGGATATAAAAGTGTACATGTATGTATATATGTATATATGTAACTACAAATAAATTCATAGTGTACCAGAAGTCCAAACAAATTCAGTTTGACGCCCAAGGTGTGAGTGTCTTATAAATACATATACATATATATGTACATATTTACAGCCATACACATGTACATATGTTCGTTGTATATATACATTCGTATTTTATGTGAGTTTTTGTAGTACATTTACACAGGCACGAGCGCACACATGCATATCGAGTATTTATTGTGTGTGCGAGGTGCATGGACAATGCTCATGCTTCCACCGTACACACTAACGTAAGCACGAACGTACATAAGCACAGTACATACATATATACATATGTGCATACATACAGCATACGTACATTTTTCGTGTGTATGCATGGACGTGGTATTGGTATTGGTATTGGTTTGGTATCCACATCCACATCCACATTCACTGTGAAGAGCTAAAGCATCTCGCTAAAACCACAAAACAGAAATAATAAATACGTGTAGCAACAAGCCGATAGAATCTTATTTTCGTATTCTTTTTGTACGGTGTTCACAAAGTGAAAATAGGTATATTTGTTCTTATGTTTGCCCGCCTGTCTGTTCACACATAAATGCAATTAGTTTAGTTGTGTCCAAATTTTGTTCATATATGCTGGCCACACCCACCAAGGGCGTACATATTGAGTATAGTATTTTCGATTAATTTTTAAACATTACAAATTACTGTTTGTATTTTAGTTGTCCAGCAATTGGTTCAATTGTCAAATCGATTCTTTTCATCCTTTTGTGATTAGAAAAATGTAAAATAAATCAAGAAAATGATATAATACAAATAGACAAATAAAAAGGTAGATAAGTGAGTAGTCTCAATGACCCAGTCGTTAAGTCAACTGAACCAGCAGGACCTAGTTTGCAGCCGAGTCCAGTGTGGCCATAGAAGCCGATGCTAATAATAAAAATTGAATGGGAATATTCACGAATTTTTGGTTAATAATACCGATGTTCACGTATATAAAGTCACATCAATATGCCCAACAAGAATGCTTTCCACAAAAAAGGCTCATCACAGAGAATTGTGCAGTCGGTTGCATCCGACTCCAACGTTCTCTCTGGTTCGTCTTGTATCTAAAAAGCGAGCAAGCATATACACATACAAATGCACTTATGCATGTATTATATTATATATATATATATACAAATATATATAATTTATTTATTTACAAAACTGATTATAAGTTAAAACCTTCTATACATTTAATTTATGTAATATATATGTGTATGTAAAATATAGTATTTAAATACCTTCAAACGTATATAAATGCAATAATGTTTCAGTTTTTCAGACAAAATTATTTTAAATCCAACTCTTTTCGAAATATGTGTTTGTATGCATGAGTTTTTGAAATGCACCGAAATCTGTTGGTCCACTTATTTTTGTGCATGCTTATCTTCTGTAGGTTGTTCGACTCTCGCGAATGCCGAAAATAAATCGAACTTAAACTTAAAATAAGTGTGCATGTGCACATATACACACACACAGATAAAGCTCTATTCAGCGGACACCTACAATTTCCCTGCAAATGGAGATATAGGAAAACAATATTAAAAAGAAAAACCCGCCCAAAGAAGCTTTATTGCTGATTTTAACTTTTTGCAAAATGTAAAGGTAAAGCGGATCTTTATAAGTTTTGAAGATAAAACTAAGTTATATAACGTTTTTTTAAAGAAATATACCGTAATTAAAATGTTGTAACTATCCCTACCTTTCGATATTTTAAAAAGTTAAAATTGATTGTATACCCTGTATATACCCATTTATTACAGCAAAGGGTGATATATAGATTATTTGAAATTACCATTGTCTGCCCTTAATAGGTCTATAGCCCTTGAATTGCCCAAAATGTGCGTGTCGATACACACGGACTGGATGCAGATCAAGAATATATAACGTTAGTTAGCCTGTTTCATGCGTTCGTAAAGCTTCGTTATACCCGTTTTTAATGGGAACGTGGTATTAAAATATGACACAAACTTAAACAGGTTTAAGAAACCAATGAAAGTGGCTTTGGTGGCCATAAAAAACAGATTGAACTATGCCAACTCCTTTGTCTCCTACTTTATCGTCTAAGGTACTCGATATTAATTTTCTTTCAAACAACTAAGGTTAGGTTCAACAATATACTAAAGTACAAATTTATACAAAATATGTATGTTAGCGTGTATTTAAACATTTGTCGTCCATACGTATGTATGTATGTATGCATATTCATATGTACATTTGTTGGCACATAAACCGGTTGGGCTACATGTACTGATGTGTAAATACATCTGAATATGTGAGTGTTTTCTTATACCTTGGCAGACGGCAGGCATACTTTTAAAATGTGTAACGCATTTCCGATCCCATAAAGTAACAATAATATGTACTCTTGTTCAGTATTAACATTCGAGGCGGTAGAACTTATAACTGGACTAAACATCTTTCAATACGCTGTACCCATTGAAAAGGGTTATAATCCACTGATTGGAAGTAGCTATTGCATACACAATTCGATCTTATATAATATAAGAGGCAAGGGCTTTTATTTTCTTTTTATATGTCAAGTTTTACTTTTTCGTCAACTTCTCACATAATTTTTGACTATTACCTAAGATTTTAAGAGAAAGAGAAGCCAAATTAAAATCGAGGTATCTGGCATACAATACAGATCAAGAATATTTAAGTTTTTAAATACCCAAAAAAATTTTAAAATCATTCTATATATGTACATACATATGTAGTATATGCTTATCAAATAAAGCACCTCTAACTAACTTTAACTCTAACTAACTTTAACTTCAAGCCAAGGATATTCTCTTTTTAACTTCAAGCGAAGGATATTCAACTTAATATATGAACAATTCGAAATTTTAAGAATTTAGAAGAACTGAACCACTTCACAGAAAAAGCTTTCGCTTCCTATTCCTAAAAATAAGTTTTTTTTTTATGTGCCGAAAGGCATGCCTCTTAAAAATACACTATATGGATTATATATATTATATATACCAACATTCTTTGCATCTCAGTTTGAATAGCATTTCAAGCGTATTTCAGAGATAGATTATGAACTATGCGAAGAACCCAATAGCCCCATCTTACCACTTACAGAACCGGATGACCTATTGAATATCTTGTAAATTTTTAGTTAAATCCATACATTTCTGATCGGATTATCGTAGCAGATTTTCAATTCTTCTTTTTTTCGGCTAAAAAGAGCTAAGGCTATGTGCGAAAAGGAAGCATCTCCGATACTATAAAGTATATATTAATTTTTTTTTGATCAGGAAGAGTAGCTGAGCCATGATTAAGATATTCCCGGAATTGGGGATTCGCCAATAGAGATTCAATATAATTATAATATAATTTCAATGTCGCATATCCCATTTTTATAATTATGAATGAATTTTGGTAAGCATTGACATTAATCCAGAGACCATAAGACCTTAGCCCCTACATTTGGATTGTATGTTCTCTCTCGCATACGCTGATCAAGTCTTAAAAGTTTCATAAGAACCAAAGAATTTTTTTAAACATGTAGTTCCTAGCCGCTGTGTGGTTTGGTGCATATATCTATCAAACAAAAAAAACACATTCAATCTAAAACATTTGGGATATCTCATTTCGTGCCGTAGGATATCCAATTTAACATGAACTATTCAAAATTGAAAACAACTAAGTCTGCGCTATTTTTTGTTTCTTAACCGATCTTGGTGATGCAATACATTCTTTATATAATAGTAAACTTAATACCCACGTCCCATTGACGAGTCTAAATATGAACAACTGATGTCTTTAGCTTTTATCGTTTCGAAAACGATGCGAGCGATATACGATTTGTATTGTATGATTTAACAGGATTGATGTAAATCCGAGGAACTCCAAGGAGGAAACTAATTGAAATACATAAAAACCATTGAGAAGGCACACACACACACATCCACACACACATAAACACAGGCACACACTCTAACACAGCTTTTAGGACTTAATAAGTGTAATTAATTGTATATAAAAACCAGTCTGTAGTATTTGATTTGTGGCTTTTTAGATACCTGAAACATAGTGAAACTAATTTCTGGCTCTAGCTTTTATAGTTTTGAAGATATGCTCAAAAACCGGGTAAAAAAACGATTAATATCAATAATAACAAAAAAAAAACTATAGTTAAGCCAACTTTCTAGCTTTTGAAGTTTCTGAAATCAATGCGTTCGGACAGACATACGAGCTGATCAAATTTATTTATGCGTTCTGGTGTCGGAGATGCTTTTTTTCTGTATTTTACATACATTTACACAAATCAATTATGCCCTTTTTACCCAAAATCAAAACTTTGTTTTTTGATATTTTCATTCAATCGGCTTAAACTCACATTTAAAATTCTAGTTTTCATCCGATCGACTCTTGATTTAATTTTAACGATTGATCAAATAAAGAGTAAGGAGTATTTGTTTGTATTAGCTATTCTACCGATCAATTTAAATAGAGGCGACTCGATCTTACCGTTCGCCTAGAACTGGGCATATTTTACAGCAGATGTATGTAAAACTGCTTGAATACGTTCAAATTGTTGTAAATATGTTCATACATATTCAGACGGGGAATCCAGTTCACATATCCTTGCGCTTTGGGCAATTGAATATGTACATATATATATGTATGTATATACGGACATACTAATATACATATGGGTATCGTTTATAGACAAACAAATCCGTTTGCGAAAATTCAACTACATATGCATGTTTTGTAGGTAGAGATGTGCGTGTGTGTGTCTGTATGTATGTGTGTGGTACATACATTCATATTATCTCCAAAATGTTGTATAAGGCTAGCTTGCTTTTGAACAGTTTGTGCGGTTTACGTTCCTACATACACACACACACACACACACACACATATATATACGCATGCACACACTCACATTCGCCACTGACACATTCGACTCTCCCGCCATGAAAAGAGAGAACCGGAGGAGAGCGCTTTAGACAGTGGGCCTAATTCGAAATTGTATCAATACTTTAAACTTTATTTTTGTGTACAATTTTTTTTGCAACTTCATTCTTTAAAAATAACAACACAAGAAATAATAAAATTCATATTATTTGTTTACCCTGAACCCATTAAAAGTTGTTAAAAACGAAATAATGGTTTAGTGCAAAGAAAGTGTACTTATTCTCAAAGAAGACTGCTAAGTTGTCCGTCTGCGATCTCGGAAACTTCACTGTTATAGACACAAAATTTCTGACTAAAAATTACTCGAAGTAGAACAAATTTATAAGATTTCTTTAATATTCTTTCATTAATATCTTTTTATTCAGACGGTTATCTAAAACATTTGGACTTAGAGATATATCCTATATATCAAAATATGCAATTCAATTTGTATACATTAATTGAAAAGGGGTTTTATGTCTATAACGACAGATCGCAAGGTTCAGGGTATCTCATAATCGGGTGCTCCTAACTAGTGCCTTCTCACTTGTAAAGTGGTGGTTTTTCATTTAAACAATACAAAACAAAAAAAATAAATTAGTAAATGTTACCAAGTGTTATTTATCATAAACATAGCTAGTTATTATTTTGTAACCCGAATTCTATGCAGTCACTGGTCTACCAGTAAACTGTCTGATAGAGATTTTTAATCAACTAATTAACCCTCTATATATTAATCGACATTTCACGAAAGTACGTGTTTAAATGAAGTTTCGAATCTCAAAAGTTCGGCAATAACGCATATATATATATAATTTCATTTATTTTCTTTTATTTGTTGTTAAGGCAGCAAACAGGGTGCCGGATAACCTTTTATCTGTCTATATTCTCATTATAGTTTTACACCAATAAAATATTCTATACTAATTTAATAATACACTAGTTTAAAAGGATTTCAATTCAATAAAACGGTGTAATAAATAACAAGGTCTTCTTTTTCGACCTTTTGCCCCAGTGTGTCTAACGGCTCGATTATGTATTAGTATTATTCGCGCTGATGCAGCTGCTGCTGCTGCTTCTATGCTGTTGCCTCTCATCATCCGACTATATATTGGTCGTCGTCGCATTTTGGGTTCGTTTTAGACACCGAATGCATTCACATTGCATTGCACATTGATGCACGCACACACACACACACACACACATGCATATTTACATGCATACATAGTCAAATGTTTGGCTGTATACATATGTATGTGTGTATGTGGCTACATAGAAAATACATATGTTTTGTTGGTATGCCTATGTATATGATCGATCCATACATCATCTTTATGTCCCCCCATTCAAATCTTACGAATGTGTGTCAATATATGTACATATATAATTATGTTTGTCGTATAAAGATTTTTTGTGAAAATTCGGATAAAAGTTTATTAATTAAGCATATTTATATTCGAACTGCTTTCTTTGTGTCTCGATCGATACAAATCGATTCTTAGTTGTTATTAAATATTTTATTACGAAAGTAATAAGAAAATAAATATTTCAAATAAGCAAGTTTATCCTACTTTTTCTAACTCAATACAGACCTAGTTTTTGGATATTAGTTTACTGGAGTGAGAACATCCAACTTTGGCACGGAGATCGGCAAGCACATGTTTTTTTTTCTATATACATAAGGGTATACAACATTAGGTGTTTAGATATTTCGATACTAATCTGATCTGATAGAACTAAATCCCAATCGTAGGTCATATATACATATACATTAGTGTGTATATATATATATATATATATGTTTATATATATATGTATATGTTTTGCTATAACAACCACCCACACATATAGGGAATAACAACGATGTTAGCTTCAGCCATCGTTTGCTTTAAATGGAAGGAAAATCTGCAATAGCAACAACTATCAGCTCACGAAGAGCGCACACAAAAAACTAATGCACTCGGTAAAACTGAACTCCGACCCCCCACTCCACCCCCCTCCTTTCCAAACCAACATGTACATACTCGTATACATACACAGGTGTATATACAAGAGTGTGTGTCTACATGCATGTGTGTGTGTGTGTGTGTGTATGCAGAATACAGCATGCGTCCTCGCGACGTAGGCTCAGAGAAATCTGAAAAGTGCCTGTCTATTTGAGTTAGTGTTTGTTGCAGCCATGCCCATCCCGGCGCATCCCCTTTTTAGTGCTACAACAAATGTATAAGTATGTTGCCTTATGTAAGTTAGTACATACATACAACTGAACATGAAGTCTAATACCAAGCACCAACAATACATAAAATCATCAAATCGACTAAAAAGTGGTTGCAACAATTTTGGAGCTATCCAGTAGTTTCGAGAAGAGGCACACAATTGCATTACTTATATTCATACAAATATACATATATATATCGGCGAGTGGTATCTAAACTAATAAGGCACCTTATGCCAACTTATGGTCCGGTATCTGTTGTTTCTATTCAAATGCAATTCGTTAGCAAATTGTCCTTGCAGAGGGTATATAATTAATATCTGATAACATTAATATTCGGTTATTTCTTTCAACTTCCAACACGAAATTTGAGTTACTTAAAAATACCTTTTACATATAGAGAAAAAATTAAGTCTAATTTGTATGATACCCATTATTTAGTATGGTATGGTATGGATTCAACAATATGTACATACATATATAGGACATTATTATTAACAACCGACTTGATGTAGATAAGTTAGTTTGCTTTTTGGTCAAGTTAATACACATTATTAATATATACTCTCTTTTTTTGCAGATTGAATTCTTCAAATTCGGCAACTTATATACTGATACTATTATTGTAAGCGGAAAAGCGATACAACTCGAAAACTGTAATTTAGACAACGAAGAAAGGATAATTTTAAACTTTAATGACGCTTAATTAAAGGGGAGATGCTAGTGGAAAGTTGTTTGCAAGAGAATATCCCGCTGATAAGTAGTTCCTTCATATTTACACTAAAAATAACGGCAATAACAATAAGAAGATTACCTAGTAGAGCAATATTTTTTGTGTGGCTAAAGGCACAACTGGAAGACATTTTCAAAGCCCTGCAAACAGCAGCATCTGTCGGAGCTGTTAGACCCAATTATAGACTGGTAAAAGCAATAGCAGTTCCACTCACATTTACGGAGATGGCTTCGAATGAGGAACCCGACGATAACCTGGCACTATCACAGTCCGCTAAAGACAACAACTCAAGCTCAATCAGTGATCAAATTAATGTTGAGCAACAGCCATATAATAGCAAGAAATTGCATAGCACATCCATTTGTGATGCCGATACTCGAATCGAACGCAAGAGAAAAAAGTTGGCTGCTTCAACTTACATGAAGGGAGACAGTCTCGACGAGGACGACGACGAAGCCGAGAACGAGAACGATGACAATGACGATGATCAGGAGAAAGCCGTAAGTGGAGCAGAGAGCAGACTGTCCCCCAGAGTTGCGGTAGCCGATGCAAAGAATCCAGCAACTCCGCAATCCGCCGATAACAATGCGGTTGACTATGGGGAGGCAACAGTGAACGCAAGCGCCAGTGAAACTAGTTCAGTTGAGGTTGCTCCGATCGATGAGGATTCGTCGAGGGAGCAGATGGCAACAGGGCCATTGCCACGGGATGAACATATGGATTCGTATGCGACAAACACGTACATTGCACCGGAGCAGGCGCTCGTCACTAGAGTGGAGCTCGTGGTGCCAGCCCAAGCGTCGGCTACTGTCCTCGACTCGATGCTCTCGTCGCAGGCCGAGTCGCACATTGGCAGCAAGTTGCACTACAATGCTGATGTCCAGTTCAATGATTCGACTGCGTCGCCCACAATGGTGGCAAATGATAAAAACAATGGTTGTGAAACTAGAGACTCCTCCAACTTGAATGTAAGAATTCCTACTAATTTAACATTAACAACAACGGGTGATATTTTGACTACAGATCGGCGTGCTGCGATTTGGGCACCGCATGGCGAGTATAAAGATACCCATACGCATGAGCATGCGTCTGGCTCTGGGCCGCAACATATCAAGGGCGAGAGCCAGTGCCATTTGCCACAGGATCCTCAGATGGCTAGCGATACTCTTAACGCTAACCAGGATCGTTTACATTTAAGTTGTGAGTCGGATGGCTATAAGCCCGAAATTTATCGCACTCAGCAGCAGCACCATCATCAAGACCAAGAGCCACAACAGTCTCAGCCGCATCCCGCCGAACTCTTACTTCAAATCGAAAAGGAAACACCTGCTGGATTTGGACAAATGCTGCCCATGGAGCATCATGATCAACGACAACAGAACTTTGGGCAACAACAGTCGCCGCATATGCAAAATCAACTGCAAAGCAACATGTATTCCCAAATGATGTCCCACCAACTCTCACATCACCAGCATCATCAGCACCATCAGCAGCTGCAGCAAGAGCAGCAGCAGCAGCACCACCTCCACCACCATCACCACCCCAATATGCAACAGGAAAATCTTCAACAGCAGCAGCAGCAGCCGCTGCACTACGCCAATTATGTCCATCAACATTATGCTCACGATCAACTGTTTGCTCTTCATCACTCTCATCCCAATCAGCCTCAGGGCCAGTGCCAACAGCAGTTGCAGCAGCAGCAACAGCAACAACATCAGCAGCAACAGCATCAGCAGCAGCAGCAGCAGCAGCAGCAACAACAGTCACGTCTGCTGCAGCAACGGCATATGGAATGCCATGGACACATGCAGCAGCAGCAGCCCATTCAACAACAGACAGGTCCACAGCAACAAATCCAGGAGCCCTACCATGATCTTATGATGGATGAATATCACGAGGATCCTTGTTCAGCGTACAAGTTGTGAGTAACGTATGCCAATCTTCGACAAAATACACCAACTACTGGTTACTGGTTACAATTAATTACTTAATTACATACTGTTGCTTATAACTAAACTAAAAATATATTAAAATTCTATAAATGCAGATTGTTAGTCTAATGTCGTAACTTATTAAATATGGGTTCATTTACTTTTTATTATTATTTTTAAACAAATGTATATTTTTTTATTTGACCGCCTTTCTCATCTACAACTAATTTAAGACGCTTTTGCGTGGATTCGACCAGCTTTTTGGTGAAAGTCCATAAAGTCCATATTCTTAATCTTCTGTTCGATAACATATGTATTGGATTTGGTGGGTCTTGTTCGAGATTATTTGTCTTAAGTTTGATTTTCATGATTCGATGAAAGGTAAAATTGGCAATACAAATATTTTAAGCTAAACGATGGTTTTTAAAGTTAACAAAATAATGAAAACTCAATTTCTTTTGCAGAACACTTTCGCCAAGCAATGCAAAACCGGAGAATCAAGATGACGGCTATGAGACCAGTGCTGGAGATGTTCTGACACCTAATTCGCACAGTTCGTCTACCCATTCGAGTACGCCCCAGCATCAGATGCAACACGGCGGACTGGGGCTGGTTGCACAGAACAAGCATGAGCAGGAGCTGATGTCATCACAGAACTCAAGCCAAAATCAATCAGCTGCTTCCACGTCCAGTAGCCCGCAGGTGCAAGCACCAAATGGGCAGAGTGCTCTGCCCATGGCTATGTCGATGTCGCAGGGCGTCAACCAAAGAAGCTCCAATAACGTTGATGTTGCTCTGACGAATGATCCCTACAGCTTCATGGCCGAGGAAATGAGCATTCTTTCGCCAGGCGGAGGTCACCAGGCGGTAGATCTGCCAGGCACTTCGAACGCCTCCAGTTATTCGCCTGCGGCAGTATCAGGATCCGCCCCCATGCCAGCATCCTGTAGGGATGTGACACAACCCAGCGACACTTACAACATTAAGGATAACAACAATCAACAGTCGTTGACGGAACAGCATCCAGCTAACAACGAGCCCCTG
The DNA here is from genome assembly GCA_035043915.1 of Drosophila paramelanica. NCBI lineage: Eukaryota > Metazoa > Arthropoda > Insecta > Diptera > Drosophilidae > Drosophila > Drosophila paramelanica. The sequence goes on from JAWNMO010000179.1 coordinate 1,186,270, forward strand.
CCCGAATCTCATGATATGGAAACCAAAAGCTTATCCCTGGATGCCAATAATTCGAACTGCGATTTGAATGAACGACCAGGTTCGGTGCCAAAACGAAGGGGACGTAAAAAAAAGATTGTTAGTGCCGATGGTATGCAAATAATAGCTCCACAACAGTGGTGAGTTCACAATTAGGCTATATTTTGTAATATTATTTTACTTGGGTCTTTACTGGCATTCCTTTAAATATATATTTAAATATCTGTGAAATTGTAATGGTATTTTAATACCACTCTAAAGACAAATATTTTTGTATGTAGGAACGAACAGTAGCATCATTAACTATAATGTAAACTGACAGAAATAACAAAACTTTATGGAATCACAAAACTATGTTGAAAACTATATGAAAATTATGTTTGTAATATTTAATATATTATTCTGTGATTATATCATGATCTGAATGCTATTTGTTTGCGAACCTTTTGAAAATGCATAAAAAAGTTTAGATTGGTTTTGTGCAAAAGTCATTTTTCGGATTGTAGATTGTAATTGTTTACTTAATCAAGTCAGAGCCGAAGTAATAACAATTTGGAAATCAAAAGTTTTCTATTATATTATGTCATACTACTCTGTATTATATACCATGCACTTAATGTATCTAAACCCAATAATAATTTGTATAAAGAGCAAAGTGTACAACTAGGTTGTTGATGTTAAATGAAAAGAATTACCAACTGCACAAGTTTAAACCAATGTAGATGCTTATTTACGATCATTGTACCAGTAAAGACCTGACTTTGTTTTTATGATTACATCTTTCTTGTATTACTAACACACACTCGTAATTATACTTTAAAACAGTGGTGGCAGGGATGGTAGTGGTGCGTCCAGTGATATTCTGACCATGAAGCCCAAAGAGCGCAAGAAGCATGATCGATTTAATGGCATGTCCGAGGCAGAAGTAATTAAGCGCACCATACCCGACCATCTGTGTGATAATCTAGATATTGTTATAGTGAGTTGTAAATTTCGTATATGTATGCGAAAGTCGTCTTGCAAGAAACAAGACGAATGCTATTTGTTTGCGAACTATCAGTGGAAACAAAAATAATATTTCAATTTTAATACCCGCAGGTCGGCATTAATCCCGGTTTGTTTGCTGCATACAAAGGACATCATTATGCTGGACCCGGCAATCACTTCTGGAAATGCCTGTATCTATCGGGACTGACGCAGGAACAGATGAGCGCAGATGATGATTACACGCTTGTAAAACAGGGCATCGGGTTCACCAATATGGTGGCACGCGCAACGAAAGGCTCAGCCGATCTGACACGAAAGGAAATCAAGGAGGGAAGTCGAATTTTGCTTGAGAAACTTCAACGGTTCCGCCCAAAAATTGCTGTTTTCAATGGCAAACTAATATTCGAAGTTTTTTCTGGCAAAAAGGAGTTCCACTTCGGTCGGCAGCCTGATCGAGTCGACGGCACTAATACTGTAAGTTTATTTTGTCATTTATTTATTATTTTTTTTTTACTTTTAGTTCTTTTTTTTTGTAAGCCTCTTTTCCTATTCGATTTATCTTCGGAGTGCCGATGATTGGAATAGTATATTACCTGAACCCATTGAAAATATGTAAAAGAGCGTATAATAGTTTTATGCAAATGTAAAGTATATATATATTCCTGATCATCATTACTAGCCGAGTCGATTTAGCCATGTCCGTCTGTTTGTTTGTCTGTCCGACTGTATGAACGCAGCGGTCTTGAAACTACAAAAGCAACAAGCCTTTTATTATTTTTTCGATAAATTACTTTGGTTCAATTAATTTCAATAAACATCGATAGCAACATTTTCTTTTTTCCCATATCTCGGAGACTATATGAGCTAGAGGCAGCAAATTTAGTACGTTATGTTTGTGTATAAAAATAGCAAATAAAATACCACAGACCAGAAAATTGGTGGTACATATGTACATTTTAATGCTCTTAATTAATACTAAAAGTTTCATAGTTAAGCAGAAACTAAAGATTTCGTTTTAATAGTGGGGCACGCGCAGCAACCGGGTAGAGTGCGTGCGGCGTACATTTGTGTGTGTATGTGTAAATTTGTGTATGTACATATGTGTGAATGCAAACGGGTTGAAATGCTTCTGAAGACAGATCGCAGGATTCAAGATATCTCCTAGTCGGGCGGCCCCGGCTAGAGCCCTCTCACATGTTTTTGAAATGGTTAAGTTGAATTTTATCACAACAAAGCTAAACGAAAGTGTGTATCTTAAATTTTTTTAAACTAATATTTTAAAACTATCAATAATTATTATTATTTTCGAGTATCTTTCTGAGAAATGCAGAATTAAGTTTAGCATTTTTTTTTTTCTTAATTTTTTTGAGATGGCTAAGCTATGTGATATTATAAGAGAATTAAATGGTAGTGTGGTGCACTTGATAAGAGTTGTGCAGCTTAAGCTAAATTAGTGGTGGACATGGGTTCAACTTCCCATTTTTCGTCGCTATTTATTAATAAAATTCTTTTATATTTTATTTTAAACACGTCAGTACGATTTTTTACATCTTTAGTTATAAATATGCTAAAATATCTTCTTTTTTTTTGGGATATTTCAGTATATTTGGGTAATGCCTTCTTCATCCGCGAGGTGTGCTCAGCTGCCCCGGGCTGCGGACAAAGTGCCGTTTTATGCCGCATTAAAGAAGTTTCGGGATTTCCTGAATGGCCTAATACCGCATATGGACGAGTCGGAATGCGTTTTCACCGAGCAGCGTATAAGGCAGTGCTGTGAACAGCAGCAGGAGCAGCCCCTCAAAGGTCTGGTTGTATCAAACAGCAATCCGAATGCGAACGCGAATGGCAACCAAAACCAACAACAATCTAGTCTAATGTTTGGTGATAATCTAGGTGGTAGCAGTAATATTGATGCTGGCACAGATTGTTCCAATCAAATTGTTGACAAAATGCTGCCGCACTTCAATCCAAATATTTCCAATGTGATCTCACGCGATGCATTCATGTACGGTGGTAACAATGAGGACGCCATGAGGAACAACAAATTGGTGGGAGCATCAGCGGCGGGATCTATCAGTGAGCACAACTATTTGTCCGTTTTTGGCAATCAACACAATCAGACGCAGCAGCAGCCACTACCAGAGAAAAAGAAACGGGGCCGTCCAAAGAAAATCAAAGGCCAAGAGATGATCGATCCGTCAAACGGTAGCAAGGTCACACTGATGCCGCAAAACGACTTTAATAACATATTAAATCTGTCAATGATTGCAGCATCTGGCAGTGGCAGTGGCAGTGGTCCCGGTACCGGTGGCAGCACTGGCATTGCCCCTGCCGGTGGCGAGATACCCACCAAGAAGAAGAGGGGCAGGCCAAAGAAGTTGAAGCCGACGCTTGAGAATATGTTAACCACAACAGCCAAACAGCTTCCCAATTCAATAACGAATCTGAATACAGGCTCACAGCAAATAACGCCATCAGCTGGGGGCGGCCAATCGAGTATGCATACGATTTCAATGGAGCATACAGCGTCGCCGCAGAGCAGCCATCAGGCGCCACCCAGTCTGTATAATACGCCGCCACCGTCTCACATATTGTACACAGCGTCCGCATCGCCAATGGCGTCTCCCGCCCTCAACTGCAGTTACTCGCACTCACATGGTACTCCTCCGGTGGGACAGGTTGATCAGCACTTGCAGCAAATCACAGATCATCTGGCGGGAGGTCATCAGGGCCAAGCCGTTGGCGCTGCTGTCAGTGGCATCGGTATTCGAGATCAGCCACATCTGGGGGAAACACCACCGCCGAGCTCACCAAATATGTGCGCCGCCGTTGATTTTGAGCCACCGGGCGAACGCAATGATGGGCAGGAGACAAATCTGATGTCACAACAGACCCGTGTGGTGGATAAATCGCAATACCCAAGCTCAACGCCAGCACGTGATTCGGAGCCACTCACACATGTCCAGGAGCATTATCAGCAGTGGTTATCTTCTAGTCAGCAGAATCAGAACCAGAATCAGAATCAACAGAATCAACAATCCACCCAGAAGGCCAACCAGCAAACACTGCAATCGCAGTCATCGCCCGCCGCTGTCGCGCACTATCCACACGCACAGCAGCCGAATCCGCAGGCAACGCTTAATTATCAGCCGGAGCATCCGGAGCATTGGCCACGCTATGAGGAGCACAGCCCCTATATGCTGGCCTCGCCGCACCATCACAATCATCACATCAATTTGAGCCCACAGCTGAACAATCCGCAATCCGGGCAGGTTCAAGCGCAAGTCGCTTCCGATATGTCCCGCAAGAGTCTGTCGGGACTCGAATCCTTGGTTGATCAAATACCCGCAATAAGTGAACATGAATCGAGCGCGATATCAACGGCAACAGCAGCGGCAGCGGCGGCGGCTGTCGAGAGTCGTTTATTGGGGCTGCAGCAGCAACAACAACAGCAGCAACAACAAAAGCGTTGTCATCAGGATAATGAAAATCCGGAACCGATACCCAACAACAATAACAATAACAACAACAACAACAACAACAGCAATGTGATTAATAATTTCTCTGTTAGTAGCCTTGCAGCATCGTCGGCTTCAACAAACACCGAGAGTCATTTGGCTCACAACAGCAGCAACTCGAATAGGCCCGACAGTGGTCATGGCATCATTAACAACAACAACAACAGCAATAACAATAACAACAACAGCAGTAGCGAATACCCCAATCATAGCCCAACGGGTTATCCACACCATGCCAGTCATTTGATCAGCGCGGCACTAGCGACAGCAACCGCCGGCAGCAATTCGCAAGTGGTGCCAACGGCACAGCATCATATACCGCCACCGCATTCACATCCGCATCCGCATCCACATCCGCATCCGCAAATGTACATGGACCATGCGCACATTACATCGCATATGGCTCACATGCCATCGGTCAATGTGAACTCAATGTACGGTCCACCATACGGGCCGCAACATGGCACCTCGGCGCCTGAATACGGCCATGGTCACTATGGTGTGCAGGGTGCGGCGCCAACGTTGCACGTGCCGAGTCCCAATTATCCATATGCCCACTATGGGCACACGCCGCCTCAGGGCAACTACTCGGGCTTTGCGCATGCGCATCCGCATCATCATCATCATCACGGTCATGCACCCCATCATCTGAGCGTCTTCGAGCGACTCAAGCCGTCCGACATAACCGGATACAGCGGGTTCTGATGGCAGCCAGCAGAGCAGCAGGAGGAACAACGACAGCAGCACCCATTACGATACGAATACAGCGGCGTGATCTAAACACAATCGCCCAGCAATCTCCGGCTAGGCCGTTTATACTTATGTAGCTTAAGTAAATTTTACAATTAAATAAGATAACCAAAGACTCCGCCTAATAAATTTCTTTTGTAAGCATCAATGGACATTAATATTACTTAATTGTGTGTGTAGTAATACACTTGTAGTGTGTATGTGTTTATCCCGACAAACACACATACATACATATATAGAATTCTCTTCGTATTACATACTATTTGTGGGTATGTTTGCTGTTTTATACTTGTATAATGTAAAATATTGAATAGCTCTAATTGATGCACAGCATGACGTGCGCACATACACATACATACACATATTATCACATTGAAGTAAATACATTAATTCGTTTTATCAAATAGTCGTACTTATAAATGTTAAGGTTATCTGTGTACTTACATAAAGAACTAGTATCCATCATAAGGTATACACACTCTTGAATAATATACCATGCCATGCCCAGTTGTCTGTTGTCTGCTTTCAATCCAATTTTGTCACTGTCCTGCCAATTTGTATATATATCTAAAAAAATAAACTAATTGGTTTTTTTTCGGGCATCATCATCTTCGGCATCCGAATATAAATGTTTTCCTCAGTTTTTTCGAGGTTTTCTTGGCTTAAATCATCTTTTTGTGTAGACAATATTGAAGGCCACTTAACATTACTTAGTTTAATAATCGGAATAATTCTTTTAAGAACGATGAGCTACTATTACGGCGGAAACGATGTGTGTGTATGATCGAATTTATGAAACTTCTTGCGTATGCTATAAAAAAATTAAAAATTTTTAGATCAAAAACTCGTGATATGAATAATAATATGATGTTTAGCACATAAGTTTAACCACTTTGGATTTTTCGAGATTTTTACACGAAAACAACTTTTAGTATGCATTTGCATGTACTTATATGGAGAGTACTTATTGGGTCAGGTTAGCGGGAGCGTGAAAAGATTTCGAGCCTACCAATTCTTAAAAATACAATTATTTATTTATTTATTTGCTTTTTCGAATAAAGAGCTCCAACGCGTTGGCAGTATTTTTGGAATGAAGACACTTTGCTTCAAAAAATGTTTTATTATAAAATACAAAGAAAATTCAACTTATGAAAGCGGCAACTGGAAAGATCTTTTTAAAATAGAATCACTTTCAAATATTCTGTTTCTCTTATTATTATCTTGCATAGAAATATGTAAAAAGTGTGAATAAATATGTATTGTTATTTTTGTTTTATTAAAAGCGACATATTTCTTAGAGCTTGCAGAAACTTTTGCAGTGAAACTGTGCAGTTGATTTTTTTTTAAATTAATAATGTGCGCCGTTTGAATTTCAATTTGATAGATATTTCACCCAAGTGTGCAAGGGAAGTAAACTCTGCAACATCGAAGGTTTGGTGCTGTGTTATTATTACTAACAAAAAAAAAAACATATACTTCGCTTTTACTCATAATTTCGCAATTTAAATATATTTGTAAACGTCAAATTTTGACGTATAAACTTTAAAAAATATGTTTATTTGCAAATAGTTATGTCACAATAATAATAATTGATTAAAGAAACCATTTGCAAATACAATAAATATAACATAAACGAATTATTATAGAATCAATCATTGAATATTATATTATTATTTCTAGCAAGCAAACACCAGAAGGAAAATCACGTAATAAGGTGATACATACATTTAGGTAACAGCCAGATTGCTTTGATCAACAAACTCTTTTTTTAAAGGCATATAGAGCCACTTTTTCCTGAGACTATTTATACTCGTTAAGAAAAGGAAAAAGACTGTATTTTTCGTCGAAAATTTTGAAATCTACAGATAATGTGTTTACGATTTTGGGCTGCGCCCACTAAGGGCGTGGCAAATGGATGATTAAGAAGTAAAAAACTGTTGGAGTACGATAGAGGAGATCAATTATGAAAAGAGTTAAGAGTAAGGTGTAAGATGACAACCCTGGGGTGCATCTTAAGTATTTTAAAAAACATGAAATCCAAGACAGGAAAGAGGGTGGAAAAGTTTAAATGCTTCTTTATAGACGATCCTATAAGTATGTTTATTCAAGTCAAGTCGATTAAGCCATGTCCATGCATCCGTACATCTGTATTGACGCATCGATGTTGGAAACTTTAAGAACTAGAATTTAAGCTCGTTTACTCGCGCAGATCAAATAATTTGGATTTGATACACTTTAGCGCAACCATTTCATTAAAATCAGTTAAGAAATACATAAAGAAATAAAACTTCTGATAAAATTAAATTTAAAACAAGTAAGAACGTTGCAGTCGGGCGTTACCGACTGCGTTATACTGTTCACGTTCGTAAATATTGCTATTTTAAAAAATTTCCGTATTTTGCAATTTTGTGTTGCTGGGGGTGGGGGAGAGTGGGGAGTGCGGGTGGGGGTGGTCGTCGGCAACATTTTGTTCCTCTCTTTAAAGGAGGTGACCAGCTATCTACCCACCAAATGTGGTAACTCTAGCTTAAAACTCTGGGAGATATAGGCATTTCCGGCGGAGCGGGGGCGTTTGGGGCGTTATAGTGGGCGTGGCCGGGATGTCAAGTGTGCAATCTTTGGGGGAGGTCAGCAGCTATCTACATATTAAATTTGGTGCCTCTGGCTTTAAAACTGTACGAGATATAGATTTTCGCTGGTTGTGGGGGCGGAAGGGGGAGGGGGGGGGGGTGTACTGAACGCAAATATTTTTCTGTAACTTCTGGAGGAGCTTCCCACTAATATATATCCCGAATTAAGTGACTGTAGTTTAAAAGTCTGAGAGATATAGGCATTTTCGATTTTTTAGGGAGGGGGCGTTGGGCGTTCTAGTGGGCGTGGGCGGGATATCAAGGGCGCAATTTGTGGGGCAGGACACCAGCTATCTACATACCAAATTTGGTGGCTCTATCGCTTAAATTGTGGGATATATACACGTGTTATCGATTGGAACTGTCACATATAACGTGTTTTGCGATTACGGGGGCGGGAGGGGGCGTGGCCAAAAATTGTTTCCTGTGATGTATGGAGGAGCATTCTGGTAATATATCTGCCAAATTTGGTGACTCTAGCTTTAAAATTGTTGGGGATATAGCCATTTCCGATTTTTCAGGGCGGGGGCGCTGGAGGGCGTTCTAGTGGGCGTGGCCTGGATATCAAAGGTGCAATCTGTGGGGGAGGTCACCAGCTATATACATACCAAATTTGGTGACTCTAGCTTTAAAATTGTGCAAATATGCAACACTTATCGATTTGACCTTTCAGGTTTATCGGTTTTCGCGATTATGGGGGCGGGAGAGGGTGTGGCCAAAAAACTTTTTTTAATATTTGGGGGAGCATTCCTGCAATGTATATGCAAAATTTGGTGACTCTAGCTCAAAAACTGTGGGAGATATATGCATATCCGATTTTTGAGAGCGGGGGCGCTGGGGGGCGTTATAGTGGGCGTAGCCGGGATATCAAGGTCGCAATCTTTTTGGGAGGTCACCAGCTATATACATACCAAGTTTGGTGACTCTTGCTTTAAAATTGTGGACTTTAGCAATATGCGATTTTAGGTGTTATCGGTTTGCCACGCCCCCAGTGGGCGGAGCTCAAAATCCTTAACACTTTATCTGACGCGGGTACACACGAGTATATATCCAAAATTTCAAGTCTCTAGCTTCAATAGCGGCGAAAATAATTGCGTTCATACGGACAGACGGACAGACGGACAGACGGACAGACGGACAGACGGACGGACGGACAGACGGACAGACGGACGGACGGACAGCAAGACGGACATTGCACAAAACCAATATACTCTTTTCACTTCGTGAACGAGTATAAAAACGAGCGCAAGCAGTGCATGCATGTGCTTACACAAATATGTATGCATGTGTGCATGGGCTTAAGCGTGTGAAATGATAGCTCTCTGCTTGGTTGAGGGATATTTCGTAGTAGGGCGTCCACGAATCGCAAAAGCTGTTATCTCCAACAAATTACAGGTCCTCTTCATTAAACATCGGTAAAAAGGTATAAATTTCTAAAAAACAAAAGCAAAATTTTTAAAATAACAATAGCAATTTAGACCGTGAACGAGTAGAACGCAGTCGGTAACGACCGGAAAATTCAAAAGGAAAAGATCAAACTTTTCGATATAGACTCTCCAAAATCTACTCAGAATGGATTTATCAACTTTTACCTGATATCTTGTCCCGTTTCATAAATATTGATAAAAATCAATTTCAAGACTTTTTTCTTACCATTATTGGATTTAGAATTTAAAACATTGACCAAACCAAACCAATCCAGTGTATGTGCGTGTGTTTGTAGGTGTGTGTGTGTGTGAATTTGTGTATGTACATAAGTATATATGAATGAAGGGGGTTGAAATGCTTGCAAGGACAGATGACAGATGGTTCAGGCACAGGACAATATAAATATTAAGATGAGTAACGCGCAGATATTTGAACGTAAGCATAAATTTCTGATGTGGCTTCTCCGCTCTTCCACACCCGCAATCAAATGCCGAAGTCGTTGCGCCTCTGCTGCTGACACTGACGAGCAGCGAACTTGGTCGACAGGCTGCCTTCAGCAATATATTTAAATTGTCTTTAAATTTTGAAGCTAGACTACTGGTGACAGTCTTTAAAGATTGCCAAAATAATTTTCGGTTCAGACCCCCTCCCGCCCAATTGTGAAGCAAATAACAATAATAATAATTAGGACCGTGGGGGAGTAAGTCGGTAACACCCGAATGCAACTTTCCTACTTGTTTGTTTTCCATGTCGCATTTTAATGATTGCATTTTTTGGTATATATTTAAAGTAAACATTTGTTTATTGAAGGGCACTTTTATTTTGGTATTTTCTTGAACTTACTTAAAACAATTTAAACTTAAAAAATAATGAGCTTATTTCGCGGAACAAAATTCTTGGCACACTTAATAAAAAATGCCTTTTTTAAATAGTTTTAAGTAAAATTAATATTTGGTAGTGGTTTTTCTTCGTTTACATCTTCCAAACGCCTGGAATGAACAAACTTTTTTGTTTCTTTTTCATCCGAAATATTTGCCCATTCTTGCTTTTTTAAGGTCATTCCGATCATTAAAATGCGACATTTTATGTTAGGTGGCTCTAACTTCTAAAGTCTAGGAGTTATGCATAAGAAACAGGCTCAGACGGACAGACTTAGCTAAATCGATTCGGCTACCGCTGAATATAGAATATATATACTTTATGGAATCGCAGATTCTGCCTTTTGCCTGGTACACACATTTGCACAAAACCAATCTACCCTATTTTTACCCATTTTCAATGGGTTCAGGGTATTAAAAACCAAAATTTTATTAATGACAAAAGCTCGAACATCGGATTGCAACTTCAGCTGCAAAAGTCTTGCTTACAGCGCCGCACTATCAAAATGCTAGAAAAAGTTCACATGAAATGCGACTAACCGTTTCTATTTAACTCAGCAAATGGAATAGCTCCAATGATTATAACGAAAAGTGAACAAGATTCGGATGCAGTGCTTTGAATAACCAAGGCATGTTTATTTAAAATTTTTTTTATTATTTAACTTATTCGGTTTGCTTTCGTACTCATTATACCCTAAACCCATTAAAAATAGGTAAAAAGGCAGAAGGTAGAATGTCCGTCTGCGATATCGGTGTCATGCAGTTCGCAGAAAAAGTTTATAATTTTTGTTCGATAATTTGTTCTGTTTCATTAATGTTAATAAGAATCGATGACAATGTTGTATCTTCTAAATTCCAAACAAGAATTTTCGAGGACAGTCTTCCTGTTTAAAGAAACTGAATTTGTTTGTTCGTTTTTGTAACTTCTACTCCTGCTGGTAAGGTAAGACAAATTAGAGGCCGGTGAAACCATCGGTGTTATCGGGTCTGCTGTTAAAAGGCAACAGGAGCAGGCTGATATCACAAATAAAAAAATTTGCAAGAAATCATCACAGCAAAAAACCTTTCGTTAGACACGGCCACAACAATGAATACAAGGACAAGGTAAAAAGGACAATACTGAAATAGAACAATTGGAAATAATGACACATGACAATTTCGACAACTCCCATGAAAAGAAAGACAGGTGCAACAACAATAAACGACAATTCAGTTTCCACCAATACACAAAAGTCTGAAAACAAAAAAGTAAATCTATTCAGCTGCAAACAATTAGACGAAGCAGCAGTGCTAATGTCGACGAAAAACAACAACACCAAAAACGGACTGTTTCTGTTTGAGAAAATCAAACACATAAATCTAAAAAGCTTAAAGAACATAGTTCCACTAGGAGTAGCCCTCTGTTGATGACAATGCCCTTGATGCTTTCATCCCAAACAACTACACGGAATCATATGGAATCATCGAGGGTGTTCTAACAAATCTGACGGAACAGGAAATACTTGAAAATATGAATATATGTGGTCTGGTGGCTGGGACCTCATCACCTACCAGATGATAAAGGCTCTAAACATCAATTCGAGGCAAAATCTGCTAAAAGTATTTAACGCTGCACTGGCAAGCCGCAGGGCTCCCCCTGGAGGATAATAAAGATTGGACAAGGACAAACGACTACAGAAACTACACACCGATATCCCTCATCTCTGTGCTAGCAAAAACTCTTAACTCTTGATTAAAAACAAACTTGGAACCTTTTTCACTTAACGGAACACACTACCACTACACTCAAATGCATACCAAAAATAATAATCTGCTGCTATATGCATCAACGACTTCTTAAATATTCTGGCCGAGAGCATAAAAAACAAAAGAAATGTGGTGGCTGCCTTTCTTGACATCAACAACGCTTACAACTGTGTTAACTTTAACTTTTTAAGATCGCTATTGGAATTTGATAATGGATAACGTCCTTCCTCTCCTAGAGCCTGAGTAGTGGCTTGCCTCGGCAGTCACTGAGGCGAGAGGAGGTCTTCCCCAAGGCTCGTGTTTGTTACCTATACTTTTTAACGTTTACACTAAAAGGTTACACCAAATAATAGATTCAAACACTCATCTTCTACAATTTGCTGATGACTTTGTCATTATGTCATGCGGAAAAAATATAACATCACCTTCTTTAAATCTGCAAAATAAACAAGAAGGCTTCCATCTTCTGTGCAGAGACTTGGAACTGAGCTTCAATCTAATAAAATCCGCAAAATTGGTTATGAGCAAACAGCATGGCCAACCTCTGGGATGACGCTCTAAAAGATTTAAATATCAGACAAGCTGGTGCACTTAGGCGGTGCATTGGTGCCGTCCTCAGCACACCACAACAAATAACGCAGGCGTCCTTCCGTCAGCTTTTAGAGCCAAGCTGCTCATCGCCAACGAACTGCTGCGCCTAAAAAATGTCATCAGCAACCTATATGACAAAATAACAAAGTCAAATGCATATAATGACATATAATGAGTTTAAAGAGATCTTTGAATGAGTTTAAATAGGTGCTACGATTAAACTAAGCCCTAAGATTGCATTGATAGAAAGGACCATATCAGGAAACAGGCATAGCACATCTACGGAAGAATTTAGGGCAGTCTATAACTCCATCGTACAAGAACACATAGACCTTGGTTGGAATGTAATTTCCAACGATGCCTCGATCACGCCTACTAGCATTGGAATATGCAATTTTAAACTGCTGTCCAAAAACGAACACATGTATCCGACTAAAAGCACACTGTCATCTGTAGGCGCCGAACTGCTGGAGCTAAAGCTAGTCTGCGGAATTGTAAGACAAAATAAATATAAAAAAACTCTTACAATCTGTGATTGCCTAGGGGCATTAAATCTGATAAATCTGATAAATAACAAGGTGTCTAACTATAATTAGAAAACATACAGCAAGGAAGCAACAAGAGAAATAGAAAAAATTCTAGACTCCAATTGAAAAGAACACTATTTTGCTAATTTTTACCCGGATATACCACAAACACCATGGCATCATAAACTAAAGTGGAAACCAAAACACATAAAAACAATAAACGGACTTTTAACAGGACATACGTTCGTCTTTTTAAATGAAAGTGACCGACACTAATCGCTGAGATAACTGCAACCAAATTGGTTCTGCAGAAAACCTAATCTTTAACTGCCATGCATATAAATACACCAGCACGCGAAGAAAATACAACATTTTTATCAGATTTAACAACCTGCATGATCTAATAAGATTAAAAGAACTCATTTTCTACAGAGAACTTGTCAAATTCATAAATAAGACTGATTTCGATGTTTAAATTCCTCTAGTCCAGTAACTTTCACGACCATTGAAACCGTTATTTGACAAACAGCTGATCTCAAACATAAAAAAAGAAAACAATACCAAATTATAACACATCATAAGCTTTATCACCTGTGTATCTGGTCAATACAAATCAACTTTGTGACCAACCAAACAGACATCCTTCAGGTGTTTCAAAACCAAAAAAAAAAAAAAAGTATTGCGTTATGTTTGTGTAAGCTAGACGCAGATTTTGATGGCTCCGAATTTTGGATACCTCCCACCAATCGCCCCCAATATCGACAAAAGCATAAAAACCGCAAATCAAATAATAATTTTTACATACACTTCAATGTTCATAATAAGTCCGATCATACATTTAATTAAGAAGAAAGGAAGGACTTTGTTTCTATAGTGGGAAACACACAGCTAAGTGTGTGAGTTTGTGTATGTTTGTATACAAATGGGGGTTGAAATATTTGTGAAGACAGATCACAGTGTTCAGGGTATGTGCTAGTCGAGCAACCCCGACTAGACCTTCTCACTTGTTGTAGTTTTCATTTGCTGATGCTCATTGCTCGAAACAAAGCAAAAAACGAAATTCTGGTAGAATAGAATAGAATGGAGCATCAACTATAAAAAATGTATTCTAAGTTTTGCTTTTACCCCTGCGCATTTACAAACCTGTAGTAATAAATATAGATACATTACATAGATATATGTATGTAAATGTACATCCAATAATTGATAATAGTCGATGCAAAAAAATTGATTTGTTTACATTTTTCATGTGTTTATTTATAATTTTAGAATAGTATCTGCACATCGTTTGCCATTTATTATATAGGAACTTTATAAATATGTATTTATTTTGTAAATTCTATGCAATTATTGCAGCAACTCTGATTAACATTATGAATATTGTGTACTTACACTTACAAGACTGTATGTATGTATGTAGTTGATGTTGATGTATGATGTATGTATGTACGTTGGAAAACAATTGTATATATGTATGTATGTATGTAGAGTACAGTCAATTACATGGATTTGCTTGTATCGAATTGATCCACACATACATACGTCTGCACATACACACATACATACATAGCTCGCTTAAATACACATGCATAAACCAGGGGATCAAAATTTGATCATATTGCTCTCTCCGTCTCACAAAAAGCAAACTAAATCCATCTGTAGGCAAGCAGCTACACATAAGCACTTTCTTATTAAATACGGTGATATGTCATATGCTTACCAGCTTACGGAATGTCTGTCTTTATCAAATAGTTCTCTATGCTACATAATCGCACGAGACTGTATACATATATGCGTATGTGTGTGTGTGTGTGTGTTTATGGATGTGTAACCGCTTCTGTATCTTTCATATATTTCAATCGACTTATGTAAGTATTGGGTGAAAGCATAATAATTGGACTTATCAATTTATATATAAGATATATATATATATATATAATCATATATATATATATATACATATATATACGTATATATGTATTTATAATAATGCATATTCATTTTGTAGTATATAACATTACAACTATTTAATTTGCTGCGAGGTTTCGTGTCTTGTTTTTTCTTTTCATCATTATTATTTTTATTATTATTATATATATATATATATATTTGTTTGTTTTGTTAACGTAATTTACGTGCAAGTCCTAAAACAGATATATTTAGGTGTATATAATGTTAATATGTATATTTTATACTGCATGTAAGTGCTTTCTTATGGCTAAAAATTTGTTATATTTAATACTATAGGAACTTTTAATTAAAGTTTTTTTCTCTTATTAATTAGTTGCAATTTAATGTGCTTTTTTAGTTTGCGTTTATGTATCTCTTTACATGTCTTTTAGAGTTTATCCATGAAGTTTATCGGTCTTTAGTGTGGCTTCTTGTCTATGGTTCTTTCGAAAACAACTAAATATTAATATTCAATAAAAATTACAAGAAATTTCTAATATTTAAAATATACAAATAACAAAAATATAATTTACGCTCAGAATGTGAGTTCATCAATCAGTTATAACGATCCATCTACATTATTCAAAAATGTTTTATGATTGGAGTTTGAATTATTTCGAATATGTATTTTACGTGGATAAATGCATTCATATATACATATACATTTAACAGAGATTTTTTTTACAATTTATTATCAATTTAATCGTTTAAAAAAACAGTAAAATATTTTCAATAAGAAAAACACCTGGTCGCAGTCTTGTTGTTTGGGTATGCGGATTTATTGTAGGGTATCTATCGCGTTTAATAAAATAGATATGTATATGTATTTATGAATGCACGCAGCTTGAAGAGAATTGTTTTGTTTTGTTTTTTTTGTAAACGCATAACAGTAATATATTGATCAGGCGAGCTTTTCACATCAGACGCTCGACACTGCAATGGAAGCCTCAATTAACGAAAATTATAATTGTGAAATAGTTTTGTGCCTGCGAAAAACACATTCCCAGGCCTAAGCTATATTTCTATGTCGTCTACCACCGAAAGTGATCTTCTCTAACTGATCTGCATAACTTAAAACTGTGTTTCCTTCAACGGATTTTAAATCAATAAATAATTAGGGAAAATGGGTGACTGGATAGCTCTTAAATAGCTCAAAGCTTATTTTAACTAGTGAGAAAACTTAAAAATTCAAGGTATAGGTTATACTGAAGGTTTAAGATCAAATCAGATTTCTTAATAATGGAGTATTATTTTGGGAGCCTCCCGACATGCATAACTATATGATTATATATCCTGTCGATATGATGATGTTTGCGTATAGGGTGTGTATAGTCGATCACGTTCGACAAGAGCGGTTGTATTTGATAAATCTGTATAACATGGATGTATTTGAAATAAAGTAAGTAAATGAGTAGTGCTAAAAATGATTCTACTTGTTTTCTTTGTTTTTATTGCAGAATGGTAGAAACAAGTAAGAGCGCTGCATTCTGGCGTTACCGCTAGGAAACGGGAGTGGGCGTGGCCAGGAAAATTTTTCACCCAATCAATCTGGAGGTAAACACCTTCAACATTTGGGGAATTTTGTTTTCTTACAAATCTTTAAAGGAAGTTGCCATCTATGTATCTGCGATTTCGCTTTTTTAACTGATATTTGAAAACTGTAAGGAATACAGGGATTTCCGATTTTGTATGTTGGGTGACATAGCCCGGATATTGAGATCGCAATTTATGTAGGACATCAATAGGATACCAAAGTTGGTGACTGTAGTTTAAAAATTTTGGAAATATTCACCTTTTATCAGTTTGCGATTTCAAGTGTCAAATTGCGTTAATAGGGACAGACGGACGGACAAACTCAATATACTCTTCTCACTTCGTGAAAAAGTTTACAAAATGGTTTTGTAAAAAGTACTTTTGTAATCTCCTCTATTTAAATCGGTTGGACAACACAGACGGAAACACGCAATGTGTGGGTTGTGTTAAATACATCTAGTTCAATACTTGGATGAAACAAAAAAAAATAGGTTGAGTGTTTTAAAAACAAAAACCAAACATAACCAAGAATGAACCATGAAATCGTCCCTGTTCACAGGATTATGGAATAAGAATAGGGAATAGGTTATGGCCAAAATAAGTTTGTTCATTTCAAGTAGATTGGCAAACTCAAGTTAAATTTAAACGACCTAATAGATAGAATAGACAAATAGATAAAATCTTTTTACCTAATGAGCAGACTTCAACAAAAAGAAAATAAATAAACATATAATTTATCTATGCGATGACGGAGATAAGAATCCTTGCAGATAAACGAAAAACGTAAAACCTGAGCCATACGAAAACTCTCGGCTGACTCTTATTGATATTGGTTAGATTCTTATGTTGGAGCACAAAGAGAGTGTTGGTTCGAGATTTTGGTACTAAGTAAAAATATAAATGTGTTCGGAGATGCCTTTTTGAGTGCGTTACGCATGGCAAAGTTATAGCGCCCTCTGCAAGGCCTTACAAAAATACAGATTCCTTAAGATTATATCGCTCACAATACTTGAATGTGTGCATGTTCATATATATATATATATATATATATATATATATATATGTATATATATTCATGAATGCATTGATACGAACATAAACATGTTTGTTGTCGGAGAACCTTCCTGCAGTCAAGACAAATTAGACGATAAGCCATATATATCTATATATATGTATATGTTCGTACATATGAACGCATGGCATTGTCAAACATTGGCACATTTTCAAAAATATTTTTACACATACACTTGAATTACGTTTGCAAGTCGCTTTTATATAATACATTTCAATAATAAAACTTTTGATCCACACATACACTTTCCAAGATAATGTTAAATAAACAAACATTTATACAAATTTTAGACGATCAAAAATTGAGCTTTGGGATTTGATTTGACTTAATTCGAATTTATCCCCTTTTTTTGGAAAGTGTATGAAATTTTCGGCATGCCAAAATCGAATTTATATTTATTGGATTTGAGTTTTGTTCTTTTGTAATTGTAATTGTTTTTGTTTTTTGTTTTAACATTTTAATTTAATACTTAAATAGAAAATAAAGGCATAAAGCAATACAATGCTAGGAACTCAGTTTGCATCTCTCTAATTCGAACGTTCTCATCTAGATAAGTACTGTGAGATTATTTCCGTATTTACATATGCATATATGTACATATACATACGTATGTAAAAATATGTCTGTGTACATATTGATGATTTGCGAAACAGACAATCAAGTATTATTCTAGTCTTAACACAAATACACGCGGACCTGTGATTATTTGGTATAGCATATTTTGTGATTTATGATAATTTGATATAATTTTTTTGTTTAGATTATTTCTACATATATTTTGAATAGTTAGGAACACTTCCGTATAGTTTGCAATTCTTATTAAATTAGTAATCTCGTTTTTTGTTTTTTGTTAATTTCCTTATACATAGTTTATGTATATTTAGCCACATGAAATGTCATGCTTTAAATTTTTTTTTAAAATAGGAACTTTCAAGTTTTCATTCATAGTATGTAAATATATTATTATATTATGCAAGAATACGCATATTTTCTAAGAGCGGTTTTACTTTAGTTTTCTTCTTTTTCTGCTTTTTTTTTCTTTCGTTTATTTGTGCCTGTCTCTCTCCTCCATGCAACAGTAACGTCATGTGATAATAAGGATCAACATACAATTGTCATCTGCAACGAGCAAGGAATACAATAGGCATACAAATAGAGGGAAAAGCCGAAATATCCCCTACTTACCCATGTGCCGGTGACTACCCAGGGAAGAGATTCCAAATTATTTGCCACCTATAACTGTTAAAAAATGATTTTTGCTTATTCTTATGTTTTCTCGCTTGAGGGAAACGTTATAGATAAGATGTATGTGTGTCTTCGACTAGCAGATACCCTGTACCTAGTTTCGAACTATCCTAGAAACGAATGAACAACAAAAGAAAAGAAAAGAAATAAACTCAAGAAACAGAACAGGAACACGATTTTTGCAACATTCGATATTAGACTACTTTTGTTAAGTAAAATAAAGAACATATATATATACTTTACGGGACTAGCCTTGCTTTTTTATGCTGGTTTCATACATACATTTGCACAACATTATTAATTTTTACCCATTTTGAATAGGTACAGGGTATAATCTTAGAGGTTCCAAAGAATGGACTTAAATAAAAAGTAAATAGATAAGCAAATAAAAAAATATATATAAAAACAAATGATTAAAATAATACTTTAGTTTTAATTAAATAATTGGTTTATTTTTTGTACAGACTTTTAAAAATTATAATAATCAGATTTGTTATAAAATTGTTTGTAATAATGTAGCTCTCAAATAAAACATGGTTCTTGTTTGAGGTATGCACTACTTAAGCTACCGATCAAGTTATAATAAGATTATATAAATATATACACACACACATACATATATGTATGTATGTATATGTATGTATATGTTTATATATATACATGAATGGTTGCAACAAAATGCTGCGATACATATTTTCATTGGGGTACTTTCAATTATAACGTATAATTTATTCATACAATTTTACAAATTCTAAAAGTATAGCAGTCTTTTGTTCAAAATATATATTTAGCTTTGTTCAAAAATCCAGACAAAATGTATTATGCAGCAAGGGCGATATGATGATGGCGCTAAGGTATTCTAAAATCTACTGTAACTCCGAAAGATTTAAAAGTTTAGCTGTAAAATGTGCAACATATTAAATTGTAAATATATTTGACGATCTTGGTCTTTCAGTCCATCAGTTTATTCGAAGTTTTAAATGTATCCTGCTTTAAGCTGAAGAAAGTTTATTTCTATTTCTGACTCGGTCGAAATATTAGTTCTTTGATAAATTCCTGCTTTTATTATTAATGTAAAATAAAAAATTTGAAATATATTTCAGACCATAGTTTCCAAGATCGCTGCGTTCATACAGACGGACAGACAGAACAAAATCAACTGAGAATATATACTTTATATGTGATCGAAAAGCATCATTTTGCCTGTTACATGCATTTAAACAAATCTGTTATACCCTTTTAAACCGCTTGGGGTATAATGTATATACATACATAATTATGCATATGATGAACATAAATGTGTATCTTTTGTGTACATCCTAGCATTCACCTATTCATTCACATTTATATAGACATGTTTGTTCAAATTTGAGTAAATGTTCGTAAATAAAGCCATCATCTTTAATTAACCCTTTTTTTTAGTGCCAACTTATTTCCTATCCACACTGTTTTGAACATGAACCCCCTTTAAAAAAGAAAAAAAACCCAAGGATTGGTGACAAAGAATGCCTTCACTGTATATGGATATGATTGTGAATCTAAAACACTTTAAGTGTTTACTGTGAATTGGAAGAATGTTCATAGATATCAATATATTATAATTATAGTTTGTCTTGAATAATGTGCTTTAAGACACAACTCATCGTTTAAATATACATCTGTTTATACAATCTACGTATCTATATATATCTATATATATCTTTAAAAATAAATTGCGAGGCATATGTTAATTATTACTGTTTTAATAATTAAAGTGTTTTTTTTAATAATATTATTGTTTAAAACCAAATTTTGTTTAGTCTTTGACATTACGTTCTGCGAATGCTATAGTATATCTTTTTACATCGTTGGGCACACATTTTTCTGTTTGTGTGTATCTTTAATTCGATAGTGTAAATGTGTATCTTAGTGGACATTTCTTAACTGAGTTATATATAGGAGTTAATTGTGACTTTCTAACACACACATATGCGCACTAAAACATAGAAACGAGTGTATAAATTAAAATTGTGTACATTAAATCAAACTAACAACGCATAATTACTTTAAAAGAATCACGAAATCATATAATTAAAATTAATTGGCGTACTACAAAAATTAATTATCAAATAATAGTTGTTCAAAGTTTCGCTGTTTCGATCCACATGAAACACACTCAAAATACTGACACAAGTTCGAGGAAAGGTTCCGTCAATCTTACCAGTAATGTGATTGCGATTGAATAGCTGCTGGATTAGGTCCCGATTGCCCGACGGATTCTTTCTCGGGCCAGAATCAGGCATTTCGTTGCTATCGTTCACGGAGACGGCAATGTCCCCGGCCAAATGGCGATGTGCCGCTTCCGGTCCGCCTTTCGAGTCATTCGCCGTTGCCGTCACAGTTGCCGTTGCTGTCGCCGTAGTCGTCGCCGTCGTCGGGTCAAAGTTCACCAGACCGCTGCAGCTGCCAGTGTCGTTGAAGCGTTCACTGCCAGCCGGTAAAATGCTGCTGCTGCTGCTATTGGACACAACATGCTGCAGCAGGAACGCCTTGGAGAGGCTGTAAAACCTGCGCTCTCGATCCGAATCGTTGTCATCACCGCTGCCACTGGCATTGCTGTGGGCGTACAGCTCGCTGGTCTGCTCGAGCAGCTCCTTCATCTTGCAGATGTGCTCCACACTGAACGCGTGCTTGTGCATATTCACCTGCGGCATCTGGCATAATTGACAGTCCTGCAGCTGCAGATCGACGCCGTCGACCTCCATGTGGGAGCTCGAAGCGACTATTGGCTCCTGGCACATTGGCAGGGACTTGGCCTTGATGCCGTTGCTGTTGCTGTTGCTGGCTTCCTTGCCGCTGGATCCGTCAAAGCTGTTGTTGTCGTCCGAAATGTGTGCGTATTGGCGCTGATTCCTTGATTTCTTGTCCTTTGCCCGCGAGTTCTGAAACCAAACCTGAAAGCCCAATGCGAAAGCATCGAATTATTTACAGAATTAACCAAAACCAGCATTCGTTTTTACAGTTACTACAAACATAGTTTTTTCTTTTTCATTCAAAATGTTATTCATTTGAGTAACATTTCTTCCTCTTCAAAGGAATTTATAAAGTTGTGCAAATCTATATATATCATCCTGACTTGGTTTTCTGAATGAAATGTGTTTTTATAATATTTGAACAAATAAATAAATAAATAAAACAAAATAGTTCACAAATGTTGACTAATAATTTATATAATTTAATGCAAAAAGTTGAAGTCTGAACGATTGAATTGCCTCTAGTGTAGATTTTTCAATCAATTTGATTACAAAAGATTGAATAAAACCAACATTCACTTTTATTTAGCCATGTTTATGCGTATATAGTTAAAGTTATTGTTTTTAAATTACCTGTCGTGGAGTCAGCCGTTAGATCTAACGAAAAATTAAATCCAAAACAGTCACCGTTAGCCGCCAATTTTAAGAGGTGGCTCTAATGCACACTTTAGCATTAGCATTAGCGGTGTACTGGTGACTGTTGCGGAACCTAATTAAATAATATTGAAGATATGCTTCCTCTTCCGCTTATTATAGATTTCGATATTGTAGGCGATGGTCGACGTTTCCACTCAGTTTGGGAGTCTAACTCGACATCTATATTTGATTTACTGTTCTGCATATGAATAACTGTTCTTCACTAAATAAAAAAGTAAATAATTAAAAAGAAAATTATATAAAATATAAAAACACAAAGAGTTAATTAAAGAAAAACGTGCTTCGATATGCCGAAGATGTGATACAAGATATATATGTTATTGGTTCCCCTATCGGTTACTTATATATACTAATATATACTCTTGATCAGGATAACTGCAAGCATGCTGTATCCCTAAAAATCCTATCTAGATCGACCACTATAAAACATATAGTATCGAACTTTATACTCTCTTAGACATCCATACCAAAACTTTGCTTCTTAGCAAAATTTGAACTAATTTAATTTTTGTGTTAAAGTAATGTTACTTTATGCCTTTTAAACATAAAGTAACATTACTTATTAAATTCTTTCTGTATTTATTTATACATTTTATAATTTCTTTTCTTTTTTAATATAATTTTTGAAAAAATAAATGATATAAAAAACAATAAAATTTAAGAAAATATATTTACTAATAAATATTTATATATATTATTTGGCTTCACTTTAAATCCAAATTGAGAAAGATAAAGATTTTCGCCGTTTTTCATGCGCACAGTGGGACGGACAAGGAAGACGCAATGCGCAAAAGTTATATAAAATTTGTAAATATTTTTAAAGACATTTCGTTTGCAAATTTGTGCATATTTTGGAAGTTTAGAAACAACAGCGATTAAATTATAATAAAAAACTAGATACTGGGTATTATTTAGTCCGGCATTATTGGACTCATACTCGATCTTGCTTTTAAGTTATTTTGAGTAATTGTTTTACTTACTTGTACGACTCGTTTTTTAAGATTTACTTTCTTAGAAATCTCTTCGAGCATTTTCCGGCTGGGATTGGACTCGGTTTGGTAGCACTCGTACAGGAAATTCAGTTGATCCGGCAGTATTGTCGTCCGCAAGCGCTTGTTCTGCTTGGACGGAGCGCTCAGCTGCACGGAAGTGTCCGACTGCAGGCAATCGTTCGCCTTGACGCTCTCCACTTTTGGGCTTGGGTTCTCGTCGTCGTTAAATGTCAACATTTGGGAGTTGTTCTCAATCATGGTTGCGTCCAGGAAGTCCTCCAGGTTTTGAAAGTACTGCGGTTTTTCCGAATCGTTGCTATTCTTTGTGGTCTGCTTCTCCCCATTGATTGCATCAGTGCATCCGATCGAAGTGTTATCTCTATAGTCTGCCTCGTTGTCTGCTGTGTCCCTCATCATCAGATCGGTTAGACTAGCGTTGATGTTGATGTGGTTGTTGTTGTTCAGCTGCTTTTCGTGCACATCATCGCCCAGATTGGACTCGTTGGACTCGACGGCTGCGGAAGAGAGTCCGTTTCGGGTGCTCTCTCCCTTCACCTTTGGATTCACGTTTGTGCAGTAGTCCAGGTCCTGATCCATTTTGATCTCGTGCTCCTGCTCCTGAGAGTGTTCCTGTCTGCCGATCAATTTAATGGTTTCATCCGTCGTCGCGTTCGGCTGATGCGACGACGGCTGCGATTCGGTGCCATCAGGTGTCGTTTGGGGCGAGGCGGCTAACTGAAAAAACTTTTTCGACTCGTTAAGCTGATAGTATTGCAGCAGGAACTCAATGGTTGGCTTCTTGCTGGAGCTGAACGATGACTGTCCGTGCTTCGAGGAGTCCTCATTTTTGCGATAATATTGCAGTAAAAAATCATAGCTGCTGATCTTCTTCAGCTCGCTCTGCTGATAGAAATTGCTCAGGAACTCCAGCTCCAAGTCGGACTCGTGACCGTGCTGCTGCTGCTGCTGCTGCTGCATTAGAAACTGCTGCTTAAGTTCCGCATTGGTTTCGTGCTGCATGAAGTATTGATATAGGAACTCGTATTTCTTATTTAAAGTCTCAAATTCTCCCATTGTTGCCTCCTCTGCATTAGATGAGCTCTCTGAGCATTTTCTTTTCTTAGCCGGAGGCGGTTGTGGCTGCTGTTGTTGCTGCTGCTGTTGTTGCTGTTGCTGTTGTTGCTGTTGTTGTGCTGCCTGCTGCAGGCCCTGCAATATGGTGCCAAATGGTCCGTAGGCAGCCTCGGCCGCCTGACTCGACTGATGGCTGGCGGGAAAGAGTGCCGGGCTCATTAAGTGCATCAATTGATGCTCACGCAGCAGTTCCAATTGATTGAACTGCATCTCGCATTTGTCACAGTCGAACTTCGGCATCCGCTGCTGATCCAGACTATTGCTGCGCTCCCGCTGCGGCGGCGTCGGCGTCGTCGACGGACTGAAATCGGTGAGCGACGAAGATTTGCTAAATAAATGCTGTGGCGAGGGCGAAGAGCCGTACTGCTGCGATCCAGAATGAGCCACTGCAGCAGCGGCAGCCACAGCCACAGCAGCTGCCACGTTCTGTGAGGCCAGGCCCAGGCTGGTCGGCCCATTGGCGTGGTGTATATCCATCGAAGAGTTCGAATCTTCCGAGCTGAGATTGTGCGCTATTTGGGCAGCGGCGATCTGTGCCTTGGCCGACTTCTTGTTGTTCTCCTCCTTGAAGCAGTGGTTCTTCTGGTGGCGTATCAGCTCGTAGTAGCGCTGAAAAACTAGACTGCACTTTTTGCACGCGTAGTTGATGTTCTGCTTTTTGGTCTCCTCGCTCTCGTAGAGTGTATTGTTTGGCTGATTTTCATAGATTTTGCGCTGCTTCTGGCGCGCATTCTGGAACCAGACGACAATCACGCGCGGCGACAGCAGCAGCAGCTTGCTCAAGTACTCCAGATCACTGTCCTTGGGATACGAGTTGTTCTCGAAGAACTCCTGCAGCACCTTGATCTGATAGTCGGTGAAGCGGGTCCGATTCGCACGCTTGCCACCCGATGTCGACGACGATGAGTTTGATGAGTTGGAGGAGTTGCTCTCCAGCTGCCCGCATCCGGACGATGATGAGACCGTTGAACCGAGTGTGGCTGAGACCGAACCGGATAGCTTCTCGAATGATTTACCCGAGATTTGCAGCTTCTTCGGTGGACCCATGTTGCTGCCCATGTTCTCCAGCTGCTGGCTCAGCAAATCGTTCATGCTGCTGTACAGATTGCTGGCCGCAACACTGTTTGGTGTCGGCGGCCGTGAAATCACATCGGAGCTGCCGCTCTCCGACTTGGTCTCGAAACAATTGGCCTGCTGCTGTTGCTGTTGCTGCTGATTTTGATAGTGCTGCTGCTGCTGCTGCATTGACGATCCGGCCATCTGCATGGAGTGCTCGTGCAAAATGTCCACACTGGGATGCGGCATGGGCAGCTCCGACGGGTCGGCCTGCTGTTGTTTGAGGAACTCAAACACCTGCTCCTGCTGCTGCTGCAGCTGGCACTGCTTCTTGTGGTACGCAAAGTCACTGGCAATACTCTCGTCCTGCGGCTCAGTCTTTATCTGCACCTCCAAGGGCAACGGCAAGCCGCCTAGATTCTCTTGTTTTGGCTGCGCATTCAGCATATCCGGCTGTGTCTGAAACAGGCTTCCGCTCAAATTTGTCGAAGCCGGGCGCGTCGAGGTTCCCGACGATGGCACCGAACTGGGAGTGGTTGGGTTTTGTCCTCCAGTTGTGGCTGTTGTTATCGGATCAGCTGTAGGCGTGGCTACAGTGCTTGTGGCGGTCGTGTCGTTCAAGGGTGTCACCTTGGTCTGACCAGTGCGCTCGTACTCCTCCAGATTCAGTGTGGTCGACGGCGGATTATTAAAGTTGTATGGCGAGTCCTTGTTGCGTTGCCGTTCCTTGAACAACGTGTTGCGGAACCAATGCTTCACAACCTGCACAAAAAAGAAACAGAAATTCGTTATTTATATTCATGTTTTTATATTTTTTAGCTTGCCGAATACTTTCACAAACGTTGTTTGAAAAAAGCAAAATGACAGGCATCAATGGGTTCGTTTCTTACTCCGAACATATTAACAAACTATTGTTAATGGTTTGGTGCAAAACAATGTAACAAGCAACGAAGGCATGTCCGACCCCATTATGTATATATATGTATATAAATGGTCAGCATTACCAACATGTCTGAGACATCAAGAACTAAAGACATCCACAAATGACATTCACATCAAGATCGGCAACGAAACATAGATGTTGTTAAATACAACATATGGTCAAATTAAATATATTTCGCAGCTGTGTGCTGGGTATCTTCTAGTCGGGATGATCCGACTCATTTCATTTCTTACGACAATTTCATTTACGTAATAGC
The DNA here is from genome assembly GCA_035043915.1 of Drosophila paramelanica. Lineage (NCBI taxonomy): Eukaryota > Metazoa > Arthropoda > Insecta > Diptera > Drosophilidae > Drosophila > Drosophila paramelanica. The sequence continues at coordinate 1,212,973 of JAWNMO010000179.1, forward strand.
TTGTTACCTTATAGTATTACTGAGAGTTAAATGTTTATTTAGAGGAGCAGCTAATTGATGTTTATTGACAGTTTAACTGCAGATTTACTTGGACTTGGCAAAACTTTGATGTTTTAAACAGGTGTGATTACTCTAGTCCGGGCCGTCCTACCAGGAGATACCAGCAAGCAGCCACTTTCGATACTTGTGGTGAATTTTTGATTTAAAATTGTTGATTTAATTCTTAACTAAAAGTATAATCTTTATGAAGTATAATCTTTATGGATTTAACAACAGCGTTGAAATGTGTGTACAAACCAAAGCGCTAGTCTGTAGTATTCGATTTGCTGCTCTTATACCCCTTTAAAAAATGAGTAAAAAGGCTATAATGGTTTTATGCAGAGATTTTCAAAAAAGATGCATAAATATGTAACATACAGAAGGAGGAATCTCCGAACCCATATATACTTCACGGGTTAACAGCCGAGTAGATCATCTGTCTGTTCGTTTTTCCGTCTTCAACAGCTACAGACTTCAAATTTCCACATTTACAACAACGTTAACTTGTTTAAGGTCAGAGTATGAAAGTTCGATCAAATTTGATAAAAGTGAATAATTTCGATATTCTATAGCACTTAAAATAGATTAAGGCCGTTAAAAAATTAAGAAGATATTAACTGAAACGTGTGGTAAAACTATACAATTTTATAAACCAATTAAGAGCAAGCGCAAGCAGTGTACGCGCAAGCAGTGCTTCTTACTTGATGCGGGAATATTCGGAATATCTAAAATTCGGAATCTGCGGAATCTGTTGCTTTCCGCAAACATATTGAAACAAATGTTAAACTAAAAACTTGCAGTATCTGAAATCGACGTGTGGTTCAATGCATAAAAACCTTTTTTATAGATAATACAAGCTTCAGCTAAAATACATATAAACTGGAGAGCTTTCTCTGTAATTCGAATAGTGTAGATATAATGCGGTACCTTCATTGGAAGATTTGCTTTCTGTGACATTTCCATTATGCTCTCTTCGCTGGGTGAGTTGTTTATGTCAAAGTGGGCCCGCAAAATCTTCAACTGATCGTCGGTGATGCGGGTGCGAGCGCGTTTCTGGTTGCTGCTTAACTGTTGCTAAAAAAACAATTATGATTAGTTGTGTTGTAAATTTAAAGGGATTCATCTGATGTTGATTTACCTGGTTATTGTTAGTCATGCTCGACTGTGGAATGAGATTCATGTTGGCGGCATCCCCGGCCAATGAGCCCGCACTGACGGAGCATTTTTGTTGGTGCTCCGAGTTGCTGGCCGTTGGGATTGGTGCAATACTATTGTTCTGAACGCCTCCTGCTGCTGCCGCTGCTGCTGCTACTGCGGGATTACCGCCGGAAGCATTGGCACCAAAAATGAGTGGCGGTGCTAGGTTCATGAAATTGAGAGACATCAGATGATGGAACTGCATCAGATTGAGCATGTCCACCGGATTGATGGGCATTCCGGATGCAGCCGCCGCGGCGCTTAGCTGCTGCTGAATTTGCTGCAAATTCTGAATACTCTGAAGGCCGTGAAACGACTGCTGCTGATTCATACTGCTGCCGAAGGGACTGTGCTGCTGCGCCGCCTTCGCCTGCAGCTGCTGCTGCAACCCGCCTGGCGACATCGGCAACTGTGCATCCGCTGTCTGCTGACCGATTGCTTCTTGCTGCTGCTTCAGCAAAGCTGCGGTCAGTGCGGCAAAGTGCTGCTGCTGCTCGGTTGATGGGTCTTCAAGTGCGTTCGGCGATAATGCTGAGACTTGATGTGGCTCCTTTGATTGTGCATCCAATTGAAACGGCGATCGAGAACGCTGGGGGGATTCTTTGACAGCCTCGTCCATTTTGGTAACTGCAAACGAACATTTTTTTAACAAAATTAACATTGTATAATTATAAAATAAATAGCGGAAAATGTTAGCAATTTTTTGTATATATTCAAAGTATATTTTTCTAAATGTCGACCAACTCTTTGCTCAGAATAAGAATAATTATTACTGAACAATTTGTGAAATTTGCTACATACGATTTATCTTCTGTTAGTTAAAAATCTTTAAAATGGGGATTATGGTTTTGTGGTAATCTAACAAGAAAATAGGAACACTCATATAAAGTATATTCTTGGTCGGCATTCTAGCCGACTCGACCACGACATCCCCGATACTATAATGGCGTTAGACGTAAAGTTTAGTTTTGTTTGGAACATGGGTAAAAAGGGTGATAGAGTCGGAGACTTCAACTTTTCGAATATAGACTCCTTCATCGAATGCACAAATCAAGTTCGTTTCAAATGTTTCGTTTTCTTAAATTCGATTAAAACCTACAGCGACCTCTTATTTTTTTTATTTTTATTTTAATATAGCATTAAAAAAATTAATTACCAAAAAAGCATTTAGATCGGCTAAGAAACAAAGAAGTTTTTTGAGAGAATTTATGGTAAAATTAAACAAATTTGAGGAGTCAAAGAGCAGCAAGCGCAAGCAGTGCACGGCAAGCAGTGCACGCATATACATACATATTTGCGTTTATGTTTAAATGTGTCTGAAGACGATTTCTAAGTAGCGTGTGTCCAACTCGAGTAATCTTACTTAAGTAAAACAATTGTTTTTATTCGATATCTTGCCCCTTAAAATTTATTAAATTTATTTTTGTAACTTCCCCCAAATATTAAAAAACACAACTCAAATACAGATATGCATTTTATAAATACATTTCAATGATATCTCAAAAACTGAACCCACTGAAAATGCGTGAAGGGGTATAATTGTTTTGAGGAAATGGATGTAACAGACATAAGAAAGCATCTCCAACGAAAATAGGCTCTTGAAACGTTGCATTTTTGCTTGTGGTTATCCTCTTCAGACAAATTGTTAAGATTTTTGTGCCACAACAATGCTCAATACTCGATACACCTCAAATCGCAAATTGTATATTTGTTATAAAAATTCGGACATGCCTATATCTGCCACAGTTCATGAGCTATAGTCATCAAATTAGGGAATTTATTTTACTTGCACTTCATGCAGCAAGGATTCACTTACCAGATTCACTAGTCCGCGTTGTACTAAAGTCGAAAACACTCGGTTCGGCTGGTGTCTTGTCAATTTCGGTAGAACTGAAGCTGGGCGATAGGTCCCGGGGACTGCTGCTCGTGACGGCGGTGCACTCGGCCGCGTGGGCCAGCTCCATGTGCTTCTGCAGGGCCTGCGTGCTGCGGAAATTTCGCTGGCAGAGGGAGCATTTGGTGGCGTCGCGCATGCTGTGGTAGAGCATGTGGGCGGTCAGTTTCTCCTGGGTCTTGAACGCCAGCGAGCACTGTTTGCAGCGGTACTTGTAGACGTGTCGCTCCGAGATCACCAGGCTCATGTGCGAGTCCTTGAAGTGGGCAACCATTGCCGGCAGGCTGGCAAAGGCCATAAAGCAGGGCCGGCTCATGTGACTGACGGCCAGGCAGAGGTATTCGCTGTTCTGCATCGGAAAGTGCTGCGTCTGCTGGGCGTGCTGCAGCAGCTGCTCCTCGTGCTTGAAGTTCGCCTCGCACTGCTGGCACGAGATGCCCTGCATTACGCCAGCAGCACTGGAACAGGCCGCTGGTGCGGACTCGCCACATTTCGTGTTCTCGTCGAGCGGTCTCTCCGCGGGCGCGGATGGCACTGAAGCTGTGGACGACTCTGTGGACTTGGAAGATCGCCAGGCCTTGTCGTCCACCAGCTGCAGCAATCTGGCCAGACCATCTCGGGTGACGCTGTGCACGCTCATCAGATGCGTTTCCAATGACGCCTTCTCGCTATATCCGCTCTCGAGACACAGCGGACAGGATACTCCCGTGGACTCTGTCTTGGGCAAAACCCTGCGATTGCTGTCCACGATTGGATTGTCCTTTAGGTCGGCACTGTTTGTCATAATGTCATCGCTGCTCTCCTCCAGCCGTTCTCGCTTTATATCAATGGGCCCATCGGTGTCGCCTTCACGCGCATCTGCGTCCGCTTCCACGACGGACGTGGACGTGGGCGTGCCACTCGCATTGCAGCGCTGGACGGCGGCAAGAGCGGCGGCTGCCACGGCTGTCTGGAAAGCTTGCAGAGCTGCCGCGTTAGTGGGTATACTGGTGAAATCATCGATCTCTGCAGCCGGGTGCAGGGACTCAATGTGACTCTCGATGTCCTTTTTAGATTGCACAAAGTATTCGCAGAGATTGCATTTGAAAACCGTTGTTGAAGCGCTCAGATGCAGGTCACCAGCACTCGGCAATGGCGACAAATTCCGTTGCTGCGCCTTGCCACACGAGGTCGAGCAGCTGGACACGGAGGCCGGCGAAAATATATTGCCGTCGATTGATGACGCACTCGCCACACCGAATCCCATATCCGTGGGTGCTCCGACGCCAGCTGCCGCTGCCAGGTTGAGACGAAAGTCAAGGTTTGAATCTGAAAAATTGAAAATTGAATTAATAGTTTAATTAGGAGCGCCAAAACTTATATTTTACTCTATCGAACTATGCTTTTAAATACATATAACACATTGATAAGATATAGAAAGTTTGCCAGCTTAACATATAAGAATTTAACCTGTATCCAATATTTTATCTGGCACTGTATTATATAGTGGTCTGGTTCCTCCGACATCGACATATAAACATAGTGTGCCATGAATAAGGACATCAGCTAAGTTGCATGACCAGAATTAAAACTGAGGCGACACCGATTGGCAAACGGACATAAAAACCTATATTTAATGAACTTGTCGTCCTGTTTAAGCAACACCTCTACGCAAAGTAAAAATGCAGTTATGCTTAATGAACGGTTACAAAGAAACCCGTTTTGCTGTATTTGAGGTATTAATAATACAGAGTTCCGCACCATATAAGGGAGTATCAAATAAAACACCTCTACAAAGGGTTAACATTCAATGAAATTTTTTTATAATTTAAGAATTATTCAAATATTTTGCAATTTGAGTGGCTGTGGGTGGCTGGATGTGGACGTGGTCATGCCAAAAGACTGTGGCTTTAACTTTAAAATAGTGGAAAATGGTAATTTTTGCGATTTGGGGGGAACAGGAGTGGGCGTGGCCAGAAAAAGTGCAATTAAAAGAGGTGACCATTTATCTATCTTTCAAATTTAGTGAATCCTGCTTTAAGTTAGTGCGGGTGGGAGGAATCATGGCTGGAATAATGGAGCTTCTTGATAAGCTGCAATTAATAACGAGACTTTAAAGTCAACAAGTTTTCTTTTTTTTGTAGTTTTCGAGATCGCTGCGTTCATACATACGAACGGACGGACTGGGCTAAATCAACTCTCCGTCCTGATCGAGAATACATACTACAACATAATCTCTCATAAAACTATCTGGCGGCACTGGCTATTTTTTCGGGGCGCACAAAAATCAAATCGTATCTCATTTTCAGACAAATTGAACGAGTTATTCGCGTTTTTAAAACACACATTTTAAGGTGTGCGAATGAGTTCCTGAAAGCCCTCAATCTCCAAAAATACAAATTAAATCGGATTCACGTACAGCTATACCATTTATGGATTTATCTACTCTCCGATACCTTTCAATCGGTATAAAGTTCGATCTGATATGAACCCAACAACAAAATACAAGTAGTTTTTGAAAGAAAATAAAAATGAACGAAAATTGAACTGAATGAATTGAATGAAAATGAAAATTTAACGTTCTTCTTAATAAAAAATAATAATAATACTATAGTAATGTCTTATGGAACAGCATTCTTGATCAGTAGATATATAAAATAATAAATTTATGCATATTTTTGCGTGTTTCATCAATTTGAATAAATAACTAATACTTTCAATGGGAACAGAGAACAGCAAAAGAGTACAGGGTATACCATAGTCGAGCTATATATTTATAGTGAACTTATTAATTATAATTATATGAAAACAGCTCGCAACATTTGTTTGTAAGTCATTTTAAATGGTTTTTTAGTAATTGTCGAAACCGCTTTAGTTAGGCACTCTTTAAAATCGCTAATAAAAGTTAGCCATTGCCCTTTTTTTTTTGCTGTGGTACAGCAACAACAACAACAACACACACAGATACGCACCCAGCAAAGCGGACCAATTGTGCTTTTTACGTACAGATTAATAATCCTGTAAGACCCCTTTGGCTAATCAATGCCTTTGATAATAGGAACGACCACAACAAAAGCAAAAGGCCAGAACACAGGCGAGAGCAGCAGAAACGAAAAAGCCAACTCAGAGTGATTTTGCCTCGAAACGCGGTCTCGGTCAGTCCCGGTCGCAGTCAGTCCCCCTCTCGCAGTCCCCCTTTCCGCTTCAAGTATGGGTCTTCTGCTGAACCTTGGCATTGCTCTTCTTAGTGTTGGTGTTGGTGTTGGTCTCAGCTGCGTACAGTTAATTGCAAGCAAGGGTGCAGCAGCAGTTGATACGACCAAATGCGAATATATTTCAAATTCCATTACCAATTTCAAAGCAATTTCCATACAGCTTGATTGCATCGAATTAAAAAGCCGACAAAAAAAAATGAAAATCAAGACCAATGCCTCGGTCATGAAGTTCTCTGGCTCCTCTTCGACCAGAGGAGAGGAAACTTTGCCAAAATATATATATACAAATATATATATATATATATAGAGAGATAGAGACAGAGAGAGAGAGATAGAGAGAGAGAGTGAAATAATAACAACCAAACTGATATGTGTACGGGTATTTCTCGAGCTCCTGCTTCTTCTTTTTCTGTTGCTGTTGTTGTTGTTCCTGCTGCAATAATCATGCGCAGCTGTTACCACTGAAGCGGTCACGAGGCACCGGCACCATCTTCATCATCGGCAAAGACGAGCCTGCCACCGACGCCAACACCAAAACAAGCCGAGTGCGAAACGTGTCGACTATCAAATACCCTACATATACACACATAAAGTTGTGTTCATGCATTCATGCAAATATGTTTTTCCTTTAAAGGTGCTTGACAGAGTTAGATACTTTTAATAATCAACAATATTTCTGTGTTTATCCAAACAAAAGTTGATCTGTTTTTTCTACCAATATACACCATATAGAACCTGAATACAGGGCAACAGCATAACACAATTAATGCAAGGGCATACAGTTATTGACCAAGATCGCAAGCCAGCTAAGGCTAACTTATGATTTCAGATGGGTATCATTTTGTTGCCCTTTGTTGCAACAGCAGCAACAACAACGACAACAACAACAACAGCAAATATGACCACAACAGCTGGAGATGGAACCAAGCGGACAACAGCAGTGAATAAACTTTTAGTAAATAAGAAAAGTTCATTGTTGAATAATGTTTATGATGGCATATGTTTTTTACGTCATCGCCAAAATTTAAATATTTGCAAAAGTTATTGCATTTTAACGATTTCATTTTGTTCCTTATTTACTTAATTCGTATAACATATCTTAGCCCTTAACTGTTCAATGTTCCCAAACAGTATATTTTATTTACAAAAAATAAATTCAGTGCTTATACTAATTAGATTTATTTTATTTATATAAATTATAGCTTTGGAAATGGGTTAAAGTTGTTATTTTAGAACCAATTGTTGGTCAGTATCACTAGCCGTCTCGATTTAGCCATATTTGTTTATCTGTTTGAAATCAACGATTTCGAGAGCTAAATCAACACTTGTCAACTATTGTTTTTTCGCATTGCGTAATAAATAAAGCTCTCCTAATTCATTGCAAAACAAGTTTAAATTTATGTACTTTTTTTCGATATTTTGTCGCGTTTCACTATTATTAATAATAACAGATTTTACTAACATCAGACTCACGAACCTGCTTCTCTTTTATTAAAATATCACCTGATACTTTTTATAACAGCAGTTTTCTGCATTTATGATCGATAATGAGTATGTATGTATTTGTGCAACGATTGCGCGTTTATTATTAGGTTATACTTTTATTATGCTAACAGGATTAATTAGTTTATTCCAGCACTTGCGTTTAAAGCTCGATTTTACACTTTGCCTTTTTAAATAAACTGATTATGATTGACTATTTCTCTGATGCATAAGCGAAAACAGTTAACAAAGTGGAAGAATAACTGCAAAAGAGGTCAGTTAATGTATGAATATAAAGCAAAAGGAGAGAAGAAACAGAAACAAATTAAACTTATAATAATTATAATTATATTAGTTCATGAAGTGAAACTAGTATATTGGGTTTGTGCTGTCCCTCTGTCCGGAATATAAATTTATGCTTATTCATGTCAGATGTTCTGATTCTGTTCTGGCCGTTTGATAATATGACGATATACCTCAAATTGCAAACTGATAAAAGGTGAATATTTCCCAAAGTTTAAGAGCGAGAGTCTAGAAGGCCCACAGCGGCCCTTACCTGATATTTTGCAAAATAACAATAATAGTCAAGACTGTGAACGTGTATGAGGTAATCGGTAACGCCCGACTGCAATGATCTAAGTTGCTTATTAACGTTCTTTAAAAAGTGCGCTCAACATTTGGTGACTAGCACAAAAAAACTTTGACAGATGTGGGCATATCCGTTGAGCTAAACCCGCCCGGAATACCAAGGTGGCAGCCTTTTGGGGAAATTGTCAGCTATCTACATATATACAAAGTTTGGTGACTCTATGTTTAAAATTGTGGACTTAATCGATTAGCGATGTTATCGGTTTGTCACGCCCCCAAAATCCTTTACACTTTAACTAATGCGGCTACAGACGAGTATATATTTATATATATATTATATATATATTATATAAATAAATTGCGTTCATATGGACAGCAAGACAGACATTGCACAAAAGCAATATATTCATTTCACTTTGTGAACGAGAAACAAAAATGTCTTTTAACAAATACTCTGCTTCGACCGACTTTGTTTTAAGAAGCTAATAAAGACTAAGGGCAATATTAATTTGGGACTGGGACTGGTATGTCTATATAAAATCAGATTAGTGTCATGATAAATTTGGAATATCTTCTTATATTAGCTGACTTTAGTAAACATAAGAAAACATTTTTAATATAGTTTTGACTCGCAGCAAGAGAGAAACCAGATCGAAACCTGGTGTCAGTATTATTGAATGTTATTTACTAATAAAAAAAGAATATAATTTTAAAAAAAATGTTTTGACTCTCTAGCTTGAACTGTGATGAAAATAGACAAATCAAAATAATAATACTCATTTCATTCTTATAAAAAATTAATTAATTTTTAATTTCAATATACTTATATACTTATATATACTTATATACTTAGAAGGGTAAACCCCAGCAATGCCAACACGCAGGCACAGGTTCAAACAAACAATTAGAACCGAAAGCAAGATGAACTCTGATGCTGGCATCCACTTTAAGGCAAAACCACAAATGCACACATACACACACACACACACACACACATCTGTACTCACTTAAGAGAGAGCGAGAGAGAGCGTTTTATGGGTAGCTGTGTCAATTTTGTGTACAAAATTGCAGACTCCTCCAAGGAGAGAGGGAGAGAGAGGTGCAGAGGGCGCATTTGCAATTATCAACCGGAGAATGGGCTCTAAAGTTGGTGGACTAGATATACCCTGTAGCTGTGGTGGGTGTTTAGAGTGCAATTTCAGATTCGCCGAGTTCCTTTGTTGTTGTTGTTGTCGGAGGCATGGAAATGGTGCGGCGAGGTGGCTTGCTGGTTTGCTGTGTCTCCGGCTGAGGCCAGATACTCTGTGGTTAGGTGCTATGCCTGCGGTTCGGCCCCGCACGACGCTCCATCTGATATGGGAATATCACGCTGTGGCTATGTGTTTGTGCATGTTTGCCTTTCTTAGGCGGCATTGGGTATCGGAACCGGCGCAGGCACCGAATGGCGAACGGAGTTTAACTGCGACTGCGACTGAGGCTGGGGCTGGGGCTGGGGCTGACGTGGTGGAGCAAAGTGTGCACGTCACTAATTGCAAATTCGATGGATACATATAATCGTTTTTGCATTCTTAAGTAATTTGTAATAATTTCCTCAAGGGTCAGCGTCAGCGTATAAATCTCACAGCGCATATAAATCGCAGAAGGGCAACGCGAGGATACACAGCAAAGAATTTACGTACGAGTCTGAGTCTCTGAGTTTGAGTTTGAGTTTGAGTTGGGGGCCCACGACAACGATGATAATAATCGAAGCGCTGGGCAAAAAATCGAACTGAAATCAGCGCTTAATGATGAGTTACGAACTCACCGTATTATACAATACCCAACCAATACCCACGAGCAACGAGAAGTCTCTTTGTATGCGCGTGTGGGAAGCAAAAGCAAAATAGCTACGATTCAATTTTATTTTTTTTTTTATGTTTCGAAACAATTTCGCTTTTGTATGTTAGTAATTAATTTTCTTAATTAGTTCAATAATTATCAAAATTGTTATTCAAGGATCAAGTATCACTAGAAATTATAATTCGAAACAAATAATGGTTTATTCATTCCAATCTAATAACTCGGGATCATTAAAACTTTGTGGAATTATTTCCTACTATGGACCAAGACCTTTTGAAAAACCGCTAGTTTGGTGGAAGAAGAAGAAAATTGTATATTTCATATTTATCTATATGCTGAGACTTTTCTAGAGTTTTTTCTTGAGTGGGTAGATAAAAACGTATTTTAAATTTCACTGCCCGACTGAAAGATACCCTGCACGCTGCGATCAGTCTTTACAGAGCCCTCGCTTGGTTCCCACTATAGCAAATAAATTGTTGACTATCTTCTAAGCTCTCATAAACTTTTCCGAACTAATTAAGAGCATTGAAATGTATTTATAAACCAATTCGCTAGTTTGATGTATTTGATTTCTTGTATTCTTGGTTTTATCGATATTTGGGGCAATTGGGGAAGTATCAAAATCCGAATTATTCCAAATCTTCGTTTAAATTACAAGGTGCCTTTAGCTTTTATAGACTTCGAGATATAGTAAGAAAACCAAATTGATTGATTAATGCTGCCACTCGTTCACAAAGTAAGTATAAACGGTATTTCAAGCTAAAGACTTCAATTCTGGAATATATACTCGTGTGTAGTAATATGCAATTTGATATTTATACCAAAATCGCATATTGATAAATTGTAAATATTTCGACGATTTTGATACTTATATGCGGTGCATCTTTGCATAATTTTAAAGTTACATTTGGTATTTAAAAGTTACGTTTGGATTGCTGGTGGCCTCTCCCAAAGATTGCGTCCTTGATATCCTGGCCACGCCCACAAGAACGCCCGCTAGCCACCCTGTCTTACAAATCGCGCGGAGCTTTAGAGCTAGTATTACCAAATTCAAAATGTAAATGTTTAAATCGCGTCCCAAAGAGTTTTCCATGAGTTTATCTATAGATTTGGCCGACTTTCGACACGGCCACTCCCACCTCAACAAATTACTAAAACAACATTTTTTCCAAAATAACAATAACTAAACCTTAAACCAATATAACGCAATATAAATGGAATGGTCCCCCTAACACCACATATATCAATAAATCAATATAGTCAATATAGCCTGTCTGTCTAAGCGCGATCGATATGTATTACCGTTTTCATAAAGTGGATATAAATCTAGAACAATCTCAGATTTGTTGACCTTATTTCATATAATATGAGAGCTAAAGAGACCAAATTTGGTTCAAATTAATATCCTATTTATCTTAATACAATTGTAGTTAAAGATCGATGAAGATACACTGGAGCTATTAAATTTTCTTTGCATAAGGTTTGTCACAAGAAAAAAAAAAAGATTGTGCTGCTGTTGCGCCCGAAGGTGGTTCATAAATTAATTTTAACTTTTTCTGCTTTCTTTGAAATTTAGTGTTTTAAAATTGAAAATCATAAAGCGCCGTGCATTTTGATTATGTATGTATGGTAAGGGATACGCAGATTATTTCAGTTTTTGAATACCACCACAAAATTCAAAATCTTCTAATCTTCTTATATTAGTCATTTCAAATAATTAATACTGTCAGAATTGCGTTAACACTGAAATTTTCCTGATTCTGACACCAGAAGTTTGGGAATTTTAAGCGATTCTGATAAAAGGTTTTCTGGTTGCTGTTATAGTCTCATCTTTTCTCATATAATTCTCCTAATTGGATTCATTTCGAAAAAACTTATATTAACTTTTTGGCATCAGTTTTGTAATGCCAGATTACAAATAATCTAAATGCAAAGAATTTCAAATTGTTGAATTGATTGCCACGATTTATTTTAGCAAAAAACTGCAGTAATTGCTTATAGTTTAACAACAAAAGCTATATTCCCTAACCTATTATATATATATATATACATTATATATATTTTAATACTCATTCAGGAAGTGGAGAGAATATATATTTTGTTTGTGGAATATCCGATAGATAACTGTACACTGATCTATCTATCTCTCATTGTTTTAGTGAAAGTGACACCAAATTTGGCCGCAAACTGCCGGCTTACTTGGAGAAATAATAATTAATTTACATATTCGTTAGCGAATCTTAAATATTAATTAAAATTGCATAATTGCAATATTCGAATTGGATTGACTTACCTTCGGTGCTGGCCGGCAGTTGTTCGGTGACCTTGAACACCTCGTTGAGTCCGATCATTTCCATGTTTTCGCTGCGGCGCTGCAGGCAGATGATCTGTTCGACCTGCATGTGCCTGAGTCCCTTCACGTGCTGCACCATCTCGTGCAGATTTTTGGCGACAAAGTCGCACAGCTGGCAGTAGAGGGCCTTCTTCATAGACACCTGCTGATCCTGATCGGGCGACTCCCGCTCCGAGTGAATGTGACTGGAACCGGAACTGGAACTGTACATTTTGCGCATTCGGCTCTTCTGGATGATCAGAAGCAAATGCTGGAATATCATGCGCATTGTGTCGTGCCGCATTTGCTGCGTGTGCAGCGACAGCTTCTGGATCGAGTTGGTGTGAAAGTCGCAGCAGTTGCATTTTAGCTGCACCACATTGGTGGCCAGCTGGGGCTGGTACTGCAGCTTGTACTCGTTCCGGGCGCCGCCTTCGCGGATGTGATTGATAAAGTTGAGCTTCTGCAAGTGCTTGTCCGTCTTGCTGTGCAGCTGGAAGTTCGCCTTCAGATTCGTCTTGTAGTTGCACAGTCGGCAGATGTAGTTGTTGTTGTGGATGACCATAATGTCCGACGAGGCGCTCGACGATTGCCGCGAACGGTCCATCGCCAGATGCTGATTCAGTTCGTCCATGTCGTTTGTGCTAAAGCAGTCGCATATCAAACAGCTATAAAGTGCTGTTGGCCACAATTCCGGCAGGCTGTCCGGATAGGCGTCCATCGTCTCCCCGGCCGATGCACCAGCATCACTGGCAGGACCCAGCCCAGCCATGCCCATTGCCCCCATGCCCATGCCGATGCCCTGCGGCATCTTCAGCGGCTTCGGCGAGAACGGAAACGATCCGTGCAACTGATCGGGCGTGCTCACCGGCGAGTTCGACGTCGGGGAGAGCTTGCTGTTCGCGGTCTGCTGATGCACCTGCTGCTGCTGCTGGTTGGCACTGGCTTGGGCGTTTTGCTGCAGCAGCTGGATCATCAGTGCCTGGTTATAGGCCAGATCGGCCAGGGCCACCTCCGGCACGGGCAGGAAACTGTTCGCATTGGCGCCAGCGCCGGCCGCTCCGGGCGCAGATCCTTGCTGCTGGTGGTGCTGCTGCTGCTGCAGAAAGTTGAACGCCTGAATGTGCTTTATATTGTTCTGGAGCACGGCCATGTTGTGCGTGTGCTTCTCGCTGGTCATATGGATGCGTAAATTGCGGGCTACGGACGTCTCGTAGCTGCAGATGTCGCAGCGGAACGAGGGCTTCGGCTTGATGGATGCCGTGGACGTTGTCGATCCCATTGGACCGCCACTGGCCGCATTGCTGGCACTGCTCACTGCGCCGCCACCGGCGCTGGATGAGATCAGCGCTGTTTGCTGCGGTGCCACACCCACGCCGCCCACGCTCACCGCCGGACCAGAGCCGGATCCTTGCGGCGACGGGCTCGGCAGCAGCAGCTTTGCGTTCGCTGCTGCAGCCGCAACGGCGACCATATTCTGGGAGCTGTTCAGCTCCTGCATGTTGTTCAGGTGCTTGTCCGACTGCATGTGGATGGAGAGGTTGCCCTTTGTGGTCGTCGAATAATTGCAAATCTCACAGCGATATGGCTTGTACCCGCACGAGTACGATTCCCCACGTGCCAGCCGCGGATGCTGTTGGCCTACAACAAACAACAACAACAACAAAAAATGTGAGAAAATTATAAATTTGTATTTTTCTCTTAGAAAATCCCTGTTAATTAAATTATTTAATGAGATTCAATGAGAACATTAAATTGTTGGTACAACATAATCTAGCATTTAATTAGCGGTTTTGTTTTATTTTGATATTTGGGTCGCTTGATTTGATTTTTATGGATTTTATAGTTGTTTATCATTTGAAATAAACTGGATCTACTAGCTCTTATTATTTCAGCAATCGGACGGTCGGACAGACAGCCGGACATGCCTAAATCGACTCTGCTAGTGATGCTGATCAAAAATATATATATTTTATACAAAATATTATACCCTTCTTACACATTTTCAATGGGTTCAGACTATAAAAAGATAACGGAAATCTTCCAAAATAACAATAATAATTAAGATCTCGAACGATTCAGCAATGGCCAACTGCAACTTTCTTAGGTGTTATTACTTGTTCTAATATCCCACCTTCTTCAGCTAATTCTCTGTAATCCTTACATTACTCTGCTATCAATCCCTGTATGGCTCCTCTATTCTGATCGGGATTCTCTTGTTCCTCTGGGTGATTTAAATATTGCCAGAACTTCGTGCATTCCTGGTTCCAACTCTATATTAATTTTCATGACCCAAAATGTTTTTCCTATAATTAATTTCTCAATAAGAAATACTCTACATAAAATACTTTCTTATCTGCTTCCCGTTCGTATGTAATCCCATGAAAATCCTTATCAGCCAATTTTCCACGTGTTGATAGATTTACCTACCCGATTTTATAGTTTCGTAAATACCATTGTGTACCAATACCACTAACATTGTCGAACTATTTGGTCCTTTGATCACGGAAAGTTCACTATTAAGTGGTCTAAGGATCATCAAGCCTGTATTTTGTACCTAGCAGGTCTTCGGAAGCCTTTGTATAAACCAATTAAACTGTGATTTTAAAATATGTTATTTTGTTTTTGTTTTTGCTGTAATTTTATCAAAGCTTTCGACTTCATTAATCATTCGCTTTTACTGCATAAGCTTCCTATTCTCGAATTTCCAAATAATTTAATTATTTTGATTATTAACTTTTTAACGCGCAGAACACAAAAAGTTTTTAAAGGTTTATAAAGAAACTTGGGGAATACCACAATATAGTCTTCTTGGTGCGTTTTTAATTTATAAATGATCTCGTTTTTGTAATAATCCATGCTCGGATACTGATATAATGTTAATAATAATCGTCTAATGATTGTCTGTCTTTCGTAAAGTTCTCAAATCTGTTGTCAAGAATTCTTTTTTTGAATAATTATTCTTATTAATAGTAAGTTCCTTGATAGACTTGAATCGATTGTTGATTTGGGTATTATCTTAAATCCCAAGAATCATCCCAGAATCATCTGCAGCTAAGCGAGCTTTTTGTATCCAGTTGAAACAAAATCCTTATATCCTAATATCTGCATTTTTACCTTAGTAGATTTTTACTAACAAATAGTTCAGTAGTACTTTCTTTACAATTCTTTGGTACCTTCAATTGGATACACGATACTCTTTGAAAAACTTACCTGCCAAACAATATCCGCAGGCGCTCTCTCCATCCGGATGCTTCTCGCGCATGTGGATCTCTAAAGTCTCCTGGTATTTGTAATGCCAATTGCACTGCGGGCATTTCAGGGTTTTGCACGAGTTCCGAGTGGACATCTGAACACCGCTGTTAAGTCGCGCCGAGTTTAGCAACATTTCACATCTGCAAAAGTGCAACATTAGCAAATATATATAAATCAATTATTATATATTAACTTTGAAAAAGGATCATCAACAAGCTTAAGGATATCTCTGTTTGCCTATGGCTCAAAGAACCCACTTCAGATTTACCCAAAATTAGTAAAAATATAGATATATACGAGTATTTGTTGCGCGGCACCTACTATCGAATACTCTATCATGTTACAATTGATGATGATGAGTACTCATCTTTGTTAGAAGTAGCCCAAATATTGTATTATAAATATACATATGTACGATACATCTACCCAACTGCCCTGATGGCTTCATTTATAGGGGCTTCAATCTCAGCATTGGAAATATTATAGTTTATAACGGTGTGTGTGTGTGTGTGCGTGTGTGTACTTATAATAAGTACTTAATTTGAATTCGAGCCCCACCGAACGAACGTATTGTGAACAAGAGTTCATCTCATAAGTAAGTAAGTAGTTCACAATGGCGGCGGCATTGCCATTGGCACCGGCAACGGCAACGGCACCCTACGAAGTGTTGATGAAATTTTATGATCCCGGGCCCAGTCCCCATTGTGAATTGTGACAATTGAGGCGCAACCAGAATCTGTATATAGAATTTATTAAGTGAAATCAGCGCAATTGGTTTAATTTATTTTAGTTAAGCCACCGCGCCCTTGCCGCGTCCGTCCGTCCGTTTGCCTTCGCACGGCTCATTCTCTTTTCCATAAGTCACAAAGTTCTCCACAATGAGTTAATTTAAATAAGCCCGTCCGTACGCTCGTCCGTCCGTGTACTTATACAAATACCATATTGTTTGTGATTTAAGTCTAAATAATGCTGTGTAACGCCATATCGCTATATCATCCATATGGAGCACCTCCTAATTCAAAATGACATTGTCAAATGCCGCTTTTAATACCCGGGCAGACATATTAATTTGCTGCATTGTCAGATACATCCATTTAACAAAGATATCTGAATATCTCAACTAACTTTAATACACAATAGAAACCAAATCCAAAGTAGTCAAGCCAAATTAATCACATAATAAAATATGATGTGATTTTAATCGAGTCGAGTAAACAAGATCTTAAAAAAAGTCGTTCTATGTTTTCGTTCTTAATCAAGTCTCTCTCACATGGAAAACATAATACAGTTCGACTAAGATCGTTGCTTATATAACCTTATTTTTGACTCAGGGTGGATTATATACTCTATATGTTAACGCTTTGATTTGGCTAAATTAATGATGTGCAAATTAAAGCTTTCTTTTCTTCTAGTTTAAAGATTAGATTGCATTGTAGAAAGTACTCAACTGCGATATTTAATAGATCCTGCTTCCCTCAGTTCTATACCTCCCCACACATTCTGAGTTTAATGTAATCAAGAATTAATTATGCTGTACGAGATGTCTTTTGTCCACTAATTTGTTAGATGCCATTAAAATGGGTAGTTAGGATATAATTGTTTTGCTCAAATATATTTAAGCCATCTTGGTCAGCTTCAGTAATCAAGCCAATTTAGCCATATTCGTCTGTCTGGCTGTCCGTCTATATTAATGCAACGATATCGATTGTGACCGATCTTTAAAAAAGATTGATAAATGTTTACTGTCAATCTTCCAAATGACCAAATGGCTTTAAAACTGTATGAGATATAGATTTGTGAAGGAGTTATATATACCCCAAAAATTTACTAGCTGTAGACATTTCCGATTTTGTACGGCGGGGCATTCAACTGGGCGTGGCCTGGATATAAAGGATGCCATATTTGGGGGCCATCTACATATAACATTTGCTGACTCTAACTTTACAATTTGGATATGATATGTTATCGCTTGGAACTATCAGGTGCTTGAGGGCGGGTTCGCGAAATAACTGTTACAATCTTTACGAAAGGCGATGTACAAACCAAATTTAATGAGTTCAGCTGCAAAACTATAGAAATATCGATTGGAGCTGTCAGATATATCGATTTTGGGGGATGTTTGAGTAAGTTTTCCAGTAATTTATGAATTCTCAATATTTCGTGACCTTAACTTTTCTCGATATTCGATTTTAAGTGTTAGCGCTTTACCCAACAGTTTCGTTCGGTTAAAAGGACAAAATATTAAATATTATTGAGTAGGATTTGTTTTTCAGTAGAGTTAATATTCGTGGTGTGAATAAGATTCATTGGATTCATTTAAATTGCATTGATGGAAGGATTTCGGCTGAGCTCCCATATGCCAAAGTCCAAGCGCAGATGTAATCAATGTGATCCCACAAATTGGAACGAACATGTCCCAAGGTTCATTTGCGTTTAAATGAGCAACCGGCATTGCCGCAGGGCAGCGGACGTGGCGCACAGACAGACATCCTGCCTGCTTGCATGGCGCGCATGTGGAAATTAGACTAATGAGTTATTGTGTGGCTGTGGCGGCGGCTGCATTATGGCAGCGTGGATAAACCCCTTCGGACTGTCAAAGTTCAAACAGCAGCAATAATTACGCATATTACACAAAGGCTGAGGCAAAACCCTTTGCGCTCTCGGCACGTAGCTGCACCCTATCCAAATCTTGCCCCGCTCAGCTTGGCCGAGACAATGCCCAAACCAACACAACACAAAACAAAAAAAAAACAAGAATAAAGTAAAAAGAGTCTCAGCCACCCTTACAGCAATGCCCACAACAAATAAAGCGCCGGCAGCACTTGCTTTCTCACGCTCAAATTGGTAATATTACGCTTGAATGATATAACTTGCTTTCAGTACATTTTCCGCACTACCAGCGCATTCATAAACCTTATTACTTTCGATAATTATCGAGTAAGAACATTATAGTCGGGTGTCAACGACTGCGCACTCCTTTTGCACTAACAATTCAAAACAATCGAAAAACTTATATTTAATTTTCAAAAATATAAATTTTTTTAGTTGAGATATTAATTTTCAACATTTATCAATTTAGCACACTATCTTGTCACTTGTCACTTAAAATAAACAACTGCAACTTTTCGAATGTGTTCTTCAACACGACTATTTAAGGTCGAATAATTGAAGTTTGTATTAAATTTTATAAAATCGTAAAAAAGTTGCATTAAATGATGCAATTGCTTAACCGATGTGTTTCCGATCAGGTCAAGAAGATATACTAGAGACAAAACACCTCTAGCGAGATAACAATCCAGAAGCGACAACATATTCAAGCCCCAAAATTTTTTTAATCAAATTCAATTTGATATACGAATAATTCTAATTATACTAAGTATTTATTATTTGTGAACATTTTCGGTTTTTTTTATAATTTGTGGCTGAAGTGATCACAAGTGATAAATATTCAAGTTTTTTGGACAGTAATAATATAGAATAGAATAGTCTAATATTCTGGGAGATATAGATTTTCACGATTTTTAAGGGCGTGGCCGTGACATTTTTTCTATTGCTTTCAAAAGGAGTTGAACTTTCAAATTTGGGCAGTAAGATCTAGAACTGTGGGAAATATAGGATTTCGCGGCAGGGCCAGGATATTAAGATTGCCATCTTTAGGGGAGGTAACCAGCTATCTATATATTAAATTAGGTGACTCTTGCTTTAAAATTGTGGAAAATATTCACTTCTTATCAATTTGTGATTTGAGGTAAATTGTCATGCTATCAAGTTGGCAGCCACCCAGTGGGCGGGGGATAACTGTTTTAAGTAGCTACCTTCAATATCTTCAATTTACATGTCCGTCTGTATTAACGCAGATATTCCGAAAACTACAAAAGCTAGCTAGCTAAACATTTTAACTTTATATTCATTTAATTAATACGCAGAACAAATTTATAGTTTGTTCTTCGATATCTTCAAAATATATTAAAAATCAATTTTTCCAAGATATATCTTACCATATCTTAGAGACTTTAACAGTTAATGGCACCAAATTAAATTTAATTTAATATCTTTTGGATATTGGACACTTCTCTCGAAACATTCATTTTATAAAAAAAAAAAAACCAAAAAATTGCTAATCAAATACTAGAAACTTTGGTTAGTATATAAATTTAAATGATTTTACCAAAATAACGATCAAAGTAAATCAAAAAATTAGTTTAAATAGTGTGCGTCAATTAGAGCACTCTTATTTGCTCCTTTTGTGTATAAGTATTGCACTGTCGGTTACACCCGACTGCATCTGTGTTCGTGGTTACGCTTTGTGAACAAAGTATTAAAATCGATAAATATTTTTTGGGCACTTACCGAGCGCAATCTACGCCTTGGGGTCGACCATTGATGTGATCGGAGCAGGCGCCAATTGTAAAGCTGGATGCAGTTGCATTCCCGACGTTCCCAACCGAGGAAGCAGTGGGCGAGATGGGCATGGAAGTGGACAGGCCGCCGCTGCTGCCATTCGGCGAGCGTTGAGGCTGCGGCAGAGATTGCGACTGGCAGTGCGACGGCGTCTGGGATTGGGATTGAGACTGGGACTGGGATTGCGGAGTGGCCGGCGACTTGGTTCGGTGTTGGATATCAATTAGTTCGCAAGTTTTACAGTCGACACCCTTGAAATCGGGATGCTCTAAGCAGCTGGTTGGAAACAAAAGGTGTTTTTGTTGCTGTTGCTGCTGTTGCTGTTGTTGTTGCTGTTGATGTAGTTGCTGCTGTAGAAATTCTGTGAGTAATTTTACACCCCTCGCGTTCTGCTCGTTTGCTAACGCTGCCAGGGATGCATGAAAGGAACTAAGTTGCACTTGCGCCTGGGCCTGATTCGGTGGGAAGACGCCGCCAGTGCCGGCCATTTGTTGCTGTTGCTGTTGCTGCTGTTGTTGTTGGAGGGACAGAAGGTGTTGCTGCAAAATATCGGCTGCTGTTAGTGTTGCATCCGAGTCCGTTGACGGATGTTGACATGGCGGAGTCTCTGAGCCAGAGGCTGTGGTGGATGTTGACACAAGTGGACTTGCGGGCATGACCGTCGACTCTGCCCTTTGGCTGCGCTTATTTGACTTATCGCTACCTATGTTATCAGTACTGGCCCTGAGACCTGCAGCAGGCGAGCCCTCCCGACTGTCACCGGTGGATGCGGCTGCCAGAGTCTCGGACGTGTCCATTGGAGCCGGTAACGGCGATTGGGCTGGAGTGGACGCCGACACGGATGCGGGTGAGATGCATGATGCCGATGATATCGAGGATGCGGATGCGGATGCGGATGCAGATGCTTTTGATGGGTTATTAGTCTTTACTGTTGCTGAATTTAAGGAACCAAATTTCACAGTTGATTTCGATGATGCTTTCTGAGCTGTGGCACCATCAGCGGCGGGTGCCATCATCTCGACCAGCTCCGCACCAGCTCCGTCATCGCCATCAATGTGTTCGCGCTCGTTTGACTGATCGTCGATACTGGCATTATCGGCAGGCATTTGGGCGACGCTGGCGATATCCTGGCTGCTATCGATGCCGGCCAAATCCACCGGCTCAACAGCGTTGACATCAAGCGGCTGGAGGAACGATATCTGCGGCTTTTCATCCATATTACGCTGAATGATAGCACTGGAGTACTCGCGATTTAGTAGCTGCTGTTCCAGCTCTTGCAGATTTAGCCTATGCTCCGTGTTTGCATGCAAGCTAAACGAATTAACAGTGCCAAAGGACAGTTTGCATATAAAGCACATCAATATCGACTTGTACTTGTGTGTCTGAAAGGCATTTGTTGGATCCTGGCTGTTTGTGCTCGCATCTTGGGCAGACACCACACGAAACGAATGGATCTTTGGGCTCAGCTGGCAGCTTCCTGAAATCGAACACGAGCCGTCCCCTTTGCTTTGATGAACTTGCGGTCGTCCTTTATCATCGACTAATGTCTGACTAAACTTTTCTGTTACCTTACTACCAGAAGAACCTGTGGACTGTGCTGTTGTTGTTGATGTTGTTGCTGTTGTTGTTGCTGTTGTTGTTAGTGCAGCCAATGGTGTAGGTATGGCACCGCGTGAGCTCAAATTTATGCTGGGGACAGTCGCATTGCTTGCATCGATAATTAACGCACTGCCGTCAAGATTGTAAACTATTTTGCCATTAAAAGTTTGAACATCAGAGCTGGACATTGGAGAGCCGTCGTTAGCATTATTGGAGTGCTGTAAAAACCAAATACAATTAAACTCAATTAAAACTCAATTATTTTTCTGTTTTTCTTTCTTTTTTGTGAAGCTCTACATAACTTGAAATCTTTAGATCCACCATACAAAAGCACTTCCTGATTGGGTGTGACCACAACAATTTTATAACCGATTTTTAAAAGCCTTACACTGCCTGAAACCAGTAAGTTAGTTTTTGTACAAAATATCGTGAAAAATCTGTATTGGTTTTGTCGCTTTAATATATTTCTCCGTTTAATCGCCATTTTTAAATACACACATACATACACATGTATATGTTTAAGGCTTGTGTGTGTTTGTGATGAGAGTTTTAGCAGATTCTTTTTATTCGAAACAAATCTGGTATCACTATATTACGAATACATTTTATCTGCGAATACATTTTATCTGAAGAGCTATATATTCGTAAAGTTTAAGTCTCTAGCTCATATGGTTTCCTAGATCGATGCGACAATAAACAAACATACGGATGGACGGACATAGCTTAATCAACTCAACGGCTAGTGATCGTGATCAAAAATGTAAACATACTTTAAGGCATCCGAGATGCGATTAATTACTATATTTTTGAAAAATGAAATCGTTTATAGAATTTAAAAAGGTTTAAGCTAATTTATGTCCATGCTGAGATTAAAACATATCGCATAAGACAAGCTCACAAACATATTTTTGCACTTGGGAGTAAAAAATGCGCTAATTAAATAAAAAGGTAATTCTGAATATTACGCATAACGCAGGCAGCTTCTTAAAGTAATAATTAATTTGCATTAACTTCTTTCACTTTGACTAAATCAAAGCGATTGATTTTTACTAAAATTTCTATAAAAGTTTCTAATTAGTATGATCGAGGATGAACCATAAGTTAGAATAGTCTAATTGTAACAAATACCATTTTTACCCATTGTGAAATAACTATCGATATCGTGTGCATGCATTTGGGCACATTTGGAATATCGATAATACTTCAAATCGTCACTAGAAATTCTTTTATTTTATTCAATTTCAAAACCGGGTTACAAATTTTAAATACAAATTGTTCAAAGATATTTCCGGAATGGTTTTTGTGATTTTGTAATTTTCAAAAGTGTATTTAGATATACATATGTGTGCATATACATATGTAAATATGAACAATACTTCACATCACAGGCTTATCAGAGGCATCAGTTGAAATCATTTTAATGTCGTTGAGCAACAAGCAAAGCGTTGACAACAGAGGTAAGAACACTAACAATGTAAAATGGGTAATTACTTGACAATTATCTGAAATGCGTTTTCAAAGTGCTTTATAGCTATTTAATGACAACGGGGTTGTGATGACAACTTAAATATAGTGTGCGTGTGTGCCTCTCTATTCCTCTGCCTGTGCTTCTTGCTGTATGTTGTTATTGTAGCGTTGCCTCACACAGCAGCGAAATTAGTTCTGCATGTGACTGTGTGCGAGTGTGTGTGTGTGTGCACTCAATGTAACTGCAATTTGCATTCAAACAAATGTTGACAATAACAATGCAGACATACGTACGTATGTATGTGTATGAATGAAACCTATATACAAAATGCATGCATTTACATGTTTGCTTCTTGCTTGTGCTTATGTACTAATTGCAGTCTGAAACCAAATGAGAATGGGTAAAAGGGTATAATAGTTTTGCGCAAGTCTATGTAACAGGCCGAAGGACCTGTACATATGTACATATATTCTTAATCACGATCAACAGCCGAGTCGATTTGGCCATGCTTGTCTGTCTGTCCGTCCATATGTCGATCACGCAAAACTAAAACAGCTAGTAAATTTAATGAAGTACCGCTTTGCTAAAATGTATAAATGTATGTATTGTATACATACAATCTTAAATTTTGTAAGGGTCACAAAATCAATCAATAAATAAAGTAGTTATTAAAGAAAAGTTGTAAAATTAAACAAATGTGACAAGTCAAGTAACAGCAAGAGTATCTCCTAGTCGCGCTTTCTCGACTACAGCAGTCTTACGTTTTCTTCTTTGGTGGAATGAAGAGAAGTTGGAAGGTGCGATTAGAGATGAGCGCACAAACACGACCACAAATTAAAGGCATTCTTCCACTATTCAAATTTGTCAACACCATTAGAAATGCACGACCAAGGCGAAAGTAATTGTAATATACACGATATATATTTTTGTTTCATACTTTAATTTGACACAATCATTATTTATTTACACACATCACACAAATTGCCTACTTGGGCGCATCTTTTTCATGTTTGACTTTGAGTGCCTTCTGTTTAAATCAGCACTGGTGCATAAAATCAGGCGAAATTATTTAATTCTTTATTTCGAAAGCAGCAGAAATATTCGAGAAAAAAATGAAATCATTCAGCAATTTACCGCTTTGTCCCTTTTGTTTAAATCTGAACGTTTAGAAATCTAAAACTATATTCTTCTTACTTAGTAGGGCTACGAATATGAAATAAAAATGTTTGAATAATAAGAAGAATAAAATTATAAAATGTGAAATCTTATAGTTTTAGAAATTGTAAAGCTCTGTTACCGTAATTGAGCACGAAATTTTGTAATTGCTTTTACGCACGCAGCGTGTCGTGCGTGTCCTGCGTTTGTGTCACGACACGTGCTCATCTCTAATGGGGATTGAAGTTAAATGGTTGAATGACGAAGGTTGGCAAACGTGGGTACATGTCTATGCGACATAAACAGTTGTACTGTTAATATTCTTATGGGATATAGATGGTTAAACATCAAATAATTTTGTAGACTCTCTGAATTAAATGCTTTTTAACAGAGCGCACGCAAAACTGACTGGGTTTCATATGCGACCTAGCTAAGTATTTAATAACTGTTATCAAACGAGTCGTGGTCCGTGAAATAATGTATGATTTCGCATAAGCATATGCAGATCAGGAATATGTCGTTTTTTTAATACCACCCCCAACTCGCCCCCGCTTTGCGCCGTGGTTTTTACATCGATTTCAGTGCTCTTTTAAAGTCCTGATAAACTTGTAAAGAATACGCGTGTTTTTGTATTGATATTCGCAAAGTGAAATTAATAGATTGCATTAGTGCAATATTGATTATACTGTCCGAAGGAACGCGACTTTATTTTGTGTGTTGAGATGTTTGTGCTACGCTCGCTGGGAGACTGGCAAAATGATAACAAGTCAATATAGCTCACATCGCAAATTGATAAATGAAGAATATTTCCCACAATTTTAAAGAAAACTGAAATGCCTATATCTCCCATAGTTTCTGAGCTGAAACTACCAAATTCAGAATATATATTGCTGGGAAGCTCCCCCTATATATGTATATGTTGGTGCGAGTGGGGCAGGTATCATTTTAGCGATATGCTAAGAAAGTCATGTCTTGAATCTACTTTTAACTATATTAATGAAACAAGGCTAGAAATCGAAAAACCAATATAGCCCTGCTTTGCGTATGTTGAATAGTTTAGGTCTTTAGCTTTAAAGTTTTCGAGATACGTGCATTCATACAGACGGACAGAGGAACATGGCGAAATTAGATCAGCACGGCCGTTCTAATCAAGAATATATATGTATATATACCTTTCTCGAAACCATTATCGCATTATACATTTTTACAAATTATCAGCGGATTCAGGTTATTTCAATTGAGAACGCTAAAGTTTAACGACAGCGCAATGCTCATTCACAATTTATTATTAACGAAAATATGTAATAATAAACCAGAATACAAACCAAAACAAAATAAAAAATTGCCTCTGTCACAATTGACACCTAAGCTGCATGTTCAATTTTCTTACCCATCTAATAAAACAGAGGTTAATTGATTAAATGCAGCTGCCACGCCCCTTGTGAACGCATACGAAAACCTTTAACACACTTTATTTATCAAGTTTGAAGCCGCTGGCTTCAATCGCGGACCGATGGACAGCAACAAAACCAATATACTCTTTTCACTTTGTGAAAGAGTATAAAAATAATAATAAAACAAGTAAGAACGTTGCAGTCGGGCGTTACCGACTGCGTTATACTCGTTCACGTTCGTAAATATTGCTATTTTAAAAAATTTCGGTATTTTGCAATTTGTGTGTTGCTGGGGGTGGGGGAGAGTGGGGAGTGCGGGTGGGGGTGATCGTCGGCAACATTTTGTTCCTCTCTTTAAAGGAGGTGACCAGCTATCTACCCACCAAATGTGGTAACTCTAGCTTAAAAACTGTGGGAGATATAGGCATTTCCGGCGGAGCTGGGGCGTTTGGGGCGTTATAGTGGGCGTGGCCGGGATGTCAAGTGTGCAATCTTTGGGGGAGGTCAGCAGCTATCTACATATTAAATTTGGTGCCTCTGGCTTTAAAACTGTACGAGATATAGATTTTCGCGGGTTGTGGTGGCGGAAGGGGGAGGGGGGGTACTGCCCGCAAATATTTTTCTGTAACTTCTGGGGGAGCTTCCCACTAATATATATCCCGAATTAAGTGACTGTAGTTTAAAAACTCTGAGAGATATAGGCATTTTCGATTTTTTAGGGAGGGGGCGTTGGGCGTTCTAGTGGGCGTGGGCGGGATATCAAGGGCGCAATTTGTGGGGCAGGACACCAGCTATCTACATACCAAATTTGGTGGCTCTATCGCTTAAATTGCGGGATATATACACGTGTTATCGATTGGAACTGCCATATATAACGTGTTTTGCGATTACGGGGGCGGGAGAGGGCGTGGCCAAAAATTTTTTCCTGTGATGTATGGAGGAGCATTCTGGTAATATATCTCCCAAATTTGGTGACTCTAGCTTCAAAATTGTTTGGGATATAGCCATTTCCGATTTTTTAGGGCGGGGGCGCTGGTGGGCGTTCTAGTGGGCGTGGCCGGGATATCAAAGGGTCAATCTGTGGGGGAGGTCACCAGCTGTATACATACCAAGTTTGGTGACTCTAGCTTTAAAATTGTGGACTTTAGCAATATGCGATTTTAGGTGTTATCGGTTTGCCACGCCCCCAGTGGGCGGAGCTCAAAATCCTTAACACTTTATCTGACGCGGGTACACACGAGTATATATCCAAAATTTCAAGTCTCTAGCTTCAATAGCGGCGAAAAGATTTGCGTTCATACGGACAGACGGACAGACGGACAGCAAGACGGACATTGCACAAAACCAATATACTCTTTTCACTTCGTGAACGAGTATAAATATCGAGTCAACTAAGCGATTTAATGACACATGCATGGGCATGTTTGGCAGTAGGTTATTAAGGAGGACGGAAAGTGACAATGGATACGGTCTAGTTGGAGTTTACAGCTTTAATTTGCATCTCTGTAAAGTTTTGTGTGCGTGTGTGTGTGTGTGTGTGTGTGTGTGTGTGTGTGTGTGTCTTGTGGAGGATTGCCAGCATATTGCACCGCATTGGCGTCAAAAGAGTAACAAAAAGAAAAAAAAGAGGAAATTATGAGGACCGAAGGTGTAATGAAAAGACTCGCAGATCCACCACAGGCCTTTGACTCCGCAACTGAGTGTGATGAGTGTGTGCTAAGTTTTTGCATACCATCAGCCGAGGAGACAGAGGCAGGCAGGCAGGCAGGCCCATCCGAGCCCCATCGGAGGCGATGACCAAAAGCAAAGCCAAAGCCAAAGCCAAAACCAAAACACGAGCGCGCGAGCCATAAGCAAAGCCGCATGCCACTCGATGGTGGTGGTTGATATATCACGGAATTTGTGTGTGGGTGTACTGCATAAGCAAGACGGGCACAATATAAACCAGTTGAGGAATATGAAAACAGATAACGACGACTCCACAGAAATAAAGACGTACAACAACAAGGCACGTGCAACCTGAACGCATACAATCAAAATAAGAGACACACACACACTTACACACACAGAGAGCAACAACTCAGATTCCTACTTTTACCGCAGATTCAGTTGTACAAAGGCTAAAGCGTCAAGGGCAGTCGGAGAGAAGAAGAGGAATTGGTTATAAGGAGAACCTTGACTTGCCTTTGTTTTGTTATGCAGTCGAGGAGGCACTGAACTTTTCATTTCTGCGAGAAGGCATCTCAAAGTCTATGCACTAGTATGTGTTCATTTCTTGTACCCATCCAAAATGGGTATAATAGATTTCTGCAAATCTATGTAACGGCCAGAAGGAGGCATATCCGACCCCTATTCTATTCGTGCATAAATGTAGCGATCTCGAACGAAATCAAAACCTAGAGACATAAACTGTTTCATTTTAGATTCTACTAATATGGATTATACTCGATTTAAAGACTTGATTTTCTACCCATATCTTGGAGACTATCGTATAAGACCTTTTAATGCTCTTAGATCCTTAAAATTTCATTATTTTAGCTATGAAGAAAATCAAGAATGTAGTTTTTAAAGTGGAGTTCGCACATTTGTGTGTGTGTTCAGGGTATCTCCTAGCCGGGCGCTTCCGACATGTTTATTTTTGTGATCAAGCGAAACTAAATCAGGAATTCTGACTTGCTATTTTGCATACCAATAATATGAAAAACACGAAAAAAGCAGTCATCTAAAGTTCTCTCGGCAAGCAGCCAGTCAAATTGGGTTTTTAAAAACCGAAAAACAGAAGTTGAAACCGCAAGCAGAGTATTTTAATAGATTTTCTCTTTGCTCCACAAATTCGTTGGTTTTTTTTTACAGAAGAATGTTTTATGTTAGATGGGCTCTGCGACATTTACTTTAAGGGTGATAAAAGGTGTCAATCTGTATGCACGCATCGATCTCAGGGCTGGAGACTTGAATTTCAAGAGCTATAGCTAAAAATTTAAATATTGATGTTGATTATGATCTTTGAAAGCAAGTTGTTTACAGGGTATGTTCTAATCGGCAAATGTATGGGTATAAATGCTGCTTAACATATTTTATAACAATAAGTTGTCTTTTTTGTAATCAGAATAAGTAACAACAGTTCTCTTCGGAGTGCCGCAAATTAAAAACATTATTTTCCATATATTTATAAATGTTTTTATGCACAATTTCAATAAAGCCTTAAAAGTTAAAGTCGAGATTGAGCTAGCTATATCGTTACAGCTATTGGTGCACATTTCGTTTCTACATTATAAGCCCATTATCAAGACTTATTGTGTTATTCACTTTGTACTTTGTATTCATATTCGTAACCAATTATAATCTTTTAAAAATGAATGTTTTTAGAAAAAGAAAGCAAATGTGACTTGAAGATTTAAAGATATTCATGATCAGGACGAGGAGCCGAGTTGATTAAGAAGAATATATGATATCTTGCCCCATTGCAAAAATATATTTAAATTCCGATATAAAAACATGGTTTTAAAACCTAAAAACTTAAATTATGAGGCGAAATTCTGCACACATTTGAACATTTGGAACAGTCAATTAACATATGGCTTTTTCTTGGCCGTTGAGTAAAGAAGGCAGCTTGCGGCATGCGCTGAATTTTGTGTGTAAAAATTGATATTTGAATTCGGGTTAGGGCACCAATTAATGATATCTTCAGATAAATAAACTCGAATTGAAATTGGGTTGGGTATGTTCTCTTTGGAGTCATTATATGTGCATATATCATCTATTATCTAATTAGGCAAACTAAATATATTAGTTAATTTGTGTACTTGATTCGAGTCTGTCTGTTGCGAAAGGAAACCCTCGCACTCAACTATGGGAGAATTCGTCAAAATTGTTGGATTGTCATTGTTGTCCCTTTTTGCACGTTTGCAAAGCAAATCGCCTTGACAGCCAGTTTACTAACGCATGATCATGAACAAGGGAACGAACATGGGTATGGGGACACACCTATGTACATATACATATATATGAGTACCCTCTGTACATAAATATGTACGTACATATATACATATATATAATATATCTGTGAGTATGTTTGTTTGTTTGTACGGATACCTTGAGCTATGGGTGCTTAGTACCTACACGTACAATACAAATCGCTTGTGTGTGTATGCGTGTGTGTGTGTTTGTGGAGATTTTTACTAAGAAATCGCCTTTGTTCTCAGATTCAGCATAAAAAGTTGCGAATATAAAACAAAAGTGTCACTTGCTGTTCGGTTTTGCCGCCGAGACAGCGGCAATCTGAACTTGCATTGTTTTTCTTCCCCCTTTGTGTTGTTGGGTTTTTGATGCCGTGGCCAGACTTTTTGTATGCATAAATACATTGGTATTGTATGTATCTTTATGCACATACATCCATCCATTCGTTTGTGTGCATGTTTTGGATGTGGTCATTTGATTTTTTTTTTTTCGTTCGCTTCGCTTTTTCGCTTCCACAAAAGCTTCGCAATCATTCATTTCGGTGAGATCAATGGATCGATACGATACTCGGCAATGAGACAAAAATGAAGCAAGAACAGAATCGGGCACAGGGAATATACCCCAATATCTGTGGCAGGGCCAGAACAAGACGGTGATGAACTGTTTTCAAAATTCGCCCGGTAGACGACAAGTCGCAAAACCAATTTGGAAAAAGAGAACAATATCATTTATTTTAAGCCTGCCTCTTTACGTTCATTAAAATTGTCGCGAACTGTTCTCAACAACAACACACATGAATATGTTAATGAATTATTGTGTATACTCGCACATAGCTCTCTACTCTCTACACTCGCATTGTCATCCTTCTGTCTCTGGGCGGAGGGGTCACAACATGGGGCCGTACCGGACCGTACCGTACAGAACCGGGAACTTCACAAAAAGTGTGAGTCCATTGTTTCGGCAGCGGCCTTTCACGTGCTCAGTATTCAAGGCTTCCAAAATGCCGCCTTTAAAAGTTAACTTAAGCATCCGTTGTACAAATGTACGTATGTACGTATGTATGTATGTATGTATGTACATTTATGTGCTGATATTTATGAGCGTGCCTCCCCATGTACATATGTATGTTTGTTTATGTACGCACGAATTTTTATTTATAAATGGATATTGTGACAGTGGTAAGAAAATTTTAATAAAACAATTAAACAATGCTCGGGTCGAAAATTCCGGATTAAAAGCTACCCTGTAGCTGTCATAAAATGCATGCGATCATAATATTTCATTAAAATAATACATACAATTTTGTTCTATAACTTATTTTAAAAATAGAGGATTTCTTTGGCAGCTACCTATTATTCAAGACAAAACAAGATTGATATAGTTAAAGGTAACCTACTTGGAAATATTTCGTACCCAGTTTCGCTATTTAAATATTAATTATAAATAGATAGAAATAAAATAGACGAAACATATTCAATTTAATGGATTACTACATATACCTAATGGTAAAAATAACTGGGCATATCGCACTTTACGCAAAAAGCTCTGTGTCTGTGTTTTCTTAAAAATTATTTAAATGTGCAATTGAATTCTTTTTCCCAATGTAACCTTTAAGTTACTTAGTGACAAGCTAAAACTGATAATTCTTAAAATACCGTTAAAGCTAAATTTAGAATTTATCGGCATCTTTTGTGGTTTTAACCATTTTCTGTGCGTCTGTTATTTACGACTTTTCCGCCAAATTAGTGGGTTTTGTCCAAAGTGGAATAACTCCACAAAAATTCATTATCAGAAATACACAAATTAATTGAAAATTTCATAACTTTTGAACAAGTTATCGATTTTGAGTAAGGTACCATTTGAGGCATATTTGACAATTTTGGGTGAGCGAATTCCTCCAAACGGCCCCATGAGCTCACAAATCACTCACAGCTCCATGTCGAAAATGTTTTATGAAGTGTGGATAACATTAATATTCGGTTTTTATTTTGTTCAACTTCAAACGAGAATGAAATGTATAAGACTAAAAGAAAAACATATGTATATAGAGGTAACTATATTTGGATTTTATATTAATTTAAAAAAGAAAGAAAAGAAAAAAAAAACAAACAAACAAAAAAAGCCTAAAACTTGGACTTCTTTAATATGCCTGTTTCTCGCATACAACTAAAAAATACCTATTTTATCTAGAGAAAGAATTAAATCTTATATTTTAGTATGGTTTTATAATTCCTGTCCAATTTTAGACCATTCTCTCTCGAATTCTTTAACAATGATATGGATTATCTTAGCATTTTCTGCACACGGCGGTTAAACTCCCTTCACAAATTTCCTATGGGAATCAGGATCAGGCGATTTATTTTTTGTGTCATTCGTGGCTATTTGGATCTTTCACAGGGTTTTATTATACGACTTCCATAGAATACTGAATATTAAAGTAACGCAAATTTTTGGCTTTTGTTTGTTTATGTTTGTTTTCTTCTTCCATATTTTAAATAAATTCCTACTATATAATAATAATTTAAATATTATTCCATTTAGTTTTATACATTTTCTTTGAAGTTGAAAAAAGTCGAGTGTTAATGTTATCCACTGTACGTACTAAACGATACCTTTCGATCGGTGGACTTTTTGAAGTTTTCGCGTATATTTTTTTTTGATTTTACACACTTTTTTTGCGATTTGCCACTAGCGCTGCAGTGATGTACTTATGTACATACACGTACATATGTACATACATACCCAACCGCAGCTCTGTCCTTCTACAAATTATTGTTTGACCTGTTGGAGGAAGCGGATGGAGGTGTCCAAAGGGGGGGAGACATATTTTTGATGTGTGTGTGTTGGCTTGATAACTTTAATGCTTCGGGCTGAAAATCAATAATATTCGAATTTAAGAAAACGAAAAGTTTTCGCTATTCTCTCGCTGTAAAAATATGTATTTATGTATACATATGTTTATGCATGCATGCATCAGTATGTACATACAATTCAGAAAATATCCTGAAATTCAACGACAGATAAAACTAACTTCGACACGCCAACCAATTCATCATTTATTAAACATTCATATGTGAATATTCGTACATACGCATATACAAACGAACAAACTGCTTGTTACATACATACATACAATGCATACACACACACATACATTCATACATACATACATACATACATATGTATGTATATTCCCTGTTCGCTATCACAATCGCCCTCTATTTGCAATGAATAGCCAGTGCCAGATTGAATGTACATGCACACTCATACCAACAACATACACACAAAGGTTTCTTTATACATATGTATCTGTGTGTGTGTGTGTTTACATCGGCCCTATTCTTGGGACTTAAGACGCTGCAACAGAAAAAAAACAAAACTGCGAAGGGAGCACCAGATTTGAATCCATAAATTCATAAGCAAGTTGCACACACAATGAGGACTCACAAAATAGGAAGAAGGGAGAAACGATAAGTAGGAAGAGTAAGAGTAAAAAGTAATAATAAAACGAATTAATGCACTGTAAATATATGGACACCACCATACGGAAAGGACAAAAACAAAGACAAAACAAAAAAAATGAAAACGAAAGAAAGAAAATACATACAGACACACATTATTGTATTGAAGGAATTGTTTTCTTTGCCTCCTGTTCTGAGAACAGACACACAATGCAATGCGGCTCATGACGAGCCTACAACCGGCAACGGCAACGGCAACGGTCGGTCGGTCGGTCGGTCAGGCGGTCTGGGGAGAAACTGGCCAAACCGAGATGATAGACACCACAGTCAACGGATCCGGCGCAGCAGCAGCACCAAAGCCCGCCAAGATCCACGTTCAGTCTGGCAACTACAAAGAACATAAATATATTGCAACAATGACAACAATAGGAAGGTCGTGGCGAGGCAACATTTTTTGTTTTTAGTTACGAAACGAACGAAGAGGCTTATTAACAGGCAAATCAGGAGAAATCAGTTTATTAATCGGTATCAAATTGAATTGTACTAGTTTTTTTTTCTATTCTTTATTCCAATAATTTGAGCATAGACAACATGAGCCATCCTATTAATGTCAAATAAAATCTTATACAATAAACATGGCCTGCAATTGATATCCATATCACTTTAAAAACACCTTTTTATGAGGTAACACTCGATTCTACTGCTATTTTTGCTACTATTTTCATACCCCGAACATAAGCAGGCAATTTCGATCCCATAAAGTATTTATTTTCTTGATCAGGCTCAACAGACGCCCGACTAGGGTATCTCCTATCTCCTGAACCCTGATGACAGCTATAGTTGTGTCTATGCACTGCTTGCGCTTGCACTGCTTGCGCTGTTACTGCTTGCGCTTGCTGCTACTTGGCTTCTGAAATTTGTTGTATTTTTGCAAAACCTTTTCATTCATAACTTCTTTGTTTGTTCACCAATCTTAATGAATCTTTTTGGAATAGATTCTTTACGTTCTATAGAATTGTGTTTCTAGCAGTCATAATATAAGGGAAATTGATGAGTCTAAATTCCAATAGTCTCTAACTTTGTCTGACAAACAGACGGCCATGGCTATCGACGCGGCTATTGATCCTGATCAAGAATACATGTTTTTTGGCGTCGGAGATGTCTCCTTATGACTATTACATATTACATATACAACATCACTACACTCTTTTTACACACATTTTGAATGGATACAGGGTATAAAAAACAAGTTCAAGTTCACATTTTGCTGATAAAGTCGAGCACTCTTCAACTTTTTCGTTTTTATATTTTGGTTGTAACAGATCAGAGCAGATCATAGTTAACAATTTGTGACATTGTGACATCCTGGGACCCGAAAGCGGGTCTTGCTTTGGCAAATGTTGCCAGTTTAAATAGAAAATTTTACCAGTCTAAAATCAAATTTCTCTTATCGACAATTAAATCTACCCTGTAAGGTTAAAAACTTGCAGCTACTTCATACTTCGTTGCCGTATTTGAATTGAATCGTATTTGAATACATGTGGGATTGTAATAATTTTACGGGGATTACAAAAACTTCTGGAGATGTGTTTAGCTTACCAATTAAATTAGGCGATGCATTCACCCCATGACAACATTGTGCACGCTGAAAGATAATGAAGTTCTTAATTAAGTTGCGAATATAAATAGATAGACAGAAATATATAAAACTTATCATAAAATTAAGTATCATAATCATAAATTTAGCTAGTAAAAGCAAAAACACATGAATGCATATTATAAAGCTAATTTTAAAACAAGTGAGTAGTCGAAACTACTCGACTAGGAGATACCCTGATCCTGTCTTAACATATATTTTAACCTCCGTGCATTCATACATACATAGAAACTAAATTCGTGGTTTACACACTAAATATGGTGGTTCTAGCTATTATAGTCTCCGAGGTATGATAAGATTCCCTAAGATTGAAATCGATATTAGTGCAACAGGCTAAAAAGGATAAAATTGTTCTTTGTTTTGAATAGGAGAATCCAAACTCAAAAAATGTTCGTCCCTAGCTTTTGTAGTTTTCAAGATAACAACGTTCGGAAAGACGGACAGACGGATATTGCAAGATCAACTCAGCTTGTTGGCTCGGAGATTCTATCTTCTTATTGTATATAAATACATTTACACAAAATTTACCCATATAATGAGATAAATTAGACTAAAAGACGACTAATGATTAGCATAGCTTGTCAAACTAGACCAACTAATAAATATATTGTGCACACATTGATTTATATATATATATATATATATTATATATTTTATAAACCTTTGCCCAGCTTACACATGTTCCTACATCCCACACATACCAATGGGAAAAGATCTATTCCTTTAGCGGCACTTTAGAGATGCATTTAAAGCTTTTTTTTCTTATTTTTCAATCGGCTTCAAACTTTTCTTTTTGAATATATGTTGAAATTGTAATTTTGACTTGTAGAAAGGAGGTATAGAAAAACACTTTGCTTTAAAATCTTTACAGTTTTAGACTTTTGTAGAGCATTCGAATTCTTATAAAAGTTTTAACAAGAAGGCTCCGCTCGGGAGCGCCAGTCTATCAGATATCCTGAATACACACAATCACTCTTAATTTTTAATTAAGGACATAAACCTAATGCAATTTTCAGGATTTAACTCGAGCATTCAAATCCATGGACTTTGGACTTTGGATTTATGGATTTTCACGATTTGCGTGGGTGCAATATTCAGCAAAAAGTGGGTAAGTCTAACTGTAAAATTGTGTTATCGATTGAAGCTGTCAGATATGTCGGCTATTGCAATTACAGTCCGGTAGGGAGCGTGGCCCTCTTCTTCTTGCTGCTTGCTATGAGAGATATTGGCATTTCCTGTCTTTAGCTTTAAATATGTGGGAATTATTTACCTTTTATCAAGTTGCGATAGTATTCGATTGAGCGGACGACATGACGGACATTGCTCAACCCTAACATAATAATATTAGTTTAAGTTCAATTGAACAAAAATTTAATTTGATTTATTGAAATTTGCGCTTGAACTGAAGATTAAGTCAAGTCAATCCCAATTCAATAATGGGCTTTATTGGAAGATATGTTAAGTTTCAAGTGGAATCAAAACGTTCACATAAACTCACACACACACAGACAGACAATTTGATCAAACTTAAAGTATGTGAATGTTAGCTGCCAGGTTCCGGAGAAGAAGTTGCCTCTCATTAAACCAGTCGGTTCTAATTCGTCTGCAATTAGGTAGGTAACGGGGCAACGGGCAGCAAAATTTGAGGAACTGATCGTTCAGACACAGACATATGATTACCGCTTGAATCACGGATCTGACTGAGTTCGGGCCAGATTTGAAGTTCGGCCGCTCGCACACAATGCTATTATACACCCTAGCGCGAATTTCGTACGATAAATATAACCGCAAGGCAACAAGCCGATTTCAAATTATGCGTTATTATAAGAACTTTTTTTTTTGTTTTTTGTTTTTAGCTATACACTAGCTTCAAAACTAAATAATTTATTTATCAAGCTTGAACAAGAACTATATTATATATATAATATTACTATACAGTTTTCAATTATAAATTGTTCGTTGACATCTATTTAATCGATCCAGCAGTGTATATGTGTGCGTGTGTGTGTGTTTGCAGAGTGTACGCGCGTCGATCTGCCATAACTAACGTTGTCGTTCCTTTTTATTGCCACTTCATGTATTTAACCCTTCTCAGCTCCGCTTTTTTATCGAGCAGTAATTAAATATTGCGTTCACGTAATTGGCTCTATTTATACAGATGTATGTGTGTGTGAGTGTGTGTGTGTCTTTACATACTAACCACAAAAATACAGCTGTGCCATAATTTGCGACCAAGAGTAACACACACACACACACACACAGAAACATGTCTGCGACTTGGGCTCTTCGCGTCAATCGTCGCGGCATTTTTGCCGGCATTCGTTTGCGCCTGATCATGTTAAGCATTAAGAACTGAGAAAGTTCAATGCCCAAAAACTGGCAACGACATAATTCGTGTCGCGCAAAGAGGTGTTGAACTATTTCAAATGCACGAAACAACGCAATCGGACAGCAAATCACGTACAAACACACACACACACACACACACACACATATATATTGACTCTTATGTTTCTTGTGTGCCCGAAGTGCGACAGATGTTGATCGAGCTATAAACCGCAGCACCCGGTCGATACAACATACATATATACATATAGATATTGTACGTACGGAATATAAAATCGCAACACAACAATCTCTATGAACTGGATGATATTGATATTGCGACTAAACACTTAATTGTATACAAATATTCGATTGACATTATACCCTGAACCCAAAAAAGCATATCCGACCGTATAAAGTACATATTCCTGATCAGGATTCTTGATATCGAAAACGAATATAGATTCTTCTAACTTTTTTCTTTTCTTTCCCAATTTATTACAATCCTTTATAAAGCGATTCGAAGATTGGGTTTTTGAATCATATCTTGGTTAAAATAAGAGATTTCCCCCCAATGGGAATACCACAGATTTAGATTCACACCTTTCGCTTAGAAGCTGATCATGAATATAGTTTCCAATCCAATCCACTCAGACAAGCGTGTGTGTGTGTGTGTATGTGTGATTTGCTGTATGTATGTGTGTATAAATCTAGGGGGTTGAATTGTTTTTGTTGGGACAGCTCACAGCTGCATTTTGCGGATTTCCTAGGCGGGTGCTCCTGAATAGAGCACTCTCTCTTGTTCATATTTGGAAAAAATGTAAATATTCCGAATCTGCGTATGTTTTATGAGAACAAACTAAACTAAACTGATGTTCTTTTAGTCTTCTAGATATTATGAGAAAACCAAGGTTTAAAATCGATTTTGATCAATTGCGTCGGACCAAGATTGTTCTGCTATGGTATAGGAGAATCTATTGTCGACAATTTTTGTGTTTTTAGTTTGTGTTCTTTCCAAAATCGTTTCGTTCAGACGAATAGGCTGGACATACGTGTATAGTTAGATTAAATTAAGCGGTCGGAGATACTTCCAATGATACCCTTTTTACACATCACTAAAAGGTGGAGGGTATCAAAAAGCAAGTGAAGATGTACAAACGGACGCTAAACACATAAATATTTATTAAGAAATACATTTCTCATTTTGTGGATTTAAGAAAAGAAGCAATGTAGCCGTTAAGTGAAGTCCGCAGCTTGCGGGGCTACATTTTAGGATTTAAAAATGTTAAGAAAAAAAATGTGAAGCTAATCGCATAAAAATTTAATATAAAATTTAAAATTAAGCTTAAGCATGATCCGATAAAGAACAGAAGAGTTACGTTTGTACTTAAAGCTAAGTCAAAAGACTACCCTAAAAATTTCAGCCTTCTAGCATCAACATAGTTAATGTCCGATCACTAATTTATAGATAATTGTGTACAGTGAATAATTATATACACTACCAAAAAATTTGGTAGAATATTAATTGTACGAGATACCAAGTAAACAAAGCAAGAAAGGGTGTTCCATTTACAAAACTGCCCGATACGATTGATTCTAATCAAGAATATATATATTTTAGAAGATTTGATATGTTATGTTAAACAAAATTTAAAAAAAAATGATCAAATCAGCGAATTTAAGGAGGACCCGGCAAGGCTTTCTTCAAAGAAAACTATTTAATGTAATACATTATATTATATTATATATAAATATATATACATACATCCACACTCACATACATACATACATTCATACATATGTACATAGGTCGTTCATCAGGTGTATCGCAGGCAGTGATTACTCATAATAACTGTTAGCGCTGTAGTTGAACCTTTTATACAAATTTTGAGTGGAAAGAGTCTTAATAGTAATTATCTTTTGTTTCTTATTTGCTCTCTCGTCGTCGTTTTCTTCTCCACAAACTCGTTTTTGAGTCTAGAGGCCCAGCCTGTAGTGTATGTGTCCAATTTCTACGATAAAACTGTGCCTGTGTGTGTGAGTGTTTTTTTTTTTTGCTGCTGTGAGGTGTGATTGCGGGTGATTCGAAACTGTATTTCGACGAAGATGACTCGGAAAGCAATTTGAACAATAAGAGTGGCAATCGCAGCGGATGTTGCCGAGACGCCTTTTCACTCATAATTAAAAGAGATTATTGCCGAAGAAGCTTATGTTGTAGTATGTATGGAAAAATATATATATATGTATGTACATACGCAAGTACATATTTGTATTTTTTTTTTGTGCATTTACATGTTTACTAATGTGTATGTGCTTTTTAATGCACAAAAATAAGTGCCAACAATTTAATTGGGCAAAAACAGAGTATCAGCAGTCGATTATGTTTCTATGTTTAATTTGCACTGATTCTTATTTTTGATACGTGCGAATATACACACCTGATCATAATAATAGGTACACCCATGTACGTAAACTTCAACATAACAGAAAACAGTTTTGTTCAATATTTTCAACTTAAAGTTAGGTTTTACTTCTCCTTTGAGTATTTGTTTTTAATAAAATAAGCATGATTATATAACAGGATAATGATTTAAAAGAAAAGTTGAAAAGTTTCATGGTGTACCTATTAATATGATCAGGTGGGTACATATGTACAATATATATGTAAGTACTTCGGGGTCCACCAGATCGAACCACTTTTTTATACCTCGAACCCATTGAGATAATGAGTAAAAAGAATATAATAGAGGACATATATGCCTGATCAGGATATCAATCAGAGTTGATTTAGCTACAAAAGTTAGAGTTCTTCTTAATTTTGACTTTAGATTCTCGCACAACAAGTTGAAAAGTTTTTTGTTTCGTTAAGTTGACCCGTTTTAATGAGGTCGAAGCACATTTCTTCTTCTTCTTGTTACATGCGTATTTACACAATCATTGTACCCTTTTTTTTTAGTCGTTTTCGTTGGTTCAGGGTAGCAATAATGATGCACAAATTTGTTCAAATTAAAATTTCTATGCAGAGTGCTATTTAATGTGGTAAATGGGTTTGGGATAATTATTAAACAAATTATTATGAAATTGGCGAGCTATTATCGTCTTCCTCTTTCACTTGGTGCACGCCCTAACATTGCTTAAATCACACAGATTGACACACATACAAACACACACACACACACATCGTGAACAACGTACAGTCGAAATTAAAAGAGAGCAACCGAGTTGAATTTGTATACCCTGTACGAAGTAAAAATGGGTCAAATACGACAAATGTAGAAGAAGGGCAGCTTTATTACCAAACTTGGCATTTTTGTGTTTGTTAAGAATTTAAATTATTGAAGCGCACACAAAATTCACAATTACAAAAAAAAATAAAGCTCGAACTCGCCTTTTTATACTCGTTCCCAAAGTGGAAAGAGTTTATTTGTTTTGTGCAATGTCCGTCTTGCTGTCCGTAAGCTAGCGACTTGAAATTATGAATATATACTCGTGTGTGTACCCGCGTAAGGATTTTGGGCTGCGCCCACTGAGGGCGTGGCAAACCGATTAAAACTAAAATCGCTAATCCATAAAGTCCAACATTTTAAGCCTAGAGTCACCTCACCTCACTTAATATGTAGTTAGCTGATGACCTCCCCAAAAGATTGCGACCGTGATATCAACCCCCACTGTAACGCACTTCAGCGTCCCTGCCCTAATTCGGATATGCCTCCACAATTTTTGAGCTAGGGTCACCAAATTTGGGATATATTTTATTGGAATAATCCCCCAAACATCACAGAAAAAAAAATTTGGCAACTGATTTATCTGGCGCCTCCAATCGATAACACGTGTATATTTCCCACAATTTGTAAGATAGAGTCACCAAATTTGGGAAGTAGATAGCTGGTAATCTTACCTAAAGATTGATTGCTTGTTTTCCCAGCCACGCCCACTATAACGCCTTCAGCGCCCACGCCCCGCCGAACATGCCTATGTCTCGGACAGTTTTTAAGCAAGAGTTACCAAATTTGTTATGACTTATATACCCTACTCTCACCCACCACACAAATTGCAAAATACCGATATTTTTCAAAACAATAATAATAATTAAAGAACGTGAACGAGTATAACGCTGCCCGACTGAAACGTTCTCACTTGTTTTTTGCTTGAAATACCCTTTCGCTTGAGGAAGAGCTCGCTGGGGTACCGCCGATTGTGCAGGCATGAATAATTTAAGATAATTGTTTTTTTTTTTCAAAACGTTAATACATACTTTTTTTGAGTGAATTTGGTTTTGTGCAAATGCAGCCAATTTCAATGGTTTCAGCGTATAAAAATGCTCGGACAATGAAGGTAGAAATTATTTCGAATTTAAATATATTTTGTTTGTGTGCTGAAATAAAAACATGTTTATGTGTGTGGTTGTTTATTACAGAGTATCTCTTTGTCAGGCGACTTGTAGTTGCAGTTTTTAACAAGTACCTTATTTTTTGTTTAAGACAGCTCTTTTTTTATCCGAACAATTTGAAAATTTTGCACTAAAGCCAGATATGACAATCGATATTTATCGATATTGGGACAATTAAAGAACTATAACTTAGAAAGACTTTGTTATACAATAACTTACAATCCGGTTATAAACAACTAATGTTTTATGCTACAAATTATTTCACCAATTTCGGACTATGACTGTTTTGTTGTGTGCTTGTTTTTAAGAATGTCTATATACTGAAATAAATGCTTAAATATTTTGTTTACAAGTATGCCCCTCTGAAATGTTCAGTATACAGAGAAAATTCAAATCTATGTTCAACTCAAAGTGTAAGGCTGACGAATTGGAATTTCATTTTTTATCTGCGGATGCCCTGCGAGCAATTATTAAACCAATGTGCTAAAAAACAAGCCGGGTAAAAAAATGATAAAAATCGACATATGAAAACAGGGTGGGTTCTCGACAGTTAGAAATGAACATTATCTGCGTGTTTTATACACAAACTTAAAAAAAAAGATAAGTTGCACTCAGCATAAAATACAAACCATGCATAAAAACTATTGTTTTAAATGTATGCTTAATGCTTGTACTAATTTATAGAAGAATAGAATAGAATAGAATAGAAATCAGTTGAAAACGGTCTTAATTATAATTGTTATTTTGAAAATATATTTAGTTTTATGTTATATGTTATTTTCCTCAATGGGGGACTCTAGCTCTAACTCTAGCTGGGATAACACCAATACCATTTGGTGACTTCAGCTATAAAATAATGGAAATATTCACCCCTTAACGCAGTGCGATTTTCGATTTTAATACAATACCCGACAAGATGAGCTCGGGTCTGAGTCCAATATACCCTACTTAGTTTTTCACTCGGTTTAGAGTATGTGAATGTAGGCTTAATCTAGTTCTCGTCGTCTCCGTTTCTTTTGTTATTCGTTGTGTAGGCATATAATTAAATGTGCGCACATTAATTTAATTAATGTAATTACATTATTTTTGTTTGTAATTTTTGCTGTAATTACAACAGGCATTTCACATTAGCTTGGTCGAATCAAAATACCTCTACACCCTCACACACATACTTATGTAAATATATATTTTGTACATGTTTTATCATTGGTAGCCGCAATATTTCTTCCCACTGTATATGTGTGTGTATGTGTGTTCATTACAAGGATTCGCTCATTAACAAGCAGAGTAAAAGCAGCAAAGAGAGACAATACGGCCAGCAGAATGCCCGTCCCCACAGTGGTGCTGCTGCTAGTGCTACTGGCCAATGGCAAAGCTGCTTTTGCGACAACTCCTTCTTGAGTCACCCACTCCTGTCGCCTGTCGCCTGTCTCCTGTCTCGTGTACATCCACAGCATTCGCTTACCACCATTGCCAATTAAACCCCAACATTGACTTCGAGGGTGGCTGCTGTGGCCAAAGCAACAGCAACAGCAACAACAACAACTCAGCGGCAACTAATTAATGCCCGCTTTCGTCGTTCCCAGCACTCAAAGAGTCGTCTGCCATTGGTTATCGCCGAGATGGCAATACATACAGCATATATATATATATATATATATATATATATATATATGTATATAAGTGTATAAATAACAAACTTTTCTGCACAACAGCAAAGAAGAAATGTTAAGTCTGAACTCATTTAACGGTTCAAATAAAGCTCTTAGAAACTTTTTGTTCTGCAAAAAATAAGAAGGGGAATGGCAAAATTTTGTCATATTTTAATTAAATTTATGAAAATTGCGAAATTCCTTATTTGCCAACCTGCCTAGAAATACAAAGTAGTACATAAACAAAAAATGATCTGAATAGATTAAACTAAACAAGTAAATTGCACTATGGAATACCCTGAATTTAGTATATACAAAATTAGACACACATCCAAATCTATGTGAAAATATATTTAATTCAGTTTCATATTTGGGATGTGTGGATATAGTCTGAGATATTCTATGATAACTTTGTCTTAATATCGATATTTATCGATAATATGATGAGTAGGTTACATCGAATAGTATCATCTAGCATATTTGCTTAATTGGATAGTTTTTAAATATATTCGTAAATCAATTTAAATAAAAACTCTCTCTCTCTAAGAAGAAGATCCAATTTTTTACTAGGTTATTCTTTAAATGCTATATTATATTGTATATTCTGATAAATATACATATATATCTCTCTTTACTCGACAACGGACAATTAAAAAGGATGTGTGGGGTAACTCGTTTCCTTAAAATTTGAGACTGACAGTGGCTCAAAATTCGACAGCTGACGCTCGTTGGAAACAACATTCAACAAGATGAAAAGTATATTCGAATGAATGTACGTGTGTGTGTGTGTTTGTTTGTTTGTTTATATGTGTATAGGTGCTTATGGATGGGCTAATGTGTATGAGTGTTAGTGCAATCGGTGTGTGAATGAATTGCTTGCTACCCTTAAAGCAGGCATTTCGACAGAAAAAAAAGACCTTTATTGACCGTAAAGATAAAAGTGAGCACTTACGAGGAGGAGTAGGTGCTAAAACACGTACACACTTGCACACAGACACACACACACACACGGACACACAGACAGAGAGACACACACGTGTAAGTGTGCTCACAAAACAAACAAACTGTGGTCAAACATGCGATATTGCTGCCTTTACATGACGCAGACTTGACCTGACCCAGTCACGAAAGTTGCCATAGAAAAAACGGAGGAGGGGGCAGGGGAGGAGGGTTTGACAGAGCGCGCGTGTCGTCGTTGCCCGCTGTTAACTAACAAATTGTGTCCGAGGCCTTTC
The DNA here is from genome assembly GCA_035043915.1 of Drosophila paramelanica. Classification (NCBI taxonomy): domain Eukaryota; kingdom Metazoa; phylum Arthropoda; class Insecta; order Diptera; family Drosophilidae; genus Drosophila; species Drosophila paramelanica. The sequence continues at coordinate 1,257,487 of JAWNMO010000179.1, forward strand.
CTGTAATCGAGCAGCTTCAGAAACACACACACACACACATTTCTATGCACACATTCGCACAAATTGAAAAACAAACACAAATAAACAGTTATCCGAAAGTGCGAGAGATAATCATAGATAGTTACACCTATCGCTATGCTTAATTAATAAATTGATGGACTGATTGATAATAATGGATGCAAATGTGCAAATGTATGCAACAGACTGAAGCAGGTTACTCAGATCTTTTAAAGGACATGAAACTTCTATATCTATTTGATGAATTTGCTAATCTCTAAGAAAATATAACATTTTATCTGTTGTGTTAATACTATTCTTAGATGAGCCAATAAAACATGTTATTTCTATATGAAATGTACGAGATATATATATATATATAATTGAAATTCCCCGTTGACTGTGGTGGTGGGTGGAGCCGATTCGAGCTGGCTCGGTTGTGTCTGCACCAATTAAGTGCGGCTTGTTCGCCAAATGGAAAAGTTAATTAAAGCAGCCAGCGGCGGGTCAATGGTGCGAAGAGGGGGGTCAAGACGAGCGCTGGCGCACAAACGACGACCAATCAAAAGATGCGATGAGGAACCACATTCATAAGTGTGCGAATATTCCACGCACATCGCGACGCTCCACTCGCAGAGAGTCTGTTGCATATGTGCGCCCCTCTGCAAGTGTGCACACACACATACTAACACACACACATATCAATTTTTATGTGCATATTACATACAGACATCTATACGTTTTTTATATACAAGATATATATGTATATGTGACAGTTTTGTTAGATCAAGTGGGTGGTTAGTGTATGCATGTGCCTGACAACTCTGGCTATGTATACATACTTAAATATTTACCAGAGTTGATTCATCTGCAAAACACACGACACATACTATATATAAATACAGATTTATATAATTTATAGGGTTATATATATTTAATACACTCAATTTTGTATATTTTAGGTTAGAGTTTGCAACTGTACCAAAAATTTTAATTGCAAATAATTACAAGAACGATTCGCGACAGTCGATAGCAATAGGATTGTTTTTTTATTTTATCATAACCCAGCCAAGCAGTCTGAGTCGGTATCGGAATCGGAGCCACGCCTATGCAGCTGCTAGTGTGTCATCTTCCCCAGCCACATACAGTGCCCATCTCCTGTATATCAAGTTTAGGGTTACGGTAACGAGCGGTAATGAGAGACCCCTTAAAGCGCCATAAACGAGCGCGAGCGAAACAGCAAAAACAGCAAACGAAGCGACGGCCGCATCAGCATCCATCCACAAAACAAAAGCAGTAAGGCGCAATCATTGCCACTAAGTTCGCGTTCAACGCACCCATCTCGCTCACGCCTATTTCGGCGAAGCGACTCTTGCCAGAGGGAGACGGAGAGAGAGGGCGAGAGAGCCGTCAGCCGTGAGAGCAAGTGATTTGTGAGAGCGTACAACACAAACAAAAAAACGAACGAACAACAAAACAAAGACAGAAAGAGAGGCATGTACTGAGAGAAGCTTTTAATTAGTGCTGAAATGTAAAATGAAAGAGGGAGAGGGGCAGTTAATGAAGAGCGCACGCCAACGCTCTCTTACGCTCTTTCTCTTTTGCTCTTATTGAATATATATGTAAGTATTTTGGCAATAACCATATCGCATTGATAATAACTGCAAAAAAACAAGTTCCTCCACTCGTACGAACACACACACACATGCACACACACACACACATGCACACACACACACACACATGCACACACACACACACATAGAGAGGGGATCAGAGTCAGATTTTCATTTTGCCTTTGTAATTTTTACCCCTTTTTTTATTTCATTTTGTTATATTGTATTGTAATTGCTCACACACACACACACACATACACACACACACACACACACACACACACACTACACAGCAGCAGCAGCAGCTTGTTGTTTTTGAAGCAGGAGACACTGTGGCAGCCCCAACAGCCCCAACAGCCCAACAGGCACCCGGCGTCGCGTCGACAACGCCGCACGATTCTTCTTCTTGCCTACTCCGCACAAGTTGCTCGCGCAACACCAACAGTGCGGACATAAATATAATGTAAATAAATAATTTATACATAATGCGCTGACTGCGCCGACTTATACTACTTGCGGCGGCGACTACTACTACTTGCTGCTGCTCGCCATCTCTCTCTCTCTCTCTCTCTCTCTCTCTCTCGCACACTTTGTTATGCTCTTCGCCTTTCGTCGACGTCTTCTATGGCAACGTCACCGTAACCACCACCGCCACCATCCCCTCTCAGACGCTGTTTCGGCCGATTGTGGGTGTTGCTGTTAGTGTGTTATTCTGCGCCAAGGAGCTGGTCGTTTTCGCTGGAAAGGGACAGCGAAAGCGACAGCCAGGGTGAATGAGCCGGAGTCCGAGTCCCAAGCCCGCGCTCAGGAGCATAAAGTACACAATTACACGCGCGTCGCGTCTGTTTACCATTCCTCTTCTTCTTTTTTGTGTTTTTTTTTTGCTTTTGGTTACATTTTTTCTTCTTCTGCCATATACATATTTCCTTTCGCTCTGATTTCTTATTTTGCGTACACACATTTTCATCTTACTTTAGAATCAGCCAACTTCCCCTTAACATTGTCGACACCCACACTCCTCCTGTCTGCCCACCCACACCCCCATGAGATTTTCCTTTTTTGTTTCTACTTATACTTCTTATTCGTAATCCCTGTATGTGTGTGTGTGTTTGTGTGGGTTCGAGGTTGGAATTTTACGTTTACTATTATTATTACGTTTTTTTACGTCCTGGCGACGGCAGGATAATGCAGGTGCATTGCCGAAATCGACATTAATTACATTCACCTTTCAATATATACATACATATTCTTTTATCTCGTTTATCATCATTAAAAAAAGCCAAAAAATTGAATTCAATTGCTTACTTAAATACGCAAATTTGTGATAATTTACGTACGTATGTGTGTGTGTGTATGTGTGTGTGTGTGTGTGTGCATGACATTACCTTTCAGGACCCTGTCGTATAAACATACTCCTGTCGCACTTAACTACAAAAAATTGTCCACCGTAAATTTTTCATTTGTGCCTTGTTATTTTTTTTAGGGGGGGAAAATTTTCTACAAGAATTTTGTGGCAGACGCTTCGTCTTGTTCATTTACACACATTTCTACATAAATATACATACATTTGTATGTGTACATGCATATGTAAATACACACACATATATATAATCGCATACACACCTTCACACACACAGACACACACAGAAGCCCACGCAGCCACCATTCAACAAAATTTTCGTTAAAAGAAGCTTTTTTATTTTGTCGTTTTCTTTTTGTATACACACACACATACACAGACATATACATATATACATACATATATATATTTTTTTGTATTTTAATTTCGTTGTTCAGCGCTATCGATTTTTTCCTACCACTTCCTTGTTTGTTGATTTCCATTTACATGCCTGGGTTAGCGGGAGAGCTTACTTCTCGTAAGAAATGCCTGACGTCTGGCCCGAGACTGCTGCTGGTGTACATGTACTACATATGAGAGTAAATGCACACATTCATACGTACATACGTACGTATGTGTCAGTGTGTGTGTGCTGTATGTAAATTTTTCTTTATTCGGCCACACCCACAGCGCCAATTAAAACAGTTGGAGGATACTGAATGCAATGCAGAAGCAAAAACAATGGAAGGAATTTGTATATGTAAGAATCGGCTCAGATTGCGAGAGTCTGTGGACGGACTGTGTGGATCTCTGTGTTGTTGAGCTTTGTTTTAATTGGCTGCACGACACGCTGTATGCCAAAATCGAAGAAGAAACCCAACCAACTACATATGCTGACTGATACATGTGTGTGTGTGTATTTCTATATACATAAAACGGGCAAGTGCAAACATGCTTGCGCACATGTACATGTATGTACTTATTCAGTTATATTCTGTTGGTTAATTGCTTGCTCTTATAATTAGTCTCTGTGTGTTCCTCCCTTTCGGGGCGATAACGAATCACAGTGTTTGATGTTCAGCCAGTAACAAGAGTAGACGACAATCAACCATGTAACTAACTGGACGGGGTCGCCGGGTGGTGTGCGGGCGAAAAGGAGCAATTAACTTGCGATACAAACACATTACCACTCTCGCGGGCATCACACGAACGAACCAGCACACACACACGAAAAACACACGCGTAAAGAGCGCCGCAGCAACAACAACAGTGTATTTTGAGCGAATGAAGGTGGTACGAAGAGCCGCAAAAGCCGAAGTAAGTGTTCGTATGTATGTTTGTATGTATGTGTAGTAGGCAATGCAAAGCCAAGCGCAAACCAAAGCGCAATCATACAAAACACATGAACATGAGAGCAGTAGTGACAGCGGCAACACCGCCGATAGAAGGCAATGGGGGAGATGGGTAAGGGTGAGGCTGACGCTGACTCTGAGGCTGAGGCTGATGGCGTGGGTATGGGAGATAGCTGGTAGGGGGCCCGCCCGACAAGCGACAACCAATCAAGACTCGCGTTGGCGTTTTGCCGCACTGTGTTGCTTTGCTCTTCTGTTACGAATGGGGGTACCGAGCGACTCTCCCAGCATCATCAGTACGCAAAAGCTGGAAGAGCGTCAACGTGAAACAAACACCAAACGCGCGCTCTCTTTAATTCTCTGAACGTCATCATCACCATCACTTGCGGGAGCATCGAGAGTGAGAGGTCTGCTTAATAACTGAAATCAAGCGCGCTCGGTCTCGCCAAAAAGAATACCCGAACGAACATAACAAAAACAAGTACTTCAACTGCCCCGTCATTGGCTAATTAGTGCTCGGTATTAATTATCTCGTCGTTGAAAAAAAGGGTGCTTTACACTTTTGGCGCCAATGGTCAAAACTCTTTTTTAATTGGCTACGCTTACGCGTTGGCAAGCAGACTATTTATCCAAGCTTACCTCTACATGCTTGCGCATTTATATACATGATATGATATGTACATATCTAAAAAAAAAAATATATACCCATATGTATATATATTCTACATTGTTTTGAAAGTGCTTACTAATGATTTAATCTCTTGAAATACAAAAAATAAATCTCTGAACTCTGAACTCTCTGAATAATACTCTGAACTTATTGATAATGTATGTAGCAGGCAGAAATCATCATTACAACCGTTACAAAGTTTATAAATTTTTAATCAGGACAACAAAATGAGATGATTAAACCAGGTCAATCTGTATAAACGCACAATCTAAATATAAAAACTTTTCGGATCTTGAGTTTCCTATCCATACACAAAACTATTTTCTACATTTTTTAAATATATGCAATTTTTCGTATTTCCTTTCGCAATCGTCCCAAGTATCAAATCGCAATGCAAATATTACAGACTTTGGCTTCTGTGTGTGTGTGTGTGTGTTTGTGTATATGTATGCACAAATGAATGCAAGGGAATTGAAATGTTTATTACGACTGATTCCAGGGTTCAGGGTAACTTCTAGTCGGGCCCATGTATTAACTATCTGAAGCAACATACACACATATATAAATTTGCCTCTTGATACTGTATAAGAATATATATCAGAGACCATCTCTGATGTTCCCATTTATGCCTTACACTTTTTTCGACAGAATTATTATACCCTTTCATAGCGTATTATAGCAATGAAATAAATACACAATTAAAAATATATATATTAACTTTCTCACGTCTATATTCATGAAATACTTATAAATAAGTTGCGTGCACTCAAATAAAATAGTATTGATTTGCGAAGGTTAAAGCAACAAATTTACACCCGAAGGACCTATTCAGCACTATTAATACTAATGATTTTTAAAGAAATTCTAGGTGTCTATCTGATATACAAAAGGCACAGTACAATTGATGAATTACAAACATAAAATTGATTCATTGATATTCAACTGAATACACAGTAAAAGACAGAAGAAATATAAGAATCAGAATATACACGGTTAAAATTGATAACTAACAATTTTACATTTCATTTAGTTTTAAAGAATATTACCTAGCCTATATATGTACATATACATGTATGGAAACAATAAGTAATTTTGAATTAGCTGTACAATTTGGGGATAAATTGAATAAATATTTGTAAAAATTGTTTAATAAATAAGTTTGCTGACATTTAATTATTCAGAAGGTAGAGCATAAATATGAAGCAATGGGTTGGAAAGGACTGCTTTATTATATAGGTTGTTAGGAACAAACTGTGTTTTATATATCGTGATAAAGATCGATCCATTTATTGTCAAAATTTGAGTTGTGTGACAAAGCTGTTGTGTGGCCAAAATTATAAGTATATCGGGTGATATCTACATATATAAGTAGATATAGAAGCACCCAAATATTTTAATCTCTCCGAAGGATTTCTTCACTTTTGATTTACTGAATATAACGGTACAGTTACTTACCAAATTTGCTTGAGTTGTGCATTTAAATCGGTGTCGCCTTAGTCTCATAAGAGCAGCTCGCAAACTTCTTCCCGGCCGATTCTAATCCCAGCTGTGCTTTTAGATTTACAGTTTACATACCGATTATTTTATGTTCTTTTCAAGATAGCTGATTTATATTCTAATTAAATTATTATTTTTTTCGTATTTATTATTATTTTTTTTTATTGTTTTTTTTTATGATTAAATTTTTGTTTGTACTGTTTTTAATTTTAAGCTTAAATTTTATAGGAACTTTAAATCGAGCGTGTAGCGTGAAGAGTTCAAACTGGATTGCACCTGGAACAACAAATGAAATAATAATATTGCATATTTTCATGCACACACATACGCAACACACACACACATGTGTTTGTGTGTGTGCGTTTTCGTTTGTCAAAAACATCTTTCCGCATTCGTATGTTAGAGTTGCCAGCTACTTGATTGATCGCATAAATTCACGTTTCAGCGTCCTTTTTCAACCGGCAAACCAATCGGTCCGCTTCCGGTTCCCTACCTATATATAATATATACGTATACGTATTTAGGGACCGAGCGGAATGCGGAACACACGACACGGCGAGGGTGAGATCGCGACATCATCGAAAGCGAAACCGAAATTTAGCACAGAAGCCCGAACGCAGACCAGCGAAATGACGGGTCGAGAATGAGAATGAGAATGAGTGCAGGGGTAGGGGTGGTGTGAGACTGACTGTGTGGTGAAGGCAAGGGTGAGGGTGTAATTGCCGTGACCAGTGACAGGTGACCTGCAGAGAAATCAGCCGTCTAAGCCTAAACAAGCATACACAGAAAGTTTGTAGCAGTTCTCCGGTTGTTTTCTATAAGTTTATAAGCATACACAATACACATGTATGCGTGTGTGTGTGAGTGCACGGTAATAAGTAGATATATATATATATATATATATATATATATATATATATATATATGCCAAGTTCACATAAAAATAACATTGAACAATCGATGCCGAAGCGAATAAATTTTAATTTCTTAAAAGCAAATGTAAATCTTTTAAGGGTGAATGCAAAATTCTTGAGTGAACCAGAATCAAAACCCTTTTTGTTTTTCGTTTGTATACAGTGAAAGCTCTATTTAACGGATAGCTGCTTTTCAGGGACAAAAAAACAAACGAAAAAATGTACACAATTAAACTAAAAACAGAACAAGAAATCGTAAAAACAATTTGCGATTTTTAACAAAATACATTTTGTAAATAGAATTATGTTTGATTTGATGATGTAGGAATAAATAACTATATGTTTTTCCCTTGCGTATTATTATTTAGTTTTACTTGATCACAAAGTGAAAAGAGTATATTGGATTAGTGCAATGTTCATTTGATTATATGAATGCAATTTTTACCGCCGCTAATAAAGCTAGAGATATGACATTAAGAATTTGTGCTCGTCAAATAGTGTTCAGATTGTTTGGCTACGCCCCCTAAATGGGTTTGGAGGCTGTGAAATTTATAGTATCTTTATATATTAAAGCGGGTAAACCGTGAAAATTCATATCTGTCGCTATTTTAGAGTCATCAATTTTAAAGAGGAGCTTATCTAAAGATCACGACGATAAATTGCGACCACGCCCACAAATTAATCACTGTTGTTGTTGTTGTTTTTGTTCGATTTGAGTTTTAGTTAGCAACATGAAATAATTTAAACTGAAAATAGCTGAAAACGTAGGTGAGCTTTCGCTGTATACAAAACAAACAAAATGAAAATCGAGTAAGATTTGCAAAAACGTATATATCCATGCATATAGTAGTATATATCTAACAATATACATACATTACACATATGTACATGTATTCACAATAAATCTGTATATATTTATGCGTGTGCATATGCTTATGTGAATTTATTGATGTACATATGTAGGCAAATTCATACATACATACATACATACGTACACAATAAGCACGTCTCTGCATGTTATGGGCGGGCAGGAAAGAGAGGCTAGATAGTGCAGGTTCGCTCGTTACGCCCGCCGATTTAATTTGCCAACTTGTGCTTTTTGCATTTTTAATATCAACACTTTTACTCCTAGTTGGTTATAACGAGTGAGACAGTTGTCTCTTTTTCATGTACGCACACGAGCGCGCACACGTACACACACACACACACACGTACGTTTATATGTAAATGTACTGTCGGTATATATTCAAAAATTTTGCATGTCTACTTCGACTCTCGTGGACCACGTGCCTTATTATTTGTTAAGAGCACATCTGCATTAATGCGCTCTCTCACCCCTTTTATTGCGCATCATCTCTCTCACTCTCACAACCACTCCTACACCTATTTTTTTTTTAACTTGCACTGTCTCTGATTTCAGTATTCAGTACATACGTATGTATGTATGCAAGAATGTATGTATGTTTGTGCATACTCTCAGTTTTCAATGCAATTAACAAATTTTCCCCGAGTCTCTGTTGCTTGCCTTTTCGGTTGTATATGCTTAATGCTATCTCTTTTTATTCTGTACTTTATATAAGGTTTGTTTGTTAATTTCGATTTTGATTGTACAAAAATGCAAGTAAATAAAATTAAATTTTCATATTAAGCGGTGACACTACGCGAAAACACCATCTATTTAAATCAAAGATTTTTCAGATCAGATCAGATCATTCTAAAACAAACTGTGATCTGAGCGTAGTTGTTTGATTAATGAACATTTTGTTGTTATATATTGAATGCACTGATAATCCGGAAACAGGAAACACATATATAACATGTACATATATATATATATAGGTATATACATAGAAACTTCCTTCAAGTCATATCTGTACACATTGCTTATTTGATCAAGAATCATAAAACACATTTTTGTTTAGCTGGTTTATCATGTCATGTTATTTAATTTAGTGGTACTCCTTTAGTTGTTATTTTGTTGTATATAATTGAAAATTAAATTATTGTTGCGGAACACACAATTTGCACAGAATCACAGATTATCACGTTAGATTCATATTTAAACGTTCGAATGCAATCAATCGAAACTCATAAAAAAGACGTTAATAATTGAATTTTTACAACACAAATGCGCAGTTTCGTTGCCGTGTTTTTGCTTTTCTTTTTTTTTCGTACGAGTTGCATATTTTTGTTTAAATTGTTTGATTTCGTTTTTGGTTTAGTTTGGATTGTGTTTTTTTTTTTGTTAGTTTTACTGTGTGTTATTGTTTAATCCGCTGTTGCACTATCCGCTGTACCTCGATGACGTGAACCTAGCCGCTTCCACCGTCGATTTCATACTACCAATTGTATCTGTATCTTCACTTGTTTGTATCTTTGAGATACTTTTTCACCCCAAAAGAGCGACGGTCTCGCACGCACGTCTCTCTCTCTCGCCGAGCGACATTCGGCTTACGAGAGCGAGCAACAAAATCAGCAGAGAGAAACCGGAATTTTACTCTGGGGCAGGTAGACCAACAAAACAAAAAATAAAAGAGAGAGAAAAAGAGCGAAAGCGTGTGCCGTTCAATCTAAGAGAACAAGAACAAGAGAGTGCAATAACCGAGAGAGTTTCGTAATGGGTAATTATTGCCACGCAGAGTGGTAATTAGGCGCGAACGAGACAAGAGATGCCATAAAACAAAGTACCAATGTGCCTTTCTTCTGCGTGCGAGAACGTGAGCGCCTATGCATGCGCCTGACTCCGCATGCACTCGTATCTAATGTGGGAGTAGTCCGGGCAATGACAATCATCGTTCATTATTTAACTATAACTACCGTCGGATGTTGTTTGTTTGTCTGTTTGTGCACTCTTCTGCCCGTTAGTTGTCTAGTCTTTGTTATATATATTCCCATTCAGTACATTTATGTAGATATATGCCTTTTTATCATACATATATGATTAGTACTTGGTTTTGTTTTTAATAAGAAAAAAAGAGTTAAAAAACAAATATATCAAGTTATTGGTTCTTTTTTGTCCTGATTTGAATATTTCCAATACATAATTATCGATAATCCTTTTTTCTGGATCTATTGAAGAATCATGCAAAATAAGAAATAAAAAAAAACAACTATTGTTAATTGAGTTACCTGAGCCTTTGGATAAGGCATTACTTTACTTATACAGGCTTGGCTAGGCTTCACATCCTGACCCTCGTTTTTCCGTTTCCCTACTATATCAATATCGGATATCGATAATAAGACATAAACGTGATTTATGGTCTACTCAAACTTAAAAAACCAAAGTTCAACTCAACTGTAGTGTTTACTGATAATCGAATTGTCAAATTCGTAAATTCGTAAAAACCATGCGAATTTAATATTTCTGAGCATTTTTCCGAAAAATTTTTGCAAACAATTATTTATGTTTAATTGCTATAGTATATGCGAAGAAACATGAAAGCCAATCTGTGATAAGCTTTAAACAATAAGAAATAAATAAGAAATAATAAGAAATAAACAATAAGAAATTAACTTTAAAAAAATATTATATATTGTATAATTTTATTCATGTGAAGCCAATCTGAAATAAACTTTAAACAATAAGAAATACATAGTATATATCAAAATATATAAGAATAAACAAGAAATAATACAGAAAGAAACAAGAGAACAAGAAGTTATAATAAATAAACAAGAATTAAAAAATTGTAGGTGGGTGTACATTTTTGTCGATTTTACGAAAATATTTAGAGTTATCTATCATATGAGTCTTAATTCGAGAGTCTTAAATTGTAAAAAAAACTACAATACATTTTTGTCACAGTAAAAAAAATAAATCAATGCTTAAAAAGCTGCGAATTTTAGTCATTGGCTGCACTCTGCACTATGGAACATTTATTTCTGAATATCCTCAGCATTTAGAGTTCGATTTTAATATAATTTTGTTTACCAATAAATCTTGAATATGTTAGTATTCAAATTTGTTAAATTTTGCATGTCCAATTTGGTGTTCGTGTTATACTCAAAACGCAGATTCTGACATGAAATATTTATTGATTAGTTGACTTGATGTTTGTTTTTATCATATTTCAGAAGCTATAAAGGATAGAGATACTACATTTTGTTCAATATGTTCTAGTAGAGAATATGCAAATTAAAAATTGACTAGGAGATACCTGACTAGGAGTGACCCTGCGCGCTATTGCTACCCATACTTAAGCCCATATGTATGTATGCACTGTTTGTGCGTTCATTGCTTGTGTTCAATTCAATTTTATCACAAGTTTTCTGTGTTTTTTCATCAATCGTGATGAAACTTTTTGCAATAGATTCTTTAAGTGCTCTTCGCTTGAACCAAATTTGGTGTATTAAAGTCGACAAAAAAAACTTAGAGGATGTTGTAGATTTTTATCGGTATGAGTTATCGATCATGTGAAATAAACTTGATCTGCACGAAAAGTTCGAAAAGATGATGGGTTTAGCTTTTACAGTTTTCGCAACCGATACGTTTATGAAGATGATTGGCAATGGCTGAATCGACTCAGCTGTTTGTCCTGATCAAGAATATATATTCTTAATGGGGTCGGAGATGCCTCCTTCTGTTCGCTTCAAATATTTACACAAAATGATTTCCCTTCCACCTGTTTTCAATTAGTTCAGAGAATAAAAAGAGCTCAGACTGACACTTTGGTTTGTACCTATATTTTAAAAGCTTTGTTGAGTCCTAAAAATTTGAGGAACTTCAAATTTGGTTTATGAATTTAGAGTCCGCGCTTCCGACACGCAACAGCTCGTAGGATTTTCTAACTAGAGCACTCGTAACTGTTATTTTACCCTGAACTTATTGAAAATCAACTTATTGAACTCTCAACTAGCTTCCTTCTCAGTTCACATATGTACATCATACACAGCACAATTTATTTAATACAGCTAACAGTATTCAGGCCCAAATTAATAGGCGCCAAACAATTTTCAAAAAGAGTTCAGTAAAATATTAGGATGCCCAACCTGTTGGGTCCGTTAGTGTTTCTAGTCGATGCCACAACATGCCATAAAGTATATTTACTCTTGATCAAGATTAACAGCGGAGACGATCTAGCCATGTGCGTTCGTCCTTCCGTCCGTCTATATGAGCACATTGATATCTGAAACTACAAGAGTTATAGACTTTAACTTTTCGAATTTAGACCTTTTTTAATAAAATACTTAAATTAAACAAATTTCATAAGTTAATTTGCAGCACTGCGGTATTTTCCGACTAGAGCAGTATCACTTGTTTATGCTCAAATAACGTATTTTGTGCTTGTGAATGTCCGTCTTTCTGTTAATAATTTTAATGCTTTTACAACTGGAGACTTCAAATTTGGAGAATATCTCGTGCATAGCCGCGTCAGATAATGATTTAAGGAGGGGCGAGGCAAATATTTTTAGATTGTTGGTGACCTCTCCCAAAGATTGGAACCTCAGTATTCAATTTCCAAAATAACCGTTTTCGACTTAACCGTTTTTGACTTAAGCTGTGAACGAGTAAAAATATACGTATTCTGATCAGGATCAACATCCGACTCGATTTAGCCGTCTTTATTAACGCGTTGAATTTGGAAACCATAAAAGCTTTTCAAATATACGGTTTTTTGTTGATACGTTTATTTATTTTCTAAAATCGAAAAGAAATCTTTAACCTTAATTTTTATTTATTTTCGAAGATTATGAGGGATAGCAACACAGAATATAACAAAATACACATTATATTAAGCACTTAACGAATCTGTTGCGAAAAAATAATCATAATTGGCCATGATTGATTCAGAAAATCGTATGGTAAAACTCTGGCTTGAGGGGATCGCCGAGTTGGATGCTTCCGACTTAGACAATCTTCCTTGTTTCGATATGGTTTTACTTAGTTAGTTTTAGTTACTTTCTGTTTCGAAAATGTTTAAAAAAATTGTAAATGTCACAGCATTCCGAAAACAAGAGCTAAGTTTTATAAAATTGAATGCCATATAGCAAATCTGATCTGATGAAAAAATCGGTCAAAATATTAACTTAAGAAATCTGCTTTATTTATGCAAAATTATATTATGTTTGGCACCCAAAAGATACATGTTTCTTAACTCTTTCTCAAAGTGATTATAATAGATACATATATATAGAATAAATATATATTGTTTTTCCCCTTAAATTAATGGTAAAGATTCAGACTAGAAATGATATCCTTTCATCTCCGCATCCGCAAATTTATTGAATTCATTTTTGAATATTTGAAGATGTTTTTAGCATTGTGTATTCCAGTTTTTTGACTATAAATAATCGTTCTTAGTTGAACTCTAAATTAGCTGTTCCTTTGTGTTGCTCTAACTTTTTGGCTCTGAGATCCACTTTCGAATGATATATTCGAGGTGTGCATGTATTTAAGTTGTGTATGTTTGAGTGCTCGTTTGTATTTATTAAATTCAATATCAAAGTTAATTTGATTTACAATAGTCAAGCAGAAATGTTGCGAATTCGTCACCAAACTCCATTTTATTTATTTTAGTGCGGTCCACACAAAGCCCGGCGTACATTGCTCCACCCTTAAGAAATATGTGTGTATGTATGTATGTGTGCACTTTCATACTTTTATATATATGTAAATATATGCATGAACGCATATACATACATACATACATACATTTATTAGCGAAAATGGAGCCACAGCCATCCCATCCACACACAGATTCAATACAAATGTGCCTATATCTGCGGGTGTGTGTATGTGTGTGTGTGTATGCATACATATGTCATGTATGTAGAGCTACATTCTCATTTCAGTGGAAAAAAAAGTGACACTCAAAACCAAAGAAGAATGAAAAGAACGAAAACCCGCGTCTGCGTTTACGCTTTTAAATATAAATGAATAAAACACGCACGGCAGAAGGTAAAGAAAAACCCCTTTGGGCAACACGCTCACACTGTTCGTTACTGTGTATGTATGTATGTGTGTGTGTAAAGGTTTATATGTGCACATATGCAAGCATATGTACAACACACACACACACACACACACACAGACACACACACGCGCGCGACTGGGAGCTTCAGCAACCAACAGCTGTATTGCCAGCCTCCAGCATAAAAAAAAAAAATACCGTCGAAGAGGGAGGTGACAAAGGAGAAGAGTAAAGTCGTTGGTTCGCTTCGTTTTTGACTAACGAGCAAGCCTTTTTAACTCCTTCGCAATTATGTATGTTTGTGTACATATTACGTATGTGCACAAGCTTTTACATACATATATATGTATATATATATATGCTCATGCATATATACTCGGTGATGAGTATATAGATCTATTTTTTTATTCATTATACACACATGACTTTTCACATATACCATAAGAGATACACACACACGTGTCGATTTTTATATACACACATGCATGTACGCAGGAGTAAATTTGCTCATTTAGAAAAGTTGATGATTCGGTGGGTGTTCTCGATGGCTGTTAGAATGCAGATTGCCATTGGAGCAAAAAATACAGTAACTTGGCCGTTATTACGAATATATATATATATATATATATATATATATATAAATGCATTTACTAAAGTTAAAGATAAAATTTGCAGTTTTTATTTCCGTGGTCCGTTAAAAGATATATACAAATACATATAAAATCATAAATAAACCATTTTGAATATATTTGAATCAAATCACTGCTATCAGCTAGCAATATATACGCGAATCTGTATCGAGTATACAAATTTAAAAAGAGGTTTAGGTTTGTGCAATGTCCGTCTAGCTGTTCGTCTGCCCGCAAGTTCTCTGGCTGAAATACAGTTTGTCTAGAAAGTGTTTCACATATTTTAACTTCTCTAATAAATAAAGTATATTTTACTTTGAATGTTCATTGTTTTCTTAATAAATGTTTTACGAAGCGGCCAGCAGACACACAAAACGGTTAAATTTATTTCACTTAAGACATAAACCATTGTTATTTTAGTTAGGGTTAAGTTATTAGATAACATACCGAAAATTGAAACTAAACGGTTGGTGTCTATGATGAACATGAACATGCAGCTAAGGTGTCAATTGTAACCACAAAAGGCAAAATGTTTCTTGTATCCTGAACCCATTGAAAATGGGTAGAAATAGTTGAATGGTCTTGAAACAGGCAGTATATATTCGTAATCAGGATCAACAGCCAAATCGATTTAGCTGTGTCCTTCTAAGTCCATTTATGTATGCAAGAATGCATCAGGACTGGGTTTAGGGCATCTCTTTGTTTTATCTATATATAATTATATAATTATTGTGTTATTATTCTAATTTGTTTACATTCATAGAACTGTTTTCTTGTGCACAACTGTACTTACTCGGCATTGCTTTAACCGATTTTGGTTAACTGTAAGAAACAATTCAATTCAAATCAGTTGACAGAATGGAATTTTATAGCCTGAACCCATTAAAAATGGTTTTTTGTAAATATAATAAGCAGAAGTATAAAATATTTATATCATTTCTTGGTCAGCATCACTAGCAGCCAGGTCAACTGACCTCAAAGGTAAACTTGGCCTTTTTACGTTCCCGTTGACCATAAGCAGATTAAGTTTTGTGTCAATATATTTTGGTTCTTGGAAGTAGGTTCTTTTTAGCATAGCTAACACTTTATGAGCCACTAACTGAATTTGGCTTAATATTTTCACAAAAGATTAATATTTACAGTTATGTTATTTCTCTGTCTTAATTGTTATTTGTAATTTGCGGTTGTTTGTAATTTGATTGGGGGCGAAGGGTGGATGTGCTTTATAAAAACAATGAATTCCTTTTTGATGCCTCAGGGCACTCTTCTTGGCCCAAACTCTCTATAACATGCAGACCCACGACCTGCTCACCGCCTTTCGAAATTTGCATCGAGGATCAGCTAGACATCGTTTTGCCACTGATAACATAGTCGTCCTAGCTAGAAATCAGTGCTTACGTGTACACAACACGCTTCGGTTACCCACACGATCCGCAAGGATCCAAATTTCTGAGAAAGGGGAAAGGCGTTGAGTGAAATCACAAAAGAACAAAGTGTTCTATATTTTGGTGACACAAGAAACCAGCAAGCGGTTATCATGTAAATAAACTGGCTGGACACGCAAACAGACTAGCCAGAAACGCCCAAAGACCGCGAATGAAGCCTAAACGGAGCCCTACTGATCTCCCAGTATTAAAATTTTAATCTTTCTTTTTGCATATATATTTTGATAACTCCTCGAGACATTAAATTTAATTATATTGATAACTTAATAACGTGATGTTATTAGAAATGTTTATAATTCTTTTCTGCTTTTATCATTTGATAATCTGAAATTATATGTATAATTATATATACTCTATATGTTTGACACTCGCTTGTCGACATTCTATATAAATTGAATGTAAATAGTAATTGATCAATTAAAAAAGTAGGGGGAAAGCCCGGGTCGGGAGCGCCCGACTAGGAGATACCCTAAACAAACATTTCAGCCCCTTGCATTCATACATATGTACATTCACATTTGGCACCGTAGCCACTAAACTAAAAGAATCGTTACAAAATTTGTAGGTCTTAATAAAAGATATTCAATTTTGTGCCTTTAGCTGTTATAGTCTCCAAGATAAGCCAAAGGTTCTCAATGTTAATGAAGCGGGGGAAGATATCAAATAAAGTGATAAACATGTTGTAGGAGAATCGAAAGTCGAATAGCTTAGCTTTATTCATTTTGATTTCCAAGATCGCTGCGTTCATTCAAACGTGCGGACGAAAAGAGCTAAATCAACTGAGCTCTTCGTTCTTATCAAGAATATATATATGTACTTTATAGGGTGCCCGTTACATACACACAGTTTCAATGGGTTCAGGGTATAACAATTAATGGGGTGCAATGCATTACATAACAATCTCCTAGTCAGTTGCAACCATGCCTTGAATATTTAAAAAGAAGAAAAACACAGATATTTGTTTCTCCTCATATGGCACCCATAACCCGTTCAATATCTAAACATCCGATATATTTATTAGCTCCAGTCAATAAAAGATATATATTCCCTCAATTTAAAAGCTAGAGTCATGAAGTTTGTAGATGAAAATTTTTCAATGTTAACAACAACTGTAATCCATAACTAGCTTTTTATTTCGCAGAATTTTCAATTTAGTCACCAAATAGTAATGCGACCTCCTCAAAAGATTGCAACCTAGATATCCCAGTCACGTCTACTAGAACTCTCCCGTTGTATATCTCCTTTATTTTAGAACTGTAGGTCACAAATTTGTATGGTAGAACTGGTTGACCTCCTCGAAAGATCCAAAATGACAACAATAATTAGTACAGTTTTCGACTGTTGCAAGTTGTTCCTATAAGTTCGAGTATAACGCAGTCGGTGACTCCCGATTGTAACGTTCTGGTTTGTTGACAGAAACACTAATTTGAATGCCTATAGGCTCATGTTACCTGGCTCACCTGGGTGATGCACCCATATTTGTTAGATTGCACTCGAACCGTCTCTGCAGAGAAGACTTTCGATCAGAGAGAGAGAGAGAGAGAGATGAATAGCTGTGAGATTTTTCTTGGCTCTGTTAATTGTTTTGATCAACAAGCTTGTAGCTTCCTTTGTCACAGCGATTCGGATACTAATTACATAATTCATTAACAAATAATTGTGCGCGGCAATAAAACAGATGGATCCATTCGGAGCCGGAGCCACTCCTATAATGGTCAAGCCATTTGCATTTGCATAGGCAGGCCTCTCGGACGGAGAAGCGATCGGTAAACATTCATTCATAGCTGAACACGATCATTGGCCAGAGTTGTTGTTATACACATGTATGTGTGTGTGTGTGTATCGATTCTTCACTATCAATTGCGTTTGAATTTGTTATAAATACATGTGTGTGGATGGTTGTTTTAAATAAATACAGGTGTTCAAATAAACTCTGCTGTAGTTTATTATCCACTAGGAATTCATATATTGCGGCTTGTTGATTTGTATTTATATATATATATTCAGATATATTCACGAGTACATGGGTTATCTGTGAGGTTTTTGTACATTTCATAACTATTTCTCTTATGCAAGCATTTCATTAACATTCCGTTTGACACTAATGAACTGCAATTAATTTTAAACAACATTAATCCAGTTTCCAAGCCGAGCATCCTTTAAAAAAAAAAATAAAAATAGCATTCATCCAAACTCACCTACTTTCGAGTGCACGCCCAAAGCTGCGCGCCTTTTTATTCACATAAAAAATCTATAAAAGGAAGCCAAACGAGCAGAACTCAGCGTGCTTCAAAATGAAAATAACGAAGACTGCACTAGCCGGCAGCGCCCGACTATGAGATACCCTGAACCACATAACATACATATATGCATTTTTATACTCGTAGACGAAGTGAAACTAGCAAATTGGGTTCTCAAATTTCTGTCTGTCCGTCCATCCGTCTGTCCGGATGAACGCAACTTTTTTCGGTGGTATTGCAGATAGAAATACTTTTAATAAGCCTCTTCAGACAAAGTGTTAAGATTTTTGTGCCACGCCCACTGGGGGGGCT
Source organism: Drosophila paramelanica (assembly GCA_035043915.1). NCBI lineage: Eukaryota > Metazoa > Arthropoda > Insecta > Diptera > Drosophilidae > Drosophila > Drosophila paramelanica. The sequence goes on from JAWNMO010000179.1 coordinate 1,276,409, forward strand.
GGCTACATATCGAAACACTTCAAATTTTAAATTGATAAAGCGTGAATATTTCTCGCATTTTATAGCTCGAGTTACCAAATATTGTATACAGATAGCTCGGGATCTCCTCCCAAGAGTTCGACATTTACATCCCGGCTAAGTCCTCTAGAACGCTTCAGCGCTCCGCTCTTAGAAATCGAAAATAACAATATTTCCTCACAGTCACAAAATTTGGGATATATATTACTGCGAAGCGCCTTCTAACGTCACAGAAAACATAAAGTCCGACTTCGTCCCCTCCCGCCCCCGCAAACTATAAAAATGTTTATCTCGCACTGTTTTAAAGCTGGATTCACTAAATTTGGAATGCAGATAGTTGGCCAGCTCCTTAGAAACATTTTATCCCATGAGAAAGAAGGCTCTAGTCGGGACCACCCGACAAGGAGATACCCTGTACCCTGCGAACTGTCTTTACAAAAATTTGGATCACTTTTCCCTTTCCATTGCCACACACACGAAAAAGCATGCCGCACATACTTTATTAGATAGCTGCGGTTGTCACCCACTATAGATTTGATTTACTTCTATACTAAAATTATGCCCGTTATGAAATTTACAAACAAATTCGTAATTCTAGTATTTGATTTTCGGCTTGGTAGAAAATGAATTAGTGAGAAACGTAAAGGTTGAAATATAAACTTGTTCTGCGTATTGATTAAAAAAATCTAAAGACAGACAGACTTCAGCTCGTTGTACTGATCAAGAATATATATACTCTATGGGTTCGATATGCTTCCTTCTGCCTGTTACACACATTTTCACATAACCAATATACCCTTTTTTATCAATTTTCAATGGGTTCAGGATATTAAAAAACTGACTCGCTGCACTGGTTACTTTCGCACACACGAGTGAGATATTAGTTGGAGTAGCTACACTAAACAAGCCATATCCTGCAAAAACAAAATATCTCATATATCTTCCTTATATCAAACAATGGCTACAATTTATTAAACATTTATCATGGTCTTTGGTGCTGTTCTCTTATTAATTAGACTAGGTTAAAAAACTTATATTTTTGTTGCAACTTTTACAAACTTTATTTTTTCATAAATGCAGAAACAAATTGTTTTCTTATTTTTATTTAACTTTAAGAATTTTTTAGCTTTCTTTTAGAGGCAAGTTTAATCATTGGTTTTGCAACTATTATTTTTAAATTAGGGAAATAGATAAAAATTTTTTGCGGTATTTTAAGGGAATTTTTATATTGCAAATAGTTGATCGTTGTGCATTGTTCTGCTCTAATTTGCATAATTGCATTATTTAAGCTTCATCGAAATTGTTGCGTTCTTTCAGGGGATATTACCTTTTCACCAAACCTGCTTTTTGTCGTATTTTCAAGTTTTGTTATAAAACTCATTGGTTAGTCAGGCCACCTATATGCGATCATGACCGTAACCTTGACTCGGCTCGACTGAATATTTGTTGTTATTGGGGGTGTTTTTTAGCTTTTCTTTGTTTTCAACGAGCATGTTTGCAAGGACGTTCGCCTGTGGACGGTCTACTTTAGTCGAGCCACACTTGTTTAGCCACTATTCGGTTTCCACTCACACTGTTAATATGATATAAGCCTACAGAAGAAAGTATAGACTGCTTAAAGATTGGTCAAAACGAGAGTTTACTTTGGTAATTCATAATGTTCACAAGGTGAATCTAGTAAAGGGACATAATATTGCCACAAATTTACACCAATTTGGAATCATCTTAAACTTTGTAAAGACATTGGATACGGACTTTGAATAACTAGAATATCTAAAACCTTTCACACATCTTTCAATGGCAAAGAAATACGCTTAAAATTGACAATCTGTTCAAAAACGAGGAAAAAACAACCTGCAACTCATTCTGATAACTCATACGTTTGAGTATCAACAAAAGTGCGGATTGTATTGAAATCGTCAAAAAATGGATAACAAAAATTGTAAAGAATTAATTTCTTGTATTCGCACTTGGACAGCAAAGAACACTGAGAATGTCAATTAAAATCTGTGGAGTGATAGTATCAGTATTTGTGGAATCAGAGCAAAATTGACTATTACGTTTAGGGATTCATACGAGAATCTGATTCTCGTCGTCTAATGGGTCGTTTCTGCATTACTTTAAATGAATAATATTTTTCGCGCGATTCCCACCTCCTAATAAATAATAGTTTTATATATTCATCTTCATATAAAGTCAAGCATCCAACAGATTAATTCGGAGCGGCATTGCTGAGACTTAAAAGTCTCCGTAAAAGATAAAACAACAAAATCGACAAAAGCGTGTCCAGCATTAAAATGTTGTTATATCGCCGTCTTTCCTTTGATTTCAATGACGGATTTCTTAAACGACACCTAATTAATGTAACTACGTAAACATACGGGTGCAGAATAGAACAGACTGTTTTTTCCGCCGTATTTTAAAGTAAAACAAGTCAGAAGGCGCTAGTCGGGACAGCCCGGGACTGTGTATTTATGTAAGCATGCAAACGGATTGAAATGTTTGTAAAGGCAGATCGCAGGGTTCAGTGTATCTTTTCTTCTTTCTTCTTCTTTGCAAATGTCATAGAACTAAGGTTTCTGGTGGGACAGAACTCTACAAAACTACTTCGGAAAGCTATTTCAACGCTAAAAGTTGCCACTTAACAAATTAATCTTAATTTCGCAAACTCAAAAATTATTGCATAAATTAATAGATTTTGATAAGTTTACAAAATTAATATTATTTCCGAATCAGTTAAAGATTAATTTCTCACGAATCAGATAAGTCAACGCATATTGTTTTATGTTCAGTGTTTTGTCTACATTTCAGGCCGCATTTGTGGGAGAATATGCTAATGAAACCAAGCCTTAAATTCGAATTTTAGCGATATTAATGAGACGCGGGGCAAGTTATCGAAACAAAAACAAAAATGATAAGCTTAACGTTGGCGAGACTCTAAAGTCGAAGAGTTTGGGCAGTAGCTTTTGTGGTTTCTTTCTTTTGACTGTTACACATGCCCACAACCATTCTACCCAATTTCACCCGGGCTTAGGGTATAAAGAGTGTTTGGTCTGCCTTTTCATTTGGAGCTCATGTATTCATCAGTCTTGCAGCTAGTTTGCATATTTATGAGTCCATTCAGCTGGCTCCACTCATAAGCATTCAAAACTGGATCCGGTTGGGTGAGATTAAGGTGATTGTTTTGCAGCGCGCAGCAATAATTAAAATATTAAATAAATTTACTATTTGAAAGACAAACTTACACAAAAGCATTCCAAGTACGTTCCGAGGAGTATAAAAAAATTCAGAAATCAGAATTCAGAAACAAATTGTTATTCACACGTAAGTGTGACTGTCATTCAGCATAAATGAATATAAATATGTAATAGTATTCGTTTATACAAAATAAATGTGAGCCGATCTCGTTCGAATTTTAATTAAATTTCCGCATTTACAATAATTGTGGCTTGGGTTTTTTAATTTAGAATATAACGTTTGCAAAATCAGCCATTTTTTTTTTAGTTTAATTTAGAAATTTTTGTGAGCTTCCTTCTGTGGTGAGCCACTATTGGGTATTGATTTTGTCGTTTGATTATTCTTTATCTGGTCAAAAGTTGCAATCCGATCAGTTTTTAAAGTGTCTTTTCATAGAATTTCATATGTATTTCTTTCTGGCAAGCACATTTATTCTGCAGCTAATCGAGCCACAATATACTTGCTCATCAGGATAGAATTGAAGCTGTGTAAACAATTTCTGCTTAAACTTTTAACCTGGAATTCTAACATTCGCATGCCTTCTTACCTTAGAAAACTTTTACTATTAAATCTTAACTCTCTTTGTGTCCATAGAAATCTTGGTGTAATCTTTTTACACAAACTAGTTAACGGGTAAATTTATTCATCTACCGCTTTCTCTACAATTCTGTAGCATTGAGTACGCTATTCATTTCGGATCTTATGATCTAATATAATATATAATAATAGTTCGTCCTAAATCTCTTTTCCAATATCTTATATCAATTTGTTCGCTATTTTGTTTATAACTTTGGTATACCCTATTATAAATTTTCCATAAGTACGAGGTATAAAAAGGTAACAATCTTTAAATTGGTAAAGGTGCCAAAAAATTATTGAATGAAATCGTAAATTTTGTAGTAAATTAGAAATGTAAGTGTGATTATAATATATTAGTGTGTTCCTATATATTAGTATACCTCACACTTGTCCCCCTGCTTAAATGTGTGTGTGTTTGTTTGGGTATATGTAAATATGTAGATAAGTTATATAGATGGGTAATACTTAAATAACCGGTATGTGTATTCAATCGCGGTTGCGTCTGTGCGTCTGTTCCCCCCCGTTTGGCTCGCTTTGTGCGCCCAAATAAACTGGACATTTACAGGCAAACACATTCAACCCGTACACATGTGTCTAGTCACACCTCTTTCCAGTTAGATTTTATTATCATGCGTTGGTATTCATGCTCGAGACTGTGGCTGTGGCCGAAAAGTTCTTCTTGTTTTCGTCTGTTGTCTTTCTACGGTTTTTTGTTGTTGTTGTGAATCTTCGATTATTATACGTGCGCGTATGTGGGCTACATATTTACCTTTTTTTCGATGAATGGACCGCAGCATTCGACGTTAGCGCGTTAAAGTGATCAGGTTATATTTATTGATATGCCGTTCTCATTTTCATTGACAAGAATCACCGACCACTCACTGGGCCCATGCCGCGACACTCGCCCCACGCATTTCTGAAGTTTCAAAGCATTAATTTATGCACACACACACACAGACACAACCAAGTGTGTGTGTGTTGGAAAATTTGTGTTTGATTCGGCGTTACCCGGGTGATTAGATCGATTACCAGAAGATATTTTAATTAGATTCAATGCAACTGAATGAGGAAGAGATCGTTAATAGTCTACCTCGACAAATTCTGTAACTTCAGATATGCATATAGGTAAAAATTGTATAATTGTTTTGTGTAAATGAATGTAAGTGACAGTCCGAATGCCTGTCTCAAAAAATAATGTTTAATTACTCAAATTTGCATCGATATTTAAAAGAGTGATCAGCTATCTACCTATTGTAGAAAATCTACGAATTCCCGAGTTTTTGGGCGTGGCCGCGATATCAATGAAGCTATCTATGCATAAATTTGGTGACTCTGTCTTTATATTGTATATTGTATAATTGTGGGTTATTCAAGTATATATCCAATGTTTTGCCAGACAGACGGACCGCATGACGGACACTGCACAAACCCAATATACTACTTTCTTTATTCTATGAAAAACAAACAACATCTTAACGAATTAAAAAAATATAGAGAAAAAACTCATTCAAAACCTGAAATATCTACTAAAAAATTGTATGACGAAATATATTCCACTTAAAACATTAAAAGTACCAATTTATAACAAGGAAGAACAACTTTAGTTTACAAACATTTTAATCCCTTTGCATTGCTACTTACTAACACAAATTCACACACACATACTCACACACGCACACACACACACACACTCGCACGCACCTTAATCGGCTTTCACTATAGAAACTTTATACAGTTTTCAGGACTTATTAGGAGCATCGGAATGTATATACAAACCAATTTGCAAGTCGTTTTTTATGGTTTTATTGATAGTGGAGGCAATGTGGGGAGGAGGTATAAATATTTGAGTAAACTGGAAGCAAAAATTTTCAAAATCTGCTGCTACTTTATAGAAACACAACGCAATAAATTGTGTCTCTAGCTCTTAGAGTCTCCGAGATATGCTAAATACCAAAGGTTGAAATAAATTATTATCGATATTATTGAAATTAGAGTAGTACGACGTGGCTAAATCTATTCAACTCGTCTTCCTAATCTAGAAAATATATATATTTTATGCTTCCTTCGGTCTGTTACATGCATTTTCATATAACCATTATACCCTTTAACGCATTTTCAATGATCAATAAACCTGACTTGCATATGGTATATACAAACTGATTAAGTTCAAGTTTAGATTTCAAGCTTTTCTATTCTCTGCTGATATTCCGTATATTGCTAAATTGATTCGGCTCGTATCACGAAATACTTTTGCACAAAACCATTTCCGATTTTCAATTAAATCTGGTTTCCAACAATTAACAAATGTGATTTGAAATCCGAATTCCAAATCAAAAAAAATCTTATATTCGCTCGTTTAATGAGCATTTCAATTCTGTGGCTTAATCAATAGGATTTTCTGCGGGCTCTTAAGTGATTTACAGCGCAGCGCAGCAGTGATTTTTATTAAATTCATTAAGCGACTCAAAATATCGCCACTTAACAAGTGTCGTCCGTTGTCGGCGTCGGTTTACGGTTTTTAATCTCAAATTAATGCCAAAACAAATCTGTGCGGGTAAGCTGAAATGACCAGTTGCTTTATTTGTTTTCATTTTCTCCATCTCCCTACACTTTTTTTTTTTGGTTCGTTCGTTCCGGAAGTCAAGTGCCTTTGTCCATTACTGTCTCCCCTATTCTGTTAATTTTAAACTCTGTTAAAACAATTATAATTGAAATGGCGACAAGACAGAAAACAGACCGCCCGGCTCGAACGAGAGATCCGAATATATATTCAACACAATGATGCAGCTCCTGCTCTCGGAGAGCTCAGAGCATCCCCCTGTTCGTTTGCGCGGCTACCCTTGACCGGAATTACCAGCATAATTATGCATTTAACGTTTTGCGCCACTATTACCGCGACAACATAATTAATTTAATTTCTGTTAAATCTCTTCGGCTTCGCTGGGCTTGTTGCGAGGCTCTTCGCTTAATGATTACGCCGCCTTAAATGGGACACATTTTAAGATTGCGTTAATCGATTTTAAAACCAAACTCTGGCCTAGCTTTCGCGATTAATTAAAGCAAGCAGGGATGGTAAACGAGTCTCTTTGGGAGTGATCGACTAGGGGGAACCCTGAACCCAGTAGCATACATACAGACACACACATCCATATGTCCATATTCCAGTTGTTGATTAACTTATAAGCTTATATTAGTTGCGAGTAGGGGAGGTTTCCAAATATATCAATATTTATGATCTGCGTATGCTTCTCGAGAATATACGAAACTAAATTTGGTGGATTTAGCTCTTGAGGTCTCGAAATATGCATTAAATCAAAGGTGTTAAATCAATTTATATCGATAGTAATAAAAAGGCAAGATATCGCAAGAGAAATTGGAGAATTTATAGTCGAAAAGATTAGGTCTCTTCTTCAATTTTCAAGTTCAAGTTTGTTTTAATATCTATAAGATCTATAAGATTAAGTCTATAAGATCCTAATGAATTCTTAGCTTATTATTAGCTTGCCACGAAGTGTCACGTAATACCTAACACCTAAAATCACAGAAAATCCACAATTTTAAAGCCACAACTAGAAGCCACTAATTTTGAAGATCATCGTTTATATATCTTAAAAACCGAAAATATTCAAAATATCAACTTATTTAAGCTAATTTTTATGTCACACAAACTACGAACAACAAAATTGTATCACATTGATTCTTGATTATATATAATATATAGTGTACTATAGCACTAAAAGAATCTATTGCAAATAGTTTTATCAAGATCGCTTAAGATCGATTAAGTCCCACACATATACATATACATACATGTATATGTTTGTATGACTTTAAATGTGCAGCAGCTGTGTTCAGAATACCTCCTGGCGTTCCTCTTTATAGCATCCTTATTTGTTACACCTCATCTTTAAAAAAAAGAGAAAAAATGCACAAAATATAAATATATAATATATATATAATATATTACTCTTTTGTTTTTTCATAGCTAGTTTCTGTTAAACTCTCAAAAAACTCATAGTGTTAAATTAAATAATATCCATTGATAATGTAATAAATTCGAAGTTTAAAATATATGATACTATTAGCGTTTCCATTAGAATTTGTTTAAGCTATAACCTAGTCTTGTTGTTGTTGTTAAATGTTTCTTAATCATAGTTTATTTTATGTTCCATACAATATTATGAACGAGATTCAAGCCAACAAATGTGAAAACAGGAAGCACAGAATCCGACTAGACGATGGAGATACCCAGGAGTGTGAGTGATATCGGTGATTTTAGTTTGCGTTTAGTATTGGTAATCAATGGGACCTGTATGGGTTTTGGCTTGTGAATAATTGATGATATCGGAAAACAAATGGGAATCAGCGCATGAATGCGAGCTCGCTCGCTCGCTCGTATGCTCGTATTCATAATAAAAAGTGAATTAGCGAATTTGGGGGATGACTTTTGACACGCGTCCGTCCGGAAGAGGACTCACAGCGATGCGTAATTTCCATTAATTTCGCCAAATGACAATGCGGCCCATGCTCGCTCGAGCTTTCGCAATAATTATGCAATTCGAGCAGATATAAATGTGCGCTTTATGTCTTTTACGACCAGTCTGGCTAGGTATTAGCCCCTGAGGAAGATGCGACTTCTGCTTTTAACCCAAATTAAACAGCCACCGTAACGAAATTAATTATATTTCAATGACACTGCAGACGCCATCGAGCAGGAGTCGCAGAGGATATTCGGAGTAATTGTCTCCTTTGGAATATGATGAATAGAAATTAAGAATTATGTACATTTATTCAGATCGATAGTGAAACTATCTATAAGCTCTGCAGATTATGTTTTTGTCGAATCCGTTTATTTCGAATACGCCTCTTATTAATCACCACGATAAAAGTCCTTGCGATTGACAACTTTGTGTAGAAAACTAGTTAAAGTGCCACAGTCGAAAGTGACCGACTAGCTGATATTCTGTTTTATTTTTGCTGAGTCACGCAACATAGTTTTAAATCATCGTTGAATGGCCTAAAATAGAATGGGAAAAAAAGCAAGAACTTTGCAGTCGGGTGTTACCGACTGATTTGTACTCTTTCACGGTGTTTATTATTTTACTTGTTGATTCTAATTTGTGGGCGCCGATTCGGCTTGACCATTAGAGGAGGCCATGTGAAAACTGTCTGCCACATTTGATCAATAACCTTAAAACTGTGAAAGATGTAAACTTGTGAGCAATCCATAGGACGGGAAGGCTGGATAAATTATAGTGGGCGTGTCAAGATCCCAATCCTTAAGGGAGGTCAGCATCTATCTGCAAACCAAGTTTGGTGACTTTAGCTGTAAGCTTTTATATACACTATATCGATTGGATCTGTCAGGTATATTAGTTTTTGCAACTACGGGAGTGGGTGGAGGCGTGACCGTAAATTGTGTTCTGTGATGTTTGCTTTCCAACAATACACTAGTCGGCATATATATTTTGACATAGCTTACATTTGACTTTTAGTCTCTTTTGCTAAGTACCGTTGTATTCAACAAAGCGAAAATGATGCTCAAAGTGAAGTGCATATTATTAACTGTAAATATGCTAAATATTTTGTCTATTATCTTTTATCATTTCTTTCTGCTGATAAGAATGCAAGCAGGCAACGAATTTACCAGCGGCATAAGTATTTTGACATCGCGTGATTTGGTTGTTTCTTGGCGAGTTCAAATTGTTATTAAAGAAGTTTTCAAAAAATCTTTCTTATTATTTGATAACCGTGTTTTAAATATTAAAAATGGTTAAAATATCTGAACTTAGCACAATAATAAGAACAGAAATTGTGACAAAATATAACTTGGGTATTTCCGTTATAAATATCGCTAAGGAATATAATTTGTCACGTCAAACTATTTATTATCAAATCAACAAACATAAAAACTTAAAACAAATAACCAATGTACGTCGAACAGGCAGAAACCGAAAGACAAATGCTGATGCAGACCGTCTCATCGTGCGCCAATTCAAAAAAAATCCTCTTATAACACCAAAAGCTGTGGCCTTGGAGTGGAATACGACTTCACCCAATCCGATAAGTGAGAGAACCATACGCAGGCGTTTGATTGAGGCAGATATAAAAACTTATGTAGCAAAACCAATACCTTTCATCACCCCTAAAAATAAACTTAAGCGTTTGGAATTCGCGCAAAGGTACATCCTCAAGCCGGTTTCATTTTGGCGCAATGTTCTGTGGACGGATGAATGTACTTTTGAGTTCCACTCTTCAAAAAAAAAGTTTTAGTACGATTAAACAAAAATTATCGTAAAAAAAATGCACCTGTGTGTCAAAAAGTAAGCCATGGAGGTGGGAACGTTATGTTTTGGGGATCTGTTTCTTATTATGGTATGGGAGACTTGGTTCCCATTGACGGTTCTATGAACCAAAATCAATACCTAAGAACATTGAACGATTTTGCGTTTCCCTCCGGCGACAGATTGATCGGGGAAGAATTTATTCTCCAGCAGGACAACGCCCCTTGCCACAAGGCAAAAATGATTACCACATTCTTAAGAGAAGTTGGGGTGAAAACCCTGGATTGGCCACCCCAAAGTCCAGATTTGAACATTATTGAAAATGTGTGGTCGCTAATAAAGCGAAAGAGAGCCGCCGATATAACTAGGACAAGAGACGAAACAATTACTGAGGTCACAAAGGAGTGGGAAAGGATTCCATTAAAAACCCTCCAAACCTTGGTGGATTCCGTTCCAAACCGCCTCCAAAAGGTCCTAGATACCAAAGGGGGATATATTTTTTGTTAATTTTAAGTTTAAATTTAATTTATAAAACATAATCATATTTTAAGTTGATAAACAACATTTTGTCAAAATACTTATGCCATCTCTTGAATTCCTCTATTTTTAGTTTTAATTAAATAAAAATTCAAAATCATGATTAAAAATAAAAAAATTGTGTATTTATAATTTAATACATTATACTTAACTATAATAAATTTAAATTATTTTCAGTTTTCTCTTAAAATGAGAAAGAATTGAAAAAGAAACTGATGCATCGCCATGTCAAAATATATATGCCGACTAGTGTATATTTTATAAATTTGTTGACTCTTTGGCAAAAACTATGGGCGACATATGCGTTATAGTGGGCATGGCCGGGATATCAAGGTCACCTAAAGTGATAGGGCTTTAGTCGGGAGTGCCCAACTACAAGATACCCTACCTGAACCACACCTCCTGTCGTTACAAGCATTTCAACCTTCATGAATTCACACATACAAAAAATTACACAAACGAACTCCATGAAATTTTCAACAGCATGGAAATTGATGTACAAACCATATTTGGGACGAGGGGGAGAGTTATCCAAAATCTGCCTGTGTTTTAAGGAACATAACACACTCAATTTGGTGTCTCTAGTTTTTATGCTAAGAAAACCAAGTCTTGAAAACGATTTTTATCGATATCAATGAAACGGGGAAGATATCAAATATTATAAACTTCTTCTGCGCATGGATAAGAAGAATTAAAATCGTAAAGTTGAGTTCTTTAGTTTTTGCAGTTTCCTGATCAAGAATATATGTATACCTTATGAAGATGAAGATGTTTCTTTCTGCCTGTTACATACATTTACCCTTTTACCCATTTTTAATGTCTGTCCCTGCTAGGAACAACACAATTCTATAAGATCTGCATATACATATGTCTTGGAGGCGGGAAAAATCCATATCACCCACAAAAACTAGAGTCGCTAAATTTGGCAGATTGAACCGGATTTTTGCTTCAGTCTCAGACGCAGAGTCGAAATTTGTTTATTTAAGTTCGTGTATACCCTACGCAAATCAAGTATGTTTCTAATTGTCCATAAAACCCGTTTTTTTTATCGAAATTTATTTTGTTTCTTTAATTTTATCCTGCTTTTTTGAGCATATCATAGAAATTGTTAGATCCAGAGATACAAATTTAATTTAATATGTTTTCGTAAAGCATACGCAGATCAATAAAATCGTCCCAAATATTAAAAAAACACAATTAATTTATTGCAGGCTGGCGCTTTGGTTTGTTCATAGATTAGAAGCCCTCATCACGAACATACGCTTAGGTTAGAAGTTAATCCCAAAATGGAAGCGAAGCGCAGCCGCTAAGCAAGGTGCATAGTTTACGGCGTCCCTTTGTAAACGTGTTTGTGTGAATTTGTTCACGTTCGTATAGCAACACACCCCGGCCTCGACCAGTTTTAAAGTTTGATTTCGAGTTTGGAATGTGATATAGTTTTGTATGATGTGTTGATTAAATAGATGTTTAATCAATTGCGCCAGATTGTCAGACCGATTATTAATAAGACTTGAACAGTAACGCTAACCCATTAAAATCTGACGATGGGTATGTTCACACTTCTGAGTGCGTCCCTTGAAGGGAAGGAAGGAGAGCGGATGGTCGGCGCGACATCTGGATAAACGGTTAGACCAAGTGGCGAACTCCTTTTATTGATGCAGCTAATCTAATATCTTGCACGCACGAACAGAAGGCGAGAATGCGAACGGTATATATATATATATATATATATATATATGTTTGAGCAGTGACTGCCCTGCTTGGTTTGGTTGGACTATTAAAGCGATACGATGTACAAATGAAGTTCCTGTAAATTTCCGGTACACGGCAAGGTAAATTAAACAATGGCAATTAAAGCGTTAATGTTTTTCGAGTCGTGATTGTGATAGCATCGTCAACGCCAAACACATCGCACCCCTCCTCCTCACCTTGGCACATGCCCGCTCCTCCTCGCACTGGCGTATAATGATGAGTTAGGGCTCGGACTAGAGCCGGCACGCACAACCCCATAGCGGATTTGGGGACGTGTGGCCAGCACAGTGTGTTAAATTGTCGTGGGGGGAAGGAACAAGGAGCAAGGATATGCCGTTGATATTGACACCGTGCCGTGGTGGTTGCCTGAGGAGGAGGAGGATGAGGCAGAAGCACAGCGACCTTCACTCACCAATTTCTTAACACTTTTGGCCGGAGTGGAGAGTTACGCAGAGGAATGTTGTTTTTATTTATTAAATTAATATTGTATCTGTTAGTTGCATTTCTATTTAGTCCAATCTACCCCAAAAAAGGGAATGTGACTCTAACTGAAATCTAACTTTAAATCGAACAAGGGAAGCTTTAATTTTGCAAATGGATAATTATTGTTGTGCAAATAGAAGGAAAACTAGATTTTATCTTCATAAATATTAATAAATGTAATGAATACACAGCAACTTATTAATATGAATGGAAAGAAAACGATTATTGCTGCTATGCTCTTCATTTTGGTCCTAATTTATTTATCGAAACTAACCTGTGCATTTAACTATATCGTAATTATACCCTGAATCCATTGAAAGTGGGTAAAAGTATATTGGTGTTCGGCAAATGCATATTTGTGCAGACAAGATTAAATGATCCAAAATCCAAGCATATATCAAAACACATTGACCCAAACTCAGTCTCAAAGTGCTTGACCAGGAGATTCCATGAATCTAGCTGTCCTTGCATTCATACAACCCTCTTGCGGAAGTGAGCCAAACCGGCTTACAATTTAAACGCGAACGCGAAGGAAATGGTTTTAGAGGAAACACACAATATGTTTTAGTTCTTCAGCTGTTCTGTTATTAAGATAAGTTATTCGGAAATAATATTTATTTTGGAGCAAATCATTCTCGCACCTAAAAATTTGTATTTCAAATACGCGTCAAACTCGTCATTCAAATTCGAAAACTCATTAATTGGTTATGTATTTAATAATTAATTTATAAGTATCCCAAAATGAGAGGCAAATTATTGTTTTTTACTTCGAGTCTTTGTGGAGCTATTTCCTGCAAGCAAGCAACTTTAGTTGGCGGGAAAACACTAAAATCCGCTAAAACTGACACCCCACAGTTACAAAATGTACAGACGTACGTATTTCTTTTGAAACGTATTTTTAAGAGCTATTATTAAAATTATTATATTTAAAATAATTATATTTTGTCCGTCTGTTTGTAAGGGATAAAATAGAAAAATCATTTCTTTAAAAATATCGATACCTATGCTTTTTTTTTTAAATCGGTAAAAAACGAAAGTAATCTTATGTGTTTTAAGCTATTTTTAAAGAATAGAGGAGAAAGACACCGAATTCGAATTAATATGAATATTTAAATACACTATTGCTATATAAAGTATTATTTATTAAAGAAAACGTGTAGTAAAATTATACAAATTTCACATGGCAATTATTTTAAATGTTGTGACGAAAGCAAGCAACTGGGCTCAGGGTATCTCCACGTCGGGCAATCCCTAATTCTTTTTGCTATTTTAAATTGTTGTGATGAATGATATCCAATTCAAAAATTCAGTATATGATACAAATATTTTCCATCTTATGTTTTAATTAAAATACTTTTTTTTGTATATAATTAGTAAGAATATTTATTGGCCTAAGACGATACTCGTAAGTCTTTTTTGTATTTGTTCGCGATGCTGATTACCGCAAGTTATTTGACTTTCCCCACAATCGGTTGGGCGGGAGGTGTGTGGCATATTACCTGCGTCGACGTCAGGATCAACGTCCCACGTGCTATAAAAAATATGAAGTATAGCTAAAAATTAGGGACCAAAAGTCTGCCCCTTTTATGTTATATCTGTGATAAATATATTCATAAAAGATGCAAAAAGACAAAAGTTATATAGATTCAAAATATGTTGCAGAGCTAAACTTAGCATAACAAATGTGTATAGACTTAATTTGTAATTTTAGCCCAGTTATTAGTATAGCATAGCGTCGAATTCGTTGTTTTAGGTCCTTTCACTAGGTACGTTTTTCTTAGTTTGGTACACATTTTTCGGGTATTAGCATTGGGGAGATGAATGTTTTTGTAATTGTTTCCATTGAAAGAAGCCATTTCATTTTCGCAAAAACCAAAAAATCGATATTCCATAATTCAATGTTAGAATTTCAGATGCTAAAACTGCCAAGCGTTTTTTTTTTTTTTTTTTATCCAATTTTTCACGGACTGACAAAAAAAACTTGGGGGTGCCGTTTTATGTGCACGGGCATAATCAACATTCGAATGACCTACAAGCGAACAACAACTGCAATGCTCGAAATTACAGTGGAGCGGAGGGTATCGCCGGAGTCACATAGAGACGGCAACGATGCGGCGAATAAAGAACATACACAAAAAAAAGGAATGAAAAAACAACCCCGACAAAATTATAATGAAGTTGGTGGTGGTGCAAAAGCGGCAGGCAGGCAGGCAGGCAGAGGCAGGCAGAATGCGAGTTTCAAAACAGGGAGCGGGCAATTTTTGCCACCTTCTGCAGTCAGAACACCACCGGCACCGTCAGCGTCGCCACCCTACACCATCAAAATTAAAAAAAAAAAAAAGGAAAAACGTGTATACATAAAAAACCGAGATCATCCACGCTGATGAAAAAAAAAAAGTAAAGAAAAAATATCCCTGCCGCCAGCTATATTTATGTTTGTATGTAAACACACGTATGCGTATGTATATGTGCTCTGCGTGTGTGTGTGTGCGTGTGGGGTTAGCTTCCAGTCGCTATTTTTGCGAGATACAAAAGACAGAAAATCATATACATATGTACGTATATCTTAACTGTTTTTTGAGTAATTTTTAAATCAAGAAAAACAAAAGAGCCGAAAAGTAAAAACTTCGCTACAGGTCCTTATTTTGAATTCTAATCGGTTGGACATTAGAAACTATTAATGCTTACAGAACCCAATTCATACTCTACCTTACTGCTTACTTTTCGTACCATTTTAACAGAGTCCTTTTACAAGCGCACAAGAAAGTGTGTGTTTTAAGTACTAACGAAATAGTATGTATTATATAATTTTTATATTTAATGATATTTTTAAAAAATTCATACAATTTTGATTATTTAGGAAAATTATAAAAAACGGGAAGGTTGATGTAAAGTTTTCATTTTTTGTTAACGTAATTTTTATACTCGTGAACGAAGTCTAATGAGAATATTTAATATTTTCCTGGATTATAATATCGCAAATTAATTTTAAAGCTAGAGTCCCCAAGCTTGGTATGTAGATACCCGGTGACCTCCCCAAAAATACTGCGACCTTGATATCTCGGTCACGCCCATTAAAATGCCCCCAGCATCCCGCCTTAAAAAATTGGAAATGCCTAAATCTCGCAGAGTTTCAGAACCAGAACCAAATGTAGATTACTTATCACCACGTTCAAAGATCGGTCAAAAAATGTCAGCCACGCCCACATTCGCAAACCCCGAAAATTCATATATCATATCTTTTTGGAGCTAGAATCACTATATATGGCAGGCAATTCTCGCAAGACCTCTTCTAGATATCGAGCTGCAAAAGTTTTGCCACCTGCCCCCACAAATAAAAAATAAAGCTACTTTTGCCAAAATAACAATAATAATATAAAGCAGCCAGTAAATAGTAGTTGGTAATCCAAAATAAACTATGTCAACTTTACTTTTAAAGACTTTTAAACACAATTTATAGACAAAAGTTTAAATATTAAATCAAATAATTTAAAATAAAATCACTAACTAACGAACTGTTAATTTTTTTATTATTTGCACATCCCTTATAAGGCTTTACACTCGCAAACGAAGATGCATTCCAGAATCCCGAAACATACTTACATACAAATTCATTTTAATCTATATATATTTATATATATATATATGTGTTTTTGAATGTATTGAATGTATTGTATGCAAGTACTTTATACCCTTTATTATTTATATTCCATAAAAAATATCGATTTATATTTCATCTTAATTCACATATCTATGTTTTTATAACGGCTGCGGCTACAAAAAGTAATTATTCAGAGTATCCTGTATAACAACAAGGAAGACAATTCATTTTAAATATGAAACAATTCTGGCCGTACCAATGGCCAACAAATAGTAATCGAGTTATGCAACCCAAGAATTATTTTTTTATTATAAACATGTCTATTCGACTGTCTAGATAAACGACCTCCAAATATATTTCAAGCCCTGATATTTGGCATTTCTAAAATATTTAAAATTTCTCTTAAAATGTCGTAAATTTGCCGGTACAGGATATTTTTTAGTCATCTCCTTTGAACAAAAGCAATCCTACTTGTTTTATTTTTCACTATCAGGGGTGACAAATGCTGCTGGATACATTTTTTTTATTTCCATATTGATTTGCTGTATATAATCTCTAGTTTCACTACTGTATCAATGGTTGTCCGTGGCCGCGTGCCTCATCTAACCCTTACTCATAGGAAACCAATATTCCCTGGCAAACCCTTTTGACAGGAATTCGAACATTTTAACCCTTTTTCTATTTGATATTTCATGCAGAAGTCATTGCATGCGCTTTCCCAAATTTTCTATCGATATCTTAAAAAACAGAGATTGAAAAAAAGAAGAAAAACATTAAAAAGACGATTCAACTGGCTCTTGAATAAATATAAGTGTTTTAATAAATCTGTTTTGTTCATTTTTACTAAGAAAGCGTTCTGCACATTTTTCTAACCCAAAACCAAAAATATGAAAATTCTCACAGTGAATGACTACGAGATATTTTATATTTCGTTTAGCTGAAAACAGCGTTGTTTAATAACTATATATTTATACCCTAAAATGGATATATTGGTGTTTTGACACTGTATGTAACGGGCAGAAAACATCTCTGACCGCATAAAGTATTTATATTCTTGGTCAGCAACACCTGCCGAGTTGCCGTAAACATGTTCGTTTGTCTATGAACGGACGCCGATTGCGGATACTACAAGAACTGAAAAGCTTAACTTGAAATTTTCTAGTTCGAATATACCATACGCAGACCAAGTTCATTTGAAATGGCCGATAAGTATTGCGTCGAAAATTTATGTTTTTAAATTTTCGGTCACTGTCATCATTTTTGCTAAAACTTCGAATTTTTAGCAACGATTGATTTGTGAGGGTAACAAAAGTAGATGCGCTTTCGATAAAAAACAAGGGAGAACTTAGCCGTCAGGTCTAACCGACATTGCAATACTAATTCACAGTGTATTAATAACTAAAAAATGTTTCCGTAGAGTTACACAAAAATAAAACAAAATTTTCGTTGAGTTATTTAATTTTTTTACCTTTTACCATGGTTTGTGTCTTGGGCGAAAAAAACTGCTAAGTGCGTCTGCGGCCAATAGGTGGCGACATTTTGACATACATTGATTAAATCATTGCCAGGCCCGGGCTAACAGTAAAAAATGTGCTCATACGGACAGACGGATTGGCGGACATTGCATTGTCTACTCCGTGAACGAGAATGAGAATTGACGCACAATTATTACTATTTGTATGTATGTATATGCATTTTGTAGTTTGTTGGCTGCGTATTCGATGTAAAAATTCTAGATTTTGAATTTGATGGATTTTCAGCTCGACATATGTATATACATATATACGTGAAGTCAAGAGCCGGGAGAAGAAATTGCCTTATGACCATTTTTAATGGGTGCAGGGTATATCAAGTAGGTGAGAGTGCCCAGGTAGCACACATCCCTAGTTAAAGACAATACTAACAAATAAGAACTCTCTCTTTATACTCTTTTACGGTCTAAATTATTAGAGTTATTTTGAAAAAGTTGCAGGTTTTTTTTATAATTTGGTGACTCCACCCTTAAAACAGTGGGAAATGTGAATTTTCAGAGTTGGCGTGGTCGACAATATTTCTATCTATATATTTCTATTCTATATTAACTGCAATCTTTGGGGTTATCAACTATCCACAGATAAAATTTGGTGACTCTAGCATCAAAGTGCTGGCAAATATTCACCTTTTATTGAGTTGAGATTTGAGGTGTATCAAATTGGAAGCCTTTCAGTGGGTGTAGCCCAAAAATCGTAACACTTTGTCTGAAGAGGCTAACTACAACTATATATCCAAGGTTTTTCATAGCGCTGACGTACTGCACAAACTCAATATATTTATTTCACTTCGTGAACTTGTATAAAAAAAGTAGTTATATAGTCTTTGCCTTGCCTCAGCTGCGAGCTGTTGTTACACACACACATTGAAGCCCCTTTGCATTCCTACTTACACACATAAAAATACTCAAACAAGCGCCGCAAGCTGCTTACTTTACTTGGCGGCTGGCCTCGCCCCCACAATGGAAACTAAATTCCTTCGCCCAAGCAGAATGGGTCTGAAGACGATAGTGTAAAACAATTGAATAATGCACAGTTACACTTATCTTCTTATTCCTTCTCCTTCTTCTTCTGGTTGCATCAGGTTCAGTGCATAACTTTACTTTAAGAGCGAGTTGGAGTTGCAATTATAAAAGCTACAATCAGAATTGGTATCAACCTATTCTAATTTTATAAAAACCTCGTCAATTGTCTGACTTCTGAACTAAATAGTTTATTGTCTAAATATAAAAAGCATTCTTTAGATAATTTCTCACGTTTAGAAAGGAATAATCGGATGAGTACGTTTTTGTTATCAATATTTGGTGTTATTTAAAAATTTGAAATTGCGTATAAACCTGTCTAAAACCAAAAAGCGCAATATCGATAAAAAGGAAATAGCGATCGATTGTATAATATAAGCTTGATCTGCGTATGCTACACACGAAATAAAAAACCCAAACTCTTGCTTGGTATTAAGTGTTTTGTAGACATTATACAATGTTATTACGCTTTGTCTTTCTTCGCCGATCTTGAGGGATAATATAATAATAGAATTAGAAGAAACAAGGTTATAGGGATAAGACAAATTAAGACATAAAATTAGAGGATACCGAGGAATAAGTTGACGGTAAAAAATTAGCACAGAGATAAGATGCCGCAAAATCATTGCCTGCATTCTTACCCAAAATGAAAAGAGAAGAAGTAAACTGTGAAGTTGTTTGGAATATCAAATGAATTACTTTTTCCAGCGAGCACTTAGAAATATACAGTGAAATATTTTGACAAGTCAACAATTAAACCGGACTTTTTGAATTTCTTAAAACATTTAGACTTAAGGTTTGTTTTAGTTTGCCACGATTAAATCGGGGATTTTTAGGAGAATCAAGGAAAGCGAAGCAATTAGCGAAACACACATCACAGAGTGATGTTATAGCACTATCTATCCGACCGATCGGTTGAATAAATAAGTTTGTTAATCAGGGTAAGGCTTCATTTATGAAAGCAAAATATTTAGATATATATATATATGCAATAACATGTTCGTTAACAAATACAAGATCAAGTGCTCTATTCAATTAATTAGAAATACAATTGAGCTGAAACAACAAAAACTCAAGCATATCATCTAAAAAGTGATCATGTGCTGAATGCAAAAGATGCTTTGATGAATAATGACCAAAAAATGTTCGGTGTATTAAAATAAGCCAACGCAAGAAAACCAACGCAAGATAGCCAACGCAAACAAACTAGAATCACAAATAATTGTAAATAAATCATAAGGAACATTCATTTTAAACAATGACTTTTCACGAGGATAGCAGTAGATTTGTTCGCAATGTAAGCTGCTAAAGGATCACAAAGTGGTGTCCGAGGAAAACTCATCGACAACAGTCAAAGTCAGAGCTGAAGAAGTAGAAAGGGCTGTCCTTGAATTGCATAATATACTTCAAGAAGAAGAATACTAAACAACTAAAAATGTTGCAGTCGGGCGTTACCGACTGCTTTATACTCGTTCATGTTCTTGGTTAATATTATTTTGAAAAAAGTGACGGTGGCCGTGTGGGGTGACCAGTTATCTGCCCTCTAAATGTGGTAAATCTAGCTTAAAAATGTGGGAGTGGGCGTGGCCGGAATATCAAGTGTGCAATCTTTGTGGGAGCCCAGCAGGTCTACATACCAAATTTGGTGGCTTTATCTCTAAAATTGTTGGAAATATCCAATGTTTCTCTATCTTCAATAGCGCCGAAAAAAGTTGAATTCATCCGGACAGTCGGACAGCATGACGGACGTTGCACAAGCCCCAACCCAAACTGGTTTCACTTTGTAAACGAGTATAAAGAGCTGGAAAGTTATTAGTATTGCATTTAACTTTAAGAAATGTCTTTATTAACTCTGTATATTTAACAACTTTTTCGCTTCTTAAGAATAAAGCTTCCGATTGTTGATTGAGAAGATATTTGTGCTGACCAAAAACAATAATTATTATAGTTATTTTTCTTTAATTTTTGTGGCTTTCGCAGCTACAACCTCCATGACCACTAAATTATTTTACACTTTGTAATTGTCTGTGTTCCTTCGCGCATTCCTGAGTCCCATTTTGTTACCAAAATTGCAACAACACAACTAAAAGATCAAGACTATAATATAATACAAAATCTTTTGATTCCAGGTTTGTTTATTTGAATGCGTTAACAGTATCAGTTAACAGCTTCGAAAAATACTACAAAGTATATAAAAACGAGTGGCAGAACCAGCGATTACTTTGAATGTTATTTTTTTTGCCAGCTGCCAGGTCTTTTAGATTTCGTACAAGCTAGCTTTGATTCGCATACATATCAGGCAGACTTTGAAGGCAATATTGCGCCATTAAATTTAATTCAATTAAACTGCTGTCAATTTGAGGTGACAAAGAAATACATTTTGTGTTTCGTTAAAAAAATAATGTTATTTAAACATTTACAAAGTATATTGTCTTTGTGCAATGACTGTCTATTTGTCTGTCCATTCGTCTTGAGATAAAAAAAACACACACAACATATAAACGAATTGTTTACGATTTGTTTACCAAGCAGGACGGGTCTGACGACTGAAGTGTAAAACTATTGAATAATGTACGGTTATGGTTCTCATCTCTGCCCAAAAAAGATCTTACAGTGCACCGTATTGACTCGATACTTAAGGGTTGACAATTCTCCATAGTTTTGGAGAATGTTTCAGAGATTATAGGACCTATATGCACAAGACTTGGAATGAACGTTTTATAAATCTATAAAAACCTCAAAATCATTTAATTCCTCAACTTTCTCCACATCCCACAAGCACACCTAAGCACAATTATTTGAAACTAATATCTTTAAAAAAAAAAATAGCTAGTAATTCTATTTAACTTATAAATGTACATTTTAAAACGAAGTAAATGGAATATTTACAACATTTTACAAAATATCGCAAATAATTGTCAAAAATTGAATCGATTTACATTTTTATAGTGTAAATTTCATTGGTCAACAGGGAAGGAAAATAGCAGCGTTCATAGTGGACTCGGGTTCTGTCAACTCGTTTTTATAGTATATTTAGTATTTTTTCTGTTCAACATAATTTTTATATTTTTAGCGCATTCAAATAAACCACAATTAAACCGCCAAAAAGAAATCAAATGTGTTCATATTATTTAATACTTTTGATCTTACAAGTGTATTGTTGAATTTTTAAAAGAAAATATTGAATATATTAGGGGTGTGCGTGAGAACACATAAATGATTTACACGCAAAGGCTCTAAAAAGCATGTTAATTAATAAATTATTATTAATTATACAATTTTTTGTACATAGATGTACTTGAACTATACAATAAATTGACGATATATCGTACATATATCGTTACTCTCGAAGATTTATTTTTTCTTGCCAGTTGCCAGGTCTTTCAGATTTCGTACAGGCTAGCTTTGGTTCGCATACATATCAGGCAGTCTTTAAATGCCATATTTCGCGCTTAAATTGAATTAAACCAAACTTCTACCAATTTTCAATTGCCAAGGAATTAATATTACTGTTGTATTTCATTAAAAAAAATAATGTTTTGATTTAAGCATGTTATATTATGAGCTTCAACATAAGTTTTCGCTGTTGAAACTAAAGACTTGCATTTTTGTACCTGTCTGAATCAATATTTTAGGGGCATGGCACATTTATTACACCTAAAATCGCAAATCGAAAAAAAGGTGAATATTTCCACAATTTAAAATCCGAAGGCACCAAATTTGATAGGTATGTTGCCGCACTAGAAATGTATATGTCTCACAGTTTTAACTAGAGTCAGAAAATTTGAAAGGTTTATAGCTAGGCATCTCCTCCAAAGATCGTTAACAAAAACTGGCCCCTTTCTCAAAGATTAATATCCCGGCGACGATCAATAGAACGACCACACCTACGATGAATGTTTAAAATTCTAAATTCTCAGTCCTTTCAACATTTCACATTAGTCCTGAAGCGAAAGGGAAGATATGCGGCCCGATATTAAAAAATTTGAGTGTGAGCGCAATGCTGCTTCTTCATACACACATACATACAGAGAGCGAGACACACTATTCTCTCGGGGTGGTAATACAGAACAAGGCTAAGCAGAGAGCGAAAAATTATAATTATTGCAACCACTTTTTTGTCAATTTGATTACTCTTTAGTATGTATTGTATGCGTGAATCCCTGAACCACTAAACAAACAGACAAGATAGATAGGACATTTAGAACAAAAAAAATGGGACACACTTCGGTTGTGCTCGGGTCCTCATCTCTCTCATAATCTCAGAGAGCAAGAGCGTGTGCACTGCGTTTGATCTGTGTGCGTTGGGCGAGATAGCCTATTATTTTTAAGGAATACCTTGCTCCCTCACACTACAAAGCAATACCTGCGCTTTTCACTCCCGTTCACCCGTTTGCATTCATACAAACATACACAAATTCGCACAAAAAAAAACTTGCACCTTGGTTAGCACATATAATGCTCTTAATTAGTTTTGAAAATTGCATAATCATCGTAAATAGTATAAGAGAAAACCACGAACTTCTATAGTGGGGACCAAAGGCAGCCACTAACTAAAGTACATGCGGAATGCATTTGTGTGTGTGTGTGTATGTATGCAAAGAGACAAATCGAAGGGTTCAGGTCCCGACTAGAGTCTTCTCACTTGTTTAAGTCCCTTTTTGCCCATTATCAATTTATTCAGAATATAAATATAGATATTTTCCCTAAAAATACGGTTTGACAGCAACTGATTTGTGCTAACAGCAATCATTAAGTATGCTTTAAAATATTTTTAGTTCTTACTTACATAGTTTTGTTTTGTTGAAAAGGACAAGAAATGTATTTCATAGAAAATAATTTACACTCGCTTTATTTAGACCCATTTTAACAATTAAATTAAGCTCAAGGCGACATATCCGCCCTCACAAGTATATCCTTTGTTATATTCTTGATCAATATCTTGCTATCAGTCTGTTGATTTTAGAAATTTTAGCTATTCCCTTATACTCCTACTATTGTATTTATAAATCTGTTGTGCTCTTCGAAATCGAAATGAAAAGCTTCTATCGGCAAATGGAAAGCTTTCTGCACATTCAGAATAATTCAATATGTAATTTGTGTGTTGAACGAAATAAATGATTGGCAGCAGTGTTGGAATGTAACACATTTTAATCATTATTTATTATATTATTATGCACCTTAGACTTTAGTGTACATAATTGTAATTTCGTTTTTACGTATACATTTATTTATGCACACTTTCGGACACAAAAACTTGCGTGTGTGTGAGTAGACATAAAAAATGTTCGGTTCTTTTGCGCTGGGACCGTTTTTCAGAATACGTCTGAGTGTAAAGATTTCAGTGAATAATCTCTCCCGTACGTGAAAGCTCTGGCAGAAGTGCTAAGAATTGAGTCGACCGCCTGCTCGCTCCCGTCTTTTGTTCTTCGAATCGAATGTACGCGTTTCTTTTGCATTTACTTGGTATAAATAGAAAAGGGTGCATACATTTTCATATATATATTTACAATAAACTAATAATTGATATTGTTTATTTTGATAAATGTTCAAACATTTTGTATGCATTTCGATCGTGTGACACGTGTTTCATATCGTTTACTCATGTTCGGTAAAAGTTTTCAAGTTTCTCTCTATAATTAAAACGACCGAAAATATATATTTTTAAAAATAGACTCTTCATATATGCAAGCTTACCTAGTTAAAATAAATAAAAGTGATTTCTATATAAACAACAATTCAAAAAAAGAACATTTCGGTGACAAGCAAAAAAAGAACTTTTCGGATATTCAAAAACAAAATTATAACAATAATAAATTCCAAAATGATTCAGATGTGGTTAAGTAATTTGAATGCATATATATATATGTATATAGTGTAAAGTATTTGCATTAATCGTATCTGTGTATATTTAGAATTTTGATAAATACACCGATAAGAATTTTGCATATTCAACAATTCTATGATTCAATTCAACAAAACTCAATCAAAGTCAAAGAATCTTTCATAACCTGTGTTTACATTTCCCATTATGAACGTCCATATAATTTAGAATATATCGGATGACTAAGAGGAATTCAGTTTTTAATAATATCAACACTAAGGAAGCCAAGGATTAGACATGCATTTACAAGAGACTGACAAGTAAGTTTAAATAAATATGTATATTTATCAGTACAATAGGAAAATGATGAAGCAAGTTTGATTCAACATTAAACGTTAACGAAATTTTTAAATCTTAGTAAAATTAAACACCAAGTTATTATTGATGAAAAAGAAGCGGCATGCTATAGGGAAAGATATAAACATCAAACAGAGGGATAGCAAAACTTTGCACAAAAACAATATACGCTTCACTTTATAAACGAGCAGGTTAACAAGTAGGGTTGATGATATTTTTGTTGTTATCGCTATATCGTAAATGACTAATTGATATATTAAGAAAAGAAATCTCGATATGTTTCTATATCGTGTTGAACAACTTGTTTATTTTAATTAATAGGTATGGAGATAGATAGACTTCGAGATACCCTGCGCCAAGCAGTTCACACATATACAAAAATTCACGGCGCAAGCAGTGCATTTTTTATATTTTTGGTGGCTTTCAAACCCCCAAAACATTTTTTATGGTTTACCATACATAATTAATGAGTAATGCAACCAATTAAAAAAAAAACAGACGTTGCAGTCACGCGTTAGCGACTACGTTTTACTCCTTCACGGTCCTAATTGTAATTGTTAATTTGAAAAGTTTCGATTTTTAAGATAATTTAAATTTTTTTTGCCGATATTTATAAAACGGGAATAATGATTTACCTTTAAAATTTGTGGTCGCTAGCTCTAAAACTGTGGAAGATAAGAGCTTCCGCGATTCATGTTGGCGAGCTAGCTGAGAACGTTGTGGTGGGCGTGGCCGGACCTCACAAGCTATTTATGCGCCATACCGTCAAAATTGTTAATTCAGCGATTCATGTGTTATCGGTTTACCACGCACCCAGTGGGCGCACCCTAAAATCCTTAGAGCTTGTTCATCATTGGTTTTGCAACTACATATTTATTCTCGTTCGCGAAGTAAAACTATCATATTAGGTTGGTGCAATGTCCGTCATGCTGTCCGTCTGTCCGTATGAATTCAACTTTTCTCGGCGCTATTGAAGATAAAGACTTAAAACTTTGAATATGTATTTGCAGATATCCCCTTCAGACAGAGTGTTTAGATTTCTTACACCTTCAATCGCAAATCGATAAAAAAATGAATATTTCCTACAATTTTTTAGATATAGAGCCACCAAATTAGATACGTGGATAGCTCCTGACCTCCCTTAAAGATTGCACACTTGACATCCTGGCCACGCCCACTATAACGCCCCGCTGGAAATGCCTATAACTCCCAAAGTTTTTAAGCTAGAGGGACCACATTTGGTGGGTAGATAACTGATCATATCCTTTAAAGTCCCAGTCATATAAGTCATAGGTTAGCAGGCCACTTTCATGGCCGTAAACTTGGTTCGGTTCGATGGAATGTTTATCGTGTTCGCAAGCAGATGATATTGTATTTGTTTTGTTTTGTTTGTTTTAAAAACGGTTATGTATTTCTCGAGGAGTGATGAAAAATTTGGGCACACGCCTAAAAAGAGTCTTCAAAAAATTCCAGATTTCAAACATTACAAAAAATGTCTGCCATTGAACTATTTGTAATGTGGTTTTTCCTCCTTTGAGGCCCATATTTAAAAAAAAAAAATTAAGTTTGGGGTCTGCGGCTATTTGGTCACAAATGAAACAGAAATCAATTTAAGACCCCGTCCAATCGAAAGTTAAACCTTCAGTTGTACAACTCTTCCCAGCCACATTACCACACGTGTTGATTTATAACTTCTGTGTGATCCACCGATATTAATGAAAATTTTTGCAATTGATTCTTTAAGTGCTTTATAACAATAAAAATATTTAAATATTCAAAATTAAAATATTCATTTCAATAAAATTTGGTGTCTATAGCAGTCATATTATAAGAATAAAGTAAACAATTTGATATTGTTGTAAATTGTTATCGATTGTAGGAAAACGTTGAAAGTTATCAATTATTCGAAGCAAACTTGAACTGCGCGTGCTTTGGATGAGTCTAAATTTGAATTTGAAGTCCCTAGTTTATATAGTTTCCGAGAGCGACACTTTCTTGGGTATAAAAAGGGTGCATGTTTAGTTTAAATGATCTGTAACTTCCAAAACCGGTAAAAATCTACAACGTTTATTTATTTATTTTTTTTTAAAATATAAGAGCTAGACAGCAAATTATGACACTTAAATAATAAATTTCAATTAAGTTTCATTAATATTGGTTACGAAACACAAAAGTTTTAATTATACAAATTTCACAAGCGAAGTAGCAGTTCGCGCGCAAGCAGTGCACGCGTAAGCAGTGCATGCCTGTGCATCACACATTTGGCTATAGGAATTTAAATGCGTGCAACGACAACTCGCTTCCTGTTTCAGGGTATTTCCTAGTCGGGTGTTCTTGACTAGAGCAGCCTTGAATGAATAGTTTTGAATAGTATTATGAAGACGCTTCTATTACTATTATTTATACATTTATACTAAAGACTTAAAACATTTCTGCTAAACTTTATTGGTGGAATGTCAATCAAAAGCTCATTGATATTGCACTCAGCATGGTCACGTCCTTGCGCAGGCGCTGCTGGAAGGGTGTAACTCGTAAAAGTTTCAGTAACCATTGGCAACTGTCACTTCGAGGCGCTCTCTCGTTTTCCTTTGGTATTATTTTTTCTGCTGTTTGGCTCAGTGAAAGCTCTACTTGGAACACAGAACTTAGCAATCAATACGAGATTTTTTATTTCGGATTTGAATAATATGCCAAGCATACCTCCGTCAATAATCAAAGCTTAACAAATAATATTCATGTGCTGCGCTATCGTTCATTAAAGTTTTCCGTGGGTTCTGGAATTTGTCCAAGTGCTTATATACATAATATTCGCATATTTGCATTACGTCGAGTGCAAAGTGGTGTTAAAACTAGTCATGTGGCTGCAGCAGTGGAAAATTGCCATTTATTAAATAACTGAGGTAAAATTTCCAAAGCACGACGATTATTGTCTTAAAATCGTCAAACTCTTTCATCTTGGACATTTGTGCATGTTTCGTGGATGTTCATACCCATGGGTATGTTTTCCTATAGAAAAGTTATGCAAATATGTGTATGTGTGTGTGTACACGTATGTATAAATGTGTGTTCGTTCATGTATGCCAATTCTGTACAATAACCCAATATATATATATACGTATAAATATATATATAAATATATAGTTGAAGGCTTTAGCATCTTTCGCTATCTTTCTTTAACGAAATAAATAAATAAAATATATATATATAATGTTAAAATATGTTATATCATGATAAATATGTATGAATGTGTTTGAATCGAATGTTAACGTAGTTTTAAAAAAATGGGAGAGGCACGAGGACATTTACTTTTGGCCTGTGGCAACGCCTGCGAATAACTTTTCGTCTTTGGTAATGGTAATTTCGAAAGCAAAATGATTATTGTTCTATGTATCTGGTATAAACAAAGATATTTAAAAGAAAACCACCACCAAATGCCTTTCTTGCAATCAAGCAATCAGCTGGTCAACAGCCAGAATAGGTAAACCCGAAAATATGCAACGTTAATTATAACATAAAATGAAAGTTAACAGTTTCAATTGAGTACACTCATTTAAAATGAAAACCTTGCCAAAATTCGTGTAAAGTAAAGCTTCTATTTCGTTTTAGAAATGACGAAAATGTCTCTGAAACAGATAAGAACCACAGAGCTCACGCCAAAGACAATCGGCAGCAACAGCGGCAAGACCCAGTCCAGTCAAAACAACAGAGACCGTACATAGATGATAGACCCAAGTATATAAATCAGAACCTACTGCGATTACAGCCGCCTCCCCCCTCAAAGCCCCCACCAACAATCGAGCCGGGCTCTCCTCACGCGCTCTTCCTGCAGAATATTCGCTCTGGTGCGAACGCCGGAGTGTTCGCAGCTGAAACTGCCGAGGACCGAAAGTTCAGTTATCCAAATGCACTGCAGCGGTCTGCAACATTGCCAGCGAAACATAATCGTGTAGGAATACGCAGTCGCGTCACCTTCAAGGTCCCCTCAGCGGCAAATCAATCCCCAGCCGCAAAATTAGAAGGAAGCAGCAACGTTCCGAGTGCTCAGCCAGCAACGCCAAAGGAAGCAAGCAAAATGACGTCGGAGGATCTGTTACAGCCGGGACATGTTGTGAAAGAACGCTGGAAGGTATGCTATCCTGTCATATACAAATTTAAACCGACCCCATTCAAAATGGGTCACTCAGTCTGCAATCTCGATTTCGATTCCGAAACGGGGCAAGTTTTACTAATATCAATAAAACCATATTTGAAGACATGGTTTTCTTAGCATATCTCGAATACTATCACAGATAGAGCCACGATCTGAAGATGGAAATCAGAAATATTTCGGTTTTGTGGTTTTTTATATATAAAACTATATATAAAATAAACAGACTTGTGCTTTGGTGCTTTTATAAAGAATGTTTATAACGACAGATTGCAGGGTACGAGGTATCTCCTAGTCGGATACTTCCGAATACAACATTCTTATATGTTTATATTGTGATTCTTTTTTTTTGTTTTGTTAAGGTTGTTCGCAAGATCGGCGGCGGCGGTTTTGGTGAGATTTATGAGGGCCAAGACTTGATCACCCGTGAACAGGTGGCGCTCAAGGTCGAGTCCGCCCGGCAGCCGAAACAGGTGCTTAAAATGGAGGTGGCTGTGTTGAAGAAACTCCAGGGCAAGGAACACGTTTGTCGCTTCATCGGATGCGGCAGAAACGACCGCTTCAACTATGTGGTAATGCAGCTGCAAGGGAAGAATTTGGCCGAGCTGAGACGAGCGCAGCCGCGGGGCGCATTTTCGCTTAGTACAACACTCCGACTGGGCCTGCAAATTCTAAAAGCCATCGAATCCATACACTCTGTTGGCTTTCTTCACCGCGACATAAAACCGGTAAGCCCTTAATACAAATTCTTCATTATAATATCTTATCTTTTATCTTAAAAATAATCCTTTGTATTTGCTGTTGATATATTTAATGATAATGCTTTCAACTTTTTTGAAACTAACGCATTCTTTGTTGTAGAGTAACTTTTCTGTGGGACGTTTGCCCTACAATTGTCGGCGGGTATATATGCTCGACTTTGGCCTGGCCCGCCAGTATACCACGGGGACAGGAGAAGTGCGGTGTCCCCGAGCAGCGGCTGGATTCCGAGGCACTGTTCGCTATGCCTCGATTAATGCCCATCGCAACCGGGAGATGGGGCGACACGATGACCTTTGGTCCCTATTTTATATGCTTGTTGAGTTTGTGAACGGCCAGTTGCCTTGGCGGAAAATAAAAGACAAGGAGCAAGTTGGACTAACGAAAGAGAAATATGACCATAGAATATTACTGAAACACCTACCATCGGACCTGAAACAATTCCTGGAGCACATACAATCACTCACGTACGCAGACCGGCCGGATTATGCGGTAAGAGTTCTACTCTCTACTACTAAAAATTATGCTCGTTCACGAACTGAAACTAGTTGAATGAGTTGGTTCTAGTTCCGTCCATTCGAATTCGCTCCTCACAGTTTTATATAGATGATTGGTTCATTTGAGAATCGGTAAAAGAAACGCACAAAAATTTCGATTTAAATGTGTAAAACGTCAGCAGGGTTCACTGTACCGACTAGTTTCCTATACAAATGAATGAAACTGGTAACTGACATTAAATTCACTGTTATTGTTAATATTTAAAGATGCTTATCGGCCTATTTGAGCGATGTATGAAACGCCGCGGAGTAAAGGAGGCCGATCCGTACGATTGGGAGAAAGTGGACACCACCATTGTTGGCAATATAAACGCATCGACGAATGCGACTCCAACGCCTGCTAAGAATGAATACATGCACGGCAACGTCACACAAATGACGGTGGCTGCTTCAAACGCCAGTGGAACAGAATATGTAAGATTTAATCAAATAGCAAACACAAATTTTTTATATTAATGCAAGGTATTTACTTAATTCAACATGAATATAGGTACGAAAGAGAAACGATATTGACACTGCTCAGATGGCTTCAACGGAACCTCTTCATATTAAGGAAAAGGTACAATAATAGATTAAGTCTTATCTGAAACCTTAGAGCTAAACAATTGCACCAATTTGTAAAATATAGTCACACATTTGTTACGTATGTTGCTGGTGACCTCGGTCACGCCCACTAGAACACCCACCGCCCCGCGAGAAGCGAAAACCCATACGTCCCACTGCCCACTCCCGCCCTTAAATCGTGAAAATCTCTATTTTCACAAAAAAAATCGATTTCCCACAGTTTTTGAACAGTGAAAATTAACTGAATTCAGCCACAAAAAAGTTTTGGTGAAAATGTCCTTATTTACGTTCCATATTTAATAGCGCCTTCATGGTATCTTTTTTGGAGGCATGGAGAAAAGATTTTGCAAGAGGGGAATATTACCTGTGTTGATTGAGCAGATATCTGAGCTGATCAAGGAAGACTCAGTTCCATCGTGCAAATAATTTAAAGCGGGATAGTAAAAAATTAATCTACAAAGAATCGAATTGGTTTAAGAAGCCCTAATCCATGGCCAGTCGCCTGGCCATTGCCACATATTTTTTTCAAAATGAAAATAATTACAATTTATTTTATATAAATTGTCATTATTCATTATTTTCAATGGTTCTTAGGACACTTGTTTGGCTGATTTCATTTCCTCAGCCACTTTGTAAATTTATACACACCACAGAGTCCTTTAATATTGTCCTCTCATAGTTGCAAAAACACAATTGTAGGATCGAAACTATTAAATAATATAAAATTTGTTGATGTTGGCTATCTCATTTTAGTTTATTTGAATGTGTTAACATTGTTAATGAGTTGAATCAGCAGAATTAGCGTTTATTTTCAACGCTACCATTTTCACATTTTTTTGTTTGTGATTTTCATACTCTTTGCTTGAGTTTTTGACATACATGTTTCGACTTGAAAGTGGAAGCTTTCCTAGCAGAAACAGGTATAATGTGATTAAAAATCCAGTTCTCAATGTTGGTATATGGAAATTATTATGAAAGCAAAACAGTTGTTGTCCGAAATTATTATAATGGTTTTGTGCAAATTTATGTAAAAGGCGGAAGGAAGCATCTCCAATCCCGTTAAGTATTCTTGATGTCAATATCTGGCAAACTATAGAACTAAGTTTTTTACTTTATATTCCAAACGAAAACCAAATGTCATCCCCGTTTTATTAAAAAATGATTTCAACAATTGATTTCAAATACTAGCAGAGGCAGAGGCACCAAATTTTGTTTGTCATGTTTACGTAAACAAGACGCAGATCTGGAATATTTCAGATTTTAGTTACCAATTGCCACAATCCCCCTCAATTCACATTCTATAGACTTCTGTGTTAGTTTGTACATAAATTTCAATGCTGTTGTGAGAGGGATTTGAATGTTGTCTAATGCGGCCTTAAAATTTTCAGTCCTTATATACCAAGAAGCATCAGTGATAGTAATCAGTATCTTCGATTATTTTGTTGTTACTTGTTTTTCCTGCAGTTTAGAGATAACAGTTTATAGACCAGGATCTTGTGTTCCTGAATGAGAAAAGAACGAAATTGAATTAGCCAGTGGAGATTACCGGTCTTAAAATTTACGTGCGTCTTCTTGACTATGATGTGCTTCCGCCAAGTTAACCGTTAGTTACTCGATAAGGGATTTTGAAATTTGTATACTGTTAAAAGGAAGCGGAGATCAGAATGGCCTGTTTAGAGTATCATCGGCCGTAAATAAGACACGTAGACGGCATACAACTAAAATTGGAATAAGAATACTAAACATTTTTGGTTTACACATTCCATTTACATAACCCAAAAATATATACTAGATAAAAGCTGAAATCTTATTCATTTACAGGTTGACAAGAATTGTAATGCGACGATGACACCACAAGCTACAGCGGAGTGTGGCTTGCAGAACGTTAATTCAGGCAATCAAAACACATTACCAAAACAGCAGCTGCAGCAGCAGCAGCAGCAGCAACTAGTGCTGGTCGCCAACACGGCGATAGCTATTCCGAATCTTCCTAGTGCAATGATCAAGTCGTCCACTGTGGGCATTGTTAACAACGAGGTTTCCGGGAGCACAGCCAATACGCAGTTCAAGTCATCGCACGGCGTAATGCATGCAAAGCGCTGCCAGCCTCAGACTGTTTCCGGTTCATACACGACATCAAATCAAAACAACTCGGCCCCAGTTTATGTGAGTCCATTATCTTACAATCATATATCACTAATCTCTAATGTGGCCTTATCTAACCAGTATCCAGAGAGCAAAAACTTGCCAGTTCATCCGCTTTCTGTATTGACGAAAATGCAATCAGGTGATGGCCACAAGGCCAGCAGCGATGCGCCCGCAAACGCAGCCGAATCCGATCTGAAGCAGAAAAACAACTGTCACATGAGCGTGGAAGGTGCGACTAGTCGCTCGTTGTGCGGGGAGCAGCAGCAGCAATCAAACAAGGCGGTGAATCCAGAAACGGGCGAAGGTGCTGAGAAACACCAGCCAAATCATCAGGGCGTCGTTTTGGCAGCCGACAAGGGTTACGATAATAAGCGCTCAGCGAGCAGCATAAATCTGGGTGACCAAAAGTCAACCTACGGCCGCCTGCGTGTCCTTGCTGCGCCGCCCGTCCAGCTGGGCGCTGAACTGACTGGGAATGAGCCGGAGAACCAGGAGTTCAATGCAATATGCAGCAATGGTAGCCTAACACCAAAAACAGTTATCTGTCAGCGCGATCAGATTTTTGGCATAGGCACTACCATATCGCCAACCAACCGTCGCTCTGCAACGTCTACCAACCTGCGGCTCTCCTCATCGATGGCGGGAGCCAATGCAACGTGCGCCAGCCAGCGCCTTAGCAGCGGCGGGGGCGGGGGCGGAGGAGGCGGCGGCTCTGCGACCGGAACTGTTACGGCTAAAAGCAGCGCTGCTGGCGACCATTCAGTCACCCAGTTCGCATTGATTGACGACGAGAACGTTTCGGCACTGCAACAGGTAACAAAGGGGGGCGGAGCGCTTACTTTAGCCTCCCAGTGGAAAAGCCAGTTTGACGATTCCGAAGACACAACTGACAACGAATGGAAACAGGAGCCACAGGTATGTATGCACTGTAACGAACGTAAATGCAGTTGGGATATCAGCTGCGAATTTTAATTCAGTGCTTAAAATGTCCATAGCCTTGAATTTGATCGTTTTTCACCATTTTTATTGATTTGATTGGCTTATATATTAAATGTGTTTGAATGTGTTGTGAAACGAACACAATATTGTTTACAGTATATGCATATAAACAGTTGCGCGTACACTCAGAGAAAAATCGGTTCAAAATTGCTTAATCCAAAAATATATTTACTTTGGATTGAAGAAGTTATTACAAATCAAATTTAAGAACAAGTGAGATTTCTCTAGTCTTCCTGGAACCGAAAAATTGTATTACCTCAAAATTATCCCAAGCATAGTTCTCCGATTAGATGAGGATAGAACAATTATTAATAAGAGCCTAGGATACCAATTAGGTTGATAAAAGGCGAAATGTAAATATATTTTAGGACGGATAAAAGATATAAGAATTGTGTCAACTAACTCCCCTGGACTATCCTTGATGAATCCTAGAATAGTCCTAGTCTAGTTGACTAGAACATGAGAGTTAAATTTGAGTTTGTTATTGTAAATATAAGTGATGTGAACACAAAAATTTCCCAAACGTACCTAATGTCCAAAGGTGGAGTCTGAAGGGACTCAGAGGGAAGACGGACTCGGCTGCTATAAGGAAACCTCCACCACCACAATTATATTTAGAAGCAACAATTTCAAAATCGGAAATTTTCGGGCTTAAAAGAGATTATAATAAAATGGAAAGAAACACTTTCTACATAGAGAGTAGAGGGTTTAGACTTAAGATCTCTAACATTTTGATAGGCAAACTTGATGCAAGTTATTGCAAGCATTCACGAAGCGAAACTAGAATTTGTGCAATGTCCGTCTTGCTGTCATATTTGTCCGAAGTTATCCTTTTCAGACAATGTGCTGGGAGGCTAGCAAATCTACAACACCTGATTCACCCAAAAATGCAAATCGATAAAAGGTGAATATTCCTACAATTCCAATCACATAATTGTATACGTTGATAGGAGGTGATTTGGAAGTGACCTTCTCCAAAGATTGCAGCCTTTATATCCCCACCATGTCCAAATTTACCAAATTTGGCAACAATAATAATTAAAATCGTGCACGAGTCTAACGCAGTCGGTAAAGCCAGACTGCAGCGTTCTTACTTGTTATTTTTGGCTTTGTATCCATTTACAATTATGTGTTGGGGACAATACTGTTTACAACACATGTTGTAAACAATTAAGAACATTAATTTTATATGATGATGTCTCCTTCGAATATGCTAGCTTAAACTTTTCCACTGTTATATTGTTGGGCTTGAATTTTAGCCAGAACACAATACGATTTGACATCTTCGGATAAGAAATGCAACCAGAAAGCCATGAAACAAAAAAGAGCTTCTTAGGTGGAACACCATCTTTGAGTTTAGACGCCGCAATTCCGTTAGTTTGCCAACTATCCTTAGAGTCAACTTTTGGTTATTGCATAACTAATAAAAACTAAAAATAAACTGACGAGCATAGAAGTAGAATTCAATGTTTATATATACTATAGCACTTAATGAATCTATTGCAATATTTCATCAAGATCGATGCAGAAACACTGAAGATATATTTAAAAAAAAACAACTGAGAATCTCCAACAGTATTATATTATTAAGCTGGGGATGCACAAGCTGCTTGCCAAATTT
Source organism: Drosophila paramelanica (assembly GCA_035043915.1). Lineage (NCBI taxonomy): Eukaryota > Metazoa > Arthropoda > Insecta > Diptera > Drosophilidae > Drosophila > Drosophila paramelanica. Next base: position 1,312,427 of record JAWNMO010000179.1, read on the forward strand.
GGTGACTCTAGATATAAAACAAATATGGGCCTTCACAAAGGTCAGGATATCTCCTTGTCTGGCTATCCCGACTAGAGCAATCTCACTTATTTTCCAAAGGATTTACGAAAAAGAGCACTTTCATTTGATTTGATATTAATTAACAAGAATAGTTCATAATTAATGATGGCTTATTTGAGAGCGAATCTATTCGGTATTTTTCTCTGTGTGGAGTGCACAATGATGTATATACTTACATATAGCTATATCTGCATTAGTATCATGTCTGCGTAGAGCCTCGTTAGTAAATATCTATTTAATGTATGTTCAGTCGCAAGATTACACAATGTAAAGATCACATGTAAAGTTATCAACCTCTTGCCTCACAGTCACAACCAAATTTGGATCAATTTGCTAAAGCGGATGCGTCATTGCCGTTAATACGCAGAACCCCTAACTTAGCCGTAACTCGTAACAGCAATTCAAAAGCAAAGCCATCCGAGCACGAAAAGGTTAAAAGGTAAGTGGAAATCTGTAACGAATATCTAACACGACATGTTTTGTATGTTATTTACTTCATCAAAGAACCTAAAAAGAAACTACTGCTGCTAATCCTGTTGGTTAGATTTAGTTGAGCAACTATCCTACTGCAAGCACTTTTTTTGCTGCCCACTTCATTTGAATTTTACTTTGTATATGTCATATAAATATTTAGGTATAGAAGATGAGGTTTATATCAAAAATCAAGATCAAGATTAACATTCAACCAAATTAAAGTACATCAAACATAAAAACCGCTACACGAGCTAAAACTCTAAACATAAACATAAACTTACGTTTTAGATACTCAATTTAACATATTCAAAATCCAAATTCAAATTTTACGCAAAAAGCTCCAGCTTCAGTGTACCTGAAAAACATTTTACTATATGCCGATTTTTATTCAATTTTCATTTGATTTCCTCTTTTAGTGAACTTAAAGAAACAGTTGTTCCATACAAAATTGAAATAAAGTGGCCAGTTCCCTATTTAAGTTAGCTCAGAATACAGATACAGAAAATAAAATCAGATCCGAAGCAATAAAAATGCGAAAATGCCTCAAATCAGAAAGCTGTGCCTCAAAATTCAAAAATAATTAATAAAAATGCATTCCGTCAACTGATTCAATTTGCTAAAAGTTAATCAAAATCAGTTTATGCAATCTCTTAACAGTTTAATTTATTTCAACGAATTACACTAGGTTACAAAACTTAACTTGTTTTGTATCCTTTGGCTACTTTTCTGATACAATATGATAAAAAACCGCTTTAAAACAGTTCTATTCTAATTTTTAATTTTTGGTATTTGATTAGCTTTCATACCTTATCTAGCAAATATTTTTTATTATTATTTGTGAATATCGTAGCTGATTTTAAAAGCATTACACTTCTTGAAAACTAATGAATATATCTTCAAATTAGCCACACACATTTTTTGTTATAATCTTTGGGTTTGTAATTGGGATACAGGCAACCCTAAACTTCAGATATTTTTGTGACCTCCAAAATACAGAAAATTTAATTTCTGTGTGTAGACACACATCCCAACTACATTAGATAGTATTTGTAATACTTTTCAAAGCAATGGGTCATTACTTCTGTTGTACACTGTGAATGCTACATTATTATAATGTTAGACAACAACAACAAATTGTACGCCAACCAAAGCAACCTAGAAACCATTTGTATCGGAAGGTCGAATGAATTGTAAAGAGATTAAGTATGCGCAGTAGAAGCAAAAGATTGACGGAGTCAAAAGCCCTACAAAACATATGTTTACATTTTTATTTGTATTGTATTTAATATATGTGTATGTATTTAATTGTAAGTCCCTTGATAGCAAAGACGTGAATTCTAATAAGTTAGTGGGACCAGATCTATAATCCACAAACCCAGGCAGGGAGAAATTAAAGATTTGCAAAAATATTGCAGTTTAGCAGTTATCAAAATCTCAAAAATAGTACATATAGCAGACTATTTAGAAATACCTCTAAAGTTTAACTTGTTTATTGATGGAGAAAGATAATGAAAAGATTATTTCCAAATGTTATACAAGCTCTTCAAGAGACATTCAGTACGGTACCCAAGCACACCTCTTGTACTCCATCAGGTGCTGGGAAAATCACATATTAATGAATTTTGAGTTATTTACATGATAAAGCAAAGCCAATTGATAATTGTTAGAATTTTATGTCGTTTGAAAGATTTCAGCAAATAGATCTACGATGGCCTGATTTGAGTCAACTGTGCTTTTTTCAAAAACTGAGATTCGTATTAACGCAATTCCCGCTGGAACTGTAATCTAAAACTATTCCCTTTAGCATTGCTTGAAGAATTACAAACGGGAACGCGTGTATCAAACAAATTATTTAAAGTGGAATAGAAAATTGTTATTGCCCTTTCCATTTCCCTACAAGTTCTCTTTTCAATTATCAATTTTGCAATTAGGATCCATAGGTCCAAAATGTTTCAAAAGTCTATATCAACGCTATCATGCGTGAAAAAGTGGACAGATGAGCTATCACATTTTCGGCTATGTTTTCTGTTTTGTCTAAACGATCGTTTCGATCTATCCGATCAGACTTGCATAGCAAAACTTCAAGCGTTCGTGTTTATTTTACCATTTTTACCCCAAAACTTTTCGTCGTAATTTGTTAACGTATGGTAAAGCTTTGTAAGTTTTGCGAAGCAGGGATCCTCTAACCATTTTATCTGATAATTTGATTCAATACACAGTTCTGAAAACCTATATTTAACCATACTGTGGATGTTAAAAAAGCTATAAAAATTAAGAGTAAAATAACAAAACCTAACTTAAACCATAAGTTAATTTCACCTTTTTCTTTTGAATATTTTTCGCATTTTTAACGTAGCAAAGTGATATGTATTTCCGAAACTAGGGTGACATACATACATTTTTTCTAATAGTGACGTCATATTTTATACAAAAATTCACGTGTAATAATTTCCTAATTGCCAATAGATACACACTTAACATAGCTGGAATAGAGAACTACGAGACCTTGCAAATGTCAATACCGCACTGCTGGTCTGAGCCTGCAATGGGTAATGTATTACGTAAAGAGTTAGAGCCACCTGCTGTGCAGCAAGCAGCCTTTGATGACACTGTAAGCATACCTTGTAATTATTAATAATATAATATTATATACTATATATAAATAAATAAATATATATAAATGTATACTGTCCAGTCAATTGTATAAATATCATGCATGTTTGTTAATAAGACACTTACATTTTGATGGACATTTTAAGCATTAACATTAAAATTCAACTATTTTTAAATGTATTTTGCTGTAACTGAGTTAATTTCCTATTTCTTTTTTGTTTCTGATTTGCCATTTTTGCAAATGAAAACGCCAAGGTAATTTTCAAATGATTAACTCAGAAAACAACTTTTACTCGTTCTTCATTTTTGTTTTATTTGTAATGATTCAATGTTTTCTCATGATTATGGTAACAAAACTGAAGAACGTTGCTGTCGGTCATTATCCGCTCCGTTATACTCGTTCACGGTATTAACTAATATTCATATTTTTGAAAAACTTACATACTTAAAATATGACGCGGGAACACTTGAGTATATATTCATAATTTTAGATCTCTAGCTTAAATAGCGACTAAAAAAATTACCTATATATGGACAAAATATACTGTTTTCACTTAGTAAACAATTATACTTAACACCAAAGTCAATACTGTTTTTTTTAATATTAAATATTTATATCAGATATACTGATACTGAATAATAGCGCCCGACTAGGAGATACCCTGCACACTGCGATCTGTGGTTACAAATATTTCAACCACATTGCATTCATACATACTATAGTAGGAGAGTGAGGAAACAAGAAAGAAAAAAGATTATATTGGGTTTGTGCAATGACTATTTTGCTGTCCGTCCGTTGTCCGCCTTAAATTTCATATATATTATTGTGTATACCCGCGTCAGTTATTAGTTAAGTGTTAAGACGAAAACTACTCTTATATTAGAAAGGTAAGAAAATTTGATAATTCTCACATAGAAAACTTAACGAAGCTAATTAAGGCGAGAGTGTGCGTAGCCAGAAAATTTTGTCCACTAATCTTAAAGCTTTGTGAGATTTCGATCTTTCCAATTTCCGGTTAGTTGTTAGTTTTTGGACCGCCCTTTAAAGGAGTAACCTTCATAATTTGGTTTCTATTTTGAAAATGATGAAAAATACAGCCTTTCACAAATTGTGGGAGTTATCAAGGTATTTGGTCAATCTTCGGAGAAGATCGCATCCAAATTGGTGACTCTCACCTTAAAGTTGTGGGAAACATGCACGTGCTGTCGATTGGAGCTGTCAGTTATCTCGGTGTTTCCTAGTTATTCTGTGACTAGTTTAAAATTGTGGAAAAACTTGGCTTTTATCGGTTTGCGATTTAATGTATATTCGATTTGCCTTTATCTGGCACGGGTCAAGTGTTCAATAGTGGCAAAACAAAAGCTGCGTTCATACAGCAAGATATCACACTTTAAAGCAAGTATCTTTTGTCAGTGTACGATAAGCTTGCCAAGGCCATGTTAAACGGTCCTAACGACAATATTTGCAAACGGAAAATAAGTGCAGGCATTCTACTATGTTTATTTATAAATTGGAATTACTCCTACAATTTGATGTGCAATCAGAACGCACTGAAACGATAAATAACAATTATATTTGTTCACGAACAAGCAACTAGTCTTTTGTCCGCCAGTCCTAGTGATCGTATTTTTTTTCTGCGCTATTAAAGATAATTGTCTTTAAACTTAGGCTTTCAATTTTTAGATATTTGCTTCGGAGAAAGTATTAAGATCTTTAAGCTTGCCCCCAAACATTACAAATGGGAGAAACCAAGTTCCGAACCACTCCCACACTGCACAAATAACAAAACGAACATAAAATACCAGAATAGTTAAGATCGTGAACTAGTATAGCACAGTCTTACTTGTTTTTATTAATTAATGCTATTTGAAAAAAGAGCTGGCGTATAAAAGTAGTTTTAAATACAAAACACATTCAAAGTTAAATTAACACCACGATAATTATATTTTGTGGCTTATTCAAGGTATATCGAATGGATATAGCGAGGAACGTTTGTGTACGGGAATCCGTTTCGGAAATTGCGCCATTGTCGAATCAGAAGGCAACAGCTAAATTGCCCGCTGTTGCATCGTTTAAGGATGCTGCCAATGATATCCACTCGAGGAATTCGAATGAGAGTCAGTCGGCGTGCAAGCATCGCAACAATGTATGCCTGATAGATCTGTTCGACGAGAAGACTCAGCAGACGGCGGACCTGAATGCAATCCTTACAACAAATCCACATGCAGTGCCTTGGTGTGTGAAAACTACATTTTGCCAGCGAAGCAACTTGCCAACACAGCCGCCTACCGATACAATACCGCCGGATATGCAATCGCACGATGGAAACAATTCCGGTTTGGTCGACGCAGAAATCCAGGGAAACGACGGTGGTTGTGTTAGTGGGCGACTTGAAATTCGTGTCATTCCCAAAGGTACATTCTACAATAATACAAATTATATATTTATGATTTGAAATATTTGATTTTTTGTTTGTTTAGAAAACTCGCACATTGACGAGTCTGTCTACTACGATGCTTTAGCAGCAACTACTAAGCCCCTAAACAACACGTGCAAACCTTCGAGTAGAGAAGCATCTGGTGATATGCAAGCCTCAGATTTAAATGATAAGATGTCAGTAAACTGTGATGATGACAGGCAAATGGCAGCAGCAATTGCTGCCTTCACAAATACAACTGCTAACTGCAATGAGCCTATTACCGAAGCGGCGGTGCCCAGAACGGTCCACGAGTATAATTCCTACAGAAATCAATTTGGCGAGGACATCAGGGCCAAATTAAATGGGAACAGTGATAGTCCACAGATGACCCAAACCATCAAATTGCAAACATCAGCGGCCGCACAGAGACAGCTGATGCGGATCCCAGAAACAGTGCTTGTGCACGCTCAGTAAGATTCCCATACTCACTTCTAATTTGCGCCAATCCAAATGTGCCTCCTGGGGTGGTGTGGACACAGCAGCGACTGCATCGAGTGCAACGAGTGCGTGCTGCCCATAATCCTCAAAATCGACAACACGAGATCAAAGCACCCACTGTGGATATTTTCAATAACCCAACTCGAAGTCAACCATATTCTGGTGCTTTACACAATTCTCAAAATATTATGGATTTAACACCAGGTTTGTTCAGCTCTTGAATCTGTCTAATATCTTGACTTACTTAGAACGTAATATATCTAAATGTGTACATATATAGTAACGAATGGTCCGTTACGAATCTTAATTTTGTAGAGTAGCTTATTTTAGTATAAACGCCTTTATATTTCTTCAATGATCACCTATTATAGCAAGCATTTGAGTGCTTGGTAATAGTTGTCGATCTGTCTGTCAGCGGTTTATTCCTGCCAATTGAGTAAATCTTCATTTTGTCATTATTGGTTCTGTTTATACGGATTTCAGGTTTGCGTCGCCGTCGCGAGTCTACAGAGGGAAAGTACGTAACGGATCCCACACAATTAAATTTAAGATTTCAACGACCACAAGCTCGGATTAGTAGGTAAGCAATCGGTTTGAAATGTTGACCCGTGAAGTGCTCTACTAATCAGCCAAATTCTAGGACTCGTGGCATTTCTACAACAGTGCCAGGCCATTTCGATGATCAGTCAACAGATATCAACGAGGATCAGGGTGGCAGGGAAACTGAGAGAGACGACGACAAAGCTGGCTTTGGGACGCTGTCGTGTTCACGAATCGAGGAGACAAACAATTTAGCACGGAATCAAAATTCAACGGAGTCTCCAATACGGAATGATATTTCGCCTCCGCCGGGTGACCCTAAAATAGAAAATAGTGCACGCCTTCGTCGCTACCGGCATAACATAGAATAATTCAAAAGCTTTTTAAAAAACAAAAAAGAAAGCAATAGTATCGATGGATGGTAATGGACCGAAATATAAATATAATTTAACCTACTCGTTTACATATATATGATTGGGCTAAGAAGTTATACTTTGATATTCAAATACTCAAGACTTCATTAAAAGTATTTGGATGATTCTATGCAAGCCTCTCATTGTCATTTCTTTTCTATGCTATCTTTTCGACAAATTTTCTACTCAAGCAGGCACAGGTGTTTTAAATATTCATTTGGTTCCAAAAACAAAATGCAAAAACTGTTTAGCAGGTTGAGTCGGTTATTGGTGGATGAATGATTTCACTAGGTAAATTGTATCCTTCTGAAAAGCCCTTTTAGAGTTAAAAAGTTTTACAATTCCTGAAGGTCATGCACACTTTTTAATTTAAATCATTTAAATCATTGGTTTCGCGACAAAATATTTTTGAATCAAGAAGTAGTTGATTTTTTGTGCATTTGTGTATATTTTTGAATTTTCAACCCGTTTGCATTCATACATACATACACAAACTTACACATACACACAATTGCACGCCGCACGCACTTTACTCGGTTGCTGCGCGTGCCCCACTATAGAAACGAAATCTTTAGTTTCTGCTAAACTAAATGTATGCTCGTTATGAAACTTTTAGGATTTATTAGAAGCATTGAAATATTGTTAATTTGTACAAACCAATTTTCAGGTCTGTAGTATTTGATTTGCGAAATTTATGGTTTTGTCGAACCTGGGAGCGATTGGGGGAGGTGTCCAAAATCCGGAGGTATCAATATCTGCGTCTAGTCAAAACGCTCATAACGCACTAAACTTGTTGCCTCTTGCTCTTTTAGTTACCGGGATATTGTAAGAAACAAAAGGTTGTTAGCGATTTTATCAATAGAAATGAAACGGAGCAAGTTATCAAAAAAATGATAAACTTGTTCTGCGTATGATATGTACGAACTGAATGAGACCAAGATCAGCTTTCTAGATTTTGTAGTTTTCGAAACCGCTGAGTTCACACAGACGGATAGACGAACGGACGGACAGACAGACAGACGGACGGATAGACGGAGATGGCTAAATCAACTCAGCTAGTCGTCCTGATCAAGAATATATATTCTTTATGGGGTCGGAGATGCCTCATTCTGCCTGTTACATACATTTTAACAAAACCTAATACTCTTTTTATCCATTTTGAATGGGTTCAGGGTATAAAAAGAGTCAAGAGTAAAGGCCCAACACAATACCCAGGCTACAGCTGAAGTACCATAAACCTGTTGATAGATATTAGATCTAAGTAAAAGCACTAACCATACAATACATAAAGTCGTCAAGCGACAAAAAAGTAATTGCAAAAAACCAATCGTAAAAGCATAAAAATAAACATCATTTACTAGCGATGTAAGTTCAAGGAAGTTGGTCATAGTTGACCGACTATTAACTATTCTGCGTAGGGGAAAAATTGATATTGCAAAATATATTTTACATTAAAAGAGATTACTAAAAGGAACTAGAATTAAAAGTAATGCGCGCAAATATAGAATTAGAAGTAACACGATTACAGGGATGATACACAGAGTAATAACATTACTCTATGGGGATAATACATACCATATAAAGAGACATAAGAAAAGGTTGACTGAAAGAACTTAGCAAAGAAATCAGTCACCGCAAAATCATTTACATTAACATTTATATTAAATGTTTTTTAAGTCTACGTCTACGTTTAAGCCAAGGCGGCTTAAGAAGATTAAGGAATGCAAAGGGGATGCACACATCTCAGAGTGTGCTTAAGGCTTTATAAAAGAGTTTATTAGCATTATCTATATAAACCGCGCTATATGAAAACGAGCAATCGATGGAATAAATAAGTTTATTAAACAATGTAAAGCTTCCTGTAAGGCGTTGTCGAATTTAAGATTTATGATTCTCAAGATTCTGAAGAGTGGGATTATAAATATCCTCAGGTTGATAAATATCAGGTTTGGTAGCTCTAGCTTTTTTTCTTTCTGCGATATGCTAAAATAAAACCACAATAAACATGGACAATTCAAAAACGAGGCGGGATATCGTTTATGTAAAATGAGCGTGATTCGATGCGGCGATATCGATATTGTATCGATACTAAGATGCTAAATTTACGCCAACAATCATATGATTTTCGATATATGTATGTGGAATGCATTGATATTTAACATAATGTACCCCCAATTCACTCAAACTTAAAAATCCAAACATTAACTCTCTAGCCCTAATGCACTGTTTGCTGCTAATTGCTTTTACTACACGTTTTCTTTAACACCTGTGTTTTTACACAGATCTTGGAACAATTTTGCAAATAGTTCTATTAGTGCAATTGTACATATGTATAAATATAAATATAAATATATATGAACCCAATCTGGTGTCTCTTGTTCTCAAAAAAAGTTTTTAAGATTGTTGCAGATTTGCATAGATTTTAGGAAAACCTTGAAAGTTATTTGAAATAAACTTGATCGTTGTCTGCCATCTACGCGAACAAATTCAAAAAGTCTTTAGATTTTATAATTTTCGAAATCGATGTGTTCATACAGACGGATAAAGGAACAGACACACGCACATGGCCATATCGACTCGTCTGTTGACACGGACCAAGAATATATATATTTTATGGGATGGAAATCTCTCCATCTGTCTGTTACATAGATTGTATATGTTTAGATGTATAATATACCGATGTATAATATATATATATACATATGTATATATATCGGTTTCTTCTGTATTTCAAATTTGTATTGCCTCAACCCTAAGAAATTGCGTGCAAAATAAAAAACATTCAGTCGTCAAAAAAAAGTGATACAAATAAGCTTGACTCATTTTGGGAGAACGTAGTATTTAGTGACGAGTGTATTTGGACACAATGGCCCTTTTAAAGTCTGTTGAAGATGATGAAATGGATAGGCACATGTATAAGAATATAATATAATAAAAAAATTTAATTGGTAACATCACTAAACTAGGGTTTGATTCAAAGACTTTTTATAGATACTTATTATTAATGTTAATCTTCATTAGTTTGGAAAGTTTAGAAAGTTATTGAAAAGAAAATGAGTGTCCAAATAATTTTTGTGCTCATTGAAAGCGTTGAAAGAGAGATAGGGAATATCAGCAATAACTACCGATAGACTTCCGATAAATTGTGGCGGCCAGACAATAACTCTTAATTTTCTTCAAAGTTGTGTTGCCCAACACTTACAAAGTACCAACACATGCACATTGAAAAAAATAAATATACAATAGAAGCGTAGCTCGTCAATAATGGCAGAAAAATATACTTCGGAGTTATTAGGTATTGTAATAGCTCAAATAGCTCAAACTATTGGATATAGTAGAACGCAGAGTGCGCCTTTGGAATTGCTAGAGGACATTTTGCAACGTTTTATCCAAGAAATCGCCCGTGATATACACAGTCAAGCCGAGCACGGTAAATACTTACATATGCATACATACATACTTATGTACATATTAATTTGTATGTTTTTCTTTTGCATGTACTTTGACGAAAAATTGTATTGATTGTAGCAAATCGCGTTGAACGTTTGTGTACGGGAATCCGTTTCGGAAATTGCGCCATTGTCGAATCAGAAGGCAACAGCTAAATTGCCCGCTGTTGCATCGTTTAAGGATGCTGCCAATGATATCCACTCGAGGAATTCGAATGAGAGTCAGTCGGCGTGCAAGCATCGCAACAGCCTTCCCAATGTATGCCTGATAGATCTGTTCGACGAGAAGACTCAGCAGACGGCGGACCTGAATGCAATCCTTACAACAAATCCACATGCTGATGCTCTAAATAGATCCAATAACGTAGTCGCAGTGCCTTGGTGTGTGAAAACTACATTTTGCCAGCGAAGCAACTTGCCAACACAGCCGCCTACAGATACAATACCGCCGGATATGCAATCGCACGATGGAAACAATTCCGGTTTTGTCGACGCAGCAATCCAGGGCAACGACGGTGGTTGTGTTAGTGGGCGACTTGAAATTCGTGTCATTCCCAAAGGTACAATTCTACAATAATACAAATTATATATTTATGATTTGATATATTTGATTTTTTGTTTGTTTAGAAAACTCGCACATTGACGAGTCTGTCTACTACGATGCCTTAGCAGCAACTACTAAGCCCCTAAACAAGACGTGCAAACCTTCGAATAGAGAAGCATCTGGTGATATGCAAGCCTCAGATTTAAATGATAAGATGTCAGTAAACTGTGATGATGACAGGCAAATGGCAGCAGCAATTGCTGCCTTCACAAATACAACTGCTAACTGAAATGAGCCTATTACCGAAGCGGCGGTGCCCAGAACGGTCCACGAGTATAATTCCTACAGAAATCAATTTGGCGAGGACATCAGGGCCAAATGGGAATTAAATGGGAACAGTGATAGTCCACAGATGAAACCAGATGACCCAATCCATCAAATTGCAAACATCAGCGGCCGCACTGAAAGCGGACTCCCAGATACAGCTGATGCCGGATACGAGCAGTCCTTGTGCACGCCCAGTAAGATTCCCAGACTCACTTCTAATTTGCGCCAATCCAAATGTGCCTCCTGGGGTGGTGTGGACACAGCAGCGACTGCATCGAGTGCAACGAGTGCGTGCTGCCCAAAATCCTCAAAATCCACAACACGAGATCAAAGCACCCACTGTGGATATTTTCAATAACCCAACTCGAAGTCAACCATATTCTGGTGCTTTACACAATTCTCAAAATATTATGGATTTAACACCAGGTTTGTTCAGCTTTTGAATCTCTCTGATATCTTGACTTACTTAGAACGTAATACATATATCTCAATATGTAAATATAGTATGAATCGTCCGTTATATTATTATACCCAATTTAGCTATGGGTATACAAATTACGAATCTTGGTTAACGTAAAGTATTAAACAATTCCAAGGGATTCAGGGTAGACTTAATTTAAATTAACCGCTGGTAGGAAAGTGGTGGGAAAATTATAGCAAGCATTTGAGTGCTTGGTAATAGTTGTCCATCTGTCTGTCAGCGGTTTATTTCCGCCAATTGAGTAAATCTTCATTTTGTCATTATTATATTGGTTCTGTTTATACGGATTTCAGGTTTGCGTCGCCGTCGCGAGTCTACAGAGGGAAAGTACGTAACGGATCCCACACAATTAAATTTAAGATTTCAACGACCACAAGCTCGGATCTCTAGTAGGTAAGCAATCGGTTGGAAATGTTGACCCGTGAAGTGCTCTACTAATCAGCCAAATTCTAGGACTCGTGGCATTTCTACAACAGTGCCAGGCCATTTCGATGATCAGTCAACAGATATCAACGAGGATCAGGGTGGCAGGGAAACTGAGAGAGACGACGACAAAGCTGGCTTTGGGACGCTGTCGTGTTCACGAATCGAGGAGAATATAATATAATAAAAAAATTTAATTGGTAACATCACTAAACTAGGGTTTGATTCAAAGACTTTTTATAGATACTTATTATTAATGTTAATCTTCATTAGTTTGGAAAGTTTAGAAAGTTATTAAAAAGAAAATGAGTGTCCGAATAATTTTTGTGCTCATTGAAAGCGTTGAAAGAGACTTCCGTTAATTGTGGCGGCCAGACAATAACTCTTAATTTTCTTCAAAGTTGTGTTGCCCAACACTTACAAAGTACCAAAACATGCACATTGAAAAAAATAAATATACAATAGAAGCGTAGCTCGTCAATAATGGCAGAAAAATATACTTCGGAGTTATTAGGTATTGTAATAGCTCAAATAGCTCAAACTATTGGATATAGTAGAACGCAGAGTGCGCCTTTGGAATTGCTAGAGGATATTTTGCAACGTTTTATCCAAGAAATCGCCCGTGATATACACAGTCAAGCCGAGCACGGTAAATACTTACATATGCATACATACATACTTATGTACATATTAATTTGTATGTTTTTCTTTTGCATGTACTTTGACGAAAAATTGTATTGATTGTAGCAAATCGCGTTGGAACGTTTGTGTACGGGAATCCGTTTCGGAAATTGCGCCATTGTCGAATCAGAAGGCAACAGCTAAATTGCCCGCTGTTGCATCGTTTAAGGATGCTGCCAATGATATCCACTCGAGGAAATCGAATGAGAGTCAGTCGGCGTGCAAGCATCGCAAGCATGCCTGATAGATCTGTTCGACGAGAAGACTCAGCAGACGGCGGACCTGAATGCAATCCTTACAACAAATCCACATGCTGATGCTCTAAATAGATCCAATAACGTAGTCGCAGTGCCTTGGTGTGTGAAAACTACATTTTGCCAGCGAAGCAACTTGCCAACACAGCCGCCTACAGATACAATACCGCCGGATATGCAATCGCACGATGGAAACAATTCCGGTTTTGTCGACGCAGCAATCCAGGGCAACGACGGTGGTTGTGTTAGTGGGCGACTTGAAATTCGTGTCATTCCCAAAGGTACAATTCTACAATAATACAAATTATATATTTATGATTTGATATATTTGATTTTTTGTTTGTTTAGAAAACTCGCACATTGACGAGTCTGTCTACTACGATGCCTTAGCAGCAACTACTAAGCCCCTAAACAACACGTGCAAACCTTCGAGTAGAGAAGCATCTGGTGATATGCAAGCCTCAGATTTAAATGATAAGATGTCAGTAAACTGTGATGATGACAGGCAAATGGCAGCAGCAATTGCTGCCTTCACAAATACAACTGCTAACTGAAATGAGCCTATTACCGAAGCGGCGGTGCCCAGAACGGTCCACGAGTATAATTCCTACAGAAATCAATTTGGCGAGGACATCAGGGCCAAATGGGAATTAAATGGGAACAGTGATAGTCCACAGATGAAACCAGATGACCCAATCCATCAAATTGCAAACATCAGCGGCCGCACTGAAAGCGGACTCCCAGATACAGCTGATGCCGGATACGAGCAGTCCTTGTGCACGCCCAGTAAGATTCCCAGACTCACTTCTAATTTGCGCCAATCCAAATGTGCCTCCTGGGGTGGTGTGGACACAGCAGCGACTGCATCGAGTGCAACGAGTGCGTGCTGCCCAAAATCCTCAAAATCCACAACACGAGATCAAAGCACCCACTGTGGATATTTTCAATAACCCAACTCGAAGTCAACCATATTCTGGTGCTTTACACAATTCTCAAAATATTATGGATTTAACACCAGGTTTGTTCAGCTTTTGAATCTCTCTGATATCTTGACTTACTTAGAACGTAATACATATATCTCAATATGTACATATATAGTAATGAATCGTCCGTTATATTATTATACCCAATTTTAGCTATGGGTATACAAATTACGAATCTTGGTTAACGTAAAGTATTAAACAATTCCAAGGGATTCAGGGTAGACTTAATTTAAATTAACCGCTGGTAGGAAAGTGGTGGGAAAATTATAGCAAGCATTTGAGTGCTTGGTAATAGTTGTCCATCTGTCTGTCAGCGGTTTATTTCCGCCAATTGAGTAAATCTTCATTTTGTCATTATTATATTGGTTCTGTTTATACGGATTTCAGGTTTGCGTCGCCGTCGCGAGTCTACAGAGGGAAAGTACGTAACGGATCCCACACAATTAAATTTAAGATTTCAACGACCACAAGCTCGGATCTCTAGTAGGTAAGCAATCGGTTGGAAATGTTGACCCGTGAAGTGCTCTACTAATCAGCCAAATTCTAGGACTCGTGGCATTTCTACAACAGTGCCAGGCCATTTCGATGATCAGTCAACAGATATCAACGAGGATCAGGGTGGCAGGGAAACTGAGAGAGACGACGACAAAGCTGGCTTTGGGACGCTGTCGTGTTCACGAATCGAGGAGAATATAATATAATAAAAAAATTTAATTGGTAACATCACTAAACTAGGGTTTGATTCAAAGACTTTTTATAGATACTTATTATTAATGTTAATCTTCATTAGTTTGGAAAGTTTAGAAAGTTATTAAAAAGAAAATGAGTGTCCGAATAATTTTTGTGCTCATTGAAAGCGTTGAAAGAGACTTCCGTTAATTGTGGCGGCCAGACAATAACTCTTAATTTTCTTCAAAGTTGTGATGCCCAACACTTACAAAGTACCAAAACATGCACATTGAAAAAAATAAATATACAATAAAAGCGTAGCTCGTCAATAATGGCAGAAAAATATACTTCGGAGTTATTAGGTATTGTAATAGCTCAAATAGCTCAAACTATTGGATATAGTAGAACGCAGAGTGCGCCTTTGGAATTGCTAGAGGATATTTTGCAACGTTTTATCCAAGAAATCGCCCGTGATATACACAGTCAAGCCGAGCACGGTAAATACTTACATATGCATACATACATACTTATGTACATATTAATTTGTATGTTTTTCTTTTGCATGTACTTTGACGAAAAATTGTATTGATTGTAGCAAATCGCGTTGAACGTTTGTGTACGGGAATCCGTTTCGGAAATTGCGCCATTGTCGAATCAGAAGGCAACAGCTAAATTGCCCGCTGTTGCATCGTTTAAGGATGCTGCCAATGATATCCACTCGAGGAAATCGAATGAGAGTCAGTCGGCGTGCAAGCATCGCAACAGCCTTCCCAATGTATGCCTGATAGATCTGTTCGACGAGAAGACTCAGCAGACGGCGGACCTGAATGCAATCCTTACAACAAATCCACATGCTGATGCTCTAAATAGATCCAATAACGTAGTCGCAGTGCCTTGGTGTGTGAAAACTACATTTTGCCAGCGAAGCAACTTGCCAACACAGCCGCCTACAGATACAATACCGCCGGATATGCAATCGCACGATGGAAACAATTCCGGTTTTGTCGACGCAGCAATCCAGGGCAACGACGGTGGTTGTGTTAGTGGGCGACTTGAAATTCGTGTCATTCCCAAAGGTACAATTCTACAATAATACAAATTATATATTTATGATTTGATATATTTGATTTTTTGTTTGTTTAGAAAACTCGCACATTGACGAGTCTGTCTACTACGATGCCTTAGCAGCAACTACTAAGCCCCTAAACAACACGTGCAAACCTTCGAATAGAGAAGCATCTGGTGATATGCAAGCCTCAGATTTAAATGATAAGATGTCAGTAAACTGTGATGATGACAGGCAAATGGCAGCAGCAATTGCTGCCTTCACAAATACAACTGCTAACTGAAATGAGCCTATTACCGAAGCGGCGGTGCCCAGAACGGTCCACGAGTATAATTCCTACAGAAATCAATTTGGCGAGGACATCAGGGCCAAATGGGAATTAAATGGGAACAGTGATAGTCCACAGATGAAACCAGATGACCCAATCCATCAAATTGCAAACATCAGCGGCCGCACTGAAAGCGGACTCCCAGATACAGCTGATGCCGGATACGAGCAGTCCTTGTGCACGCCCAGTAAGATTCCCAGACTCACTTCTAATTTGCGCCAATCCAAATGTGCCTCCTGGGGTGGTGTGGACACAGCAGCGACTGCATCGAGTGCAACGAGTGCGTGCTGCCCAAAATCCTCAAAATCCACAACACGAGATCAAAGCACCCACTGTGGATATTTTCAATAACCCAACTCGAAGTCAACCATATTCTGGTGCTTTACACAATTCTCAAAATATTATGGATTTAACACCAGGTTTGTTCAGCTTTTGAATCTCTCTGATATCTTGACTTACTTAGAACGTAAACATATATCTAAATATGTACATATATAGTAATGAATCGTCCGTTATATTATTATACCCAATTTTAGCTATGGGTATACAAATTACGAATCTTGGTTAACGTAAAGTATTAAACAATTCCAAGGGATTCAGGGTAGACTTAATTTAAATTAACCGCTGGTAGGAAAGTGGTGGGAAAATTATAGCAAGCATTTGAGTGCTTGGTAATAGTTGTCCATCTGTCTGTCAGCGGTTTATTTCCGCCAATTGAGTAAATCTTCATTTTGTCATTATTATATTGGTTCTGTTTATACGGATTTCAGGTTTGCGTCGCCGTCGCGAGTCTACAGAGGGAAAGTACGTAACGGATCCCACACAATTAAATTTAAGATTTCAACGACCACAAGCTCGGATCTCTAGTAGGTAAGCAATCGGTTGGAAATGTTGACCCGTGAAGTGCTCTACTAATCAGCCAAATTCTAGGACTCGTGGCATTTCTACAACAGTGCCAGGCCATTTCGATGATCAGTCAACAGATATCAACGAGGATCAGGGTGGCAGGGAAACTGAGAGAGACGACGACAAAGCTGGCTTTGGGACGCTGTCGTGTTCACGAATCGAGGAGAATATAATATAATAAAAAAATTTAATTGGTAACATCACTAAACTAGGGTTTGATTCAAAGACTTTTTATAGATACTTATTATTAATGTTAATCTTCATTAGTTTGGAAAGTTTAGAAAGTTATTAAAAAGAAAATGAGTGTCCGAATAATTTTTGTGCTCATTGAAAGCGTTGAAAGAGACTTCCGTTAATTGTGGCGGCCAGACAATAACTCTTAATTTTCTTCAAAGTTGTGATGTCCAACTGTTACAAAGTACCAACACATGCACATTGAAAAAAATAAATATACAATAGAAGCGTAGCTCGTCAATAATGGCAGAAAAATATACTTCGGAGTTATTAGGTATTGTAATAGCTCAAATAGCTCAAACTATTGGATATAGTAGAACGCAGAGTGCGCCTTTGGAATTGCTAGAGGACATTTTGCAACGTTTTATCCAAGAAATCGCCCGTGATATACACAGTCAAGCCGAGCACGGTAAATACTTACATATGCATACATACATACTTATGTACATATTAATTTGTATGTTTTTCTTTTGCATGTACTTTGACGAAAAATTGTATTGATTGTAGCAAATCGCGTTGAACGTTTGTGTACGGGAATCCGTTTCGGAAATTGCGCCATTGTCGAATCAGAAGGCAACAGCTAAATTGCCCGCTGTTGCATCGTTTAAGGATGCTGCCAATGATATCCACTCGAGGAATTCGAATGAGAGTCAGTCGGCGTGCAAGCATCGCAACAGCCTTCCCAATGTATGCCTGATAGATCTGTTCGACGAGAAGACTCAGCAGACGGCGGACCTGAATGCAATCCTTACAACAAATCCACATGCTGACGCTCTAAATAGATCCAATAACGTAGTCGCAGTGCCTTGGTGTGTGAAAACTACATTTTGCCAGCGAAGCAACTTGCCAACACAGCCGCCTACAGATACAATACCGCCGGATATGCAATCGCACGATGGAAACAATTCCGGTTTTGTCGACGCAGCAATCCAGGGCAACGACGGTGGTTGTGTTAGTGGGCGACTTGAAATTCGTGTCATTCCCAAAGGTACAATTCTACAATAATACAAATTATATATTTATGATTTGATATATTTGATTTTTTGTTTGTTTAGAAAACTCGCACATTGACGAGTCTGTCTACTACGATGCCTTAGCAGCAACTACTAAGCCCCTAAACAACACGTGCAAACCTTCGAATAGAGAAGCATCTGGTGATATGCAAGCCTCAGATTTAAATGATAAGATGTCAGTAAACTGTGATGATGACAGGCAAATGGCAGCAGCAATTGCTGCCTTCACAAATACAACTGCTAACTGCAATGAGCCTATTACCGAAGCGGCGGTGCCCAGAACGGTCCACGAGTATAATTCCTACAGAAATCAATTTGGCGAGGACATCAGGGCCAAATTAAATGGGAACAGTGATAGTCCACAGATGAAACCAGATGATGACCCAAACCATCAAATTGCAAACATCAGCGGCCGCACTGAAAGCGGACTCCCAGATACAGCTGATGCCGGATACGAGCAGTCCTTGTGCACGCCCAGTAAGATTCCCAGACTCACTTCTAATTTGCGCCAATCCAAATGTGCCTCCTGGGGTGGTGTGGACACAGCAGCGACTGCATCGAGTGCAACGAGTGCGTGTCAGGGAACCCAAAATCTTCAAAATCCACAGCACGAGATCAAAGCACCCACTGTGGATATTTTCAATAACCCAACTCGAAGTCAACCATATTCTGGTGCTCTAAACAATTCTCAAAATATTATGGATTTAACACCAGGTTTGTTCAGCTCTTGAATCTGTCTAATATCTTGACTTACTTAGAACGTAATATATCTAAATATGTACATATATAGTAACGAATGGTCCGTTACGAATCTTAATTTTGTAGAGTAGCTTATATTAGTATAAACGCCTTTATATTTCTTAAATGATCACCTATTATAGCAAGCATTTGAGTGCTTGGTAATAGTTGTCGATCTGTCTGTCAGCGGTTTATTTCTGCCAATTGAGTAAATCTTCAATTTGTCATTATTGGTTCTGTTTATACGGATTTCAGGTTTGCGTCGCCGTCGCGAGTCTACAGAGGGAAAGTACGTAACGGATCCCACACAATTAAATTTAAGATTTCAACGACCACAAGCTCGGATCTCTAGTAGGTAAGCAATCGGTTGGAAATGTTGACCCGTGAAGTGCTCTACTAATCAGCCAAATTCTAGGACTCGTGGCATTTCTACAACAGTGCCAGGCCATTTCGATGATCAGTCAACAGATATCAACGAGGATCAGGGTGGCAGGGAAACTGAGAGAGACGACGACAAAGCTGGCTTTGGGACGCTGTCGTGTTCACGAATCGAGGAGACAAACAATTTAGCACGGAATCAAAATTCAACGGAGTCTCCAATACGGAATGATATTTCGCCTCCGCCGGGTGACCCTAAAATAGAAAATAGTGCACGCCTTCGTCGCTACCGGCATAACATAGAATAATTCAAAAGCTTTTTAAAAAACAAAAACAAAAAAGAAAGCAATAGTATCGATGGATGGTAATAGACCGAAATATAAATATAATTTAACCTACTCGTTTACATATATATGATTGGGCTAAGAAGTTATACTGATATTCAAATACTCAAGACTCCATTAAAAGTATTTGGATGATTCTATGCAAGCCTTCTCATTGTCATTTCTTTTCTATGCTATCTTTTCGACAAATTTTCTACTCAAGCAGGCACAGGTGTTTTAAATATTCATTTGGTTTCAAAAACAAAATGCAAAAACTGTTTAGCAGGTTGAGTCGGTCTTTGCTGGATGAATGATTTCACTAGGTAAATTGTATCCTTCACCTTCTACAACATATAATGAAGAACAATATTTTTCTGAAAAGCCCTTTTAGAGTTAAAAAGTTTTACAATTCCTGAAATATGTATATAAATCAGTCATGCACACTTTTTAATTTTAATCAATGGTTTCGCGATAAAATATTTTTTAATCAAGAAATAATTGGTTTTTTGAAATGAAATTCGGAGAAAAATCAAAAAGGGTGAACCCATTTATTTACAAAATTGCATTAGTTAGGAGACATTAAAATCGATCAGATATTATGATTTTAGCAAGCGAGCCTTTTGTCGCACTTTTACTTATAAAATTCATGTGATCTGCATGCACTTCCGCGAACTTGGCTCAGCTCGACGGAATGTTTGTCGTTATTGAGGGTGTTTTCAACGATCCTGTTCCGAGGATGCTCGCATGCTCCAGGGAATGCAAGTATTGATGAAACAGGAATGTGGATATTTTGGTAGTGCATTAACATACGGAGGAACCAGCGTAAAACTGATGTCAAGACCCTGGATGGCTCTTCTGATGATAAGACGCTTTGGAATTGACAAATTTATTTGTGGAGGCTCTTTAATAACAGAACGTAAGCAACATTTTCTCTGATTATGCCAACAGCTTAATTGAGTTTGAATTCGATCCACTGCAGGATTTGTCCTTACTGCTGCGCATTGTGTTTATACGGATGAGCTGTAAGTATTATTTAATAATTACCATTGCAGGCCTGATTTTTATAAATTATATATATATTTTGTATTTATATGTTGCTAATATAAAGATTGTTTGTTCGGTTGGGGGAACATGAAATTTCCAAACAAGTAGACTGCGAAGGGAATGGGAGACAGCGTGTATGTGCGCCGCCAGTTGAGGATATTGGGGTTGAGCGCGTCATTGTCCACGAGAATTTCCGCAAGGCAACTGGCTACAATGATATAGCATTAGTGAAGCTGTCACGAGACGTAACGATCAAACGTGAGATACATAACATACAAATTTGTACTAACAAGTTTTAATCGATTTACTTTTTGCAGGAAACATAAGGCCCATCTGTTTGCCCTTGAACAAAACACTTCAAGCAGAGCCCGAAACAATGGATTCGTTCCGTGTAGCAGGCTGGGGCAAAACCGAAAACAAAACCCTCTCCGATGTCCTCATGGAATCAGTAGTCCCTTCCAGGCCCCGCAAAGATTGCGAAAGAAATATATACAGAAAAATTGAGACATCTCAACTCCGCGCAGGAGACCGTGAACATGATTCGTGCCATGGTGATTCTGGTGGTCCATTAATGTTTGTGAGCGTGTATAAGGAACTGCAACGCTTTGTGCAGTTTGGAATCGTCAGCTATGGCTTAAACAATTGCACTTCCGAGGAGGACCAATTACCAGCTGTTTACACAAATGTTGCCAGCTTTATTTACTGGATAGCTGAGAAAATAATCACCCCATAGTTTCCGCTTGTAATTAATGTATAAATATTATATATATATATATATATATATATATATATATATATATATATATATATATTTTCTGCATTACGAATTTTTAAGTTTCGATAATCAATTATGGAAAGCGACTTTAAATTGCTGTATTGGGAGTAATTTAGGTGAAGCAAAGGTTGGTAGGTGATCTGAGGAGAGGTCGTGGATCTGGCGCAACGAGAAGTGGGTGCTGGACATACTCACTCATATAATCGAATCAAAAAATCTTTAAAAACAAAGAAATTGAGATGTTATCCGATTATTCATATGGGAGCTGTATGATATAGTGGGCCGATTCCCAAAATTTTAAAGATAGAGCCACCTAATCCCCACAGATTGGCCACGTCCACTAGAACAAGGTCACCTCTAAAAATCGGTTCAAACATTTGGGCCACGACCCCCTAATCATACCAAAGAAGAGCGCAGACTCTAAATTGGAACGATAATCTGGGTCGTTTGGCGACAAAATGAAGTTTTGGTTCCTGCCCATATTTATCAGGTAGGTGTGTGTGTGTGTGTGTGTGCTCAATCAAAATGCACATACATACATATATACTTTCATTAGTTCATTGCATTATTGCTAATCTGTGCTGCACTCTCTAAAGAAATAAAGCAGCTCAAACTGCGCTCTTTAGTTGTTCTTGTTGTTTTTGTGTGTGTATTTTGTTTCCATTGCCTTTTCCAAGTCCTATTTGAAAATTTATTTTACACCATTTACCAAAATTTGAGGCATGTTGCAAACGCTTTTTAGTAGGAGCTCTCTCTTTCTCTCTGTCACTACACTCCAAACTACACAATTAGGCGTTTAAGGTACACCTTGATTTGATGTTCAAGATAGGAATAAGTCGGTAGAAACAAACTTGTAAATCTTGATCAGGGGATATTTATAAAAGTTGTGTGTGTGTTCGAAGTGTACAAGTTAAAATGTAATTTAGCTGTAAACAGTAACCAAAATCGATACTAAAATTGGCCAATTAGTGTTCCGCACACGGATGAAGGTACTGCATCCGTTTGTCATATATACAAATTTGTTTATAATTTTCGTAAGCTATACTTAGAATTTGTAAGATTAAATACAGGATTGTAACTAATTATTGGAAAAGCTGGTGCTAACTAATGCTTACTAAAAACCCGCATATGTCACAAACACAGACATACTTTATGTATATAAGCTAAACTACAAGCAACAAAAAAACAAAAAAAATATTAACTGCAATTACTCACAAAAACAACAAATAAAATAAATAAAAAACACACTTTCTGTTAAAATTTTAGTTAACGATTACAAAACTTTTACTTATTCACAAATATCAAAAACGACTTTTAATTCGATTAGTAAGGGTGACGGATTAAGCTACAGAACGGCCACCGAGCAGATGGGGAACGGCCAACGCTACGACAGCGAATGCAGCCAGCAACAGGTTAGATGTTCAGCCAACAGATAAGTTGATTGACGCAATTCCACTTAATAATCATCAACCTCATCTGGAGCTAGAGAACGGTCAATCATCTAGCAACAAGCATCCATTAATCCCGTCTAGTCAAGTCATTGTCAATATTGAGCAAACAGGATCAGCATCGGAGGGAGCGGCGGCCACAAACCATGCTGGCATAGTAATCGGTATGATCGGTGATCAGGTGGCAACCGCAACAGCGCCTCCTGCCAAGGATGCGAACGGCGGTCCGCCATTGATGCCTGCCAATAAAGTTGTGTAAAATGCAAACAGTTCGATTTAAATATTGATCTGATTAGCTGCCAGAGAATTGTAAATTTGTGTATTTAGGGTAACGGACTAAAGACTTTCAGTAATACCAACACAAAATGTTAGGATCATATACGTATACACTATACACAACACACTTTAACACACAGCACATCCGCCAATAATACAAAACTGAATTTATTTGAAACTGGGTCGCATTTTGATGCCTTTATTATCAGTAATTATGTAGTAAGTTTGAGTAAACATTAATCGCTACTTCGTGTTGGCTATTTTTCTAGTTTTTAATTTTTTATAAGACCAGTTTTTGTATGAATAAAAAAATATTTAAACGATCTGTACGCGCAAAGTTTGACAAATATATATTAAATGACATACAAAATGCGCACAGATTTTTGTGTGTTTTCTATAATTTTCATTTGCCCCGAAAGTTTACTTGAAGTCTACAATAAAATACATTTGGTTCTTCTTCCAGTGCACCACATTAATATCCTAGTCCACACACTCACATTACACTCGAATTCGAATTCACAGTACACATTAATAATCTTGCCCAATTAATTAAAATATTTCAATTTAATTTCTATTTGTATTGCATTCTGAAATATTGTTCCGTATTATACGAAATCCGCTTAGCTTCGGCGATGGCATTAGTTATCCTATACGGCATCTTGAGGAGGATACCGAATCGCTGCTGGGCTATCATAGCGATACGCGCATCGAGCTGGAGGAGGACTTCCTGCCAGAGGCGCGTTTCAGGACTCAATCATGCCATAGCTAATAATGACCAGCGATAATGTGGCCACGTATTATATATAGAGTGTTAGTCATAGTAGAATTTTCGGAATGTAAATAAGATAGCTTTTGGCCACATGGTATATGGTATCTATTAATGTATTTTGTACTAGTTTGCATATTAAGTTGAATCAAATCATATGATAATGTGTAACTTAATCTAATAAGCACACTATTGTTATCAAATTCTGTGTGTCTTATGATTGATAGTGCAAGTGACTGAATAATGCCTATTGAACGTCACTCAACATAATTTAAATGCTGCCATTTGTGTACAGATTCAGAGATCAATGCAGGTTACGATCAAAATATAAATCACTTACTTAACTTTGTGCTTAAGTCCATATATGTATACCCTATAGAACAAAGTCGTTTGATGTTATCTATATGTATGTTAAACGTAAGAAGACAGTACAATATAAATAACAATACAGTAAAGCCAAATTGAAACAATTAAGTCTCAGTCGGGCGTTGCCGACTGCGTTGTACTCGTTTAGGGTCTTAATTATTATTACAATTACATAATTACATACTAAATTTGGCGAGTCTAGTTTTAAGATTATGGAAACGTGCACCTTTTTGGATTTGCGATTTTATGTCGTATTGATTTGCCACCATCACAGTGGTCGCACCCCAATATCCTTAACACTTTATCCGACGGTACCTTACGTGATCCTTTAATCGGCCCACAGTTGGTATTTCCAGATAAACGCTTTTTGTTAATAAAATAAATAAGTAAATAAAATACAGAGGTTCAATTGAGAAGCAGAGATTTAGAAAGTATATTTTCGTGCATTGGCGCGCAATAAATATAATCTGTAATTTGCCTCAGTCTTTGCCTCTCATCAGCTTATCGGTTTTCTTATTAAGTAATTAAATCAGAAATGTGGCTCAAGTCCCCCAGCCGAAAGAGATTTAGTTTATTTTCATGCTTTGGTTCGAAATGAACATAATCTGGGTCTTTGCTTTCTTCGCGCTTTGCCAGACATCAGCTATTCGGTGTTCTACGGCTGATAACACGCGTGAGTATATATAAATATTATAGAATATATATGTTCAACGTACACCACGACTTAAAAGGTGAAAGGTGTACGAGAGGTGATGCTGTTCCCGGGACTTGTAAGCCTTCTTTAGAATGTCCGGAGATTGTCGATATCATCAAACGCAGAAAAACACAAGGACTTTCAGATGCGGACAGAGCTTATGTTCAAAATTCACACTGTTCTCCTCGTAGAAAGGTTTGATGCAATTACCTTTCTGATAGTTAAAATGCCTAATTCTTTAATACAATAGGGGTTTGCTTGCTGTGAGAGAGATATGAGCGATTTAGAGGGAATGCAAGTATTGATGAAACAGGAATGTGGATATTTTGGTAGTGCATTAACATACGGATGGCTCTTCTGATGATAAGACGCTTTGAAATTGACAAATTTATTTGTGGAGGCTCTTTAATAACAGAACGTAAGCAACATTCTCTCTGATTATGCCAACAGCTTAATTGAGTTTGAATTCGATCCACTGCAGGATTTGTCCTTACTGCTGCGCATTGTGTTTATACGGATGAGCTGTAAGTATTATTTAATAATTACCATTGCAGGCCTGATTTTTATAAATTATATATATATTTTGTATTTCTATGTTGGTAATATACAGATTGATTGTTCGGTTGGGGGAACATGAAATTTCCAAACAAGTAGACTGCGAAGGGAATGGGAGACAGCGTGTATGTGCGCCGCCAGTTGAGGATATTGGGGTTGAGCGCGTCATTGTCCACGAGAATTTCCGCAAGGCAACTGGCTACAATGATATAGCATTAGTGAAGCTGTCACGAGACGTAACGATCAAACGTGAGATACATAACATACAAATTTGTACTAACAAGTTTTAATCGATTTACTTTTTGCAGGAAACATAAGGCCCATCTGTTTGCCCTTGAACAAAACACTTCAAGCAGAGCCCGAAACAATGGATTCGTTCCGTGTAGCAGGCTGGGGCAAAACCGAAAACACATCCCTCTCCGATGTCCTCATGGAATCAGTAGTCCCTTCCAGGCCCCGCAAAGATTGCGAAAGAAATATATACAGAAAAATTGAGACATCTCAACTCCGCGCAGGAGACCGTGAACATGATTCGTGCCATGGTGATTCTGGTGGTCCATTAATGTTTGTGAGCGTGTATAAGGAACTGCAACGCTTTGTGCAGTTTGGAATCGTCAGCTATGGCTTAAACAATTGCACTTCCGAGGAGGACCAATTACCAGCTGTTTACACAAATGTTGCCAGCTTTATTTACTGGATAGCTGAGAAAATAATCACCCCATAGTTTCCGCTTGTAATTAATGTATAAATATTATATATATATATATATATAATCAATTATGGAAAGCGACTTTAAATTGCTGTATTGGGAGTAATTTAGGTGAAGCAAAGGTTGGTAGGTGATCTGAGGAGAGGTCGTGGATCTGGCGCAACGAGAAGTGGGTGCTGGACATACTCACTCATATAATCGAATCAAAAAATCTTTAAAAACAAAGAAATTGAGATGTTATCCGATTATTCATATGGGAGCTGTATGATATAGTGGGCCGATTCCCAACATTTTAAAGATAGAGCCACCTAATCCCCACAGATTGGCCACGTCCACTAGAACAAGGTCACCTCTAAAAATCGGTTCAAACATTTGGGCCACGACCCCCTAATCATACCAAAGAAGAGCGCAGACTCTAAATTGGAACGATAATCTGGGTCGTTTGGCGACAAAATGAAGTTTTGGTTCCTGCCCATATTTATCAGGTAGGTGTGTGTGTGTGTGTGTGTGCTCAATCAAAATGCACATACATACATATATACTTTCATTAGTTCATTGCATTATTGCTAATCTGTGCTGCACTCTCTAAAGAAATAAAGCAGCTCAAACTGCGCTCTTTAGTTGTTCTTGTTGTTTTTGTGTGTGTATTTTGTTTCCATTGCCTTTTCCAAGTCCTATTTGAAAATTTATTTTACACCATTTACCAAAATTTGAGGCATGTTGCAAACGCTTTTTAGTAGGAGCTCTCTCTTTCTCTCTGTCACTACACTCCAAACTACACAATTAGGCGTTTAAGGTACACCTTGATTTGATGTTCAAGATAGGAATAAGTCGGTAGAAACAAACTTGTAAATCTTGATCAGGGGATATTTATAAAAGTTGTGTGTGTGTTCGAAGTGTACAAGTTAAAATGTAATTTAGCTGTAAACAGTAACCAAAATCGATACTAAAATTGGCCAATTAGTGTTCCGCACACGGATGAAGGTACTGCATCCGTTTGTCATATATACAAATTTGTTTATAATTTTCGTAAGCTATACTTAGAATTTGTAAGATTAAATACAGGATTGTAACTAATTATTGGAAAAGCTGGTGCTAACTAATGCTTACTAAAAACCCGCATATGTCACAAACACAGACATACTTTATGTATATAAGCTAAACTACAAGCAACAAAAAAACAAAAAAAATATTAACTGCAATTACTCACAAAAACAACAAATAAAATAAATAAAAAACACACTTTCTGTTAAAATTTTAGTTAACGATTACAAAACTTTTACTTATTCACAAATATCAAAAACGACTTTTAACCCGATTAGTAAGGGTGACGGATTAAGCTACAGAACGGCCACCGAGCAGATGGGGAACGGCCAACGCTACGATGCCATGGGCAATACGACAGCGAATGCAGCCAGCAACAGGTTAGATGTTCAGCCAACAGATAAGTTGATTGACGCAATTCCACTTAATAATCATCAACCTCATCTGGAGCTAGAGAACGGTCAATCATCTAGCAACAAGCATCCATTAATCCCGTCTAGTCAAGTCATTGTCAATATTGAGCAAACAGGATCAGCATCGGAGGGAGCGGCGGCCACAAACCATGCTGGCATAGTAATCGGTATGATCGGTGATCAGGTGGCAACCGCAACAGCGCCTCCTGCCAAGGATGCGAACGGCGGTCCGCCATTGATGCCTGCCAATAAAGTTGTGTAAAATGCAAACAGTTCGATTTAAATATTGATCTGATTAGCAGAGAATTGTAAATTTGTGTATTTAGGGTAACGGACTAAAGACTTTCAGTAATACCAACACAAAATGTTAGGATCATATACGTATACACTATACACAACACACTTTAACACACAGCACATCCGCCAATAATACAAAACTGAATTTATTTGAAACTGGGTCGCATTTTGATGCCTTTATTATCAGTAATTATGTAGTTAGTTTGAGTAAACATTAATCGCTACTTCGTGTTGGCTATTTTTCTAGTTTTTAATTTTTTATAAGACCAGTTTTTGTAAGAATAAAAAAATATTTAAACGATCTGTACGCGCAAAGTTTGACAAATATATATTAAATGACATACAAAATGCGCACAGATTTTTGTGTGTTTTCTATAATTTTCATTTGCCCCGAAAGTTTACTTGAAGTCTACAATAAAATACATTTGGTTCTTCTTCCAGTGCACCACATTAATATCCTAGTCCACACACTCACATTACACTCGAATTCGAATTCACAGTACACATTAATAATCTTGCCCAATTAATTAAAATATTTCAATTTAATTTCTATTTGTATTGCATTCTGAAATATTGTTCCGTATTATACGAAATCCGCTTAGCTTCGGCGATGGCATTAGTTATCCTATACGGCATCTTGAGGAGGATACCGAATCGCTGCTGGGCTATCATAGCGATACGCGCATCGAGCTGGAGGAGGACTTCCTGCCAGAGGCGCGTTTCAGGACTCAATCATGCCATAGCTAATAATGACCAGCGATAATGTGGCCACGTATTATATATAGAGTGTTAGTCATAGTAGAATTTTCGGAATGTAAATAAGATAGCTTTTGGCCACATGGTATATGGTATCTATTAATGTATTTTGTACTAGTTTGCATATTAAGTTGAATCAAATCATATGATAATGTGTAACTTAATCTAATAAGCACACTATTGTTATCAAATTCTGTGTGTCTTATGATTGATAGTGCAAGTGACTGAATAATGCCTATTGAACGTCACTCAACATAATTTAAATGCTGCCATTTGTGTACAGATTCAGAGATCAATGCAGGTTACGATCAAAATATAAATCACTTACTTAACTTTGTGCTTAAGTCCATATATGTATACCCTATAGAACAAAGTCGTTTGATGTTATCTATATGTATGTTAAACGTAAGAAGACAGTACAATATAAATAACAATACAGTAAAGCCAAATTGAAACAATTAAGTCTCAGTCGGGCGTTGCCGACTGCGTTGTACTCGTTTAGGGTCTTAATTATTATTACAATTACATAATTACATACTAAATTTGGCGAGTCTAGTTTTAAGATTATGGAAACGTGCACCTTTTTGGATTTGCGATTTTATGTCGTATTGATTTGCCACCATCACAGTGGTCGCACCCCAATATCCTTAACACTTTATCCGACGGTACCTTACGTGATCCTTTAATCGGCCCACAGTTGGTATTTCCAGATAAACGCTTTTTGTTAATAAAATAAATAAGTAAATAAAATACAGAGGTTCAATTGAGAAGCAGAGATTTAGAAAGTATATTTTCGTGCATTGGCGCGCAATAAATATAATCTGTAATTTGCCTCAGTCTTTGCCTCTCATCAGCTTATCGGTTTTCTTATTAAGTAATTAAATCAGAAATGTGGCTCAAGTCCCCCAGCCGAAAGAGATTTAGTTTATTTTCATGCTTTGGTTCGAAATGAACATAATCTGGGTCTTTGCTTTCTTCGCGCTTTGCCAGACATCAGCTATTCGGTGTTCTACGGCTGATAACACGCGTGAGTATATATAAATATTATAGAATATATATGTTCAACGTACACCACGACTTAAAAGGTGAAAGGTGTACGAGAGGTGATGCTGTTCCCGGGACTTGTAAGCCTTCTTTAGAATGTCCGGAGATTGTCGATATCATCAAACGCAGAAAAACACAAGGACTTTCAGATGCGGACAGAGCTTATGTTCAAAATTCACACTGTTCTCCTCGTAGAAAGGTTTGATGCAATTACCTTTCTGATAGTTAAGGTGCCTAATTCTTTAATACAATAGGGGTTTGCTTGCTGTGAGAGAGATATGAGCGATTTAGAGGGAATGCAAGTATTGATGAAACAGGAATGTGGATATTTTGGTAGTGCATTAACATACGGAGGAACCAGTGTAAAACTGATGTCAAGACCCTGGATGGCTCTTCTGATGATAAGACGCTTTGGAATTGACGAATTTATTTGTGGAGGCACTTTAATAACAGAAAGTAAGCAACATTCTCTCTGATTATGCCAACAGCTTAATTGAGTTTGAATTCGATCCACTGCAGGATTTGTCCTTACTGCTGCGCATTGTGTTTATACGGATGAGCTGTAAGTATTATTTAATAATTACCATTGCAGGCCTGATTTTTATAAATTATATATATATTTTGTATTTCTATGTTGGTAATATACAGATTGATTGTTCGGTTGGGGGAACATGAAATTTCCAAACAATTAGACTGCGAAGGGAATGGGAGACAACGTGTATGTGCGCCGCCAGTTGAGGATATTGGGGTTGAGCGCGTCATTGTCCACGAGAATTTCCGCAAGGCAACTGGCTACAATGATATAGCATTAGTGAAGCTGTCACGAGACGTAACGATCAAACGTGAGATACATAACATACAAATTTGTACTAACAAGTTTTAATCGATTTACTTTTTGCAGGAAACATAAGGCCCATCTGTTTGCCCTTGAACAAAACACTTCAAGCAGAGCCCGAAACAATGGATTCGTTCCGTGTAGCAGGCTGGGGCAAAACCGAAAACAAAACCCTCTCCGATGTCCTCATGGAATCAGTAGTCCCTTCCAGGCCCCGCAAAGATTGCGAAAGAAATATATACAGAAAAATTGAGACATCTCAACTCTGCGCAGGAGACCGTGAACATGATTCGTGCCATGGTGATTCTGGTGGTCCATTAATGTTTGTGAGCGTGTATAAGGAACTGCAACGCTTTGTGCAGTTTGGAATCGTCAGCTATGGCTTAAACAATTGCACTTCCGAGGAGGACCAATTACCAGCTGTTTACACAAATGTTGCCAGCTTTATTTACTGGATAGCTGAGAAAATAATCACCCCATAGTTGCCGCTTGTAATTAATATATAAATATATATATAAATTTCACTGGGTTGAAATATTTTCTGCATTACGAATTTGATGTTTCATCATTTATGAAAAGCGATTTAAGTAACTGTATTGGGAGTAATTTAGGTGTAGCAAAGGCCGTAGGTGGTAGGTGATCTGAGGAGAGGTCGTGGATCTGACGCAACAAGAAGAGGGTGTTGGACATACCCACTCATATAATCGAATCAAAAAATCTTTTAAAGCAAAGAAGTTGAGATGTTATCTATGCCGAATTTCAATACAATAGCCCACTTAAGTCAGTATACTACTCGTTCACGAAGTGTAACTAGTATATTGGGTTTGTGCAATGTCCGTCTTGCTGTCCGTCTGTCCACCTGTCGATTTAGCTTTTACAATTTAGGAGTTTTTCTTAAAAAAGCAGGTGAAAAAAGCGATAAGTATCGATGAAAAGAAAACGAAATGATTTATCGATCTTTTGAAATAAACATGACAGATCATGACAGACAGACAGACAGACAGACAGACAGACAGACAGACAGGCAGACGGACAGACAGACAGACGGATAAACAGAAGGACATGGCCAAATCGACTCGTCTAGTGATGCTGATCAAGAATATATATACTTTATGGGGTCGGAGATGCTTCCATCTGCCTGTTACATACATTTGCGCAAAACCATTTTACCCTTTTTTACCCATTTTCAATGGGTTCAGGGTATAAAAATACAGAGTTTTTGCCTCTCATCAGCTTATCGGTTTTCTTATTAAGTAAATAAAATCAGCAATGTGGCTCAAGTCCCCCAGCCGAAAGAGATTTAGTTTATTTTCATGCTTTGGTTCGAAATGAACATAATCTGGGTCTTTGCTTTCTTCGCGCTTTGCCAGACATCAGCTATTCGGTGTTCTACGGCTGATAACACGCGTGAGTATATATAAATATTATAGAATATATATGTTCAACGTACACCACGACTTAAAAGGTGAAAGGTGTACGAGAGGTGATGCTGTTCCCGGGACTTGTAAGCCTTCTTTAGAATGTCCGGAGATTGTCGATATCATCAAACGCAAAAAAACACAAGGACTTTCAGATGCGGACAGAGCTTATGTTCAAAATTCACACTGTTCTCCTCGTAGAAAGGTTTGATGCAATTACCTTTCTGATAGTTGAGGTGCCTAATTCTTTAATACAATAGGGGTTTGCTTGCTGTGAGAGAGATATGAGCGATTTAGAGGGAATGCAAGTATTGATGAAACAGGAATGTGGATATTTTGGTAGTGCATTAACATACGGAGGAACCAGCGTAAAACTGATGTCAAGACCCTGGATGGCTCTTCTGATGATAAGACGCTTTGGAATTGACAAATTTATTTGTGGAGGCTCTTTAATAACAGAACGTAAGCAACATTTTCTCTGATTATACCAACAGCCTAATTGAGTTTGAATTCGATCCACTGCAGGATTTGTCCTTACTGCTGCGCATTGTGTTTATACGGATGAGCTGTAAGTATTATTTAATAATTACCATTGCAGGCCTGATTTTTATAAATTAAATATATATTTTGTATTTATATGTTGCCAATATAAAGATGTTTTGTTCGGTTGGGGGAACATGAAATTTCCAAACAAGTAGACTGCGAAGGGAATGGGAGACAACGTGTATGTGCGCCGCCAGTTGAGGATATTGGGGTTGAGCGCGTCATTGTCCACGAGAATTTCCGCAGTGCAACTGGCTACAATGACATAGCATTAGTTAAGCTGTCACAAGAAGTAACGATCAAACGTGAGATACATAACATACAAATTTGTACTAACAAGTTTTAATCGATTTACTTTTTGCAGGAAACATAAGGCCCATCTGTTTGCCCTTGAACAAAACACTTCAAGCAGAGCCCGAAAAAATGAATTCGTTCCGTGTAGCAGGCTGGGGCAAAACCGAAAACAAAACCCTCTCCGATGTCCTCATGGAATCAGAAGTCCATTCCAGGCCCCGCAAAGATTGCAAAAGAAATATATACAGAAAAATTTTGATATCTCAACTCTGCGCAGGAGACCGTGAACATGATTCGTGCATTGGTGATTCTGGTGGTCCATTAATGTTTGTGAGCGTGTAAAAGGAACTGCAACGCTTTGTGCAGTTTGGAATCGTCAGCTATAGCAGAACCAATTGCACTTCCGAGGAGGTCCAATTACCATCTGTTTACACAAATGTTGGCAGCTTTATTTACGGGATAGCTGAGAAAATAATCACTGCTAACTGCAATGAGCAACGGTCCACGAGTATAATTCCTACAGAAATCAATTTGGCGAGGACATCAGGGCCAAATTAAATGGGAACAGTGATAGTCCACAGATGAAACCAGATGATGACCCAAACCATCAAATTGCAAACATCAGCGGCCGCGCTGAAAGCGGACTCCCAGATACAGCTGATGCCGGATACGAGCAGTCCTTGTGCACGCCCAGTAAGATTCCCATACTCACTTCTAATTTGCGCCAATCCAAATGTGCCTCCTGGGGTGGTGTGGACACAGCAGCGACTGCATCGAGTGCAACGAGTGCGTGTCAGGGAACCCAAAATCTTCAAAATCCACAGAACCAGATCAAAGCACCCACTGTGGATATTTTCAATAACCCAACTCGAAGTCAACCATATTCTGGTGCTCTAAACAATTCTCAAAATATTATGGATTTAACACCAGGTTTGTTCAGCTCTTGAATCTGTCTAATATCTTGACTTACTTAGAACGTAATATATCTAAATATGTACATATATAGTAACGAATGGTCCGTTACGAATCTTAATTTTGTAGAGTAGCTTATATTAGTATAAACGCCTTTATATTTCTTCAATGATCACCTATTATAGCAAGCATTTGTGCTTGGTAATAGTTGTCGATCTGTCTGTCAGCGGTTTATTTCTGCCAATTGAGTAAATCTTCAATTTGTCATTATTGGTTCTGTTTATACGGATTTCAGGTTTGCGTCGCCGTCGCGAGTCTACAGAGGGAAAGTACGCAACGGATTCCACACAATTAAATTTAAGATTTCAATGCAACCACAAGCTCGGATCTCTAGTAGGTAAGTAATCGGTTGGAAATGTTGACCCGTGAAGTGCTCTACTAATCAGCCAAATTCTAGGACTCGTGGCATTTCTACAACAGTGCCAGGCCATTTCGATGATCAGTCAACAGATATCAACGAGGATCAGGGTGGCAGGGAAACTGAGAGAGACGACGACAAAGCTGGCTTTGGGACGCTGTCGTGTTCACGAATCGAGGAGACCAATTTAGCACGGAATCAAAATTCAACGGAGTCTCCAATACGGAATGATATTTCGCCTCCGCCGGGTGACCCTAAAATAGAAAATAGTGCACGCCTTCGTCGCTACCGGCATAACATAGAATAATTCAAAAGCTTTTTAAAAAACAAAAACAAAAAAGAAAGCAATAGTATCGATGGATGGTAATAGACCGAAATATAAATATAATTTAACCTACTCGTTTACATATATATGATTGGGCTAAGAAGTTATACTTTGATATTCAAATACTCAAGACTTCATTAAAAGTATTTGGATGATTCTATGCAAGCCTTCTCATTGTCATTTCTTTTCTATGCTATCTTTTCGACAAATTTTCTACTCAAGCAGGCACAGGTGTTTAAAATTTTAATTTGTTTCTAAAAACAAAATGCAAAAACTGTTTAGCAGGTTGAGTCGGTCTTTGCTGGATGAATGATTTCACTAGGTAAATTGTATCCTTCACCTTCTGCAACATATAATGAAGAACAATATTTTTCTGAAAAGCCCTTTTAGAGTTAAAAAGTTTTACAATTCCTGAAATATGTATATAAATCAGTCATGCACACTTTTTAATTTTAATCATTGGTTTCGCGACAAAATATTTTTTAATCAAGAAATAATTGGTTTTTTGTGTATATTTTTGAATTTTTATTTTACCATGAAATTCGGAGAAAAATCAAAAAGGGTGAACCCATTTATTTACAAAATTGCATTAATTAGGCGACATTAAAATCGATCAGATATTACGATTTTAGCAAGCGAGCCTTTTGTCGCACTTTTACTTATAAAATTCATGTGATCTGCATGCACTTCCGCGAACTTGGCTCAGCTCGACGGATTGTTTGTCGTTATTGAGGGTGTTTTCAACGATCCTGTTCCGAGGATGCTCGCATGCTCTCATTTAAGCCATACTCTCCCGTCTACTAAAAGCGACCCGATAAACTGACATAACCAGACCATCACGTTCTTTAACTCAGCCCCCACGAACACAATAGCTCCATATTCATATGAAAAAAATCTTCTAACGGATGTAAAGCATCGGTCAGTCTTAAATGCAACAATTTTCGCCTGTCCACTTGCTGGACAGATGCTTATCGTCATTCTGACAAACAGATGTACCAGCATAATCGGAAAATACTAATACACTTTTTCTCTTATACGGGTATGTAAGACAGAGAGAGAGAGAGAGAGAGAGAGAGAGAGAGAGAGATATACAGAAGTTGCATGGTGAAGGGATCGTTGAACTCCTTTGACCAACGTTAAATAAACCCTCGTTTATAATAGTGGAAATGTGCTTGTTGAAGCTCAGCTTTGAACCAAGGATTACTCCAAGGTACTTTACTGTAACTAGATGTTGCAATGGAAAACTGTGGATTGTCTAGCTAACAGAATGTTACCTATAACAATTGAAATCATAAACATACACTTTGAACAATTAAGATGCAGCTGATTGGTTGATAACCAAAGGTGCAGAGAGTTGAAATCAGTGCAGGAATAAATAAGTTACGCATCTAAATATGCAAGCATATGATACTATAGAGGAATTTAGAATCAAGTGAGAGGCCTCTAGTCGAGCCGCCCGACTAGGGGTTATCCTGAACCCTGCGATCTGACTTCATAAGCATTTCAACCCGTTTGCATTCATACATACATACACAAATTCACACACACATACACACAAATGCACGCCGCACTCACTGTACTCTGTAAATGCTCTTGCCCCACAATAGAAACGAAATCTTTATTTTCTGCTTAACTAAATGTATAATCGTTATGAAACTTTCAGGATATATTAGCAGCATTGAAATACATGTGCAAACCAATTTTCAGGTCTGTAGTATTTGATTTATCAAACCTGTGGGCGATTGGCGGAGGTGTCCAAAATCCGGAGGTATTAATATAAAAATAAATAAAAAAACACATTAAAAAAAAAAAAAACATAATTTACTATCGAGGTAAGTTTAAGGAAGTTGATGATAGTTGACCGACTCCTTACTCTTCTGAGAAGGGGAAAAATTGATATTGCAAAATAGTTTGTAGATTAAAAGAGAGAACTAAAAAGAACTAGAATTAAAAGTAATGCGCGCAAATATAGAATTAGATATAGATAATACAGAGTAATAATAATATTACTCTATGTATTTAAAGAGACATAAGAATAGTTTGACTGAAAGAACCTAGCAAAGAAATCATTAACATTCATATTAAATGTTTTTTAAGTCTACGTCTACGTTTAAGCCAAGGCGCCTTAGGAAGATTAAGGAATGCTTAGGGGATGCACACATCTCAGAGTGTGCTTAAGGCTTTATAAAAGAGTTTATTAGCATTATCTATATAAACCGCGCTATATGAAAACAAGACATCGGTGGAATGAATAGGTTTATTAAACTTAATTTAAAGCTTCCTGTAAGGCGTTGTCGAATTTAAGATTTATGAATTTCAAGATTCTCAAGAGTAGGATTATAAATGTCCTCAGGTTGATAAATATCAGGTTTGGTAGCTCTAGCTTTTTTTCTTTCTGCGATATGCTAAAATAAAACCACAATAAATATCGACAATTCGAAAGCGAGGCGGGATATCGGTAATGTAAAATGAGCGTGATTCGATGCGGTGATATCGATATTGTATCGATAGTTAGATGCTAAATTTAGGCCAACAATGATATGATTTTCGATAAATGTATGTGGAATGCATTGATATTTAATATATTGTAACCCCAGTTTACTCAAACTTAAAAATCCAAACATGAACTCTCTAGCCCTAATGCACTGTTTACTGCTGATTGCTTTTATTACACGTTTTCTTTAACACCTTCTGTGTTTTTATACAAATCTTGGAACAATTTCTATTAGTGCAATTGTATATATATAAATATTAATACATATGAACCCAATCTGGTGTCTCTTGTTCTCAAAAAAAAAAGATATTAATATTGTTGCAGATTTGCTTAGATTTTAGGAAAACCACGACGCTATCGATCTTTGAAATAAACTTAATCGTTGTCTGCCATCTACGTGAACTAATTCGAAAAGTCTTTAGATTTTATAATTTCCAAAATCGATGTGTTTATACAGACGGATAAAGGAACAGACACACGGACATGGCCATATCGACTCGTCTGTTGTCACGGACCAAGAATATATATACTTTATGGGATGGAAATCTCTCCATCTGTCTGTTACATAGATTTGAACAGAACCATTTTATGTGTTTAGGGTATATCAAGTAAAAACATTAAAGCTGTATAATATCGGTTTCTTCGGTATTTCAAATTTGTATTGCCCAAACTCTAAGAAATTGCGTGCATAATACAAAACATTCATTTCAGTCGTCAAAAAACGTGATACAAATAAGCTTGACTCATTTTGGGAGAACGTAGTATTTAGTGACGAGCATATTTGGACACAATGGCCCTTTTAAAGTCTGTTGAACATGATGAAATGGATAGGCAAATGTATAAGAATATAATATAATAAAAAAATTTATTTAGTAACATCACTAAACTAGGGTTTGATTTAAAGACTTTTTGTAGATACTTATTATTAATGTTAATCTTCATTAGTTTGGAAAGTTTAGAAAGTTATTAAAAAGAAAATGAGTGTCCGAATAATTTTTGTGCTCATTGAAAGCGTTGAAAGAGAGATAGGGAATATCAGCAATAACTACCGATAGACTTTCGATAAATTGTCGCGGCCAGACAATAACTCTTAATTTTCTTCAAAGTTGTTTTGTCCAAATGTTACAAAGTACCAACACATGCACATTGAAAAAAATAAATATACAATAGAAGCGAAGCTCGTCAATAATGGCAGAAAAATATACTTCGGAGTTATTAGGTATTGTAATAGCTCAAATAGCTCAAACTATTGGATATAGTAGAACGCAGAGTGCGCCTTTGGAATTGCTAGAGGACATTTTGCAACGTTTTAGCCAAGAAATCGCCCGTGATATACACAGTCAAGCCGAGCACGGTAAATACTTACATATGCATACATACATACTTATGTACATATTAATTTGTATTGATTGTAGCAAATCGCGTTGAACGTTTGTGTAGGGGAATCCGTTTCGGAAATTGCGCCATTGTCGAATCAGAAGGCAACAGCTAAATTGCCCGCTGTTGCATCGTTTAAGGATGCTGCCAGTGATATCCACTCGAGGAATTCGAATGAGAGTCAGTCGGCGTGCAAGCATCGCAACAGCCTTCCCAATGTATGCCTGATAGATCTGTTCGACGAGAAGACTCAGCAGACGGCGGACCTGAATGCAATCCTTACTACAAATCCACATGCTGATGCTCTAAATAGATCCAATAACGTAGTCGCAGTGCCTTGGTGTGTAAAAACTAAATTTTGCCAGCGAAGCAACTTGCCAACACAGCCGCCTACATTGCAAACATCAGCGGCCGCACTGAAAGCGGCGTCCCAGATACAGCTGATGCCGGATACGAGCAGTCCTTGTGCAAACCCACTGGTGCTCTAAACAATTCTCAAAATATTATGGATTTAACACCAGGTTTGTTCAGCTCTTGAATCTGTCTAATATCTCGACTTACTTAGAATGTAATATATCTAAATATGTACATATATAGTAACGAATGGTCCGTTACGAATCTTAATTTTGTAGAGTAGCTTATATTAGTATAAACGCCTTTATATTTCTTCAATGATCACCTATTATAGCAAGCATTTGTGCTTGGTAATAGTTGTCGATCTGTCTGTCAGCGGTTTATTTCTGCCAATTGAGTAAATCTTCAATTTGTCATTATTGGTTCTGTTTATACGGATTTCAGGTTTGCGTCGCCGTCGCGAGTCTACAGAGGGAAAGTACGCAACGGATTCCACACAATTAAATTTAAGATTTCAATGCAACCACAAGCTCGGATCTCTAGTAGGTAAGTAATCGGTTGGAAATGTTGACCCGTGAAGTGCTCTACTAATCAGCCAAATTCTAGGACTCGTCACATTTCTACAACAGTGCCAGGCCATTTCGATGATCAGTCAACAGATATCAACGAGGATCAGGGTGGCAGGGAAACTGAGAGAGACGACGACAAAGCTGGCTTTGGGACGCTGTCGTGTTCACGAATCGAGGAGACAAACAAGTCTCCAATACGGAATGATATTTCGCCTCCGCCGGGTGACCCTAAAATAGAAAATAGTGCACGCCTTCGTCGCTACCGGCATAACATAGAATAATTCAAAAGCTTTTTAAAAAACAAAAACAAAAAAGAAAGCAATAGTATCGATGGATGGTAATAGACCGAAATATAAATATAATTTAACCTACTCGTTTACATATATATGATTGGGCTAAGAAGTTATACTTTGATATTCAAATACTCAAGACTTCATTAAAAG
Source organism: Drosophila paramelanica (assembly GCA_035043915.1). Lineage (NCBI taxonomy): Eukaryota > Metazoa > Arthropoda > Insecta > Diptera > Drosophilidae > Drosophila > Drosophila paramelanica. Next base: position 1,352,411 of record JAWNMO010000179.1, read on the forward strand.
TATTTGGATGATTCTATGCAAGCCTTCTCATTGTCATTTCTTTTCTTTGCTATCTTTTCGACAAATTTTCTACTCAAGCAGGCACAGGTGTTTAAAATTTTAATTTGTTTCTAAAAACAAAATGCAAAAACTGTTTAGCAGGTTGAGTCGGTCTTTGCTGGATGAATGATTTCACTAGGTAAATTGTATCCTTCACCTTCTGCAACACATAATGAAGAACAATATTTTTCTGAAAAGCCCTTTTAGAGTTAAAAAGTTTTACAATTCCTGAAATATGTATATAAATCAGTCATGCACACTTTTTAATTTTAATCATTGGTTTCGCGACAAAATATTTTTTAATCAAGAAATAATTGGTTTTTTGTGTATATTTTTGAATTTTTATTTTAACATGAAATTCGGAAAAAAATCAAAAAGGGTGAACCCATTTATTTACAAAATTGCATTAATTAGGCGACATTAAAATCGATCAGATATTACGATTTTAGCAAGCGAGCCTTTTGTCGCACTTTTACTTATAAAATTCATGTGATCTGCATGCACTTCCGCGAACTTGGCTCAGCTCGACGGAATGTTTGTCGTTATTGAGGGTGTTTTCAACGATCCTGTTCCGAGGATGCTCGCATGCTCTCATTTAAGCCATACTCTCCCGTCTACTAAAAGCGACCCGATAAACTGACATAACCAGACCATCACGTTCTTTAACTCAGCCCCCACGAACACAATAGCTCCATATTCATTTGAAAAAATCCTTCTAACGGATGTAAAGCATCGGTCAGTCTCAAATGCAACAATTTTCGCCTGTCCACTTGCTGGACAGATGCTTATCGTCATTCTGACAAACAGATGTACCAGCATAATCGGAAAATACTAATACACTTTTTCTCTTATACGGGTATGTAAGACAGAGAGAGAGAGAGAGAGAGAGATATACAGAAGTTGCATGGTGAAGGGATCGTTGAACTCCTTTGACCAACGTTAAATAAACCCTCGTTTATAATAGTGGAAATGTGCTTGTTGAAGCTCAGCTTTGAACTAAGGATTACTCCAAGGTACTTTACTGTAACTATATGTTGCAATGGAAAACTGTGGATTGTCTAGCTAACAGAATGTTACCTATAACAATTGAAATCATAAACATACACTTTGAACAATTAAGATGCAGCTGATTGGTTGATAACCAAAGGTGCAGAGAGTTGAAATCAGTGTAGGAATAAATAAGTTACGCATCTAAATATGCAAGCATATGATACTATAGAGGAATTTAGAATCAAGTGAGAGGCCTCTAGTCGAGCCGCCCGACTAGGGGTTATCCTGAACCCTGCGATCTGACTTCATAAGCATTTCAACCCGTTTGCATTCATACATACATACACAAATTCACACACACATACACACAAATGCACGCCGCACTCACTGTACTCTGTAAATGCTCTTGCCCCACAATAGAAACGAAATCTTTATTTTCTGCTTAACTAAATGTATAATCGTTATGAAACTTTCAGGATATATTAGCAGCATTGAAATACATGTGCAAACCAATTTTCAGGTCTGTAGTATTTGATTTATCAAACCTGTGGGCGATTGGCGGAGGTGTCCAAAATCCGGAGGTATTAATATAAAAATAAATAAAAAAACACATTAAAAACAAAAAAAAAACATAATTTACTAGCGAGGTAAGTTTAAGGAAGTTGATGATAGTTGACCGACTCCTTACTCTTCTGAGAAGGGGAAAAATTGATATTGCAAAATAGTTTGTAGATTAAAAGAGAGAACTAAAAAGAACTAGAATTAAAAGTAATGCGCGCAAATATAGAATTAGATATAGATAATACAGAGTAATAATAATATTACTCTATGTATTTAAAGAGACATAAGAATAGTTTGACTGAAAGAACCTAGCAAAGAAATCATTAACATTCATATTAAATGTTTTTTAAGTCTACGTCTACGTTTAAGCCAAGGCGCCTTAGGAAGATTAAGGAATGCTTAGGGGATGCACACATCTCAGAGTGTGCTTAAGGCTTTATAAAAGAGTTTATTAGCATTATCTATATAAACCGCGCTATATGAAAACAAGACAATCGGTGGAATGAATAGGTTTATTAAACAATGCAAAGCTTCCTGTAAGGCGTTGTCGAATTTAAGATTTATGAATTTCAAGATTCTCAAGAGTAGGATTATAAATGTCCTCAGGTTGATAAATATCAGGTTTGGTAGCTCTAGCTTTTTTTCTTTCTGCGATATGC